>OY757237.1:48559949-49997152 GCA_963583995.1 Xylota segnis | reverse complement strand
ATTCTCCCTACGTGATTCCCTGGAACATGATTGCGCTTATGATGGCTTTGGGAATTCGCAGGAACAATGGTCGGATCTACTAGTATGTGTATCTCTGTTTCGTCAGGAGAAGGAGGAGGCTATGCGCTTCTCACAAAATTCTTCAGAACACATTGTTTCTTTGGTAATTTAATCTGAAAGCCGGCTATTATACTGTCGGCGGCAGCGGCATGCAGTACGCGGAATACGGCCCGAATTACACAAATTACAGAGTTCGATTCCCATCATTTGCAAATTGGGCATTGTATAGGAGAACCATTGGAATGTGGCTTTCTTGTAGCTAGATGTGTTCCTAGTCTGTGAGAGTGGGGTATTCTGCAAGGTGATGGATACTTGTGGGAGAAACGTTTCGTGCTAATGAATCCTTCTTAGATTGTTGCAGAATGGATAGACATGCATTTGACATGTAGGCAGGGTGTATGTGATGAAGACATCAGCAGATGGAAGCTGTGGGTCCTTTGGGTGAGTCTGCTGATAGTCCCGTCCTGACAGAGAAACCCTGCTTGTTTCTGTGGACTTCGGTAGGACTAGGCCTTGGAGGAAAGTTTCTGCGGTTCTGACGGTAGGCTGAAACAGACTCGCGGGCATTATTCTTCACGTCTGCACTTCTATTCGATATTGTGGGACCTTTGCTATCTAGTGTTCAAAGTGCGACAACTGACCATAGGCCCTATAAAGGAAGGAATGCCAGAAGAAAGACTCTCTGTATGCAACAGTGGAATCAAAGTGAAACCTGGACCTGGACACGAGCGTACATACACATGACCCAAACTTTTGCTCCACTTCGCAGCTCAAAGAATATGACTGTGTTCTCCATGAAGGTGGTTTGGTTAGATGGAGGTACACTTAGACTGATGCGAGTCCATCCGAGAAAACTTCAAATCCAGCCGAAACTTGTTATAGTGCTGGAAGTGAAGGTAGTCTAGGTTGGCTAGTTCGTGTCGAGGATATCGAAGAAGATGGGGTACAGTTCGTTCCACTTCTTTATCCATCCAGCTTTAACGAAAGTCATTTACGAGGAGATTTAACCTGATTGCGTTCTAGCCAATGACACCATTGCGTGGTTACCATTGCAGATGCTTCCTACTCAGTTAAGGTCTCATCTAGTGCTTCTGTCCTGGCTTTTCTGTTCTTTAACCATAGTTTCACCGAGAGTCTTCCAAAAATTCAGTCTTTGTTGCCATTTTGATAAGGACAGTCCAACAGTTCTGAGTTATACCACGTATCTGGTCTCAAATAGAATGCTTTCCTCCCTGACCTGAGCGTTGTTCTAGCTCTTTTCAGTACGAATGTAGTTTTGCCAGATTTGTCATATTCTGGACAGACTCATGCCTCGAGAACCTAGAGCTCTTCTTTGGGATACACTTTCCAGATTGCGAAATCAATACTCCGAACTTCAGTGTTAACCCCTTATGACAGAACAGCCTGCACAAGTCACCCCCTGCTCAACCAGATCGTAGACGATTGACTCAGTCGCCTTTTAAGCACCCGACCCTGATGATGTTCTCCCCATGATCCTTCCAAGCAACACGGAGTACATCAGACCGCAGCAGGCGAATATGTTTTGTGAGTGTCTTAAATCCTCGAGCCTGGAGAGAAGAAAAAGGGCTGGTAGCTCCTAACTAAGGGTATGTAGGGCGATAAGTGTTACCTCGTTCCTACTCAAGATATTTGAAAGATTAATAGATGTACTCATCTGCTTCAGAATCAGTCCTAAGGATATGTCCCTAACATGCTTATAATAAAGGCCTATCTGTTGAGACAGCCCTGCATTATAGTGGTAACATGCTATCGGACTTCCTAGCCATAAAAAGGAGCCTTCAACATTGTGCAATCCGAATCAATCAGACTAGCATTGGAGCAACAAAACATAGACCCAGTAATCTCAGACTCTGGGTTAAATGCAAGCTCAAGACGAGATAGACCAACTCAGAACTGGACGACTGCCAAGTATATCCACTGGCCTCTAAAGGGACTCTTATGCCCTCAACTTCGGATACTGGTCGTGTATGCTCTGCAAAACATTGATCCTGCCAGTTCTACTATGTAGGGCCGAGTTCCAAACGATAATCAGGAAAGCAGAGCGATAAGAGTCCTATAAGTATGGAAGGCGATATCAAGATGGATATACGCCACAAAGCCAGTGTACTTCGACCACATTGGTGTGGCCATATCGAGCGAATGGGCAATAATGCTCCAGCAAAGAACATCTTCGAATCAGAACTCCCAGTTTCGAGATGACAAAGAAGATCGAATGCCAGAGCTCTTGGTCTGGACAACTGAAACCAGTGTGCTTGGGGTCAAACAGAGTGAAGGGCTGGCTTGTCTCAGCCGCAGTCTCTTCGGGCGTCGGAAGTCCTTTAAGTAACTAAGTATCCACGGTCTTGATAGATGCTCCAGATATGAAATTTCATTGTCAGTTCAGCGAAATGGTCATAACAAGGAGACGTATTTTGCTTACTTGGGACAGCAAGCAAAAGCCTAAAACCTTTAATTTCATCATAGCATACCCTTGCCCCCAATGTATGATCTAAGAAAGTCCCGAACAAGCGACCAATTATCTCGACCTGGCATTCGTTCTTCACCAACCGAACCAACAAAAGCCATCTTCACTGATGATCCGCCAAGCAATGAGCCCACATTCACAGCAACCAAATCACTCAATAAGCCATCCAAAGATTATCCGTTTTTTTGTTGTTGTTATTGCTAAGTGGGTGACTGCGTATGTAGGCTAACCAGGTCTAGTTCTTTTTTTTTTTTTATCGTGCACTCTGGCCAAAACCGCATAATTACATCCGTCAGTGGTTTATGGATATCTTTTTGTTTTTTCTTGGCCGTATATCGCCTGTTCTCTTAGTTTTTTTTTTGTAGAGTTAAGGACAGACGAAGCGCGAAGTAGAAGAAGTAAGAAATTCCCTAATTAAGCTCCCAGTACTGCGGAAGTTCGCCCAATCAAACCGCATAGCCACGATCTTATACCCCAATGACCTATATATTCATATCTTTTCGAATACAGAACGTTCTTGTTGCCTTTTTTGATTCGTTTATTTGCCAAGCATTCGAAGAGGCCTTTGAATAATTGGCCCTATCGTGATGAAATCTCGAAGCGCAGATATGTTTCGAGAACCTTGGAGAGAACTAAGCAAATGAACCACTTACAGTTACACTTCGAAGCAAAGAGCCAAGTCTCTTGAGAACTCATTACAGATACAATTTGTACACACATTGGAACAGAGTTTCAAATCGATAGAACGGGTTCTCCCAACAAAGATACAATAGTATCTCGTACTCGTAGTCGTACAAGTGAATTGCTTTTGCTTTTATCGCTGCTCGCACGGGAATAAGTGATTGCGGTCCATTGAGTCTCTAATTTGTGGAATCGCTGAAAAGATTCAGAACAATCTGAAGAGTGTATATCCCGGAGAATGGAGACAAATGGCAAAATGCCCTTCGGGATGTAAATAATGACAAAATTTTGAAATTGTCTACTCGTAGTCCCATTGGTCGCGTTCCGCGAGTGCCTCGTCGAAGAGGTGTAGATGGATTGTAGCCTGCGGCTGCAGAGAGGCTCGTGTTTTTAATTCATTGAATGGATTCATCTTGACAGTGAGATTGGGGAACTGTTTTAAATTGAATGGGCGGTGTGACACTCTTCACGTGTTTACACAAAGATTAGTGTCAACATAAGGTGAGACAATGCTCGGGAATGGGTTGAGAGCTTGAGCCAAACAGTCGTTTATATCATGTCGCTTGGATTATCTACTATTAGGAGCATCTTCTACTATAAGGAGGTACTTTGGGTTCATTACCAGTTGAAGAGGAGATTGAAATCACGGGTTTGGAGGAGAGGAGCCATCCACGAGAAGCTTAGGTAGGTAGGAGGGCAGGATGGATACTTGGATCACTAGTGGATTTATTGTGAGCTCCTGTTGTTGATTCGCCTGAAAATAAAGACAAAAGATGGTTTCTAGCTTTGTGCTAGGGTGCACGGCCTCCCTGAACCACCGTGAAGCATGCAGGATGGTAGATGGTGGCATTCCTGATAGGACGCTCAGGTCTATGGATTGGTGTTCATCGGGATCCGCTTCTGCATAGACTTGGGCATTCGCAGAGAAAGTAACAAGTACAATCTACTGCATCTGTGTCGCCACAGCCTCTCCAGAAATCATCAGTTCCTCCTCGCATTCGACTACGGTGGGTCGCCATGGGAATGTGGCCGGTGATGATCTCCATGAGGAGTCCTAAGTTGGGTCTGTTAAGCACCAATATGGACAAGATAGGAGTGAACTCCATCTCTCGTTAGTCAGTCTCACGAAAACTCCCTCCGTACTAGGGACGGTGGAATACAGGCGACGATCATTGTCAGGCTCTCTTCGGACCCCTTGCTTGCTAATTCGTCGACAATTTCACTCCATTGGATGCCACTGTATCCTGGGACCCAACGGTGTGTGACTCACGTGAGTGCTGTGTGTTCTTCAAGGCATTGTTTCACTTCTTTTAATTTCACGGCTGTGGATGAGATGGCCTTCATGGCGACTTGACTGTCGTCATAGGTGTTGATCATCTTTCTGGAGTCCAGGTTCCAATTGCTGGTACTTTCGTTTAGAACATACTGCCATGGTTGTCTCTGTCCCCGTGCCCATCTCGCAATAGCTCTATGCCCCCTGTCATCGCCTTTCCACGGATTAGATTGCTTCAAGCGAATTAAGGCCTTCATCAGGACTCCTTCTGGTTGACCACACACTACAGTACCGGATTGCATGCATTCCTTCAAGTCTTATGACCTAATTCCAACCCGAATTTGGCTCCGCTCTCTTTCGCCGAAAATGTCTCACCCGCTTTGTTGGCCCCTTTTCAAGCCTCTCAGATGTTGACCGACATATTCTCACTTATTATCAATGCAGATGCAACTCTGCCAGAACTCTACCTCAAGTCCGTATCACTTCTCAATGGGAGTCCCCTTCACCGAAGACTGTGTCTCTCTGTTTTCTCGTTCAGTGTCGACCCCAGCGACCGTTCACATCACTTTTACTCATGAATTTCAGAATTTCAAGTGCAGACGATGCCTTCACCTTTTCAGAACCCAAAAGCCAAATACCTTCGACGTTCTTTCCCGATTTCGCTTTCCATTTTTCGTGCGACTAGAGCCGTCTGTACCCCCGAAATGTGCTGACCATTTCGACCGGTGACCAACAGGTGACAGAATTTCATTTCTTTCTAAAGATAAACGGCTTTAGAAGTTAATAATTGGAGCGCGTTTTCTTTTCTTTCCGCCGTCGTTTCGAGTCCCATCGTTGGTCGTTGTCGTTGCCACGACAACGTGGTAGTCGCCAGTCATTTCTCTAATTGCGGGTCGTTGGTTGTTGTCTCGTTTGTCTCGAATGAAAGTGCTCCAGAGCAGGCTGTTCACTTGAAGTTGCTGAGACGGGAAAAGCAATCGAGACCTGAGACCTCTTGGCCTTGCCATTGTGAAAAATTGTGGTTTGTTCTATTAACAACAACAAAGTCCGGTTCCTTGTGCTCTAAATCTGATCTCTTGCTATCTTTGCAATCAGTTAGAAAACAAAACAACAACAACAACAAGAACAACCGAATGTAACCGATACTTTAGTCGGATTATCATATGGCCTCTACCTACTTAGATACAACCGACGACGACGACGACTGCGACTACGATACCCCGCCATCAAGCCAAGTCACTGAATAAACTGGTCACTGAAAATAACAATAGCCAACCGTTGTGTGTATGCGATTTCACTCGACAACCTCAAATGGATTCACATGGAGGAGCCATAGATACGTCGCGTACCTGTTGTGTATGTAAGTTTTGTTGCTCTTTAGGCCGGTTTCCTTGTTGTGAAGTTGCCCGAGTTACCTCATTTCCAGTTGAAGAATGGTGGTGCCCCCGAGTACATAGATACGAGGTACTTGTTGGCTTCGAAATTGGGATTTAATCGGATTCAATCAGATTTGGGTGATTTGCAAAAAAAAAAAAAGAACAGGCTGAGAGTTTGAGATACACAACACAAGCGACAAGTGCGTGAATGAACATTGTTGGAGAAGACAAGAATCTGATGTGTCACTTGTGTGTGGATGGTGAGTTATAGGTGGCGCAGTGATTGAGGTTGAATCGGAACGAATTTCACATTGAATCGGAATTAGCTTAAGTCCGGATCATCCGGCTGGGTGGGAGTTTTTCATCGAAACTTGGAATGAAAGCGCGTTTTCTGTAGAATTTCTTTCATCCAGCTAATGGAACTTGATTGGGCTGTGATTGATGAGGAGAAGAGATTTGAGTGTCTCTGTGGAGCGGATATTGGCAAGAATTCGCTGTCTCTTCCACAATCAAAGGTACTTGATCCGAGTGCGATTCAGCTAATAATCTGAGACTGTATTCATTCATTCAAGGGATGTGCTTGGTTTGGTGGGAAAAGATTCGAATATTTAGAAGCAACTTCAGCCATGACATGTTCCTCAAGCCTTTTCATTTGAAGTTCATTCCGTTTCGAGCATGGAAATCCAGAAACTGGATGCAAATGAAAGATTTTTCAATAGGGACATAACAATTTTGGACGTAAATACAAATACAGCTTTATGACTTTTTTTATGATTTGTTAATAACAAAACGTCAGCCGAGATCTACGTTTTTATTATGATAAAGTCCAAGGACGAGCAAAGTTTGAAAACTATTACTTTTTTAATTACTACCAAAATTCTGAGTCGCTTATAACCACTGTAAGAGCGCTTTCTACAATCTTCGGTCCTAATTTTCGTCCCACCAACCAGGCTCTGCGTATTTTAGTGGATAAATTCGAATCAAAATATTCACTGTTTAATGTTCCTGTGCCAGTGAGACATGGTGCCGGTTAAAGTAGCGAAAATATCGTTCATACTTTAGTTGACTTCAAAATGACCCAAATCAGTTGATTCTACATAGGTCTCAGGAATTGGGAATCTCTCAGTTCACATTGTTGCGAAATTTTGTTTACAAATTTCGACCAACAACCTAACAAGATGACACTAACTCACAAACTAACGCATTTTGATAGTTTGAAGCCCCGAAACCATTCCCATTGAGCTCTGCAAAAGTTTGAAGAGAGTCCTTCACAAAACTTTTTTTATTGATGAATATGATCCTCAGGGGAGTTACTATCGTGCCATGATGAAAGACTATTTTTGGCCAGAATTGGATGGAATTAACATCAGTAAGATGTGATTCCAACAAGATGGTGCCACATGCCACAAAGCTGCTCCAACAATTGATCTATTGAAGGGAAAGTGCAATTTCGAAAAAAAGTGTTCGATTGAATGGCATCCTTGGACTTCTTTTTGTAAACCACGTTAAGACGTTGGCTTATGCCAACAAGTCATCGATGTGAGACGATCTCAAGAGCAATAATGAATAGAAAATCGACAACATTCCGGTCGATATGTGTGGAAGAGTGATGGACAAATGGGCTCCAAAGAATCGATCGCTGCAAACGAACTCACGGTAGACATATGGACAAAATTCAACCTTACACTCAAAATTTGACATATGTGCTATATGATATGTGTCGATGATATGAAATACCTAATCCAATCTGCATTCTATTTAAGTACAAAATTGTTATGTCCTTATTGAAAAACCCTTCATCAGCTAAAGGATTCCACTCTGGTGTTTGAATCTCTTTGTATGCGCAGCGCCTTTGTCTGTTTCACTCAAATGGATATGCGTCTAGAGGTCTTGGCATATTGCACACTCCTACACCAGGTCAATCAATGCGGCTTGTCCCTCACAAACTGAAAGAGTTGTCTAGCCATCGAACCACTAGCCTAACCACAAACGTTCTGGTAACCTTTTTCGTGGGATTTTTCGGTCGACAATTTCCCGACGATTCGACAGTCACCACTTACACCCTAATCCACTCCAGCACTTTGTCAATCAACTCTTCTCAGCGACTGTATTGTTATAGGGATCGCAACAAAACAGTAGCAGTCAAGTACCCGTCGTCTTAAGTGTCGAAGACGATGACGATGACGATGACTATGACGACGACGTCCTCAAGTAACGGCAGTCACACTAGGTCGTCGTTTTCGCTTTAAAGAAGAAACTCTTCCCCAAGACTTGTCATATTTTCTTTTCCCGTCTCACCATGAAAACGCATTTTCCGCTAATTATTATTAACAGCTGAAGGCAGACGTATAAGTCTGTAGTTGTGGTGGCTGCAGATACAACCACACCGACTCTGGCGACTGTCACATGTGAGTGGGTGCTCATTTAATGGTTGTCACTGCGCTTGGAAGTGCAGGCGCTTGTTTGTACCACGTACGTAATGAATAGTCACAGTGAGATACTAAGAGATACACTGCACAGATGCACACAGATACTTCAGGTGTGCGGCGGTAGAGGTGGGGAAGGAGAGATAGAATAACGGTTTCAGCCAACTGTGTGCGATATGACGGTAAGTTTAGCTGGTATTATTTTTTTTTTTATCGAAGATCTTTGCCGCATTTCGCGCGTAGGGAAGTTGCTGGCTGTAGACTTGCGGTAAATTATGAAACTTGTATCTAAAGCTGGGAGTAGTATGCGTGCTGCAGTGACAAATACGAAAATGGATGCTAAGGTCTGGAGTTTAAGTGAGATAGAGTGGATCTAGATGGTAGGAACCATTAGAGTCCGTTTTAATCCTAAACGGGGTATGCCAGGCACGATCTTGGTCGACATTGTATGCAGTCGTCTTTATTCAGATGAAGCATGGAGCAAGTTCGGGGCAGCAGGTTGTACAAATTGACCCAAATGCGTTATTCTTCAGCTTGAGCTTGGACTGGGAAGCGAAGAATGAAACCTATGAAGAACAGCTTCAGTAGATTCCATATTAAACCTTTACAACCTCAGTTGCACTGTAGTAGTATTTGAAGAAGGGGTACGTTGCACTGGAGCCTTTTGATCCTTTGTGGATGCTGCTAACACCTTGAAGAGGTATGTGCCCTCATTAGACTTACCCTCGCATTGAGCTTCCTTTCACAAAAGAATTCTGAGGCTCATGTAGACTTACTACGGCTTGGTCGAAGAAATCTGTCTCAGAGCACTCTCTCGGAGTTGGCTCTTTGGATAAGATGACCCCAACACATGTTCTGGGATTTCACTGGACTCATCGCAGAGACCTAGGGCGCTGTGGCTCAAGTGCTTAGTGTGTTGCTCTATGGAGCGAGAGGTTCCCAGCGAAAAGAGCTAAACGTTTCTTCACGCCTCACCTCTCGCGAGTGTCTGACAAACATTCGAGAGTACAACTGTCCTGAGAAAGCTTCTCAAATAATAAATTTCTCTCGGACATGGCATTCAAGCGCCTTCCATGCGTATAAAGAATCTAATACGCACAACACGAATGGTTGGGAGAAGCTAGGACCTGGGACCCATTGACCTGTTGCGCCAAAAATTTCTTTTTGCATCGCAGAGACCTTGTTTGGTTTCCTAAAGTTCTCTTTGAGTTTCCAAAGCCCTCATTAGGACACGAAGGTTATTCTTGTTCGGTCTGGTACATGTTTCAAATCTTTTTCTAAGCCTTGTTCCAGGTTCTTGCCCTGTTTTCCTCTCTAGTTTCTTGAATTCTTCTTTGAGAACATGGTTCCCTATTTCGCAGAATTTGTTAGGAACTATGATGGTTTCTGATGCTCTCTTTCTTGGTAGGGAATTGTCCATTTCATTACAGTCCTTCGCATGTTGGGAGGTATCCAACAGAGGGTCACTTCTTTTCTCCTACTCAGTTCATTAAGAGAGAGAACTCCTCCTTGTGGATATGCCTTCCTGTCGTGACCTTGATGATACCTTCTGATGCATGATACTCCGCTGATCTCGTCCTCAAAAGCTCATACATGGTCTCTTTAGTCCTTGGAAGTGGAAGCAGTTACCTAAGGGACTATGGCAACTGTAGAATGAGAACCGATGTAGCCATACTTTAAAGCAGAATCTGCTTTCGGATTGAAGATACTGCTAGACAGTTGCATGGCTGAGTATTATCGATTTATTTTGGGCTCTCGTAAAGGTAATGCGAGTCAGTCTTTAGGATTTGGAGTAAGGCTAAGGATATTTGAAGGTAAAACCATGAAGATTTGATAGAAGTGAAGAGAGCCTTTAGCTCTCAATGTTGGAACTATGCGGAGTACCAATACTGCACTGATGAAGACGTCTGATTCGTATAAGATCCAGCGAAGACGAGTATCTTTGCAGTTCCTCAGAACAGGCTTTAGATTTTACTTGTCCTTCGAATAGTTGCCACGGCTTGTAGTATTTGTTTACCAAACTCGGAAGAAGTGTTGTGAGTCTTACCTTCAATCTCGCTTGTGTTTTGTCGTGTCTGGTACCGTTTTGGCGTCCAGTTTTTATTAAATTCCTGCCTGAGTTGGAGGTGACTGAAATTTCAACAATACACCCAAGGCACCCAAGACTTACTTATTGCTTTACTTGTTATTTTTTGAGTTTGACCATTCCCAGAGGTATTGTGTGTCTCTGTATCTACATAACCATCTATGGTGCTGACTCCCATTCTTCTCAGATCGGCCATCATTGAGTTATGGCCCGCCAGGATCCATATGAGGAAAGTCAGCTGTGTCTATACGGAGATAGAGGTTCTTCAGTCCTGTTTTCTCGTATTGGGTCTAAAGTTTCCCAGAAACGCGGCATAAGATGAGTATACTCCATCTTATCCTGGGCATGTCTTAAAAGCCCGAGGTGATTGGAACCGAATAGACTGCATGTAGCCATTCATCGGCCATTTCATTCCCATGGTAGTCGATATGTCACGGAATCCAGCAGAGCAGTTTTGTGTTGATTCTTATGGAGGTGCTGGCTTTGATGGCTGTTCGGGTCCTGGTAGGTCTTGGTGCCTTCATATATTTCTACTTGGAAACCACTGCGATGTGTCAAAAGAGCGACCAATTTCGGGTTCTACTATTCTACGGGTGCCTACTCCTTCGTTAGTTCTAGACCCGTCCATGAAAAGCGAGATATTATTCGGGTTGATGACCCTACCGTTCGGCTCGGTGCAATTTTTTAGTCGGAAAATGTGAGAAAAAATAAGTTACGCATACGCCACCGAACTACCTACGCACATCGTGAAAATATCATTTCGTACCCCAATCCTAGCCAGGTATTCTGAATTCTGTGTGCCCTGGGCACAAACGAACTTGGCTCACGCCTTGGCTGCCCAAAGACCAAGTTGGTCTTTCCAGGATTGACTCCCACGTCTTTGTGTGCTGCGTAGACTGTATGAGTTCACCCTGATTAAGATTTCATGGTCGGTAGCACGGCTATACCTATGAAAGCAGCATTTTCAGAAGGTCATCCAGTACCAGAATCCACAGCAATGGGTCCCGTTCTGGACTCTTCTTTTCTTACTTTCGCGAGATGTATCAGATGTTACTGTTTTGATGGATAGAATGTGTTTTTTTTAAGTTGTTCACTGTTCCTTCTGCTGTAGCTGAAGAAGGCTTTTGATTCTGCTGAAGCCTCACTGAATATCTAGGAAGACGCCGAGAAGTAGAGAGGTATCGAGGTGCAGAGGTAGAGGTACAGCTTTTCCAGGAGGCTAAGTAGAATGAAGGGGATTGGTTCTGTGTACTTGGAGTGAACTAGCCCTTGTCCGATTCCCATTGCATGACCGCAAGTACGCGGTGGTCGATCTGACCCAATTGTAGACCACTCTACCACTGCAACTGTATACAAAAGCGTCACATCTCCTTCCATCTGCATACGGATCCACCATTAGGAAGAATTATTCTTTTTTTTTTTGAAGTAGCAACTCACTGGAGCAGATGATGGGTTTCGCATCGCACAATTATGTGATTGTGGCATATCTACCGCCAGTCTTTGTGAGTATCTATCGTAAGTGTGCTTCTAGATCGAAGCCCAGCTTTGTGGTGTAATTCGTATCTCTGCACCGATACTCGTACAGAAGATACAGTTGGATCAGATAGAAAAGCCGGTAAACTCTAATGTAGTTCCATGGCTGTGCCCGGGTGTACACTGTACACCTTCCCGGTTGCAAGGTTCCGACTGCATTTATTCTCTGTGGAGCTGCAGATGGATGGATTTTTCACAAGAATTCCATTTGCAGAGATATTAGTTTAAATGGCGCGTCGCAGATTAGTCTGTGTATGCGAGGCAGAGCGAGAGGCACAAACGTGATATTAAGTTGTCTCATCTGTGAAGTAGACATGCGATGCCATTGCTTACACAAGAGATACACAGATACTTTGCTTTTTTCTTGCTTTTTTTTTGTTTTTGATGAGCAATTTACGGGACAGTTAGATTTATGCGTTATTTGTTGAATACAAACGTTCCGCATGCGCATGTTACTGTCATTTTGGTGTACGAGCAGACGTAACGAATTTGTTTGCGCATTTATAGTTGAATTTGCGGTGAATTGGTGATGGGAAGCAGAAGCAACTGTTTTGGGAGAATCGAACACATGTACTTGAATGGATTGGACGCTTACTTAGGAGTGTAACTATGTATCTTTAGCTAGTAGATACTCGTATATTTAGTAACCGAACAGTTCTACCGGCTCCAATACACTAAAGAAGCAAACGCTTACATATGTAGATTGAAGGACTTTTCATTCTGTCCCATAGATTGGCAAGGAATGCCAACCCAGGTCTATGGTTGAACGTTCCGAATGTACTGACATTTCACCGTAACTAAGGACCAAACAATGGTGTTTCAAATGTACATACAACTTGGTCGTGAGCTCTAGTCGAATTGACATCGATTATCGTTCGAGTTGATAGTCCAGGATTAGCTAAGGCAAAGGAAACAACAACGCAACATCAGTATGCAGAAACAGACCTGAAAAGGAGTTGGAATCTCTGCTCTGTTCGATAGGAATGAGCCATATTCCCTCTCTAAGCTAAGCGGATACAGATATCCGCATCTTTTAAGGTAACCCAGCAACTATCAAATTCTTGGAATCCTTCTGTAATAATTCGAAAGTTGTTCTTGACTGCCTTTCTTCTCTCAGAGTGGTTTAACATTCACCTTTGTTGGTTGCCGTCTTAAGGAAAATTTCATGGAAATTTTAAGGTCGATGAACTAGCCAGACATGAATAACGTGTGGCTCTAGCTGAATCTGAAAAGCTCTAAGATTTTAGTCGCTCGTAGTGAATTGCATAGCAGCACTATAACAGGCTAAACTACAGTCTATGTAGTGCTACTATAGTCCACATATAGTCCTTACAGTCTCTTGGGCATCAGACTGGCATCAAAACGTTAATGGTTGAGGACACAGGAAGGGTTGGAACAGTAGCAGACAGAAAGATTCAGGTCCTTCCTACGAGAGCGTTTTAACTAACTTTCTAGAAAGGAGAAAGTCCCTAACTACTCAGAGTACATATAAGATATTCGTTTCAATACTCAGGAAGAACGTAACACCTTTTATGATCGTAAGGAATCGACATACACTATGAACTTGAAAAAGGATCGCCCGGCTGCAGGCATTTTTTTGCCTAACTCAGGGCCTAATCAGTGACGAGGAGATGGGGTGAGTGAAACCCTGAACCTCTTAGGACTTCGCTTAAGCTGCAGGAAACTCTCGGGGCCTTCCCGTGGTGGGAACCCGCCTTGCTATTTAGAACTCGGAACCATGTCATTCGAGATGAGAGTAGTTTTCATAACCAAGATGGATGAGATCTCTCACACTCTCTCGAAGGACTTAAGATCAATAAGGCTGATGCCATTCTTGCTAAAAACTAGTGATTAAGTTCATAGTACATAGTTACTGAACTCAAAATAATGAATAGACGTCACTGACTATCTTCCTTCCAAATTAGTTCTTAGCTCGCTCTACATCGGTCTTAGAAAAGTCGATACAACCTCTACCGATTGATGCAGAGTTTGGCGTTGTCAGACTCTAATACATCCAAAGTCTGTTGATTCCTTTGAGATCCGGAACTACCACTCTCTCCGAAGCTCCTTACTGGCTGATGGTTTAAAGGGTTTTTCAATAAGGACATAACAATTTTGTATTCAAATAGAAGACAAAATAATTCAAATATCGAACGAAAATTTATTACAAATTTAGTGCACATATTAAATATTTAAGTAAAGTATTTGATTTTGTTCATGTGGAACCATTTTGTTGGAACCCCATATCACTGAACGTCGACTGCATCCAATTTTTTACGCCACAATCTTCGTTTTGAAGAGAATCACTTACGGTTGCGATATTTTCAGTACATCGAGCGGTAAGTTATCTCACTGGCATGGGAACATTCAATACGAAATATGTTGACTCGAATTTATCCTCCACCAGCACTCACAGCCTGTCTGGTGGTACGATTATTACGACCGAGAATTGGTGTAAACGCTCTTAAGGTTGTCACAACCGACGCAGGAACTCAATGGTATCTTTTAATACTTTCTAAAGGTTGCTCGTTCACATGTTTTTTAAAAAAAAAAATGTAAACCTTGACCGACATTTTGGCATCGATTGGTTATAAAAAAAAGTTTAAGGGTGTGTTTGTTTTGAAATACAAAACTGTTATGTCCCTATTGAAAAACCCTTTAAAATTTAGTTGTAAATAGTAAGACAGACTTTAAGTGGAGTCATCTTCATCTGGTTTGTCAATACTAAGACAAGTCATCAGGATCATGAATTTGACAGATTTTGACAAAACGCGAAATGTATCAGTTGGTGTCATCCAGGTCATATGAACTTCTGCTTTTCAGCAAGACCATGTATTAGCGCCTACAGGCCGTTTAAGACGGTACAAGATGAACAATTGTTCAAATCCACCCATAGACACCAGAACTTTTCCAATATTTTACCAAAAACTGCAGAAAGAAAAATGAACCTTACATAGTACTGTACCTCATGTAGTGCCACGCCCACTTGTTATAGAGATCTCTCTACAGAATAGATCTCCGCAAAATCTCAAGAATCACTTTTAAATGGCAGTTTACTAAATTTTAACCAAGAATATCTGAATGCCACGCCCACTCCCTTACAATAGGAACAAAGGAAGAAAAACTTGCATTAATTATCGCAAACGTGACCCGGCTTCTCACACCGACTGTAACAGTGTTGCGCTGGCCTGCCTTGTCCTTCCATCAGCTTAACATCGTTGACACATCGTGCAGTACTGCTGCCAGTGCAATTGAAAATGACACGGCGCATTAGGGTTTAACACTTGAAGACGTTGCATTCATTTCCTGGCTTTTCCTGTCTCATCTCTAAGTCTCTTCCTCTACACGTCTGTAACCCTTTTCGAGGGCTTTCCACTACAACATGGTGGTGGTGCTGGATAGCCATCACATTACATTATCAGATACTAATCCGAACGAAGAGGATTTAATGATTCCACTTTGATGGCACTTTGATGGTTTACGCATTGTGACCTTGTCTTCGCTTCGAGCGTTGTCTTCTTACTGTCACACTGACATATACCTACCCATACACACGCCGCCGCCAAGGCGCTTAATTTTGTCTTTTCCGCTGAAAAGATAGATTAAAGCTCTTGTCGTGGGTATTTGTTATTCTTTGATTTGGCAGAAAAAACAAGATTGGCATCTTTTCGCATCTGACGCGAGTTGATGACAGTTGTTGTCAATGGCGGCGGCGGGAAGTAGTGGAAGGCAGAAAAAAGGAAAAAAAAAATGACAAAAAAGAAGCTTAAATGGTTGCGCTTCGTTAAGTCGGAGAGGAGACAATCGCAAAACAGAAAACAAGGGAACACAGTGTAACAGTTATTTATATGGGTAATTAACGGTAAGTGGGTGATAGAAATAATGACAAGGAATCGGTGTTCCTCTGTGTATCAAGATTCACGGATTTTATGCCCCCGTGGATGGTTGTGTTTTTGAGTTTTAAGTGAATGAGTAATTAATTTTCGGGAAAATTACTCCAGAACGGAGGAGACATTCATCAAAATGTGAAGTTGAATGACTTGTTCGTTTGATTGATGGAATCATTCACAAGACTTTCTGTCTATTGTCAATCCAGTCATTTGGTAAAGTGCCTTACTTTACTTAATTCAAACGTTTTCTAGATGAAACACTTGGCTTATAGCAGATGGGTTCCCAATGGCCCAATGGAACTTGTTCTCTTCAAAGTTTGGGTCTTATTTTGGATAAGAAACATGTGTCACTTACGTAATCTACTAGAACGTCGAGGAAACCAGATGTATATAGCTGTATTCCCTTAAAAGGGCTAATAATGGGAAATATAGTATGAAACATCTCACTCAACTAGCAAGACTGCAAAGATCTGCATTTCTGAGTATCACGAGTCCGTCTGATGACATCAGGTTCCATCTAGCAAACAGACGTCTGACAGTACAAGTATTCGTCATAAATCTCCTTCCAGAGCTTCACTTATCAAGCTGGCCCTCCTCGATCCCAAGAATGGGACGGTGCCGGTGGAGGAAGCTCAGAACAGTCACTTTTTGGTCATGCAATGCCAGAGAGTGCGAAAAGGGCCTCGTCGGACATCAAATATTTGCTTCCAAAAATCAGGTTCAGTGTCAACCATTGTAGCGACTGTGTGCCCTCATTCCAAGTGATGTGGACGGTTTATCGGCAATATTCTTTGACTTAACGCCACTAACGCCAACGACACATGCGGGTACTCGGTAGCACTCTCTCTCACCGCTTCAATCAGTTAATTAGAACGTCTTGGCCTTGTCAGACAGTGCTTGTTGGCCACGATATTTTCGATGATATGCACGTTGAGGTAACACAACTATACGACTGTTTTCAATATACAGCGTACAATTCATGGTTAAAATTGTACTGAATTGAGGTTTCAAAAACATGTCTACTCTAGTCAATCGATTTATAAGTGTCAAAGTTATTCAATATTTACATACCGACATAAAAGATGGAGCACCCTGTATGACTCTGAGGATAGTGCGTAAATGAGACGACTTGGGTATACCCCTCCCAATACGTAATCATCATCTGAATAAGGACACTTCTAGTAGGACCAATCAAAGATCAAAAATGGGTTGAAGTCTTACAAAACAAGACAGATCTGGCCTAACCTTGATTCTGGTCAGAATCGGGTTGGTTGTTCTAAAAAGTTCATGGTGCCGTTATCTTCAAATGACTTTGGAGGCATTACAGGGACAATTAGGAGGAAGAACCACCCTCGACGTCCTTTGCAACTAACAGTTCCTCCCCAAAGCAAAGCGCTCCATTTATGAGACTGCTTAAGCGATTACCATTTTGAATTGAAAGACTCTGTCGTGCCATAAAAGTCGGTAATTACGTCAATAGATAAACGCTTGCCTTTAACTAGATTCAAGCTTTGTAAACCTTGGAAACCTTGTTTAACAAGGTTCACTATCAAGCAACTAAGGACGTTTCGAGTCTTGGTAACTACTGATATTATTTTAGCGCGAACGGGTCTATTTTGTCAGTAGGTACCAAAAACTTGTAGCCTACCGACTTCTCCGAGAGCCTTGTCCTACCCCCAAAATGTCAAATTATCATACAAAAACTCCTTCCAAGCCGTGAATATCTTCCACAAATTCGTGTAGGTACTTTTTGACACCATGATCCCAGTCCTTCGCCTAAGTAGGCTTTAACTAACGTGAAAGGCCCTCATCTACTTACCTCAAACATATCCATATATGTATGTATGTTAAACCATTTCAAGTTACCTCGGGACTGTTGTTTTTGATGGCCGTCGTCGAAGTACTCCGTTCAGGATTTATGAAAGGTTACCACAAAATCGAATGGATGGAATAAAACACCTTGATTTCGGAGACAATGTTGGCTATCTTTCGTATCATACCAACTAATGGGCCAAAATCTAGTAGCCGTGGCAAACTTTAAATGAACAAAGTCTAAAGCACCAGCCCTGAGTACTTCCACCTTCCGGACACACCTATGAAAGTATTGCTGGACGTCGAGAAATTAGACAACATCAAGGATATGTAAAGTACTTGGTGCAACAGGTGGATAGGACCCAAGGCGTAGCTTCTCACAACCATTCGTGTTGTGCGTGTTATATTCTCTACACGAATGGAAGGGTCCTACTGTTTAATGCCGTGTCCGAGGGGCAATTTGTTATTTGAGTAGCTTTCTCAGGACAGTTGTACTCTCGGATGTTTGTCAGACGCTCGCGAGAGGTGAAACCCTTTTTAGGTGTTTCCCGACTGGGATTCGAACCTCGAACCCCTTGCTCCATAGTCCAACGCGCAAACTGAGCCACGACCCCCACAAGGATATGTGGTCTCGGCTAGTAGCAGTCTCACCTAGCAGGATCTATACAGTGGAATCGGAATGGTAAGAGCTACTTTTGGATTGCTATCCAAAGTGTGGAGATCCAATGAGTTCAACACAAGAACTGTGCCGCTTCGACGTAGAATCAGTATTACTATAGCGATGCAGAACTTAGAAGGTAGATACTATTCTCTAATCCACGTAACTGGACGATATTTTTGACTTTTTTGAGTTTCTAATGAGTAACTATTCCAAAGAACGGCCAGGAATATTTAAGGATAACTATGTGAAGGAGCAAGTGGGAACGCAGACACCTTTGTTCCAAAAAAATTCTTCATTGCAATAGAAACTGCTCACACAGCCAGGTACAGCGAGATGGCCTAGACGGCGCAGGATACTTGAGAAGGAATGAGGTATCTCCAAGGAAATGAATTGAAGGGAGCTCAAACGGAATACGACTATATGGCACGGCCCATCTTGGGAAGTAAACGGATTTAATTTATTGTATTCATCGTTACTACATGTTATTCTGCTGTGCTACGGTTAATACTTTGTCTACAATAAACTTTATTACCACCTTTCTTGACAATATTTCTGTTTGTTTATTTATTTTTTAAAACTTACTTACTTACTTAGGTGGCGCTACAGTCCGGAGTGTACCTGGGCCTCAACCAACAAGCCTCTCCAGTTAGCGCGGTCTTTGGCTAACTGCCTCCAGTTACGCACTCCAAGTTGGTTGAGGTTCTCTTCCACTTGTGCACGCCACCTAAGGCGAGGTATTCCTCTACTGCGTTGTCCCTCCGGGATGGATTCGAAGAATCTTCGGGCCGGAGCGTTGATGTCCATCCGCTCTACATGTCCTAGCCATCTTAGATGGCTAATGCGTACTTTTCTGACTAGGTCGATGTCGGTGTACAGCTCGTAGAGTTCGCTGTTAAATCTCCTTCTCCATAGCCCGTCAACGCAAACGGGACCGAAAATCATCCGAAGGATTTTGCGTTCGAAACGACCAAGAATATCTTTATCCATCTTGGCTAACTTCCATGCTTCTGCGCTATAGAGCCTGGGATGATGAGGGTCTTATAAAGAGTTTCCTTGGTGCTTCTAGACAATTGCCTTCTTAGACCAAAGAAAGTGTGATTCTTCGTTTGATCTCTGAGGTGATATTGTTGTCAGAGTTTATTGCGGAGCCGAGGTATACAAAGTCCTTAACTACCTCAAAGTTATAACTGTTTATTGTGACGTTCTGTCGAATTCGTAGGTGTTGTGTGTCCCTTGTTGTTGACCGCATATACTTGATTTTGCCCTCATTCACAGCTAAACCCATTTTTGCCGCTTCCGTTTCAATACTAGCGAACGCACCAGTGACAGCCCGCTGAGTTCTGCCAATTATGTCAATATCGTCGGCGTACGCTAGTAGTTGCACGGACTTTTGAAAGATTGTGCCTCCGGTGTTGGCTTGTGAGTTTCGCACAATTCTCACATGACAGCGCATCACCTTGTCTGAATCCTTTTTTGACATCAAAGGTCTCGGTGAGATCGTTACCGACCTTGACGGAGCAGCGAGCATTCTCCATCGTCATCCTGCACAAGCGAACGAGTTTGGTAGGGATGCCAAAGCTAGACATGGCTCTGTATAGCTCGTCTCTATAAATGCTGTCATATGCGGCCTTGAAATCGATAAAAAGATGGTGAGTATCGATTTGGACTTCTTGGGTTTTCTCCAGGATCTGCCGTAGTGTGAGTATTTGATCGGTTGTGAACTTACCGGTTCTAAAACCCCACTGATAGGGGCCAATCAGCTCGTTGACAAATGGTTTCAGACGTTCACACAAAACGGCCGACAGGATCTTGTATGCGATGTTAAGGAGACTAATGCCTCTATAGTTGGCGCAATTGAGGGGGTCTCCTTTTTTGTGGATCGGGCAAACGATGCTGAGGTTCCATTCATTAGGCATACTTTCCTCCAACCACATCTTGGAAATGAGTTGGTGTATGCTCTCTACCAAGTTATTTCCCACTGCCTTAAATAGCTCGGCCGGTAGGCCGTCCGGTCCAACAGCTTTGTTGGACATGAGTTTGGATATTGCTATCCTCACTTCACTCTGGTCGGGTGGACGGGAGTCTTGACTTTCATCGTCCATGTTGAATGGTTCATTCTGCCTGATGGCGGAATTTGGGTCGTCGTCGCCGTTTAACAGTCTGCAGAAGTGGTTTTTCCATGTCCTCAACACCGACTGCGACTCAACTACGAGGTTTCCTTGTTCATCTCTACGGGCCTCTGTTCGGGTTTCATTATTTATTTTTTAAAATCTTCTCATCAAATCTAAGACATCAAATCTTTCAGATCTTTAACCATCTCTCACGTATCTGTTAGTTTACGCCTTCACAAGCAATCAATTTACACATAAATGTACGGACCGCCGCCAGCCGGCCCTTGGAATATGCCAAAATCCACCTTTTTTCTTCAAAACTCCTTTAACTCCACTGCCAACGCCAGAAACTGTCTAATTATTGCTATCGTCTACTGTAGAAAAAAGCTTTTCAAATTCCACTCAACAGTCAAAAGCTTTTTTTTCATACTTTTCTACTATCTACTAGGTGGCGCACATAAGCATTTAAATTGTGTCTTTCCGTTTGTAGAAAATCGACCTCGAGGCTAAATACTTGTGCGGTTTTCCCATTCGCAGTCAACGTGGGACCAGTAAAGTCATTCTTTTGAGTTCGAGTTAATGAAATCCATATTGTGAAGCCAACTAACAAAGTTTAAATAAACAAACACAACCGTGACAACAACAATTCGGATGGCGGTTAACGTGGTTAAGATGTTGCTTCATTGGATGTGGTAGACAGTGAAGATTGTTCACTTTCCTTTTCAAATCTCACACAACGGCAGGGTACTCATATAACGCGAGAAGTGTTAATCACTTGAGTATTTGTTTGGTTGTGACATCTATAGGCAAAGGCCTTTCTATGACATATGGAGTGGAGAGACACTTTCAAATATGGCCTAGGAAAGGACATTAGCAGAGAAGGTGTACGCTTGTCTCTTTTTATTTTCCACGGTGTCACAGCAGGACCTTAGTTCTGAGGTTGAATGAACTAAGCTCTGTCCAGCTAAAGCATAAACTGAGTAATGTCCTCGAATGAGGTATCCAAGTGAACCTCTTTAACGACGTTCAACTGTTTGGCTGTCCCTTTAAGAGAAAAGTGATACCTAGATGTCAATGCTCCCTGATTTTTTAAAATACGCCACGAGAAAACTGATTCCTGTCTGGCTATGTAAAGGCGGGGCCATCTAGTGGTTTCTTTTTGAATCAAAGGTTATTTTGACACTGACAGCTGTTTCCCGCTCGAAATTTTGACAGAAAATCAGTATCGTACCTCCGCGGAACGAAATCAGTCGCTTTATGCTTGAACAACGCTGGGAAATATTGAAAATTTATTTCCAAAGTGAGGGCTGTGTAGCCCGAACAGTGCGTTATTTGAAAAGAAGTTTTGGCCGAAATGAAGCACCCACCGCCCCTGCTGTACGCAAGTTTGAGCAAAATGTTCGTGGAACTGGTATCGGTTATGGTCCTCGTCGTCGTACAGATGAGAATGTGGCTGCTGTAGCCGAGAGTGTGAGACTCACTTCACGAACATCAACTCGCCATCGATCTCAACATTTCACGAGCTAGTCTGAGGGGAATTATGCACAAAGATCTCCGATAATGCGCTTACAAGGTCCAATAGCAGTTGAAGGCACTTCGCATTTATGGGGCTTAGGGCAGTTTGAATTGGACAACGATTTCGGACGCATTTTCATCTCCGCGGCTACGTTAACAAATATAAATGCCGCATCTGGGGGTCGGAAAACCCGCTCGTTATTATCAAGAATCCGATGCATCCACAGAGGCTGACAGTTTGGTGCTGCGAGCAACGTTTCGGTCAACGGTGGGCGTTACAGAGCCATGTTACCCGACTTTTTTTTTTACTAAAATCGAAGACATGATTTTGGACGACCTCTGGTTCATGCAGGATGGCGCGCCATGCCACAATCGATCTTTTGCGCACCAAATTCCCAAATCGTGTTATCAGCCTTCTTGGCGATGTCAATTGGCCGCCTCTTACTTAAGTCCTGTATCCCCTTGTGGGTCCTAGGGCCTCGACAATGTCTACGCACCATCGTGTGCGGTTTCTGGAAAATGTTTCAGTTCTCCCCAACTCTTTCCCAGTTGCCGTGCTTCCTTCTCGACTGTTCTGCGCCACGTACTCCTAGGAGCGCCGCGTATCCTGCCATCCTGAGTAAGCGGGTTCCATTGCATCGCATGGTTAGCTATGGACCTGTCACCTGTCACCGTTCTCTGATGGAGTTGTTCGTTAGAGATACGGTTTGGCCAGAAAATCCTAAAGATATAACGTAAGCATCTATTGACGAAAGTTTGCGTGATAGTGGCGGTCACGCTCCAGGTACCACATCCATATAGCAGCACGGATTCAACATTGGAACGGAACAGTCGCAGCTTGGTGGTTAAGCTAGTCACATTGCTACGCCAAACTGTCGATAGCATCCCAAATGCAGATTTTGCTTTGTCTATTCGGCTGGCTACATCCAATTCGGTTCCGCCATCTGTTGAGACAATACTCCCAAGGTATTGAAAATTCTCAACTCTCTCAATCGTTTGTCCAGCAATGTATACATGAGCTGATGTGCTCGGTCCTAGGCTGATCAATTGGCCGCCTCGGAGCTACGATTTGACTTTTTTTTTGTGGAGAACCGTGAAGGACCGATATAATGCCAACAATCCGGAAACGATTCAAGCACTTAAGGCCAATATCATCCAAGCAATCCGTGAGCTACAGCCCGATACCATCAACAAGGTCTTGGTAAACGACGCCTGTCACATGTAACGTTTTAAAGCAGAGATCCTAGTACTGAGCCCTATCTCGAAACCCGCTCTCGATTTTGTACATTTTCTTCACCTTGATGTCGTGCCTTGAAAATTGTTTAATATTCAAGATACATTCACCAGTTTTTGGTCTCAAGCCCTTGGAGGTAATCATGTGTTGAAATGTCCAGCGTTATCGCATTCCAATTGCACTTTCAACCCTATTCTAGGACTGACACTCTAGCCTTCATCTAGAGAGGTATAGAGCAGACAACAAAGATACTTTTATGGAGAGTAGTTTTCCTTGTAAATGGTTCCTAACACGTCCCCGGACCATCAGATAGTCTCTGTTTGGTAAGAAATTTGCTATGAAAATCTGGGGACACCATTTGACATTCAATTTCGTTAACCTCCACCCGGAGGGGAGTTATGATTTCCTTTAATCCGGATAAAGCAAAAATGTGTTTCACTTCCCTTTGTCATCCATGAACATGAATGTAGCAATATGCAGTTTGGAATACCAAACGATACGTAGCTCTGGGCATCAGCTTATCACGAAGAGTAAGAGTGCTAACACTACCCGATGGATTTTCAAAAATATCAGCAGCACTTCACCACTATTCCCCCAGACTTACATAAGTCCCTATTGCCACAAGCTCTGATATAATTCCACCTCGAACCGCCACCACTCGGGCAGAAACGATACAAGAGCTCCCAATGGCAAGCCAACATCCTGTCGGAGCAGTTTATCTGCTGTCACATTTCCAGTGTAATGTATGTCGCAAGTTAGCTTTGTAACTTTCTTTCAAGCCCAGCGGCACTCAGTGTTGCAGCTGATGTGTGCTCCTATGCGAGATACTCGTAAAACCCGATACGCTGCCGAATGAAGTAACCCCAAACGACTTAGTGTCTGCCACACAGAGCAAACTCTTGATGATCAAAGATACCCCTTGGAGCACTCATATCTTTACTCGTATGTTGCTCTGCTCGCTGCCATTTCATCTTAGATGGCTGGCCATAGAGCTAGTGGAGTCTGTCTCATAGCCGTCGGTCCGGTGTTGATATTGTGGTCAATCGTACTGGCGTCATTTTGTCACATTGCGTCTCCCTGTGTGGAGGGGTTGGGAGGGGTTCATCGAAAGTAAACAACCTCTACACACTCTGCACACAACTGGCTGCAAAATACTTCCTGACTGGCTATGCCCCATCCACGGGATGGATTTTCCTTTTCCAATTTTTGTTGTTATGTGATGCACTTGCACACACTCATGGTGCGTCGAATGGAGTCGAAATGGATTTCGATTTCGAGATACTTTTTTTCATCATTGTCGCTGGTGCTGTTGCCATTGCCAGCTTCATCATCAGCATCATCGTCCTCATCATCCGGGTGGATTAGGTTAATGGAAAATGATTTTTCCATTATCAGAGGCACCGCCAACTGCGTCGCAGCATCCCCGGCACCTCGTCTCGAGTGCACTTCATTAATCAGGCCCAGGAGAGAGAGACAACTACCCCCTCAGCTCTGTCGCGGATCTGGCGGCTCTGGTGGCTCTGGTGGCTCTGGTGGCTCCTGTTGGGCCGGGTCGGGGTGTGTGTGCAATTAGAAATCGCATCTGCACGGTGCATTCAGTTAAATATCTACAGATGCGCTACAGATGCAATTTAATAGATTTAATTCAAGACGAGTGCTGGGCGATTCACCTGGAGCGAGAGAGACGTTGTCGTACTCCAGGAGGTGATTATCTTGTGGGTCTGCTAGGGTTCAAGCGTGGTAATTGCGATGAAGGTACGTTGACTCTGTTGGTTTTGTGTTGTGTTGTGTCTATCGCTACGAGGCGGTGCTACTAATATTTATTTTAACGCTTACACGCTAATGAGTATGTGGAAGAGCTTGGAGGAAGGTTGAATGTCAGGCAGGCTGTGGTGGGTTGCATGGCAGGGGTTTTTGGCGTCAACTTCTTCGTGCAATGGACACGATTTCTGTCATATGACCCAGGACAAGACGGCACTATCGACAGACGTTCGAAACTCCTGATGCGGTACAAAACAGTCCTAGCCCTACCATATGATGCCAAGTAATAGGCCAGTAGATATACAAACCTCTTTCATTGTAGTTCTTACCTTTCTAATTTAATGTGACGCTGCCAGCAAGCCAACTATCGGCGGACCATTACCAATGGCTAATGACACTCAGAAGTGGAAAAAGAGTCGACTTTTTTCAAAACGTTAACAGTTTTGCTTTTTTTGTATCTAGCGACTGAGAAATATATTTAATCAACTGGTTATTGACTCTCAAGTCATGGCATACTCGTATCATGGCTAATCGTGCTGTTCTGCCCAGAAAAGGCACTTGGTTACCATGGTTGATACATATTTGTGTGCTGTGGATCTGTTGATTGTGTGGAGTTCCAATGGCCTTCCTCGCATTCATCTTGCGGCGATATGCTCCTCTTCTAAGATTAGGAAAACTAATATCTCTTGGACCTTCTCTGGTCTAAGTCCATCCTCATCGAGGGTCAGTCTAAACCAACCAATATCTGTTCTGTTCCTGTGTAGAACTGTAAGAAACTTCACCATACCCCAAAGTTTTGGTAGCCCTAAGAAGACTGTTTTAGAATTTACGGCAAACTAGGTTCTCAGAGCATTCAGTTTAGTTTAGAACTGTTTGCTGAACTAGTTCTTTCTATTAGTTCAGTCTGGTTCACTGCTCAGCAAATTCGGTCTTTAGTGGTTCTTACTGAACTACAAGAATGCAGAGCATACCTGAGCTTGTTGAACTACTGAACTAAAATAAGATGACATTGGGAACTAGTTCCGAGGTCTTTTTAAGTTAGCACAAGCCTACAAAAAATTTAAGGTCAAAACGGTGACTTGAATGGAATACTGTCAATCCATTGAAACCATCAAGGAAGGGGCTAGGATAAGCAGTTGGATAGGATCAGAAAAGAAAACTCGCACAGGATGTAAAGATAACATTAAAGCAGAGTAGTGATGGCAAAGAAAAGTATATCTTGAGCTATTGCCAGATTGTCTCCATATAAATCGGTCATACTGACATGACATACTGGTGCTCATGCGTTTCAAAATATCGAACTTATGGGTCCCGTGGCTTGGATGGTTTTCAGAAGATTCTTATTAGTAAACCATGTCCACCTAACTTGGAGATGGTACTCATTCCGAAAGTTGTGAAAGGGGGCCATGAATCAGTGAAATTATTTGGAAACAGCAGCTTATCTCTTTTATTAGTCAAAGCATTGGAACTTGTCCTAGATACTGCCATAACCCAAACACCAAGTCTGAACATGCATTCACTAAGGAATTATAAATGGAGATGGTGCTCCATGGAATTGGGTGAATGATTGAAAACTTTGAGGCAACAAAATCTAGACAATGTGCCCAGAAGCTTCCTTCAATTCTCAATGATATCAGGGAAAGTACTGTGGATACGGTAAGCATCAGGGTCAATAGATTAAGTCATGCTGTGTGAACGCCTTTCCTCAATCCTCTGATCGACTCGTATCGGTGCGTTTTCAAGACAGAAACGTTCACAGTCAGATCAGATTTTTACAGTCTGACAGATCCTGGAAAAAAAACAGAATAATTCCAAATTGATACCCACTACGTTTCCATCAATTTCAAGAGGACATATGGCAGCATAATGAAGGCTATACAGACCCATATCTAGTCTTGACATTCCCGAGGTTCGTTTATGACGATGGAGAACGCTTGCTGCTTCACCAAGATCAGTAACGAACTCACCTAAGCCTTTGTTGTCAAAAAAAGACTTCAACAAGGGGAAGCGCTCTCATGAGATTTTTTGAACATCGTACTTGGAAGGATTGTGCGGAACTCATAACCCAACACTTGAGGTACAATCTTTCGAAATTCTGTGCAACTACGGACTGTCACTGGTACGTTCTCTAGTTTGAAACAGAGATTAGAACCAAGTATATGCTGTCCACAAGAAAGGACGCACAACATCGCAATCTACGGCTAGAACTCAAAGGTAGTAAGGGACTTTGTTTACCTCGGGTCTTACCTCGGAAATTAAACGAAGAATGACTCTTACCAATCGCTGCTTCTGTTGGGCGGAGAAGGCAACTGAGTAGTAGAACCCCAGCTCGAACAACTAAAGAGATTCTGTGTAAGACCCTGATAACGCCAGTTCTACTTCATGGCGTTGAAACTTGGACTCTATCTAAAGGAAATGAGGACATCCTTAACCGCTACGAGAAAAAGATTCTTCGTAAAATTCTCGGTTCCGTTTGCGTGAAAGGCAGTTGGAGGAGGAGATTCAAAGCGACATCGATCTAGCAAAACAAAATTGTGCATCAGCCATCAAAGAGACTTGCTAGTGGAGGTCTTCGGTAGGAAGTAAGTAATGGAACAAAACCTTTAAAACTCTCAATTAGAAGTAGACACTTCGATTGAAGGTGGTCTTGTGGATTACATCTGCTCTCATAGGGATCTAGGCAATAGAGATCCTTTTCTCCTAAATGCTCCAGCCCACCTCATATCGCATGACGTTAACATATCAGCATACAGTGCAGTAAGACAGTCATAGAAACATCCTGAATCAGTTCCTCAGAAATCTGGAAATGACTGTACGAGTAACTGACTATACCATACCTGAACTGAAAAATCTACTTCGAGGTAGGAATTGGAATATCTCTCGAAACACATGAGATATCTGAGTCATACTAATTCTCAGATTCGACTCCTTGCTTCTTCCAAGCGGAAATAGTGACAAAAGTCTAGTACTGCGCCTTATGTAACGAAACTGTGCAACACGTTGTCATTCTTATTGAAAGCCATGATGTCAGCAAGGTCCAAGATCTACTCGTTTCAAGATCAGTCTCCCCTGGGTATCGTGACACAGTACTATGAAGAGAAACAACCGAAGTCAAGTTAAGAGTTCTCAAGGTCAGAATCCTTTCACATTTTCTCAGAGGCTTACTCCAGGTGGCAGACATGGCACAACTACGATTGGCCCAGAACCAGTATTTATAAAACTGGACTCGTACAGACGGTGGCAAAAGTCTTCATTACTTCAGATCCTAAAAGTTCACATGGGCCCCATTTAACTCACAGGATTCCAGCTGAACAGAAATAGTTGTGTCATTTCCTCTGGGACTATCCGACTCTACGCAAGATCAGATGTATAAGGATACAATTCCTGAGGAAAAAGATAAATGTACTCATCAGTCCAAAGGACGGTTGTACGGTCCTTTAAGTTTGTGTCAGCATGAGCCATCAGGTCAAGTCACTTGTGGTTGTGCAATAGCTGATCTCTCTGGCCAATGCCATCATCTTCAGGTGTAGCAAACCGCACACTTCTGACAGCTTCCCACTCAACACAGTGATCTGGGGAACGTCATCGTTGGTTCATCTGTTGACAGTGACCGAATGTGGCCAAATTTCCATCCCCATGGCACCTTCCCATGTTCGCTTTTAGCCAAAGTGTGCCAATTGCATGTGCACTTCCTGTCAGAATTAAAAAAAAAAAAAAAACTCATTTACTTAACCAAACACGCGCGCTGTTAATGCATCCACAAGTGCCACCCGCAACCGATCCGAAATCCATGCAATTTTCCACTTGGAAACCCAAGAATCCACCACTCGACCGATTCTCAGTCAATTAAAGTTTCATCATAGCCCATCGCGCCGGCATTGGGGGTAAATGGCTAAACGAATCAAAGAAACTGTTTCCATTGTTCCAGCCATCACTTGTGCGCTGTGTTGGCTAATTAATTATGTGACTCTAATGATCAACTGCATTATGACACAGGCCAGCACTGGCTGCTGTCATTGGGTAATCTCTGGCAATTTGTATAACAATCGGCCAAAGTGTAGTGGGCCCAGATACATATGTGGACGGTTGGCAAGAAGTATCATGCGACTCACGACTGTGGCGGCCTGTTGCAACCGTCGAGTTGCTAAAGTATATCTCGAACTATTTCTTCTTCGGGCTAAGAGCTGAAAATTGCTGACTGAGTGCATCGCATGATTAAAGTGGTCAGGCTATCATTATGTGGTTCAGATGTTGTTTGGTTTGTTAATTTGATAGTCGGCCAATGCCTGAATGGGAGGAAGCTATTTATTATTTCTTAGGCCTTGAGAGATGGGCGTAGACCAATTTGTTAGAAGGTACTTAAGGGTTCACCAATTGCCAATCGTTAATGCTACTTTCCATCTATTATGCATAGATATTCCGTCACGGTGCAGTCTGGGCCCTAAGGAGACCAGTTTTTGAATAGACATTCAGTCTTTGAGTAGTTGGGGGTTTGACTTAGAGAATGTACTTGACTAAGGGACCTTAGGGTATCAGGAATGCCCGTTGTTCCTAGTGCTCTCTATGAGTTGTATTCTCATCCCTTGTCACTGTAATCTTTACAGAGGAAGGCTGTAGGTACTGTAGAGCTTGTGTTTACCACATTCTGCTTGATTAAGAATTTATACGTAGAGGGAGGCATGTTGGGTTTCCTATAGGAAACTTGTCACCCAAATAAGATGAATTTTGAATTGTTCCACCATCTAGTTGAGGGATAGATGGCATATAAGGGCAGACTTGGAATTGACTGTTGGTAAAAACGGTGATACTCCTTGCGGGTATTATATTGTACTTTAGATACGACGAGAGCACCTGGAACACGCCATAGTTGGAAGGCGGATATAGATGTGGAAGGCAAAGGTAAATCTTCTAATTTCGATCCTGGGAACTCATACCTCTCCTCCAGTTGGCCGCCTGTATAAAAGCAAAAGCGTCCCCTTCGAGATGATACATATATCCCCGTCCTAGTCCGTCCTAGAGACTACATATGTAGGTTTCAACATTTTTATTGAATAGGAGCTAGAGGAGGGTGCCTTTGGTATGGCTTTTGGGATGCATTCTACTTTATTTAGAACAGAAAAAATATAATTCATGCGAATGACCACAATTGCTGGCACTTGTTGGCAAGAGATACCCCAGGCAGTGGAGTTGAAAACAGGCTGGATGACAGAAGGTATTGAACAATTTACACCAACGGTTCTTAAACGAGCTGTGGAGTAGGAGCAGGGATTTTCTCGGATTTTTTTAATATTTCCAGGTCCTTCCGGCTTCCTAACTCATGCAACGTCTTACAGTCAGAGGTTCTCGCAGTACTGGAAGCCCGTCGTATACTTAAGCGAACCCGCACACCCAGTAGCAACGTAATCATCCTTGTCGATAGCCAGGCGACTATCAAGGCTATTGTGAAGGCTACTTGTAGAAGAATGCAAAGTTAACTTTCCTCCTTGGATGTCAGCTCAGAATTAGCCTCGTTTAGGTACCACGTCACAGTAACATCGAGGGAAATGAACGAGCGGATGAATTGACAAGGCGGGGATCTGCTTCGGGTGGCTTCCTTGCTGAGATGGTAAACGCACTTTTTTTTCAAGCTAACTCTGTCATATCTAGACACGTGTGGCGAGAGTACCTATGTATATTGCCGAAGCAAAACTGCAAACAGCTGGCTAAGTATCATGCTAGTTGGTATTGCTTGTTGGGTGAAGTCTTGGTTCATTCTCGATTGTAGCCTCGTCATAACTCAATGTTTACTGCCTAGGCTTTCAAATCCGAAGGGAAATAGTCGGAGTGTAGATTGGAGAAACACTACCTCCAGAGTAAGTAACTTTACTGGAGCGCGAAACAAGGCAAAGCAAATAAGTGGATCATCCTCCACCTGGTCCCCATAGACATCCTTGGTAAGAAATTGGTACCTAAAGCGGCGATTCGATTCAATCCTCACTCCTCCATCAGTGATTTCCCCAGAAGACAGCGTCTACCCACCGCCGCCGTCCACTTCTTTACGGACGGTTCCAAAACTGATGAAGATGGTGGATTGCATCTTAGCATTTCCTTCCAATTCCCAGAGTATTGTACCGTTTTTCAGGCGAAAATCTTAACCAGCAAGGAAGCCTTATCCTGTATTACCATGTTTACTGGTAGTCAAGCGCCAATCATTGTCTGGAATCGAGCTATATTACTTCAAAGGCCGCTTCCAACTGCCGGTTGTCTCTTCTCGGGATATCAACATTCAACCTGTCCTGGCTACCGGGCGACAGAGACAATGCAGAGCTTAAATCAACAAACAAACAAAATCCTGCCTAAATGGCGGAGCCTTGGTATGGCTCTGTTTACATGCATACTCTTGCTAAGGCTGGATGCTTTAAGTAGTACCAACTGTAGATGGAAAAATCTCCCTACTGACAACATTTCAAGACAAATCTGGCCCAGACTTGATAGGCCAATACCCCCAAAGTCTATTTCACATGACATCTGCAGAAGCTGTAGGGATAAAAAGGAGGAAGAAATCAGTCTCCACTCTCTATGCACTTACCTAGTTGCCAGCTTATGTCCAGCCATGAGATACGTTCCATATAGGACCTCCCTTCTTTGACAACCTAGGCGAGCTGGCATCACTTGGCGTCACTTGGCATCACGAGCCTCCTTCGCATCATAATGGACTTTTATTAGTCCAAGTGAGAGTCACCTTAACCTAACGTAACCTAAGAGTGACAGTCACTTTCAAAACCTCCTTCTAATGGAGTCTAGATGAAAGCCCCCGCACTCAGGCGATTATTATTTGTTTGTTTGGATTGAGTACCTTGGTGGAGTGTAGCTCTCTTTACGATAAAGGTTCGCTCAATCTTTTTTGGTGGTGCCTCGAACTAGAAATAAAAACAAATTATCCACAACCACTTGATTTCACCGTCAAAACCACGACAAAGTGCCATCAGGCACTAAAATATCCATTAAATGGGTGTCCTTTCAACAAAAGCTCCAACTGGTAGATTTGCGGTAAGGTCGTAAGTCGCAGAAGACTAGCAGCAGGTTTCAATGTATTCCTGGCCATCAAAAGGCGCAACAATGCATTGGCAAACCAAAAGCCTATAAAACGAATGCATCCAATGGATAATCAAACCTACGATTAGGTTCCAACTGAAAGGCCTCACGCACCCCACATTCTCGAACATTCGCACCACACAAAGGCGGCTGCAAAGTCCAAACTTAATCCAGGCCAAATTCGATCAATTTACCAATAACTGCTTTGGTTTTTTTTCCTTTTGCCAGCTCATAACATGTATCCAACCGGTTGCTTAGCCCCTCTCTTGACGTTTTTTTTGCAGCGATTTGCTCATTCTCATGTAATCGAGGCATAACACATCGCACAGTTATTATACAAGAGAACCCATGGCTAGCCATAGAGTACGGCAACAGTCTGGTGCCCAAGAAGACAATTCAAAGTGGTCCAAGTGGTCCAAGTGGTCCGGGCTACTTGTCTTTGACTTTTGCGAGTCACACAAAGCCGATTGTAAGCTCAAACAAGATCTCTTTCTGTCTCACTCTCCTGTGTGGTACTACCACCGAACCCTCCATCTGCAACACCATGTCGTGGCTAAACTGCGCGAAAGGGGACCGTGGTGTGGTACTGCAAAATTGCCTGCAATTGCATCCGCTTAACATGGCCAGGTGCAATGCACACGATCAGTTGCAGATTTTACTTTCGTCGATTAAGACCTAATTCAGACTCGCTTTCGCTGCTGTCGTGGACGTATACATCTTTGCAGATACTGAGGACGTGCGTGCGGATACATTTGTTTAAAATAATTTTATTTGTTTCAACCTATCGCGGTGACTAAAACTATTTAAAATTTTTATTAAATTTCCAATCGAATTGCATCGCATTTGTGAGGATTCAGTGGATAGATAGTCTGTTATGCAACAGCACTCTGGATAGTGGTCAGCTTAGAGTGGTAGGCTTCCCATACAAGTTAACAGCAAAACAAGCGAATTTTCGTACACGGAATAACCCGTTTTAATTGTGAAAGTGAAAATTGAAAATTCCTGTCTCGGTGGGTAGAGTGCAAATTTTAAAGAAACACACAATATTTCGAACAAGTACCAGGAAAGCATTGGATTACCAACAACCATTAGTCCGCTGTCTAGCTGGGGTAAGTCATAAGGAGGCTTAGATGCTGTATAAGGCCATAAGTCTTGAGGTCAATGATTTGTTTGTTTGGAGGTTAAAGCCCTCTGGTGGTGTCACTATCAATAAAGATTCCAGGTTCGATGAAGTTGGGGCGTCGGTAAGCCGTTTGGAAAGTAGACAAAGCAAGGTTTCTAGTTTATAGTCGGTTTTTTCGAGGCCTAATACTTCTTTATTGATTGCCACTTTCAACTCGTCCTGGAGGAACAAATTCGTCATTTAGGAACTCCGATTGGAACTGTTTCGGCGAGTCTGTATGTTCTCTCCATTTGGACAAGCCAGTCTCAAGCCAAATACCACAAGAATCATGGTCCGAGGGAGTGTTTTGCATGGCAAATGGCTTCTGAGGAAAATCGAAGTACAAATCAGGCTAAAAGCGATTGTAAAGTCATTGTAAATCGTGTGTTATTTGTTGTATCCTTCATTTATCAATCGTATCCTCAATACCAGATCTAGATGACTCAGTTTCTGATGGTTTCGACAAAAGTGAGTTCAAAGTCTAAACTTTAACATTTTCTGCAAGAATGGACTTCGGACTACACTCCCTCATCCAATTGGTAGGTTTGATTAGACCAAATGGTGAAAGTTTGGAACCCCACACCATATCAATGGGGCTACAAGTGTACCTATTGTGATTTCCTCTACATTAGACCTTACTTGTGATTCCTGAAATAGTGGAGATCAAGGTACCAGGTTACCTAAGTGTCGAGGTCATACTGTGATTCATTGTCATGAGGTGTTCTTGGACTTAACAGTGCCCAGTAAGGAATCCTGTGACTGAACGAATCTGAATTCTAGTAAGACCTAGGCATTCTTGGATCTTGTGTTGGAGATGTTTGGCATAAGCATTTCGTCTGTTACCTTCAGTATTAGTTTCAGCCTTTCAGGCAGCCACTAATGCACTGGTGCACAGAACAGCTCGGGCGTCATGGAAATCGATTTTGACCTTTTCCTGGCTAGTATCCTATATCCTGGCACTCAAATGGGATGCACTCGGTTTGTGCTGGCTAGTTATGTAAGTAGTTGAAGGTAGTTCCATGCTAGTTTTAATGTTATGTCGTAGGGCATGATAGAGATTTCTACTTAAGACACGGAGTTGCAGTTGCTCATTTGTATTGAAACCGTAACTCCAGTCCCAGCTTCATCATGAGAGTCCACCAGCAGTCTACCAGCAGACCTTCCCAAACATGGTGGTGATGTTTTGGTAGGGTGCATGCACCAAATCATCAACCAAGTATGGGTGGATGAAGCCATGCCCGATGGCTGGCCCCATCTTCAAGAAAGGCGATCCTATGTCTTGCAAGAACTACCAAGGCATATCCCTGCTAAATGTCGCGTATAAGAAATTATCCAATGTAGTGTGTGAACGTCTGAAAGCCTTCTGCAACACGGCCCGACAGCAAATCCTGGAAAAGACCAACGAATTTCAAGTCGAGACTCACCACCTCTTCATCGACTTTAAAGCCGCATACGACAGCATTCATCGTCTTGATCTCTACAAGGCGATGGCCCAAATCGAGATCCCGGCAAAACTAATCCAGCTGTGCCGCGTGACGCTGGACAACACGCAGTGCAATGTGCAATTTGGAAACAGCTCCTCTATTTCGAATTTCGGCAAGGAGGTGCGCTGTCGTCTGACTTTTTCAATCTAGTGCTGGAACAGATAATGCGCAGGGTGATAACGTGGAAGGCACTATCTTCAAAAAATCTGTCCAGCTGCTGGAATACGCAGACTCACATCGACATCATCGGTCGCTCCCAGTGCGGCGTTATAGAAGCTTCTACGGCAGCTGAATAAGAGGCGAAGTGAATGAGGACAAAACCAAGTACCTGTTGTCAACAAACAAAGAAGCATCGTTCCACCGTCTTGTATAAAACGTTACTGTTGGCAGCAGTAACTTGGAGATAGTTTAGGAATGACACCCTAGTGGAGATTCGGCGAAGACTTGCCCTAGGAAACCGCTGCTACTTCGGTTTAGGAAAACAAATGGGTTCAAAGGACGGAAGACGAAATGTATGCTCTACAAAGCAATGACCCTGCCAGATCTGCTATATAGAACCGAGTCCTGGACGATAACCAGGAAAGCAGAGCAGATTGTTAGCACTTTTGAAAGAAGATATAACCGCAAATCTGTGAGCTGTACCAAGATGTGGATGCAGTCCAAAAAGCCAAAATACGTCCACTACACTGGCTTGGCCACATCGAGTGAATGGACAATAATGCTCCAGCAAAGAGGATCTTCGACTCACTGCCCCCAGGTTCGAGACGACAATTAAGACCGAACCTTCGTTTTAAGGACCAAGCTATCACGCATGCCAGAGCGCTTGGTTTGGACAACTGGAAGCAGCATGCCCGGGATAGAAAGGGAATGGAAGGCTGGTCAGGTAGGGAGATATCTGCTATATCTGAGGACGGGTAAGGTCACCACTACGAGCTTTGAGAATCCGTTGATTTAGCTTAGGTATTACAAATTCTAGTTGTCTTCTGGATTCGTACTTCCACGAGAACCAAATGAAAAGGACCATTGTTCACCTCAGTGAGAAAATTTCCTAAAATTTCCAGAAAAACGATTTCAAAGTTCCAAATTCTGTAACTTTCCCATTTACAGTTCCTTTTCAATCAAATTTCTGTCAAAATCATTCAGTGTTTCAAAGAAGTGAATAGTTGAACATCCACACGGGGGAACTGAAGTTCAACACAATCGTTTGGTTGACCTAAAATCGGCTAAAAATATCATCTATTTCTGGGTATTGGATGAAATCTTCCCCGCTTGTTGCCAGTCCTATTCTAAGACCTATTGCCCTGCGAGGAAAGATCTGTGGACTTACAAGTCAGCACGTCCTTTCGAATTACCGAACCAACATCGAACACTCCGTCTCGAAGAAGTGCAACATAAACATCCTCCACACGTGTTTCGTTGTCCTTCACCGAACACACCATCCCCAGGAGCATGTTTACTCCTAAAAGCCCAATTAATTTCGCACCACCTACAGAGTACCAAAGATTGTTTGAATTGAGGTGAATTGTAGAAATAATAATTTCCTGCCAAGAGGGCGTGTGCTGTGTGCGAGTTTATTAAGAAATAAGTTTCACTTAACTGAGAAAGGAAGCCTTTCGAACTTTTCGATAACTTCATTTCGAGAACTTTAGCACTTTCTAACGATATCCTTGAGATAATTGTAGTTTGTGTCCTTGAGTATGAACTTGTGTAATATTTTCCATTTCTCTTCATATTAGTCGACGAATGAAAGTAATGTTCGAGGGAAAAACTTTTTGCATTCATTTCAGCGAGAGAAAGATACAATTTTCTTGGATCCTAAGTGAATTGAAATGATACCGATTGCAAATGGATGTAGAAAGTTGTGTTCTAGATATATTTTTGAATTGGTTTTGGGGGGTTAATTAATATTTATTTATACATACGTGTACAACAATAGATTTAGGTCACGATTCCAATCATTCATTTGAATGAAACATGTGCCCTGTCTTGGTCCAGTTTGGGCAGCACGTGCCATGGCACATCACTCCAAGGAAATACACAAATGTAAGGAATCGACCAAGTCACGTAGATATCCAAAGATACGGTCGGTTTGTGGTCATAAAACTGAAGCTATTACCTAAAATCAACGCATGTTACACATCAACACGCCTCGCACCCTCTTAATCAAACCTTTTTCCCCATAAAACTACATAAAATCCTCAATTTATCTGTCGCATGCCACCTCGAGAGATGTGTGTCCAGAATCCATCGGACTTTGATCACGAATGCCAGAGATTATTTAAGAAAAACGAAGCAAGGACTCGGTTGTGTCTAGCAAATGAAAAATCGTACTCATTTTGTCATCCTTGCAGATACTTTTGTATCTTTTGTTGGTGACGAAGCCATTAACGGACTTTTGGGCGCGCATTGTTAGGAATTGTTATGCGACTGTGTCTTGTAATGGCTCTGTGTAATGGTTGGTAATTTATTCTTATCCTAAATTTTACAAGAAGCTTGACGGGAACATGACACAATAGCCGCACTATCCGGCCTGCGGCATGGGGACCTAGTTTCTCTTTCATGTTTTTTTTTTGCTGTTTTTTTTTTGAAAGAGATGGATATCTTTTCCTGGTTGTCGTGTTCGGCCTTTTTTGGCTATCACAATGATTGGGCTGGTTATTGACAAATAATGGTCGGCTGTCATGTGGGCAATTCATTTCCTTTTGCTGTTTGTGGCAATAATTTTGGCGAAATCCGTCCCGGAAAGTTGTCAATGATTGATGAAAGTCCATTCGAATGAATTGGGACTATGAATACGTAATTGAGCAGAGTGCTACATGAGTGGGCATGGATGAAGGAATGCCTCTGGATCGAGGGTCTACTGTGTCCTTGATGGGAGGAGAATCAATATGAGATGGATTGTTTTATTTGCTCTATTTATCTTGGATGGGAAGTTGTTCGTTTTTTTTTTGTGGATTGATTGCATCATCAAGTAGATGGTGTCCTATAAACAAAATTGAAACCCAAAGTGTCATCAGGCATCATCAAGGTGTTTCACAAGTTACCACATTATGCAAATGGGATTGGTTATGACAGTGTTTTGTGGTGAGATGGTCTTGCAGTTTACTCTTATGGTGAAGCAGTGTAGGACTAGAAAGGAACACATCACTAACCAAGACGTAAAGATTAAATCGAAAAGTGAGTAAGGCCTCGATGGAGTACATCTTGGGAACACTGGTGCTACTTCGGTTTTGACAAAGCAATTGACCGTGAACAGGTGCTGATGGGCTACGACAGACCTGTACTTCTCAATTGACTTGCTGACCTTTGACGGTACTTCAGAGATCTGGAGAGACCCTGTAATAGAACGTGGTTATGTCAGCAAACTGTGCTGAAACATGACTCCGTTTATGAACGACTCTTGTGACTATGTTAGGTTGCCAAAGGAGCGTTTACCTAGTGTGCGCTGTTTTGCCTTGCTTAGGACTAGACACTTGGAATGCATATTCTGACCGCATGGACCGCGATGTGCTAGTGGCCAGTACTAATGGCCATAACTCTAGCACTATCAGTGCAGTTCTTATTCAATAGGTCTTGTATCCTATTTAAGTAGAATTGGGGCTACGATTGCCTGGATATGGAGCAGTTCCACATCCCCTGTCAACTTTTGTCAGTTTTGAGTAGATTGTGCAAAGATTCGACACTTAATAGACTCTAGGGGGACGTTCACTGGCTTAGGTAGGGAGCCATTCGAGACAGATCCCCCGCGTGTATTACATACTATGACCCGGCACCCACAGGAACTTGATTCTGAATCGAAGACTCAGTAAGGAAAGTTCTTCTTTGCGTTGTTCTTCTAGTTTCGAGGATGTAATAGCCTTCACGAACGTGCCACTGGAGGATAAGGAGAATAACTGGTTGTTTAACCCTGCAGGTGTGAAAGGTCGGTATTTTGGTTTTAGTGGTAAAAAGCGTCAGTTCAGACTTGCTTCCTAATCTTGTCTAAAGCACCTGAATGACACATGCCTCATACCACTACATTCAACAATCTTGATTCGATCTCTGTCAAGCTTGCACCGGATTTTGTTGATTGACATGAACCTACGGAGAGGAGATATGACCTCACCCTGAGGAGCTACTCTACCCAGGATTCATGGAATGATTCTGATTTTTAGCATAGAAGCTCATATACTCTTCCACACCTAGTTGAATCAGAGCTTCCTGAATCGATTCAGTGCTGGCGTTATTGAAAGTGGCTTCAGTGTTAAGAAGGTAGCTAGGGTTTATTATTTGCAGTGAATTGCCTTTTCGACTATTCGAACCACTTCGGGGAGCCCTCCATAGTGTACCCCTGCTGAAATTTGAATAGAAAGGATTGATCTAGGTGTCGAAGACACCTTCCAACGTCGGTAAAAGGAATATGGGTAAGCTGATGGGCTTGAAGTCCTTTGCAGATTTATGTCAACCTCATGGACTCCTAAGTTGTATCTTGTCCAATCAGCCTTATGGCGACTTCCATTACACTCTATACATGAGTGCCCAGATACCCAACTATAATGCTCTGACAATCGTACAGCAACTCCTGGCTCCAATTTCAAATCTAGAGACGTCAGACTCACGTGGCTTTGGCGCACCTTGACTCTCAGTATAGATGATGATATTCTTCTCGGATAGCGATCCCATCCCACAAGTGTTTCCGCAGCCCTGGGTACAGTCAAATCCACAGCTCATGTGCAATTTTATTTGTAAATTCAGTGGTAAGAGGTACAGAAACGTCTCGAATCCAATGGTGGACGTAGTGCGTAGATCACCGATGATGGTGATGCAGGCTGTTCTGTGTACTTTGGCTAACATTGGTATCCCATGTATTCTTCATAATCATACCCTTCCACCATTCAAGGGCCCCATATGTGAGCGAGGATCTTACTTTCCTATTCTCTGTCCTCTCCTTCCTGCACTTTGAGTTTCGAGATCAAAGAGAGAAGAATGGTGTAAGGTCCTCCTGCTGAAGAGTCTCAGATCTATTTTGTCTGGTTTGACATGAACTCCACAACCTTCAGCTCATTTTCCGAGCCTTTTTAGGGTGGATTCCATCATTTCATTTAAAGAATATAGTTACTCAGTTCTATACGTACAACCGTTGTTATTAGAATCCAGAGAACTCCTTGTGGGGGAGTTCCTCTAGTAACAGAACTATTCATCTCCGAGAGTGCAGCCCCTACTATGATGGAAATTTACCTTTTCTCCCACACGCTAGGTTTGGTTTAAGAAAGTTGCAATTGTGTAGCGAGTTAGATTGTCTGTCCATCATGTGCTCATCATGGCTTCCCACAGAGAAGTGCTACATAAAATCCAAAATCTAGTTACAATGGCTACAGTCCTCCAAACAGACCATAAAAATCCCTTTTACGGCTCATTACCTCAGATACTCATCCGTACATCACTCTTACCGAATTGAATCGAAAAAAAAACAATCCACCAGTCTACCCCTTAAAACTTTTGGCAATAAAACAACACTCCCAGTGGAACCATTTGCTTACATAGGTGGTTCAGACTTCATAGATACTTGGATGTAGTGCATCGATACAGGTAGTCGTTACTCGTTTGCGTAAACTTTGGTCGAGAGTTGCTTATCTCATTTCAATGACCATTCATAAAACTTTAGCTTCATATGGCATCGAATCGGCTCGGATGCCAACACCGTCCAATAAGGAAGAAAGTTTTTGGTTTTGTGGAAGTTTGCCATCTGGTAATAGGAACCGCAGATAGTCTTCGTCATTGGTTACGATTTTGTTTTATCAGTTCCGTAATGATGTTGTTTGTGGGTCTATGCAGATGCAGGACTGTTTTGGTTCAGTAAAGTTGAATTGACAGTTTAAAGTTGGTAGCAATACTTCAGGTTTTGGTCAGGACGGGTTACTTCCAGCAACTTGAACAACATTTGTGGGGCGAGGGGGGAACCGGAGATGTCTGACGCAGAAATCTAAATGATCCAGGAGTTGCATTTCTCTTTTCATATGCAAAGGAGCTCGAGGAATCCTGTGTGTGTGTGTGGGCTGGAAGGGTTTTTAATTACAGAAAGAGAATTTGGCGTGTGATTAAGGTATCACTTTCAGGAGCAATTAGTCAAAAGTAAATTGCGCGTATTTAGGAGATTAATATCAAAAGGCAGATTATCTTCTTGGCTCGTTGGAACACGTACCAGGCAGGGGGAATGGTAATTCATTGCGAGGAACGACACACGAGGTAATTTATTTCACAATTTTATGTATTTATCACTCTCGCCTGACTAATGAGCTTGTAAGGGGTGGGCCATCTAGTGGTTTCTTTTTGAATCCTAGGTTATTTTGACACTGACAGCTGTGTCTCGCTCGAAGTCTTGACAGAAAGTCAGTACCATACCTCCGCAGAATGAAATGAGTCGATTTACGCTTGAACAACGTTGGGAAGTATTGAAAACTTATTTCCAAAGTGAGTGCTGTGTAGCCCAAACAGTGAGTTATTTGAAAAGAAGTTTTGGCCGAAATGAAGCACCCACCCACCCAAGCTGTACGCAAGTTTGTGCAAAAAGTTCGTGGAACTGGTATCGGTTATGATCCTCGTCGTCGTATAGACGAGAATGTGGCTGCTGTAGCCGAGAGTGTGAGACTCAATTCACGAACATCAACTCGCCATCGATCTCAACAGCTCAACATTTCACGCACTAGCCTGAGGAGAATTCTGCACAAAGATCTCGGATTATTCGCTTACAAGGTCCAATTGAGTCAGCAATTGAAGCCGCATGACCATCCGCTTCGTTATCGCTTCGCAGTCTGGGCCGCTTGAATTGGACAACGATTGCCTCCTGAGCTACTATTTGACCCCTTTGGACTTTTTTTTGTGGGGAGCCGTGATGTTTTCTGAACAGATCAGGCCAACAATGCTATTCCACTTTGCATGTTTGCTTAGATCAGACGGTAGTCGTCTGTGCAGGAGTATCTCAATGACTACCCTGAGTCAAGGCTATGAGAACCTCTGTACACTGCCCCTTTTGTCGGTTAGCTTGGAGTGGATTAGACTGCTCTTAAGCAATTGCATGATCTTATATCGAAAATACTTGTCAACTTGGTTCCAAGCCTCCGCACTATTAAAGAGGACATCATAGTGCAATCCTTGTTTTCAACATATTTCTCAATGGCTCCTATCGAAATAGGGAGGCCTGTCTCTACCCATCTACTAGGAAAACCAAAAAACATTTTAAAGTGATTCCATTTCGGCTCGAATCCATCCATATGAACTAATTTCTTGATACTCTGACGTAGTAGGGGGTATAAGGACTTGCTAACCTACCCATTTTGTCGATTAGTACCTCTTGTATCTTAAAGTTTAGCAAAGCTGAGAGTAAAGTTTATCCAAATGAAGGGAATCATCTTGATATCATGAACTGACCACCACGAGGTGAGGACATTTGGAAAAGTCCCAAACTATAGCTTTGACTTGATCTGCCTTCTGTCCAGATACCAGATCTTCATCGTTTTCTTTTACAGACTTTCTCTCTATCAGCCTTTTGACAAATACCACTTTTGTTTCGTCTACTTTCAGAACACCCAACTCCAACTGCTGCCTTGCCACCTGTGACTAATCAACTTTTGAAAATGTTCAGGAAAAAGTGAAACATCTTAGCCCTGTTTGCAGCAAAACCAGAAAAAAGTACAAAAAGAACAGCAAAATGAAGGTGCTGAGGAAATGTGTCTCCGTTCTAATCCTGTTCAACATCCAATACCAGCTCACATGCGCCGATGGTTTCGACCAAAGTAACATAACCATCCTGCATGAGGTCGAGAACGATCCCATCGAGTTGAATACCCACGAAATCCTACCCGCCAAACCGGTTAAAAAGAAGCCCTACGCCATTCTCGACAAACCCAGTGATTATGTGAAGATTCCAGTTGTCAAGGCGTACAATGCCCACACAGTGTCGTTCGACTTCAACCTCGGCGATCTGGAGGATGTCCATGACACCATTCTGCCCGACGGTGATCTGAGCTCAGAGGAACGTCATTTGCTTCGAAACACCAACGATGAAGATCTGACATACTCCGAAGAGTCATTACTAGCTCCGAGTGCTGTGAGAACATATGTAACCCCAATGGCAACCGAGACAGTTCCAACGACTCCAATGATGGATACAACGTCGACAGAGGATATGACAACCACTATGGAAATGCCGACTTCATCCTCCCCGTCAGTCTCGTCATCAACGGAAGCAACAACACCCATGGTAATGACATCCACAGACATGAACTCTGGCCTGTCGGTGCCCGTGGCTCCAGTGAGTCCGCATATTTTCAAAATTCTGTCCAAGAACAAAGCGAAAGGCAAGGGACTGCATGACTTCATTCAGAAGGACGAACAGCAGAAGACGTTCGGCAACCACTTCAACAGCATCAGCACTTTCTTCAGTGATACCGAGGAGAACTCCACATCTGATGCACTTCAGTCGAACGTCAATATCTTCCAGTTGATGGTGAACCTGTATGATCACTTCTACTGGCAACCCTCAGAGATACGAACCAAAGTATCTCCAGCATGTGGCGTGGAGATTCTGTCGTATCTATCCGCTCTGAACAGCAACTACGAGTGGGCACAGAAAGGTGAGTTTGGTTAGAGTGTCCTTCGTATAGAATCCATTACAATCGGTCTCGGACCAGTAATCAAATGACTATGCTGTCGGATAATAAACGCCCGCGCCATCATATTTCCCACTTATCCATGGCATTCGGGACGATAAAAAAAAGAGAAGGAAACTAGGTTTATTGACCAACCCATTTGATATGCACGAGCGTCCTCTTGTTTCCGCCATCACCACGCGACGACTATAACTCCTGACAGTAGCTGTAAAGTGTCCCATCCATTGAAAAGTCCCTGGGATTGCTGCACATCTACTCCATCATCGATCGAGTTATTCGATTTATTCGACGGAAATCGAATTTTCTGCTCGTTTATTCCATTATACACCCCTCGGAGCCATCCCTTTCCGGTGAGTTGATTAATTTACATGGCGATGGCCAGAGAGTGCCGACGTCCTCCTCACTGGAGTAAGCAGTTTTCGATGGTTGGCAGTTATCGGAGCATAATTCGTTAGGAATATTCAACTTTTCCCGTTCGAATAACTTCTCCCTTCGGGAGTCCTTTTTTGTTTTGTTACACTGATTGGAATGAGCATGGCTGTTGGACTGGTGGATGCCTAATCGGGTTGTAAAATCGTTGTAATCTTTGCGTCCACGATTTGCTGTGTTGGCAACTTTTTGTTCTCCAAAGTTCTATCGATTTTTGAATGAAATCCGGTTGATGGTACAGAGCACTGCTAATTTGAAAACGTTTTCATAACTAAGTGTATCTTGTGCAAATGAAAGTGAAAGTAGCACGTATCTGCGAGGCGATTGTTCCTTCCTCTTGTCTGCTGGGGTCAGTGTCAAGGATAGTGTCCTGTAATGATATCTAGGCAATGAAAAACTAGGCACCAACTCTTCCTCTCTGAAGTTCCGTCATTTACCATAAAGCGAGAGGCATGTCAAGGATCTCCTTGAGTAGGAAGAGTTATATTCTCGGCCGCATCTGTCGAGTACCTGCAGAGACCCTCCAATGTCTCTAGACGCAGGGCTGTCCGATGCCGTCATAGATTGTCTTAGGTTCTCTAAAAAGGTTCTGAGATTTCATTTTCCAAAGCCTGGCTGGATGTGCGAATGATATGCATCAATCAAGGAGGACAGGAGGAGACTTATTCCTACACAAACAGTAGGACCAATCTTGCTGCTTTGAATAGTTCAGCAGACAGACCATAAGCTCCAGTAGTCTTTTGGCAACTTAAATTCATCCATTGGCTATCATCGCCCAGTCAGAAAAGTTGGCAGGATACTTCGGTCATCAGAAGCAGTCTTTCTCTAACCTCAACATCGACAGCAATTCTATTACTTTCCTCATCGTTACTGGCTTCATGTCTAGTTTTGATATGTTCTGGAACCGCTTTACTGCAACGTATCTCTCTATTCCCTTGATTGTGCACTTTTCATGCTTCTTCCTTCCGGTGCCCATTCCTGGACATTGAATATTGAAGGCCTCCTGGTGGACATTAAAATGATGTTATTTCGGTTCCAAAAATTTGCGTTTCGAATTTGGCTTTTTCAGCAAATCTGTTCGGTGGCGTATACGTAACCTTTTTTTTTTAACTTCCAGTCAAGAGGCAGCTGTTAACTTAGTGAAAGGTAGAACCAAGAAGACTTTACCTAGCTTAGTGGGGAATCATAACCTTTAGTACACCAAGTTCTTCATCAAACTAAGTATCGTGATACGATGAGTCTTCGCAATTTATTTCAGACTCTCGCTGGGATTTTTGCCAACTTGGAAGGGCTTTGAATTAGAACGGTCTAATTGTTTGGTAAGACCCTTGCCCAGATGGCTTATACTGTGACTTTAAAAGATCTCATCCGTCATTAAGACTTGTTTGATCTAAGAGACATACCACCTCCGTAAAAAAGGAAGGAATATTCCATGGAGAGCTATGGAAGCTTGGCACTCACAGAGAATGTGCTCTAATGTTTCGTCATATCCCGAGCAGAACCTACATTCCGCATCTGAGCTCCTATAATCCCGCTCCGGCGGCAGTCCAGCTGATACCCAGTAGAGTTCAGGTCCTATGAACACAAATACTGAGAAAACGGTAGCTAGTTCCTCTGCAATACTTTGATGACCACAGACCCGTCCGAGTATCATGAGCGGCTTTAATCTTTCTATGCATCACGGCTTTGTATGCCTCCTGTGTTTCTGCATTTCCTTGCCGGCATTTTTCGTTAAGCCTGGAGTTTCATCACGGTTGACCAGAGAAACCCAGAAAATCTGGGCTTTTTGGTAGTTTAGGTAGTGGTCATCAGGATTTGATACGACTTCTTGTGGCAATTTCAAATGACGTTCCACATTCGTACCTTGGCTGTAACCAGTTATTGATGCGAGTCAGTGTTCACTCCTTACAGTCACTGTTGATTTCGTTTTGGGAATTCGTTCGCTACTGGGCCTCTTCCTGAGGAATTACTTTGACATCTGATTTGGGACATGCTACTCCTATTTACTAAGCTCTCTGACCCTCTCTCAAACATATTTTTGGTCAGCCCTTTCCCAGTTCTACCCTTTCCCTGTCATCCTTCCTTGTATAACTGCCTCAAGGCTCAAGGATATTGAACTGCAATTTGATATCACGTCGGACTTCCTGGGGTTATTCTCAACAAGAGACTCAGTTGGAAATTGAATTTTCAAGACCGTGGTGGGAGGGCTTCGATTGCCCTCTATTTATGTAGGAAGGCTATAGGCCCAGACCGGGGTCTTCCCGGATGTTCCACTACATATATACTGCAGTCGGTAGACCTATCGTTATGGACGAAGACCTAGTCCGGTGAGACGCACTAGATTTGTGCATCACAGAAGTCACAGCAGTTCGAGAAACCGCGACCTGGCTTTCAATTAACTCGATACAGTGCAGCACTATTGTTTTCTCTATTGACAGTCAAGCTGCCATAAAAGCCTTGGAGTTGCCACTAATTCGATTCGATTTGGTACAGCAAAGCCACGGATCTCTTTACTAGATCACTTTGAGGTGTACCGTATCCCTGTGCTGAGTTTTGGCCCACAGGGATATTCCTGGCAATTGCAAAGCAAATGAGCCTAGTAAATCAATAAATTTCAATTATGTACCGCAGTTACCTAAGAAAGATAGATGGAGCCCTCACGGCTCACTGTATGGTAGACAGAAGGCTTCTGTTCCTTGGTGCAATCTTGAAGGATTTTTGTAGAAGCTGTAGTGGTGAAAAAGAGGAGGAAACCATGACACATCTCCTGTGCATCTTTCCTGCCCTATAGTCTCTGAGAAGGAAACCCTAGGCTAATACTTCTTCACAGATCTCATCGATGCAGCTGCACTAGACTTAAGTAGAATAAAAGGGTTTGTCAGCGGGTCGAACTAGTTTAATGCCTAAACTGTAAAACATGCGGGATGGATTCACACCAAAACTGGTTACCTTTGCTCCGATCCCAAGTGGAAAGTTTATATGTAGGTCTCTGCGGCGAGCAATTCCGTTTGTCCCATAGTGGTATCACAAAGGACCTTCCTCTAGTCTTACTGCGTCCCTGTGCGTCCATTCCGAGCAAAGACAACCACCCAATCTAATCCCCAACCTAGTTATCTCAAACTAGTTATCCTTTGCTCCTCTAAACAATTGGTCCTTTATGTTATTACTTATGGCAGGCTTTTGATCTAAACTTACTTCACTTCAAACGTGGCAATGGAAATGTCCTTGACTCAATATTTGTTCCATAAAAGTTACCAATGCTCAGTCTTTCAGAGATTCTGTTGACTATAATTTCTCTAGTTCCACTGCTAAATTTTCGGTGGCGGAATGGTGTAATGATCCTTCCGTAATTTTTACCCTTCATTTCCTTCTTCAGATGGATTCTTTTTCTACCAATGTTTAACATTGTCAGGACATACCTTTACAGTTCAGATCTTAGCAACCACAATTAGCACCCTTAATACTGAGAAGCCATAGTTCATCCAATAATGGATATCAAATTGCTCGTCCTTTCTAATAAGGAGTGCTATAACCTTAGACATTTCCTCCCAGAACATCCTTTCCCCAAAACTGTATCCACACCTAAACACATTGCTGCTTGTTCATGGTAATCCCATAGATTTGAATACATTTCCAATTCCAAATCATTTTCCGAATTTCTCACGAAGTATCCTTAAATCCAAACCTTGAATCTCTTCATGAACCACGAACCAGACCCCAATACGTACATGTGTAACCTGAATACTAAGAAATCTAATCGTTTTGCAAAGCACACACCAAACGATAAAATCAGATTTCTCTAATGTCCTGGATTTTGGGGAAAACAACTGCTGATAGGAGATTAATTCCCATTGTTCGCTTGATGTAAACATTCCCACATTCATGCTTGGCTGGGAAGATAAGCAAATCTGGATCGTCTCCCGTCTGGCATGACTGCTCTCAATGTGGGTCTAGCCAGTCGAGCATCTCGTTGTATTATGTTATGTTGTTTAAAAATAGATTTTCTTTTGGTCTGTATGCAGCGTACGACTCGTCAGGACATTACCGAGGGCAACTCTTCTTCGGGAGTAACAAATGGCTGGGCGAGCGACAGTTTTGCTTGGAGGTCAATCGAAATGAATTTCAGAACCAGAGGAAGCATTTCGAATTTGAATTCTATGTCGCGACGATACACATTGCCGCATGGGTGCCAACAAATTTGGTAAGTACTGCACTCAAATGTTAAACAGAATACAGAATAAAAAAACTCGTAGCTAAGGTCCTCTAATATTAAGTTTCCACTTCCACGGGTCGATGGAGCCCAACCCTACCAAACCATCAGTAGATTCAGAGCTCCATCCTCGAGGGGATTGCTTTTAAAACTCCGCCACTTTCAAAGTAAATGAATTAAGAACACAACTGTGGCAGAGGGATTTTCTTTTGTCACTCAGCAAGGACACTTTTCAACGGATTCTATTGATCTATCGATTTGTATTCCCTTATTTGGAGTCGCCCTCATCCAAAAGAGCTCGAGGCGTACGCCTTCGTCAAACTCAATTTGGAACTCTGAAATGAACAACAACTCCCTGGGGTTGATGCTTCGTCGAGTACACCGCTCAGTAATTGTCCATCATTGGCGAATCAAGGACATTAGGAATATATGTCGTTCTAGGTACGGAAAATCTGATTGGATTCCCTTATGATGGTTCTCACTTCTAGGTCGAAACACCGGTATAATGCTATGACTTTCCTTGCCCTTTCGAAAACGTCCCAGAGTATCACCTTTTACTACTCTAGTTCGCGTTTGTACGGATTAGAATCCTAGAATATGAATTGGAATCATTTTTGCCACTACAAAGCCGAAATCCTAAGATAGAAGGGAGTACGAAACCCAGTGCAGTTGATACACTGTCATAACTATGCAGCTCCACGACATGGTCCGCATCGCTTTGATCCTATTTAAAGTCTTTGGTTATTTAAAAATGATAGTCTTGAGGAAATAACTGCTAAAAACAACCAAAAAATGTATGAGAAAAAGGGCAGTGTATAGCCCACACTTCTTGACAGCCACAATCTGGGTATAACCTCCAATCGCACATCTCAAGCCAGATCTTCTGTTTCTGTGTATTCGAGGCACAAACTAGCTTAGCTGATGCCTCGAAATGCAATAAGGAGACAGAAAATTTTTCAACCAAAAAATGTATGAGAAAAAGGGCAGTGTATAGCCCACACTTCTGGACACCCCCAATCTGGGTATATCCTCCAATCGCACATCTCAAGCCAGACATTCTGTTTCGATGTATTCGAGGCACAAACTAGCTTAGCTGATGCCTCGAAATGCAATAAGGAGACAGAAAATTTTTCAACCAAAAAATGTATGAGAAAAAGGGCAGTGTATAGCCCACACTTCTGGACACCCCCAATCTGGGTATATCCTCCAATCGCACATCTCAAGCCAGACATTCTGTTTCGATGTATTCGAGGCACAAACTAGCTTAGCTGATGCCTCGAAATGCAATAAGGAGACAGAAAATTTTTCAACCAAAAAATGTATGAGAAAAAGGGCAGTGTATAGCCCACACTTCTGGACACCCCCAATCTGGGTATATCCTCCAATCGCACATCTCAAGCCAGACATTCTGTTTCGATGTATTCGAGGCACAAACTAGCTTAGCTGATGCCTCGAAATGCAGTCAGGAGACAGAAAATTTTTCAACCAAAAAATGTATGAGAAGAAGGGCAGTGTATAGCCCACACTTCTGGACACCCACAATCTGGGTATATCCTCCAATCGCACATCTCAAGCCAGATATTCTGTTTCTGTGTATTCGAGGCACAAACTAGCTTAGCTGATGCCTCGAAATGCAGTCAGGAGACAGAAAATTTTTCAACAAAAATTTATGAAAAAAAGGGCAGTGTATAACCCACACTTATTGACAGCCACACTCTGGGTATATCCTCCAATCGCACATCTCAAGCCAGATATTCGGTTTCTGTGTATTTGAGGCATAAACTAGCTTAGCTGATGCCTCGAAAAGTAGTTAGGAAACAGAAAATTTTTCAACCAAAAAATGTATGAGAAAAAGGGCAGTGTATAGCCCACACTTCTTGACACCCACAATCTGGGTGTATCCTCCAATCGCACATCTCAAGCCAGATCATCTGTTCCTGTGTATTCGAGGCACAAACTAGCTTAGCTGATACCTCGAAATGCAGTCAGGAGACAGAAAATTTTTCAAACAAAAAAAGGATGAGAAAAAGGGCAGTGTATAGCCCACACTTCTGGACACCCACAATCTGGGTGTATCCTCCAATCGCACATCTCAAGCCAGATCATCTGTTCCTGTGTATTCGAGGCACAAACTAGCTTAGCTGATACCTCGAAATGCAATAAGGAGACAGAAAATTTTTCAACCAAAAAATGTATGAGAAAAGGGCAGTGTATAGCCCACACTTCTTGACACCCACAATCTGGGTATAACCTCCAATCGCACATCTCAAGCCAGCTATTCTGTTTCTGTGTATTCGAGGCACAAACTAGCTTAGCTGATGCCTCGAAATGCAAGTAGGAGACAGAACATTTTTCAACCAAAAAATGTATGAGAAAAAGGGCAGTGTATAGCCCACACTTCTTGACAGCCACACTCTGGGTATATCCTCCAATCGCACATCTCAAGCCAGATATTCTGTTTCGGTGTATTCGAGGCACAAACTAGCTTACTGCCTCCAGTTGGGCATTTCAACTGGACTGAAGTGTCCTTCTATGAATGCGTACCAACAAAGGAGGACACCTCCTCTAATGCTTTGGGGCGATAGTGTCCATTTACTGTACATGTCCTTTCATCTCAGAACTCTGTACAGTTCGTAAACTTCGTCGTTAAATATTCTCTTCTAATGGTCGCCAATCCAAGTGAGTCCTTACGGAGAAGTGAATATGTATGCATGTACATCCTTATATTATTCGTTTTACACACAAGCGATTCTAAAGTTCGTCCTTACGTATGGATGCACATACCTCGGCCACTTCCTGACTAAATAAAGAGTTTTTCAATAGGGACATAACAATTCTGTATTTTAATATAAATACATTCTTGAACTTTTTTTGTATAATCTGTCGAGATTTAAACATTAGTTAGAATTAACATTTTTATTGCAATGAAATTTATGACCGATTAAGGTTTGAAAATTATCAAAAATTACTATCGAAATTTTGAATCGGTGGTGGAAAGTTGACGCCAATGAATTGATCACTCCAAACGTGCTCATTGAGATTAATTAAACAAAAGAGAAATTCGTTCCTAAATGCAACATATGTACTATACATTCAATAAATTTTAGACCAATACCTTAATTAGTTAGTATTTTATTTAAATACAAAATTGGTATGTCCTTATTGAAAAACGCTTTCCATATAAATACGGGTGGCAGGAAGCACTCAGTGGTTAAAGCTTTAAGTGCCAGTGTTTCTACAAGAGTTTCATACAAAAGGATACATTCAGGTTTCAAGTAAGGATATGTCCGACATTTACGCACGAGCTTCCCTCACCGTAGCAATGTAGTCACTGGTCCCTTTCCTGAGGACAGTTCAGAGCACTTCTACACGGACGGGTGCGTTGCGGTGTTTTATCTGACAAAATCAATCTGAGGATCTAGTTCTGTCTTCCAGAGTATTGTAGTATTTTTCAGGCGGAATTTTTGGAAACAAGGAAGCCTTGTCCTGGCTAAAATGTTATGCAATACATGTTAGGGATACCAGCATTTTCACGGACAGTCAACGGATAGACAATCCAATTCCTGGAATCATGCTCTTTTACTTCAAGAACCATTTTACAAGGCTGGCCCAAGCTTGATGTGAAACACAGTGCAGACATGGTTCTATTGAAGTAATCACAGATTTAAATAGAAACTCTCTGACAGGCCAACATACCAAAAGCCTGGACACCTGGTCAGATGACTTCAGCAGAAGTTGTAGGGATAAAGAGAAAGAAAAGCCATTTTCCAACTGCCCAGGTTAGGAACTAATTTCTTTGACTACCCATGCGAAGTGGGGTCACTAGGCGTTACGAGCCTCCTTCACATCACTAAAAATTCTGGCTAATTTTATTAGTCCTGGGTACCCAAATGGTGCAATCCACGGCATCACAATAGACTTTTCTTGCCCACACAGTGTAGACATCCGTTCTAAAATTAACATGGACTATCTCCTGAACTTAAGGGCATCTCTAGATGGTGGTTAATCTCTACTTTCAGAAACTACTATGACTTCTATCAAAGTGGATGTCTCATTAACTCCTAAAAATTTATTTCATACTGAGACCATTCTCTGAGCAGCTGTCTAGACAACATTCCAGCTTAGCTTGAATCTGAGCCTGATCTTAGAATACGCTCAGTCAGACGGCAAGGATATTTGTCAACTACAGTGCCAAAATGAACAGTCTTTGTGGTAGCTTCTAGGACCTAATTGAATGTCCATTCAAGGTGAAATTTCAGTTCAGTATAGCTTGGAGTTTCCAACTTTTATAAAAGGAAAGTTTGAAGAACTAAGTCTTTTTATGGTCTAGTTTCCACTTAGTAGGAAAGAAACTGCACAATATTCGTTCCCAGACCTGGGGATAGTTTACTCCTTGAACATTCTTGTAGAGCATCAGTTCCTGTCAATTATTGGAATGACGTGTACCTGCATGTTGGACTTCGTAAACTCTTTACAACCAACGCAATGCAATATATTTGGGTTAAGTATCTGACTTCAAGTATGGATGGGCAAATGGATTAAACCCAATGCACCAAACCTTTACATCGAGCTGTTGTTATAGCCCAGACAGGCTCATACGAGATCCAGGCCGTACAAATAGAATAGGCCATGTCCGAAAGACAGTTTAAGTTTGAGAATCTTTCCCTGGCAGTTATTTTCTCGTTATCAAGGTTTGTCAGTCCATTATGAGAGGTAGGATCATGACCAAAGCCTCGGTGTTGTCTAGGAATCGACTATGACTATCCAAACTTTAAGAGTAAGAGGCAATTCCTTACTTCGTTATCTATCGCCATACTAGCAGCTTCGAAGGAGTTTTTCATCAGAGCGCTCAACTTTGTTTTTTTTCATAACCAAACAGCTTGGGTTTAAGACCGCAGCTAACTTCACACACAACCGAGAACAATAATAAAATCAGTTCTTTACATTGAAAGGGATGGAGGCAACTTGACATTATGTTAGAGAGACCTTCGAGTACTGGTACCAATTCTGAAACACTTTTCTCACTTTTCTGACAAAAATAATACAAGACTTTCTAACAATTTCGAATTTTCCAATTTCCTTCCACTTAGACAGCAGAAATCCAATTGGGCGAGTGCCTGCCAAAGTCCTGCATTCCTCGAGACGTTGAAACCATCCTCCACCTAGACCCGCACGCTCAAATGCTCACCACGGCGCTGGCCTCGAACAACAATTCCCACATCAACATCCAAAGTGTGCGAACCGTACCCGGCAAATACTGCGTTTGGACGGATGTGAAATTCGTCCTTTTCATGTGAGCTACCCTGGTCATATCCCTACCAAATGCTTCAATTACACTCTTCTCCCCCTCGGACTTTTCAGCATCTTCTGCATAACCCTCATTTGTGTGGTCCTCGCCGCTACCTGGTACGAATCCGACCTCAATGAAAAGAAACGCCTCCGACAAATTGTCACCGACAACACAAAGGTAGACCCGAAAATCGGAATGAATCCTGATTTCAATGGCAAGGCATTCGAAATATATCAAATGACCCAAATGAGCACCACAATAGATAACAATAATGTCGACATCGAGGCCGATCTCAAGAAGACTGGTAAGCAGGATGCGAAGCCAGGTGTCAAGCCGGACGTGAAACAGGACACCAGTGGCGGCGGTGGCGGAGAAGGTGTTGTTGGCAAGCAGCCATGTAGTGATGTTAATGCCAATCATGTCGAGTTCTCGGGTGGAATGAAAAAGAAGGATTTGGGTGAGTTGTCCGCAATCGGAAATATGTGCAAAAATATCGATTATATGCTCGTGTATCCTTTTGTTTCAGGACTTCATCAAGAGATACTTTTGTGCTTTGCATTACAAAGGAATGCCAGCACCATACTCTCTGTGGATCAGAAAATCGAGGTAAGGGTGTCGGTATGAATTTTTATTTTAATTTGCATAACATAATGGAGTCTATGTGCGCAGAATCAAACATCCTGTGTACATGGGTTGAGGGTCCTGTCGGTGCTGTGGACTATTATGGTGCACACGTACTTGCAGATGTTCACAATTGGAGAGAATAGGGTAGGTACTCTACTCATACTGCACTCATACTCATACAATTTTAATGGGTTTTTGGTTCCAGTTTTTGCGGGTCATTACGGAGAGGACGTTCATCTATCAGTTTGTGGGCAATGCGACGTTTTCGGTGGACACTTTCTTCTTTATCAGTGGATTCCTGGTCACGTTGCTGTTCCTCAAACAGGATAAGAATAAGAAGACGAAGAACGTGAAAGGTGATGGCTTTGTAAAGAAGAGCCTCAAGGAAAGTTTCCTGATTGTCACCTATCGGTATATACGACTGACGCCAGCCTACATGTTTGTCATCCTGTTCAATGAATTATCCCTTCGGTAAGCTATCCTTAAAAGCCATCTTTGTGAATTAGGTCACCTAGAAGACTTCTTGGTGAATGTAAAGGGGATCATGCAGTTCACCGAAGATGAGATGGATGTGAAACTGACAATTGGTAGTCCTTGATGCACAACTATTTAGTTACAGGGATGTATGTCTAGTATTTTTGGCTGCACACAGCCATTACTATCTGGATCTGCCTTCCATTTGAAAGATTGGCCTCGCCGATCCACATATTGCCTGTAGCCACTGTTACCCTAGTACGTCTAGTTGGGAAAGAGCAACAGGTTCGTTGGATGGTCGAGTTAAAGATGACATGTTCCATAGTATACCAAACAAAATCCTTAGAGACCTTAGGCCAGAAGACCAAATTCGGTGGTCTGATCTGCTCGACACAACAATCTTGAGGATTTTGTGTGAACTCTTCTCGTTTGAGTGACGGAGTTTGACTGAGTGTTAGGTGTTTTACTACGGAATCCTTCCGAACTCATGAAGGGTAGCCTATCTCTACATCGGTGATTCCTTACCATAGTCTACGAATCACTCTATGATATGACCAAACTCTTATAAAGGGCCACAACTAGTGGGTTCTTATATGCATTTGAACTTCAGACTTCGCTGTTCTTGGGTCACAGAACTTGCAATTAAACATCGATACAACTACCCCCTTCCTGATATTTCCTTTGCTTCCAAAAGGTTTCATCTCGAGTCATCGATCTAATCCTTGACTACCGGGGTGTGGTCACCTGTTACAACATCTTCCTCATCAAAGCTACAATCCTCCTTGTTCGGCTCAATTTTGGCAAGCTTTGACGAATTGACCCCAGCTTTGCTGTTTAATGTCTCAGTATCCCATCTGATTTGGACACGTTGAATGGACGTTCTGGCGGTGTCTGAAGTGAGCGATAGAGGGATGGTAATTAGGGGAGTGTAGAAAACTGTGGATTGTAAGCATTTACTACCGACGTCAGAGGCACTGCATAAGCACAGCCGTAGCCATAGTCATAGCCAGGGTGCACAGGTTGACAAGTTTGGATATTTCATTACCATAGTCGTATGCAAGGACACTGAGTCTCCGGTAGCAAAAGTGATGTATTGGATATCATCGGTGTAAGCTTGGGATCTATCTGGCTCATTGCCCCTTTAATACCAAGATGTCTTGAGGAAAATTCGGTGCCCTTTATGAAGAATTACAATGGAAACACGAATAGGTCTCACACTTTTAGGGAAATACTTTGTTTCAAAATCTTAGAAAGTGCCTCTTCAGAGTTTTCTATCCTTTCTAAGCTCTTCTATTCAACTGACCATCGACGTATTGACTGCTATATGTGACAAGACTCCACTTTAACGTTAGCTATAGCCTTTGAAACCTCAAATCGATGTTTCGATTCACTCAGTTTTATAATAAATTATTTACCACTAATGGTAGGTTAGGTTAATGGGTTGACGAAACAAAGGAGACTTGTATCCGATCACATAGGGGCTTATACATACATATGTACATCCCATGCTACAGCTCTATGAAACTTATGAGCAGTTTTTCTAGGTCAGGTTAGGTAAGTGGGTCGGCGACTAGAACACGTCGCCACACTCAGGTCAATACAGACCCATTGTGATACCCAAAGGGGAAAAAGTCCCTTGCCCATTGGTAAACCCTAGTACTGATTTGTATCTTGTGGATCACCTAACCACCCCGTTGATTTGATGAACCTAAAAATTTCATTTATTGGTCTGTTCGCTAATTCTTCGAGGTCACGGAAAAAGTGTCGCCCTAGAAATTTGAATCTAAGGTGGATAAGCCCAGGACAGTGACATAGAAAGTGGGTTGTATCCTCATTAGCTTCCTCGTCTCCACATCCCCGACATAGATCTTCATCCGTGAGTCTTAACTTTCTCATGTGGTACCGAAGAGAGTTATGCCCCGTAATAATACCTATAATTCGGTCGGTCCTACTCTTGTCAAAGCAAATCCATAGGCTTCTGGTGATCAAACAGGCGTCCAGGGAGGACCATCTACTATTGGCCTCACTTCTGGCCAAGATCCATGCCTTTTGCTTCAATGTGCAAGGCGGGATGAACACCGAGGTGTCTACCTGTTGCGATGTAGATTCAGAGCCTCTTCTTACCAGTTCGTCTGCCTTCTCATTGCCTGGAATACCTTCGTGTCCAGGGACCCAGCAGAGTGTAACCTTGTGCTGTGTTCCAAGAACCCTGAGTTCTTCGCGACAACACTTCACAAGCTTGGATTTTATTTCGTTTGCAGCAATCGCTTTTATTGCCGCCTGGCTTTCGATGAAAAATGTGATACCTTCCGGTGGTATTGCCTTCATCGCAGTCTCACGGGCAGCTATTGTCACTGCCAGGACCTCCGCTTGGAAAACACTGCTATGGTTCGGGAGGCGGACTGATCTAGATATCCCCAGCAGTTCAGAAAAAATGCCAGACCCTACGCCTACATCCATCTTATGTAGATGGAGATGGAACGTGTGTTGGCAGACTGACCATCCTTCCATTCTTCCCTGCTTGGGAACGAGCTAGTAAACGGTCTATGAAAATCTAGGGACGGAGTTAGGTAATCCGTAGTATAGACTTTTCCTAGATATTTCTCCAGGATCATGGAATGACCTGTTGCATTATGATTCCAGCTATCAGACTGACTTATTCTTAGGGCACTTATAGCTGCCGAGGTTTTAACGAAAATGCCCAGCGGTAGAAGATTGAGGATAGCCTCTAGTCCTGCAGTAAGTGTTGTTCTCATGGCACTTGTGGTGCCAATGCAGGCCAATCTCTGGATCCTCGTGAGGGCCGCTAAGTTGGTGGACTTGCTGGCGGACGGCCACTATACAAGGCAACCATATGTCAGAATAGGTCTTACTATCGCCGTATACATCCATAGAATAATTTTAGGAGCAGTTTCTCTAAGTCTTGGAGGAAATTTCCTTCTGTTCTTAATGTGACAAAAGGCTGGACAGAGGTAGTACGAAATAGGAGTCGACCCTGCCCCATCTCTTACATGCTGCTAATAGTATTGTTTAGGTTACAAGATGGGATAGTAGTGTCTGCCACGTTTATTTCAAGTGATGATCCTTTTCCCGCAAATTCATAACCTCTTTCATTATCCGGGACAATTTTGTGCCTGGAGACCTATGAAGTCTTACGTTTTGCTGGGCTTTAAGAACCCGCAACTCTTCATGACAGTGACTTAGAGGCTTTCAATGGCTGAAATCTATTTTATTGCTCCTTGGTTGTCAATGAAGAAGTTAATATCAGCGCTTGGTAATCCCATCATTACAGCCTGTTTAGCAACTGCCAGGACCTTCACTTAGAAAACACTTTTTTTTTCTCACTCGTAGAGCAGTTAAGTAAGGTTAATCTTAAGCAAGATATCTTCAGCCTTCTCTTCGCAGGATGGTCTGAATTGGGTAGTATAGCATGCTCGCAATCTTAAGAACCAAAAGTTTTAAAAATACTTTTTCTAGGCTTAAGTTCTAGCTAAGTTCTAGATTCTAGAAAATCCTCGATAAATCTTTCTTTTTCAATTTCATTTTGTATTCTTCTCTGCAAGACAACTTCAGCGTTGAGAAGATGCACTAGAAGCCTCCTTCTGTCCTTCTTGCTGCATTTTCTACAACCTCCAGCGGAGTATTTGGAAGCGAAGTGCTCATCCTTAAAGCAATTTACGCAGTTTTTTTTGCAGAATTTACTACATTTAGTCGATCCTTTGGACTTAGTAGTTGAAACTTCTGGCAGTTGATGCAGCTGATGGGTGGCCTAGCAAGATGTCTATACCCTTGACGATGGTTGTCCTTCACGTGGTTCTTTTCAGTTGATCTTAACACTTTTCCCTCCTAATGTACGTACACACATACATATGTACATATATTGGATTTCTAGAAGCAAGAAGCATCCTTGTATGCATGCATGTAGCTCAACCAGTAAGAAGGATTTAAAATCGATAAGACTGAGGCTTCCGGTGAAAGATTCGTCAGTCAGTTCCGAACCAGTAGTAACTATTTTTTTAAAGTTTGACTGGTTTAACCTTGACTTAACATGAAAACCTCATTTCAGCTTGAAAATCCCTTACAGATACGATATCCTATTAGCCTTGTTCCTCACTACTTGATTTCAGTGTCCAGTTTCAATCTCCGCGATTATGAGACTTTCTCTGAAACTACGTTAAGTCCTTAGTTTAAGCTAACATGTCAACCACTATAGGCGAGCTTAAGACCAACATTTCAGACGCTATTGCCGGAATAACGCCACACATATTGGACTGGCCGGCCTGGTTGATGCAGCCCTTTGATTAATATGCTATTCCACACATAATGGCATGAATGTGGCTTCAAAAAAAAGCCAGAATTAATCAATTAAACGGACTCCGCTGTTACTTTATTTAATTTTCTTTTTCTATTGTTCTTATCTGGTCACCCTGCGTATGTGTACATTGTACTTAAGCTCCAGCGGTAGTCGCCATATTAAATTGGTCCTATGCAGTCCTAGCTATTGCAACAAAGACTTGGTCACATGACTGTATACCATGACATGCTGCCCACCTCCAAGATGCATGCATGTACTTCCTAGCTAAAGTGCTATGTGGCTCAGTAAAAGGCATGTCGGTCGTCTAAAAACCCCTTAAACTCTCCAGAAAACATACAAACAAAACTCCAACCGCAGCCACGTCAACGACGACATTCAAAACCAATAGTTTTTGACATTAATCTCCGTCTACGAGTATTTACTCCTCAACTCAGTGTTATTTATAGTACCCCTTCCCGGATAGCGGTGGACCAAAAGCGACACATGTGACTTGATTCCTTTGTACAGGAACAAGCAAAAAAAAATCCAATAACCATTAATCTGGAGCTTCTAACTCCCAGACTTGTCCTCGGTCAACAATACTTTGTCAGCATCATTATTTATTTAAATAAATTATGTGTTCATCCTTGTGTAACATTCTCTAGCCTGTGCCCGCATCAAGGACCTTTTATCCCTTTTTTTCGATATTTTTTCTCTCCTTTGAGCCATTCATGAGTTTTCTTTAGAACAAAAAAAAAAAAAAAAAACAAACCCTTACGGAACCATATGTGACCAGAATATTTTGTTGGTCCCAATTTATCCTATTTTTATTTCACAGATACACATTCGACAGATCCGTTTTCCAGCCGACCGTAGCCATAAAGACATGCTCCGATTATTGGTGGCGTAATATCCTTTACATTAACAATTTCTTTCCACTCAACCAGATCTGTATGATATGGTCGTGGTACATGGCCAACGATATGCAGTTCTATGTGATGGCCACACTGCTGTTGGTCTTCTCCACAAGGTAAGTGAGATGATATCGCCAAGGACACGCTCATTGCCTTTATCCTTTTGTTTTCTCCCTTTTGCAGATACTTTAAGACAACAATTTTAATCCTTTCGACATTTCTGGTGAGCTCCTGGGCTATATCGGGTGTGGTATCGATACACTACAACTATACCCACAAAGTGGCGAATCCCTTTGAGTCGTTCAATTTTCTATACGATAAACCATGGCAGAGAGTCGGGACGTACATTGTGGGTGAGTGGATTTCTTTGTTTGGGCCCATTCCACCGATTAGAACGGTATTCGCCCCCCAATATCCTTGAAATTTAATGTAAATGCTGGAGATTCTTTAAGAAGACAGAAGGACTTGGCGAAATGAAAAATGTCAGGAAAATAAGTTACTGCATCCTTTGTGGATGTGTTCTCGAAGGGAAATAGGACTCGACAGTTGGAATTTCACAATATTTACCAGTGGTCCTTGGCTGGCTTTTGTTTTTATTTCTTATTCTCTGGGTTTTGAGTGAATTTTTGCCGGGCTGCGGTGTTCCGGCGGTTGTTACTTAAAAATTATATTTTATTTGAAAAGTTTCCACTTTCCATCGAGCTGGTGTTTTGGATATATGTACTCTGCCGGCCGGTCTGAAGAGTGTTTGGTATTTCTTTTGGCCCGGATAAGGTTGGAAATGTTTGACACGGAAACGGCTGGGGGGTGGATCATTCGTGTTGAAATGCTCTTAAGTCAGGTTGTAGTTTTATTTGGCCAAGATACGGGCCACGGAGAGGAGTGGAATGCGAAACGTGATGTGGATAGCCAGGTTCCGGGGATGGAGAGTTTGCACGGTTGGATTCTTTTGGAAAGATAGCAGAGTGGATGGTGAAGTTGTTTCGAAATGAAATTCTTATCAAACTGATTTACTGGGTGAAGGGCGGGATGGGGATGCGGATGGGAAGCAATAAGTCATGCTCCAGTTTGTAATATATTATACGAACTCGTACCTTGCTCGTACCTCTGTCGCTCAGGGTTCGCAATTAAAATGAATCACTTGGTATGCTTATTGGAAGGGTCACTTGAGAAGTTTGGTTGCACTAAGGAGTATATGGAAAGATACAGTATGTGAAGAAGGTCCTTAAAGGTTTTTACTCACAGTTCACAATCAGAAAGCAATAGCTTGTACTTTCCTTCAGGATTATGATCAGCATTGGTTGTCAAACTTTAGTGGCTTTAATTGATTTGGACTGGCCTCATCTGTCTAGAGTCCTGCGACTTTTAAATTAAAGTGGACTAAGCTGACAGACATTTCTTCCTCCTTGTCCCCACAGCTTCTGCATAAGTCATTGTAGGGGATGCCCAGTCTTTGAGCATGCCTTCCTACAGCACAGGGGCCAGTAAGGGTATTAACTGTCATGAAGAGGGCTCCTCTCGTGTCTTTTAGGAGTCCTGTGGGCCAAAGCAGTCTGGCAGTATTGCCATGGTCAAGCTGATGCCATCGATGATTAGATGATTTAGCATACGACGTTGGCGCACCGATGTCGGTGACGTTTATGCTACCTAAACTAGGAGAGCCTTTTCTAGCCAATGCGTCAGTTTCACAATTTCCCGATATGAGCCGCTGCCCTATCGTATAGTCTAAGCATTAGCAATACAACATCTTGTAGTTACAGAACTCTACGGGTTGATGAAGGCTTTACCAAATCAGTAAGCCAGTGCAACGACGATGGCTCTCCACTTTTCGTAGCTTATAGCTTTAACAATCAAATCCTGGGCACAGGATTGTCCAGGATTGTTTGCTGAGATGAAAGTTGGTACATTTGGTAAAGAAAGTTCTTAGCTAGCTTTAGATAGCTTTAAGATGGAAGACATTTTTGTATCCCTATACCCATAATCACTGCTTTTGGCATATTGAATAGGTAAATACCAAAGAAATACTATAGTCAAGTTCAGCAACGAAGGTAATAACCAGAGATGGCCAGAACCTTCATCAGTCATATGAATCTACCATCCGCAAACATTTCCCATCTCGGAGATGCCACCTCAAATGTACAATATCAGATGAAGGAGAAACCATATTTCAAGGATTAGTGCTACCATTCATGCTCCATAGTAAGACGTGTATCTTTCAATACTACAAGCAGAAATAAGACCTTATGGGACATATGGTAATGAAAACAACATAATGTTGGTATAAGATGTATTCATCAACTTGTTCAGAAAAGTAAGAAATGGAATAGTAATGTCCTTTCAAGAGGATTTCTCAACACGGAGTAAGAATCCCTCATCATCTCAGTTCGGCTGTACACAATAGACTTCTTGACACATATTGGTAAGACCAACAGCAAACAAAAAGAGAACAAAAAAGAATTGTAAGTCCAGTAAAGAAGGAAGCCTTTTATAAAAAGAGGACGCCTTTAACTAATCTCCAAGATCTCAGAACATATTCTGTAATACAAAGTAGCCTGATGCTGCTTTAAGGTGGACTCTTCTTACAGAGACTAAGCTGTAGAAAATGGATTATGGATTGTAAAGACCTTGACCTCAATAGGCTCTCAAATATATGTAAGTCCAAGAGTCGCCGTCTAAGTACGTCCTCCATATGGTAAAATGAGAAAACAACAATCAAAGTTGTGTCCTCGTCTATGAAGACATCGGTACCACACGGCGTATGTGGAACATTTTTTTGAATGCAACAAATCACAGCACCTAGTAGTTTTTAACTAAGAAGTTTTGAGGAATACTGCAAAACGCTTTAAGCCCACAATTCATATAGTGTCTTCACGTTCAGATCTCAGCTAAGATCATGACTGGTTGTACGATGATAACAAGCTATATCGTCGAAATAATTTGTTCCTCCCAAGCAAACATTGAGACTTTGGACTCCGAATTAAGATTATAAAGAACATATGCTGTAGCTCTACTCTGGGTACTAAGTATGAATATTCCAGATGATGACAGAACAGATAAACTTCCAATCAAAAAGGATAAGTTATATACTTTGAATGGTTTCCTCATTTTAAAGGCTCCTTCTCGATTGAGCTTCGTGAAGGTAGAGAAAATTAGGAATGATTACCAAACTTGACTCAGCTCTCATATCTGCAAGACGTTATCACTCAGACTGATGTGGATAACGTTAAGTTAAAAAACTGTCAATTGACAAACAAAGCCAACAGCTTAAGGATACCCTTTTTCACTATCGCCGATTTCAAGTCAAAATATGTATGATGCTCCGAGGTAATATATTTAAAAATGAGTAGGAACCAAAGCCTTTTAAGGTGTTTGAGTTGGGTTTAGATAGTCGTAGAAGCCAATATACCAATTCTGATGCGAATGATAGGCATTATACTGGTTTTAGTAAGGACCTAACCAGTAAGCTCTTCCATTTGTTAATAGAACAACAGTATGTGAATGTTGATTAACCATACTTACCTGGTTACTATACTGTCGCTGAAGATTTTCGTTTACTTATGAGTGCCTACTAACGCAAGGATTTGTTTTCTACTTACCTTGGTTGTATCCAATCATTGATCATTGGATGATATTGGCCCTCAGTGCTTGACTCGTTTCCGGGTTGTTGGCATAACATCGGTCCTTCACGGTTCCTCACAAAAAAAAAAGTCCAAAGTGGTCAAATCGCCGCTCCGAGGCAGCCAATTGACATCGCCCAGACGGCTGGTAACACGATTTGGGAATTTGGTGCGGTAAAGATCGATTGTGTCATGGACTGTGTGGCATGGCGCGCCATCCTGCATGAACCAGAGGTCGTGCAAATTCATGTCTTCAATTTCAGTAAAAAAAAGTCGGTTCCCAGCATCATTTTCGAAGAAAAATGGTCCAATGATACCACTACTCCACAATCCGCACCAAACTGTCCCTCCCTGTGGATGTATCGGCTTCTCGACAATGACGTGCGGATTTTTCGAGCCCCATTTACGGCAATTTTATTTGTGAACAAAGCCACTGGGATGAAAATGAGCCTCGTCAGAAAAAATGATTTTTCTCCCAAAATCGTTGTCCAATTCAAGCTGTTCTAAAGCCCAAACTGCGAAGCGATAACAAAGCGGATGGTCGTGCGCCTTCAATTGCTGATCAAGATCAAGAAGCAGCTATCAGTGTCAAAATAACCTGTGATTTAAAAAAAAAACCATTAGATGGCGCACCCTTCAAATGGTTTTTCAGTAAGGACATAACAATTCTGTACTTAAATAAAACACAGATAAACAAAGATATCGGCCTAAAACTTACTCCAAACATAGCACACAAGTCAAATTTAAGCATACTAGTCAATTTAGGGTTTTTTTCAAACATTTGCACAGCCCAATCGGAGAAGTTTCGGCTCATCAAATAATCAATTATCATAAAAATGACGTTTAGACATTGACAGATACATTGAGAGATATGTACATACAACAAATTTTAAGTTTGCTTTTGAATGAAAATTTAAAAACTTTTATGTCCCTACTGAAAAAAATCCTTTAGATATTTTAATTCCCGATGAAGGACTCTAGGTATTGAAGTTCTTCGCTCCTGTAGTCAAGAGGAATACCCAATATTTTTGTCATCAAAGATTTCCTTGTCAAAGGTATCAGTGTATCTAAGAAAGCGGCAATGGAAATATTCTAAATACACTAAACTTTCGGAATTCGAATATTGTTGGATATCTACTGGATCTACTAAATCTATGTATCTATGGATGAGAAAAAGGTGTATCCCAAGTCCATCTGCTTCCATATTAGCTTCACTGATCGATAGAATGATATTGAAGTCAGATCCTTAGGGTATTCGGCGGTTTCTTGCTACAGTTAATTTGGAGTCAAGCACTCAAGTCATTTGTGATAAATCACTTTTTGTTTCAACTTCCACAGACCCGATATCCAATGACATAACCTTCACAGGCTGATCGAACCATTTACGTCAATTCATACAGACAAATTGCCCCATAAAATCTGCGATGGCACTTACCAAAGCACTCTGTATCCTTTCTCTGGACTCCCCCACCCAACTTAGCCATTCAACATAATTTCCCCCAAAAAAAAAGGGAAAACGAACAAACCTTCTCCACATCATTGGCCCGCACATTCGTACCACATGCACACAGAACTAATCCCGTATTAAATGATTCACTCCATTAGACCAACGACCGCATTTTACATTTACACGAATCCGACCGCAAACACAGAGTACACCCATCAAAAAGGACCCGTTCAACCATAAAGCCTTAACCCCAAAAAAAAAACAGGCAAAAAAAAAACAGAAACGACACAATTTGTGGTAACATAAATCCTGACCGCGTTGACCCCACAGCGTTGCCGAAAATGAAATGAAATGTCGCCAATCCTGCAGAGCTGTCATCCAATTTATTTGTAATTCACCCCAAACCCGAGCGCCATTTTAACGTTCCTTCTTTCATTTGCAGGTATGGTCGCCGGTTACATCGTCTATGTGAACAAAACTCCGCCAAAGATATCGTTTCGACTGAACCTGCTCCTGTGGACCGCCAGTCTGGGGCTATTATTTGTGATTATCTGTGGCGTTTGGTCTGGTCAACTGAATGTGATAGCCACAGCGTTTTACGTCAGTGTCGGTCATACGGGTGAGTTGGAAATAAAAAAACACACACACACAGGCAGACGATTGTCCTTTTTTTCATAAGTCAACATTATGGTGGCAAACATACCCCAACAGACCAATAATTTAGAATTACTTTCGTCCTTGTCGCTGACGAGCCGTTCTCTCTTTTTATCATTTAATAGCATTTGGTATTGGCCTTGTCTGGATCGTGCTTTCGTGCTGCTGGGGTCTGGCTAATCCCGTAAATAAGGTCCTCTCGTATCCTGGCCTGCTGCCGCTGAGCCGCCTGACATATTGCACATATCTCATTCATCCAGTCATAATGCTGTTGACGTCCTTTCAAATGGAGGGCACCGTACACTTGAATAACCTGATGATATGGACGATATTTCTCGGGAACGCTGTTGTTTCGTTTACGGTTGCGTTTTTCATTTCGGTAATGTTCGAGGCGCCGGTCGTGAGATTGCTGAAGATACTCTTTAAAAAGTGACAAGGACCTGCCGTCCTTTACTTTTTTGTTTGTTTTGTTAAGTATAACAGTTTAGCTGGAGGAGACTTAAGGCCGTAAAAATAAATTGTTGTTAATGTATTTTAATTTGTGTATAAAGTGTATATAGGAATAAAGATTAATTTTGAAAAAAAATATATGTTTTTGGCTTTTCTTTCCCTTAGCCAGAACGCAAGATTTTTTTCAGCATCACTGCGGTATCCCAATCGGAAGTGCTCGGAAAGGGTTGACAGAAACGCCATTCGGTCGCCGGATATTAACACCTCAGGTTCGAGGACTGAATAAACAATTCATCAGGATACGGCCACCGAACTCGTGATTGGAATAAATGACAGCAAATATCGAACTCAAAGGTGGGGTCACGGTCTTGGCCACAAGGTGTGGCCTTCATCAATCATGGAAGGCCGGTTATCGAGGTTATGTATCAAGCCGAGCATCGCCTTTGTGCCATTAAATAGAAAAGGGTTTCATCTGATGACTTTGCCAATGAAGGGGACTGTAAACAGAACGATCACGATCGGATTTACCAATTTTTTTTGCGGTATAGTGGACAGAATAATTGGTCCTTTGAGCGAAATGATGGGTGGTGGGTAGTTGAACATGAAGGCTATACATACCAGCTATGCAAAAACTCCCTCGAGTTTTTGAGTGATGGAAATCTTTACAATTTTTCTGTTAAGTGGAAAAGATGATAACCGCCAAGTGGCTGCCGCCAGTGTTGATGCCCATTCGGCCCGTTTTATCGCATTTTCCATGTCTTTCCGCAAAATTTCCGGTAATAACTTTTCCCATTTCTATCGAATGTTCTCCTTAAGGGCTGCGATAGTCTGAGGCTTGTTGCCATAAACCAACGACTTCAAGTAGCCCCAAAGAAACAAGTCTGGGATGGTTAAATCGGACGATCTTCCTGGCCAAGGAAAATTGCCAAAACGGGAGATTACGTGACCAGGAACCGCTTCCTTCACAATATCCACTGTGGCTCGTGCTGTGTGTACGGTTGTAGCTTGTTGAAACCACATGTTCCCCAAATCGTCCTCTTCGTTGTTGGGATTGAGAATGGCTTGACAGTAATTCACATGCGACTGACGGTCAGGAGGCATTAACTGATCCACTGGTTGCACTTTGCCCGAGAACATGTCACGAAAATTCGATGTTGGTTCCGTCTGGTGATACCCAGTTGCGTGGCCCGTCGTCTGGTTGATGTTTTTACTTTCTCAGCGACAACGACCATGGTCTCCTGTGGTTCCAGTCGAGTAAATAAGTGCCGGAATGTTTCCCCAGTTGGCGGGACACGATTTTCGGCTATTTGACCCAAAAATCTGAGGACATAGCCTGTTACATTGAGGATCCCAGACTTCAGATTATTTTTGAAACACTTTGTGTCGTTTAAAGTACAATTTTTTCAACATTTGACATTTAATCGCTTTGTCACATCCAGAAAATGCAGACTTTCAAGCTATTTTTATCTGCTTAACAACCACCTTTCAGAACAATAATTTCCCCACCTTTCACGTCACCCCATGGACTTTCAATGCGACCCGCATCAGGAGTGGCATCTTGTACGGGCGATATGTGCACACAAATGGCTATGACCTCGAGAGTGTAATCTTAGCTCCACTCACTCGAATGCCCACAGTCATCAAACATTACCCATTCCATGCCCCATGGTTGCTATACACTAAAGCTACCCCTTCTGAGGCATGTTCATGTTTCAACTTGTCGTGTCTGCTGTTGTTCTCAGTGGTATACATGACATAGGTCACCACCCACCTTTCCAGCATTTTATAATTGTCGCCCCCACAGATCCACCGACGCATGGAGCTACGTACACATCCCTCGCCTAAGTCCCCATTCAACAGTCGCGCGCCACACACTGGATGATGGCCCGAAGATTTATTACATGTCCCTGATGTCGAAAGCATAACCGATGTACGTTTTTATTATCTATACGCACACAAGTGACTAGCTCCCACCGAAAGGATGCAAGGATCAACGAATTACCTTGAAAAAGAAAACAAAAACATCCCAACATCCTCCTTATCGCTTGACCTAAGTAATCCGAAAAATAAATTACATTACACTCCCACCGGCAGCGTGTAAGGATAATTCCCCGAATTACCTAATCCCAATGCATTGGGCTGTGTCCTTTTGCATTTTTAATTTCAATTTTCCCGCATCCCCCTCTTTGATCCAAAAAAAAACACAAAACTGGCCAAGAGGAGCCTCCGCTTTCGCATAAGGTCATCCTGGATTAAATATTAATACTCTGGTGTGTTGGTGAAATATACACTCAGCCGGGCGTCAGGACGTTACAATTTATAAATTCAAAGGATAACACGCGCATAGTCTGGCTTTGTTAATGTTTTCCTTTTTTTTCTGTGTTTTTGTGTTTCAAATTTGAATAAAGCAGCGCTCTTCCTTTCTTTCGGGAAAATTGGAATTTCAATTGGAAAGTGAATTTAATTAAATTCACATATTCCGGGATAGGCGGAAGCCAATGTGAGAGGAATGTCCTGCAGTCATAGTCATGTTTCCCCTTTCACCGGAAAATCAAAATCAAATTCATGAGCACAACTGCAATACTCTCGTGTTTTGCCGATGAATTAGCCTTTAAAGGGGAGATGGACAGTGATGTGTTCCGGATGTCCGTAGAGGAAGTTGTTTTTGCGGTGGGGAACTGGAATGCACTAGGTGCACAAAATTTGTATTTTAAATCATTTTAGGAGGCAAAGCCTTCTAGTCCTGCATATGTATATTGGAGTCCTTTGAGTGAAGTGCAATACTTTATTCATGCTTTGACTAGAGTTTCCATTAAACATGAATACTTTATGGGGAGTTGGACTGTGGCTGTTTGGATTGAGCGATTGGTAAGCTCCTGATGTCAAATCCGGGCCAAATCGCATCAGCATTAGGTACGAATGATGGACGTACTTTTATGCTAAATCCGACTGTACACGTGGATACTCGGACCTATGAACACACTCGGACCACACGAGGCATCTTTTGTTGGTCTAGCTGGCAGGAACATGCATCTCGGATGTCTACTACTGTCAAGGAGGTTGTATAGCACTCGCATCTCCAAAGTGTTGTACTGCCATGGGTAAATCAGGCCCGTCGAGGTAACTCCCTACCATGAACAGCGACCTACATAAATACAAAACAATTATTTACCTCGGATATGGGTAACCCTTCAGTTGACGACCCCAGTATAAGAAACAGTGATCTTACGATGTACCAACAACATGCAGACCTGCTATATGCTATAATGCAGACCTAGGTAAGAGCGAACATCTTACGAAAAGACGCTGCAAGGCTCAATTTGCCTAGCCTAAAATGCACTAATCTTCCAGGCAAGAGAACAAGATTCCTACGCCCTCCTCGCTAAGACATCAATATAGGAACAGTTTGCGGGCCTAACTTACACGACATCACAGCATAACTCTGTTGCTGCAAAACGCAACAATGCAATTGACGCAAGCCATGATTCCAGCTTACTGGATATTCCAAGCATCCGAGTAGCCAATATTAACTCCGATCACTACCTTGTTCCCAAAACCCACAGCAAAGAAGAATCACTGTGAGTGGGAATCGCAAACATCTTTGCCGAACTCTTATCCTGAAGTCTTTCAAGGAATTCTATGGCTTTAACATTGAGTCGGGGCGGCTAAGATGACATCAGAAGTATCTCAACTGATGTGCTGATGAGTTTTACCCTACCACCACTAAATAACCCCAGGTTTGACGGAGTATACCGGCAACTACATGCAGCTGTAGAAGAGACACAGGATCAATTCTAAAGAAATTCGGAGAGCTCTATGATAAGAAGAGACAGAGGAACATAACCAGTATATTGGACAACAGCTTTGTCGTATACCGAGCGCTTTGAGTGTTACCTACCTAGCTGAAGAGATGTATACTCTAGCGCCCTTAATACCTTAAGACTTAACCTAGTGCAATTCTTAATAGAATGAAGTTAGTCTGGAAAAACTTCGGGCCGATAGGTCATTGGTAGGTCATTTATGTCGGGTTGAAAGATATGGCCTCCAACTCCGGATTCCATTTTCCATCCATCTGTGATCTTTAGGGTTCAGTGCTGGAACACCATTAGACCAGTTTGCATGATCCAATATTTCTATCTCAAACAACCTCCGGAAACACTACTTCCTGACCTTAAGGTCTTTTGCGAGTCGAACCAAGAATTTTCAAGTGTCTTACATAGCCAGTTTAATAGTGCGTCTAGCAGTTGTCCTCTTATGAAGATTTTTAAGGAAATAAGCCCAGCATCAGCTTCTTATGCTTCAGGTACATATTTCCCCCGTAGTACCGAAACAAGCAATTCTCTGGAGCCTAGTTCAAGGAACTTTGGCCAACCAAACAATACCTGCGTACGTCACCATCTTTGCACAGATCCAATGTATCATTAAAAGCATCTACAGGCTTAAATGGACCTTGTGGCACACATATCTATTGCGGATTCGGTAGGAGAATTCCAGCCTAACCATTTGTCAAGGATGATGCCCGGATAATTTATCTCGACTAAAATTGTGCCTTCTATGGTGATAGATGGTGGGCGCCGTGGCTCAGTGGTTAGTGCGTTGGACTATGGAGCAAGGGGTTCGAGATCGAATCCCAGTCGGGGAACACCTAAAAGTTTTTCACGGCCTCACCTTTCGCGAGCGTCTGACAAACATCCGAGAGTACACAACTGTCTCGAGAAAGCTTCTCAAATAACAAATTGCCCTTCGGACACGGCATTAAACAGTGTAGGCCCCTTCCATTCGTGGAAAGAATATAACACGCACAACACGAATGGTTGTGAGAAGCTAGGTCTTGGGTTCCATCGACCTGTTGCGCCAAGTATTTATTTTTATTTTATTATGGTGATAGATCGGAAACTCATTTTGTCATAAATGGTACTCGAGCGGTCTGCCAAGGATCTTCGTTGACGCACTATTCTACGATGAACAGCAAGCACATAGCATGGCACTAGAGGTGGATTTGCACAACAAATGAGGATTCAGCCTGATTTCTGAAGACCAACTAAAATCTTCGATCACAGATGCATACACTCAAGCAATTCTTAATTCGACCTCCAAAAAGGCCCTTACTCATGGTTGGTTGGAGTGACTAGCACCATAGTCTAGTAATAGGTTCATAGTGATACCACATGGATCGTAGGAGAAGGATTCTCTCTACCTACTCGTTGAACCATTTGGAACTTCTGACAAACCTTCCTCAGTTCATTTCAATAAATTAGGAGCCTAAGTGAACTTTTCTACTTCACTCTCTGTAGAAATTATTCGTAAAAAGGTCAAGCCTCGAGGCATGCTTGCCTATTAGACAGTGTTCCGTAGTGACACCTATTGTAGTGCTGAAATGCATTTCAAGTCCAGCTTCGGCTCTCGTTAGAACCTAGTTTAAGTTTCAATTTGCATGTAACAAACCTTCGGCTTTCACTGTTGCCTTCATCCGGCAAAATGGGTAGAATTGTGCTTATTCTGGCGAATTCATTCCGTAAAACTAGTTCGCCATCTCCGTGAAAGCTGATTGGCAGTTTAGAGCCAAGGAATTAATAGAAGACGAGGACCAAGGATTTGATAGCTACTTGACGTTTCCCTTAAGCCATGAGAGGATCTCTTTGAATAGCATAATTTAGACCTGGAACTATGATTTGAAAGACCGAAAATTGTCTTCAGATTAAGGCTATCAGAGAAACACCTCTACTATCACCATCCTTGGCTTTTGACTCATCAGTGTAGAAGTAGTTCTAATCATCTTCTCATTACAAAGTAATCTGGAAAGGATTGTGAAGGCGAAGTTGTGGTGTAGTTCGTGTTTTTGGAAGACATTTTGAGTTTAGAATGGGTTGCTGTCATTGTAGGGTAGCTTAAAGACGGCCGGTTCCATTTGCTGCCATTGGTCTGTTAAATGCGTACAAAAATGGTATAAGTCGAGTCCTCGATACCCCTGCAACTGAATAGCCTTCCTCTTGAACCGTTGCCAGTGTTGAATCTCAGAAGTATTGATTTACCTTCAACAGAACACCCGGGCAATTTGGGAGCTCATTCTCCAGGTCAGGTCAGGGAAACAGGTCAGTTTTTGCACAGACTTCTGTGGCCAGTGGAAGTCTATTAAAATCCGAGCGATTTTTGTTTTATTGAAGCAAACATAAACTCCCTCCCAGTTTATGCTCGTGGAATGCAGCTGCAGCAGTTTTTTTTTTGTTTGCCTATATGTAGAGAGAGTGGTTTACAAGTAGTACTAAAAAATACCATAATGGCGGTCTCCATAAAAAGGCAATTCAAGACCGACGGCCATATAAAAAACAATTCAGGGAAACTGAGTCGGTCATGTTTTATTATATCAGACGGCAAGCACACAGTTCGCACACGGAGGCACGGTGCTGCAATGCCATTGAATAATTAAATTATTTAATTAAAATGGATTCCACTGTACATATAAAAATATGATTTAACATTTCATAGATACATCACACGAACAAGTGAGAAAAGTCAACCCGTCTGGTCACACTAACGACTTAAAGACGCTTGCGTTCGTTTTACTGCTGCTGGTGTTGGGTAACTGCAATTAAAAAGGTAACGTGCAAGTTGACGTCTAAAAATAGAACCGAAATAATCACCATCCCCATCAGGCCCACCCTTGTACCCAGCACTAATGGCATGGAGCTGCCTGTGCATATTTTAGTTGACACACTTTGGATACCAACACCTACACCTACACCATCAGCAGTACGAACAGCAATAGAAACAGCAGCCGCATACATTATATTGAAAAGCGCATGTATAATGCAAACAACCCCCAACCCTTGGCCGTCATAATTGATGAATTAAACTTTAGCAAGTGGCGGGTTCCGCAGCCGGCTAATTATTTCAATACAAACTCTCATGAAACGAAATTAATTTTTCCTTATCCACTTTTGAGAAAAGAAAACGCGTGAGCCAAAACTTTTGCCAACTCCTTGCGAAGGGGTTGAAGCCAGAAGTTTGCCTTAAGGGATACAAACTGCAGGGACGAGAACTTAAGAAAGATTAAATGGCAACAAATTGAGTTTGCGGCGGTGTGGTTTTGAATGGTTTCATCTGTTTTAGTTGCGAAATCCTCAATTTAGTCGGGTTTACGGATTTTGGCTTTGAGTGCTGGGGGGGTTGTAACCACCAAATTGGGACGAAAACAGGGCACAACTGCTGAGACGGATTCGATTGCGGTGTGGTCAGTTCGGACAAATATTTGAATGAATTATTCAACAAATCAGGCGATGAAATATTTAGATACTCGGACTGTGGCTGGGATTCTAGGGAATTTTTGGAACTGATGACGTCAGTTGCTGAATTATACATATGCTGTCCGTCTTGTAGAAATTTCAAAGACGTTTTGGTCGTCGGGTATTCTACTTATTTTTTGATAAAGGCTAACAAGTACTAGTATACGTGAAGTGGCCTTCCATTCCCTTCGAGCGCTCTGGCATCCGTTAAACTTCGTCCTTAAGACGGAGGTTCGGTCTTACTAATCGTTTCAAACCTGAGGGCTGTGACTCGAAGATCCTCTTTGCTGGAGCATTATTTTCCATTCGCTCGATGTGGCCAAGCCTACATCCACATCTTGCTACAGTTCATACAGTTCGCGGTTATATCTTCTGCTCCTGACATACGGGACCGAAAAAAGGACTAGTACAGAAGCTGCAATTGCCAGGGTTGATAACTATGCACTTATGGCCAAGGCTAACGCTATAAAGTTGAGAATCTCCTCGTCATCTTGCAGGGCCTACATTCTGACATTCAATCTGGATGGAAAGACACCAGAGCTGAGATCAAACAAGGAGCAACACTTGCCAATCGATGCTTCTTTGGACAAAGAACACAAAGCTAAGTTGGTTGGTTGTGCCAGGCAAGGTTCATGCTACAAAGTTGAGGTTGTCCTGGGAACAACTAAGGTAACCCTATATAGAAACCTGGTCATCGCAGTCCTGCTCTATAGCGCAGAGCCATAGCCTGTGTCAAGAATGTATGAGGTCGCTAGCGGTTCTTATCAGAGGAAAATACTTTGAGTGATATGGGGTTCCCTATGCATAGAGGGAGAGTGAAGAAGAAGCTACAGCCACGAGCTGTAGAAGTTGTTTAGTGGCATCGACTTGGTCAGAAGAAGAGTTCAAATATAACGACTACGATGGCCGGATCGTGTTGAGCGGATGGACAACAATACTTCGACCCGGAGGGTCTTCGAATCCACTACGGTGGGTCGGCGCAGTAGGGGTATCTTTCGCATAAGGTGGCGTGATCAAGTGGAAATGGTTCTGCAAAATGAGAGGCAGGTTCACTCGTTGCTCGGTTGAAAAGTTGGAAATGGTTTCGATGTGAGTAGATATTTTGTTATTTTGCGTATCGTGACACTATATTATGCTGAGACACTATATGAGCTAGATGTCCTTAAATTAGTAAGATCTCGATGCTAAATTCTATTAGGTGTTGAAATAAGTTGTAAAGGGTTTATCTTTACCATTCAACCCAACTTGGAATCAGAATAATGTCTGGATGCCGATGATGATATTTTCAAATCAAAGTTTCTCGATCCAATTCATAAGCAATGTGGGGGACCACAGTGAAAGATGGTCAAAGTCGATAGGTCCACTTCATATGCAATATCTTCTCATATCTCCTCTCCCTTAGCGTTTTGGATTCAATGGACGAAATTGACAAAAAACTTAACCAAAAAACGTTTAAGGTATGATTCAGACTTTGGCGTCCTCAGTTTGCCGCTATCTGGCATTCGAAAGTGAATGCGGAGTACCACGGTCAAAGATGGAAAAAGGCCCTCGATCCAACCCATAAGCAATGTGGGGGACCACATTGAAAAATGGCCAAATTCTCTCGATCCACCAACTCATAAAGCAATGTGGGGGACCACAGTGAAAGATGGTCAAAGTCGATAGGTCCACTTCATATGCAATATATTCTCATATCTCCTCTCCCTTAGCGTTTTGGATTCAATGAACGAAATTGACAAAAAACTTAACCAAAAAACGATTAAGGTATGATTCAGACTTTGGCGTCCTCAGTTTGCCGCTATCTGGCATTCGAAAGTGAATGCGGAGTACCACGGTCAAAGATGGAAAAAGGCCCTCGATCCAACCCATAAGCAATGTGGGGGACCACATTGAAAAATGGCCAAATTCTCTCGATCCACCAACTCACAAAGTAATGTGGGGGACCACAGTGATAGATGGCCAAAGTTTCTCGATCCAATTCATAAGCAATGTGGGGGACCACAGTGAAAGATGGTCAAAGTCGATAGGTCCACTTCATATGCAATATCTTCTCATATCTCCTCTCCCTTAGCGTTTTGGATTCAATGGACGAAATTGACAAAAAACTTAACCAAAAAACGTTTAAGGTATGATTTAGACTTTGGCGTCCTCAGTTTGCCGCTATCTGGCACTCGAAAGTGAATGCGGGGTACCACGGTCAAAGGTGGAAAAAGGCCCTCGATCCAACCCATAAGCAATGTGGGGGACCACATTGAAAAATGGCCAAATTCTCTCGATCCAACTCATAAAGTAATGTGGGGGACCACAGTGATAGATGGCCAAAGTTTCTCGATCGAATTCATAAGCAATGTGGGGGACCACAGTTAAAGATGGTCAAAGTCGATAGGTCCACTTCATATGCAATATCTTCTTATATCTCCTCTCCCTTAGCGTTTTGGATTCAATGGACGAAATTGACAAAAAACTTAACCAAAAAACGTTTAAGGTATGATTTAGACTTTGGGGTCCTCAGTTTGCAGCTATCTGGCATTCGAAAGTGAATGCGGAGTACCACGGTCAAAGATGGAAAAAGGCCCTCGATCCAACCCATAAGCAATGTGGGGGACCACATTGAAAAATGTCCAAATTCTCTCGATTCAACTCATAAGCAATGTGGGGGACCACAGTGAAAGATATTCAAAGTCGATAGGTCCACTTCATGTGCAATATCTTCTCCTATCTCCTCTCCCTTAGCGTTTTGGATTCAATGGACGAAATTGACAAAAAACTTAACCAAGAAACGTTTAAGGTATGATTTAGACTTTGGCGTCCTCAGTTTGCCGCTATCTGGCATTCGAAAGTGAATGCGGAGTACCACGGTCAAAGATGGAAAAAGGCCCTCGATCCAACCCATAAGCAATGTGGGGGACCACATTGAAAAATGGCCAAATTCTCTCGATCCAACTCATAAGCAATGTGGGGTACCACAGTGATAGATGGCCAAAGTTTCTCGATCCAATTCATAAGCAATGTGGGGGACCACAGTGAAAGATGGTCAAAGTCGATAGGTCCACTTCATATGCAATATCTTCTCATGTCTCCTCTCCCTTAGCGTTTTGGATTCAATGGACGAAATTGACAAAAAACTTAACCAAAAAAACGTTTAAGGTATGACTTAGACTTTGGCGTCCTCAGTTTGCCGCTATCTGTGGGGGACCACATTGAAAAATGGCCAAATTCTCTCGATCCAACTCATAAAGTAATGTGGGGGACCACAGTGATAGATGACCAAAGTTTCTCGATCCAATTCATAAGCAATGTGGGGGACCACAGTGATAGATGGCCAAAGTTTCTCGATCCAATTCATAAGCAATGTGGGGGACCACAGTGAAAGATGGTCAAAGTCGATAGGTCCACTTCATATGCAATATCTTCTCATGTCTCCTCTCCCTTAGCGTTTTGGATTCAATGGACGAAATTGACAAAAAACTTAACCAAAAAAACGTTTAAGGTATGATTTAGACTTTGGCGTCCTCAGTTTGCCGCTATCTGGCATTCCAAAGTGAATGCGGAATACCACGGTCAAAGATGGAAAAAGGCCCTCGATCCAACCCATAAGCAATGTGGGGGACCACATTGAAAAATGGCCAAATTCTCTCGATCCAACTCATAAAGTAATGTGGGGGACCACAGTGATAGATGACCAAAGTTTCTCGATCCAATTCATAAGCAATGTGGGGGACCACAGTGATAGATGGCCAAAGTTTCTCGATCCAATTCATAAGCAATGTGGGGGACCACAGTGAAAGATGGTCAAAGTCGATAGGTCCACTTCATGTGCAATATCTTCTCCTATCTCCTCTCCCTTAGCGTTTTGGATTCAATGGACGAAATTGACAAAAAACTTAACCAAAAAAACGTTTAAGGTATGATTTAGACTTTGGCGTCCTCAGTTTGCCGCTATCTGGCATTCCAAAGTGAATGCGGAATACCACGGTCAAAGATGGAAAAAGGCCCTCGATACAACCCATAAGCAATGTGGGGGACCACATTGAAAAATGGCCAAATTCTCTCGATCCAACTCATAAGCAATGTGGGGTACCACAGTGATAGATGGCCAAAGTTTCTCGATCCAATTCATAAGCAATGTGGGGGACCACAGTGAAAGATGGTCAAAGTCGATAGGTCCACTTCATATGCAATATCTTCTCATGTCTCCTCTCCCTTAGCGTTCTGGATTCAATGGACGAAATTGACAAAAAACTTAACCAAGAAACGTTTAAGGTATGATTTAGACTTTGGCGTCCTCAGTTTGCCGCTATCTGGCATTCGAAAGTGAATGCGGAGTACCACGGTCAAAGATGGAAAAAGGCCCTCGATCCAACCCATAAGCAATGTGGGGGACCACATTGAAAAATGGCCAAATTCTCTCGATCCAACTCATAAGCAATGTGGGGTACCACAGTGATAGATGGCCAAAGTTTCTCGATCCAATTCATAAGCAATGTGGGGGACCACAGTGAAAGATGGTCAAAGTCGATAGGTCCACTTCATATGCAATATCTTCTCATGTCTCCTCTCCCTTAGCGTTTTGGATTCAATGGACGAAATTGACAAAAAACTTAACCAAAAAAACGTTTAAGGTATGATTTAGACTTTGGCGTCCTCAGTTTGCCGCTATCTGTGGGGGACCACATTGAAAAATGGCCAAATTCTCTCGATCCAACTCATAAAGTAATGTGGGGGACCACAGTGATAGATGGCCAAAGTTTCTCGATCCAATTCATAAGCAATATGGGGGACCACAGTGAAAGATGGTCAAAGTCGTTAGGTCCACTTCATATGCAATATCTTCTCATATCTCCTCTCCCTTAGCGTTTTGGATTCAATGGACGAAATTGACAAAAAACTTAACCAAAAAACGTTTAAGGTATGATCTAGCGTCCTTTGGCGTCCTCAGTTTGCCGCTATCTGGCATTCGAAAGTGAATGCGGAGTACCACGGTCAAAGATGGAAAAAGGCCCTCGATCCAACCCATAAGCAATGTGGGGGACCACATTGAAAAATGGCCAAATTCTCTCGATCCAACTCATAAGCAATGTGGGGGACCACAGTGATAGATGGCCAAAGTTTCTCGATAAAATTCATAAGCAATGTGGGGGACCACAGTGAAAGATGGTCAAAGTCGATAGGTCCCCTTCATATGCAATATCTTCTCATATTTCCTCTCCCTTAGCGTTTTGGATTCAATGGACGAAATTGACAAAAAACTTAACCAAAAAACGTTTAAGGTATGATTTAGACTTTGGCGTCCTCAGTTTGCCGCTATCTGGCATTCGAAAGTGAATGCGGAGTACCACGGTCAAAGATGGAAAAAGGCCCTCGATCCAACCCATAAGCAATGTGAAAAATGGCCAAATTCTCTCGATCCAACTCATAAAGTAATGTGGGGGACCACAGTGATAGATGGCCAAAGTTTCTCGATCCAATTCATAAGCAATGTGGGGGACCACAGTGAAAGATGGTCAAAGTCGATAGGTCCACTTCATATGCAATATCTTCTCATGTCTCCTCTCCCTTAGCGTTTTGGATTCAATGGACGAAATTGACAAAAAACTTAACCAAAAAACGTTTAAGGTATGATTTAGACTTTGGCGTCCTCAGTTTGCCGCTATCTGGCATTCGAAAGTGAATGCGGAGTACCACGGTCAAAGATGGAAAAAGGCCCTCGACCCAACCCATAAGCAATGTGGGGGACCACATTGAAAAATGGCCAAATTCTCTCGATCCAACTCATAAGCAATGTGGGGTACCACAGTGATAGATGGCCAAAGTTTCTCGATCCAATTCATAAGCAATGTGGGGGACCACAGTGAAAGATGGTCAAAGTCGATAGGTCCACTTCATATGCAATATCTTCTCATGTCTCCTCTCCCTTAGCGTTTTGGATTCAATGGACGAAATTGACAAAAAACTTAACCAAAAAACGTTTAAGGTATGATTTAGACTTTGGCGTCCTCAGTTTGCCGCTATCTGGCATTCGAAAGTGAATGCGGAGTACCACGGTCAAAGATGGAAAAAGGCCCTCGATCCAACCCATAAGCAATGTGGGGGACCACATTGAAAAATGGCCAAATTCTCTCGATCCAACTCATAAGCAATGTGGGGTACCACAGTGATAGATGGCCAAAGTTTCTCGATCCAATTCATAAGCAATGTGGGGGACCACAGTGAAAGATGGTCAAAGTCGATAGGTCTACTTCATATGCAATATCTTCTCATGTCTCCTCTCCCTTAGCGTTTTGGATTCAATGGACGAAATTGACAAAAAACTTAACCAAAAAAACGTTTAAGGTATGATTTAGACTTTGGCGTCCTCAGTTTGCCGCTATCTGTGGGGGACCACATTGAAAAATGGCCAAATTCTCTCGATCCAACTCATAAGCAATGTGGGGGACCACAGTGATAGATGGCCAAAGTTTCTCGATCCAATTCATAAGCAATGTGGGGGACCACAGTGAAAGATGGTCAAAGTCGATAGGTCCACTTCATATGCAATATCTTCTTATATCTCCTCTCCCTTAGCGTTTTGGATTCAATGGACGAAATTGACAAAAAACTTAACCAAAAAACGTTTAAGGTATGATTTAGACTTTGGCGTCCTCAGTTTGCCGCTATCTGGCATTCGAAAGTGAATGCGGAGTACCACGGTCAAAGATGGAAAAAGGCCCTCGATCCAACCCATTAGCAATGTGGGGACCACATTGAAAAATGGCCAAATTCTCTCGATCCACCAACTCATAAAGTAATGTGGGGGACCACAGTGATAGATGGCCAAAGTTTCTCGATCCAATTCATAAGCAATGTGGGGGACCACAGTGAAAGATGGTCAAAGTCGATAGGTCCACTTCATATGCAATATTTTCTCATGTCTCCTCTCCCTTAGCGTTTTGGATTCAATGGACGAAATTGACAAAAAACTTAACCAAAAAACGTTTAAGGTATGATTTAGACTTTGGCGTCCTCAGTTTGCCGCTATCTGGCATTCGAAAGTGAATGCGGAGTACCACGGTCAAAGATGGAAAAAGGCCCTCGATCCAACCCATAAGCAATGTGGGGACCACATTGAAAAATGGCCAAATTCTCTCGATCCACCAACTCATAAAGTAATGTGGGGTACCACAGTGATAGATGGCCAAAGTTTCTCGATCCAATTCATAAGCAATGTGGGGGACCACAGTGAAAGATGGTCAAAGTCGATAGGTCCACTTCATATGCAATATCTTCTCATGTCTCCTCTCCCTTAGCGTTTTGGATTCAATGGACGAAATTGACAAAAAACTTAACCAAAAAACGTTTAAGGTATGATTTAGACTTTGGCGTCCTCAGTTTGCCGCTATCTGGCATTCGAAAGTGAATGCGGAGTACCACGGTCAAAGATGGAAAAAGGCCCTCGATCCAACCCATAAGCAATGTGGGGACCACATTGAAAAATGGCCAAATTCTCTCGATCCACCAACTCATAAAGTAATGTGGGGGACCACAGTGATAGATGGCCAAAGTTTCTCGATCCAATTCATAAGCAATGTGGGGGACCACAGTGAAAGATGGTCAAAGTCGATAGGTCCCCATCATATGCAATATCTTCTCATATCTCCTCTCCCTTAGCGTTTTGGATTCAATGGACGAAATTGACAAAAAACTTAACCAAAAAACGTTTAAGGTATGATTTAGACTTTGGCGTCCTCAGTTTGCCGCTATCTGGCATTCGAAAGTGAATGCGGAGTACCACGGTCAAAGATGGAAAAAGGCCCTCGATCCAACCCATAAGCAATGTGGGGGACCACATTGAAAAATGGCCAAATTCTCTCGATCCACCAACTCATAAAGTAATGTGGGGGACCACAGTGATAGATGGCCAAAGTTTCTCGATCCAATTCATAAAGTAATGTGGGGGACCACACTGAAAAATGGCCAAATTCTCTCGATCCACCAACTCATAAAGTAATGTGGGGGACCACAGTGATAGATGGCCAAAGTTTCTCGATCCAATTCATAAGCAATGTGGGGGACCACAGTGAAAGATGGTCAAAGTCGATAGGTCCCCATCATATGCAACATCTTCTCATATCTCCTCTCCCTTAGCGTTTTGGATTCAATGGACGAAATTGACAAAAAACTTAACCAAAAAACGTTTAAGGTATGATTTAGACTTTGGCGTCCTCAGTTTGCCGCTATCTGGCATTCGAAAGTGAATGCGGAGTACCACGGTCAAAGATGGAAAAAGGCCCTCGATCCAACCCATAAGCAATGTGGGGGACCACATTGAAAAATGGCCAAATTCTCTCGATCCACCAACTCATAAAGTAATGTGGGGGACCACAGTGATAGATGGCCAAAGTTTCTCGATCCAATTCATAAGCAATGTGGGGGACCACAGTGAAAGATGGTCAAAGTCTATAGGTCCACTTCATATGCAATATCTTCTCATATCTCCTCTCCCTTAGCGTTTTGGATTCAATGGACGAAATTGAAAAAAACTTAACCAAAAAACGTTTAAGGTATGATTTAGACTTTGGCGTCCTCAGTTTGCCGCTATCTGGCATTCGAAAGTGAATGCGGAGTACCACGGTCAAAGATGGAAAAAGGCCCTCGATCCAACCCATAAGCAATGTGGGGGACCACATTGAAAAATGGCCAAATTCTCTCGATCCAACTCATAAAGTAATGTGGGGCACCACAGTGATAGATGGCCAAAGTTTCTCGATCCAATTCATAAGCAATGTGGGGGACCACAGTGAAAGATGGTCAAAGTCGATAGGTCCACTTCATATGCAATATCTTCTCGTATCTCCTCTCCTTTAGCGTTTTGGATTCAATGGACGAAATTGACAAAAAACTTAACAAAAAAACGATTAAGGTATGATTTAGACTTTGGCGTCCTCAGTTTGCCGCTATCTGGCATTCGAAAGTGAATGCGGAGTACCACGGTCAAAGATGGAAAAAGGCCTCGATCCAACCCATAAGCAATGTGGGGGACCACATTGAAAAATGGCCAAATTCTCTCGATCCAACTCATAAAGTAATGTGGGGGACCACAGTGATAGATGGCCAAAGTTTCTCGATCCAATTCATAAGCAATGTGGGGGACCACAGTGAAAGATGGTCAAAGTCGATAGGTCCACTTCATATGCAATATCTTCTCATATCTCCTCTCCCTTAGCGTTTTGGATTCAATGGACGAAATTGACAAAAAACTTAACCAAAAAACGTTTAAGGTATGATTTAGACTCTGGCGTCCTCAGTTTGCCGCTATCTGGCATTCGAAAGTGAATGCGGAGTACCACGGTCAAAGATGGAAAAAGGCCTCGATCCAACCCATAAGCAATGTGGGGGACCACATTGAAAAATGGCCAAATTCTCTCGATCCAACTCATAAAGTAATGTGGGGGACCACAGTGATAGATGGCCAAAGTTTCTCGATCCAATTCATAAGCAATGTGGGGGACCACAGTGAAAGATGGTCAAAGTCGATAGGTCCACTTCATATGCAATATCTTCTCATATCTCCTCTCCCTTAGCGTTTTGGATTCAGTGGACGAAATTGACAAAAAACTTAACCAAAAAACGTTTAAGGTATGATTTAGACTTTGGCGTCCTCAGTTTGCCGCTATCTCGCATTCGAAAGTGAATGCGGAATACAACGGTCAAAGATGGAAAAAGGCCCTCGATCCAACCCATAAGCAATCTGGGGGACCACATTGAAAAATGGCCAAATTCTCTCGATCCAACTCACAAAGTAATGTGGGGGACCACAGTGATAGATGGCCAAAGTTTCTCGATCCAATTCATAAGCAATGTGGGGGACCACAGTGAAAGATGGTCAAAGTCGATAGGTCCACTTCATATGCAATATCTTCTCATATCTCCTCTCCCTTAGCGTTTTGGATTCAGTGGACGAAATTGACAAAAAACTTAACCAAAAAACGTTTAAGGTATGATTTAGACTTTGGCGTCCTCAGTTTGCCGCTATCTGGCATTCGAAAGTGAATGCGGAATACCACGGTCAAAGATGGAAAAAGGCCCTCGATCCAACCCATAAGCAATCTGGGGGACCACATTGGAAAATGGCCAAATTCTCTCGATCCACCAACTCATAAAGTAATGTGGGGGACCACAGTGATAGATGGCCAAAGTTTCTCGATCCAATTCATAAGCAATGTGGGGGACCACAGTGAAAGATGGTCAAAGTCGATAGGTCCACTTCATATGCAATATCTTCTCATATCTCCTCTCCCTTAGCGTTTTGGATTCAATGGACGAAATTGACAAAAAACTTAACCAAAAAACGTTTAAGGTATGATTTAGACTTTGGCGTCCTCAGTTTGCCGCTATCTGGCATTCGAAAGTGAATGCGGAGTACCACGGTCAAAGATGGAAAAAGGCCCTCGATCCAACCCATAAGCAATGTGGGGGACCACATTGAAAAATGGCCAAATTCTCTCGATCCAACTCATAAAGTAATGTGGGGGACCACAGTGATAGATGGCCAAAGTTTCTCGATCCAATTCATAAGCAATGTGGGGGACCACAGTGAAAGATGGTCAAAGTCGATAGGTCCACTTCATATGCAATATCTTCTCATATCTTTTCTCCCTTAGCGTTTTGGATTCAGTGGACGAAATTGACAAAAAACTTAACCAAAAAACGTTTAAGGTATGATTTAGACTTTGGCGTCCTCAGTTTGCCGCTATCTGGCATTCGAAAGTGAATGCGGAGTACCACGGTCAAAGATGGAAAAAGGCCCTCGATCCAACCCATAAGCAATGTGGGGGACCACATTGAAAAATGGCCAAATTCTCTCGATCCAACTCACAAAGTAATGTGGGGGACCACAGTGATAGATGGCCAAAGTTTCTCGATCCAATTCATAAGCAATGTGGGGGACCACAGCGAAAGATGATCAAAGTCGATAGGTCCACTTCATATGCAATATCTTCTCATATCTCCTCTCCCTTAGCGTTTTGGATTCAGTGGACGAAATTGACAAAAAACTTAACCAAAAAACGTTTAAGGTATGATTTAGACTTTGGCGTCCTCAGTTTGCCGCTATCTGGCATTCGAAAGTGAATGCGGAATACCACGGTCAAAGATGGAAAAAGGCCCTCGATCCAACCCATAAGCAATCTGGGGGACCACATTGGAAAATGGCCAAATTCTCTCGATCCAACTCATAAAGTAATGTGGGGGACCACAGTGAAAGATGGTCAAAGTCGATAGGTCCACTTCATATGCAATATCTTCTCATATCTCCTCTCCCTTAGCGTTTTGGATTCAGTGGACGAAATTGACAAAAAACTTAACCAAAAAAAGTTTAAGGTATGATTTAGACTTTGGCGTCCTCAGTTTGCCGCTATCTGGCATTCGAAAGTGAATGCGGAGTACCACGGTCAAAGATGGAAAAAGGCCCTCGATCCAACCCATAAGCAATCTGGGGGACCACATTGAAAAATGGCCAAATTCTCTCGATCCAACTCACAAAGTAATGTGGGGGACCACAGTGATAGATGGCCAAAGTTTCTCGATCCAATTCATAAGCAATGTGGGGGACCACAGTGAAAGATGGTCAAAGTCGATAGGTCCACTTCATATGCAATATCTTCTCATATCTCCTCTCCCTTAGCGTTTTGGATTCAGTGGACGAAATTGACAAAAAACTTAACCAAAAAACGTTTGGCGTCCTCAGTTTGCCGCTATCTGGCATTCGAAAGTGAATGCGGAATACCACGGTCAAAGATGGAAAAAGGCCCTCGATCCAACCCATAAGCAATCTGGGGGACCACATTGAAAAATGGCCAAATTCTCTCGATCCAAATCACAAAGTAATGTGGGGGACCACAGTGATAGATGGCCAAAGTTTCTCGATCCAATTCATAAGCAATGTGGGGGACCACAGTGAAAGATGGTCAAAGTCGATAGGTCCACTTCATATGCAATATCTTCTCATATCTCCTCTCCCTTAGCGTTTTGGATTCAGTGGACGAAATTGACAAAAAACTTAACCAAAAAACGTTTAAGGTATGATTTAGACTTTGGCGTCCTCAGTTTGCCGCTATCTGGCATTCGAAAGTGAATGCGGAGTACCACGGTCAAAGATGGAAAAAGGCCCTCGATCCAACCCATAAGCAATGTGGGGGACCACATTGAAAAATGGCCAAATTCTCTCGATCCAACTCATAAAGTAATGTGGGGGACCACAGTGATAGATGGCCAAAGTCGATAGGTCCACTTCATATGCAATATCTTCTCATATCTCCTCTCCCTTAGCGTTTTGGATTCAGTGGACGAAATTGACAAAAAACTTAACCAAAAAAAGTTTAAGGTATGATTTAGACTTTGGCGTCCTCAGTTTGCCGCTATCTGGCATTCGAAAGTGAATGCGGAGTACCACGGTCAAAGATGGAAAAAGGCCCTCGATCCAACCCATAAGCAATCTGGGGGACCACATTGAAAAATGGCCAAATTCTCTCGATCCAACTCACAAAGTAATGTGGGGGACCACAGTGATAGATGGCCAAAGTTTCTCGATCCAATTCATAAGCAATGTGGGGGACCACAGTGAAAGATGGTCAAAGTCGATAGGTCCACTTCATATGCAATATCTTCTCATATCTCCTCTCCCTTAGCGTTTTGGATTCAGTGGACGAAATTGACAAAAAACTTAACCAAAAAACGTTTGGCGTCCTCAGTTTGCCGCTATCTGGCATTCGAAAGTGAATGCGGAATACCACGGTCAAAGATGGAAAAAGGCCCTCGATCCAACCCATAAGCAATCTGGGGGACCACATTGAAAAATGGCCAAATTCTCTCGATCCAACTCATAAAGTAATGTGGGGGACCACAGTGATAGATGGCCAAAGTTTCTCGATCCAATTCATAAGCAATGTGGGGGACCACAGTGAAAGATGATCAAAGTCGATAGGTCCACTTCATATGCAATATCTTCTCATATCTCCTCTCCCTTAGCGTTTTGGATTCAGTGGACGAAATTGACAAAAAACTTAACCAAAAAACGTTTAAGGTATGATTTAGACTTTGGCGTCCTCAGTTTGCCGCTATCTGGCATTCGAAAGTGAATGCGGAATACCACGGTCAAAGATGGAAAAAGGCCCTCGATCCAACCCATAAGCAATCTGGGGGACCACATTGGAAAATGGCCAAATTCTCTCGATCCAACTCATAAAGTAATGTGGGGGACCACAGTGAAAGATGGTCAAAGTCGATAGGTCCACTTCATATGCAATATCTTCTCATATCTCCTCTCCCTTAGCGTTTTGGATTCAGTGGACGAAATTGACAAAAAACTTAACCAAAAAAAGTTTAAGGTATGATTTAGACTTTGGCGTCCTCAGTTTGCCGCTATCTGGCATTCGAAAGTGAATGCGGAGTACCACGGTCAAAGATGGAAAAAGGCCCTCGATCCAACCCATAAGCAATCTGGGGGACCACATTGAAAAATGGCCAAATTCTCTCGATCCAACTCACAAAGTAATGTGGGGGACCACAGTGATAGATGGCCAAAGTTTCTCGATCCAATTCATAAGCAATGTGGGGGACCACAGTGAAAGATGGTCAAAGTCGATAGGTCCACTTCATATGCAATATCTTCTCATATCTCCTCTCCCTTAGCGTTTTGGATTCAGTGGACGAAATTGACAAAAAACTTAACCAAAAAACGTTTAAGGTATGATTTAGACTTTGGCGTCCTCAGTTTGCCGCTATCTGGCATTCGAAAGTGAATGCGGAGTACCACGGTCAAAGATGGAAAAAGGCCCTCGATCCAACCCATAAGCAATCTGGGGGACCACATTGAAAAATGGCCAAATTCTCTCGATCCAACTCACAAAGTAATGTGGGGGACCACAGTGATAGATGGCCAAAGTTTCTCGATCCAATTCATAAGCAATGTGGGGGACCACAGTGAAAGATGGTCAAAGTCGATAGGTCCACTTCATATGCAATATCTTCTCATATCTCCTCTCCCTTAGCGTTTTGGATTCAGTGGACGAAATTGACAAAAAACTTAACCAAAAAACGTTTGGCGTCCTCAGTTTGCCGCTATCTGGCATTCGAAAGTGAATGCGGAATACCACGGTCAAAGATGGAAAAAGGCCCTCGATCCAACCCATAAGCAATCTGGGGGACCACATTGAAAAATGGCCAAATTCTCTCGATCCAACTCACAAAGTAATGTGGGGGACCACAGTGATAGATGGCCAAAGTTTCTCGATCCAATTCATAAGCAATGTGGGGGACCACAGTGAAAGATGATCAAAGTCGATAGGTCCACTTCATATGCAATATCTTCTCATATCTCCTCTCCCTTAGCGTTTTGGATTCAGTGGACGAAATTGACAAAAAACTAAACCAAAAAACGTTTAAGGTATGATTTAGACTTTGGCGTCCTCAGTTTGCCGCTATCTGGCATTCGAAAGTGAATGCGGAATACCACGGTCAAAGATGGAAAAAGGCCCTCGATCCAAACCATAAGCAATCTGGGGGACCACATTGGAAAATGGCCAAATTCTCTCGATCCAACTCATAAAGTAATAAGGGGGACCACAGTGAAAGATGGTCAAAGTCGAAAGGTCCACTTCATATGCAATATCTTCTCATATCTCCTCTCCCTTAGCGTTTTGGATTCAGTGGACGAAATTGACAAAAAACTTAACCAAAAAAAGTTTAAGGTATGATTTAGACTTTGGCGTCCTCAGTTTGCCGCTATCTGGCATTCGAAAGTGAATGCGGAGTACCACGGTCAAAGATGGAAAAAGGCCCTCGATCCAACCCATAAGCAATCTGGGGGACCACATTGAAAAATGGCCAAATTCTCTCGATCCAACTCACAAAGTAATGTGGGGGACCACAGTGATAGATGGCCAAAGTTTCTCGATCCAATTCATAAGCAATGTGGGGGACCACAGTGAAAGATGGTCAAAGTCGATAGGTCCACTTCATATGCAATATCTTCTCATATCTCCTCTCCCTTAGCGTTTTGGATTCAGTGGACGAAATTGACAAAAAACTTAACCAAAAAACGTTTAAGGTATGATTTAGACTTTGGCGTCCTCAGTTTGCCGCTATCTGGCATTCGAAAGTGAATGCGGAGTACCACGGTCAAAGATGGAAAAAGGCCCTCGATCCAACCCATAAGCAATCTGGGGGACCACATTGAAAAATGGCCAAATTCTCTCGATCCAACTCACAAAGTAATGTGGGGGACCACAGTGATAGATGGCCAAAGTTTCTCGATCCAATTCATAAGCAATGTGGGGGACCACAGTGAAAGATGGTCAAAGTCGATAGGTCCACTTCATATGCAATATCTTCTCATATCTCCTCTCCCTTAGCGTTTTGGATTCAGTGGACGAAATTGACAAAAAACTTAACCAAAAAACGTTTGGCGTCCTCAGTTTGCCGCTATCTGGCATTCGAAAGTGAATGCGGAATACCACGGTCAAAGATGGAAAAAGGCCCTCGATCCAACCCATAAGCAATCTGGGGGACCACATTGAAAAATGGCCAAATTCTCTCGATCCAACTCACAAAGTAATGTGGGGGACCACAGTGATAGATGGCCAAAGTTTCTCGATCCAATTCATAAGCAATGTGGGGGACCACAGTGAAAGATGATCAAAGTCGATAGGTCCACTTCATATGCAATATCTTCTCATATCTCCTCTCCCTTAGCGTTTTGGATTCAGTGGACGAAATTGACAAAAAACTAAACCAAAAAACGTTTAAGGTATGATTTAGACTTTGGCGTCCTCAGTTTGCCGCTATCTGGCATTCGAAAGTGAATGCGGAATACCACGGTCAAAGATGGAAAAAGGCCCTCGATCCAAACCATAAGCAATCTGGGGGACCACATTGGAAAATGGCCAAATTCTCTCGATCCAACTCATAAAGTAATAAGGGGGACCACAGTGAAAGATGGTCAAAGTCGAAAGGTCCACTTCATATGCAATATCTTCTCATATCTCCTCTCCCTTAGCGTTTTGGATTCAGTGGACGAAATTGACAAAAAACTTAACCAAAAAAAGTTTAAGGTATGATTTAGACTTTGGCGTCCTCAGTTTGCCGCTATCTGGCATTCGAAAGTGAATGCGGAGTACCACGGTCAAAGATGGAAAAAGGCCCTCGATCCAACCCATAAGCAATCTGGGGGACCACATTGAAAAATGGCCAAATTCTCTCGATCCAACTCACAAAGTAATGTGGGGGACCACAGTGATAGATGGCCAAAGTTTCTCGATCCAATTCATAAGCAATGTGGGGGACCACAGTGAAAGATGGTCAAAGTCGATAGGTCCACTTCATATGCAATATCTTCTCATATCTCCTCTCCCTTAGCGTTTTGGATTCAGTGGACGAAATTGACAAAAAACTTAACCAAAAAACGTTTAAGGTATGATTTAGACTTTGGCGTCATCAGTTTGCCGCTATCTGGCATTCGAAAGTGAATGCGGAGTACCACGGTCAAAGATGGAAAAAGGCCCTCGATCCAACCCATAAGCAATGTGGGGGACCACATTGAAAAATGGCCAAATTCTCTCGATCCAACTCATAAAGTAATGTGGGGGACCACAGTGATAGATGGCCAAAGTTTCTCGATCCAATTCATAAGCAATGTGGGAGACCACAGTGAAAGATGGTCAAAGTCGATAGGTCCACTTCATATGCAATATCTTCTCATATCTCCTCTCCCTTAGCGTTTTGGATTCAGTGGACGAAATTGACAAAAAACTTAACCAAAAAACGTTTAAGGTATGATTTAGACTTTGGCGTCCTCAGTTTGCCGCTATCTGGCATTCGAAAGTGAATGCGGAGTACCACGGTCAAAGATGGAAAAAGGCCCTCGATCCAACCCATAAGCAATGTGGGGGACCACATTGGAAAATGGCCAAATTCTCTCGATCCAACTCATAAAGTAATGTGGGGGACCACAGTGATAGATGGCCAAAATTTCTCGATCCAATTCATAAGCAATGTGGGGGACCACAGTGAAAGATGGTCAAAGTCGATAGGTCCACTTCATATGCAATATCTTCTCATATCTCCTCTCCCTTAGCGTTTTGGATTCAGTGGACGAAATTGACAAAAAACTTAACCAAAAAACGTTTAAGGTATGATTTAGACTTTGGCGTCCTCAGTTTGCCGCTATCTGGCATTCGAAAGTGAATGCGGAGTACCACGGTCAAAGATGGAAAAAGGCCCTCGATCCAACCCATAAGCAATGTGGGGGACCACATTGAAAAATGGCCAAATTCTCTCGATCCAACTCATAAAGTAATGTGGGGGACCACAGTGATAGATGGCCAAAGTTTCTCGATCCAATTCATAAGCAATGTGGGGGACCACAGTGAAAGATGGTCAAAGTCGATAGGTCCACTTCATATGCAATATCTTCTCATATCTCCTCTCCCTTAGCGTTTTGGATTCAGTGGACGAAATTGACAAAAAACTTAACCAAAAAACGTTTAAGGTATGATTTAGACTTTGGCGTCATCAGTTTGCCGCTATCTGGCATTCGAAAGTGAATGCGGAGTACCACGGTCAAAGATGGAAAAAGGCCCTCGATCCAACCCATAAGCAATGTGGGGGACCACATTGAAAAATGGCCAAATTCTCTCGATCCAACTCATAAAGTAATGTGGGGGACCACAGTGATAGATGGCCAAAGTCGATAGGTCCACTTCATATGCAATATCTTCTCATATCTCCTCTCCCTTAGCGTTTTGGATTCAGTGGACGAAATTGACAAAAAACTTAACCGAAAAACGTTTAAGGTATGATTTAGACTTTGGCGTCCTCAGTTTGCCGCTATCTGGCATTCGAAAGTGAATGCGGAGTACCACGGTCAAAGATGGAAAAAGGCCCTCGATCCAACCCATAAGCAATGTGGGGGACCACATTGAAAAATGGCCAAATTCTCTCGATCCAACTCATAAAGTAATGTGGGGGACCACAGTGATAGATGGCCAAAGTTTCTCGATCCAATTCATAAGCAATGTGGGAGACCACAGTGAAAGATGGTCAAAGTCGATAGGTCCACTTCATATGCAATATCTTCTCATATCTCCTCTCCCTTAGCGTTTTGGATTCAGTGGACGAAATTGACAAAAAACTTAACCAAAAAACGTTTAAGGTATGATTTAGACTTTGGCGCCCTCAGTTTGCCGCTATCTGGCATTCGAAAGTGAATGCGGAGTACCACGGTCAAAGATGGAAAAAGGCCCTCGATCCAACCCATAAGCAATGTGGGGGACCACATTGGAAAATGGCCAAATTCTCTCGATCCAACTCATAAAGTAATGTGGGGGACCACAGTGATAGATGGCCAAAATTTCTCGATCCAATTCATAAGCAATGTGGGGGACCACAGTGAAAGATGGTCAAAGTCGATAGGTCCACTTCATATGCAATATCTTCTCATATCTCCTCTCCCTTAGCGTTTTGGATTCAGTGGACGAAATTGACAAAAAACTTAACCAAAAAACGTTTAAGGTATGATTTAGACTTTGGCGTCCTCAGTTTGCCGCTATCTGGCATTCGAAAGTGAATGCGGAGTACCACGGTCAAAGATGGAAAAAGGCCCTCGATCCAACCCATAAGCAATGTGGGGGACCACATTGAAAAATGGCCAAATTCTCTCGATCCAACTCATAAAGTAATGTGGGGGACCACAGTGATAGATGGCCAAAGTTTCTCGATCCAATTCATAAGCAATGTGGGGGACCACAGTGAAAGATGGTCAAAGTCGATAGGTCCACTTCATATGCAATATCTTCTCATATCTCCTCTCCCTTAGCGTTTTGGATTCAGTGGACGAAATTGACAAAAAACTTAACCAAAAAAAGTTTAAGGTATGATTTAGACTTTGGCGTCCTCAGTTTGCCGCTATCTGGCATTCGAAAGTGAATGCGGAGTACCACGGTCAAAGATGGAAAAAGGCCCTCGATCCAACCCATAAGCAATCTGGGGGACCACATTGAAAAATGGCCAAATTCTCTCGATCCAACTCACAAAGTAATGTGGGGGACCACAGTGATAGATGGCCAAAGTTTCTCGATCCAATTCATAAGCAATGTGGGGGACCACAGTGAAAGATGGTCAAAGTCGATAGGTCCACTTCATATGCAATATCTTCTCATATCTCCTCTCCCTTAGCGTTTTGGATTCAGTGGACGAAATTGACAAAAAACTTAACCAAAAAACGTTTAAGGTATGATTTAGACTTTGGCGTCATCAGTTTGCCGCTATCTGGCATTCGAAAGTGAATGCGGAGTACCACGGTCAAAGATGGAAAAAGGCCCTCGATCCAACCCATAAGCAATGTGGGGGACCACATTGAAAAATGGCCAAATTCTCTCGATCCAACTCATAAAGTAATGTGGGGGACCACAGTGATAGATGGCCAAAGTCGATAGGTCCACTTCATATGCAATATCTTCTCATATCTCCTCTCCCTTAGCGTTTTGGATTCAGTGGACGAAATTGACAAAAAACTTAACCGAAAAACGTTTAAGGTATGATTTAGACTTTGGCGTCCTCAGTTTGCCGCTATCTGGCATTCGAAAGTGAATGCGGAGTACCACGGTCAAAGATGGAAAAAGGCCCTCGATCCAACCCATAAGCAATGTGGGGGACCACATTGAAAAATGGCCAAATTCTCTCGATCCAACTCATAAAGTAATGTGGGGGACCACAGTGATAGATGGCCAAAGTTTCTCGATCCAATTCATAAGCAATGTGGGAGACCACAGTGAAAGATGGTCAAAGTCGATAGGTCCACTTCATATGCAATATCTTCTCATATCTCCTCTCCCTTAGCGTTTTGGATTCAGTGGACGAAATTGACAAAAAACTTAACCAAAAAACGTTTAAGGTATGATTTAGACTTTGGCGTCCTCAGTTTGCCGCTATCTGGCATTCGAAAGTGAATGCGGAGTACCACGGTCAAAGATGGAAAAAGGCCCTCGATCCAACCCATAAGCAATGTGGGGGACCACATTGGAAAATGGCCAAATTCTCTCGATCCAACTCATAAAGTAATGTGGGGGACCACAGTGATAGATGGCCAAAATTTCTCGATCCAATTCATAAGCAATGTGGGGGACCACAGTGAAAGATGGTCAAAGTCGATAGGTCCACTTCATATGCAATATCTTCTCATATCTCCTCTCCCTTAGCGTTTTGGATTCAGTGGACGAAATTGACAAAAAACTTAACCAAAAAACGTTTAAGGTATGATTTAGACTTTGGCGTCCTCAGTTTGCCGCTATCTGGCATTCGAAAGTGAATGCGGAGTACCACGGTCAAAGATGGAAAAAGGCCCTCGATCCAACCCATAAGCAATGTGGGGGACCACATTGAAAAATGGCCAAATTCTCTCGATCCAACTCATAAAGTAATGTGGGGGACCACAGTGATAGATGGCCAAAGTCGATAGGTCCACTTCATATGCAATATCTTCTCATATCTCCTCTCCCTTAGCGTTTTGGATTCAGTGGACGAAATTGACAAAAAACTTAACCGAAAAACGTTTAAGGTATGATTTAGACTTTGGCGTCCTCAGTTTGCCGCTATCTGGCATTCGAAAGTGAATGCGGAGTACCACGGTCAAAGATGGAAAAAGGCCCTCGATCCAACCCATAAGCAATGTGGGGGACCACATTGAAAAATGGCCAAATTCTCTCGATCCAACTCATAAAGTAATGTGGGGGACCACAGTGATAGATGGCCAAAGTTTCTCGATCCAATTCATAAGCAATGTGGGAGACCACAGTGAAAGATGGTCAAAGTCGATAGGTCCACTTCATATGCAATATCTTCTCATATCTCCTCTCCCTTAGCGTTTTGGATTCAGTGGACGAAATTGACAAAAAACTTAACCAAAAAACGTTTAAGGTATGATTTAGACTTTGGCGTCCTCAGTTTGCCGCTATCTGGCATTCGAAAGTGAATGCGGAGTACCACGGTCAAAGATGGAAAAAGGCCCTCGATCCAACCCATAAGCAATGTGGGGGACCACATTGGAAAATGGCCAAATTCTCTCGATCCAACTCATAAAGTAATGTGGGGGACCACAGTGATAGATGGCCAAAATTTCTCGATCCAATTCATAAGCAATGTGGGGGACCACAGTGAAAGATGGTCAAAGTCGATAGGTCCACTTCATATGCAATATCTTCTCATATCTCCTCTCCCTTAGCGTTTTGGATTCAGTGGACGAAATTGACAAAAAACTTAACCAAAAAACGTTTAAGGTATGATTTAGACTTTGGCGTCCTCAGTTTGCCGCTATCTGGCATTCGAAAGTGAATGCGGAGTACCACGGTCAAAGATGGAAAAAGGCCCTCGATCCAACCCATAAGCAATGTGGGGGACCACATTGAAAAATGGCCAAATTCTCTCGATCCAACTCATAAAGTAATGTGGGGGACCACAGTGATAGATGGCCAAAGTTTCTCGATCCAATTCATAAGCAATGTGGGGGACCACAGTGAAAGATGGTCAAAGTCGATAGGTCCACTTCATATGCAATATCTTCTCATATCTCCTCTCCCTTAGCGTTTTGGATTCAGTGGACGATATTGACAAAAAACTTAACCAAAAAACGTTTAAGGTATGATTTAGACTTTGGCGTCCTCAGTTTGCCGCTATCTGGCATTCGAAAGTGAATGCGGAGTACCACGGTCAAAGATGGAAAAAGGCCCTCGATCCAACCCATAAGCAATGTGGGGGACCACATTGAAAAATGGCCAAATTCTCTCGATCCAACTCACAAAGTAATGTGGGGGACCACAGTGATAGATGGCCAAAGTTTCTCGATCCAATTCATAAGCAATGTGGGGGACCACAGTGAAAGATGGTCAAAGTCGATAAGTCCACTTCATATGCAATATCTTCTCATATCTCCTCTCCGTTAGCGTTTTGGATTCAATGGACGAAATTGACAAAAACTTAACCAAAATGCGTTTAAGGTATGATTTAGACTTTGGCGTCCTCAGTTTGCCGCTATCTGGCATTCGAAAGTGAATGCGGAGTACCACGGTCAAAGATGGAAAAAGGCCCTTCCAACCCATAAGCAATGTGGGGGACCACATTGAAAAATGGCCAAATTCTCTCGATCCAACTCATAAAGTAATGTGGGGGACCACAGTGATAGATGGCCAAAGTTTCTCGATCCAATTCATAAGCAATGTGGGGGACCACAGTGAAAGATGGTCAAAGTCGATAGGTCCACTTCATATGCAATATCTTCTCATATCTCCTCTCCCTTAGCGTTTTGGATTCAGTGGACGAAATTGACAAAAAACTTAACCAAAAAACGTTTAAGGTATGATTTAGACTTTGGCGTCCTCAGTTTGCCGCTATCTGGCATTCGAAAGTGAATGCGGAGTACCACGGTCAAAGATGGAAAAAGGCCCTCGATCCAACCCATAAGCAATGTGGGGGACCACATTGAAAAATGGCCAAATTCTCTCGATCCAACTCATAAAGTAATGTGGGGGACCACAGTGATAGATGGCCAAAGTTTCTCGATCCAATTCATAAGCAATGTGGGGGACCACAGTGAAAGATGGTCAAAGTCGATAGGTCCACTTCATATGCAATATCTTCTCATATCTCCTCTCCCTTAGCGTTTTGGATTCAGTGGACGAAATTGACAAAAAACTTAACCAAAAAACGTTTAAGGTATGATTTAGACTTTGGCGTCCTCAGTTTGCCGCTATCTGGCATTCGAAAGTGAATGCGGAGTACCACGGTCAAAGATGGAAAAAGGCCCTCGATCCAACCCATAAGCAATCTGGGGGACCACATTGAAAAATGGCCAAATTCTCTCGATCCAACTCAGAAAGTAATGTGGGGGACCACAGTGATAGATGGCCAAAGTTTCTCGATCCAATTCATAAGCAATGTGGGGGACCACAGTGAAAGATGGTCAAAGTCGATAGGTCCACTTCATATGCAATATCTTCTCATATCTCCTCTCCCTTAGCGTTTTGGATTCAGTGGACGAAATTGACAAAAAACTTAACCAAAAAACGTTTGGCGTCCTCAGTTTGCCGCTATCTGGCATTCGAAAGTGAATGCGGAATACCACGGTCAAAGATGGAAAAAGGCCCTTCCAACCCATAAGCAATGTGGGGGACCACATTGAAAAATGGCCAAATTCTCTCGATCCAACTCATAAAGTAATGTGGGGGACCACAGTGATAGATGGCCAAAGATTCTCGATCCAATTCATAAGCAATGTGGGGGACCACAGTGAAAGATGGTCAAAGTCGATAGGTCCACTTCATATGCAATATCTTCTCATATCTCCTCTCCCTTAGCGTTTTGGATTCAGTGGACGAAATTGACAAAAAACTTAACCAAAAAACGTTTAAGGTATGATTTAGACTTTGGCGTCCTCAGTTTGCCGCTATCTGGCATTCGAAAGTGAATGCGGAGTACCACGGTCAAAGATGGAAAAAGGCCCTCGATCCAACCCATAAGCAATGTGGGGGACCACATTGGAAAATGGCCAAATTCTCTCGATCCAACTCATAAAGTAATGTGGGGGACCACAGTGATAGATGGCCAAAATTTCTCGATCCAATTCATAAGCAATGTGGGGGACCATAGTGAAAGATGGTCAAAGTCGATAGGTCCACTTCATATGCAATATCTTCTCATATCTCCTCTCCCTTAGCGTTTTGGATTCAGTGGACGAAATTGACAAAAAACTTAACCAAAAAACGTTTGGCGTCCTCAGTTTGCCGCTATCTGGCATTCGAAAGTGAATGCGGAATACCACGGTCAAAGATGGAAAAAGGCCCTTCCAACCCATAAGCAATGTGGGGGACCACATTGAAAAATGGCCAAATTCTCTCGATCCAACTCATAAAGTAATGTGGGGGACCACAGTGATAGATGGCCAAAGTTTCTCGATCCAATTCATAAGCAATGTGGGGGACCACAGTGAAAGATGGTCAAAGTCGATAGGTCCACTTCATATGCAATATCTTCTCATATCTCCTCTCCCTTAGCGTTTTGGATTCAGTAGACGAAATTGACAAAAAACTTAACCAAAAAACGTTTAAGGTATGATTTAGACTTTGGCGTCCTCAGTTTGCCGCTATCTGGCATTCGAAAGTGAATGCGGAGTACCACGGTCAAAGATGGAAAAAGGCCCTTCCAACCCATAAGCAATGTGGGGGACCACATTGAAAAATGGCCAAATTTTCTCGATCCAACTCATAAAGTAATGTGGGGGACCACAGTGATAGATGGCCAAAGTTTCTCGATCCAATTCATAAGCAATGTGGGGGACCACAGTGAAAGATGGTCAAAGTCGATAGGTCCACTTCATATGCAATATCTTCTCATATCTCCTCTCCCTTAGCGTTTTGGATTCAGTGGACGAAATTGACAAAAAACTTAACCAAAAAACGTTTAAGGTATGATTTAGACTTTGGCGTCCTCAGTTTGCCGCTATCTGGCATTCGAAAGTGAATGCGGAGTACCACGGTCAAAGATGGAAAAAGGCCCTCGATCCAACCCATAAGCAATCTGGGGGACCACATTGAAAAATGGCCAAATTCTCTCGATCCAACTCACAAAGTAATGTGGGGGACCACAGTGATAGATGGCCAAAGTTTCTCGATCCAATTCATAAGCAATGTGGGGGACCACAGTGAAAGATGGTCAAAGTCGATAGGTCCACTTCATATGCAATATCTTCTCATATCTCCTCTCCCTTAGCGTTTTGGATTCAGTGGACGAAATTGACAAAAAACTTAACCAAAAAACGTTTGGCGTCCTCAGTTTGCCGCTATCTGGCATTCGAAAGTGAATGCGGAATACCACGGTCAAAGATGGAAAAAGGCCCTTCCAACCCATAAGCAATGTGGGGGACCACATTGAAAAATGGCCAAATTCTCTCGATCCAACTCATAAAGTAATGTGGGGGACCACAGTGATAGATGGCCAAAGTTTCTCGATCCAATTCATAAGCAATGTGGGGGACCACAGTGAAAGATGGTCAAAGTCGATAGGTCCACTTCATATGCAATATCTTCTCATATCTCCTCTCCCTTAGCGTTTTGGATTCAGTAGACGAAATTGACAAAAAACTTAACCAAAAAACGTTTAAGGTATGATTTAGACTTTGGCGTCCTCAGTTTGCCGCTATCTGGCATTCGAAAGTGAATGCGGAGTACCACGGTCAAAGATGGAAAAAGGCCCTCGATCCAACCCATAAGCAATGTGGGGGACCACATTGGAAAATGGCCAAATTCTCTCGATCCAACTCATAAAGTAATGTGGGGGACCACAGTGATAGATGGCCAAAATTTCTCGATCCAATTCATAAGCAATGTGGGGGACCATAGTGAAAGATGGTCAAAGTCGATAGGTCCACTTCATATGCAATATCTTCTCATATCTCCTCTCCCTTAGCGTTTTGGATTCAGTGGACGAAATTGACAAAAAACTTAACCAAAAAACGTTTAAGGTATGATTTAGACTTTGGCGTCCTCAGTTTGCCGCTATCTGGCATTCGAAAGTGAATGCGGAGTACCACGGTCAAAGATGGAAAAAGGCCCTTCCAACCCATAAGCAATGTGGGGGACCACATTGAAAAATGGCCAAATTCTCTCGATCCAACTCATAAAGTAATGTGGGGGACCACAGTGATAGATGGCCAAAGTTTCTCGATCCAATTCATAAGCAATGTGGGGGACCACAGTGAAAGATGGTCAAAGTCGATAGGTCCACTTCATATGCAATATCTTCTCATATCTCCTCTCCCTTAGCGTTTTGGATTCAGTGGACGAAATTGACAAAAAACTTAACCAAAAAACGTTTAAGGTATGATTTAGACTTTGGCGTCCTCAGTTTGCCGCTATCTGGCATTCGAAAGTGAATGCGGAGTACCACGGTCAAAGATGGAAAAAGGCCCTCGATCCAACCCATAAGCAATGTGGGGGACCACATTGGAAAATGGCCATATTCTCTCGATCCAACTCATAAAGTAATGTGGGGGACCGCAGTGATAGATGGCCAAAATTTCTCGATCCAATTCATAAGCAATGTGGGGGACCACAGTGAAAGATGGTCAAAGTCGATAGGTCCACTTCATATGCAATATCTTCTCATATCTCCTCTCCCTTAGCGTTTTGGATTCAGTGGACGAAATTGACAAAAAACTTAACCAAAAAACGTTTGGCGTCCTCAGTTTGCCGCTATCTGGCATTCGAAAGTGAATGCGGAATACCACGGTCAAAGATGGAAAAAGGCCCTCGATCCAACCCATAAGCAATCTGGGGGACCACATTGAAAAATGGCCAAATTCTCTCGATCCAACTCACAAAGTAATGTGGGGGACCACAGTGATAGATGGCCAAAGTTTCTCGATCCAATTCATAAGCAATGTGGGGGACCACAGTGAAAGATGGTCAAAGTCGATAGGTCCACTTCATATGCAATATCTTCTCATATCTCCTCTCCCTTAGCGTTTTGGATTCAGTGGACGAAATTGACAAAAAACTTAACCAAAAAACGTTTAAGGTATGATTTAGACTTTGGCGTCCTCAGTTTGCCGCTATCTGGCATCCGAAAGTGAATGCGGAGTACCACGGTCAAAGATGGAAAAAGGCCCTCGATCCAACCCATAAGCAATGTGGGGGACCACATTGAAAAATGGCCAAATTCTCTCGATCCAACTCATAAAGTAATGTGGGGCACCACAGTGATAGATGGCCAAAGTTTCTCGATCCAATTCATAAGCAATGTGGGGGACCACAGTGAAAGATGGTCAAAGTCGATAGGTCCACTTCATATGCAATATCTTCTCATATCTCCTCTCCGTTAACGTTTTGGATTCAATGGACGAAATTGACAAAAAACTTAACCAAAAAACGTTTAAGGTATGATTTAGACTTTGGCGTCCTCAGTTTGCCGCTATCTGGCATTCGAAAGTGAATGCGGAGTACCACGGTCAAAGATGGAAAAAGGCCCTCGATCCAACCCATAAGCAATGTGGGGGACCACATTGAAAAATGGCCAAATTCTCTCGATCCAACTCATAAAGTAATGTGGGGCACCACAGTGATAGATGGCCAAAGTTTCTCGATCCAATTCATAAGCAATGTGGGGGACCACAGTGAAAGATGGTCAAAGTCGATAGTCCACTTCATATGCAATATCTTCTCATATCTCCTCTCCCTTAGCGTTTTGGATTCAGTGGACGAAATTGACAAAAAACTTAACCAGAAACGTTTAAGGTATGATTTAGACTTTGGCGTCCTCAGTTTGCCGCTATCTGGCATTCGAAAGTGAATGCGGAGTACCACGGTCAAAGATGGAAAAAGGCCCTCGATCCAACCCATAAGCAATGTGGGGGACCACATTGAAAAATGGCCAAATTCTCTCGATCCAACTCATAAAGTAATGTGGGGGACCACAGTGATAGATGGCCAAAGTTTCTCGATCCAATTCATAAGCAATGTGGGGGACCACAGTGAAAGATGGTCAAAGTCGATAGGTCCACTTCATATGCAATATCTTCTCATATCTCCTCTCCCTTAGCGTTTTGGATTCAGTGGACGAAATTGACAAAAAACTTAACCAAAAAACGTTTAAGGTATGATTTAGACTTTGGCGTCCTCAGTTTGCCGCTATCTGGCATTCGAAAGTGAATGCGGAGTACCACGGTCAAAGATGGAAAAAGGCCCTCGATCCAACCCATAAGCAATGTGGGGGACCACATTGGAAAATGGCCAAATTCTCTCGATCCAACTCATAAAGTAATGTGGGGGACCACAGTGATAGATGGCCAAAATTTCTCGATCCAATTCATAAGCAATGTGGGGGACCACAGTGAAAGATGGTCAAAGTCGATAGGTCCACTTCATATGCAATATCTTCTCATATCTCCTCTCCCTTAGCGTTTTGGATTCAGTGGACGAAATTGACAAAAAACTTAACCAAAAAACGTTTAAGGTATGATTTAGACTTTGGCGTCCTCAGTTTGCCGCTATCTGGCATTCGAAAGTGAATGCGGAGTACCACGGTCAAAGATGGAAAAAGGCCCTCGATCCAACCCATAAGCAATGTAGGGGACCACATTGAATAATGGCCAAATTCTCTCGATCCAACTCATAAAGTAATGTGGGGGACCACAGTGATAGATGGCCAAAGTTTCTCGATCCAATTCATAAGCAATGTGGGGGACCACAGTGAAAGATGGTCAAAGTCGATAGGTCCACTTCATATGCAATATCTTCTCATATCTCCTCTCCCTTAGCGTTTTGGATTCAGTGGACGAAATTGACAAAAAACTTAACCAAAAAACGTTTAAGGTATGATTTAGACTTTGGCGTCCTCAGTTTGCCGCTATCTGGCATTCGAAAGTGAATGCGGAGTACCACGGTCAAAGATGGAAAAAGGCCCTCGATCCAACCCATAAGCAATGTGAGGGACCACATTGAAAAATGGCCAAATTCTCTCGATCCAACTCATAAAGTAATGTGGAGGACCACAGTGATAGATGGCCAAAGTTTCTCGATCCAATTCATAAGCAATGTGGGGGACCACAGTGAAAGATGGTCAAAGTCGATAGTCCACTTCATATGCAATATCTTCTCATATCTCCTCTCCCTTAGCGTTTTGGATTCAGTGGACGAAATTGACAAAAAACTTAACCAAAAAACGTTTAAGGTATGATTTAGACTTTGGCGTCCTCAGTTTGCCGCTATCTGGCATTCGAAAGTGAATGCGGAGTACTTCGGTCAAAGATGGAAAAAGGCCCTCGATCCAACCCATAAGCAATGTGGGGGACCACATTGAAAAATGGCCAAATTCTCTCGATCCAACTCATAAAGTAATGTGGGGCACCACAGTGATAGATGGCCAAAGTTTCTCGATCCAATTCGTAAGCAATGTGGGGGACCACAGTGAAAGATGGTCAAAGTCGATAGGTCCACTTCATATGCAATAAATTCTCATATCTCCTCTCCCTTAGCGTTTTGGATTCAGTGGACGAAATTGACAAAAAACTTAACCAGAAACGTTTAAGGTATGATTTAGACTTTGGCGTCCTCAGTTTGCCGCTATCTGGCATTCGAAAGTGAATGCGGAGTACCACGGTCAAAGATGGAAAAAGGCCCTCGATCCAACCCATAAGCAATGTGGGGGACCACATTGAAAAATGGCCAAATTCTCTCGATCCAACTCATAAAGTAATGTGGGGGACCACAGTGATAGATGGCCAAAGTTTCTCGATCCAATTCATAAGCAATGTGGGGGACCACAGTGAAAGATGGTCAAAGTCGATAGTCCACTTCATATGCAATATCTTCTCATATCTCCTCTCCCTTAGCGTTTTGGATTCAGTGGACGAAATTGACAAAAAACTTAACCAAATAACGTTTAAGGTATGATTTAGACTTTGGCGTCCTCAGTTTGCCGCTATCTGGCATTCGAAAGTGAATGCGGAGTACCACGGTCAAAGATGGAAAAAGGCCCTCGATCCAACCCATAAGCAATGTGGGGGACCACATTGAAAAATGGCCAAATTCTCTCGATCCAACTCATAAAGTAATGTGGGGGACCACAGTGATAGATGGCCAAAGTTTCTCGATCCAATTCATAAGCAATGTGGGGGACCACAGTGATAGATGGCCAAAGTTTCTCGATCCAATTCATAAGCAATGTGGGGGACCACAGTGAAAGATGGTCAAAGTCGATAGGTCCACTTCATATGCAATATCTTCTCATATCTCCTCTCCCTTAGCGTTTTGGATTCAGTGAACGAAATTGACAAAAAACTTAACCAAAAAACGTTTAAGGTATGATTTAGACTTTGGCGCCCTCAGTTTGCCGCTATCTGGCATTCGAAAGTGAATGCGGAGTACCATGGTCAAAGATGGAAAAAGGCCCTCGATCCAACCCATAAGCAATGTGGGGGGCCACATTGAAAAATGGCCAAATTCTCTCGATCCAACTCATAAAGTAATGTGGGGGACCACAGTGATAGATGGCCAAAGTTTCTCGATCCAATTCATAAGCAATGTGGGGGACCACAGTGATAGATGGCCAAAGTTTCTCGATCCAATTCATAAGCAATGTGGGGGACCACAGTGAAAGATGGTCAAAGTCGATAGGTCCACTTCATATGCAATATCTTCTCATATCTCCTCTCCCTTAGCGTTTTGGATTCAGTGAACGAAATTGACAAAAAACTTAACCAAAAAACGTTTAAGGTATGATTTAGACTTTGGCGCCCTCAGTTTGCCGCTATCTGGCATTCGAAAGTGAATGCGGAGTACCACGGTCAAAGATGGAAAAAGGCCCTCGATCCAACCCATAAGCAATGTGGGGGACCACATTGAAAAATGGCCAAATTCTCTCGATCCACCAACTCATAAAGTAATGTGGGGGACCACAGTGATAGATGGCCAAAGTTTCTCGATCCAATTCATAAGCAATGTGGGGGACCACAGTGAAAGATGGTCAAAGTCGATAGGTCCACTTCATATGCAATATCTTCTCATATCTCCTCTCCCTTAGCGTTTTGGATTCAGTGGACGAAATTGACAAAAAACTTAACAAAAAAACGTTTAAGGTATGATTTAGACTTTGGCGTCCTCAGTTTGCCGCTATCTGGCATTCGAAAGTGAATGCGGAGTACCACGGTCAAAGATGGAAAAAGGCCCTCGATCCAACCCATAAGCAATGTGGGGGACCACATTGAAAAATGGCCAAATTCTCTAGATCCAACTCATAAAGTAATGTGGGGGACCACAGTGATAGATGGCCAAAGTTTCTCGATCCAATTCATAAGCAATGTGGGGGACCACAGTGAAAGATGGTCAAAGTCGATAGGTCCACTTCATATGCAATATCTTCTCATATCTCCTTTCCCTTAGCGTTTTGGATTCAGTGAACGAAATTGACAAAAAACTTAACCAAAAAACGTTTAAGGTATGATTTAGACTTTGGCGCCCTCAGTTTGCCGCTATCTGGCATTCGAAAGTGAATGCGGAGTACCACGGTCAAAGATGGAAAAAGGCCCTCGATCCAACCCATAAGCAATGTGGGGGACCACATTGAAAAATGGCCAAATTCTCTCGATCCACCAACTCATAAAGTAATGTGGGGGACCACAGTGATAGATGGCCAAAGTTTCTCGATCCAATTCATAAGCAATGTGGGGGACCACAATGAAAGATGGTCAAAGTCGATAGGTCCACTTCATATGCAATATCTTCTCATATCTCCTCTCCCTTAGCGTTTTGGATTCAGTGGACGAAATTGACAAAAAGCTTAACCAAAAAACGTTTAAGGTATGATTTAGACTTTGGCGTCCTCAGTTTGCCGCTATCTGGCATTCGAAAGTGAATGCGGAGTACCACGGTCAAAGATGGAAAAAGGCCCTCGATCCAACCCATAAGCAATGTGGGGGACCACATTGAAAAATGGCCAAATTCTCTCGATCCAACTCATAAAGTAATGTGGGGGACCACAGTGATAGATGGCCAAAGTTTCTCGATCCAATTCATAAGCAATGTGGGGGACCACAGTGAAAGATGGTCAAAGTCGATAGGTCCACTTCATATGCAATATCTTCTCATATATCCTCTCCCTTAGCGTTTTGGATTCAGTGGACGAAATTGATAAAAAACTTAACCAAAAAACGTTTAAGGTATGATTTAGACTTTGGCGTCCTCAGTTTGCCGCTATCTGGCATTCGAAAGTGAATGCGGAATACCACGGTCAAAGATGGAAAAAGGCCCTCGATCCAACCCATAAGCAATGTGGGGGACCACATTGAAAAATGGCCAAATTCTCTCGATCCAACTCATAAAGTAATGTGGGGGACCACAGTGATAGATTGCCAAAGTTTCTCGATCCAATTCATAAGCAATGTGGGGGACCACAGTGAAAGATGGTCAAAGTCGATAGGTCCACTTCATATGCAATATCTTCTCATATCTCCTCTCCCTTAGCGTTTTGGATTCAGTGGACGAAATTGACAAAAAACTTAACCAAAAAACGTTTAAGGTATGATTTAGACTTTGGCGTCCTCAGTTTGCCGTTATCTGGCATTCGAAAGTGAATGCGGAGTACCACGGTCAAAGATGGAAAAAGGCCCTCGATCCAACCCATAAGCAATGTGGGGGACCACATTGAAAAATGGCCAAATTCTCTCGATCCAACTCATAAAGTAATGTGGGGGACCACAGTGATAGATGGCCAAAGTTTCTCTATCCAATTCATAAGCAATGTTGGGGACCACAGTGAAAGATGGTCAAAGTCGATAGGTCCACTTCATACGCAATATCTTCTCGTATCTCCTCTCCCTTAGCGTTTTGGATTCAATGGACGAAATTGACAAAAAACTTAACCAAAAAACGTTTAAGGTATGATTTAGACTTTGGCGTCCTCAGTTTGCCGCTATCTGGCATTCGAAAGTGAATGCGGAGTACCACGGTCAAAGATGGAAAAAGGCCCTCGATCCAACCCATAAGCAATGTGGGGGACCACATTGAAAAATGGCCAAATTCTCTCGATCCAACTCATAAGCAATGTGGGGGACCACAGTGATAGATGGCCAAAGTTTCTCGATCCAATTCATAAGCAATGTGGGGGACCACAGTGAAAGATGGTCAAAGTGGATAGGTCCACTTCATATGCAATATCTTCTCATATCTCCTCTCCCTTAGCGTTTTGGATTCAGTGGACGAAATTGACAAAAAACTTAACCAAAAAACGTTTAAGGTATGATTTAGACTTTGGCGTCCTCAGTTTGCCGCTATCTGGCATTCGAAAGTGAATGCGGAGTACCACGGTCAAAGATGGAAAAAGGCCCTCGATCCAACCCATGTGGGGGACCACATTGAAAAATGGTCAAATTCTCTCGATCCAACTCATAAGCAATGTGGGGGACCACAGTGATAGATGGCCAAAGTTTCTCGATCCAATTCATAAGCAATGTGTGGGACCACAGTGAAAGATGGTCAAAGTCGATAGGTCCACTTCATATGCAATATCTTCTCATATCTCCTCTCCCTTAGCGTTTTGGATTCAATGGACGAAATTGACAAAAAACTTAACCAAAAAACGTTTAAGGTATGATTTAGACTTTGGCGTCCTCAGTTTGCCGCTATCTGGCATTCGAAAGTGAATGCGGAGTACCACGGTCAAAGATGGAAAAAGGCCCTCGATCCAACCCATAAGCAATGTGGGGGACCACATTGAAAAATGGCCAAATTCTCTCGATCCAACTCATAAAGTAATGTGGGGGACCACAGTGATAGATGGCCAAAGTTTCTCGATCCAATTCATAAGCAATGTGGGGGACCACAGTGAAAGATGGTCAAAGTCGATAGGTCCACTTCATATGCAATATCTTCTCATATCTCCTCTCCCTTAGCGTTTTGGATTCAATGGACGAAATTGACAAAAAACTTAGCCAAAAACGTTTAAGGTATGATTTAGACTTTGGCGTCCTCAGTTTGCCGCTATCTGGTATTCGAAAGTGAATGCGGAGTACCACGGTCAAAGATGGAAAAAGGCCCTCGATCCAACCCATAAGCAATGTGGGGGACCACATTGAAAGATGGTCAAAGTCGATAGGTCCACTTCATATGCAATATCTTCTCATATCTCCTCTCCCTTAGCGTTTTGGATTCAATGGACGAAATTGACAAAAAACTTAACCAAAAAACGTTTAAGGTATGATTTAGACTTTGGCGTCCTCAGTTTGCCGCTATCTGGCATTCGAAAGTGAATGCGGAGTACCACGGTCAAAGATGGAAAAAGGCCCTCGATCCAACCCATAAGCAATGTGGGGGACCACATTGAAAAATGGCCAAATTCTCTCGATCCAACTCATAAAGTAATGTGGGGGACCACAGTGATAGATGGCCAAAGTTTCTCGATCCAATTCATAAGCAATGTGGGGGACCACAGTGAAAGATGGTCAAAGTCGATAGGTCCACTTCATATGCAATATCTTCTCATATCTCCTCTCCCTTAGCGTTTTGGATTCAATGGACGAAATTGACAAAAAACTTAACCAAAAAACGTTTAAGGTATGATTTAGACTTTGGCGTCCTCAGTTTGCCGCTATCTGGCATTCGAAAGTGAATGCGGAGTACCACGGTCAAAGATGGAAAAAGGCCCTCGATCCAACCCATAAGCAATGTGGGGGACCACGTTGAAAAATGGCCAAATTCTCTCGATCCAACTCATAAAGTAATGTGGGGGACCACAGTGATAGATGGCCAAAGTTTCTCGATCCAATTCATAAGCAATGTGGGGGACCACAGTGAAAGATGGTCAAAGTCGATAGGTCCACTTCATATGCAATATCTTCTCATATCTCCTCTCCCTTAGCGTTTTGGATTCAGTGGACGAAATTGACAAAAAACTTAACCAAAAAACGTTTAAGGTATGATTTAGACTTTGGCGTCCTCAGTTTGCCGCTATCTGGCATTCGAAAGTGAATGCGGAGTACCACGGTCAAAGATGGAAAAAGGCCCTCGATCCAACCCATAAGCAATGTGGGGGACCACATTGAAAAATGGCCAAATTCTCTCGATCCAACTCATAAAGTAATGTGGGGGACCACAGTGATAGATGGCCAAAGTTTCTCGATCCAATTCATAAGCAATGTGGGGGACCACAGTGAAAGATGGTCAAAGTCGATAGGTACACTTCATATGCAATATCTTCTCATATCTCCTCTCCCTTAGCGTTTTGGATTCAATGGACGAAATTGACAAAAAACTTAACCAAAAAACGTTTAAGGTATGATTTAGACTTTGGCGTCCTCAGTTTGCCGCTATCTGGCATTCGAAAGTGAATGCGGAGTACCACGGTCAAAGATGGAAAAAGGCCCTCGATCCAACCCATAAGCAATGTGGGGGACCACATTGAAAAATGGCCAAATTCTCTCGATCCACCAACTCATAAGCAATGTGGGGGATCACAGTGATAGATGGCCAAAGTTTCTCGATCCAATTCATAAGCAATGTGGGGGACCACAGTGAAAGATGGTCAAAGTCGATAGGTCCACTTCATATGCAATATCTTCTCATATCTCCTCTCCCTTAGCGTTTTGGATTCAATGGACGAAATTGACAAAAAACTTAACCAAAAAACGTTTAAGGTATGATTTAGACTTTGGCGTCCTCAGTTTGCAGCTATCTGGTATTCGAAAGTGAATGCGGAGTACCACGGTCAAAGATGGAAAAAGGCCCTCGATCCAACCCATAAGCAATGTGGGGGACCACATTGAAAAATGGCCAAATTCTCTCGATCCACCAACTCATAAGCAATGTGGGGGATCACAGTGATAGATGGCCAAAGTTTCTCGATCCAATTCATAAGCAATGTGGGGGACCACAGTGAAAGATGGTCAAAGTCGATAGGTACACTTCATATGCAATATCTTCTCATATCTCCTCTCCCTTAGCGTTTTGGATTCAATGGACGAAATTGAAAAAAACTTAACCAAAAAACGTTTAAGGTATGATTTAGACTTTGGCGTCCTCAGTTTGCCGCTATCTGGCATTCGAAAGTGAATGCGGAGTACCACGGTCAAAGATGGAAAAAGGCCCTCGATCCAACCCATAAGCAATGTGGGGGACCACATTGAAAAATGGCCAAATTCTCTCGATCCAACTCATAAAGTAATGTGGGGGACCACAGTGATAGATGGCCAAAGTTTCTCGATCCAATTCATAAGCAATGTGGGGGACCACAGTGAAAGATGGTCAAAGTCGATAGGTCCACTTCATATGCAATATCTTCTCATATCTCCTCTCCCTTAGCGTTTTGGATTCAATGGACGAAATTGACAACAAACTTAACCAAAAAACGTTTAAGGTATGATTTAGACTTTGGCGTCCTCAGTTTGCAGCTATCTGGTATTCGAAAGTGAATGCGGAGTACCACGGTCAAAGATGGAAAAAGGCCCTCGATCCAACCCATAAGCAATGTGGGGGACCACATTGAAAAATGGCCAAATTCTCTCGATCCACCAACTCATAAGCAATGTGGGGGATCACAGTGATAGATGGCCAAAGTTTCTCGATCCAATTCATAAGCAATGTGGGGGACCACAGTGAAAGATGGTCAAAGTCGATAGGTACACTTCATATGCAATATCTTCTCATATCTCCTCTCCCTTAGCGTTTTGGATTCAATGGACGAAATTGACAAAAAACTTAACCAAAAAACGTTTAAGGTATGATTTAGACTTTGGCGTCCTCAGTTTGCCGCTATCTGGCATTCGAAAGTGAATGCGGAGTACCACGGTCAAAGATGGAAAAAGGCCCTCGATCCAACCCATAAGCAATGTGGGGGACCACATTGAAAAATGGCCAAATTCTCTCGATCCAACTCATAAAGTAATGTGGGGGACCACAGTGATAGATGGCCAAAGATTCTCGATCCAATTCATAAGCAATGTGGGGGACCACAGTGAAAGATGGTCAAAGTCGATAGGTCCACTTCATATGCAATATCTTCTCATATCTCCTCTCCCTTAGCGTTTTGGATTCAATGGACGAAATTGACAAAAAATTTAACCAAAAAACGTTTAAGGTATGATTTAGACTTTGGCGTCCTCAGTTTGCCGCTATCTGGCATTCGAAAGTGAATGCGGAGTACCACGGTCAAAGATGGAAAAAGGCCCTCGATCCAACCCATAAGCAATGTGGGGGACCACATTGAAAGATGGTCAAAGTCGATAGGTCCACTTCATATGCAATATCTTCTCATATCTCCTCTCCCTTAGCGTTTTGGATTCAATGGACGAAATTGACAAAAAACTTAACCAAAAAACGTTTAAGGTATGATTTAGACTTTGGCGTCCTCAGTTTGCCGCTATCTGGCATTCGAAAGTGAATGCGGAGTACCACGGTCAAAGATGGAAAAAGGCCCTCGATCCAACCCATAAGCAATGTGGTGGACCACATTGAAAAATGGTCAAATTCTCTCGATCCAACTCATAAGCAATGTGGGGGACCACAGTGATAGATGGCCAAAGTTTCTCGATCCAATTCATAAGCAATGTGGGGGACCACAGTGAAAGATGGTCAAAGTCGAATTATTTAATGAATATTAATATTTTAATACTATTTTTAATTACATAAATAATTATTAATATATATTAAAAAAAATTTTTTTCTCATATTATTAATCTAAAAAAAAAAAAAAAAAAAAAAAACGATGATATAAATGAATTGCCTGACAAAAGGATTACCTTGATAGGGTAAATCATATAATTAATATTATAAGCAATGTGGGGGACCACATTGAAAGATGGTCAAAGTCGATAGGTCCACTTCATATGCAATATCTTCTCATATCTCCTCTCCCTTAGCGTTTTGGATTCAATGGACGAAATTGACAAAAAACTTAACCAAAAAACGTTTAAGGTATGATTTAGACTTTGGCGTCCTCAGTTTGCCGCTATCTGGCATTCGAAAGTGAATGCGGAGTACCACGGTCAAAGATGGAAAAAGGCCCTCGATCCAACCCATAAGCAATGTGGGGGACCACATTGAAAAATGGTCAAATTCTCTCGATCCAACTCATAAGCAATGTGGGGGACCACAGTGATAGATGGCCAAAGTTTCTCGATCCAATTCATAAGCAATGTGGGGGACCACAGTGAAAGATGGTCAAAGTCGATAGGTCCACTTCATATGCAATATCTTCTCATATCTCCTCTCCCTTAGCGTTTTGGATTCAATGGACGAAATTGACAAAAAATTTAACCAAAAAACGTTTAAGGTATGATTTAGACTTTGGCGTCCTCAGTTTGCCGCTATCTGGCATTCGAAAGTGAATGCGGAGTACCACGGTCAAAGATGGAAAAAGGCCCTCGATCCAACCCATAAGCAATGTGGGGGACCACATTGAAAGATGGTCAAAGTCGATAGGTCCACTTCATATGCAATATCTTCTCATATCTCCTCTCCCTTAGCGTTTTGGATTCAATGGACGAAATTGACAAAAAACTTAACCAAAAAACGTTTAAGGTATGATTTAGACTTTGGCGTCCTCAGTTTGCCGCTATCTGGCATTCGAAAGTGAATGCGGAGTACCACGGTCAAAGATGGAAAAAGGCCCTCGATCCAACCCATAAGCAATGTGGTGGACCACATTGAAAAATGGTCAAATTCTCTCGATCCAACTCATAAGCAATGTGGGGGACCACAGTGATAGATGGCCAAAGTTTCTCGATCCAATTCATAAGCAATGTGGGGGACCACAGTGAAAGATGGTCAAAGTCGATAGGTCCACTTCATATGCAATATCTTCTCATATCTCCTCTCCCTTAGCGTTTTGGATTCAATGGACGAAATTGACAAAAAACTTAACCAAAAAACGTTTAAGGTATGATTTAGACTTTGGCGTCCTCAGTTTGCCGCTATCTGGCATTCGAAAGTGAATGCGGAGTACCACGGTCAAAGATGGAAAAAGGCCCTCGATCCAACCCATAAGCAATGTGGGGGACCACATTGAAAAATGGTCAAATTCTCTCGATCCAACTCATAAGCAATGTGGGGGACCACAGTGATAGATGGCCAAAGTTTCTCGATCCAATTCATAAGCAATGTGGGGGACCACAGTGAAAGATGGTCAAAGTCGATAGGTCCACTTCATATGCAATATCTTCTCATATCTCCTCTCCCTTAGCGTTTTGGATTCAATGGACGAAATTGACAAAAAACTTAACCAAAAAACGTTTAAGGTATGATTTAGACTTTGGCGTCCTCAGTTTGCCGCTATCTGGCATTCGAAAGTGAATGCGGAGTACCACGGTCAAAGATGGAAAAAGGCCCTCGATCCAACCCATAAGCAATGTGGGGGACCACATTGAAAAATGGCCAAATTCTCTCGATCCAACTCATAAAGTAATGTGGGGGACCACAGTGATAGATGGCCAAAGTTTCTCGATCCAATTCATAAGCAATGTGGGGGACCACAGTGAAAGATTATCAAAGTCGATAGGTCCACTTCATATGCAATATCTTCTCATATCTCCTCTCCCTTAGCGTTTTGGATTCAATGGACGAAATTGACAAAAAACTTAAACAAAAAACGTTTAAGGTATGATTTAGACTTTGGCGTCCTCAGTTTGCCGCTATCTGGCATTCGAAAGTGAATGCGGAGTATCACGGTCAAAGATGGAAAAAGGCCCTCGATCCAACCCGTAAGCAATGTGGGGGACCACATTGAAAAATGGTCAAATTCTCTCGATCCAACTCATAAGCAATGTGGGGGACCACAGTGATAGATGGCCAAAGTTTCTCGATCCAATTCATAAGCAATGTGGGGGACCACAGTGAAAGATGGTCAAAGTCGATAGGTCCACTTCATATGCAATATCTTCTCATATCTCCTCTCCCTTAGCGTTTTGGATTCAGTGGACGAAATTGACAAAAAACTTAACGAAAAAACGTTTAAGGTATGATTTAGACTTTGGCGTCCTCAGTTTGCCGCTATCTGGCATTCAAAAGTGAATGCGGAGTACCACGGTCAAAGATGGAAAAAGGCCCTCGATCCAACCCATAAGCAATGTGGGGGACCACATTGAAAAATGGCCAAATTCTCTCGATCCAACTCATAAAGTAATGTGGGGGACCACAGTGATAGATGGCCAAAGTTTCTCGATCCAATTCATAAGCAATGTGGGGGACCACATTGAAAAATGGTCAAAGTCGAAAGGTCCCCTTCATATGCAATATCTTCTCATATCTCCTCTCCCTTAGCGTTTTGGATTCAATGGACGAAATTGACAAAAACCTTAACCAAAAAACGTTTAAGGTATGATTTAGACTTTGGCGTCCTCAGTTTGCCGCTATCTGGCATTCGAAAGTGAATGCGGAGTACCACGGTCAAAGATGGAAAAAGGCCCTCGATCCAACCCATAAGCAATGTGGGGGACCACATTGAAAAATGGTCAAATTCTCTCGATCCAACTCATAAGCAATGTGGGGGACCACAGTGATAGATGGCCAAAGTTTCTCGATCCAATTCATAAGCAATGTGGGGGACCACAGTGAAAGATGGTCAAAGTCGATAGGTCCACTTCATATGCAATATCTTCTCATATCTCCTCTCCCTTAGCGTTTTGGATTCAATGGACGAAATTGACAAAAAACTTAACCAAAAAACGTTTAAGGTATGATTTAGACTTTGGCGTCCTCAGTTTGCCGCTATCTGGCATTCGGAAGTGAATGCGGAGTACCACGGTCAAAGATGGAAAAAGGCCCTCGATCCAACCCATAAGCAATGTGGGGGACCACATTGAAAAATGGCCAAATTCTCTCGATCCACCAACTCAAAAGCAATGTGGGGGATCACAGTGATAGATGGCCAAAGTTTCTCGATCCAATTCATAAGCAATGTGGGGGACCACAGTGAAAGATGGTCAAAGTCGATAGGTCCACTTCATATGCAATATCTTCTCATATCTCCTCTCCCTTAGCGTTTTGGATTCAATGGACGAAATTGACAAAAAACTTAACCAAAAAACGTTTAAGGTATGATTTAGACTTTGGCGTCCTCAGTTTGCAGCTATCTGGTATTCGAAAGTGAATGCGGAGTACCACGGTCAAAGATGGAAAAAGGCCCTCGATCCAACCCATAAGCAATGTGGGGGACCACATTGAAAAATGGTCAAATTCTCTCGATCCAACTCAGAAGCAATGTGGGGGACCACAGTGATAGATGGCCAAAGTTTCTCGATCCAATTCATAAGCAATGTGGGGGACCACAGCGAAAGATGGTCAAAGTCGATAGGTACACTTCATATGCAATATCTTCTCATATCTCCTCTCCCTTAGCGTTTTGGATTCAATGGACGAAATTGACAAAAAACTTAACCAAAAAACGTTTAAGGTATGATTTAGACTTTGGCGTCCTCAGTTTGCCGCTATCTGGCATTCGAAAGTGAATGCGGAGTACCACGGTCAAAGATGGAAATAGGCCCTCGATCCAACCCATAAGCAATGTGGGGGACCACATTGAAAAATGGCCAAATTCTCTCGATCCAACGCATAAAGTAATGTGGGGGACCAGAGTGATAGATGGCCAAAGTTTCTCGATCCAATTCATAAGCAATGTGGGGGACCACAGTGAAAGATGGTCAAAGTCGATAGGTCCACTTCATATGCAATATCTTCTTATATCTCCTCTCCCTTAGCGTTTTGGATTCAATGGACGAAATTGACAAAAAACTTAACCAAAAAACGTTTAAGGTATGATTTAGACTTTGGCGTCCTCAGTTTGCCGCTATCTGGCATTCGAAAGTGAATGCGGAGTACCACGGTCAAAGATGGAAAAAGGCCCTCGATCCAACCCATAAGCAATGTGGGGGACCACATTGAAAAATGGCCAAATTCTCTCGATCCACCAACTCATAAGCAATGTGGGGGATCACAGTGATAGATGGCCAAAGTTTCTCGATCCAATTCATAAGCAATGTGGGGGACCACAGTGAAAGATGGTCAAAGTCGATAGGTCCACTTCATATGCAATATCTTCTCATATCTCCTCTCCCTTAGCGTTTTGGATTCAGTGGACGAAATTGACAATAAACTTAACCAAAAAACGTTTAAGGTATGATTTAGACTTTGGCGTCCTCAGTTAGCCGCTATCTGGCATTCGAAAGTGAATGCGGAGTACCACGGTCAAAGATGGAAAAAGGCCCTCGATCCAACCCATAAGCAATGTGGGGGACCACATTGAAAAATGGTCAAATTCTCTCGATCCAACTCATAAGCAATGTGGGGGACCACAGTGATAGATGGCCAAAGTTTCTCGATCCAATTCATAAGCAATGTGGGGGACCACAGTGAAAGATGGTCAAAGTCGATAGGTCCACTTCATATGCAATATCTTCTCATATCTCCTCTCCCATAGCGTTTTGGATTCAGGGGACGAAATTGACAAAAAACTTAACCAAAAAACGTTTAAGGTATGATTTAGACTTTGGCGTCCTCAGTTTGCCGCTATCTGGCATTCGGAAGTGAATGCGGAGTACCACGGTCAAAGATGGAAAAAGGCCCTCGATCCAACCCATAAGCAATGTGGGGGACCACATTGAAAAATGGCCAAATTCTCTCGATCCACCAACTCATAAGCAATGTGGGGGATCACAGTGATAGATGGCCAAAGTTTCTCGATCCAATTCATAAGCAATGTGGGGGACCACAGTGAAAGATGGTCAAAGTCGATAGGTCCACTTCATATGCAATATCTTCTCATATCTCCTCTCCCATAGCGTTATGGATTCAGGGGACGAAATTGACAAAAAACTTAACCAAAAAACGTTTAAGGTATGATTTAGACTTTGGCGTCCTCAGTTTGCCGCTATCTGGCATTCGGAAGTGAATGCGGAGTACCACGGTCAAAGATGGAAAAAGGCCCTCGATCCAACCCATAAGCAATGTGGGGGACCACATTGAAAAATTGCCAAATTCTCTCGATCCACCAACTCATAAGCAATGTGGGGGATCACAGTGATAGATGGCCAAAGTTTCTCGATCCAATTCATAAGCAATGTGGGGGACCACAGTGAAAGATGGTCAAAGTCGATAGGTCCACTTCATATGCAATATCTTCTCATATCTCCTCTCCCTTAGCGTTTTGGATTCAATGGACGAAATTGACAAAAAACTTAACCAAAAAACGTTTAAGGTATGATTTAGACTTTGGCGTCCTCAGTTTGCAGCTATCTGGTATTCGAAAGTGAATGCGGAGTACCACGGTCAAAGATGGAAAAAGGCCCTCGATCCAACCCATAAGCAATGTGGGGGACCACATTGAAAAATGGTCAAATTCTCTCGATCCAACTCATAAGCAATGTGGGGGACCACAGTGATAAATGGCCAAAGTTTCTCGATCCAATTCATAAGCAATGTGGGGGACCACAGTGAAAGATGGTCAAAGTCGATAGGTACACTTCATATGCAATATCTTCTCATATCTCCTCTCCCTTAGCGTTTTGGATTCAATGGACGAAATTGACAAAAAACTTAACCAAAAAACGTTTAAGGTATGATTTAGACTTTGGCGTCCTCAGTTTGCCGCTATCTGGCATTCGAAAGTGAATGCGGAGTACCACGGTCAAAGATGGAAAAAGGCCCTCGATCCAACCCATAAGCAATGTGGGGGACCACATTGAAATATGGCCAAATTCTCTCGATCCAACTCATAAAGTAATGTGGGGGACCACAGTGATAGATGGCCAAAGTTTCTCGATCCAATTCATAAGCAATGTGGGGGACCACAGTGAAAGATGGTCAAAGTCGATAGGTCCACTTCATATGCAATATCTTCTCATATCTCCTCTCCCTTAGCGTTTTGGATTCAATGGACGAAATTGACAAAAAACTTAACCAAAAAACGATTAAGGTATGATTCAGACTTTGGCGTCCTCAGTTTGCCGCTATCTGGCATTCGAAAGTGAATGCGGAGTACCACGGTCAAAGATGGAAAAAGGCCCTCGATCCAACCCATAAGCAATGTGGGGGACCACATTGAAAAATGGCCAAATTCTCTCGATCCACCAACTCATAAAGTAATGTGGGGGACCACAGTGATAGATGGCCAAAGTTTCTCGATCCAATTCATAAGCAATGTGGGGGACCACAGTGAAAGATGGTCAAGTCGATAGGTCCACTTCATATGCAATATCTTCTCATATCTCCTCTCCCTTAGCGTTTTGGATTCAATGGACGAAATTGACATAAAACTTAACCAAAAAACGTTTAAGGTATGATTTAGACTTTGGCGTCCTCAGTTTGCCGCTATCTGGCATTCGAAAGTGAATGCGGAGTACCACGGTCAAAGATGGAAAAAGGCAATCGATCCAACCCATAAGCAATGTGGGGGACCACATTGAAAAATGGCCAAATTCTCTCGATCCAACTCATAAAGTAATGTGGGGGACCACAGTGATAGATGGCCAAAGTTTCTCGATCCAATTCATAAGCAATGTGGGGGACCACAGTGAAAGATGGTCAAAGTCGATAGGTCCACTTCATATGCAATATCTTCTCATATCTCCTCTCCCTTAGCGTTTTGGATTCAATGGACGAAATTGACAAAAAACTTAACCAAAAAACGTTTAAGGTATGATTTAGACTTTGGCGTCCTCAGTTTGCCGCTATCTGGCATTCGGAAGTGAATGCGGAGTACCACGGTCAAAGATGGAAAAAGGCCCTCGATCCAACCCATAAGCAATGTGGGGGACCACATTGAAAAATGGCCAAATTCTCTCGATCCACCAACTCAAAAGCAATGTGGGGGATCACAGTGATAGATGGCCAAAGTTTCTCGATCCAATTCATAAGCAATGTGGGGGACCACAGTGAAAGATGGTCAAAGTCGATAGGTCCACTTCATATGCAATATCTTCTCATATCTCCTCTCCCTTAGCGTTTTGGATTCAATGGACGAAATTGACAAAAAACTTAACCAAAAAACGTTTAAGGTATGATTTAGACTTTGGCGTCCTCAGTTTGCAGCTATCTGGTATTCGAAAGTGAATGCGGAGTACCACGGTCAAAGATGGAAAAAGGCCCTCGATCCAACCCATAAGCAATGTGGGGGACCACATTGAAAAATGGTCAAATTCTCTCGATCCAACTCAGAAGCAATGTGGGGGACCACAGTGATAGATGGCCAAAGTTTCTCGATCCAATTCATAAGCAATGTGGGGGACCACAGTGAAAGATGGTCAAAGTCGATAGGTACACTTCATATGCAATATCTTCTCATATCTCCTCTCCCTTAGCGTTTTGGATTCAATGGACGAAATTGACAAAAAACTTAACCAAAAAACGTTTAAGGTATGATTTAGACTTTGGCGTCCTCAGTTTGCCGCTATCTGGCATTCGAAAGTGAATGCGGAGTACCACGGTCAAAGATGGAAATAGGCCCTCGATCCAACCCATAAGCAATGTGGGGGACCACATTGAAAAATGGCCAAATTCTCTCGATCCAACGCATAAAGTAATGTGGGGGACCAGAGTGATAGATGGCCAAAGTTTCTCGATCCAATTCATAAGCAATGTGGGGGACCACAGTGAAAGATGGTCAAAGTCGATAGGTCCACTTCATATGCAATATCTTCTTATATCTCCTCTCCCTTAGCGTTTTGGATTCAATGGACGAAATTGACAAAAAACTTAACCAAAAAACGTTTAAGGTATGATTTAGACTTTGGCGTCCTCAGTTTGCCGCTATCTGGCATTCGAAAGTGAATGCGGAGTACCACGGTCAAAGATGGAAAAAGGCCCTCGATCCAACCCATAAGCAATGTGGGGGACCACATTGAAAAATGGCCAAATTCTCTCGATCCACCAACTCATAAGCAATGTGGGGGATCACAGTGATAGATGGCCAAAGTTTCTCGATCCAATTCATAAGCAATGTGGGGGACCACAGTGAAAGATGGTCAAAGTCGATAGGTCCACTTCATATGCAATATCTTCTCATATCTCCTCTCCCTTAGCGTTTTGGATTCAGTGGACGAAATTGACAATAAACTTAACCAAAAAACGTTTAAGGTATGATTTAGACTTTGGCGTCCTCAGTTAGCCGCTATCTGGCATTCGAAAGTGAATGCGGAGTACCACGGTCAAAGATGGAAAAAGGCCCTCGATCCAACCCATAAGCAATGTGGGGGACCACATTGAAAAATGGTCAAATTCTCTCGATCCAACTCATAAGCAATGTGGGGGACCACAGTGATAGATGGCCAAAGTTTCTCGATCCAATTCATAAGCAATGTGGGGGACCACAGTGAAAGATGGTCAAAGTCGATAGGTCCACTTCATATGCAATATCTTCTCATATCTCCTCTCCCATAGCGTTTTGGATTCAGGGGACGAAATTGACAAAAAACTTAACCAAAAAACGTTTAAGGTATGATTTAGACTTTGGCGTCCTCAGTTTGCCGCTATCTGGCATTCGGAAGTGAATGCGGAGTACCACGGTCAAAGATGGAAAAAGGCCCTCGATCCAACCCATAAGCAATGTGGGGGACCACATTGAAAAATGGCCAAATTCTCTCGATCCACCAACTCATAAGCAATGTGGGGGATCACAGTGATAGATGGCCAAAGTTTCTCGATCCAATTCATAAGCAATGTGGGGGACCACAGTGAAAGATGGTCAAAGTCGATAGGTCCACTTCATATGCAATATCTTCTCATATCTCCTCTCCCATAGCGTTATGGATTCAGGGGACGAAATTGACAAAAAACTTAACCAAAAAACGATTAAGGTATGATTTAGACTTTGGCGTCCTCAGTTTGCCGCTATCTGGCATTCGGAAGTGAATGCGGAGTACCACGGTCAAAGATGGAAAAAGGCCCTCGATCCAACCCATAAGCAATGTGGGGGACCACATTGAAAAATTGCCAAATTCTCTCGATCCACCAACTCATAAGCAATGTGGGGGATCACAGTGATAGATGGCCAAAGTTTCTCGATCCAATTCATAAGCAATGTGGGGGACCACAGTGAAAGATGGTCAAAGTCGATAGGTCCACTTCATATGCAATATCTTCTCATATCTCCTCTCCCTTAGCGTTTTGGATTCAATGGACGAAATTGACAAAAAACTTAACCAAAAAACGTTTAAGGTATGATTTAGACTTTGGCGTCCTCAGTTTGCAGCTATCTGGTATTCGAAAGTGAATGCGGAGTACCACGGTCAAAGATGGAAAAAGGCCCTCGATCCAACCCATAAGCAATGTGGGGGACCACATTGAAAAATGGTCAAATTCTCTCGATCCAACTCATAAGCAATGTGGGGGACCACAGTGATAAATGGCCAAAGTTTCTCGATCCAATTCATAAGCAATGTGGGGGACCACAGTGAAAGATGGTCAAAGTCGATAGGTACACTTCATATGCAATATCTTCTCATATCTCCTCTCCCTTAGCGTTTTGGATTCAATGGACGAAATTGACAAAAAACTTAACCAAAAAACGTTTAAGGTATGATTTAGACTTTGGCGTCCTCAGTTTGCCGCTATCTGGCATTCGAAAGTGAATGCGGAGTACCACGGTCAAAGATGGAAAAAGGCCCTCGATCCAACCCATAAGCAATGTGGGGGACCACATTGAAATATGGCCAAATTCTCTCGATCCAACTCATAAAGTAATGTGGGGGACCACAGTGATAGATGGCCAAAGTTTCTCGATCCAATTCATAAGCAATGTGGGGGACCACAGTGAAAGATGGTCAAAGTCGATAGGTCCACTTCATATGCAATATCTTCTCATATCTCCTCTCCCTTAGCGTTTTGGATTCAATGGACGAAATTGACAAAAAACTTAACCAAAAAACGATTAAGGTATGATTCAGACTTTGGCGTCCTCAGTTTGCCGCTATCTGGCATTCGAAAGTGAATGCGGAGTACCACGGTCAAAGATGGAAAAAGGCCCTCGATCCAACCCATAAGCAATGTGGGGGACCACATTGAAAAATGGCCAAATTCTCTCGATCCACCAACTCATAAAGTAATGTGGGGGACCACAGTGATAGATGGCCAAAGTTTCTCGATCCAATTCATAAGCAATGTGGGGGACCACAGTGAAAGATGGTCAAGTCGATAGGTCCACTTCATATGCAATATCTTCTCATATCTCCTCTCCCTTAGCGTTTTGGATTCAATGGACGAAATTGACATAAAACTTAACCAAAAAACGTTTAAGGTATGATTTAGACTTTGGCGTCCTCAGTTTGCCGCTATCTGGCATTCGAAAGTGAATGCGGAGTACCACGGTCAAAGATGGAAAAAGGCAATCGATCCAACCCATAAGCAATGTGGGGGACCACATTGAAAAATGGCCAAATTCTCTCGATCCAACTCATAAAGTAATGTGGGGGACCACAGTGATAGATGGCCAAAGTTTCTCGATCCAATTCATAAGCAATGTGGGGGACCACAGTGAAAGATGGTCAAAGTCGATAGGTCCACTTCATATGCAATATCTTCTCATATCTCCTCTCCCTTAGCGTTTTGGATTCAATGGACGAAATTGACATAAAACTTAACCAAAAAACGTTTAAGGTATGATTTAGACTTTGGCGTCCTCAGTTTGCCGCTATCTGGCATTCGAAAGTGAATGCGGAGTACCACGGTCAAAGATGGAAAAAGTCAATCGATCCAACCCATAAGCAATGTGGGGGACCACATTGAAAAATGGCCAAATTCTCTCGATCCAACTCATAAAGTAATGTGGGGGACCACAGTGATAGATGGCCAAAGTTTCTCGATCCAATTCATAAGCAATGTGGGGGACCACAGTGAAAGATGGTCAAAGTCGATAGGTCCACTTCATATGCAATATCTTCTCATATCTCCTCTCCCTTAGCGTTTTGGATTCAGTGGACGAAATTGACAAAAAACTTAACCAAAAAACGTTTAAGGTATGATTTAGACTTTGGCGTCCTCAGTTTGCCGCTATTTGGCATTCGAAAGTGAATGCGGAGTACCACGGTCAAAGATGGAAAAAGGCCCTCGATCCAACCCATAAGCAATGTGGGGGACCACATTGAAAAATGGCCAAATTCTCTCAGTGAAAGATGGTCAAAGTCGATAGGTCCACTTCATATGCAATATCTTCTCATATCTCCTCTCCCTTAGCGTTTTGGATTCAATGGACGAAATTGACAAAAAACTTAACCAAAAAACGTTTAAGGTATGATTTAGATTTTGGCGTCCTCAGTTTGCCGCTATCTGGCATTCGAAAGTGAATGCGGAGTACCACGGTCAAAGATGGAAAAAGGCCCTCGATCCAACCCATAAGCAATGTGGGGGACCACATTGAAAAATGGCCAAATTCTCTCGATCCAACTCATAAAGTAATGTGGGGGACCACAGTGATAGATGGCCAAAGTTTCTCGATCCAATTCATAAGCAATGTGGGGGACCACAGTGAAAGATGGTCAAAGTCGATAGGTCCACTTCATATGCAATATCTTCTCATATCTCCTCTCCCTTAGCGTTTTGGATTCAGTGGACGAAATTGACAAAAAACTTAACCAAAAAACGTTTAAGGTATGATTTAGACTTTGGCGTCCTCAGTTTGCCGCTATCTGGCATTCGAAAGTGAATGCGGAGTACCACGGTCAAAGATGGAAAAAGGCCCTGGATCCAACCCATAAGCAATGTGGGGGACCACATTGAAAAATGGCCAAATTCTCTCGATCCAACTCATAAAGTAATGTGGGGGACCACAGTGATAGATGGCCAAAGTTTCTCGATCCAATTCATAAGCAATGTGGGGGACCACAGTGAAAGATGGTCAAGGTCGATAGGTCCACTTCATATGCAATATCTTCTCATATCTCCTCTCCCTTAGCGTTTTGGATTCAGTGGACGAAATTGACAAAAAACTTAACCAAAAAACGTTTAAGGTATGATTTAGACTTTGGCGTCCTCAGTTTGCCGCTATCTGGCATTTCAAAGTGAATGCGGAGTACCACGGTCAAAGATGGAAAAAGGCCCTCGATCCAACCCATAAGCAATGTGGGGGACCACATTGAAAAATGGCCAAATTCTCTCGATCCAACTCATAAAGTAATGTGGGGGACCACAGTGATAGATGGCCAAAGTTTCTCGATCCAATTCATAAGCAATGTGGGGGACCACAGTGAAAGATGGTCAAAGTCGATAGGTCCACTTCATATGCAATATCTTCTCATATCTCCTCTCCCTTAGCGTTTTGGATTCAGTGGACGAAATTGACAAAAAACTTAACCAAAAAACGTTTAAGGTATGATTTAGACTTTGGCGTCCTCAGTTTGCCGCTATCTGGCATTTCAAAGTGAATGCGGAGTACCACGGTCAAAGATGGACAAAGGCCCTCGATCCAACCCATAAGCAATGTGGGGGACCACATTGAAAAATGGCCAAATTCTCTCGATCCAACTCATAAAGTAATGTGGGGCACCACAGTGATAGATGGCCAAAGTTTCTCGATCCAATTCATAAGCAATGTGGGGGACCACAGTGAAAGATGGTCAAAGTCGATAGGTCCACTTCATATGCAATATCTTCTCGTATCTCCTCTCCCTTAGCGTTTTGGATTCAATGGACGAAATTGACAAAAAACTTAACAAAAAAACGTTTAAGGTATGATTTAGACTTTGGCGTCCTCAGTTTGCCGCTATCTGGCATTCGAAAGTGAATGCGGAGTACCACGGTCAAAGATGGAAAAAGGCCCTCGATCCAACCCATAAGCAATGTGGGGGACCACATTGAAAAATGGCCAAATTCTCTCGATCCAACTCATAAAGTAATGTGGGGGACCACAGTGATAGATGGCCAAAGTTTCTCGATCCAATTCATAAGCAATGTGGGGGACCACAGTGAAAGATGGTCAAGGTCGATAGGTCCACTTCATATGCAATATCTTCTCATATCTCCTCTCCCTTAGCGTTTTGGATTCAATGGACGAAATTGACAAAAAACTTAACCAAAAAACGTTTAAGGTATGATTTAGACTTTGGCGTCCTCAGTTTGCCGCTATCTGGCATTCGAAAGTGAATGCGGAGTACCACGGTCAAAGATGGAAAAAGGCCCTCGATCCAACCCATAAGCAATGTGGGGGACCACATTGAAATATGGCCAAATTCTCTCGATCCAACTCATAAAGTAATGTGGGGGACCACAGTGATAGATGGCCAAAGTTTCTCGATCCAATTCATAAGCAATGTGGGGGACCACAGTGAAAGATGGTCAAAGTCGATAGGTCCACTTCATATGCAATATCTTCTCATATCTCCTCTCCCTTAGCGTTTTGGATTCAATGGACGAAATTGACAAAAAACTTAACCAAAAAACGATTAAGGTATGATTCAGACTTTGGCGTCCTCAGTTTGCCGCTATCTGGCATTCGAAAGTGAATGCGGAGTACCACGGTCAAAGATGGAAAAAGGCCCTCGATCCAACCCATAAGCAATGTGGGGGACCACATTGAAAAATGGCCAAATTCTCTCGATCCACCAACTCATAAAGTAATGTGGGGGACCACAGTGATAGATGGCCAAAGTTTCTCGATCCAATTCATAAGCAATGTGGGGGACCACAGTGAAAGATGGTCAAGTCGATAGGTCCACTTCATATGCAATATCTTCTCATATCTCCTCTCCCTTAGCGTTTTGGATTCAATGGACGAAATTGACATAAAACTTAACCAAAAAACGTTTAAGGTATGATTTAGACTTTGGCGTCCTCAGTTTGCCGCTATCTGGCATTCGAAAGTGAATGCGGAGTACCACGGTCAAAGATGGAAAAAGGCAATCGATCCAACCCATAAGCAATGTGGGGGACCACATTGAAAAATGGCCAAATTCTCTCGATCCAACTCATAAAGTAATGTGGGGGACCACAGTGATAGATGGCCAAAGTTTCTCGATCCAATTCATAAGCAATGTGGGGGACCACAGTGAAAGATGGTCAAAGTCGATAGGTCCACTTCATATGCAATATCTTCTCATATCTCCTCTCCCTTAGCGTTTTGGATTCAATGGACGAAATTGACATAAAACTTAACCAAAAAACGTTTAAGGTATGATTTAGACTTTGGCGTCCTCAGTTTGCCGCTATCTGGCATTCGAAAGTGAATGCGGAGTACCACGGTCAAAGATGGAAAAAGTCAATCGATCCAACCCATAAGCAATGTGGGGGACCACATTGAAAAATGGCCAAATTCTCTCGATCCAACTCATAAAGTAATGTGGGGGACCACAGTGATAGATGGCCAAAGTTTCTCGATCCAATTCATAAGCAATGTGGGGGACCACAGTGAAAGATGGTCAAAGTCGATAGGTCCACTTCATATGCAATATCTTCTCATATCTCCTCTCCCTTAGCGTTTTGGATTCAGTGGACGAAATTGACAAAAAACTTAACCAAAAAACGTTTAAGGTATGATTTAGACTTTGGCGTCCTCAGTTTGCCGCTATTTGGCATTCGAAAGTGAATGCGGAGTACCACGGTCAAAGATGGAAAAAGGCCCTCGATCCAACCCATAAGCAATGTGGGGGACCACATTGAAAAATGGCCAAATTCTCTCAGTGAAAGATGGTCAAAGTCGATAGGTCCACTTCATATGCAATATCTTCTCATATCTCCTCTCCCTTAGCGTTTTGGATTCAATGGACGAAATTGACAAAAAACTTAACCAAAAAACGTTTAAGGTATGATTTAGATTTTGGCGTCCTCAGTTTGCCGCTATCTGGCATTCGAAAGTGAATGCGGAGTACCACGGTCAAAGATGGAAAAAGGCCCTCGATCCAACCCATAAGCAATGTGGGGGACCACATTGAAAAATGGCCAAATTCTCTCGATCCAACTCATAAAGTAATGTGGGGGACCACAGTGATAGATGGCCAAAGTTTCTCGATCCAATTCATAAGCAATGTGGGGGACCACAGTGAAAGATGGTCAAAGTCGATAGGTCCACTTCATATGCAATATCTTCTCATATCTCCTCTCCCTTAGCGTTTTGGATTCAGTGGACGAAATTGACAAAAAACTTAACCAAAAAACGTTTAAGGTATGATTTAGACTTTGGCGTCCTCAGTTTGCCGCTATCTGGCATTCGAAAGTGAATGCGGAGTACCACGGTCAAAGATGGAAAAAGGCCCTGGATCCAACCCATAAGCAATGTGGGGGACCACATTGAAAAATGGCCAAATTCTCTCGATCCAACTCATAAAGTAATGTGGGGGACCACAGTGATAGATGGCCAAAGTTTCTCGATCCAATTCATAAGCAATGTGGGGGACCACAGTGAAAGATGGTCAAGGTCGATAGGTCCACTTCATATGCAATATCTTCTCATATCTCCTCTCCCTTAGCGTTTTGGATTCAGTGGACGAAATTGACAAAAAACTTAACCAAAAAACGTTTAAGGTATGATTTAGACTTTGGCGTCCTCAGTTTGCCGCTATCTGGCATTTCAAAGTGAATGCGGAGTACCACGGTCAAAGATGGAAAAAGGCCCTCGATCCAACCCATAAGCAATGTGGGGGACCACATTGAAAAATGGCCAAATTCTCTCGATCCAACTCATAAAGTAATGTGGGGGACCACAGTGATAGATGGCCAAAGTTTCTCGATCCAATTCATAAGCAATGTGGGGGACCACAGTGAAAGATGGTCAAAGTCGATAGGTCCACTTCATATGCAATATCTTCTCATATCTCCTCTCCCTTAGCGTTTTGGATTCAGTGGACGAAATTGACAAAAAACTTAACCAAAAAACGTTTAAGGTATGATTTAGACTTTGGCGTCCTCAGTTTGCCGCTATCTGGCATTTCAAAGTGAATGCGGAGTACCACGGTCAAAGATGGACAAAGGCCCTCGATCCAACCCATAAGCAATGTGGGGGACCACATTGAAAAATGGCCAAATTCTCTCGATCCAACTCATAAAGTAATGTGGGGCACCACAGTGATAGATGGCCAAAGTTTCTCGATCCAATTCATAAGCAATGTGGGGGACCACAGTGAAAGATGGTCAAAGTCGATAGGTCCACTTCATATGCAATATCTTCTCGTATCTCCTCTCCCTTAGCGTTTTGGATTCAATGGACGAAATTGACAAAAAACTTAACAAAAAAACGTTTAAGGTATGATTTAGACTTTGGCGTCCTCAGTTTGCCGCTATCTGGCATTCGAAAGTGAATGCGGAGTACCACGGTCAAAGATGGAAAAAGGCCCTCGATCCAACCCATAAGCAATGTGGGGGACCACATTGAAAAATGGCCAAATTCTCTCGATCCAACTCATAAAGTAATGTGGGGGACCACAGTGATAGATGGCCAAAGTTTCTCGATCCAATTCATAAGCAATGTGGGGGACCACAGTGAAAGATGGTCAAGGTCGATAGGTCCACTTCATATGCAATATCTTCTCATATCTCCTCTCCCTTAGCGTTTTGGATTCAATGGACGAAATTGACAAAAAACTTAACCAAAAAACGTTTAAGGTATGATTTAGACTTTGGCGTCCTCAGTTTGCCGCTATCTGGCATTCGAAAGTGAATGCGGAGTACCACGGTCAAAGATGGAAAAAGGCCCTCGATCCAACCCATAAGCAATGTGGGGGACCACATTGAAAAATGGCCAAATTCTCTCGATCCAACTCATAAAGTAATGTGGGGGACCACAGTGATAGATGGCCAAAGTTTCTCGATCCAATTCATAAGCAATGTGGGGGACCACAGTGAAAGATGGTCAAAGTCGATAGGTCCACTTCATATGCAATATCTTCTCATATCTCCTCTCCCTTAGCGTTTTGGATTCAGTGGACGAAATTGACAAAAAACTTAACCAAAAAACGTTTAAGGTATGATTTAGACTTTGGCGTCCTCAGTTTGCCGCTATCTGGCATTTCAAAGTGAATGCGGAGTACCACGGTCAAAGATGGACAAAGGCCCTCGATCCAACCCATAAGCAATGTGGGGGACCACATTGAAAAATGGCCAAATTCTCTCGATCCAACTCATAAAGTAATGTGGGGCACCACAGTGATAGATGGCCAAAGTTTCTCGATCCAATTCATAAGCAATGTGGGGGACCACAGTGAAAGATGGTCAAAGTCGATAGGTCCACTTCATATGCAATATCTTCTCGTATCTCCTCTCCCTTAGCGTTTTGGATTCAATGGACGAAATTGACAAAAAACTTAACCAAAAAACGTTTAAGGTATGATTTAGACTTTGGCGTCCTCAGTTTGCCGCTATCTGGCATTCGAAAGTGAATGCGGAGTACCACGGTCAAAGATGGAAAAAGGCCCTCGATCCAACCCATAAGCAATGTGGGGGACCACATTGAAAAATGGCCAAATTCTCTCGATCCAACTCATAAAGTAATGTGGGGGACCACAGTGATAGATGGCCAAAGTTTCTCGATCCTATTCATAAGCAATGTAGGGGACCACAGTGAAAGATGGTCAAAGTCGATAGGTCCACTTCATATGCAATATCTTCTCGTATCTCCTCTCCCTTAGCGTTTTGGATTCAATGGACGAAATTGACAAAAAACTTAACCAAAAAACGTTTAAGGTATGATTTAGACTTTGGCGTCCTCAGTTTGCCGCTATCTGGCATTCGAAAGTGAATGCGGAGTACCACGGTCAAAGATGGAAAAAGGCCCTCGATCCAACCCATAAGCAATGTGGGGGACCACATTGAAAAATGGCCAAATTCTCTCGATCCAACTCATAAAGTAATGTGGGGGACCACAGTGATAGATGGCCAAAGTTTCTCGATCCTATTCATAAGCAATGTAGGGGACCACAGTGAAAGATGGTCAAAGTCGATAGGTCTACTTCATATGCAATATCTTCTCGTATCTCCTCTCCCTTAGCGTTTTGGATTCAATGGACGAAATTGACAAAAAACTTAAACAAAAAACGTTTAAGGTATGATTTAGACTTTGGCGTCCTCAGTTTGCCGCTATCTGGCATTCGAAAGTGAATGCGGAGTACCACGGTCAAAGATGGAAAAAGGCCCTCGATCCAACCCATAAGCAATGTGGGGGACCACATTGAAAAATGGCCAAATTCTCTCGATCCAACTCATAAAGTAATGTGGGGGACCACAGTGATAGATTGCCAAAGTTTCTCGATCCAATTCATAAGCAATGTGGGGGACCACAGTGAAAGATGGTCAAAGTCGATAGGTCCACTTCATATGCAATATCTTCTCATATCTCCTCTCCCGTAGCATTTTGGATTCAATGGACGAAATTGACAAAAAACTTAAACAAAAAACGTTTAAGGTATGATTTAGACTTTGGCGTCCTCAGTTTGCCGCTATCTGGCATTCGAAAGTGAATGCGGAGTACCACGGTCAAAGATGGAAAAAGGCCCTGGATCCAACCCATAAGCAATGTGGGGGACCACATTGAAAAATGGCCAAATTCTCTCGATCCAACTCATAAAGTAATGTGGGGCACCACAGTGATAGATGGCCAAAGTTTCTCGATCCTATTCATAAGCAATGTGGGGGACCACAGTGAAAGATGGTCAAAGTCGATAGGTCTACTTCATATGCAATATCTTCTCGTATGTCCTCTCCCTTAGCGTTTTGGATTCAATGGACGAAATTGACAAAAAACTTAACCGAAAAACGTTTAAGGTATGATTTAGACTTTGGCGTCCTCAGTTTGCCGCTATCTGGCAGTCGAAAGTGAATGCGGAGTACCACGGTCAAAGATGGAAAAAGGCCCTCGATCCAACCCATAAGCAATGTGGGGGACCACATTGAAAAATGGCCAAATTCTCTCGATCCAACTCATAAAGTAATGTGGGGCACCACAGTGATAGATGGCCAAAGTTTCTCGATCCAATTCATAAGCAATGTGGGGGACCACAGTGAAAGATGGTCAAAATCGATAGGTCCACTTCATATGCAATATCTTCTCATATCTCCTCTCCCTTAGCGTTTTGGATTCAGTGGACGAAATTGACAAAAAACTTAACCAAAAAACGTTAAAGGTATGATTTAGACTTTGGCGTCCTCAGTTTGCCGCTATCTGGCATTCGAAAGTGAATGCGGAGTACCACGGTCAAAGATGGAAAAAGGCCCTCGATCCAACCCATAAGCAATGTGGGGGACATCATTGAAAAATGGCCAAATTCTCTCGATCCAACTCATAAAGTAATGTGGGGGACCACAGTGATAGATGGCCAAAGTTTCTCGATCCTATTCATAAGGAATGTGGGGGACCACAGTGAAAGATGGTCAGAGTCGATAGGTCTACTTCATATGCAATATCTTCTCGTATCTCCCCTCACTTAGCGTTTTGGATTCAATGGACGAAATTTACAAAAAACTTAACCAAAAAACGTTTAAGGTATGATTTAGACTTTGGCGTCCTCAGTTTGCCGCTATCTGGCAGCCGAAAGTGAATGCGGAGTACCACGGTCAAAGATGGAAAAAGGCCCTCGATCCAACCCATAAGCAATGTGGGGGACCACATTGAAAAATGGCCAAATTCTCTCGATCCAACTCATAAAGTAATGTGGGGGACCACAGTGATAGATGGCCAAAGTTTCTCGATCCAATTCATAAGCAATGTGGGGGACCACAGTGAAAGATGGTCAAAGTCGATAGGTCTACTTCATATGCAATATCTTCTCGTATCTCCTCTCCCTTAGCGTTTTGGATTCAATGGACGAAATTGACAAAAAACTTAACCAAAAAACGTTTAAGGTATGATTTAGACTTTGGCGTCCTCAGTTTGCCGCTATCTGGCATTCGAAAGTGAATGCGGAGTACCACGGTCAAAGATGGAAAAAGGCAGTGGATCCAACCCATAAGCAATGTGGGGGACCACATTGAAAAATGGCCAAATTCTCTCGATCCAACTCATAAAGTAATGTGGGGCACCACAGTGATAGATGGCCAAAGTTTCTCGATTCTATTCATAAGCAATGTGGGGGACCACAGTGAAAGATGGTCAAAGTCGATAGGTCTACTTCATATGCAATATCTTCTCGTATCTCCTCTCCCTTAGCGTTTTGGATTCAATGGACGAAATTGACAAAAAACTTAACCAAAAAACGTTTAAGGTATGATTTAGACTTTGGCGTCCTCAGTTTGCCGCTATCTGGCATTCGAAAGTGAATGCGGAGTACCACGGTCAAAGATGGAAAAAGGCCCTCGATCCAACCCATAAGCAATGTGGGGGACCACATTGAAAAATGACCAAATTCTCTCGATCCAACTCATAAAGTAATGTAGGGGACCACAGTGATAGATGGCCAAAGTTTCTCGATCCAATTCATAAGCAATGTGGGGGACCACAGTGAAAGATGGTCAAAGTCGATAGGTCCACTTCATATGCAATATCTTCTCATATCTCCTCTGGATGGAAAAAGGCCCTCGATCCAATCCATAAGCAATGTGGAGGACCACATTGAAAAATGGCCAAATTCTCTCGATCCAACTCATAAAGTAATGTGGGGGACCACAGTGATAGATGGCCAAATTTTCTCGATCCAATTCATAAGCAATGTGGGGGACCACAGTGAAAGATCGTCAAAGTCGATAGGTCCACTTCATATGCAATATCTTCTCATATCTCCTCTCCCTTAGCGTTTTGGATTCAATGGACGAAATTGACAAAAAACTTAACCAAAAAACGTTTAAGGTATGATTTAGACTTTGGCGTCCTCAGGCATTCGAAAGTGAATGCGGAGTACCACGGTCAAAGATGGAAAAAGGCCCTCGATCCAACCCATAAGCAATGTGGGGGACCACATTGAAAAATGGCCAAATTCTCTCGATCCAACTCATAAGCAATGTGGGGGACCACAGTGGTAGATGGCCAAAGTTTCTCGATCCAATTCATAAGCAATGTGGGGGACCACAGTGAAAGATGGTCAAAGTCGATAGGTCCACTTCATATGCAATATCTTCTCATATCTCCTCTCCCTTAGCGTTTTGGATTCAGTGGACGAAATTGACAAAAAAACTTAACCAAAAAACGTTTAAGGTATGATTTAGACTTTGGAGTCCTCAGTTTGCCGCTATCTGGCATTCGAAAGTGAATGCGGAGTACCACGGTCAAAGATGGAGAAAGGCCCTCGATCCAACCCATGTGGGGGACCACATTGAAAAATGGTCAAATTCTCTCGATCCAACTCATAAGCAATGTGGGGGACCACAGTGATAGATGGCCAAAGTTTCTCGATCCAATTCATAAGCAATGTGGGGGACCACAGTGAAAGATGGTCAAAGTCGATAGGTCCACTTCATATGCAATATCTTCTCATATCTCCTCTCCCTTAGCGTTTTGGATTCAGTGGACGAAATTGACAAAAAACTTAACCAAAAAACGTTTAAGGTATGATTTAGACTTTGGCGTCCTCAGTTTGCCGCTATCTGGCATTCGAAAGTGAATGCGGAGTACCACGGTCAAAGATGGAAAAAGGCCCTCGATCCAACCCATAAGCAATGTGGGGGACCACATTGAAAAATGGCCAAATTCTCTCGATCCAACTCATAAGCAATGTGGGGGACCACAGTGGTAGATGGCCAAAGTTTCTCGATCCAATTCATAAGCAATGTGGGGGACCACAGTGAAAGATGGTCAAAGTCGATAGGTCCACTTCATATGCAATATCTTCTCATATCTCCTCTCCCTTAGCGTTTTGGATTCAGTGGACGAAATTGACAAAAAATTTAACCAAAAACGTTTAAGGTATGATTTAGACTTTGGCGTCCTCAGTTTGCCGCTATCTGGCATTCGAAAGTGAATGCGGAGTACCACGGTCAAAGATGGAAAAAGGCCCTCGATCCAACCCATAAGCAATGTGGGGGACCACATTGAAAAATGGCCAAATTCTCTCGATCCAACTCATAAAGTAATGTGGGGCACCACAGTGATAGATGGCCAAAGTTTCTCGATCCAATTCATAAGCAATGTGGGGGACCACAGTGAAAGATGGTCAAAGTCGATAGGTCCACTTCATATGCAATATCTTCTCATATCTCCTCTCCCTTAGCGTTTTGGATTCAGTGGACGAAATTGACAAAAAACTTAACCAAAAAACGTTTAAGGTATGATTTAGACTTTGGCGTCCTCAGTTTGCCGCTATCTGGCATTCGAAAGTGAATGCGGAGTACCACGGTCAAAGATGGAAAAAGGCCCTCGATCCAACCCATAAGCAATGTGGGGGACCACATTGAAAAATGGCCAAATTCTGTCGATCCACCAACTCATAAAGTAATGTGGGGGACCACAGTGATAGATGGCCAAAGTTTCTCGATCCAATTCATAAGCAATGTGGGGAACCACAGTGAAAGATGGTCAAAGTCGATAGGTCCACTTCATATGCAATATCTTCTCATATCTCCTCTCCCTTAGCGTTTTGGATTCAGTGGACGAAATTGACAAAAAACTTAACCAAAAAACGTTTAAGGTATGATTTAGACTTTGGCGTCCTCAGTTTGCCGCTATCTGGCATTCGAAAGTGAATGCGGAGTACCACGGTCAAAGATGGAAAAAGGCCCTCGATCCAACCCATAAGCAATGTGGGGGACCACATTGAAAAATGGCCAAATTCTCTCGATCCAACTCATAAAGTAATGTGGGGGACCACAGTGATAGATGGCCAAAGTTTCTCGATCTAATTCATAAGCAATGTGGGGGACCACAGTGAAAGATGGTCAAAGTCGATAGGTCCACTTCATATGCAATATCTTCTCATATCTCCTCTCCCTTAGCATTTTGGATTCAATGGACGAAATTGACAAAAAACTTAACCAAAAAAAGTTTAAGGTATGATTTAGACTTTGGCGTCCTCAGTTTGCCGCTATCTGGCATTCGAAAGTGAATGCGGAGTACCACGGTCAAAGATGGAAAAAGGCCCTGGATCCAACCCATAAGCAATGTGGGGGACCACATTGAAAAATGGCCAAATTCTCTCGATCCAACTCATAAAGTAATGTGGGGCACCACAGTGATAGATGGCCAAAGTTTCTCGATCCAATTCATAAGCAATGTGGGGGACCACAGTGAAAGATGGTCAAAGTCGATAGGTCCACTTCATATGCAATATCTTCTCATATCTCCTCTCCCGTAGCATTTTGGATTCAGTGGACGAAATTGACAAAAAACTTAACCAAAAAACGTTTAAGGTATGATTTAGACTTTGGCGTCCTCAGTTTGCCGCTATCTGGCATTCGAAAGTGAATGCGGAGTACCACGGTCAAAGATGGAAAAAGGCCCTGGATCCAACCCATAAGCAATGTGGGGGACCACATTGAAAAATGGCCAAATTCTCTCGATCCAACTCATAAAGCAATGTGGGGGACCACAGTGATAGATGGCCAAAGTTTCTCGATCCAATTCATAAGCAATGTGGGGGACCACAGTGAAAGATGGTCAAAGTCGATAGGTCCACTTCATATGCAATATCTTCTCATATCTCCTCTCCCGTAGCATTTTGGATTCAATGGACGAAATTGACAAAAAACTTAACCAAAAAACGTTTAAGGTATGATTTAGACTTTGGCGTCCTCAGTTTGAAGCTATCTGGCATTCGAAAGTGAATGCGGAGTACCACGGTCAAAGATGGAAAAAGGCCCTGGATCCAACCCATAAGCAATGTGGGGGACCACATTGAAAAATGGCCAAATTCTCTCGATCCAACTCATAAAGTAATGTGGGGCACCACAGTGATAGATGGCCAAAGTTTCTCGATCCAATTCATAAGCAATGTGGGGGACCACAGTGAAAGATGGTCAAAGTCGATAGGTCCACTTCATATGCAATATCTTCTCATATCTCCTCTCCCTTAGCGTTTTGGATTCAGGGGACGAAATTGACAAAAAACTTAACCAAAAAACGTTTAAGGTATGATTTAGACTTTGGCGTCCTCAGTTTGCCGCTATCTGGCACTCGAAAGTGAATGCGGAGTACCACGGTCAAAGATGGAAAAAGGCCCTCGATCCAACTCATAAAGTAATGTGGGGGACCACAGTGATAGATGGCCAAAGTTTCTCGATCCAATTCATAAGCAATGTGGGGGACCACAGTGAAAGATGGTCAAAGTCGATAGGTCCCCTTCATATGCAATATCTTCTCATATCTCCTCTCCCTTAGCGTTTTGGATTCAATGGACGAAATTGACAAAAAACTTAACCAAATAACGTTTAAGGTATGATTTAGACTTTGGCGTCCTCAGTTTGCCGCTATCTGGCATTCGAAAGTGAATGCGGAGTACCACGGTCAAAGATGGAAAAAGGCCCTCGATCCAACCCATAAGCAATGTGGGGGACCACATTGAAAAATGGCCAAATTCTCTTGATCCAACTCATAAAGTAATGTGGGGGACCACAGTGATAGATGGCCAAAGTTTCTCGATCCAATTCATAAGCAATGTGGGGGACCACAGTGAAAGATGGTCAAAGTCTATAGGTCCACTTAATATGCAATATCTTCTCATATCTCCTCTCCCTTAGCGTTTTGGATTCAATGGACGAAATTGACAAAAACTTAACCAATAAACGTTTAAGGTATGATTTAGACTTTGGCGTCCTCAGTTTGCCGCTATCTGGCATTCGAAAGTGAATGCGGAGTACCACGGTCAAAGATGGAAAAAGGCCCTCGATCCAACCCATAAGCAATGTGGGGGATCACAGTGAAAAATGGCCAAATTCTCTCGATCCACCAACTCATAAGCAATGTGGGGGACCACAGTGAAAGATGGTCAAAGTCTATAGGTCCACTTCATATGCAATATCTTCTCATATCTCCTCTCCCTAAGCGTTTTGGATTCAATGGACGAAATTGACAAAAAACTTAACGAAAAAACGTTTAAGGTATGATTTAGACTTTGGCGTCCTCAGTTTGCCGCTATCTGGCATTCGAAAGTGAATGCGGAGTACCACGGTCAAAGATGGAAAAATCCCCTCGATCCAACCCATAAGCAATGTGGGGGACCACATTGAAAAATGGCCAAATTCTCTCGATCCACCAACTCATAAAGTAATGTGGGGGACCACAGTGATAGATGGCCAAAGTTTCTCGATCCAATTCATAAGCAATGTGGGGGACCACAGTGAAAGATGGTCAAAGTCGATAGGTCCACTTCATATGCAATATCTTCTCATATCTCCTCTCCCTAAGCGTTTTGGATTCAATGGACGAAATTGACAAAAAACTTAACCAAAAAACGTTTAAGGTATGATTTAGACTTTGGCGTCCTCAGTTTGCCGCTATCTGGCATTCGAAAGTGAATGCGGAGTACCACGGTCAAAGATGGAAAAATCCCCTCGATCCAACCTATAAGCAATGTGGGGGACCACATTGAAAAATGGCCAAATTCTCTCGATCCACCAACTCATAAAGTAATGTGGGGGACCACAGTGATAGATGGCCAAAGTTTCTCGATCCAATTCATAAGCAATGTGGGGGACCACAGTGAAAGATGGTCAAAGTCGATAGGTCCCCTTCATATGCAATATCTTCTCATATCTCCTCTCCCTTAGCGTTTTGGATTCAATGGACGAAATTGACAAAAAACTTAACCAAAAAACGTTTAAGTTATGATTTAGACTTTGGCGTCCTCAGTTTGCCGCTATCTGGCATTCGAAAGTGAATGCGGAGTACCACGGTCAAAGATGGAAAAAGGCCCTCGATCCAACCCATAGCGGGACCACATTGAGAAATGGCCAAATTCTCTTGATCCACCAACTCATAAAGTAATGTGATAGATGGCCAAAGTTTCTCGATCCAATTCATAAGCAATGTGGGGGACCACAGTGAAAGATGGTCAAAGTCGATAGGTCCCCTTCATATGCAATATCTTCTCATATCTCATATCCCTTAGCGTTTTGGATTCAATGGACGAAATTGACAAAAAACTTAACCAAAAAACGTTTAAGGTATGATTTAGACTTTGGCGTCCTCAGGCATTCGAAAGTGAATGCGGAGTACCACGGTCAAAGATGGAAAAAGGCCCTCGATCCAACCCATAAGCAATGTGGGGGACCACATTGAAAAATGGCCAAATTCTCTCGATCCGCCAACTCATAAAGTAATGTGGGGGACCACAGTGATAGATGGCCAAAGTTTCTCGATCCAATTCATAAGCAATGTGGGGGACCACAGTGAAAGATGGTCAAAGTCGATAGGTCCACTTCATATGCAATATCTTCTCACATCTCCTCTCCGTTAGCGTTTTGGATTCAATGGACGAAATTGACAAAAAACTTAACCAAAAAACGTTTAAGGTATGATTTAGACTTTGGCGTCCTCAGTTTGCCGCTATCTGGCATTTCAAAGTGAATGCGGAGTACCACGGTCAAAGATGGACAAAGGCCCTCGATCCAACCCATAAGCAATGTGGGGGACCATATTGAAAAATGGCCAAATTCTCTCGATACAACTCATAAAGTAATGTGGGGGACAACAGTGATAGATGGCCAAAATTTCTCGATCCAATTCATAAGCAATGTGGGGGACCACAGTGAAAGATGGTCAAAGTCGATAGGTCCACTTCATATGCAATATCTTCTCATATCTCCTCTCCCTTAGCGTTTTGGATTCAGTGGACGAAATTGACAAAAAACTTAACCAAAAAACGTTTAAGGTATGATTTAGACTTTGGCGTCCTCAGTTTGCCGCTATCTGGCATTCGAAAGTGAATGCGGAGTACCACGGTCAAAGATGGAAAAAGGCCCTCGATCCAACCCATAAGCAATGTGGGGGACCACATTGGAAAATGGCCAAATTCTCTCGATCCAACTCATAAAGTAATGTGGGGGACCACAGTGATAGATGGCCAAAGTTTCTCGATCCAATTCATAAGCAATGTGGGGGACCACAGTGAAAGATGGTCAAAGTCGATAAGTCCACTTCATATGCAATATCTTCTCATATCTCCTCTCCCTAAGCGTTTTGGATTCAATGGACGAAATTGACAAAAAACTTAACCAAAAAACGTTTAAGGTATGATTTAGACTTTGGCGTCCTCAGTTTGCCGCTATCTGGCATTCGAAAGTGAATGCGGAGTACCACGGTCAAAGATGGAAAAAGGCCCTCGATCCAACCCATAAGCAATGTGGGGGACCACATTGAAAAATGGCCAAATTCTCTCGATCCAACTCATAAAGTAATGTGGGGGACCACAGTGATAGATGGCCAAAGTTTCTCGATCCAATTCATAAGCAATGTGGGGGACCACAGTGAAAGATGGTCAAAGTCGATAGGTCCACTTCATATGCAATATCTTCTCATATCTCCTCTCCCTTAGCGTTTTGGATTCAGTGGACGAAATTGACAAAAAACTTAACCAAAAAACGTTTAAGGTATGATTTAGACTTTGGCGTCCTCAGGCATTCGAAAGTGAATGCGGAGTACCACGGTCAAAGATGGAAAAAGGCCCTCGATCCAACCCATAAGCAATGTGGGGGACCACATTGAAAAATGGCCAAATTCTCTCGATCCACCAACTCATAAAGTAATGTGGGGGACCACAGTGATAGATGGCCAAAGTTTCTTTATCCAATTCATAAGCAATGTGGGGGACCACAGTGAAAGATGGTCAAAGTCGATAGGTCCCCTTCATATGCAATATCTTCTCATATCTCCTCTCCCTTAGCGTTTTGGATTCAATGGACGAAATTGACAAAAAACTTAACCAAAAAACGTTTAAGGTATGATTTAGACTTTGGCGTCCTCAGTTTGCCGCTATCTGGCATTCGAAAGTGAATGCGGAGTACCACGGTCAAAGATGGAAAAAGGCCCTCGATCCAACCCATAGCGGGACCACATTGAGAAACGGCCAAATTCTCTCGATCCACCAACTCATAAAGTAATGTGATAGATGGCCAAAGTTTCTCGATCCAATTCATAAGCAATGTGGGGGACCACAGTAAAAGATGGTCAAAGTCGATAGGTCCACTTCATATGCAATATCTTCTCATATCTCCTCTTCGTTAACGTTTTGGATTCAATGGACGAAATTGACAAAAAACTTAACCAAAAAACGTTTAAGGTATGATTTAGACTTTGGCGTCCTCAGGCATTCGAAAGTGAATGCGGAGTACCACGGTCAAAGATGGAAAAAGGCCCTCGATCCAACCCATAAGCAATGTGGGGGACCACATTGAAAAATGGCCAAATTCTCTCGATCCGCCAACTCATAAAGTAATGTGGGGGACCACAGTGATAGATGGCCAAAGTTTCTCGATCCAATTCATAAGCAATGTGGGGGACCACAGTGAAAGATGGTCAAAGTCGATAGGTCCAGTTCATATGCAATATCTTCTCACATCTCCTCTCCGTTAGCGTTTTGGATTCAATGGACGAAATTGACAAAAAACTTAACCAAAAAACGTTTAAGGTATGATTTAGACTTTGGCGTCCTCAGTTTGCCGCTATCTGGCATTTCAAAGTGAATGCGGAGTACCACGGTCAAAGATGGACAAAGGCCCTCGATCCAACCCATAAGCAATGTGGGGGACCACATTGAAAAATGGCCAAATTCTCTCGATACAACTCATAAAGTAATGTGGGGGACAACAGTGATAGATGGCCAAAATTTCTCGATCCAATTCATAAGCAATGTGGGGGACCACAGTGAAAGATGGTCAAAGTCGATAGGTCCCCTTCATATGCAATATCTTCTCATATCTCCTCTCCCTTAGCGTTTTGGATTCAATGGACGAAATTGACAAAAAACTTAACCAAAAAACGTTTAAGGTATGATTTAGACTTTGGCGTCCTCAGTTTGCCGCTATCTGGCATTCGAAAGTGAATGGGGAGTACCACGGTCAAAGATGGAAAAAGGCCCTCGATCCAACCCATAAGCAATGTGGGGGACCACATTGAAAAATGGCCAAATTCTCTCGATCCAACTCATAAAGTAATGTGGGGGACCACAGTGATAGATGGCCAAAGTTTCTCGATCCAATTCATAAGCAATGTGGGGGACCACAGTGAAAGATGGTCAAAGTCTATAGGTCCACTTCATATGCAATATCTTCTCATATCTCCTCTCCCTTAGCGTTTTGGATTCAATGGACGAAATTGACAAAAAACTTAACCAAAAAACGTTTAAGGTATGATTTAGACTTTGGCGTCCTCAGTTTGCCGCTATCTGGCATTCGAAGGTGAATGCGGAGTACCACGGTCAAAGATGGAAAAAGGCCCTCGATCCAACCCATAAGCAATGTGGGGGACCACATTGAAAAATGGCCAAATTCTCTCGATCCAACTCATAAGCAATGTGGGCGACCACAGTGATAGATGCCCAAAGTTTCTCGATCCAATTCATAAGCAATGTGGGGGACCACAGTGAAAGATGGTCAAAGTCGATAGGTTCACTTCATATGCAATATCTTGTCATATCTCCTCTCCGTTAGCGTTTTGGATTCAATGGACGAAATTGACAAAAAACTTAACCGAAAAACGTTTAAGGTATGATTTAGACTTTGGCGTCCTCAGTTTGCCGCTATCTGGCATTCGAAAGTGAATGCGGAGTACCACGGTCAAAGATGGAAAAAGGCCCTCGATCCAACCCATAAGCAATGTGGGGGACCACATTGAAAAATGGCCAAATTCTCTCGATCCAACTCATAAGCAATGTGGGGGACCACGGTGATAGATGGCCAAAGTTTCTCAATCCAAATCATAAAGTAATGTGGGGGACCACATTGAAAAATGGCCAAATTCTCTCGATCCAACTCATAAAGTAATGTGGGGGACCACAGTGATAGATGGCCAAAGTTTCTCGATCCAATTCATAAGCAATGTGGGGGACCACAGTGAAAGATGGTCAAAGTCGATAGGTCCCCTTCATATGCAATATCTTCTCATATCTCCTCTCCGTTAGCGTTTTGGATTCAATGGACGAAATTGACAGAAAACTTAACCAAATAACGTTTAAGGTATGATTTAGACTTTGGCGTCCTCAGTTTGCCGCTATCTGGCATTCGAAAGTGAATGCGGAGTACCACGGTCAAAGATGGAAAAAGGCCCTCGATCCAACCCATAAGCAATGTGGGGGACCATAGTGAAAGATGGTCAAAGTCGATAGGTCCACTTCATATGCAATATCTTCTCACATCTCCTCTCCGTTAGCGTTTTTGATTCAATGGACGAAATTGACAAAAAACATAACCAAAAAACGTTTAAGGTATGATTTAGACTTTGGCGTCCTCAGTTTGCCGCTATCTGGCATTCGAAAGTGAATGCGGAGTACCACGGTCAAAGATGGAAAAAGGCCCTCGATCCAACCCATAAGCAATGTGGGGGACCACATTGAAAAATGGCCAAATTCTCTCGATTCAACTCATAAAGTAATGTGGGGCACCACAGTGATAGATGGCCAAAGTTTCTCGATCCAATTCATGAGCAATGTGGGGGACCACAGTGAAAGATTGTCAAAGTCGATAAGTCCACTTCATATGCAATATCTTCTCATATCTCCTCTCCCTTAGCGTTTTGGATTCAATGGACGAAATTGACAAAAAACTTAACCAAAAAAAGTTTAAGGTATGATTTAGACTTTGGCGTCCTCAGTTTGCCGCTATCTGGCATTCGAAAGTGAATGCGGAGTACCACGGTCAAAGATGAAAAAAGGCCCTCGATCCAACCCATAGCAATGTACGGGACCACATTGAAAAATGGCCAAATTCTCTAGATCCAACTCATAAAGTAATGTGGGGGACCACAGTGATAGATGGCCAAAGTTTCTCGATCCAATTCATAAGCAATGTGGGGGACCACAGTGAAAGATGGTCAAAGTCGATAGGTCCCCTTCATATGCAATATCTTCTCATATCTCCTCTCCGTTAGCGTTTTGGATTCAATGGACGAAATTGACAAAAAACTTAACCAAAAAACGTTTAAGGTATGATTTAGACTTTGGCGTCCTCAGTTTGCCGCTATCTGGCATTCGAAAGTGAATGCGGAGTACCACGGTCAAAGATGGAAAAAGGCCCTCGATCCAACCCATAAGGAATGTGGGGGATCACAGTGAGAAATGGCCAAATTCTCTCGATCCAACTCATAAAGTAATGTGGGGGACCACAGTGATAGACGGCCAAAGTTTCTCGATCCAATTCATAAGCAATGTGGGGGACCACAGTGAAAGATGGTCAAAGTCGATAGGTCCACTTCATATGCAATATCTTCTCATATCTCCTCTCCGTTAGCGTTTTGGATTCAATGGACGAAATTGACAAAAAACTTAACCAAAAAACGTTTAAGGTATGATTTAGACTTTGGCGTCCTCAGTTTGCCGCTATCTGGCATTCGAAAGTGAATGCGGAGTACCACGGTCAAAGATGGAAAAAGGCCCTCGATCCAACCCATAAGCAATGTGGGGGACCACATTGAAAAATGGCCAAATTCTCTCGATCCAACTCATAAAGTAATGTGGGGGACCACAGTGATAGATGGCCAAAGTTTCTCGATCCAATTCATAAGCAATGTGGGGGACCACAGTGAAAGATGGTCAAAGTCGATAGTCCACTTCATATGCAATATCTTCTCATATCTCCTCTCCCTTAGCGTTTTGGATTCAGTGGACGAAATTGACAAAAAACTTAACCAAATAACGTTTAAGGTATGATTTAGACTTTGGCGTCCTCAGTTTGCCGCTATCTGGCATTCGAAAGTGAATGCGGAGTACCACGGTCAAAGATGGAAAAAGGCCCTCGATCCAACCCATAAGCAATGTGGGGGACCACATTGAAAAATGGCCAAATTCTCTCGATCCAACTCATAAAGTAATGTGGGGGACCACAGTGATAGATGGCCAAAGTTTCTCGATCCAATTCATAAGCAATGTGGGGGACCACAGTGAAAGATGGTCAAAGTCGATAGGTCCCCTTCATATGCAATATCTTCTCATATCTCCTCTCCGTTAGCGTTTTGGATTCAATGGACGAAATTGACAAAAAACTTAACCAAAAAACGTTTAAGGTATGATTTAGACTTTGGCGTCCTCAGTTTGCCGCTATCTGGCATTCGAAAGTGAATGCGGAGTACCACGGTCAAAGATGGAAAAAGGCCCTCGATCCAACCCATAAGCAATGTGGGGGACCACATTGAAAAATGGCCAAATTCTCTCGATTCAACTCATAAAGTAATGTGGGGGACCACAGTGATAGATGGCCAAAGTTTCTCGATCCAATTCATAAGCAATGTGGGGGACCACAGTGAAAGATGGTCAAAGTCGATAGGTCCCCTTCATATGCAATATCTTCTCATATCTCCTCTCCCTTAGCGTTTTGGATTCAATGGACGAAATTGACAGAAAACTTAACCAAATAACGTTTAAGGTATGATTTAGACTTTGGCGTCCTCAGTTTGCCGCTATCTGGCATTCGAAAGTGAATGCGGAGTACCACGGTCAAAGATGGAAAAAGGCCCTCGATCCAACCCATAAGCAATGTGGGGGACCACATTGAAAAATGGCCAAATTCTCTCGATCCAACTCATAAAGTAATGTGGGGGACCACAGTGATAGACGGCCAAAGTTTCTCGATCCAATTCATAAGCAATGTGGGGGACCACAGTGAAAGATGGTCAAAGTCGATAGGTTCACTTCATATGCAATATCTTCTCATATCTCCTCTCCCTTAGCGTTTTGGATTCAGTGGACGAAATTGACAAAAAACTTAACAAAAAACGTTTAAGGTATGATTTAGACTTTGGCGTCCTCAGTTTGCCGCTATCTGGCATTCGAAAGTGAATGCGGAGTACCACGGTCAAAGATGGAAAAAGGCCCTCGATCCAACCCATAAGCAATGTGGGGGACCACATTGAAAAATGGCCAAATTCTCTCGATCCAACTCATAAGCAATGTGGGCGACCACAGTGATAGATGCCCAAAGTTTCTCGATACAATTCATAAGCAATGTGGGGGACCACAGTGAAAGATGGTCAAAGTCGATAGGTTCACTTCATATGCAATATCTTGTCATATCTCCTCTCCGTTAGCGTTTTGGATTCAATGGACGAAATTGACAAAAAACTTAACCCAAAAACGTTTAAGGTATGATTTAGACTTTGGCGTCCTCAGTTTGCCGCTATCTGGCATTCGAAAGTGAATGCGGAGTACCACGGTCAAAGATGGAAAAAGGCCCTCGATCCAACCCATAAGCAATGTGGGGGACCATAGTGAAAGATGGTCAAAGTCGATAGGTCCACTTCATAAGCAATATCTTCTCATATCTCCTCTCCCTTAGCGTTTTGGATTCAATGGACGAAATTGACAAAAAACTTAAGCAAAAAACGTTTAAGGTATGATTTAGACTTTGGCGTCCTCAGTTTGCCGCTATCTGGCATTCGAAAGTGAATGCGGAGTACCACGGTCAAAGATGGAAAAAGGCCCTCGATCCAACCCATAAGCAATGTGGGGGACCACATTGAAAAATGGCCAAATTCTCTAGATCCACCAAATCATAAAGTAATGTGGGGGACCACAGTGATAGATGGCCAAAGTTTCTTGATCCAATTCATAAGCAATGTGGGGGACCACAGTGAAAGATGGTCAAAGTCGATAGGTACACTTCATATGCAATATCTTCTCATATCTCCTCTCCCTTAGCGTTTTGGATTCAATGGACGAAATTGACAAAAAACTTAACCAAAAAACGTTTAAGGTATGACTTAGACTTTGGCGTCCTCAGTTTGCCGCTATCTGGCATTCGAAAGTGAATGCGGAGTACCACGGTCAAAGATGGAAAAAGGCCCTCGATCCAACCCATAAGCAATGTGGGGGACCACATTGAAAAATGGCCAAATTCTCTCGATCCAACTCATAAAGTAATGTGGGGGACCACAGTGATAGATGGCCAAAGTTTCTCGATCCAATTCATAAGCAATGTGGGGGACCACAGTGAAAGATGGTCAAAGTCGATAGGTCCCCTTCATATGCAATATCTTCTCATATCTCCTCTCCGTTAGCGTTTTGGATTCAATGGACGAAATTGACAAAAAACTTAACCAAAAAACGTTTAAGGTATGATTTAGACTTTGGCGTCCTCAGTTTGCCGCTATCTGGCATTCGAAAGTGAATGCGGAGTACCACGGTCAAAGATGGAAAAAGGCCCTCGATCCAACCCATAAGCAATGTGGGGGACCACATTGAAAAATGGCCAAATTCTCTCGATCCAACTCATAAAGTAATGTGGGGGACCACAGTGATAGATGGCCAAAGTTTCTCGATCCAATTCATAAGCAATGTGGGGGACCACAGTGAAAGATGGTCAAAGTCGATAGGTTCACTTCATATGCAATATCTTCTCATATCTCCTCTCCCTTAGCGTTTTGGATTCAGTGGACGAAATTGACAAAAAACTTAACCAAAAAACGTTTAAGGTATGATTTAGACTTTGGCGTCCTCAGTTTGCCGCTATCTGGCATTCGAAAGTGAATGCGGAGTACCACGGTCAAAGATGGAAAAAGGCCCCCGATCCAACCCATAAGCAATGTGGGGGACCACATTGAAAAATGGCCAAATTCTCTCGATCCAACTCATAAGCAATGTGGGCGACCACAGTGATAGATGCCCAAAGTTTCTCGATACAATTCATAAGCAATGTGGGGGACCACAGTGAAAGATGGTCAAAGTCGATAGGTTCACTTCATATGCAATATCTTGTCATATCTCCTCTCCGTTAGCGTTTTGGATTCAATGGACGAAATTGACAAAAAACTTAACCCAAAAACGTTTAAGGTATGATTTAGACTTTGGCGTCCTCAGTTTGCCGCTATCTGGCATTCGAAAGTGAATGCGGAGTACCACGGTCAAAGATGGAAAAAGGCCCTCGATCCAACCCATAGCAATGTGCGGGACCACATTGAAAAATGGCCAAATTCTCTCGATCCAACTCATAAAGTAATGTGGGGGACCACAGTGATAGATGGCCAAAGTTTCTCGATCCAATTCATAAGCAATGTGGGGGACCACAGTGAAAGATGGTCAAAGTCGATAGGTCCCCTTCATATGCAATATCTTCTCATATCTCCTCTCCGTTAGCGTTTTGGATTCAATGGACGAAATTGACAAAAAACTTAACCAAAAAACGTTTAAGGTATGATTTAGACTTTGGCGTCCTCAGTTTGCCGCTATCTGGCATTCGAAAGTGAATGCGGAGTACCACGGTCAAAGATGGAAAAAGGCCCTCGATCCAACCCATAGCAATGTGCGGGACCACATTGAAAAATGGCCAAATTCTCTAGATCCAACTCATAAAGTAATGTGGGGGACCACAGTGATAGATGGCCAAAGTTTCTCGATCCAATTCATAAGCAATGTGGGGGACCACAGTGAAAGATGGTCAAAGTCGATAAGTCCACTTCATATGCAATATCTTCTCATATCTCCTCTCCCTTAGCGTTTTGGATTCAATGGACGAAATTGACAAAAAACTTAACCAGAAAACGTTTAAGGTATGATTTAGACTTTGGCGTCCTCAGTTTGCCGCTATCTGGCATTCGAAAGTGAATGCGGAGTACCACGGTCAAAGATGGAAAAAGGCCCTCGATCCAGCCCATAAGCAATGTGGGGGACCATAGTGAAAGATGGTCAAAGTCGATAGGTCCACTTCATAAGCAATATCTTCTCATATCTCCTCTCCCTTAGCGTTTTGGATTCAATGGACGAAATTGACAAAAAACTTAAGCAAAAAACGTTTAAGGTATGATTTAGACTTTGGCGTCCTCAGTTTGCCGCTATCTGGCATTCGAAAGTGAATGCGGAGTACCACGGTCAAAGATGGAAAAAGGCCCTCGATCCAACCCATAAGCAATGTGGGGGACCACATTGAAAAATGGCCAAATTCTCTAGATCCACCAAATCATAAAGTAATGTGGGGGACCACAGTGATAGATGGCCAAAGTTTCTTGATCCAATTCATAAGCAATGTGGGGGACCACAGTGAAAGATGGTCAAAGTCGATAGGTACACTTCATATGCAATATCTTCTCATATCTCCTCTCCCTTAGCGTTTTGGATTCAATGGACGAAATTGACAAAAAACTTAACCAAAAAACGTTTAAGGTATGACTTAGACTTTGGCGTCCTCAGGCATTCGAAAGTGAATGCGGAGTACCACGGTCAAAGATGGAAAAAGGCCCTCGATCCAACCCATAAGCAATGTGGGGGACCACATTGAAAAATGGCCAAATTCTCTCGATCCACCAACTCATAAAGTAATGTGGGGGACCACAGTGATAGATGGCCAAAGTTTCTCGATCCAATTCATAAGCAATGTGGGGGACCACAGTGAAAGATGGTCAAAGTCGATAGGTCCACTTCATATGCAATATCTTCTCATATCTCCTCTCCCTTAGCGTTTTGGATTCAATGGACGAAATTGACAAAAAACTTAACCAAAAAACGTTTAAGGTATGATTTAGACTTTGGCGTCCTCAGTTTGCCGCTATCTGGCATTCGAAAGTGAATGCGGAGTACCACGGTCAAAGATGGAAAAAGGCCCTCGATCCAACCCATAGCAATGTGCGGGACCACATTGAAAAATGGCCAAATTCTCTAGATCCAACTCATAAAGTAATGTGGGGGACCACAGTGATAGATGGCCAAAGTTTCTCGATCCAATTCATAAGCAATGTGGGGGACCACAGTGAAAGATGGTCAAAGTCGATAAGTCCACTTCATATGCAATATCTTCTCATATCTCCTCTCCCTTAGCGTTTTGGATTCAATGGACGAAATTGACAAAAAACTTAACCAGAAAACGTTTAAGGTATGATTTAGACTTTGGCGTCCTCAGTTTGCCGCTATCTGGCATTCGAAAGTGAATGCGGAGTACCACGGTCAAAGATGGAAAAAGGCCCTCGATCCAGCCCATAAGCAATGTGGGGGACCATAGTGAAAGATGGTCAAAGTCGATAGGTCCACTTCATAAGCAATATCTTCTCATATCTCCTCTCCCTTAGCGTTTTGGATTCAATGGCCGAAATTGACAAAAAACTTAACCAGAAAACGTTTAAGGTATGATTTAGACTTTGGCGTCCTCAGTTTGCCGCTATCTGGCATTCGAAAGTGAATGCGGAGTACCACGGTCAAAGATGGAAAAAGGCCCTCGATCCAACCCATAAGCAATGTGGGGGACCACATTGAAAAATGGCCAAATTCTCTAGATCCACCAAATCATAAAGTAATGTGGGGGACCACAGTGATAGATGGCCAAAGTTTCTTGATCCAATTCATAAGCAATGTGGGGGACCACAGTGAAAGATGGTCAAAGTCGATAGGTACACTTCATATGCAATATCTTCTCATATCTCCTCTCCCTTAGCGTTTTGGATTCAATGGACGAAATTGACAAAAAACTTAACCAAAAAACGTTTAAGGTATGACTTAGACTTTGGCGTCCTCAGGCATTCGAAAGTGAATGCGGAGTACCACGGTCAAAGATGGAAAAAGGCCCTCGATCCAACCCATAAGCAATGTGGGGGACCACATTGAAAAATGGCCAAATTCTCTCGATCCACCAACTCATAAAGTAATGTGGGGGACCACAGTGATAGATGGCCAAAGTTTCTCGATCCAATTCATAAGCAATGTGGGGGACCACAGTGAAAGATGGTCAAAGTCGATAGGTCCACTTCATATGCAATATCTTCTCATATCTCATCTCCCTTAGCGTTTTGGATTCAATGGACGAAATTGACAAAAAACTTAACCAAAAAACGTTTAAGGTATGATTTAGACTTTGGCGTCCTCAGTTTGCCGCTATCTGGCATTCGAAAGTGAATGCGGAGTACCACGGTCAAAGATGGAAAAAGGCCCTCGATCCAACCCATAGCAATGTGGGGGACCACATTGAAAAATGGCCAAATTCTCTCGATCCAACTCATAAAGTAATGTGGGGGACCACAGTGATAGATGGCCAAAGTTTCTCGATCCAATTCATAAGCAATGTGGGGGACCACAGTGAAAGATGGTCAAAGTCGATAGGTCCCCTTCATATGCAATATCTTCTCATATCTCCTCTCCGTTAGCGTTTTGGATTCAATGGACGAAATTGACAAAAAACTTAACCAAAAAACGTTTAAGGTATGATTTAGACTTTGGCGTCCTCAGTTTGCCGCTATCTGGCATTCGAAAGTGAATGCGGAGTACCACGGTCAAAGATGGAAAAAGGCCCTCGATCCAACCCATAGCAATGTGCGGGACCACATTGAAAAATGGCCAAATTCTCTAGATCCAACTCATAAAGTAATGTGGGGGACCACAGTGATAGATGGCCAAAGTTTCTCGATCCAATTCATAAGCAATGTGGGGGACCACAGTGAAAGATGGTCAAAGTCGATAAGTCCACTTCATATGCAATATCTTCTCATATCTCCTCTCCCTTAGCGTTTTGGATTCAATGGACGAAATTGACAAAAAACTTAACCAGAAAACGTTTAAGGTATGATTTAGACTTTGGCGTCCTCAGTTTGCCGCTATCTGGCATTCGAAAGTGAATGCGGAGTACCACGGTCAAAGATGGAAAAAGGCCCTCGATCCAGCCCATAAGCAATGTGGGGGACCATAGTGAAAGATGGTCAAAGTCGATAGGTCCACTTCATAAGCAATATCTTCTCATATCTCCTCTCCCTTAGCGTTTTGGATTCAATGGACGAAATTGACAAAAAACTTAAGCAAAAAACGTTTAAGGTATGATTTAGACTTTGGCGTCCTCAGTTTGCCGCTATCTGGCATTCGAAAGTGAATGCGGAGTACCACGGTCAAAGATGGAAAAAGGCCCTCGATCCAACCCATAAGCAATGTGGGGGACCACATTGAAAAATGGCCAAATTCTCTAGATCCACCAAATCATAAAGTAATGTGGGGGACCACAGTGATAGATGGCCAAAGTTTCTTGATCCAATTCATAAGCAATGTGGGGGACCACAGTGAAAGATGGTCAAAGTCGATAGGTACACTTCATATGCAATATCTTCTCATATCTCCTCTCCCTTAGCGTTTTGGATTCAATGGACGAAATTGACAAAAAACTTAACCAAAAAACGTTTAAGGTATGACTTAGACTTTGGCGTCCTCAGGCATTCGAAAGTGAATGCGGAGTACCACGGTCAAAGATGGAAAAAGGCCCTCGATCCAACCCATAAGCAATGTGGGGGACCACATTGAAAAATGGCCAAATTCTCTCGATCCACCAACTCATAAAGTAATGTGGGGGACCACAGTGATAGATGGCCAAAGTTTCTCGATCCAATTCATAAGCAATGTGGGGGACCACAGTGAAAGATGGTCAAAGTCGATAGGTCCACTTCATATGCAATATCTTCTCATATCTCCTCTCCCTTAGCGTTTTGGATTCAATGGACGAAATTGACAAAAAACTTAACCAAAAAACGTTTAAGGTATGATTTAGACTTTGGCGTCCTCAGTTTGCCGCTATCTGGCATTCGAAAGTGAATGCGGAGTACCACGGTCAAAGATGGAAAAAGGCCCTCGATCCAACCCATAGCAATGTGCGGGACCACATTGAAAAATGGCCAAATTCTCTAGATCCAACTCATAAAGTAATGTGGGGGACCACAGTGATAGATGGCCAAAGTTTCTCGATCCAATTCATAAGCAATGTGGGGGACCACAGTGAAAGATGGTCAAAGTCGATAAGTCCACTTCATATGCAATATCTTCTCATATCTCCTCTCCCTTAGCGTTTTGGATTCAATGGACGAAATTGACAAAAAACTTAACCAGAAAACGTTTAAGGTATGATTTAGACTTTGGCGTCCTCAGTTTGCCGCTATCTGGCATTCGAAAGTGAATGCGGAGTACCACGGTCAAAGATGGAAAAAGGCCCTCGATCCAGCCCATAAGCAATGTGGGGGACCATAGTGAAAGATGGTCAAAGTCGATAGGTCCACTTCATAAGCAATATCTTCTCATATCTCCTCTCCCTTAGCGTTTTGGATTCAATGGCCGAAATTGACAAAAAACTTAACCAGAAAACGTTTAAGGTATGATTTAGACTTTGGCGTCCTCAGTTTGCCGCTATCTGGCATTCGAAAGTGAATGCGGAGTACCACGGTCAAAGATGGAAAAAGGCCCTCGATCCAACCCATAAGCAATGTGGGGGACCACATTGAAAAATGGCCAAATTCTCTAGATCCACCAAATCATAAAGTAATGTGGGGGACCACAGTGATAGATGGCCAAAGTTTCTTGATCCAATTCATAAGCAATGTGGGGGACCACAGTGAAAGATGGTCAAAGTCGATAGGTACACTTCATATGCAATATCTTCTCATATCTCCTCTCCCTTAGCGTTTTGGATTCAATGGACGAAATTGACAAAAAACTTAACCAAAAAACGTTTAAGGTATGACTTAGACTTTGGCGTCCTCAGGCATTCGAAAGTGAATGCGGAGTACCACGGTCAAAGATGGAAAAAGGCCCTCGATCCAACCCATAAGCAATGTGGGGGACCACATTGAAAAATGGCCAAATTCTCTCGATCCACCAACTCATAAAGTAATGTGGGGGACCACAGTGATAGATGGCCAAAGTTTCTCGATCCAATTCATAAGCAATGTGGGGGACCACAGTGAAAGATGGTCAAAGTCGATAGGTCCACTTCATATGCAATATCTTCTCATATCTCCTCTCCCTTAGCGTTTTGGATTCAATGGACGAAATTGACAAAAAACTTAACCAAAAAACGTTTAAGGTATGATTTAGACTTTGGCGTCCTCAGTTTGCCGCTATCTGGCATTCGAAAGTGAATGCGGAGTACCACGGTCAAAGATGGAAAAAGGCCCTCGATCCAACCCATAGCAATGTGCGGGACCACATTGAAAAATGGCCAAATTCTCTCGATCCAACTCATAAAGTAATGTGGGGGACCACAGTGATAGATGGCCAAAGTTTCTCGATCCAATTCATAAGCAATGTGGGGGACCACAGTGAAAGATGGTCAAAGTCGATAAGTCCACTTCATATGCAATATCTTCTCATATCTCCTCTCCCTTAGCGTTTTGGATTCAATGGACGAAATTGACAAAAAACTTAACCAAAAAACGTTTAAGGTATGATTTAGACTTTGGCGTCCTCAGTTTGCCGCTATCTGGCATTCGAAAGTGAATGCGGAGTACCACGGTCAAAGATGGAAAAAGGCCCTCGATCCAGCCCATAAGCAATGTGGGGGACCATAGTGAAAGATGGTCAAAGTCGATAGGTCCACTTCATAAGCAATATCTTCTCATATCTCCTCTCCCTTAGCGTTTTGGATTCAATGGACGAAATTGACAAAAAACTTAAGCAAAAAACGTTTAAGGTATGATTTAGACTTTGGCGTCCTCAGTTTGCCGCTATCTGGCATTCGAAAGTGAATGCGGAGTACCACGGTCAAAGATGGAAAAAGGCCCTCGATCCAACCCATAAGCAATGTGGGGGACCACATTGAAAAATGGCCAAATTCTCTAGATCCACCAAATCATAAAGTAATGTGGGGGACCACAGTGATAGATGGCCAAAGTTTCTCGATCCAATTCATAAGCAATGTGGGGGACCACAGTGAAAGATGGTCAAAGTCGATAGGTCCACTTCATATGCAATATCTTCTCATATCTCCTCTCCCTTAGCGTTTTGGATTCAATGGACGAAATTGACAAAAAACTTAACCAAAAAACGTTTAAGGTATGACTTAGACTTTGGCGTCCTCAGGCATTCGAAAGTGAATGCGGAGTACCACGGTCAAAGATGGAAAAAGGCCCTCGATCCAACCCATAAGCAATGTGGGGGACCACATTGAAAAATGGCCAAATTCTCTAGATCCACCAAATCATAAAGTAATGTGGGGGACCACAGTGATAGATGGCCAAAGTTTCTTGATCCAATTCATAAGCAATGTGGGGGACCACAGTGAAAGATGGTCAAAGTCGATAGGTACACTTCATATGCAATATCTTCTCATATCTCCTCTCCCTTAGCGTTTTGGATTCAATGGACGAAATTGACAAAAAACTTAACCAAAAAACGTTTAAGGTATGATTTAGACTTTGGCGTCCTCAGTTTGCCGCTATCTGGCATTCGAAAGTGAATGCGGAGTACCACGGTCAAAGATGGAAAAAGGCCCTCGATCCAGCCCATAAGCAATGTGGGGGACCATAGTGAAAGATGGTCAAAGTCGATAGGTCCACTTCATAAGCAATATCTTCTCATATCTCCTCTCCCTTAGCGTTTTGGATTCAATGGACGAAATTGACAAAAAACTTAAGCAAAAAACGTTTAAGGTATGATTTAGACTTTGGCGTCCTCAGTTTGCCGCTATCTGGCATTCGAAAGTGAATGCGGAGTACCACGGTCAAAGATGGAAAAAGGCCCTCGATCCAACCCATAAGCAATGTGGGGGACCACATTGAAAAATGGCCAAATTCTCTAGATCCACCAAATCATAAAGTAATGTGGGGGACCACAGTGATAGATGGCCAAAGTTTCTTGATCCAATTCATAAGCAATGTGGGGGACCACAGTGAAAGATGGTCAAAGTCGATAGGTACACTTCATATGAAATATCTTCTCATATCTCCTCTCCCTTAGCGTTTTGGATTCAATGGACGAAATTGACAAAAAACTTAACCAAAAAACGTTTAAGGTATGATTTAGACTTTGGCGTCCTCAGGCATTCGAAAGTGAATGCGGAGTACCACGGTCAAAGATGGAAAAAGGCCCTCGATCCAACCCATAAGCAATGTGGGGGACCACATTGAAAAATGGCCAAATTCTCTCGATCCACCAACTCATAAAGTAATGTGGGGGACCACAGTGATAGATGGCCAAAGTTTCTCGATCCAATTCATAAGCAATGTGGGGGACCACAGTGAAAGATGGTCAAAGTCGATAGGTCCACTTCATATGCAATATCTTCTCATATCTCCTCTCCCTTAGCGTTTTGGATTCAATGGACGAAATTGACAAAAAACTTAACCAAAAAACGTTTAAGGTATGACTTAGACTTTGGCGTCCTCAGGCATTCGAAAGTGAATGCGGAGTACCACGGTCAAAGATGGAAAAAGGCCCTCGATCCAACCCATAAGCAATGTGGGGGACCACATTGAAAAATGGCCAAATTCTCTCGATCCACCAACTCATAAAGTAATGTGGGGGACCACAGTGATAGATGGCCAAAGTTTCTCGATCCAATTCATAAGCAATGTGGGGGACCACAGTGAAAGATGGTCAAAGTCGATAGGTCCACTTCATATGCAATATCTTCTCATATCTCCTCTCCCTTAGCGTTTTGGATTCAATGGACGAAATTGACAAAAAACTTAACCAAAAAACGTTTAAGGTATGATTTAGACTTTGGCGTCCTCAGTTTGCCGCTATCTGGCATTCGAAAGTGAATGCGGAGTACCACGGTCAAAGATGGAAAAAGGCCCTCGATCCAACCCATAAGCAATGTGGGGGACCACATTGAAAAATGGCCAAATTCTCTCGATCCACCAACTCATAAAGTAATGTGGGGGACCACAGTGATAGATGGCCAAAGTTTCTCGATCCAATTCATAAGCAATGTGGGGGACCACAGTGAAAGATGGTCAAAGTCGATAGGTCCACTTCATATGCAATATCTTCTCATATCTCCTCTCCCTTAGCGTTTTGGATTCAATGGACGAAATTGACAAAAAACTTAACCAAAAAACGTTTAAGGTGTGATTTAGACTTTGGCGTCCTCAGTTTGCCGCTATCTGGCATTCGAAAGTGAATGCGGAGTACCACGGTCAAAGATGGAAAAAGGCCTTCGATCCAACCCATAAGCAATGTGGGGGACCACATTGTAAAATGGCCAAATTCTCTCGATCCAACTCATAAAGTAATATGGGGGACCACAGTGATAGATGGCCAAAGTTTCTCGATCCAATTCATAAGCAATGTGGGGGACCACAGTGAAAGATGGTCAAAGTCGATAGGTCCACTTCATATGCAATATCTTCTCATATCTCCTCTCCCTTAGCGTTTTCGATTCAATGGACGAAATTGACAAAAAACTTAACCAAAAAACGTTTAAGGTATGATTTAGACTTTGGCGTCCTCAGTTTGCCGCTATCTGGCATTCGAAAGTGAATGCGGAGTACCACGGTCAAAGATGGAAAAAGGCCCTCGATCCAACCCATAAGCAATGTGGGGGACCACATTGAAAAATGGCCAAATTCTCTCGATCCAACTCATAAAGTAATGTGGGGCACCACAGTGATAGATGGCCAAAGTTTCTCTATCCAATTCATAAAGTAATGTTGGGGACCACATTGAAAAATGGCCAAATTCTCTCGATCCAACTCATAAAGTAATGTGGGGGACCACAGTGATAGATGGCCAAAGTTTCTCGATCCAATTCATAAGCAATGTGAAAGATGTTCAAAGTCGATAGGTCCACTTCATATGCAATATCTTCTCATGTCTCCTCTCCCTTAGCGTTTTGGATTCAGTGGACGAAATTGACAAAAAACTTAACCAAAAAACGTTTAAGGTATGATTTAGACTTTGGTGTCCTCAGTTTGCCGCTATCTGGCATTCGAAAGTGAATGCGGAGTACCACGGTCAAAGATGGAAAAAGGCCCGCGATCCAACCCATAAGCAATGTGGGGGATCACAGTGAGAAATGGCCAAATTCTCTCGATCCAATTCATAAGCAATGTGGGGGACCACAGTGAAAGATGGTCAAAGTCGATAGGTCCACTTCATATGCAATATTTTCTCATATCTCCTCTCCCTTAGCGTTTTGGATTCAGTGGACGAAATTGACAAAAAACTTAACCAAAAAACGTTTAAGGTATGATTTAGACTTTGGCGTCCTCAGTTTGCCGCTATCTGGCATCCGAAAGTGAATGCGGAGTACCACGGTCAAAGATGGAAAAAGGCCCTCGATCCAACCCATAAGCAATGTGGGGGACCACATTGAAAAATGGTCAAATTCTCTCGATCCAACTCATAAAGTAATGTGGGGGACCACAGTGATAGATGGCCAAAGTTTCTCGATCCAATTCATAAGCAATGTGGGGGACCACAGTGAAAGATGGTCAAAGTCGATAGGTCCACTTCATATGCAATATCTTCTCATATCTCCTCTCCCTTAGCGTTTTGGATTCAATGGACGAAATTGACAAAAAACTTAACCAAAAAACGTTTAAGGTGTGATTTAGACTTTGGCGTCCTCAGTTTGCCGCTATGTGGCATTCGAAAGTGAATGCGGAGTACCACGGTCAAAGATGGAAAAAGGCCCTCGATCCAACCCATAAGCAATGTGGGGGATCACAGTGAAAAATGGCCAAATTCTCTCGATCCACCAACTCATAAAGTAATGTGGGGGACCACAGTGATAGATGGCCAAAGTTTCTCGATCCAATTCATAAGCAATGTGGGGGACCACAGTGAAAGATGGTCAAAGTCGATAGGTCCACTTCATATGCAATATCTTCTCATATCTCCTCTCCCTTAGCGTTTTGGATTCAATGGACGAAATTGACAAAAAACTTAACCAAAAAACGTTTAAGGTGTGATTTAGACTTTGGCGTCCTCAGTTTGCCGCTATGTGGCATTCGAAAGTGAATGCGGAGTACCACGGTCAAAGATGGAAAAAGGCCCTCGATCCAACCCATAAGCAATGTGGGGGATCACAGTGAAAAATGGCCAAATTCTCTCGATCCACCAACTCATAAAGTAATGTGGGGGACCACAGTGATAGATGGCCAAAGTTTCTCGATCCAATTCATAAGCAATGTGGGGGACCACAGTGAAAGATGGTCAAAGTCGATAGGTCCACTTCATATGCAATATCTTCTCATATCTCCTCTCCCTTAGCGTTTTGGATTCAATGGACGAAATTGACAAAAAACTTAATAAAAAAACGTTTAAGGTATGACTTAGACTTTGGCGTCCTCAGGCATTCGAAAGTGAATGCGGAGTACCACGGTCAAAGATGGAAAAAGGCCCTCGATCCAACCCATAAGCAATGTGGGGGACCACATTGAAAAATGGCCAAATTCTCTCGATCCACCAACTCATAAAGTAATGTGGGGGACCACAGTGATAGATGGCCAAAGTTTCTCGATCCAATTCATAAGCAATGTGGGGGACCACAGTGAAAGATGGTCAAAGTCGATAGGTCCACTTCATATGCAATATCTTCTCATATCTCCTCTCCCTTAGCGTTTTGGATTCAATGGACGAAATTGACAAAAAACTTAACCAAAAAACGTTTAAGGTATGATTTAGACTTTGGCGTCCTCAGTTTGCCGCTATCTGGCATTCGAAAGTGAATGCGGAGTACCACGGTCAAAGATGGAAAAAGGCCCTCGATCCAACCCATAAGCAATGTGGGGGACCACATTGAAAAATGGCCAAATTCTCTCGATCCACCAACTCATAAAGTAATGTGGGGGACCACAGTGATAGATGGCCAAAGTTTCTCGATCCAATTCATAAGCAATGTGGGGGACCACAGTGAAAGATGGTCAAAGTCGATAGGTCCACTTCATATGCAATATCTTCTCATATCTCCTCTCCCTTAGCGTTTTGGATTCAATGGACGAAATTGACAAAAAACTTAACCAAAAAACGTTTAAGGTGTGATTTAGACTTTGGCGTCCTCAGTTTGCCGCTATCTGGCATTCGAAAGTGAATGCGGAGTACCACGGTCAAAGATGGAAAAAGGCCTTCGATCCAACCCATAAGCAATGTGGGGGACCACATTGTAAAATGGCCAAATTCTCTCGATCCAACTCATAAAGTAATATGGGGGACCACAGTGATAGATGGCCAAAGTTTCTCGATCCAATTCATAAGCAATGTGGGGGACCACAGTGAAAGATGGTCAAAGTCGATAGGTCCACTTCATATGCAATATCTTCTCACATCTCCTCTCCCTTAGCGTTTTGGATTCAATGGACGAAATTGACAAAAAACTTAACCAAAAACGTTTAAGGTATGATTTAGACTTTGGCGTCCTCAGTTTGCCGCTATCTGGCATTCGAAAGTGAATGCGGAGTACCACGGTCAAAGATGGAAAAAGGCCTTCGATCCAACCCATAAGCAATGTGGGGGACCACATTGTAAAATGGCCAAATTCTCTCGATCCAACTCATAAAGTAATATGGGGGACCACAGTGATAGATGGCCAAAGTTTCTCGATCCAATTCATAAGCAATGTGGGGGACCACAGTGAAAGATGGTCAAAGTCGATAGGTCCACTTCATATGCAATATCTTCTCACATCTCCTCTCCCTTAGCGTTTTGGATTCAATGGACGAAATTGACAAAAAACTTAACCAAAAAACGTTTAAGGTATGATTTAGACTTTGGCGTCCTCAGTTTGCCGCTATCTGGCATTCGAAAGTGAATGCGGAGTACCACGGTCAAAGATGGAAAAAGGCCCTCGATCCAACCCATAAGCAATGTGGGGGACCACATTGAAAAATGGCCAAATTCTCTCGATCCAACTCATAAAGTAATGTGGGGCACCACAGTGATAGATGGCCAAAGTTTCTCGATCCAATTCATAAAGTAATGTTGGGGACCACATTGAAAAATGGCCAAATTCTCTCGATCCAACTCATAAAGTAATGTGGGGGACCACAGTGATAGATGGCCAAAGTTTCTCGATCCAATTCATAAGCAATGTGGGGGACCACAATGAAAGATGGTCAAAGTCGATAGGTCCACTTCATATGCAATATCTTCTCATATCTCCTCTCCCTTAGCGTTTTGGATTCAGTGGACGAAATTGACAAAAAACTTAACCAAGAAACGTTTAAGGTATGATTTAGACTTTGGCGTCCTCAGTTTGCCGCTATCTGGCATTCGAAAGTGAATGCGGAGTACCACGGTCAAAGATGGAAAAAGGCCCTCGATCCAACTCATAAAGTAATGTGGGGGACCACAGTGATAGACGGCCAAAGTTTCTCGATCCAATTCATAAGCAATGTGGGGGACCACAGTGAAAGATGGTCAAAGTCGATAGGTCCACTTCATATGCAATATCTTCTCATATCTCCTCTCCCTTAGCGTTTTGGATTCAGTTTACGAAATTGACAAAAAACTTAACCAAAAAACGTTTAAGGTATGATTTAGACTTTGGCGTCCTCAGTTTGCCGCTATCTGGCATTCGAAAGTGAATGCGGAGTACCAAGGTCAAAGATGGAAAAAGGCCCTCGATCCAACCCATAAGCAATGTCGGGGATCACAGTGAAAAATGGCCAAATTCTCTCGATCCAACTCATAAAGTAATGTGGGGGACCACAGTGATAGACGGCCAAAGTTTCTCGATCCAATTCATAAGCAATGTGGGGGACCACAGTGAAAGATGGTCAAAGTCGATAGGTCCACTTCATATGCAATATCTTCTCATATCTCCTCTCCCTTAGCGTTTTGGATTCAGTGGACGAAATTGACAAAAAACTTAACCAAAAAACGTTTAAGGTATGATTTAGACTTTGGCGTCCTCAGTTTGCCGCTATCTGGCATTCGAAAGTGAATGCGGAGTACCACGGTCAAAGATGGAAAAAGGCCCTCGATCCAACCCATAAGCAATGTGGGGGACCACATTGAAAAATGGCCAAATTCTCTCGATCCAACTCATAAAGTAATGTGGGGGACCACAGTGATAGATGGCCAAAGTTTCTCGATCCAATTCATAAGCAATGTGGGGGACCACAATGAAAGACGGTCAAAGTCGATAGGTCCACTTCATATGCAATATCTTCTCATATCTCCTCTCCCTTAGCGTTTTGGATTCAGTGGACGAAATTGACAAAAAACTTAACCAAAAAACGTTTAAGGTATGATTTAGACTTTGGCGTCCTCAGTTTGCCGCTATCTGGCATTCGAAAGTGAATGCGGAGTACCACGGTCAAAGATGGAAAAAGGCCCTCGATCCAACCCATAAGCAATGTGGGGGACCACATTGAAAAATAGCCAAATTCTCTCGATCCAACTCATAAAGTAATGTGGGGGACCACAGTGATAGATGGCCAAAGTTTCTCGATCCAATTCATAAGTAATGTGGGGGACCACAGTGAAAGATGGTCAAAGTCGATAGGTCCACTTCATATGCAATATCTTCTCATATCTCCTCTCCCTTAGCGTTTTGGATTCAATGGACGAAATTGACAAAAAACTTAACCAAAAAACGTTTAAGGTATGATTTAGACTTTGGCGTCCTCAGTTTGCCGCTATCTGGCATTCGAAAGTGAATGCGGAGTACCACGGTCAAAGATGGAAAAAGGCCCTCGATCCAACCCATAAGCAATGTGGGGGACCACATTGAAAAATGGCCAAATTCTCTCGATCCAACTCATAAAGTAATGTGGGGGACCACAGTGATAGATGGCCAAAGTTTCTCGATCCAATTCATAAGCAATGTGGGGGACCACAGTGAAAGATGGTCAAAGTCGATAGGTCCACTTCATATGCAATATCTTCTCATATCTCCTCTCCCTTAGCGTTTTGGATTCAATGGACGAAATTGACAAAAAACTTAACCAAAAAACGTTTAAGGTATGATTTAGACTTTAGCGTCCTCAGTTTGCCGCTATGTGGCATTCGAAAGTGAATGCGGAGTACCACGGTCAAAGATGGAAAAAGGCCCTCGATCCAACCCATAAGCAATGTGGGGGACCACATTGAAAAATGGCCAAATTCTCTCGATCCAACTCATAAAGTAATGTGGGGCACCACAGTGATAGATGGCCAAAGTTTCTCGATCCAATTCATAAGCAATGTGGGGGACCACAGTGAAAGATGGTCAAAGTCGATAGGTCCACTTCATATGCAATATCTTCTCATATCTCCTCTCCCTTAGCGTTTTGGATTCAGTGGACGAAATTGACAAAAAACTTAACCAAAAAACGTTTAAGGTATGATTTAGACTTTGGCGTCCTCAGTTTGCCGCTATCTGGCATTCGAAAGTGAATGCGGAGTACCACGGTCAAAGATGGAAAAAGGCCCTCGATCCAACCCATAAGCAATGTGGGGGATCACAGTGAAAAATGGCCAAATTCTCTCGATCCACCAACTCATAAAGTAATGTGGGGGACCACAGTGATAGATGGCCAAAGTTTCTCGATCCAATTCATAAGCAATGTGGGGGACCACAGTGAAAGATGGTCAAAGTCGATAGGTCCACTTCATATGCAATATCTTCTCATATCTCCTCTCCCTTAGCGTTTTGGATTCAATGGACGAAATTGACAAAAAACTTAATAAAAAAACGTTTAAGGTATGATTTAGACTTTGGCGTCCTCAGTTTGCCGCTATCTGGCATTCGAAAGTGAATGCGGAGTACCACGGTCAAAGATGGAAAAAGGCCCTCGATCCAACCCATAAGCAATGTGGGGGACCACATTGAAAAATGGCCAAATTCTCTCGATCCAACTCATAAAGTAATGTGGGGCACCACAGTGATAGATGGCCAAAGTTTCTCTATCCAATTCATAAAGTAATGTTGGGGACCACATTGAAAAATGGCCAAATTCTCTCGATCCAACTCATAAAGTAATGTGGGGGACCACAGTGATAGATGGCCAAAGTTTCTCGATCCAATTCATAAGCAATGTGGGGGACCACAGTGAAAGATGGTCAAAGTCGATAGGTCCACTTCATATGCAATATTTTCTCATATCTCCTCTCCCTTAGCGTTTTGGATTCAGTGGACGAAATTGACAAAAAACTTAACCAAAAAACGTTTAAGGTATGATTTAGACTTTGGCGTCCTCAGTTTGCCGCTATCTGGCATTCGAAAGTGAATGCGGAGTACCACGGTCAAAGATGGAAAAAGGCCCTCGATCCAACCCATAAGCAATGTGGGGGACCACATTGAAAAATGGCCAAATTCTCTCGATCCAACTCATAAAGTAATGTGGGGCACCACAGTGATAGATGGCCAAAGTTTCTCTATCCAATTCATAAAGTAATGTTGGGGACCACATTGAAAAATGGCCAAATTCTCTCGATCCAACTCATAAAGTAATGTGGGGCACCACAGTGATAGATGGCCAAAGTTTCTCTATCCAATTCATAAAGTAATGTTGGGGACCACATTGAAAAATGGCCAAATTCTCTCGATCCAACTCATAAAGTAATGTGGGGGACCACAGTGATAGATGGCCAAAGTTTCTCGATCCAATTCATAAGCAATGTGAAAGATGTTCAAAGTCGATAGGTCCACTTCATATGCAATATCTTCTCATGTCTCCTCTCCCTTAGCGTTTTGGATTCAGTGGACGAAATTGACAAAAAACTTAACCAAAAAACGTTTAAGGTATGATTTAGACTTTGGTGTCCTCAGTTTGCCGCTATCTGGCATTCGAAAGTGAATGCGGAGTACCACGGTCAAAGATGGAAAAAGGCCCGCGATCCAACCCATAAGCAATGTGGGGGATCACAGTGAGAAATGGCCAAATTCTCTCGATCCAATTCATAAGCAATGTGGGGGACCACAGTGAAAGATGGTCAAAGTCGATAGGTCCACTTCATATGCAATATTTTCTCATATCTCCTCTCCCTTAGCGTTTTGGATTCAGTGGACGAAATTGACAAAAAACTTAACCAAAAAACGTTTAAGGTATGATTTAGACTTTGGCGTCCTCAGTTTGCAGCTATCTGGCATCCGAAAGTGAATGCGGAGTACCACGGTCAAAGATGGAAAAAGGCCCTCGATCCAACCCATAAGCAATGTGGGGGACCACATTGAAAAATGGTCAAATTCTCTCGATCCAACTCATAAAGTAATGTGGGGGACCACAGTGATAGATGGCCAAAGTTTCTCGATCCAATTCATAAGCAATGTGGGGGACCACAGTGAAAGATGGTCAAAGTCGATAGGTCCACTTCATATGCAATATCTTCTCATATCTCCTCTCCGTTAACGTTTTGGATTCAATGGACGAAATTGACAAAAAACTTAACCAAAATACGTTTAAGGTATGATTTAGACTTTGGCGTCCTCAGTTTGCCGCTATCTGGCATCCGAAAGTGAATGCGGAGTACCACGGTCAAAGATGGAAAAAGGCCCTCGATCCAACCCATAAGCAATGTGGGGGACCACATTGAAAAATGGCCAAATTCTCTCGATCCAACTCATAAAGTAATGTGGGGGACCACAGTGATAGATGGCCAAAGTTTCTCGATCCAATTCATAAGCAATGTGGGGGACCACAGTGAAAGATGGTCAAAGTCGATAGGTCCACTTCATATGCAATATCTTCTCATATCTCCTCTCCGTTAACGTTTTGGATTCAATGGACGAAATTGACAAAAAACTTAACCAAAAAACGTTTAAGGTATGATTTAGACTTTGGCGTCCTCAGTTTGCCGCTATCTGGCATTCGAAAGTGAATGCGGAGTACCACGGTCAAAGATGGAAAAAGGCCCTCGATCCAACCCATAAGCAATGTGGGGGACCACATTGAAAAATGGCCAAATTCTCTCGATCCAACTCATAAAGTAATGTGGGGCACCACAGTGATAGATGGCCAAAGTTTCTCGATCCTATTCATAAGCAATGTGGGGGACCACAGTGAAAGATGGTCAAAGTCGATAGGTCCACTTCATATGCAATATCTTCTCATATCTCCTCTCCGTTAACGTTTTGGATTCAATGGACGAAATTGACAAAAAACTTAACCAGAAAACGTTTAAGGTATGATTTAGACTTTGGCGTCCTCAGTTTGCCGCTATCTGGCATTCGAAAGTGAATGCGGAGTACCACGGTCAAAGATGGAAAAAGGCCCTCGATCCAACCCATAAGCAATGTGGGGGACCACATTGAAAAATGGCCAAATTCTCTCGATCCAACTCATAAAGTAATGTGGGGGACCACAGTGATAGATGGCCAAAGTTTCTCGATCCAATTCATAAGCAATGTGGGGGACCACAGTGAAAGATGGTCAAAGTCGATAGGTCCACTTCATATGCAATATCTTCTCATATCTCCTCTCCCTTAGCGTTTTGGATTCAATGGACGAAATTGACAAAAAACTTAACCAAAAACGTTTAAGGTATGATTTAGACTTTGGCGTCCTCAGTTTGCCGCTATCTGGCATTCGAAAGTGAATGCGGAGTACCACGGTCAAAGATGGAAAAAGGCCCTCGATCCAACCCATAAGCAATGTGGGGGACCACATTGAAAAATGGCCAAATTCTCTCGATCCAACTCATAAAGTAATGTGGGGGACCACAGTGATAGATGGCCAAAGTTTCTCGATCCAATTCATAAGCAATGTGGGGGACCACAGTGAAAGATGGTCAAAGTCGATAGGTCCACTTCATATGCAATATCTTCTCATATCTCCTCTCCCGTAGCATTTTGGATTCAATGGACGAAATTGACAAAAAACTTAACCAAATAACGTTTAAGGTATGATTTAGACTTTGGCGTCCTCAGTTTGCCGCTATCTGGCATTCGAAAGTGAATGCGGAGTACCACGGTCAAAGATGGAAAAAGGCCCTCGATCCAACCCATAAGCAATTTGGGGGACCACATTGAAAAATGGCCAAATTCTCTCGATCCACCAACTCATAAAGTAATGTGGGGGACCACAGTGATAGATGGCCAAAGTTTCTCGATCCAATTCATAAGCAATGTGGAGGACCACAGTGAAAGATGGTCAAAGTCGATAGGTCCACTTCATATGCAATATCTTCTCATATCTCCTCTCCCGTAGCATTTTGGATTCAATGGACGAAATTGACAAAAAACTTAACCAAATAACGTTTAAGGTATGATTTAGACTTTGGCGTCCTCAGTTTGCCGCTATCTGGCATTCGAAAGTGAATGCGGAGTACCACGGTCAAAGATGGAAAAAGGCCCTCGATCCAACCCATAAGCAATGTGGGGGACCACATTGAAAAATGGCCAAATTCTCTCGATCCAACTCATAAAGTAATGTGGGGGACCACAGTGATAGATGGCCAAAGTTTCTCGATCCAATTCATAAGCAATGTGGGGGACCACAGTGAAAGATGGTCAAAGTCGATAGGTCCACTTCATATGCAATATCTTCTCATATCTCCTCTTCGTTAACGTTTTGGATTCAATGGACGAAATTGACAAAAAACTTAACCAAAAAACGTTTAAGGTATGATTTAGACTTTGGCGTCCTCAGTTTGCCGCTATCTGGCATTCGAAAGTGAATGCGGAGTACCACGGTCAAAGATGGAAAAAGGCCCTCGATCCAACCCATAAGCAATGTGGGGGACCACATTGAAAAATGGCCAAATTCTCTCGATCCAACTCATAAAGTAATGTGGGGCACCACAGTGATAGATGGCCAAAGTTTCTCGATCCAATTCATAAGCAATGTGGGGGACCACAGTGAAAGATGGTCAAAGTCGATAGGTCCACTTCATATGCAATATTTTCTCATATCTCCTCTCCCTTAGCGTTTTGGATTCAGTGGACGAAATTGACAAAAAACTTAACCAAAAAACGTTTAAGGTATGATTTAGACTTTGGCGTCCTCAGTTTGCCGCTATCTGGCATCCGAAAGTGAATGCGGAGTACCACGGTCAAAGATGGAAAAAGGCCCTCGATCCAACCCATAAGCAATGTGGCGGACCACATTGAAAAATGGCCAAATTCTCTCGATCCAACTCATAAAGTAATGTGGGGGACCACAGTGATAGATGGCCAAAGTTTCTCGATCCAATTCATAAGCAATGTGGGGGACCACAGTGATAGATGGCCAAAGTTTCTCGATCCAATTCATAAGCAATGTGGGGGACCACAGTGAAAGATGGTCAAAGTCGATAAGTCCACTTCATATGCAAATCTTCTCATATCTCCTCTCCCTTAGCGTTTTGGATTCAATGGACGAAATTGACAAAAAACTTAACAAAAAAACGTTTAAGGTATGATTTAGACTTTGGCGTCCTCAGTTTGCCGCTATCTGGCATTCAAAAGTGAATGCGGAGTACTACGGTCAAAGATGGAAAAAGGCCCTCGATCCAACCCATAAGCAATGTGGGGGACCACATTGAAAAATGGCCAAATTCTCTCGATCCAACTCATAAAGTAATGTGGGGGACCACAGTATGGCCAAAGTTTCTCGATCCAATTCATAAGCAATGTGGGGGACCACAGTGAAAGATGGTCAAAGTCGATAGGTCCACTTCATATGCAATATCTTCTCATATCTCCTCTCCCTTAGCGTTTTGGATTCAATGGACGAAATTGACAAAAAACTTAACCAAAAACGTTTAAGGTATGATTTAGACTTTGGCGTCCTCAGTTTGCCGCTATCTGGCATTCAAAAGTGAATGCGGAGTACTACGGTCAAAGATGGAAAAAGGCCCTCGATCCAACCCATAAGCAATGTGGGGGACCACATTGAAAAATGGCCAAATTCTCTCGATCCAACTCATAAAGTAATGTGGGGGACCACAGTGATAGATGGCCAAAGTTTATCGATCCAATTCATAAGCAATGTGGGGGACCACAGTGAAAGATGGTCAAAGTCGATAGGTCCACTTCATATGCAATATTTTCTCATATCTCCTCTCCCTTAGCGTTTTGGATTCAGTGGACGAAATTGACAAAAAACTTAACCAAAAAACGTTTAAGGTATGATTTAGACTTTGGCGTCCTCAGTTTGCCGCTATCTGGCATTCGAAAGTGAATGCGGAGTACCACGGTCAAAGATGGAAAAAGGCCCTCGATCCAACCCATAAGCAATGTGGGGGACCACATTGAAAAATGGCCAAATTCTCTCGATCCAACTCATAAAGTAATGTGGGGCACCACAGTGATAGATGGCCAAAGTTTCTCTATCCAATTCATAAAGTAATGTTGGGGACCACATTGAAAAATGGCCAAATTCTCTCGATCCAACTCATAAAGTAATGTGGGGCACCACAGTGATAGATGGCCAAAGTTTCTCTATCCAATTCATAAAGTAATGTTGGGGACCACATTGAAAAATGGCCAAATTCTCTCGATCCAACTCATAAAGTAATGTGGGGGACCACAGTGATAGATGGCCAAAGTTTCTCGATCCAATTCATAAGCAATGTGAAAGATGTTCAAAGTCGATAGGTCCACTTCATATGCAATATCTTCTCATGTCTCCTCTCCCTTAGCGTTTTGGATTCAGTGGACGAAATTGACAAAAAACTTAACCAAAAAACGTTTAAGGTATGATTTAGACTTTGGTGTCCTCAGTTTGCCGCTATCTGGCATTCGAAAGTGAATGCGGAGTACCACGGTCAAAGATGGAAAAAGGCCCGCGATCCAACCCATAAGCAATGTGGGGGATCACAGTGAGAAATGGCCAAATTCTCTCGATCCAATTCATAAGCAATGTGGGGGACCACAGTGAAAGATGGTCAAAGTCGATAGGTCCACTTCATATGCAATATTTTCTCATATCTCCTCTCCCTTAGCGTTTTGGATTCAGTGGACGAAATTGACAAAAAACTTAACCAAAAAACGTTTAAGGTATGATTTAGACTTTGGCGTCCTCAGTTTGCAGCTATCTGGCATCCGAAAGTGAATGCGGAGTACCACGGTCAAAGATGGAAAAAGGCCCTCGATCCAACCCATAAGCAATGTGGGGGACCACATTGAAAAATGGTCAAATTCTCTCGATCCAACTCATAAAGTAATGTGGGGGACCACAGTGATAGATGGCCAAAGTTTCTCGATCCAATTCATAAGCAATGTGGGGGACCACAGTGAAAGATGGTCAAAGTCGATAGGTCCACTTCATATGCAATATCTTCTCATATCTCCTCTCCGTTAACGTTTTGGATTCAATGGACGAAATTGACAAAAAACTTAACCAAAATACGTTTAAGGTATGATTTAGACTTTGGCGTCCTCAGTTTGCCGCTATCTGGCATCCGAAAGTGAATGCGGAGTACCACGGTCAAAGATGGAAAAAGGCCCTCGATCCAACCCATAAGCAATGTGGGGGACCACATTGAAAAATGGCCAAATTCTCTCGATCCAACTCATAAAGTAATGTGGGGGACCACAGTGATAGATGGCCAAAGTTTCTCGATCCAATTCATAAGCAATGTGGGGGACCACAGTGAAAGATGGTCAAAGTCGATAGGTCCACTTCATATGCAATATCTTCTCATATCTCCTCTCCGTTAACGTTTTGGATTCAATGGACGAAATTGACAAAAAACTTAACCAAAAAACGTTTAAGGTATGATTTAGACTTTGGCGTCCTCAGTTTGCCGCTATCTGGCATTCGAAAGTGAATGCGGAGTACCACGGTCAAAGATGGAAAAAGGCCCTCGATCCAACCCATAAGCAATGTGGGGGACCACATTGAAAAATGGCCAAATTCTCTCGATCCAACTCATAAAGTAATGTGGGGCACCACAGTGATAGATGGCCAAAGTTTCTCGATCCTATTCATAAGCAATGTGGGGGACCACAGTGAAAGATGGTCAAAGTCGATAGGTCCACTTCATATGCAATATCTTCTCATATCTCCTCTCCGTTAACGTTTTGGATTCAATGGACGAAATTGACAAAAAACTTAACCAGAAAACGTTTAAGGTATGATTTAGACTTTGGCGTCCTCAGTTTGCCGCTATCTGGCATTCGAAAGTGAATGCGGAGTACCACGGTCAAAGATGGAAAAAGGCCCTCGATCCAACCCATAAGCAATGTGGGGGACCACATTGAAAAATGGCCAAATTCTCTCGATCCAACTCATAAAGTAATGTGGGGGACCACAGTGATAGATGGCCAAAGTTTCTCGATCCAATTCATAAGCAATGTGGGGGACCACAGTGAAAGATGGTCAAAGTCGATAGGTCCACTTCATATGCAATATCTTCTCATATCTCCTCTCCCTTAGCGTTTTGGATTCAATGGACGAAATTGACAAAAAACTTAACCAAAAACGTTTAAGGTATGATTTAGACTTTGGCGTCCTCAGTTTGCCGCTATCTGGCATTCGAAAGTGAATGCGGAGTACCACGGTCAAAGATGGAAAAAGGCCCTCGATCCAACCCATAAGCAATGTGGGGGACCACATTGAAAAATGGCCAAATTCTCTCGATCCAACTCATAAAGTAATGTGGGGGACCACAGTGATAGATGGCCAAAGTTTCTCGATCCAATTCATAAGCAATGTGGGGGACCACAGTGAAAGATGGTCAAAGTCGATAGGTCCACTTCATATGCAATATCTTCTCATATCTCCTCTCCCGTAGCATTTTGGATTCAATGGACGAAATTGACAAAAAACTTAACCAAATAACGTTTAAGGTATGATTTAGACTTTGGCGTCCTCAGTTTGCCGCTATCTGGCATTCGAAAGTGAATGCGGAGTACCACGGTCAAAGATGGAAAAAGGCCCTCGATCCAACCCATAAGCAATTTGGGGGACCACATTGAAAAATGGCCAAATTCTCTCGATCCACCAACTCATAAAGTAATGTGGGGGACCACAGTGATAGATGGCCAAAGTTTCTCGATCCAATTCATAAGCAATGTGGAGGACCACAGTGAAAGATGGTCAAAGTCGATAGGTCCACTTCATATGCAATATCTTCTCATATCTCCTCTCCCGTAGCATTTTGGATTCAATGGACGAAATTGACAAAAAACTTAACCAAATAACGTTTAAGGTATGATTTAGACTTTGGCGTCCTCAGTTTGCCGCTATCTGGCATTCGAAAGTGAATGCGGAGTACCACGGTCAAAGATGGAAAAAGGCCCTCGATCCAACCCATAAGCAATGTGGGGGACCACATTGAAAAATGGCCAAATTCTCTCGATCCAACTCATAAAGTAATGTGGGGGACCACAGTGATAGATGGCCAAAGTTTCTCGATCCAATTCATAAGCAATGTGGGGGACCACAGTGAAAGATGGTCAAAGTCGATAGGTCCACTTCATATGCAATATCTTCTCATATCTCCTCTTCGTTAACGTTTTGGATTCAATGGACGAAATTGACAAAAAACTTAACCAAAAAACGTTTAAGGTATGATTTAGACTTTGGCGTCCTCAGTTTGCCGCTATCTGGCATTCGAAAGTGAATGCGGAGTACCACGGTCAAAGATGGAAAAAGGCCCTCGATCCAACCCATAAGCAATGTGGGGGACCACATTGAAAAATGGCCAAATTCTCTCGATCCAACTCATAAAGTAATGTGGGGCACCACAGTGATAGATGGCCAAAGTTTCTCGATCCAATTCATAAGCAATGTGGGGGACCACAGTGAAAGATGGTCAAAGTCGATAGGTCCACTTCATATGCAATATTTTCTCATATCTCCTCTCCCTTAGCGTTTTGGATTCAGTGGACGAAATTGACAAAAAACTTAACCAAAAAACGTTTAAGGTATGATTTAGACTTTGGCGTCCTCAGTTTGCCGCTATCTGGCATCCGAAAGTGAATGCGGAGTACCACGGTCAAAGATGGAAAAAGGCCCTCGATCCAACCCATAAGCAATGTGGCGGACCACATTGAAAAATGGCCAAATTCTCTCGATCCAACTCATAAAGTAATGTGGGGGACCACAGTGATAGATGGCCAAAGTTTCTCGATCCAATTCATAAGCAATGTGGGGGACCACAGTGATAGATGGCCAAAGTTTCTCGATCCAATTCATAAGCAATGTGGGGGACCACAGTGAAAGATGGTCAAAGTCGATAAGTCCACTTCATATGCAAATCTTCTCATATCTCCTCTCCCTTAGCGTTTTGGATTCAATGGACGAAATTGACAAAAAACTTAACAAAAAAACGTTTAAGGTATGATTTAGACTTTGGCGTCCTCAGTTTGCCGCTATCTGGCATTCAAAAGTGAATGCGGAGTACTACGGTCAAAGATGGAAAAAGGCCCTCGATCCAACCCATAAGCAATGTGGGGGACCACATTGAAAAATGGCCAAATTCTCTCGATCCAACTCATAAAGTAATGTGGGGGACCACAGTATGGCCAAAGTTTCTCGATCCAATTCATAAGCAATGTGGGGGACCACAGTGAAAGATGGTCAAAGTCGATAGGTCCACTTCATATGCAATATCTTCTCATATCTCCTCTCCCTTAGCGTTTTGGATTCAATGGACGAAATTGACAAAAAACTTAACCAAAAACGTTTAAGGTATGATTTAGACTTTGGCGTCCTCAGTTTGCCGCTATCTGGCATTCAAAAGTGAATGCGGAGTACTACGGTCAAAGATGGAAAAAGGCCCTCGATCCAACCCATAAGCAATGTGGGGGACCACATTGAAAAATGGCCAAATTCTCTCGATCCAACTCATAAAGTAATGTGGGGGACCACAGTGATAGATGGCCAAAGTTTCTCGATCCAGTTCATAAGCAATGTGGGGGACCACAGTGAAAGATGGTCAAAGTCGATAGGTCCACTTCATATGCAATATCTTCTCATATCTCCTCTCGGTTAACGTTTTGGATTCAATGGACGAAATTGACAAAAAACTTAACCAAAAACGTTTAAGGTATGATTTAGACTTTGGCGTCCTCAGTTTGCCGCTATCTGGCATTCAAAAGTGAATGCGGAGTACTACGGTCAAAGATGGAAAAAGGCCCTCGATCCAACCCACAAGCAATGTGGGGGACCACATTGAAAAATGGCCAAATTCTCTCGATCCACCAACTCATAAAGTAATGTGGGGGACCACAGTGATAGATGGCCAAAGTTTCTCGATCCAATTCATAAGCAATGTGGGGGACCACAGTGAAAGATGGTCAAAGTCGATAGGTCCACTTCATATGCAATATCTTCTCATATCTCCTCTCCCTTAGCGTTTTGGATTCAATGGACGAAATTGACAAAAAACTTAACCAAAAACGTTTAAGGTATGATTTAGACTTTGGCGTCCTCAGTTTGCCGCTATCTGGCACTCAAAAGTGAATGCGGAGTACTACGGTCAAAGATGGAAAAAGGCCCTCGATCCAACCCATAAGCAATGTGGGGGACCACATTGAAAAATGGCCAAATTCTCTCGATCCAACTCATAAAGTAATGTGGGGGACCACAGTGATAGATGGCCAAAGTTTCTCGATCCAATTCATAAGCAATGTGGGGGACCACAGTGAAAGATGGTCAAAGTCGATATGTCCACTTCATATGCAATATCTTCTCATATCTCCTCTCCCTTAGCGTTTTGGATTCAATGGACGAAATTGACAAAAAACTTAACCAAAAAACGTTTAAGGTATGATTTAGACTTTGGCGTCCTCAGTTTGCCGCTGTCTAGCATTCGAAAGTGAATGCGGAGTACCACGGTCAAAGATGGAAAAAGGCCCTCGATCCAACCCATAAGCAATGTGAGGGACCACATTGAAAAATGGCCAAATTCTCTCGATCCAACTCATAAAGTAATGTGGGGGACCACAGTGATAGATGGCCAAAGTTTCTCGATCCAATTCATAAGCAATGTGGGGGACCACAGTGAAAGATGGTCAAAGTCGATAGGTCCACTTCATATGCAATATCTTCTCATATCTCCTCTCGGTTAACGTTTTGGATTCAATGGGCGAAATTGACAAAAAACTTAACCAAAAACGTTTAAGGTATGATTTAGACTTTGGCGTCCTCAGTTTGCCGCTATCTGGCATTCAAAAGTGAATGCGGAGTACTACGGTCAAAGATGGAAAAAGGCCCTCGATCCAACCCATAAGCAATGTGGGGGACCACATTGAAAAATGGCCAAATTCTCTCGATCCACCAACTCATAAAGTAATGTGGGGGACCACAGTGATAGATGGCCAAAGTTTCTCGATCCAATCCATAAGCAATGTGGGGGACCACAGTGAAAGATGGTCAAAGTCGATAGGTCCACTTCATATGCAATATCTTCTCATATCTCCTCTCCCTTAGCGTTTTGGATTCAATGGACGAAATTGACAAAAAACTTAACCAAAAACGTTTAAGGTATGATTTAGACTTTGGCGTCCTCAGTTTGCCGCTATCTGGCATTCAAAAGTGAATGCGGAGTACTACGGTCAAAGATGGAAAAAGGCCCTCGATCCAACCCATAAGCAATGTGGGGGACCACATTGAAAAATGGCCAAATTCTCTCGATCCAACTCATAAAGTAATGTGGGGGACCACAGTGATAGATGGCCAAAGTTTCTCGATCCAATTCATAAGCAATGTGGGGGACCGCAGTGAAAGATGGTCAAAGTCGATAGGTCCACTTCATATGCAATATCTTCTCATATCTCCTCTCCGTTAACGTTTTGGATTCAATGGACGAAATTGACAAAAAACTTAACCAAAAACGTTTAAGGTATGATTTAGACTTTGGCGTCCTCAGTTTGCCGCTATCTGACATTCGAAAGTGAATGCGGAGTACCACGGTCAAAGATGGAAAAAGGCCCTCGATCCAACCCATAAGCAATGTGGGGGACCACATTGAAAAATGGCCAAATTCTCTCGATCCACCAACTCATAAAGTAATGTGGGGGACCACAGTGATAGATGGCCAAAGTTTCTCGATCCAATTCATAAGCAACGTGGGGGACCACAGTGAAAGATGGTCAAAGTCGATAGGTCCACTTCATATGCAATATCTTCTCATATCTCCTCTCCCTTAGCGTTTTGGATTCAGTGGACGAAATTGACAAAAAACTTAACAAAAAAACGTTTAAGGTATGATTTAGACTTTGGCGTCCTCAGTTTGCCGCTATCTGGCATTCAAAAGTGAATGCGGAGTACTACGGTCAAAGATGGAAAAAGGCCCTCGATCCAACCCATAAGCAATGTGGGGGACCACATTGAAAAATGGCCAAATTCTCTCGATCCAACTCATAAAGTAATGTGGGGGACCACAGTGATAGATGGCCAAAGTTTCTCGATCCAATTCATAAGCAATGTGGGGGACCACAGTGAAAGATGGTCAAAGTCGATAGGTATACTTCATATGCAATATTTTCTCATATCTCCTCTCCGTTAACATTTTGGATTCAATGGACGAAATTGACAAAAAACTTAACCAAAAACGTTTAAGGTATGATTTAGACTTTGGCGACCTCAGTTTGCCGCTATCTGGCATTCGAAAGTGAATGCGGAGTACCACGGTCAAAGATGGAAAAAGGCCCTCGATCCAACCCATAAGCAATGTGGGGGACCACATTGAAAAATGGCCAAATTCTCTCGATCCAACTCATAAAGTAATGTGGGGGACCACAGTGATAGATGGCCAAAGTTTCTCGATCCAATTCATAAGCAATGTGGGGGACCACAGTGAAAGATGGTCAAAGTCGATAGGTCCACTTCATATGCAATATCTTCTCATATCTCCTCTCCCTTAGCGTTTTGGATTCAATGGACGAAATTGACAAAAAACTTAACCAAAAACGTTTAAGGTATGATTTAGACTTTGGCGTCCTCAGTTTGCCGCTATCTGGCATTCGAAAGTGAATGCGGAGTACCACGGTCAAAAATGGAAAAAGGCCCTCGATCCAACCCATAAGCAATGTGGGGGACCACATTGAAAAATGGCCAAATTCTCTCGATCCACCAACTCATAAAGTAATGTGGGGGACCACAGTGATAGATGGCCAAAGTTTCTCGATCCAATTCATAAGCAATTTGGGGGACCACAGTGAAAGATGGTCAAAGTCGATAAGTCCACTTCATATGCAATATCTTCTCATATCTCCTCTCCGTTAACGTTTTGGATTCAATGGACGAAATTGACAAAAAACTTAACCAAAAAACGTTTAAGGTATGATTTAGACTTTGGCGTCCTCAGTTTGCCGCTATCTGGCATTCGAAAGTGAATGCGGAGTACCACGGTCAAAGATGGAAAAAGGCCCTCGATCCAACCCATAAGCAATGTGGGGGACCACATTGAAAAATGGCCAAATTCTCTCGATCCAACTCATAAAGTAATGTGGGGGACCACAGTGATAGATGGCCAAAGTTTCTCGATCCAATTCATAAGCAATGTGGGGGACCACAGTGAAAGATGGTCAAAGTCGATAAGTCCACTTCATATGCAATATCTTCTCATATCTCCTCTCCCTTAGCGTTTTGGGTTCAATGGACGAAATTGACAAAAAACTTAACAAAAAAACGTTTAAGGTATGATTTAGACTTTGGCGTCCTCAGTTTGCCGCTATCTGGCATTCGAAAGTGAATGCGGAGTACCACGGTCAAAGATGGAAAAAGGCCCTCGATCCAACCCATAAGCAATGTGGGGGACCACATTGAAAAATGGCCAAATTCTCTCGATCCAACTCATAAAGTAATGTGGGGGACCACAGTGATAGATGGCCCAAGTTTCTCGATCCAATTCATAAGCAATGTGGGGGACCACAGTGAATGATGGTCAAAGTCGATAGGTCCACTTCATATGCAATATCTTCTCATATCTCCTCTCCCTAAGCGTTTTAGATTCAATGGACGAAATTGACAAAAAACTTAACCAAAAAACGTTTAAGGTATGATTTAGACTTTGGCGTCCTCAGTTTGCCGCTATCTGGCATTCGAAAGTGAATGCGGAGTACCACGGTCAAAGATGGAAAAAGGCCCTCGATCCAACCCATAAACAATGTGGGGGACCACATTGAAAAATGGCCAAATTCTCTCGATCCAATTCATAAGCAATGTGGGGGACCACAGTGAAAGATGGTCAAAGTCGATAGGTCCACTTCATATGCAATATCTTCTCATATCTCCTCTCCCTAAGCGTTTTGGATTCAATGGACGAAATTGACAAAAAACTTAACCAAAAAACGTTTAAGGTATGATTTAGACTTTGGCGTCCTCAGTTTGCCGCTATCTGGCATTCGAAAGTGAATGCGGAGTATCACGGTCAAAGATGGAAAAAGGCCCTCGATCCAACCCATAAGCAATCTGGGGGACCACATTGAAAAATGGCCAAATTCTCTCGATCCAACTCACAAAGTAATGTGGGGGACCACAGTGATAGATGGCCAAAGTTTCTCGATCCAATTCATAAGCAATGTGGGGGACCACAGTGAAAGATGGTCAAAGTCGATAGGTCCACTTCATATGCAATATCTTCTCATATCTCCTCTCCCTAAGCGTTTTGGATTCAATGGACGAAATTGACAAAAAACTTAACCAAAAAACGTTTAAGGTATGATTTATACTTTGGCGTCCTCAGTTTGCCGCTATCTGGCATTCGAAAGTGAATGCGGAGTACCACGGTCAAAGATGGAAAAAGGCCCTCGATCCAACCCATAAGCAATGTGGGGGACCACATTGAAAAATGGCCAAATTCTCTCGATCCAACTCATAAAGTAATGTGGGGCACCACAGTGATAGATGGCCAAAGTTTCTCGATCCAATTCATAAACAATGTGGGGGACCACAGTGAAAGATGGTCAAAGTCGATAGGTCCACTTCATATGCAATATCTTCTCATATCTCCTCTCCCTTAGCGTTTTGGATTCAATGGACGAAATTGACAAAAAACTTAACCAAAAAACGTTTAAGGTATGATTTAGACTTTGGCGTCCTCAGTTTGCCGCTATCTGGCATTCGAAAGTGAATGCAGAGTACCACGGTCAAAGATGGAAAAAGGCCCTCGATCCAACCCATAAGCAATGTGGGGGACCACATTGAAAAATGGCCAAATTCTCTCGATCCACCAACTCATAAAGTAATGTGGGGGACCACAGTATGGCCAAAGTTTCTCGATCCAATTCATAAGCAATGTGGGGGACCACAGTGAAAGATGGTCAAAGTCGATAGGTCCACTTCATATGCAATATCTTCTCATATCTCCTCTCCCTTAGCGTTTTGGATTCAATGGACGAAATTGACAAAAAACTTAACCAAAAACGTTTAAGGTATGATTTAGACTTTGGCGTCCTCAGTTTGCCGCTATCTGGCATTCAAAAGTGAATGCGGAGTACTACGGTCAAAGATGGAAAAAGGCCCTCGATCCAACCCATAAGCAATGTGGGGGACCACATTGAAAAATGGCCAAATTCTCTCGATCCAAATCATAAAGTAATGTGGGGGACCACAGTGATAGATGGCCAAAGTTTCTCGATCCAATTCATAAGCAATGTGGGGGACCACAGTGAAAGATGGTCAAAGTCGATAGGTATACTTCATATGCAATATTTTCTCATATCTCCTCTCCGTTAACATTTTGGATTCAATGGACGAAATTGACAAAAAACTTAACCAAAAACGTTTAAGGTATGATTTAGACTTTGGCGTCCTCAGTTTGCCGCTATCTGGCATTCGAAAGTGAATGCGGAGTACCACGGTCAAAGATGGAAAAAGGCCCTCGATCCAACCCATAAGCAATGTGGGGGACCACATTGAAAAATGGCCAAATTCTCTCGATCCAACTCATAAAGTAATGTGGGGGACCACAGTGATAGATGGCCAAAGTTTCTCGATCCAATTCATAAGCAATGTGGGGGACCACAGTGAAAGATGGTCAAAGTCGATAGGTCCACTTCATATGCAATATCTTCTCATATCTCCTCTCCCTTAGCGTTTTGGATTCAATGGACGAAATTGACAAAAAACTTAACCAAAAACGTTTAAGGTATGATTTAGACTTTGGCGTCCTCAGTTTGCCGCTATCTGGCATTCGAAAGTGAATGCGGAGTACCACGGTCAAAAATGGAAAAAGGCCCTCGATCCAACCCATAAGCAATGTGGGGGACCACATTGAAAAATGGCCAAATTCTCTCGATCCACCAACTCATAAAGTAATGTGGGGGACCACAGTGATAGATGGCCAAAGTTTCTCGATCCAATTCATAAGCAATTTGGGGGACCACAGTGAAAGATGGTCAAAGTCGATAAGTCCACTTCATATGCAATATCTTCTCATATCTCCTCTCCCTTAGCGTTTTGGGTTCAATGGACGAAATTGACAAAAAACTTAACCAAAAAACGTTTAAGGTATGATTTAGACTTTGGCGTCCTCAGTTTGCCGCTATCTGGCATTCGAAAGTGAATGCGGAGTACCACGGTCAAAGATGGAAAAAGGCCCTCGATCCAACCCATAAGCAATGTGGGGGACCACATTGAAAAATGGCCAAATTCTCTCGATCCAACTCATAAAGTAATGTGGGGGACCACAGTGATAGATGGCCAAAGTTTCTCGATCCAATTCATAAGCAATGTGGGGGACCACAGTGAAAGATGGTCAAAGTCGATAAGTCCACTTCATATGCAATATCTTCTCATATCTCCTCTCCCTTAGCGTTTTGGGTTCAATGGACGAAATTGACAAAAAACTTAACCAAAAAACGTTTAAGGTATGATTTAGACTTTGGCGTCCTCAGTTTGCCGCTATCTGGCATTCGAAAGTGAATGCGGAGTACCACGGTCAAAGATGGAAAAAGGCCCTCGATCCAACCCATAAGCAATGTGGGGGACCACATTGAAAAATGGCCAAATTCTCTCGATCCAACTCATAAAGTAATGTGGGGGACCACAGTGATAGATGGCCCAAGTTTCTCGATCCAATTCATAAGCAATGTGGGGGACCACAGTGAATGATGGTCAAAGTCGATAGGTCCACTTCATATGCAATATCTTCTCATATCTCCTCTCCCTAAGCGTTTTAGATTCAATGGACGAAATTGACAAAAAACTTAACCAAAAAACGTTTAAGGTATGATTTAGACTTTGGCGTCCTCAGTTTGCCGCTATCTGGCATTCGAAAGTGAATGCGGAGTACCACGGTCAAAGATGGAAAAAGGCCCTCGATCCAACCCATAAACAATGTGGGGGACCACATTGAAAAATGGCCAAATTCTCTCGATCCAATTCATAAGCAATGTGGGGGACCACAGTGAAAGATGGTCAAAGTCGATAGGTCCACTTCATATGCAATATCTTCTCATATCTCCTCTCCCTAAGCGTTTTGGATTCAATGGACGAAATTGACAAAAAACTTAACCAAAAAACGTTTAAGGTATGATTTAGACTTTGGCGTCCTCAGTTTGCCGCTATCTGGCATTCGAAAGTGAATGCGGAGTACCACGGTCAAAGATGGAAAAAGGCCCTCGATCCAACCCATAAGCAATCTGGGGGACCACATTGAAAAATGGCCAAATTCTCTCGATCCAACTCACAAAGTAATGTGGGGGACCACAGTGATAGATGGCCAAAGTTTCTCGATCCAATTCATAAGCAATGTGGGGGACCACAGTGAAAGATGGTCAAAGTCGATAGGTCCACTTCATATGCAATATCTTCTCATATCTCCTCTCCCTAAGCGTTTTGGATTCAATGGACGAAATTGACAAAAAACTTAACCAAAAAACGTTTAAGGTATGATTTATACTTTGGCGTCCTCAGTTTGCCGCTATCTGGCATTCGAAAGTGAATGCGGAGTACCACGGTCAAAGATGGAAAAAGGCCCTCGATCCAACCCATAAGCAATGTGGGGGACCACATTGAAAAATGGCCAAATTCTCTCGATCCAACTCATAAAGTAATGTGGGGCACCACAGTGATAGATGGCCAAAGTTTCTCGATCCAATTCATAAGCAATGTGGGGGACCACAGTGAAAGATGGTCAAAGTCGATAGGTCCACTTCATATGCAATATCTTCTCATATCTCCTCTCCCTTAGCGTTTTGGATTCAGTGGACGAAATTGACAAAAAACTTAACCAAAAAAAGTTTAAGGTATGATTTAGACTTTGGCGTCCTCAGTTTGCCGCAATCTGGCATTCGAAAGTGAATGCGGAGTACCACGGTCAAAGATGGAAAAAGGCCCTCGATCCAACCCATAAGCAATGTGGGGGACCACATTGAAAAATGGCCAAATTCTCTCGATCCACCAACTCATAAAGTAATGTGGGGGACCACAGTGATAGATGGCCAAAGTTTCTCGATCCAATTCATAAGCAATGTGGGGGACCACAGTGAAAGATGGTCAAAGTCGATAGGTCCACTTCATATGCAATATCTTCTCATATCTCCTCTCCGTTAACGTTTTGGATTCAATGGACGAAATTGACAAAACACTTAACCAAAAAACGTTTAAGGTATGATTTAGACTTTGGCGTCCTCAGTTTGCCGCTATCTGGCATTCGAAAGTGAATGCGGAGTACCACGGTCAAAGATGGAAAAAGGCCCTCGATCCAACCCATAAGCAATATGGGGGACCACATTGAAAAATGGCCAAATTCTCTCGATCCAACTCATAAAGTAATGTGGGGGACCACAGTGATAGATGGCCAAAGTTTCTCGATCCAATTCATAAGCAATGTGGGGGACCACAGTGAAAGATGGTCAAAGTCGATAGGTCCACTTCATATGCAATATTTCTCATATCTCCTCTCCGTTAGCGTTTTGGATTCAATGGACGAAATTGACAAAAAACTTAGCCAAAAAACGTTTAAGGTATGATTTAGACTTTGGCGTCCTCAGTTTGCCGCTATCTGGCATTCGAAGGTGAATGCGGAGTACCACGGTCAAAGATGGAAAAAGGCCCTCGATCCAACCCATAAGCAATGTGGGGGACCACATTGAAAAATGGCCAAATTCTCTCGATCCAACTCATAAAGTAATGTGGGGGACCACAGTGATAGATGGCCAAAGTTTCTCGATCCAATTCATAAGCAATTTGGGGGACCACAGTGAAAGATGGTCAAAGTCGATAGGTCCACTTCATATGCAATATCTTCTCATATCTCCTCTCCGTTAACGTTTTGGATTCAATGGACGAAATTGACAAAAAACTTAACCAAAAAACGTTTAAGGTATGATTTAGACTTTGGCGTCCTCAGTTTGCCGCTATCTGGCATTCGAAAGTGAATGCGGAGTACCACGGTCAAAGATGGAAAAAGGCCCTCGATCCAACCCATAAGCAATGTGGGGGACCACATTGAAAAATGGCCAAATTCTCTCGATCCAACTCATAAAGTAATGTGGGGGACCACAGTGATAGATGGCCAAAGTTTCTCGATCCAATTCATAAGCAATTTGGGGGACCACAGTGAAAGATGGTCAAAGTCGATAGGTCCACTTCATATGCAATATCTTCTCATATCTCCTCTCCGTTAACGTTTTGGATTCAATGGACGAAATTGACAAAAAACTTAACCAAAAAACGTTTAAGGTATGATTTAGACTTTGGCGTCCTCAGTTTGCCGCTATCTGGCATTCGAAAGTGAATGCGGAGTACCACGGTCAAAGATGGAAAAAGGCCCTCGATCCAACCCATAAGCAATGTGGGGGACCACATTGAAAAATGGCCAAATTCTCTCGATCCAACTCATAAAGAAATGTGGGGCACCACAGTGATAGATGGCCAAAGTTTCTCGATCCAATTCATAAGCAATGTGGGGGACCACAGTGAAAGATGGTCAAAGTCGATAGGTCCACTTCATATGCAATATCTTCTCATATCTCCTCTCCGTTAGCGTTTTGGATTCAATGGACGAAATTGACAAAAAACTTAACCAAAAAACGTTTAAGGTATGATTTAGACTTTGGCGTCCTCAGTTTACCGCTATCTGGCATTCGAAAATGAATGCGGAGTACCACGGTCAAAGATGGAAAAAGGCCCTCGATCCAACCCATAAGCAATGTGGGGGACCACATTGAAAAATGGCCAAATTCTCTCGATCCAACTCATAAAGTAATGTGGGGGACCACAGTGATAGATGGCCAAAGTTTCTCGATCCAATTCATAAGCAATGTGGGGGACCACAGTGAAAGATAGTCAAAGTCAATAGGTCCACTTCATATGCAATATTTCTCATATCTCCTCTCCGTTAGCGTTTTGGATTCAAAGGACGAAATTGACAAAAAACTTAACCAAGAAACGTTTAAGGTATGATTTAGACTTTGGCGTCCTCAGTTTGCCGCTATCTGGCATTCGAAAGTGAATGCGGAGTACCACGGTCAAAGATGGAAAAAAACCCTCGATCCAACCCATAAGCAATGTGGGGGACCACATTGAAAAATGGCCAAATTCTCTCGATCCAACTCATAAAGTAATGTGGGGCACCACAGTGATAGATGGCCAAAGTTTCTCGATCCAATTCATAAGCAATGTGGGGGACCACAGTGAAAGATGGTCAAAGTCGATAGGTCCACTTCATATGCAATATCTTCTCATATCTCCTCTCCGTTAGCGTTTTGGATTCAATGGACGAAATTGACAAAAAACTTAACAAAAAAACGTTTAAGGTATGATTTAGACTTTGGCGTCCTCAGTTTGCCGCTATCTGGCATTCGAAAGTGAATGCGGAGTACCACGGTCAAAGATGGAAAAAGGCCCTCGATCCAACCCATAAGCAATGTGGGGGACCACATTGAAAAATGGCCAAATTCTCTCGATCCAACTCATAAAGTAATGTGGGGGACAACAGTGATAGATGGCCAAAGTTTCTCGATCCAATTCATAAGCAATGTGGGGGACCACAGTGAAAGATGGTCAAAGTCGATAGGTCCACTTCATATGCAATATCTTTTCATATCTCCTCTCCCTTAGCGTTTTGGATTCAGTGGACGACATTGGCAAAAAACTTAACCAAAAAACGTTTAAGGTATGATTTAGACTTTGGCGTCCTCAGTTTGCCGCTATCTGGCATTCGAAAGTGAATGCGGAGTACCACGGTCAAAGATGGAAAAAGGCCCTCGATCCAACCCATGTGGGGGACCACATTGAAAAATGGTCAAATTCTCTCGATCCAACTCATAAGCAATGTGGGGGACCACAGTGATAGATGGCCAAAGTTTCTCGATCCAATTCATAAGCAATGTGGGGGACCACAGTGAAAGATGGTCAAAGTCGATAGGTCCACTTCATATGCAATATCTTCTCATATCTCCTCTCCCTTAGCGTTTTGGATTCAATGGACGAAATTGACAAAAAACTTAACCAAAAAACGTTTAAGGTATGATTTAGACTTTGGCGTCCTCATCTGGCATTCGAAAGTGAATGCGGAGTACCACGGTCAAAGATGGAAAAAGGCCCTCGATCCAACCCATAAGCAATGTGGGGGACCACATTGAAAAATGGCCAAATTCTCTCTATCCAACTCATAAGCAATGTGGGGGACCACAGTGATAGATGGCCAAAGTTTCTCGATCCAATTCATAAGCAATGTGGGGGACCACAGTGAAAGATGGTCAAAGTCGATAGGTCCACTTCATATGCAATATCTTCTCATATCTCCTCTCCCTTAGCGTTTTGGATTCAATGGACGAAATTGACAAAAAACTTAACCAAAAAACGTTTAAGGTATGATTTAGACTTTGGCGTCCTCATCTGGCATTCGAAAGTGAATGCGGAGTACCACGGTCAAAGATGGAAAAAGGCCCTCGATCCAACCCATGTGGGGGACCACATTGAAAAATGGTCAAATTCTCTCGATCCAACTCATAAGCAATGTGGGGGACCACAGTGATAGATGGCCAAAGTTTCTCGATCCAATTCATAAGCAATGTGGGGGACCACAGTGAAAGATGGTCAAAGTCGATAGGTCCACTTCATATGCAATATCTTCTCATATCTCCTCTCCCTTAGCGTTTTGGATTCAGGGGACGAAATTGACAAAAAACTTAACCAAAAAACGTTTAAGGTATGATTTAGACTTTGGCGTCCTCAGTTTGCCGCTATCTGGCATTCGAAAGTGAATGCGGAGTACCACGGTCAAAGATGGAAAAAGGCCCTCGATCCAACCCATAAGCAATTTGGGGGACCACATTGAAAAATGGCCAAATTCTCTCGATCCACCAACTCATAAGCAATGTGGGGGACCACAGTGATAGATGGCCAAAGTTTCTCGATCCAATTCATAAGCAATGTGGGGGACCACAGTGAAAGATGGTCAAAGTCGATAGGTCCACTTCATATGCAATATCTTCTCATATCTCCTCTCCCTTAGCGTTTTGGATTCAGTGGACGAAATTGACAAAAAACTTAACCAATAAACGTTTAAGGTATGATTTAGACTTTGGCGTCCTCAGTTTACCGCTATCTGGCATTCGAAAGTGAATGCGGAGTACCACGGTCAAAGATGGAAAAAGGCCCTCGATCCAACCCATAAGCAATGTGGGGGACCACATTGAAAAATGTCCAAATTCTCTCGATCCAACTCATAAAGTAATGTGGGGGACCACAGTGATAGATGGCCAAAGTTTCTCGATCCAATTCATAAGCAATGTGGGGGACCACAGTGAAAGATGGTCAAAGTCGATAGGTCCACTTCATATGCAATATCTTCTCATATCTCCTCTCCGTTAACGTTTTGGATTCAATGGACGAAATTGACAAAAAACTTAACCAAAAAAGGTTTAAGGTATGATTTAGACTTTGGCGTCCTCAGTTTGCCGCTATCTGGCATTCGAAAGTGAATGCGGAGTACCACGGTCAAAGATGGAAAAAGGCCCTCGATCCAACCCATAAGCAATGTGGGGGACCACATTGAAAAATGTCCAAATTCTCTCGATCCAACTCATAAAGTAATGTGGGGGACCACAGTGATAGATGGCCAAAGTTTCTCGATCCAATTCATAAGCAATGTGGGGGACCACAGTGAAAGATGGTCAAAGTCGATAGGTCCACTTCATATGCAATATCTTCTCATATCTCCTCTCCCTTAGCGTTTTGGATTCAGTGGACGAAATTGACAAAAAACTTAACCAAAAAACGTTTAAGGTATGATTTAGACTTTGGCGTCCTCAGTTTACCGCTATCTGGCATTCGAAAGTGAATGCGGAGTACCACGGTCAAAGATGGAAAAAGGCCCTCGATCCAACCCATAAGCAATGTGGGGGACCACATTGAAAAATGGCCAAATTCTCTCGATCCAACTCATAAAGTAATGTGGGGGATCACAGTGATAGATGGCCAAAGTTTCTCGATCCAATTCATAAGCAATGTGGGGGACCACAGTGAAAGATGGTCAAAGTCGATAGGTCCACTTCATATGCAATATCTTCTCATATCTCCTCTCCGTTAACGTTTTGGATTCAATGGACGAAATTGACAAAAAACTTAACCAAATAACGTTTAAGGTATGATTTAGACTTTGGCGTCCTCAGTTTGCCGCTATCTGGCATTCGAAAGTGAATGCGGAGTACCACGGTCAAAGATGGAAAAAGGCCCTCGATCCAACCCATAAGCAATGTGGGGGACCACATTGAAAAATGGCCAAATTCTCTCGATCCAACTCATAAAGTAATGTGGGGGACCACAGTGATAGATGGCCAAAGTTTCTCGATCCAATTCATAAGCAATGTGGGGGACCACAGTGAAAGATGGTCAAAGTCGATAGGTCCACTTCATATGCAATATCTTCTCATATCTCCTCTCCGTTAACGTTTTGGATTCAATGGACGAAATTGACAAAAAACTTAACCAAAAAACGTTTAAGGTATGATTTAGACTTTGGCGTCCTCAGTTTGCCGCTATCTGGCATTCGAAAGTGAATGCGGAGTACCACGGTCAAAGATGGAAAAAGGCCCTCGATCCAACCCATAAGCAATGTGGGGGACCACATTGAAAAATGGCCAAATTCTCTCGATCCACCAACTCATAAAGTAATGTGGGGGACCACAGTGATAGATGGCCAAAGTTTCTCGATCCAATTCATAAGCAATGTGGGGGACCACAGTGAAAGATGGTCAAAGTCGATAGGTCCACTTCATATGCAATATCTTCTCATATCTCCTCTCCCTTAGCCTTTTGGATTCAGTGGACGAAATTGACAAAAAACTTAACCAAAAAACGTTTAAGGTATGATTTAGACTTTGGCGTCCTCAGTTTGCCGCTATCTGGCATTCGAAAGTGAATGCGGAGTACCACGGTCAAAGATGGAAAAAGGCCCTCGATCCAACCCATAAGCAATGTGGGGGACCACATTGAAAAATGGCCAAATTCTCTCGATCCAACTCATAAAGTAATGTGGGGGACCACAGTGATAGATGGCCAAAGTTTCTCGATCCAATTCATAAGCAATGTGGGGGACCACAGTGAAAGATGGTCAAAGTCGATAGGTCCACTTCATATGCAATATCTTCTCATATCTCCTCTCCCTTAGCGTTTTGGATTCAATGGACGAAATTGACAAAAAACTTAACCAAAAAACGTTTAAGGTATGATTTAGACTTTGGCGTCCTCAGTTTACCGCTATCTGGCATTCGAAAATGAATGCGGAGTACCACGGTCAAAGATGGAAAAAGGCCCTCGATCCAACCCATAAGCAATGTGGGGGACCACATTGAAAAATGGCCAAATTCTCTCGATCCAACTCATAAAGTAATGTGGGGGACCACAGTGATAGATGGCCAAAGTTTCTCGATCCAATTCATAAGCAATGTGGGGGACCACAGTGAAAGATAGTCAAAGTCAATAGGTCCACTTCATATGCAATATTTCTCATATCTCCTCTCCGTTAGCGTTTTGGATTCAAAGGACGAAATTGACAAAAAACTTAACCAAGAAACGTTTAAGGTATGATTTAGACTTTGGCGTCCTCAGTTTGCCGCTATCTGGCATTCGAAAGTGAATGCGGAGTACCACGGTCAAAGATGGAAAAAAACCCTCGATCCAACCCATAAGCAATGTGGGGGACCACATTGAAAAATGGCCAAATTCTCTCGATCCAACTCATAAAGTAATGTGGGGCACCACAGTGATAGATGGCCAAAGTTTCTCGATCCAATTCATAAGCAATGTGGGGGACCACAGTGAAAGATGGTCAAAGTCGATAGGTCCACTTCATATGCAATATCTTCTCATATCTCCTCTCCGTTAGCGTTTTGGATTCAATGGACGAAATTGACAAAAAACTTAACAAAAAAACGTTCAAGGTATGATTTAGACTTTGGCGTCCTCAGTTTGCCGCTATCTGGCATTCGAAAGTGAATGCGGAGTACCACGGTCAAAGATGGAAAAAGGCCCTCGATCCAACCCATAAGCAATGTGGGGGACCACATTGAAAAATGGCCAAATTCTCTCGATCCAACTCATAAAGTAATGTGGGGGACCACAGTGATAGATGGCCAAAGTTTCTCGATCCAATTCATAAGCAATGTGGGGGACCACAGTGAAAGATGGTCAAAGTCGATAGGTCCACTTCATATGCAATATCTTTTCATATCTCCTCTCCCTTAGCGTTTTGGATTCAGTGGACGACATTGGCAAAAAACTTAACCAAAAAACGTTTAAGGTATGATTTAGACTTTGGCGTCCTCAGTTTGCCGCTATCTGGCATTCGAAAGTGAATGCGGAGTACCACGGTCAAAGATGGAAAAAGACCCTCGATCCAACCCATAAGCAATGTGGGGGACCACATTGAAAAATGGCCAAATTCTCTCGATCCAACTCATAAAGTAATGTGGGGCACCACAGTGATAGATGGCCAAAGTTTCTCGATCCAATTCATAAGCAATGTGGGGGACCACAGTGAAAGATGGTCAAAGTCGATAGGTCCACTTCATATGCAATATCTTCTCATATCTCCTCTCCGTTAACGTTTTGGATTCAATGGACGAAATTGACAAAAAACTTAAATAAAAAACCTTTAAGGTATGATTTAGACTTTGGCGTCCTCAGTTTGCCGCTATCTGGCATTCGAAAGTGAATGCGGAGTACCACGGTCAAAGATGGAAAAAGGCCCTCGATCCAACCCATGTGGGGGACCACATTGAAAAATGGTCAAATTCTCTCGATCCAACTCATAAGCAATGTGGGGGACCACAGTGATAGATGGCCAAAGTTTCTCGATCCAATTCATAAGCAATGTGGGGGACCACAGTGAAAGATGGTCAAAGTCGATAGGTCCACTTCATATGCAATATCTTCTCATATCTCCTCTCCCTTAGCGTTTTGGATTCAATGGACGAAATTGACAAAAAACTTAACCAAAAAACGTTTAAGGTATGATTTAGACTTTGGCGTCCTCATCTGGCATTCGAAAGTGAATGCGGAGTACCACGGTCAAAGATGGAAAAAGGCCCTCGATCCAACCCATAAGCAATGTGGGGGACCACATTGAAAAATGGCCAAATTCTCTCGATCCAACTCATAAGCAATGTGGGGGACCACAGTGATAGATGGCCAAAGTTTCTCGATCCAATTCATAAGCAATGTGGGGGACCACAGTGAAAGATGGTCAAAGTCGATAGGTCCACTTCATATGCAATATCTTCTCATATCTCCTCTCCCTTAGCGTTTTGGATTCAATGGACGAAATTGACAAAAAACTTAACCAAAAAACGTTTAAGGTATGATTTAGACTTTGGCGTCCTCATCTGGCATTCGAAAGTGAATGCGGAGTACCACGGTCAAAGATGGAAAAAGGCCCTCGATCCAACCCATGTGGGGGACCACATTGAAAAATGGTCAAATTCTCTCGATCCAACTCATAAGCAATGTGGGGGACCACAGTGATAGATGGCCAAAGTTTCTCGATCCAATTCATAAGCAATGTGGGGGACCACAGTGAAAGATGGTCAAAGTCGATAGGTCCACTTCATATGCAATATCTTCTCATATCTCCTCTCCCTTAGCGTTTTGGATTCAGGGGACGAAATTGACAAAAAACTTAACCAAAAAACGTTTAAGGTATGATTTAGACTTTGGCGTCCTCAGTTTGCCGCTATCTGGCATTCGAAAGTGAATGCGGAGTACCACGGTCAAAGATGGAAAAAGGCCCTCGATCCAACCCATAAGCAATTTGGGGGACCACATTGAAAAATGGCCAAATTCTCTCGATCCACCAACTCATAAGCAATGTGGGGGACCACAGTGATAGATGGCCAAAGTTTCTCGATCCAATTCATAAGCAATGTGGGGGACCACAGTGAAAGATGGTCAAAGTCGATAGGTCCACTTCATATGCAATATCTTCTCATATCTCCTCTCCCTTAGCGTTTTGGATTCAGTGGACGACATTGACAAAAAACTTAACCAAAAAACGTTTAAGGTATGATTTAGACTTTGGCGTCCTCAGTTTGCCGCTATCTGGCATTCGAAAGTGAATGCGGAGTACCACGGTCAAAGATGGAAAAAGACCCTCGATCCAACCCATAAGCAATGTGGGGGACCACATTGAAAAATGGCCAAATTCTCTCGATCCAACTCATAAAGTAATGTGGGGGACCACAGTGATAGATGGCCAAAGTTTCTCGATCCAATTCATAAGCAATGTGGGGGACCACAGTGAAAGATGGTCAAAGTCGATAGGTCCACTTCATATGCAATATCTTCTCATATCTCCTCTCCCTTAGCGTTTTGGATTCAGTGGACGAAATTGACAAAAAACTTAACCAAAAAACGTTTAAGGTATGATTTAGACTTTGGCGTCCTCAGTTTACCGCTATCTGGCATTCGAAAGTGAATGCGGAGTACCACGGTCAAAGATGGAAAAAGGCCCTCGATCCAACCCATAAGCAATGTGGGGGACCACATTGAAAAATGTCCAAATTCTCTCGATCCAACTCATAAAGTAATGTGGGGGACCACAGTGATAGATGGCCAAAGTTTCTCGATCCAATTCATAAGCAATGTGGGGGACCACAGTGAAAGATGGTCAAAGTCGATAGGTCCACTTCATATGCAATATCTTCTCATATCTCCTCTCCGTTAACGTTTTGGATTCAATGGACGAAATTGACAAAAAACTTAACCAAAAAAGGTTTAAGGTATGATTTAGACTTTGGCGTCCTCAGTTTGCCGCTATCTGGCATTCGAAAGTGAATGCGGAGTACCACGGTCAAAGATGGAAAAAGGCCCTCGATCCAACCCATAAGCAATGTGGGGGACCACATTGAAAAATGTCCAAATTCTCTCGATCCAACTCATAAAGTAATGTGGGGGACCACAGTGATAGATGGCCAAAGTTTCTCGATCCAATTCATAAGCAATGTGGGGGACCACAGTGAAAGATGGTCAAAGTCGATAGGTCCACTTCATATGCAATATCTTCTCATATCTCCTCTCCCTTAGCGTTTTGGATTCAGTGGACGAAATTGACAAAAAACTTAACCAAAAAACGTTTAAGGTATGATTTAGACTTTGGCGTCCTCAGTTTACCGCTATCTGGCATTCGAAAGTGAATGCGGAGTACCACGGTCAAAGATGGAAAAAGGCCCTCGATCCAACCCATAAGCAATGTGGGGGACCACATTGAAAAATGGCCAAATTCTCTCGATCCAACTCATAAAGTAATGTGGGGGATCACAGTGATAGATGGCCAAAGTTTCTCGATCCAATTCATAAGCAATGTGGGGGACCACAGTGAAAGATGGTCAAAGTCGATAGGTCCACTTCATATGCAATATCTTCTCATATCTCCTCTCCGTTAACGTTTTGGATTCAATGGACGAAATTGACAAAAAACTTAACCAAAAAACGTTTAAGGTATGATTTAGACTTTGGCGTCCTCAGTTTGCCGCTATCTGGCATTCGAAAGTGAATGCGGAGTACCACGGTCAAAGATGGAAAAAGGCCCTCGATCCAACCCATAAGCAATGTGGGGGACCACATTGAAAAATGGCCAAATTCTCTCGATCCACCAACTCATAAAGTAATGTGGGGGACCACAGTGATAGATGGCCAAAGTTTCTCGATCCAATTCATAAGCAATGTGGGGGACCACAGTGAAAGATGGTCAAAGTCGATAGGTCCACTTCATATGCAATATCTTCTCATATCTCCTCTCCCTTAGCCTTTTGGATTCAGTGGACGAAATTGACAAAAAACTTAACCAAAAAACGTTTAAGGTATGATTTAGACTTTGGCGTCCTCAGTTTGCCGCTATCTGGCATTCGAAAGTGAATGCGGAGTACCACGGTCAAAGATGGAAAAAGGCCCTCGATCCAACCCATAAGCAATGTGGGGGACCACATTGAAAAATGGCCAAATTCTCTCGATCCAACTCATAAAGTAATGTGGGGGACCACAGTGATAGATGGCCAAAGTTTCTCGATCCAATTCATAAGCAATGTGGGGGACCACAGTGAAAGATGGTCAAAGTCGATAGGTCCACTTCATATGCAATATCTTCTCATATCTCCTCTCCCTTAGCGTTTTGGATTCAATGGACGAAATTGACAAAAAACTTAACCAAAAAACGTTTAAGGTATGATTTAGATTTTGGCGTCCTCAGTTTGCCGCTATCTGGCATTCGAAAGTGAATGCGGAGTACCACGGTCAAAGATGGAAAAAGGCCCTCGATCCAACCCATAAGCAATGTGGGGGACCACATTGAAAAATGGCCAAATTCTCTCGATCCAACTCATAAAGTAATGTGGGGGACCACAGTGATAGATGGCCAAAGTTTCTCGATCCAATTCATAAGCAATGTGGGGGACCACAGTGAAAGATGGTCAAAGTCGATAGGTCCACTTCATATGCAATATCTTCTCATATCTCCTCTCCCTTAGCGTTTTGGATTCAGTGGACGAAATTGACAAAAAACTTAACCAAAAAACGTTTAAGGTATGATTTAGACTTTGGCGTCCTCAGTTTGCCGCTATCTGGCATTCGAAAGTGAATGCGGAGTACCACGGTCAAAGATGGAAAAAGGCCCTCGATCCAACCCATAAGCAATGTGGGGGACCACATTGAAAAATGGCCAAATTCTCTCGATCCAACTCATAAAGTAATGTGGGGGACCACAGTGATAGATGGCCAAAGTTTCTCGATCCAATTCATAAGCAATGTGGGGGACCACAGTGAAAGATGGTCAAAGTCCACTTCATATGCAATATCTTCTCATATCTCCTCTCCCTTAGCGTTTTGGATTCAATGGACGAAATTGACAAAAAACTTAACCAAAAAACGTTTAAGGTATGATTTAGACTTTGGCGTCCTCAGTTTGCCGCTATCTGGCATTCGAAAGTGAATGCGGAGTACCACGGTCAAAGATGGAAAAAGGCCCTAGATCCAACCCATAAGCAATGTGGGGGACCACATTGAAAAATGGAGAAATTCTCTCGATCCAGCTCATAAAGTAATGTGGGGGACCACAGTGATAGATGGCCAAAGTTTCTCGATCCAATTCATAAGCAATGTGGGGGACCACAGTGAAAGATGGTCAAAGTCGATAGGTCCACTTCATATGCAATATCTTCTCATATCTCCTCTCCCTTAGCGTTTTGGATTCAATGGACGAAATTGACAAAAAACTTAACCAAAAAACGTTTAAGGTATGATTTAGACTTTGGCGTCCTCAGTTTGCCGCTATCTGGCATTCGAAAGTGAATGCGGAGTACCACGGTCAAAGATGGAAAAAGGCCCTCGATCCAACCCATAAGCAATGTGGGGGACCACATTGAAAAATGGCCAAATTCTCTCGATTCACCAACTCATAAAGTAATGTGGGGGACCACAGTGATAGATGGCCAAAGTTTCTCGATCCAATTCATAAGCAATGTGGGGGACCACAGTGAAAGATGGTCAAAGTCGATAGGTCCACTTCATATGCAATATCTTCTCATATCTCCTCTCCCTTAGCGTTTTGGATTCAGTGGACGAAATTGACAAAAAACTTAACCAAAAAACGTTTAAGGTATGATTTAGACTTTGGCGTCCTCAGTTTGCCGCTATCTGGCATTCGAAAGTGAATGGAGTACCACGGTCAAAGATGGAAAAAGGCCCTCGATCCAACCCATAAGCAATGTGGGGGACCACATTGAAAAATGGCCAAATTTTCTCGATCCAACTCATAAAGTAATGTGGGGGACCACAGTGATAGATGGCCAAAGTTTCTCGATCCAATTCATAAGCAATGTGGGGGACCACAGTGAAAGATGGTCAAAGTCGAAAGGTCCCCTTCATATGCAATATCTTCTCATATCTCCTCTCCCTTAGCGTTTTGGATTCAATGGACGAAATTGACAAAAAACTTAACCAAAAAACGTTTAAGGTATGATTTAGACTTTGGCGTCCTCAGTTTGCCGCTATCTGGCATTCGAAAGTGAATGCGGAGTACCACGGTCAAAGATGGAAAAAGGCCCTCGATCCAACCCATAAGCAATGTGGGGGACCACATTGAAAAATGGCCAAATTCTCTCGATCCAACTCATAAAGTAATGTGGGGGACCACAGTGATAGATGGCCAAAGTTTCTCGATCCAATTCATAAGCAATGTGGGGGACCACAGTGAAAGATGGTCAAAGTCGAAAGGTCCCCTTCATATGTAATATCTTCTCATATCTCCTCTCCCTTAGCGTTTTGGATTCAGTGGACGAAATTTACAAAAAACTTAACCAAAAAACGTTTAAGGTATGATTTAGACTTTGGCGTCCTCAGTTTGCCGCTATCTGGCATTCGAAAGTGAATGCGGAGTACCACGGTCAAAGATGGAAAAAGGCCCTCGATCCAACCCATAAGCAATGTGGGGGACCACATTGAAAAATGGCCAAATTCTCTCGATCCAACTCGTAAAGTAATGTGGGGGACCACAGTGATAGATGGCCAAAGTTTCTCGATCCAATTCATAAGCAATGTGGGGGACCACAGTGAAAGATGGTCAAAGTCGATAGGTCCACTTCATATGCAATATCTTCTCATATCTCCTCTCCGTTAGCGTTTTGGATTCAATGGACGAAATTGACAAAAAACTTAACCAAAAAACGTTTAAGGTATGATTTAGACTTTGGCGTCCTCAGTTTGCCGCTATCTGGCATTCGAAAGTGAATGCGGAGTACCACAGTCAAAGATGGAAAAAGGCCCTCGATCCAACCCATAAGCAATGTGGGGGACCACATTGAAAAATGGCCAAATTCTCTCGATCCACCAACTCATAAAGTAATGTGGGGCACCACAGTGATAGATGGCCAAAGTTTCTCGATCCAATTCATAAGCAATGTGGGGGACCACAGTGAAAGATGGTCAAAGTCGATAGGTCCACTTCATATGCAATATCTTCTCATATCTCCTCTCCCTTAGCGTTTTGGATTCAATGGACGAAATTGACAAAAAACTTAACCAAAAAACGTTTAAGGTATGATTTAGATTTTGGCGTCCTCAGTTTGCCGCTATCTGGCATTCGAAAGTGAATGCGGAGTACCACGGTCAAAGATGGAAAAAGGCCCTCGATCCAACCCATAAGCAATGTGGGGGACCACATTGAAAAATGGCCAAATTCTATCGATCCAACTCATAAAGTAATGTGGGGGACCACAGTGATAGATGGCCAAAGTTTCTCGATCCAATTCATAAGCAATGTGGGGGACCACAGTGAAAGATGGTCAAAGTCGATAGGTCCACTTCATATGCAATATCTTCTCATATCTCCTCTCCCTTAGCGTTTTGGATTCAGTGGACGAAATTGACAAAAAACTTAACCAAAAAACGTTTAAGGTATGATTTAGACTTTGGCGTCCTCAGTTTGCCGCTATCTGGCATTCGAAAGTGAATGCGGAGTACCACGGTCAAAGATGGAAAAATGCCCTCGATCCAACCCATAAGCAATGTGGGTGACCACATTGAAAAATGGCCAAATTCTCTCGATCCAACTCATAAAGTAATGTGGGGGACCACAGTGATAGATGGCCAAAGTTTCTCGATCCAATTCATAAGCAATGTGGGGGACCACAGTGAAAGATGGTCAAAGTCGATAGGTCCACTTCATATGCAATATCTTCTCATATCTCCTCTCCCTTAGCGTTTTGGATTCAATGGACGAAATTGACAAAAAACTTAACCAAAAAACGTTTAAGGTATGATTTAGACTTTGGCGTCCTCAGTTTGCCGCTATCTGGCATTCGAAAGTGAATGCGGAGTACCACGGTCAAAGATGGAAAAAGGCCCTCGATCCAACCCATAAGCAATGTGGGGGACCACATTGAAAAATGGAAAAATTCTCTCGATCCAACTCATAAAGTAATGTGGGGCACCACAGTGATAGATGGCCAAAGTTTCTCGATCCAATTCATAAGCAATGTGGGGGACCACAGTGAAAGTTGGTCAAAGTCGATAGGTCCACTTCATATGCAATATCTTCTCATATCTCCTCTCCCTTAGCGTTTTGGATTCAATGGACGAAATTGACAAAAAACTTTACCAAAAAACGTTTGAGGTATGATTTAGACTTTGGCGTCCTCAGTTTGCCGCTATCTGGCATTCGAAAGTGAATGCGGAGTACCACGGTCAAAGATGGAAAAAGGCCCTCGATCCAACCCATAAGCAATGTGGGGGACCACATTGAAAAATGGAAAAATTCTCTCGATCCAACTCATAAAGTAATGTGGGGCACCACAGTGATAGATGGCCAAAGTTTCTCGATCCAATTCATAAGCAATGTGGGGGACCACAGTGAAAGATGGTCAAAGTCGATAGGTCCACTTCATATGCAATATCTTCTCATATCTCCTCTCCCTTAGCGTTTTGGATTCAATGGACGAAATTGACAAAAAACTTTACCAAAAAACGTTTGAGGTATGATTTAGACTTTGGCGTCCTCAGTTTGCCGCTATCTGGCATTCGAAAGTGAATGCGGAGTACCACGGTCAAAGATGGAAAAAGGCCCTCGATCCAACCCATAAGCAATGTGGGGGACCACATTGAAAAATGGCCAAATTCTCTCGATCCAACTCATGAAGTAATGTGGGGGACCACAGTGATAGATGGCCAAAGTTTCTCGATCCAATTCATAAGCAATGTGGGGGACCACAGTGAAAGATGGTCAAAGTCGATAGGTCCACTTCATATGCAATATCTTCTCATATCTCCTCTCCGTTAACGTTTTGGATTCAATGGACGAAATTGACAAAAAACTTAACCAAAAAACGTTTAAGGTATGATTTAGACTTTGGCGTCCTCAGTTTGCCGCTATCTGGCATTCGAAAGTGAATGCGGAGTACCACGGTCAAAGATGGAAAAAGGCCCTCGATCCAACCCATAAGCAATGTGGGGGACCACATTGAAAAATGGCCAAATTCTCTCGATCCAACTCATAAGGTAATGTGGGGGACCACAGTGATAGATGGCCAAAGTTTCTCGATCCAATTCATAAGCAATGTGGGGGACCACAGTGAAAGATGGTCAAAGTCGATAGGTCCACTTCATATGCAATATCTTCTCATATCTCCTCTCCCTTAGCGTTTTGGATTCAATGGACGAAATTGACAAAAAACTTAACCAAAAAACGTTTAAGGTATGATTTAGACTTTGGCGTCCTCAGTTTGCCGCTATCTGGCATTCGAAAGTGAATGCGGAGTACCACGGTCAAAGATGGAAAAAGGCCCTCGATCCAACCCATAAGCAATGTGGGGGACCACATTGAAAAATGGCCAAATTCTCTCGATCCAACTCATAAAGTAATGTGGGGGACCACAGTGATAGATGGCCAAAGTTTCTCGATCCAATTCATAAGCAATGTGGGGGACCACAGTGAAAGATGGTCAAAGTCGAAAGGTCCCCTTCATATGTAATATCTTCTCATATCTCCTCTCCCTTAGCGTTTTGGATTCAGTGGACGAAATTTACAAAAAACTTAACCAAAAAACGTTTAAGGTATGATTTAGACTTTGGCGTCCTCAGTTTGCCGCTATCTGGCATTCGAAAGTGAATGCGGAGTACCACGGTCAAAGATGGAAAAAGGCCCTCGATCCAACCCATAAGCAATGTGGGGGACCACATTGAAAAATGGCCAAATTCTCTCGATCCAACTCATAAAGTAATGTGGGGGACCACAGTGATAGATGGCCAAAGTTTCTCGATCCAATTCATAAGCAATGTGGGGGACCACAGTGAAAGATGGTCAAAGTCGATAGGTCCACTTCATATGCAATATCTTCTCATATCTCCTCTCCGTTAGCGTTTTGGATTCAATGGACGAAATTGACAAAAAACTTAACCAAAAAACGTTTAAGGTATGATTTAGACTTTGGCGTCCTCAGTTTGCCGCTATCTGGCATTCGAAAGTGAATGCGGAGTACCACAGTCAAAGATGGAAAAAGGCCCTCGATCCAACCCATAAGCAATGTGGGGGACCACATTGAAAAATGGCCAAATTCTCTCGATCCACCAACTCATAAAGTAATGTGGGGCACCACAGTGATAGATGGCCAAAGTTTCTCGATCCAATTCATAAGCAATGTGGGGGACCACAGTGAAAGATGGTCAAAGTCGATAGGTCCACTTCATATGCAATATCTTCTCATATCTCCTCTCCCTTAGCGTTTTGGATTCAATGGACGAAATTGACAAAAAACTTAACCAAAAAACGTTTAAGGTATGATTTAGATTTTGGCGTCCTCAGTTTGCCGCTATCTGGCATTCGAAAGTGAATGCGGAGTACCACGGTCAAAGATGGAAAAAGGCCCTCGATCCAACCCATAAGCAATGTGGGGGACCACATTGAAAAATGGCCAAATTCTATCGATCCAACTCATAAAGTAATGTGGGGGACCACAGTGATAGATGGCCAAAGTTTCTCGATCCAATTCATAAGCAATGTGGGGGACCACAGTGAAAGATGGTCAAAGTCGATAGGTCCACTTCATATGCAATATCTTCTCATATCTCCTCTCCCTTAGCGTTTTGGATTCAGTGGACGAAATTGACAAAAAACTTAACCAAAAAACGTTTAAGGTATGATTTAGACTTTGGCGTCCTCAGTTTGCCGCTATCTGGCATTCGAAAGTGAATGCGGAGTACCACGGTCAAAGATGGAAAAATGCCCTCGATCCAACCCATAAGCAATGTGGGGGACCACATTGAAAAATGGCCAAATTCTCTCGATCCAACTCATAAAGTAATGTGGGGGACCACAGTGATAGATGGCCAAAGTTTCTCGATCCAATTCATAAGCAATGTGGGGGACCACAGTGAAAGATGGTCAAAGTCGATAGGTCCACTTCATATGCAATATCTTCTCATATCTCCTCTCCCTTAGCGTTTTGGATTCAATGGACGAAATTGACAAAAAACTTAACCAAAAAACGTTTAAGGTATGATTTAGACTTTGGCGTCCTCAGTTTGCCGCTATCTGGCATTCGAAAGTGAATGCGGAGTACCACGGTCAAAGATGGAAAAAGGCCCTCGATCCAACCCATAAGCAATGTGGGGGACCACATTGAAAAATGGAAAAATTCTCTCGATCCAACTCATAAAGTAATGTGGGGCACCACAGTGATAGATGGCCAAAGTTTCTCGATCCAATTCATAAGCAATGTGGGGGACCACAGTGAAAGATGGTCAAAGTCGATAGGTCCACTTCATATGCAATATCTTCTCATATCTCCTCTCCCTTAGCGTTTTGGATTCAATGGACGAAATTGACAAAAAACTTTACCAAAAAACGTTTGAGGTATGATTTAGACTTTGGCGTCCTCAGTTTGCCGCTATCTGGCATTCGAAAGTGAATGCGGAGTACCACGGTCAAAGATGGAAAAAGGCCCTCGATCCAACCCATAAGCAATGTGGGGGACCACATTGAAAAATGGCCAAATTCTCTCGATCCACCAACTCATAAAGTAATGTGGGGGACCACAGTGATAGATGGCCAAAGTTTCTCGATCCAATTCATAAGCAATGTGGGGGACCACAGTGAAAGATGGTCAAAGTCGATAGGTCCACTTCATATGCAATATCTTCTCATATCTCCTCTCCCTTAGCGTTTTGGATTCAATGGACGAAATTGACAAAAAACTTAACCAAAAAACGTTTAAGGTATGATTTAGACTTTGGCGTCCTCAGTTTGCCGCTATCTGGCATTCGAAAGTGAATGCGGAGTACCACGGTCAAAGATGGAAAAAGGCCCTCGATCCAACCCATAAGCAATGTGGGGGACCACATTGAAAAATGGCCAAATTCTCTCGATCCAACTCATAAAGTAATGTGGGGGACCACAGTGATAGATGGCCAAAGTTTCTCGATCCAATTCATAAGCAATGTGGGGGACCACAGTGAAAGATGGTCAAAGTCGATAGGTCCACTTCATATGCAATATCTTCTCGTATCTCCTCTCCCTTAGCGTTTTGGATTCAATGGACGAAATTGACAAAAAACTTAACCAAAAAACGTTTAAGGTATGATTTAGACTTTGGCGTCCTCAGTTTGCCGCTATCTGGCATTCGAAAGTGAATGCGGAGTACCACGGTCAAAGATGGAAAAAGGCCCTCGATCCAACCCATAAGCAATGTGGGGGACCACAGTGAAAGATGGTCAAAGTCGATAGGTCCACTTCATATGCAATATCTTCTCATATCTCCTCTCCGTTAGCGTTTTGGATTCAATGAACGAAATTGACAAAAAACTTAACCAAAAAACGTTTAAGGTATGATTTAGACTTTGGCGTCCTCAGTTTGCCGCTATCTGGCATTCGAAAGTGAATGCGGAGTACCACGGTCAAAGATGGAAAAAGGCCCTCGATCCAACCCATAAGCAATGTGGGGGACCACATTGAAAAATGGCCAAATTCTCTCGATCCAACTCATAAAGTAATGTGGGGGACCACAGTGATAGATGGCCAAAGTTTCTCGATCCAATTCATAAGCAATGTGGGGGACCACAGTGAAAGATGGTCAAAGTCGAAAGGTTCCCTTCATATGCAATATCTTCTCATATCTCCTCTCCGTTAGCGTTTTGGATTCAATGAACGAAATTGACAAAAAACTTAACCAAAAAACGTTTAAGGTATGATTTAGACTTTGGCGTCCTCAGTTTGCCGCTATCTGGCATTCGAAAGTGAATGCGGAGTACCACGGTCAAAGATGGAAAAAGGCCCTCGATCCAACCCATAAGCAATGTGGGGGACCACATTGAAAAATGGCCAAATTCTCTCGATCCACCAACTCATAAAGTAATGTGGGGGACCACAGTGATAGATGGCCAAAGTTTCTCGATCCAATTCATAAGCAATGTGGGGGACCACAGTGAAAGATGGTCAAAGTCGATAGGTCCACTTCATATGCAATATCTTCTCATATCTCCTCTCCCTTAGCGTTTTGGATTCAATGGACGAAATTGACAAAAAACTTAACCAAAAAACGTTTAAGGTATGATTTAGACTTTGGCGTCCTCAGTTTGCCGCTATCTGGCATTCGAAAGTGAATGCGGAGTACCACGGTCAAAGATGGAAAAAGGCCCTCGATCCAACCCATAAGCAATGTGGGGGACCACATTGAAAAATGGCCAAATTTTTTCGATCCAACTCATAAAGTAATGTGGGGGACCACAGTGATAGATGGCCAAAGTTTCTCGATCCAATTCATAAGCAATGTGGGGGACCACAGTGAAAGATGGTCAAAGTCGATAGGTCCACTTCATATGCAATATCTTCTCATATCTCCTCTCCCTTAGCGTTTTGGATTCAGTGGACGACATTGACAAAAAACTTAACCAAAAAACGTTTAAGGTATGATTTAGACTTTGGCGTCCTCAGTTTGCCGCTATCTGGCATTCGAAAGTGAATGCGGAGTACCACGGTCAAAGATGGAAAAAGACCCTCGATCCAACCCATAAGCAATGTGGGGGACCACATTGAAAAATGGCCAAATTCTCTCGATCCAACTCATAAAGTAATGTGGGGGACCACAGTGATAGATGGCCAAAGTTTCTCGATCCAATTCATAAGCAATGTGGGGGACCACAGTGAAAGATGGTCAAAGTCGATAGGTCCACTTCATATGCAATATCTTCTCATATCTCCTCTCCCTTAGCGTTTTGGATTCAGTGGACGAAATTGACAAAAAACTTAACCAAAAAACGTTTAAGGTATGATTTAGACTTTGGCGTCCTCAGTTTGCCGCTATCTGGCATTCGAAAGTGAATGCGGAGTACCACGGTCAAAGATGGAAAAAGGCCCTCGATCCAACCCATAAGCAATGTGGGGGACCACATTGAAAAATGGCCAAATTCTCTCGATCCAACTCATGAAGTAATGTGGGGGACCACAGTGATAGATGGCCAAAGTTTCTCGATCCAATTCATAAGCAATGTGGGGGACCACAGTGAAAGATGGTCAAAGTCGATAGGTCCACTTCATATGCAATATCTTCTCATATCTCCTCTCCCTTAGCGTTTTGGATTCAATGGACGAAATTGACAAAAAACTTAACCAAAAAACGTTTAAGGTATGATTTAGACTTTGGCGTCCTCAGTTTGCCGCTATCTGGCATTCGAAAGTGAATGCGGAGTACCACGGTCAAAGATGGAAAAAGGCCCTCGATCCAACCCATAAGCAATGTGGGGGACCACATTGAAAAATGGCCAAATTCTCTCGATCCAACTCATAAGGTAATGTGGGGGACCACAGTGATAGATGGCCAAAGTTTCTCGATCCAATTCATAAGCAATGTGGGGGACCACAGTGAAAGATGGTCAAAGTCGATAGGTCCACTTCATATGCAATATCTTCTCATATCTCCTCTCCCTTAGCGTTTTGGATTCAGTGGACGAAATTGACAAAAAACTTAACCAAAAAACGTTTAAGGTATGATTTAGACTTTGGCGTCCTCAGTTTGCCGCTATCTGGCATTCGAAAGTGAATGCGGAGTACCACGGTCAAAGATGGAAAAAGGCCCTCGATCCAACCCATAAGCAATGTGGGGGTCCACATTGAAAAATGGCCAAATTCTCTCGATCCAACTCATGAAGTAATGTGGGGGACCACAGTGATAGATGGCCAAAGTTTCTCGATCCAATTCATAAGCAATGTGGGGGACCACAGTGAAAGATGGTCAAAGTCGATAGGTCCACTTCATATGCAATATCTTCTCATATCTCCTCTCCGTTAACGTTTTGGATTCAATGGACGAAATTGACAAAAAACTTAACCAAAAAACGTTTAAGGTATGATTTAGACTTTGGCGTCCTCAGTTTGCCGCTATCTGGCATTCGAAAGTGAATGCGGAGTACCACGGTCAAAGATGGAAAAAGGCCCTCGATCCAACCCATAAGCAATGTGGGGGACCACATTGAAAAATGGCCAAATTCTCTCGATCCAACTCATAAGGTAATGTGGGGGACCACAGTGATAGATGGCCAAAGTTTCTCGATCCAATTCATAAGCAATGTGGGGGACCACAGTGAAAGATGGTCAAAGTCGATAGGTCCACTTCATATGCAATATCTTCTCATATCTCCTCTCCCTTAGCGTTTTGGATTCAATGGACGAAATTGACAAAAAACTTAACCAAAAAACGTTTAAGGTATGATTTAGACTTTGGCGTCCTCAGTTTGCCGCTATCTGGCATTCGAAAGTGAATGCGGAGTACCACGGTCAAAGATGGAAAAAGGCCCTCGATCCAACCCATAAGCAATGTGGGGGACCACATTGAAAAATGGCCAAATTCTCTCGATCCAACTCATAAAGTAATGTGGGGGACCACAGTGATAGATGGCCAAATTCTCTCGATCCAATTCATAAGCAATGTGGGGGACCACAGTGAAAGATGGTCAAAGTCGATAGGTCCACTTCATATGCAATATCTTCTCATATCTCCTCTCCCTTAGCGTTTTGGATTCAATGGACGAAATTGACAAAAAACTTAACCAAAAAACGTTTAAGGTATGATTTAGACTTTGGCGTCCTCAGTTTGCCGCTATCTGGCATTCGAAAGTGAATGCGGAGTACCACGGTCAAAGATGGAAAAAGGCCCTCGATCCAACCCATAAGCAATGTGGGGGACCACATTGAAAAATGGCCAAATTCTCTCGATCCAACTCATAAAGTAATGTGGGGGACCACAGTGATAGATGGCCAAATTCTCTCGATCCAATTCATAAGCAATGTGGGGCACCACAGTGAAAGATGGTCAAAGTCGATAGGTCCACTTCATATGCAATATCTTCTCATATCTCCTCTCCCTTAGCGTTTTGGATTCAATGGACGAAATTGACAAAAAACTTAACCAAAAAACGTTTAAGGTATGATTTAGACTTTGGCGTCCTCAGGCATTCGAAAGTGAATGCGGAGTACCACGGTCAAAGATGGAAAAAGGCCCTCGATCCAACCCATAAGCAATGTGGGGGACCACATTGAAAAATGGCCAAATTCTCTCGATCCAACTCATAAAGTAATGTGGGGGACCACAGTGATAGATGGCCAAAGTTTCTCGATCCAATTCATAAGCAATGTGGGGGACCACAGTGAAAGATGGTCAAAGTCGATAGGTCCACTTCATATGCAATATCTTCTCATATCTCCTCTCCCTTAGCGTTTTGGATTCAGTGGACGAAATTGACAAAAAACTTAACCAAAAAACGTTTAAGGTATGATTTAGACTTTGGCGTCCTCAGTTTGCCGCTATCTGGCATTCGAAAGTGAATGCGGAGTACCACGGTCAAAGATGGAAAAAGGCCCTCGATCCAACCCATAAGCAATGTGGGGGACCACATTGAAAAATGGCCAAATTCTCTCGATCCAACTCATGAAGTAATGTGGGGGACCACAGTGATAGATGGCCAAAGTTTCTCGATCCAATTCATAAGCAATGTGGGGGACCACAGTGAAAGATGGTCAAAGTCGATAGGTCCACTTCATATGCAATATCTTCTCATATCTCCTCTCCCTTAGCGTTTTGGATTCAATGGACGAAATTGACAAAAAACTTAACCAAAAAACGTTTAAGGTATGATTTAGACTTTGGCGTCCTCAGTTTGCCGCTATCTGGCATTCGAAAGTGAATGCGGAGTACCACGGTCAAAGATGGAAAAAGGCCCTCGATCCAACCCATAAGCAATGTGGGGGACCACATTGAAAAATGGCCAAATTCTCTCGATCCAACTCATAAGGTAATGTGGGGGACCACAGTGATAGATGGCCAAAGTTTCTCGATCCAATTCATAAGCAATGTGGGGGACCACAGTGAAAGATGGTCAAAGTCGATAGGTCCACTTCATATGCAATATCTTCTCATATCTCCTCTCCCTTAGCGTTTTGGATTCAATGGACGAAATTGACAAAAAACTTAACCAAAAAACGTTTAAGGTATGATTTAGACTTTGGCGTCCTCAGTTTGCCGCTATCTGGCATTCGAAAGTGAATGCGGAGTACCACGGTCAAAGATGGAAAAAGGCCCTCGATCCAACCCATAAGCAATGTGGGGGACCACATTGAAAAATGGCCAAATTCTCTCGATCCAACTCATAAAGTAATGTGGGGGACCACAGTGATAGATGGCCAAATTCTCTCGATCCAATTCATAAGCAATGTGGGGGACCACAGTGAAAGATGGTCAAAGTCGATAGGTCCACTTCATATGCAATATCTTCTCATATCTCCTCTCCCTTAGCGTTTTGGATTCAATGGACGAAATTGACAAAAAACTTAACCAAAAAACGTTTAAGGTATGATTTAGACTTTGGCGTTCTCAGTTTGCCGCTATCTGGCATTCGAAAGTGAATGCGGAGTACCACGGTCAAAGATGGAAAAAGGCCCTCGATCCAACCCATAAGCAATGTGGGGGACCACATTGAAAAATGGCCAAATTCTCTCGATCCAACTCATAAAGTAATGTGGGGGACCACAGTGATAGATGGCCAAATTCTCTCGATCCAATTCATAAGCAATGTGGGGCACCACAGTGAAAGATGGTCAAAGTCGATAGGTCCACTTCATATGCAATATCTTCTCATATCTCCTCTCCCTTAGCGTTTTGGATTCAATGGACGAAATTGACAAAAAACTTAACCAAAAAACGTTTAAGGTATGATTTAGACTTTGGCGTCCTCAGGCATTCGAAAGTGAATGCGGAGTACCACGGTCAAAGATGGAAAAAGGCCCTCGATCCAACCCATAAGCAATGTGGGGGACCACATTGAAAAATGGCCAAATTCTCTCGATCCAACTCATAAAGTAATGTGGGGGACCACAGTGATAGATGGCCAAAGTTTCTCGATCCAATTCATAAGCAATGTGGGGGACCACAGTGAAAGATGGTCAAAGTCGATAGGTCCACTTCATATGCAATATCTTCTCATATCTCCTCTCCCTTAGCGTTTTGGATTCAATGGACGAAATTGACAAAAAACTTAACCAAAAAACGTTTAAGGTATGATTTAGACTTTGGCGTCCTCAGTTTGCCGCTATCTGGCATTCGAAAGTGAATGCGGAGTACCACGGTCAAAGATGGAAAAAGGCCCTCGATCCAACCCATAAGCAATGTGGGGGACCACATTGAAAAATGGCCAAATTCTCTCGATCCACCAACTCATAAAGTAATGTGGGGGACCACAGTGATAGATGGCCAAAGTTTCTCGATCCAATTCATAAGCAATGTGGGGGACCACAGTGAAAGATGGTCAAAGTCGATAGGTCCACTTCATATGCAATATCTTCTCATATCTCCTCTCCCTTAGCCTTTTGGATTCAGTGGACGAAATTGACAAAAAACTTAACCAAAAAACGTTTAAGGTATGATTTAGACTTTGGCGTCCTCAGTTTGCCGCTATCTGGCATTCGAAAGTGAATGCGGAGTACCACGGTCAAAGATGGAAAAAGGCCCTCGATCCAACCCATAAGCAATGTGGGGGACCACATTGAAAAATGGCCAAATTCTCTCGATCCAACTCATAAAGTAATGTGGGGGACCACAGTGATAGATGGCCAAAGTTTCTCGATCCAATTCATAAGCAATGTGGGGGACCACAGTGAAAGATGGTCAAAGTCGATAGGTCCACTTCATATGCAATATCTTCTCATATCTCCTCTCCCTTAGCGTTTTGGATTCAATGGACGAAATTGACAAAAAACTTAACCAAAAAACGTTTAAGGTATGATTTAGACTTTGGCGTCCTCAGTTTGCCGCTATCTGGCATTCGAAAGTGAATGCGGAGTACCACGGTCAAAGATGGAAAAAGGCCCTCGATCCAACCCATAAGCAATGTGGGGGACCACATTGAAAAATGGCCAAATTCTCTCGATCCACCAACTCATAAAGTAATGTGGGGGACCACAGTGATAGATGGCCAAAGTTTCTCGATCCAATTCATAAGCAATGTGGGGGACCACAGTGAAAGATGGTCAAAGTCGATAGGTCCACTTCATATGCAATATCTTCTCATATCTCCTCTCCCTTAGCCTTTTGGATTCAGTGGACGAAATTGACAAAAAACTTAACCAAAAAACGTTTAAGGTATGATTTAGACTTTGGCGTCCTCAGTTTGCCGCTATCTGGCATTCGAAAGTGAATGCGGAGTACCACGGTCAAAGATGGAAAAAGGCCCTAGATCCAACCCATAAGCAATGTGGGGGACCACATTGAAAAATGGAGAAATTCTCTCGATCCAGCTCATAAAGTAATGTGGGGGACCACAGTGATAGATGGCCAAAGTTTCTCGATCCAATTCATAAGCAATGTGGGGGACCACAGTGAAAGATGGTCAAAGTCGATAGGTCCACTTCATATGCAATATCTTCTCATATCTCCTCTCCCTTAGCGTTTTGGATTCAATGGACGAAATTGACAAAAAACTTAACCAAAAAACGTTTAAGGTATGATTTAGACTTTGGCGTCCTCAGTTTGCCGCTATCTGGCATTCGAAAGTGAATGCGGAGTACCACGGTCAAAGATGGAAAAAGGCCCTAGATCCAACCCATAAGCAATGTGGGGGACCACATTGAAAAATGGAGAAATTCTCTCGATCCAGCTCATAAAGTAATGTGGGGGACCACAGTGATAGATGGCCAAAGTTTCTCGATCCAATTCATAAGCAATGTGGGGGACCACAGTGAAAGATGGTCAAAGTCGATAGGTCCACTTCATATGCAATATCTTCTCATATCTCCTCTCCCTTAGCGTTTTGGATTCAATGGACGAAATTGACAAAAAACTTAACTAAAAAACGTTTAAGGTATGATTTAGACTTTGGCGTCCTCAGTTTGCCGCTATCTGGCATTCGAAAGTGAATGCGGAGTACCACGGTCAAAGATGGAAAAAGGCCCTCGATCCAACCCATAAGCAATGTGGGGGACCACATTGAAAAATGGCCAAATTCTCTCGATCCAACTCATAAAGTAATGTGGGGGACCACAGTGATAGATGGCCAAAGTTTCTCGATCCAATTCATAAGCAATGTGGGGGACCACAGTGAAAGATGGTCAAAGTCGATAGGTCCACTTCATATGCAATATCTTCTCATATCTCCTCTCCCTTAGCGTTTTGGATTCAGTGGACGAAATTGACAAAAAACTTAACCAAATAACGTTTAGGGTATGATTTAGACTTTTATCTTCCTCAGTTTGCCGCTATCTGGCATTCGAAAGTGAATGCGGAGTACCACGGTCAAAGATGGAAAAAGGCCCTCGATCCAACCCATAAGCAATGTGGGGGACCACATTGAAAAATGGCCAAATTCTCTCGATCCACCAACTCATAAAGTAATGTGGGGGACCACAGTGATAGATGGCCAAAGTTTCTCGATCCAATTCATAAGCAATGTGGGGGACCACAGTGAAAGATGGTCAAAGTCGATAGGTCCACTTCATATGCAATATCTTCTCATATCTCCTCTCCCTTAGCGTTTTGGATTCAGTGGACGAAATTGACAAAAAACTTAACCAAATAACGTTTAGGGTATGATTTAGACTTTTATCGTCCTCAGTTTGCCGCTATCTGGCATTCGAAAGTGAATGCGGAGTACCACGGTCAAAGATGGAAAAAGGCCCTCGATCCAACCCATAAGCAATGTGGGGGACCACATTGAAAAATGGCCAAATTCTCTCGATCCAACTCATAAAGTAATGTGGGGGACCACAGTGATAGATGGCCAAAGTTTCTCGATCCAATTCATAAGCAATGTGGGGGACCACAGTGAAAGATGGTCAAAGTCGATAGGTCCACTTCATATGCAATATCTTCTCATATCTCCTCTCCCTTAGCGTTTTGGATTCAATGGACGAAATTGACAAAAACCTTAACCGAAAAACGTTTAAGGTATGATTTAGACTTTGGCGTGCTCAGTTTGCCGCTATCTGGCATTCGAAAGTGAATGCGGAGTACCACGGTCAAAGATGGAAAAAGGCCCTCGATCCAACCCATAAGCAATGTGGGGGACCACATTGAAAAATGGCCAAATTCTCTCGATCCACCAACTCATAAAGTAATGTGGGGGACCACAGTGATAGATGGCCAAAGTTTCTCGATCCAATTCATAAGCAATGTGGGGGACCACAGTGAAAGATGGTCAAAGTCGATAGGTCCACTTCATATGCAATATCTTCTCATATCTCCTCTCCCTTAGCCTTTTGGATTCAGTGGACGAAATTGACAAAAAACTTAACCAAAAAACGTTTAAGGTATGATTTAGACTTTGGCGTCCTCAGTTTGCCGCTATCTGGCATTCGAAAGTGAATGCGGAGTACCACGGTCAAAGATGGAAAAAGGCCCTAGATCCAACCCATAAGCAATGTGGGGGACCACATTGAAAAATGGAGAAATTCTCTCGATCCAACTCATAAAGTAATGTGGGGGACCACAGTGATAGATGGCCAAAGTTTCTCGATCCAATTCATAAGCAATGTGGGGGACCACAGTGAAAGATGGTCAAAGTCGATAGGTCCACTTCATATGCAATATCTTCTCATATCTCCTCTCCCTTAGCGTTTTGGATTCAGTGGACGAAATTGACAAAAAACTTAACCAAATAACGTTTAGGGTATGATTTAGACTTTTATCGTCCTCAGTTTGCCGCTATCTGGCATTCGAAAGTGAATGCGGAGTACCACGGTCAAAGATGGAAAAAGGCCCTCGATCCAACCCATAAGCAATGTGGGGGACCACATTGAAAAATGGCCAAATTCTCTCGATCCACCAACTCATAAAGTAATGTGGGGGACCACAGTGATAGATGGCCAAAGTTTCTCGATCCAATTCATAAGCAATGTGGGGGACCACAGTGAAAGATGGTCAAAGTCGATAGGTCCACTTCATATGCAATATCTTCTCATATCTCCTCTCCCTTAGCGTTTTGGATTCAATGGACGAAATTGACAAAAAATTTAACCAAAAAACGTTTAAGGTATGATTTAGACTTTGGCGTCCTCAGTTTGCCGCTATCTGGCATTAGAAAGTGAATGCGGAGTACCACGGTCAAAGATGGAAAAAGGCCCTCGATCCAACCCATAAGCAATGTGGGGGACCACATTGAAAAATGGCCAAATTCTCTCGATCCAACTCATGAAGTAATGTGGGGGACCACAGTGATAGATGGCCAAAGTTTCTCGATCCAATTCATAAGCAATGTGGGGGACCACAGTGAAAGATGGTCAAAGTCGATAGGTCCACTTCATATGCAATATCTTCTCATATCTCCTCTCCCTTAGCGTTTTGGATTCAATGGACGAAATTGACAAAAAACTTAACCAAAAAACGTTTAAGGTATGATTTAGACTTTGGCGTCCTCAGTTTGCCGCTATCTGGCATTCGAAAGTGAATGCGGAGTACCACGGTCAAAGATGGAAAAAGGCCCTCGATCCAACCCATAAGCAATGTGGGGGACCACATTGAAAAATGGCCAAATTCTCTCGATCCAACTCATAAAGTAATGTGGGGGACCACAGTGATAGATGGCCAAAGTTTCTCGATCCAATTCATAAGCAATGTGGGGGACCACAGTGAAAGATGGTCAAAGTCGAAAGGTCCCCTTCATATGTAATATCTTCTCATATCTCCTCTCCCTTAGCGTTTTGGATTCAGTGGACGAAATTTACAAAAAACTTAACCAAAAAACGTTTAAGGTATGATTTAGACTTTGGCGTCCTCAGTTTGCCGCTATCTGGCATTCGAAAGTGAATGCGGAGTACCACGGTCAAAGATGGAAAAAGGCCCTCGATCCAACCCATAAGCAATGTGGGGGACCACATTGAAAAATGGCCAAATTCTCTCGATCCACCAACTCATAAAGTAATGTGGGGCACCACAGTGATAGATGGCCAAAGTTTCTCGATCCAATTCATAAGCAATGTGGGGGACCACAGTGAAAGATGGTCAAAGTCGATAGGTCCACTTCATATGCAATATCTTCTCATATCTCCTCTCCCTTAGCGTTTTGGATTCAGTGGACGAAATTGACAAAAAACTTAACCAAATAACGTTTAGGGTATGATTTAGACTTTTATCGTCCTCAGTTTGCCGCTATCTGGCATTCGAAAGTGAATGCGGAGTACCACGGTCAAAGATGGAAAAAGGCCCTCGATCCAACCCATAAGCAATGTGGGGGACCACATTGAAAAATGGCCAAATTCTCTCGATCCACCAACTCATAAAGTAATGTGGGGGACCACAGTGATAGATGGCCAAAGTTTCTCGATCCAATTCATAAGCAATGTGGGGGACCACAGTGAAAGATGGTCAAAGTCGATAGGTCCACTTCATATGCAATATCTTCTCATATCTCCTCTCCCTTAGCGTTTTGGATTCAATGGACGAAATTGACAAAAAATTTAACCAAAAAACGTTTAAGGTATGATTTAGACTTTGGCGTCCTCAGTTTGCCGCTATCTGGCATTCGAAAGTGAATGCGGAGTACCACGGTCAAAGATGGAAAAAGGCCCTCGATCCAACCCATAAGCAATGTGGGGGACCACATTGAAAAATGGCCAAATTCTCTCGATCCAACTCATAAAGTAATGTGGGGGACCACAGTGATAGATGGCCAAAGTTTCTCGATCCAATTCATAAGCAATGTGGGGGACCACAGTGAAAGATGGTCAAAGTCGAAAGGTCCCCTTCATATGCAATATCTTCTCATATCTCCTCTCCCTTAGCGTTTTGGATTCAATGGACGAAATTGACAAAAAACTTAACCAAAAAACGTTTAAGGTATGATTTAGACTTTGGCGTCCTCAGTTTGCCGCTATCTGGCATTCGAAAGTGAATGCGGAGTACCACGGTCAAAGATGGAAAAAGGCCCTCGATCCAACCCATAAGCAATGTGGGGGACCACATTGAAAAATGGCCAAATTCTCTCGATCCAACTCATAAAGTAATGTGGGGGACCACAGTGATAGATGGCCAAAGTTTCTCGATCCAATTCATAAGCAATGTGGGGGACCACAGTGAAAGATGGTCAAAGTCGAAAGGTCCCCTTCATATGTAATATCTTCTCATATCTCCTCTCCCTTAGCGTTTTGGATTCAGTGGACGAAATTTACAAAAAACTTAACCAAAAAACGTTTAAGGTATGATTTAGACTTTGGCGTCCTCAGTTTGCCGCTATCTGGCATTCGAAAGTGAATGCGGAGTACCACGGTCAAAGATGGAAAAAGGCCCTCGATCCAACCCATAAGCAATGTGGGGGACCACATTGAAAAATGGCCAAATTCTCTCGATCCACCAACTCATAAAGTAATGTGGGGCACCACAGTGATAGATGGCCAAAGTTTCTCGATCCAATTCATAAGCAATGTGGGGGACCACAGTGAAAGATGGTCAAAGTCGATAGGTCCACTTCATATGCAATATCTTCTCATATCTCCTCTCCCTAAGCGTTTTGGATTCAATGGACGAAATTGACAAAAAACTTAACCAAAAAACGTTTAAGGTATGATTTAGATTTTGGCGTCCTCAGTTTGCCGCTATCTGGCATTCGAAAGTGAATGCGGAGTACCACGGTCAAAGATGGAAAAAGGCCCTCGATCCAACCCATAAGCAATGTGGGGGACCACATTGAAAAATGGCCAAATTCTCTCGATCCAACTCATAAAGTAATGTGGGGGACCACAGTGATAGATGGCCAAAGTTTCTCGATCCAATTCATAAGCAATGTGGGGGACCACAGTGAAAGATGGTCAAAGTCGATAGGTCCACTTCATATGCAATATCTTCTCATATCTCCTCTCCCTTAGCGTTTTGGATTCAATGGACGAAATTGACAAAAAACTTAACCAAAAAACGTTTAAGGTATGATTTAGACTTTGGCGTCCTCAGTTTGCCGCTATCTGGCATTCGAAAGTGAATGCGGAGTACCACGGTCAAAGATGGAAAAAGGCCCTCGATCCAACCCATAAGCAATGTGGGGGACCACATTGAAAAATGGAAAAATTCTCTCGATCCAACTCATAAAGTAATGGGGGGCACCACAGTGATAGATGGCCAAAGTTTCTCGATCCAATTCATAAGCAATGTGGGGGACCACAGTGAAAGATGGTCAAAGTCGATAGGTCCACTTCATATGCAATATCTTCTCATATCTCCTCTCCCTTAGCGTTTTGGATTCAATGGACGAAATTGACAAAAAACTTTACCAAAAAACGTTTGAGGTATGATTTAGACTTTGGCGTCCTCAGTTTGCCGCTATCTGGCATTCGAAAGTGAATGCGGAGTACCACGGTCAAAGATGGAAAAAGGCCCTCGATCCAATCCATAAGCAATTTGAAAAATTGAAAAATGGCCAAATTCTCTCGATCCAACTCATAAAGTAATGTGGGGGACCACAGTGATAGATGGCCAAAGTTTCTCGATCCAATTCATAAGCAATGTGGGGGACCACAGTGAAAGATGGTCAAAGTCGATAGGTCCACTTCATATGCAATATCTTCTCATATCTCCTCTCCCTTAGCGTTTTGGATTCAATGGACGAAATTGACAAAAAACTTAACCAAAAAACGTTTAAGGTATGATTTAGACTTTGGCGTCCTCAGTTTGCCGCTATCTGGCATTCGAAAGTGAATGCGGAGTACCACGGTCAAAGATGGAAAAAGGCCCTCGATCCAACCCATAAGCAATGTGGGGGACCACATTGAAAAATGGCCAAATTCTCTCGATCCAACTCATAAAGTAATGTGGGGGACCACAGTGATAGATGGCCAAAGTTTCTCGATCCAATTCATAAGCAATGTGGGGGACCACAGTGAAAGATGGTCAAAGTCGATAGGTCCACTTCATATGCAATATCTTCTCATATCTCCTCTCCCTTAGCGTTTTGGATTCAGTGGACGAAATTGACAAAAAACTTAACCAAAAAACGTTTAAGGTATGATTTAGACTTTGGCGTCCTCAGTTTGCCGCTATCTGGCATTCGAAAGTGAATGCGGAGTACCACGGTCAAAGATGGAAAAAGGCCCTCGATCCAACCCATAAGCAATGTGGGGGACCACATTGAAAAATGGCCAAATTCTCTCGATCCAACTCATAAAGTAATGTGGGGGACCACAGTGATAGATGGCCAAAGTTTCTCGATCCAATTCATAAGCAATGTGGGGGACCACAGTGAAAGATGGTCAAAGTCGATAGGTCCACTTCATATGCAATATCTTCTCATATCTCCTCTCCCTTAGCGTTTTGGATTCAGTGGACGAAATTGACAAAAAACTTAACCAAAAAACGTTTAAGGTATGATTTAGACTTTGGCGTCCTCAGTTTGCCGCTATCTGGCATTCGAAAGTGAATGCGGAGTACCACGGTCAAAGATGGAAAAAGGCCCTCGATCCAACCCATAAGCAATGTGGGGGACCACATTGAAAAATGGCCAAATTCTCTCGATCCAACTCATAAAGTAATGTGGGGGACCACAGTGATAGATGGCCAAAGTTTATCGATCCAATTCATAAGCAATGTGGGGGACCACAGTGAAAGATGGTCAAAGTCGATAGGTCCACTTCATATGCAATATCTTCTCATATCTCCTCTCCCTTAGCGTTTTGTATTCAATGGACGAAATTGACAAAAAACTTAACCAAAAAACGTTTAAGGTATGATTTAGACTTTGGCGTCCTCAGTTTGCCGCTATCTGGCATTCGAAAGTGAATGCGGAGTACCACGGTCAAAGATGGAAAAAGGCCCTCGATCCAACCCATAAGCAATGTGGGGGACCACATTGAAAAATGGCCAAATTCTCTCGATCCAACTCATAAAGTAATGTGGGGGACCACAGTGATAGATGGCCAAAGTTTCTCGATCCAATTCATAAGCAATGTGGGGGACCACAGTGAAAGATGGTCAAAGTCGATAGGTCCACTTCATATGCAATATCTTCTCATATCTCCTCTCCCTTAGCGTTTTGGATTCAGTGGACGAAATTGACAAAAAACTTAACAAAAAAACGTTTAAGGTATGATTTAGACTTTGGCGTCCTCAGTTTGCCGCTATCTGGCATTCGAAAGTGAATGCGGAGTACCACGGTCAAAGATGGAAAAAGGCCCTCGATCCAACCCATAAGCAATGTGGGGGACCACATTGAAAAATGGCCAAATTCTCTCGATCCACCAACTCTTAAAGCAATGTGGGGGACCACAGTGATAGATGGCCAAAGTTTCTCGATCCAATTCATAAGCAATGTGGGGGACCACAGTGAAAGATGGTCAAAGTCGATAGGTCCACTTCATATGCAATATCTTCTCATATCTCCTCTCCCTTAGCGTTTTGGATTCAATGGACGAAATTGACAAAAAACTTAACAAAAAAACGTTTAAGGTATGATTTAGACTTTGGCGTCCTCAGTTTGCCGCTATCTGGCATTCGAAAGTGAATGCGGAGTACCACGGTCAAAGATGGAAAAAGGAACTCGATCCAACCCATAAGCAATGTGGGGGACCACATTGAAAAATGGCCAAATTCTCTCGATCCAACTCATAAAGTAATGTGGGGCACCACAGTGATAGATGGCCAAAGTTTCTCGATCCAATTCATAAGCAATGTGGGGGACCACAGTGAAAGATGGTCAAAGTCGATAGGTCCACTTCATATGCAATATCTTCTCATATCTCCTCTCCCTTAGCGTTTTGGATTCAGTGGACGAAATTGACAAAAAACTTAACCAAAAAACGTTTAAGGTATGATTTAGACTTTGGCGTCCTCAGTTTGCCGCTATCTGGCATTCGAAAGTGAATGCGGAGTACCACGGTCAAAGATGGAAAAAGGCCCTCGATCCAACCCATAAGCAATGTGGGGGACCACAGTGAAAGATGGTCAAAGTCGATAGGTCCACTTCATATGCAATATCTTCTCATATCTCCTCTCCGTTAGCGTTTTGGATTCAATGAACGAAATTGACAAAAAACTTAACCAAAAAACGTTTAAGGTATGATTTAGACTTTGGCGTCCTCAGTTTGCCGCTATCTGGCATTCGAAAGTGAATGCGGAGTACCACGGTCAAAGATGGAAAAAGGCCCTCGATCCAACCCATAAGCAATGTGGGGGACCACATTGAAAAATGGCCAAATTCTCTCGATCCACCAACTCATAAAGTAATGTGGGGGACCACAGTGATAGATGGCCAAAGTTTCTCGATCCAATTCATAAGCAATGTGGGGGACCACAGTGAAAGATGGTCAAAGTCGATAGGTCCACTTCATATCTTCTCATATCTCCTCTCCGTTAGCGTTTTGGATTCAATGGACGAAATTGACAAAAAACTTAACCAAAAAACGTTTAAGGTATGATTTAGACTTTGGCGTCCTCAGTTTGCCGCTATCTGGCATTCGAAAGTGAATGCGGAGTACCACGGTCAAAGATGGAAAAAGGCCCTCGATCCAACCCATAAGCAATGTGGGGGACCACATTGAAAAATGGCCAAATTCTCTCGATCCAACTCATAAAGTAATGTGGGGGACCACAGTGATAGATGGCCAAAGTTTCTCGATCCAATTCATAAGCAATGTGGGGGACCACAGTGAAAGATGGTCAAAGTCGATAGGTCCACTTCATATGCAATATCTTCTCATATCTCCTCTCCCTTAGCGTTTTGGATTCAGTGGACGAAATTGACAAAAAACTTAACCAAAAAACGTTTAAGGTATGATTTAGACTTTGGCGTCCTCAGTCTGCCGCTATCTGGCATTCGAAAGTGAATGCGGAGTACCACGGTCAAAGATGGAAAAAGGCCCTCGATCCAACCCATAAGCAATGTGGGGGACCACATTGAAAAATGGCCAAATTCTCTCGATCCAACTCATAAAGTAATGTGGGGGACCACAGTGATAGATGGCCAAAGTTTCTCGATCCAATTCATAAGCAATGTGGGGGACCACAGTGAAAGATGGTCAAAGTCGATAGGTCCACTTCATATCTTCTCATATCTCCTCTCCGTTAGCGTTTTGGATTCAATGGACGAAATTTACAAAAAACTTTACCAAAAAACGTTTGAGGTATGATTTAGACTTTGGCGTCCTCAGTTTGCCGCTATCTGGCATTCGAAAGTGAATGCGGAGTACCACGGTCAAAGATGGAAAAAGGCCCTCGATCCAACCCATAAGCAATGTGGGGGACCACATTGAAAAATGGCCAAATTCTCTCGATCCACCAACTCATAAAGTAATGTGGGGGACCACAGTGATAGATGGCCAAAGTTTCTCGATCCAATTCATAAGCAATGTGGGGGACCACAGTGAAAGATGGTCAAAGTCGATAGGTCCACTTCATATCTTCTCATATCTCCTCTCCGTTAGCGTTTTGGATTCAATGGACGAAATTGACAAAAAACTTAACCAAAAAACGTTTAAGGTATGATTTAGACTTTGGCGTCCTCAGTTTGCCGCTATCTGGCATTCGAAAGTGAATGCGGAGTACCACGGTCAAAGATGGAAAAAGGCCCTCGATCCAACCCATAAGCAATGTGGGGGACCACATTGAAAAATGGCCAAATTCTCTCGATCCAACTCATAAAGTAATGTGGGGGACCACAGTGATAGATGGCCAAAGTTTCTCGATCCAATTCATAAGCAATGTGGGGGACCACAGTGAAAGATGGTCAAAGTCGATAGGTCCACTTCATATGCAATATCTTCTCATATCTCCTCTCCCTTAGCGTTTTGGATTCAGTGGACGAAATTGACAAAAAACTTAACCAAAAAACGTTTAAGGTATGATTTAGACTTTGGCGTCCTCAGTCTGCCGCTATCTGGCATTCGAAAGTGAATGCGGAGTACCACGGTCAAAGATGGAAAAAGGCCCTCGATCCAACCCATAAGCAATGTGGGGGACCACATTGAAAAATGGCCAAATTCTCTCGATCCAACTCATAAAGTAATGTGGGGGACCACAGTGATAGATGGCCAAAGTTTCTCGATCCAATTCATAAGCAATGTGGGGGACCACAGTGAAAGATGGTCAAAGTCGATAGGTCCACTTCATATCTTCTCATATCTCCTCTCCGTTAGCGTTTTGGATTCAATGGACGAAATTTACAAAAAACTTTACCAAAAAACGTTTGAGGTATGATTTAGACTTTGGCGTCCTCAGTTTGCCGCTATCTGGCATTCGAAAGTGAATGCGGAGTACCACGGTCAAAGATGGAAAAAGGCCCTCGATCCAACCCATAAGCAATGTGGGGGACCACATTGAAAAATGGCCAAATTCTCTCGATCCACCAACTCATAAAGTAATGTGGGGGACCACAGTGATAGATGGCCAAAGTTTCTCGATCCAATTCATAAGCAATGTGGGGGACCACAGTGAAAGATGGTCAAAGTCGATAGGTCCACTTCATATGCAATATCTTCTCATATCTCCTCTCCCTTAGCGTTTTGGATTCAATGGACGAAATTGACAAAAAACTTAACCAAAAAACGTTTAAGGTATGATTTAGACTTTGGCGTCCTCAGTTTGCCGCTATCTGGCATTCGAAAGTGCATGCGGAGTACCACGGTCAAAGATGGAAAAAGGCCCTCGATCCAACCCATAAGCAATGTGGGGGACCACATTGAAAAATGGCCAAATTCTCTCGATCCAACTCATAAAGTAATGTGGGGGACCACAGTGATAGATGGCCAAAGTTTCTCGATCCAATTCATAAGCAATGTGGGGGACCACAGTGAAAGATGGTCAAAGTCGATAGGTCCACTTCATATGCAATATCTTCTCATATCTCCTCTCCCTTAGCGTTTTGGATTCAGTGGACGAAATTGACAAAAAACTTAACCAAAAAACGTTTAAGGTATGATTTAGACTTTGGCGTCCTCAGTTTGCCGCTATCTGGCATTCGAAAGTGAATGCGGAGTACCACGGTCAAAGATGGAAAAAGGCCCTCGATCCAACCCATAAGCAATGTGGGGGACCACATTGAAAAATGGCCAAATTCTCTCGATCCAACTCATAAAGTAATGTGGGGGACCACAGTGATAGATGGCCAAAGTTTCTCGATCCAATTCATAAGCAATGTGGGGGACCACAGTGAAAGATGGTCAAAGTCGATAGGTCCACTTCATATGCAATATCTTCTCATATCTCCTCTCCCTTAGCGTTTTGGATTCAGTGGACGAAATTGACAAAAAACTTAACCAAATAACGTTTAAGGTATGATTTAGACTTTGGCGTCCTCAGTTTGCCGCTATCTGGCATTCGAAAGTGAATGCGGAGTACCACGGTCAAAGATGGAAAAAGGCCCTCGATCCAACCCATAAGCAATGTGGGGGACCACATTGAAAAATGGCCAAATTCTCTCGATCCAACTCATAAAGTAATGTGGGGGACCACAGTGATAGATGGCCAAAGTTTCTCGATCCAATTCATAAGCAATGTGGGGGACCACAGTGAAAGATGGTCAAAGTCGAAAGGTTCCCTTCATATGCAATATCTTCTCATATCTCCTCTCCGTTAGCGTTTTGGATTCAATGAACGAAATTGACAAAAAACTTAACCAAAAAACGTTTAAGGTATGATTTAGACTTTGGCGTCCTCAGTTTGCCGCTATCTGGCATTCGAAAGTGAATGCGGAGTACCACGGTCAAAGATGGAAAAAGGCCCTCGATCCAACCCATAAGCAATGTGGGGGACCACATTGAAAAATGGCCAAATTCTCTCGATCCACCAACTCATAAAGTAATGTGGGGGACCACAGTGATAGATGGCCAAAGTTTCTCGATCCAATTCATAAGCAATGTGGGGGACCACAGTGAAAGATGGTCAAAGTCGATAGGTCCACTTCATATGCAATATCTTCTCATATCTCCTCTCCCTTAGCGTTTTGGATTCAATGGACGAAATTGACAAAAAACTTAACCAAAAAACGTTTAAGGTATGATTTAGACTTTGGCGTCCTCAGTTTGCCGCTATCTGGCATTCGAAAGTGAATGCGGAGTACCACGGTCAAAGATGGAAAAAGGCCCTCGATCCAACCCATAAGCAATGTGGGGGACCACATTGAAAAATGGCCAAATTCTCTCGATCCAACTCATAAAGTAATGTGGGGGACCACAGTGATAGATGGCCAAAGTTTCTCGATCCAATTCATAAGCAATGTGGGGGACCACAGTGAAAGATGGTCAAAGTCGATAGGTCCACTTCATATGCAATATCTTCTCATATCTCCTCTCCCTTAGCGTTTTGGATTCAGTGGACGAAATTGACAAAAAACTTAACCAAAAAACGTTTAAGGTATGATTTAGACTTTGGCGTCCTCAGTTTGCCGCTATCTGGCATTCGAAAGTGAATGCGGAGTACCACGGTCAAAGATGGAAAAAGGCCCTCGATCCAACCCATAAGCAATGTGGGGGACCACATTGAAAAATGGCCAAATTCTCTCGATCCAACTCATAAAGTAATGTGGGGGACCACAGTGATAGATGGCCAAAGTTTCTCGATCCAATTCATAAGCAATGTGGGGGACCACAGTGAAAGATGGTCAAAGTCGATAGGTCCACTTCATATGCAATATCTTCTCATATCTCCTCTCCCTTAGCGTTTTGGATTCAATGGACGAAATTGACAAAAAACTTAAACAAAAAACGTTTAAGGTATGATTTAGACTTTGGCGTCCTCAGTTTGCCGCTATCTGGCATTCGAAAGTGAATGCGGAGTACCACGGTCAAAGATGGAAAAAGGCCCTCGATCCAACCCATAAGCAATGTGGGGGACCACATTGAAAAATGGCCAAATTCTCTCGATCCAACTCATAAAGTAATGTGGGGGACCACAGTGATAGATGGCCAAAGTTTCTCGATCCAATTCATAAGCAATGTGGGGGACCACAGTGAAAGATGGTCAAAGTCGATAGGTCCACTTCATATGCAATATCTTCTCGTATCTCCTCTCCCTTAGCGTTTTGGATTCAATGGACGAAATTGACAAAAAACTTAACCAAAAAACGCTTAAGGTATGATTTAGACTTTGGCGTCCTCAGTTTGCCGCTATCTGGCATTCGAAAGTGAATGCGGAGTACCACGGTCAAAGATGGAAAAAGGCCCTCGATCCAACCCATAAGCAATGTGGGGGACCACATTGAAAAATGGCCAAATTCTCTCGATCCAACTCATAAAGTAATGTGGGGGACCACAGTGATAGATGGCCAAAGTTTCTCGATCCAATTCATAAGCAATGTGGGGGACCACAGTGAAAGATGGTCAGAGTCGATAGGTCCACTTCATATGCAATATCTTCTCGTATCTCCTCTCCCTTAGCGTTTTGGATTCAATGGACGAAATTGACAAAAAACTTAACCAAAAAACGTTTAAGGTATGATTTAGACTTTGGCGTCCTCAGTTTGCCGCTATCTGGCATTCGAAAGTGAATGCGGAGTACCACGGTCAAAGATGGAAAAAGGCCCTCGATCCAACCCATAAGCAATGTGGGGGACCACATTGAAAAATGGCCAAATTCTCTCGATCCACCAACTCATAAAGTAATGTGGGGGACCACAGTGAAAGATGGTCAGAGTCGATAGGTCCACTTCATATGCAATATCTTCTCGTATCTCCTCTCCCTTAGCGTTTTGGATTCAATGGACGAAATTGACAAAAAACTTAACCAAAAAACGTTTAAGGTATGATTTAGACTTTGGCGTCCTCAGTTTGCCGCTATCTGGCATTCGAAAGTGAATGCGGAGTACCACGGTCAAAGATGGAAAAAGGCCCTCGATCCAACCCATAAGCAATGTGGGGGACCACATTGAAAAATGGCCAAATTCTCTCGATCCACCAACTCATAAAGTAATGTGGGGGACCACAGTGAAAGATGGTCAGAGTCGATAGGTCCACTTCATATGCAATATCTTCTCGTATCTCCTCTCCCTTAGCGTTTTGGATTCAATGGACGAAATTGACAAAAAACTTAACCAAAAAACGTTTAAGGTATGATTTAGACTTTGGCGTCCTCAGTTTGCCGCTATCTGGCATTCGAAAGTGAATGCGGAGTACCACGGTCAAAGATGGAAAAAGGCCCTCGATCCAACCCATAAGCAATGTGGGGGACCACATTGAAAAATGGCCAAATTCTCTCGATCCAACTCATAAAGTAATGTGGGGGACCACAGTGATAGATGGCCAAAGTTTCTCGATCCAATTCATAAGCAATGTGGGGGACCACAGTGAAAGATGGTCAAAGTCGATAGGTCCACTTCATATGCAATATCTTCTCATATCTCCTCTCCCTTAGCGTTTTGGATTCAGTGGACGAAATTGACAAAAAACTTAACCAAATAACGTTTAAGGTATGATTTAGACTTTGGCGTCCTCAGTTTGCCGCTATCTGGCATTCGAAAGTGAATGCGGAGTACCACGGTCAAAGATGGAAAAAGGCCCTCGATCCAACCCATAAGCAATGTGGGGGACCACATTGAAAAATGGCCAAATTCTCTCGATCCAACTCATAAAGTAATGTGGGGGACCACAGTGATAGATGGCCAAAGTTTCTCGATCCAATTCATAAGCAATGTGGGGGACCACAGTGAAAGATGGTCAAAGTCGATAGGTCCACTTCATATGCAATATCTTCTCATATCTCCTCTCCCTTAGCGTTTTGGATTCAATGGACGAAATTGACAAAAAACTTAACCAAAAAACGCTTAAGGTATGATTTAGACTTTGGCGTCCTCAGTTTGCCGCTATCTGGCATTCGAAAGTGAATGCGGAGTACCACGGTCAAAGATGGAAAAAGGCCCTCGATCCAACCCATAAGCAATGTGGGGGACCACATTGAAAAATGGCCAAATTCTCTCGATCCAACTCATAAAGTAATGTGGGGGACCACAGTGATAGATGGCCAAAGTTTCTCGATCCAATTCATAAGCAATGTGGGGGACCACAGTGAAAGATGGTCAAAGTCGATAAGTCCACTTCATATGCAATATCTTCTCATATCTCCTCTCCCTTAGCGTTTTGGATTCAATGGACGAAATTGACAAAAAACTTAACCAAAAAACATTTAAGGTATGATTTAGACTTTGGCGTCCTCAGTTTGCCGCTATCTGGCATTCGAAAGTGAATGCGGAGTACCACGGTCAAAGATGGAAAAAGGCCCTCGATCCAACCCATAAGCAATGTGGGGGACCACATTGAAAAATGGCCAAATTCTCTCGATCCAACTCATAAAGTAATGTGGGGGACCACAGTGATAGATGGCCAAAGTTTCTCGATCCAATTCATAAGCAATGTGGGGGACCACAGTGAAAGATGGTCAGAGTCGATAGGTCCACTTCATATGCAATATCTTCTCGTATCTCCTCTCCCTTAGCGTTTTGGATTCAATGGACGAAATTGACAAAAAACTTAACCAAAAAACGTTTAAGGTATGATTTAGACTTTGGCGTCCTAAGTTTGCCGCTATCTGGCATTCGAAAGTGAATGCGGAGTACCACGGTCAAAGATGGAAAAAGGCCCTCGATCCAACCCATAAACAATGTGGGGGACCACATTGAAAAATGGCCAAATTCTCTCGATCCACCAACTCATAAAGTAATGTGGGGGACCACAGTGAAAGATGGTCAAAGTCGATAGGTCCACTTCATATGCAATATCTTCTCATATCTCCTCTCCCTTAGCGTTTTGGATTCAATGGACGAAATTGACAAAAAACTTAACAAAAAAACGTTTAAGGTATGATTTAGACTTTGGCGTCCTCAGTTTGCCGCTATCTGGCATTCGAAAGTGAATGCGGAGTACCACGGTCAAAGATGGAAAAAGGCCCTCGATCCAATCCATAAGCAATGTGGGGGACCACATTGAAAAATGGCCAAATTCTCTCGATCCAACTCATAAAGTAATGTGGGGGACCACAGTGATAGATGGCCAAAGTTTCTCGATCCAATTCATAAGCAATGTGGGGGACCACAGTGAAAGATGGTCAAAGTCGATAGGTCCACTTCATATGCAATATCTTCTCGTATCTCCTCTCCCTTAGCGTTTTGGATTCAATGGACGAAATTGACAAAAAACTTAACCAAAAAACGTTTAAGGTATGATTTAGACTTTGGCGTCCTCAGTTTGCCGCTATCTGGCATTCGAAAGTGAATGCGGAGTACCACGGTCAAAGATGGAAAAAGGCCCTCGATCCAACCCATAAGCAATGTGGGGGACCACATTGAAAAATGGCCAAATTCTCTCGATCCACCAACTCATAAAGTAATGTGGGGGACCACAGTGATAGATGGCCAAAGTTTCTCGATCCAATTCATAAGCAATGTGGGGGACCACAGTGAAAGATGGTCAAAGTCGATAGGTCCACTTCATATGCAATATCTTCTCATATCTCCTCTCCCTTAGCGTTTTGGATTCAGTAGACGAAATTGACAAAAAACTTAACCAAAAAACGTTTAAGGTATGATTTAGACTTTGGCGTCCTCAGTTTGCCGCTATCTGGCATTCGAAAGTGAATGCGGAGTACCACGGTCAGAGATGGAAAAAGGCCCTCGATCCAACCCATAAGCAATGTGGGGGACCACATTGAAAAATGGCCAAATTCTCTCGATCCAACTCATAAAGTAATGTGGGGGACCACAGTGATAGATGGCCAAAGTTTCTCGATCCAATTCATAAGCAATGTGGGGGACCACAGTGAAAGATGGTCAAAGTCGATAGGTCCACTTCATATTCAATATCTTCTCATATCTCCTCTCCGTTAGCGTTTTGGATTCAATGAACGAAATTGACAAAAAACTTAACCAAAAAACGTTTAAGGTATGATTTAGACTTTGGCGTCCTCAGTTTGCCGCTATCTGGCATTCGAAAGTGAATGCGGAGTACCACGGTCAAAGATGGAAAAAGACCCTCGATCCAACCCATAAGCAATGTGGGGGACCACATTGACAAATGGCCAAATTCTCTCGATCCAACTCATAAAGTAATGTGGGGGACCACAGTGATAGATGGCCAAAGTTTCTCGATCCAATTCATAAGCAATGTGGGGGACCACAGTGAAAGATGGTCAAAGTCGATAGGTCCACTTCATATGCAATATCTTCTCATATCTCCTCTCCCTTAGCGTTTTGGATTCAGTGGACGAAATTGACAAAAAACTTAACCAAAAAACGTTTAAGGTATGATTTAGACTTTGGCGTCCTCAGTTTGCCGCTATCTGGCATTCGAAAGTGAATGCGGAGTACCACGGTCAAAGATGGAAAAAGGCCCTCGATCCAACCCATAAGCAATGTGGGGGACCACATTGAAAAATGGCCAAATTCTCTCGATCCACCAACTCATAAAGTAATGTGGGGGACCACAGTGATAGATGGCCAAAGTTTCTCGATCCAATTCATAAGCAATGTGGGGGACCACAGTGAAAGATGGTCAAAGTCGATAGGTCCACTTCATATGCAATATCTTCTCATATCTCCTCTCCGTTAGCGTTTTGGATTCAATGAACGAAATTGACAAAAAACTTAACCAAAAAACATTTAAGGTATGATTTAGACTTTGGCGTCCTCAGTTTGCCGCTATCTGGCATTCGAAAGTGAATGCGGAGTACCACGGTCAAAGATGGAAAAAGGCCCTCGATCCAACCCATAAGCAATGTGGGGGACCACATTGAAAAATGGCCAAATTCTCTCGATCCAACTCATAAAGTAATGTGGGGGACCACAGTGATAGATGGCCAAAGTTTCTCGATCCAATTCATAAGCAATGTGGGGGACCACAGTGAAAGATGGTCAAAGTCGATAGGTCCACTTCATATGCAATATCTTCTCATATCTCCTCTCCGTTAGCGTTTTGGATTCAATGAACGAAATTGACAAAAAACTTAACCAAAAAACATTTAAGGTATGATTTAGACTTTGGCGTCCTCAGTTTGCCGCTATCTGGCATTCGAAAGTGAATGCGGAGTACCACGGTCAAAGATGGAAAAAGGCCCTCGATCCAATCCATAAGCAATGTGGGGGACCACATTGAAAAATGGCCAAATTCTCTCGATCCAACTCATAAAGTAATGTGGGGGACCACAGTGATAGATGGCCAAAGTTTCTCGATCCAATTCATAATCAATGTGGGGGACCACAGTGAAAGATGGTCAAAGTCGATAGGTCCACTTCATATGCAATATCTTCTCGTATCTCCTCTCCCTTAGCGTTTTGGATTCAATGGACGAAATTGACAAAAAACTTAACCAAAAAACGTTTAAGGTATGATTTAGACTTTGGCGTCCTCAGTTTGCCGCTATCTGGCATTCGAAAGTGAATGCGGAGTACCACGGTCAAAGATGGAAAAAGGCCCTCGATCCAACCCATAAGCAATGTGGGGGACCACATTGAAAAATGGCCAAATTCTCTCGATCCAACTCATAAAGTAATGTGGGGGACCACAGTGATAGATGGCCAAAGTTTCTCGATCCAATTCATAAGCAATGTGGGGGACCACAGTGAAAGATGGTCAAAGTCGATAGGTCCACTTCATATGCAATATCTTCTCATATCTCCTCTCCCTTAGCGTTTTGGATTCAGTGGACGAAATTGACAAAAAACTTAACCAAATAACGTTTAAGGTATGATTTAGACTTTGGCGTCCTCAGTTTGCCGCTATCTGGCATTCGAAAGTGAATGCGGAGTACCACGGTCAAAGATGGAAAAAGGCCCTCGATCCAACCCATAAGCAATGTGGGGGACCACATTGAAAAATGGCCAAATTCTCTCGATCCAACTCATAAAGTAATGTGGGGGACCACAGTGATAGATGGCCAAAGTTTCTCGATCCAATTCATAAGCAATGTGGGGGACCACAGTGAAAGATGGTCAAAGTCGATAGGTCCACTTCATATGCAATATCTTCTCATATCTCCTCTCCGTTAGCGTTTTGGATTCAATGAACGAAATTGACAAAAAACTTAACCAAAAAACGTTTAAGGTATGATTTAGACTTTGGCGTCCTCAGTTTGCCGCTATCTGGCATTCGAAAGTGAATGCGGAGTACCACGGTCAAAGATGGAAAAAGGCCCTCGATCCAACCCATAAGCAATGTGGGGGACCACATTGAAAAATGGCCAAATTCTCTCGATCCAACTCATAAAGTAATGTGGGGGACCACAGTGATAGATGGCCAAAGTTTCTCGATCCAATTCATAAGCAATGTGGGGGACCACAGTGAAAGATGGTCAAAGTCGATAGGTCCACTTCATATGCAATATCTTCTCATATCTCCTCTCCCTTAGCGTTTTGGATTCAGTGGACGAAATTGACAAAAAACTTAACCAAAAAACGTTTAAGGTATGATTTAGACTTTGGCGTCCTCAGTTTGCCGCTATCTGGCATTCGAAAGTGAATGCGGAGTACCACGGTCAAAGATGGAAAAAGGCCCTCGATCCAACCCATAAGCAATGTGGGGGACCACATTGAACAATGGCCAAATTCTCTCGATCCACCAACTCATAAAGTAATGTGGGGGACCACATTGATAGATGGCCAAAGTTTCTCGATCCAATTCATAAGCAATGTGGGGGACCACAGTGAAAGATGGTCAAAGTCGATAGGTCCACTTCATATGCAATATCTTCTCATATCTCCTCTCCCTTAGCGTTTTGGATTCAGTGGACGAAATTGACAAAAAACTTAACCAAAAAACGTTTAAGGTATGATTTAGACTTTGGCGTCCTCAGTTTGCCGCTATCTGGCATTCGAAAGTGAATGCGGAGTACCACGGTCAAAGATGGAAAAAGGCCCTCGATACAACCCATAAGCAATGTGGGGGACCACATTGAAAAATGGCCAAATTCTCTCGATCCACCAACTCATAAAGTAATGTGGGGGACCACAGTGATAGATGGCCAAAGTTTCTCGATCCAATTCATAAGCAATGTGGGGGACCACAGTGAAAGATGGTCAAAGTCGATAGGTCCACTTCATATGCAATATCTTCTCATATCTCCTCTCCCTTAGCGTTTTGGATTCAATGGACGAAATTGACAAAAAACTTTTCCCAAAAACGTTTAAGGTATGATTTAGACTTTGGCGTCCTCAGTTTGCCGCTATCTGGCATTCGAAAGTGAATGCGGAGTACCACGGTCAAAGATGGAAAAAGGCCCTCGATCCAACCCATAAGCAATGTGGGGGACCACATTGAAAAATGGCCAAATTCTCTCGATCCAACTCATAAAGTAATGTGGGGGACCACAGTGATAGATGGCCAAAGTTTCTCGATCCAATTCATAAGCAATGTGGGGGACCACAGTGAAAGATGGTCAAAGTCGATAGGTCCACTTCATATGCAATATCTTCTCGTATCTCCTCTCCCTTAGCGTTTTGGATTCAATGGACGAAATTGACAAAAAACTTAACCAAAAAACGTTTAAGGTATGATTTAGACTTTGGCGTCCTCAGTTTGCCGCTATCTGGCATTCGAAAGTGAATGCGGAGTACCACGGTCAAAGATGGAAAAAGGCCCTCGATCCAACCCATAAGCAATGTGGGGGACCACATTGAAAAATGGCCAAATTCTCTCGATCCAACTCATAAAGTAATGTGGGGGACCACAGTGATAGATGGCCAAAGTTTCTCGATCCAATTCATAAGCAATGTGGGGGACCACAGTGAAAGATGGTCAAAGTCGATAGGTCCACTTCATATGCAATATCTTCTCATATCTCCTCTCCCTTAGCGTTTTGGATTCAGTGGACGAAATTGACAAAAAACTTAACCAAAAAACGTTTAAGGTATGATTTAGACTTTGGCGTCCTCAGTTTGCCGCTATCTGGCATTCGAAAGTGAATGCGGAGTACCACGGTCAAAGATGGAAAAAGGCCCTCGATCCAACCCATAAGCAATGTGGGGGACCACATTGAAAAATGGCCAAATTCTCTCGATCCAACTCATAAAGTAATGTGGGGGACCACAGTGATAGATGGCCAAAGTTTATCGATCCAATTCATAAGCAATGTGGGGGACCACAGTGAAAGATGGTCAAAGTCGATAGGTCCACTTCATATGCAATATCTTCTCATATCTCCTCTCCCTTAACGTTTTGGATTCAGTGGACGAAATTGACAAAAAACTTAACCAAAAAACGTTTAAGGTATGATTTAGACTTTGGCGTCCTCAGTTTGCCTCTATCTGGCATTCGAAAGTGAATGCGGAGTACCACGGTCAAAGATGGAAAAAGGCCCTCGATCCAACCCATAAGCAATGTGGGGGACCACATTGAAAAATGGCCAAATTCTCTCGATCCAACTCATAAAGTAATGTGGGGGACCACAGTGATAGATGGCCAAAGTTTCTCGATCCAATTCATAAGCAATGTGGGGGACCACAGTGAAAGATGGTCAAAGTCGATAGGTCCACTTCATATGCAATATCTTCTCATATCTCCTCTCCCTTAGCGTTTTGGATTCAGTGGACGAAATTGACAAAAAACTTAACCAAAAAACGTTTAAGGTATGATTTAGACTTTGGCGTCCTCAGTTTGCCTCTATCTGGCATTCGAAAGTGAATGCGGAGTACCACGGTCAAAGATGGAAAAAGGCCCTCGATCCAACCCATAAGCAATGTGGGGGACCACATTGAAAAATGGCCAAATTCTCTCGATCCAACTCATAAAGTAATGTGGGGGACCACAGTGATAGATGGCCAAAGTTTCTCGATCCAATTCATAAGCAATGTGGGGGACCACAGTGAAAGATGGTCAAAGTCGATAGGTCCACTTCATATGCAATATCTTCTCATATCTCCTCTGGATGGAAAAAGGCCCTCGATCCAATCCATAAGCAATGTGGGGGACCACATTGAAAAATGGCCAAATTCTCTCGATCCAACTCATAAAGTAATGTGGGGGACCACAGTGATAGATGGCCAAAGTTTCTCGATCCAATTCATAAGCAATGTGGGGGACCACAGTGAAAGATGGTCAAAGTCGATAGGTCCACTTCATATGCAATATCTTCTCATATCTCCTCTCCCTTAGCGTTTTGGATTCAGTGGACGAAATTGACAAAAAACTTAACCAAAAAACGTTTAAGGTATGATTTAGACTTTTTCGTCCTCAGTTTGCCGCTATCTGGCATTCGAAAGTGAATGCGGAGTACCACGGTCAAAGATGGAAAAAGGCCCTCGATCCAACCCATAAGCAATGTGGGGGACCACATTGAAAAATGGCCAAATTCTCTCGATCCACCAATTCATAAAGTAATGTGGGGGACCACAGTGATAGATGGCCAAAGTTTCTCGATCCAATTCATAAGCAATGTGGGGGACCACAGTGAAAGAAGGTCAAAGTCGTTAGGTCCACTTCATATGCAATATATTCTCATATCTCCTCTCCCTTAGCGTTTTGGATTCAATGGACGAAATTGACAAAAAACTTAACCAAAAAACGTTTAAGGTATGATTTAGACTTTGGCGTCCTCAGTTTGCCGCTATCTGGCATTCGAAAGTGAATGCGGAGTACCACGGTCAAAGATGGAAAAAGGCCCTCGATCCAACCCATAAGCAATGTGGGGGACCACATTGAAAAATGGCCAAATTCTCTCGATCCAACTCATAAAGTAATGTGGGGGACCACAGTGATAGATGGCCAAAGTTTCTCGATCCAATTCATAAGCAATGTGGGGGACCACAGTGAAAGATGGTCAAAGTCGATAGGTCCACTTCATATGCAATATCTTCTCATATCTCCTCTCCCTTAGCGTTTTGGATTCAGTGGACGAAATTGACAAAAAACTTTACCAAAAAACGTCTAAGGTATGATTTAGACTTTGGCGTCCTCAGTTTGCCGCTATCTGGCATTCGAAAGTGAATGCGGAGTACCACGGTCAAAGATGGAAAAAGGCCCTCGATCCAACCCATAAGCAATGTGGGGGACCACATTGAAAAATGGCCAAATTCTCTCGATCCAACTCATAAAGTAATGTGGGGGACCACAGTGATAGATGGCCAAAGTTGCTCGATCCAATTCATAAGCAATGTGGGGGACCACAGTGAAAGATGGTCAAAGTCGATAGGTCCACTTCATATGCAATATCTTCTCATATCTCCTCTCCCTTAGCGTTTTGGATTCAGTGGACGAAATTGACAAAAAACTTAACCAAAAAACGTTTAAGGTATGATTTAGACTTTGGCGTCCTCAGTTTGCCGCTATCTGGCATTCGAAAGTGAATGCGGAGTACCACGGTCAAAGATGGAAAAAGGCCCTCGATCCAACCCATAAGCAATGTGGGGGACCACATAGAAAAATGGCCAAATTCTCTCGATCCAACTCAAAAAGTAATGTGGGGGACCACAGTGATAGATGGCCAAAGTTTCTCGATCCAATTCATAAGCAATGTGGGGGACCACAGTGAAAGATGGTCAAAGTCGATAGGTCCACTTCATATGCAATATCTTCTCATATCTCCTCTCCCTTAGCGTTTTGGATTCAATGGACGAAATTGACAAAAAACTTAACCAAAAAAAGTTTAAGGTATGATTTAGACTTTGGCGTCCTCAGTTTGCCGCTATCTGGCATTCGAAAGTGAATGCGGAGTACCACGGTCAAAGATGGAAAAAGGCCCTCGATCCAACCCATAAGCAATGTGGGGGACCACATTGAAAAATGGCCAAATTCTCTCGATCCAACTCATAAAGTAATGTGGGGGACCACAGTGATAGATGGCCAAAGTTTCTCGATCCAATTCATAAGCAATGTGGGGGACCACAGTGAAAGATGGTCAAAATCGATAGGTCCACTTCATATGCAATATCTTCTCATATCTCCTCTCCGTTAGCGTTTTGGATTCAATGGACGAAATTGACAAAAAACTTAAGCAAAAAACGTTTAAGGTATGATTTAGACTTTGGCGTCCTCAGTTTGCCGCTATCTGGCATTCGAAAGTGAATGCGGAGTACCACGGTCAAAGATGGAAAAAGGCCCTCGATCCAACCCATAAGCAATGTGGGGGACCACATTGAAAAATGGCCAAATTCTCTCGATCCAACTCATAAAGTAATGTGGGGGACCACAGTGATAGATGGCCAAAGTTTCTCGATCCAATTCATAAGCAATGTGGGGGACCACAGTGAAAGATGGTCAAAGTCGATAGGTCCACTTCATATGCAATATCTTCTCATATCTCCTCTCCCTTAGCGTTTTGGATTCAGTGGACGAAATTGACAAAAAACGTTTAAGGTATGATTTAGACTTTGGCGTCCTCAGTTTACCGCTATCTGGCATTCGAAAGTGAATGCGGAGTACCACGGTCAAAGATGGAAAAAGGCCCTCGATCCAACCCATAAGCAATGTGGGGGACCACATTGAAAAATGGCCAAATTCTCTCGATCCAACTCATAAAGTAATGTGGGGGACCACAGTGATAGATGGCCAAAGTTTCTCGATCCAATTCATAAGCAATGTGGGGGACCACAGTGAAAGATGGTCAAAGTCGATAGGTCCACTTCATATGCAATATCTTCTCATATCTCCTCTCCCTTAGCGTTTTGGATTCAGTGGACGAAATTGACAAAAAACTTAACCAGAAAACGTTTAAGGTATGATTTAGACTTTGGCGTCCTCAGTTTGCCGCTATCTGGCATTCGAAAGTGAATGCGGAGTACCACGGTCAAAGATGGAAAAAGGCCCTCGATCCAACCCATAAGCAATGAGGGGGACCACATTGAAAAATGGCCAAATTCTCTCGATCCAACTCATAAAGTAATGTGGGGGACCACAGTGATAGATGGCCAAAGTTTCTCGATCCAATTCATAAGCAATGTGGGGGACCACAGTGAAAGATGGTCAAAGTCGATAGGTCCACTTCATATGCAATATCTTCTCATATCTCCTCTCCCTTAACGTTTTGGATTCAGTGGACGAAATTGACAAAAAACTTAACCAGAAAACGTTTAAGGTATGATTTAGACTTTGGCGTCCTCAGTTTGCCGCTATCTGGCATTCGAAAGTGAATGCGGAGTACCACGGTCAAAGATGGAAAAAGGCCCTCGATCCAACCCATAAGCAATGAGGGGGACCACATTGAAAAATGGCCAAATTCTCTCGATCCAACTCATAAAGTAATGTGGGGGACCACAGTGATAGATGGCCAAAGTTTCTCGATCCAATTCATAAGCAATGTGGGGGACCACAGTGAAAGATGGTCAAAGTCGATAGGTCCACTTCATATGCAATATCTTCTCATATCTCCTCTCCCTTAGCGTTTTGGATTCAGTGGACGAAATTGACAAAAAACTTAACCAGAAAACGTTTAAGGTATGATTTAGACTTTGGCGTCCTCAGTTTGCCGCTATCTGGCATTCGAAAGTGAATGCGGAGTACCACGGTCAAAGATGGAAAAAGGCCCTCGATCCAACCCATAAGCAATGTGGGGGACCACATTGAAAAATGGCCAAATTCTCTCGATCCAACTCATAAAGTAATGTGGGGGACCACAGTGATAGATGGCCAAAGTTTATCGATCCAATTCATAAGCAATGTGGGGGACCACAGTGAAAGATGGTCAAAGTCGATAGGTCCACTTCATATGCAATATCTTCTCATATCTCCTCTCCCTTAACGTTTTGGATTCAGTGGACGAAATTGACAAAAAACTTAACCAAAAAACGTTTAAGGTATGATTTAGACTTTGGCGTCCTCAGTTTGCCTCTATCTGGCATTCGAAAGTGAATGCGGAGTACCACGGTCAAAGATGGAAAAAGGCCCTCGATCCAACCCATAAGCAATGTGGGGGACCACATTGAAAAATGGCCAAATTCTCTCGATCCAACTCATAAAGTAATGTGGGGGACCACAGTGATAGATGGCCAAAGTTTCTCGATCCAATTCATAAGCAATGTGGGGGACCACAGTGAAAGATGGTCAAAGTCGATAGGTCCACTTCATATGCAATATCTTCTCATATCTCCTCTCCCTTAGCGTTTTGGATTCAGTGGACGAAATTGACAAAAAACTTAACCAAAAAACGTTTAAGGTATGATTTAGACTTTGGCGTCCTCAGTTTGCCTCTATCTGGCATTCGAAAGTGAATGCGGAGTACCACGGTCAAAGATGGAAAAAGGCCCTCGATCCAACCCATAAGCAATGTGGGGGACCACATTGAAAAATGGCCAAATTCTCTCGATCCAACTCATAAAGTAATGTGGGGGACCACAGTGATAGATGGCCAAAGTTTCTCGATCCAATTCATAAGCAATGTGGGGGACCACAGTGAAAGATGGTCAAAGTCGATAGGTCCACTTCATATGCAATATCTTCTCATATCTCCTCTGGATGGAAAAAGGCCCTCGATCCAATCCATAAGCAATGTGGGGGACCACATTGAAAAATGGCCAAATTCTCTCGATCCAACTCATAAAGTAATGTGGGGGACCACAGTGATAGATGGCCAAAGTTTCTCGATCCAATTCATAAGCAATGTGGGGGACCACAGTGAAAGATGGTCAAAGTCGATAGGTCCACTTCATATGCAATATCTTCTCATATCTCCTCTCCCTTAGCGTTTTGGATTCAGTGGACGAAATTGACAAAAAACTTAACCAAAAAACGTTTAAGGTATGATTTAGACTTTTTCGTCCTCAGTTTGCCGCTATCTGGCATTCGAAAGTGAATGCGGAGTACCACGGTCAAAGATGGAAAAAGGCCCTCGATCCAACCCATAAGCAATGTGGGGGACCACATTGAAAAATGGCCAAATTCTCTCGATCCACCAATTCATAAAGTAATGTGGGGGACCACAGTGATAGATGGCCAAAGTTTCTCGATCCAATTCATAAGCAATGTGGGGGACCACAGTGAAAGAAGGTCAAAGTCGTTAGGTCCACTTCATATGCAATATATTCTCATATCTCCTCTCCCTTAGCGTTTTGGATTCAATGGACGAAATTGACAAAAAACTTAACCAAAAAACGTTTAAGGTATGATTTAGACTTTGGCGTCCTCAGTTTGCCGCTATCTGGCATTCGAAAGTGAATGCGGAGTACCACGGTCAAAGATGGAAAAAGGCCCTCGATCCAACCCATAAGCAATGTGGGGGACCACATTGAAAAATGGCCAAATTCTCTCGATCCAACTCATAAAGTAATGTGGGGGACCACAGTGATAGATGGCCAAAGTTTCTCGATCCAATTCATAAGCAATGTGGGGGACCACAGTGAAAGATGGTCAAAGTCGATAGGTCCACTTCATATGCAATATCTTCTCATATCTCCTCTCCCTTAGCGTTTTGGATTCAGTGGACGAAATTGACAAAAAACTTTACCAAAAAACGTCTAAGGTATGATTTAGACTTTGGCGTCCTCAGTTTGCCGCTATCTGGCATTCGAAAGTGAATGCGGAGTACCACGGTCAAAGATGGAAAAAGGCCCTCGATCCAACCCATAAGCAATGTGGGGGACCACATTGAAAAATGGCCAAATTCTCTCGATCCAACTCATAAAGTAATGTGGGGGACCACAGTGATAGATGGCCAAAGTTGCTCGATCCAATTCATAAGCAATGTGGGGGACCACAGTGAAAGATGGTCAAAGTCGATAGGTCCACTTCATATGCAATATCTTCTCATATCTCCTCTCCCTTAGCGTTTTGGATTCAGTGGACGAAATTGACAAAAAACTTAACCAAAAAACGTTTAAGGTATGATTTAGACTTTGGCGTCCTCAGTTTGCCGCTATCTGGCATTCGAAAGTGAATGCGGAGTACCACGGTCAAAGATGGAAAAAGGCCCTCGATCCAACCCATAAGCAATGTGGGGGACCACATAGAAAAATGGCCAAATTCTCTCGATCCAACTCAAAAAGTAATGTGGGGGACCACAGTGATAGATGGCCAAAGTTTCTCGATCCAATTCATAAGCAATGTGGGGGACCACAGTGAAAGATGGTCAAAGTCGATAGGTCCACTTCATATGCAATATCTTCTCATATCTCCTCTCCCTTAGCGTTTTGGATTCAATGGACGAAATTGACAAAAAACTTAACCAAAAAAAGTTTAAGGTATGATTTAGACTTTGGCGTCCTCAGTTTGCCGCTATCTGGCATTCGAAAGTGAATGCGGAGTACCACGGTCAAAGATGGAAAAAGGCCCTCGATCCAACCCATAAGCAATGTGGGGGACCACATTGAAAAATGGCCAAATTCTCTCGATCCAACTCATAAAGTAATGTGGGGGACCACAGTGATAGATGGCCAAAGTTTCTCGATCCAATTCATAAGCAATGTGGGGGACCACAGTGAAAGATGGTCAAAATCGATAGGTCCACTTCATATGCAATATCTTCTCATATCTCCTCTCCGTTAGCGTTTTGGATTCAATGGACGAAATTGACAAAAAACTTAAGCAAAAAACGTTTAAGGTATGATTTAGACTTTGGCGTCCTCAGTTTGCCGCTATCTGGCATTCGAAAGTGAATGCGGAGTACCACGGTCAAAGATGGAAAAAGGCCCTCGATCCAACCCATAAGCAATGTGGGGGACCACATTGAAAAATGGCCAAATTCTCTCGATCCAACTCATAAAGTAATGTGGGGGACCACAGTGATAGATGGCCAAAGTTTCTCGATCCAATTCATAAGCAATGTGGGGGACCACAGTGAAAGATGGTCAAAGTCGATAGGTCCACTTCATATGCAATATCTTCTCATATCTCCTCTCCCTTAGCGTTTTGGATTCAGTGGACGAAATTGACAAAAAACGTTTAAGGTATGATTTAGACTTTGGCGTCCTCAGTTTACCGCTATCTGGCATTCGAAAGTGAATGCGGAGTACCACGGTCAAAGATGGAAAAAGGCCCTCGATCCAACCCATAAGCAATGTGGGGGACCACATTGAAAAATGGCCAAATTCTCTCGATCCAACTCATAAAGTAATGTGGGGGACCACAGTGATAGATGGCCAAAGTTTCTCGATCCAATTCATAAGCAATGTGGGGGACCACAGTGAAAGATGGTCAAAGTCGATAGGTCCACTTCATATGCAATATCTTCTCATATCTCCTCTCCCTTAGCGTTTTGGATTCAGTGGACGAAATTGACAAAAAACTTAACCAGAAAACGTTTAAGGTATGATTTAGACTTTGGCGTCCTCAGTTTGCCGCTATCTGGCATTCGAAAGTGAATGCGGAGTACCACGGTCAAAGATGGAAAAAGGCCCTCGATCCAACCCATAAGCAATGAGGGGGACCACATTGAAAAATGGCCAAATTCTCTCGATCCAACTCATAAAGTAATGTGGGGGACCACAGTGATAGATGGCCAAAGTTTCTCGATCCAATTCATAAGCAATGTGGGGGACCACAGTGAAAGATGGTCAAAGTCGATAGGTCCACTTCATATGCAATATCTTCTCATATCTCCTCTCCCTTAGCCTTTTGGATTCAGTGGACGAAATTGACAAAAAACTTAAATAAAAAACGTTTAAGGTATGATTTAGACTTTGGCGTCCTCAGTTTTCCGCTATCTGGCATTCGAAAGTGAATGCGGAGTACCACGGTCAAAGATGGAAAAAGGCCCTCGATCCAACCCATAAGCAATGTGGGGGACCACATTGAAAAATGGCCAAATTCTCTCGATCCACCAACTCATAAAGTAATGTGGGGGACCACAGTGATAGATGGCCAAAGTTTCTCGATCCAATTCATAAGCAATGTGGGGGACCACAGTGAAAGATGGTCAAAGTCGATAGGTCCACTTCATATGCAATATCTTCTCATATCTCCTCTCCGTTAGCGTTTTGGATTCAATGGACGAAATTGACAAAAAACTTAACCAAAAAACGTTTAAGGTATGATTTAGACTTTGGCGTCCTCAGTTTGCCGCTATCTGGCATTCGAAAGTGAATGCGGAGTACCACGGTCAAAGATGGAAAAAGGCCCTCGATCCAACCCATAAGCAATGTGATAGATGGCCAAAGTTTCTCGATCCAATTCATAAGCAATGTGGGGGACCACAGTGAAAGATGGTCAAAGTCGATAGGTCCACTTCATATGCAATATCTTCTCATATCTCCTCTCCCGTAGCATTTTGGATTCAATGGACGAAATTGACAAAAAACTTAACCAAAAAACGTTTAAGGTATGATTTAGACTTTGGCGTCCTCAGTTTGCCGCTATCTGGCATTCGAAAGTGAATGCGGAGTACCACGGTCAAAGATGGAAAAAGGCCCTCGATCCAACCCATAAGCAATGTGGGGGACCACATTGAAAAATGGCCAAATTCTCTCGATCCAACTCATAAAGTAATGTGGGGGACCACAGTGATAGATGGCCAAAGTTTCTCGATCCAATTCATAAGCAATGTGGGGGACCACAGTGAAAGATGGTCAAAGTCGATAGGTCCACTTCATATGCAATATCTTCTCACATCTCCTCTCCGTTAGCGTTTTGGATTCAATGGACGAAATTGACAAAAAACTTAACCAAAAAACGTTTAAGGTATGATTTAGACTTTGGCGTCCTCAGTTTGCCGCTATCTGGCATTCGAAAGTGAATGCGGAGTACCACGGTCAAAGATGGAAAAAGGCCCTCGATCCAACCCATAAGCAATGTGGGGGACCACATTGAAAAATGGCCAAATTCTCTTGATCCAACTCATAAAGTAATGTGGGGGACCACAGTGATAGATGGCCAAAGTTTCTCGATCCAATTCATAAGCAATGTGGGGGACCACAGTGAAAGATGGTCAAAGTCGATAAGTCCACTTCATATGCAATATCTTCTCATATCTCCTCTGGATGGAAAAAGGCCCTCGATAAAATTTATAAGCAATGTGGGGGACCACATTGAAAAATGGCCAAATTCTCTCGATCCAACTCATAAAGTAATGTGGGGGACCACAGTGATAGATGGCCAATTTTTCTCGATCCAATTCATAAGCAATGTGGGGGACCACAGTAAAAGATGGTCAAAGTCGATAGGTCCACATCATATGCAATATCTTCTCATATCTCCTCTCCCTTAGCGTTTTGGATTCAATGGACGAAATTGACAAAAAACTTAACCAAAAAACGTTTAAGGTATGATTTAGACTTTGGCGTCCTCAGTTTGCCGCTATCTGGCATTCGAAAGTGAATGCGGAGTACCACGGTCAAAGATGGAAAAAGGCCCTCGATCCAACCCATAAGCAATGTGGGGGACCACATTGAAAAATTTCCAAATTCTCTCGATCCAACTCATAAAGTAATGTGGGGGACCACAGTGATAGATGGCCAAAGTTTCTCGATCCAATTCATAAGCAATGTGGGGGACCACAGTGAAAGATGGTCAAAGTCGATAGGTCCACTTCATATGCAATATCTTCTCATATCTCCTCTCCCTTAGCGTTTTGGATTCAGGGGACGAAATTGACAAAAAACTTAACCAAAAAACGTTTAAGGTATGATTTAGACTTTGGCGTCCTCAGTTTGCCGCTATCTGGCATTTCAAAGTGAATGCGGAGTACCACGGTCAAAGATGGACAAAGGCCCTCGATCCAACCCATAAGCAATGTGGGGGACCACATTGAAAAATGGCCAAATTCTCTCGATCCAACTCATAAAGTAATGTGGGGGACCACATTGAAAAATGGCCAAATTCTCTCGATCCAACTCATAAAGTAATGTGGGGGACCACAGTGATAGATGGCCAAAGTTTCTCGATCCAATTCATAAGCAATGTGGGGGACCACAATGAAAGATGGTCAAAGTCGATAGGTCCACTTCATATGCAATAACTTCTCATATCTCCTCTCCCTTAGCGTTTTGGATTCAATGGACGAAATTGACAAAAAACTTAACCAAAAAACGTTTAAGGTATGATTTAGACTTTGGCGTCCTCAGTTTGCCACTATCTGGCATTCGAAAGTGAATGCGGAGTACCACGGTCAAAGATGGAAAAAGGCCCTCGATCCAACCCATAAGCAATGTGGGGGACCACATTGAAAAATGGCCAAATTCTCTCGATCCAACTCATAAAGTAATGTGGGGGACCACAGTGATAGATGGCCAAAGTTTCTCGATCCAATTCATAAGCAATGTGGGGGACCACAGTGAAAGATGGTCAAAGTCGATAGGTCCACTTCATATGCAATATCTTCTCATATCTCCTCTCCCTTAGCGTTTTGGATTCAGTGGACGAAATTGACAAAAAACTTAACCAAAAAACGTTTAAGGTATGATTTAGACTTTGGCGTCCTCAGTTTGCCGCTATCTGGCATTCGAAAGTGAATGCGGAGTACCACGGTCAAAGATGGAAAAAGGCCCTCGATCCAACCCATAAGCAATGTGGGGGACCACATAGAAAAATGGCCAAATTCTCTCGATCCAACTCAAAAAGTAATGTGGGGGACCACAGTGATAGATGGCCAAAGTTTCTCGATCCAATTCATAAGCAATGTGGGGGACCACAGTGAAAGATGGTCAAAGTCGATAGGTCCACTTCATATGCAATATCTTCTCATATCTCCTCTCCCTTAGCGTTTTGGATTCAATGGACGAAATTGACAAAAAACTTAACCAAAAAAAGTTTAAGGTATGATTTAGACTTTGGCGTCCTCAGTTTGCCGCTATCTGGCATTCGAAAGTGAATGCGGAGTACCACGGTCAAAGATGGAAAAAGGCCCTCGATCCAACCCATAAGCAATGTGGGGGACCACATTGAAAAATGGCCAAATTCTCTCGATCCAACTCATAAAGTAATGTGGGGGACCACAGTGATAGATGGCCAAAGTTTCTCGATCCAATTCATAAGCAATGTGGGGGACCACAATGAAAGATGGTCAAAGTCGATAGGTCCACTTCATATGCAATAACTTCTCATATCTCCTCTCCCTTAGCGTTTTGGATTCAATGGACGAAATTGACAAAAAACTTAACCAAAAAACGTTTAAGGTATGATTTAGACTTTGGCGTCCTCAGTTTGCCACTATCTGGCATTCGAAAGTGAATGCGGAGTACCACGGTCAAAGATGGAAAAAGGCCCTCGATCCAACCCATAAGCAATGTGGGGGACCACATTGAAAAATGGCCAAATTCTCTCGATCCAACTCATAAAGTAATGTGGGGGACCACAGTGATAGATGGCCAAAGTTTCTCGATCCAATTCATAAGCAATGTGGGGGACCACAGTGAAAGATGGTCAAAGTCGATAGGTCCACTTCATATGCAATATCTTCTCATATCTCCTCTCCCTTAGCGTTTTGGATTCAGTGGACGAAATTGACAAAAAACTTAACCAAAAAACGTTTAAGGTATGATTTAGACTTTGGCGTCCTCAGTTTGCCGCTATCTGGCATTCGAAAGTGAATGCGGAGTACCACGGTCAAAGATGGAAAAAGGCCCTCGATCCAACCCATAAGCAATGTGGGGGACCACATAGAAAAATGGCCAAATTCTCTCGATCCAACTCAAAAAGTAATGTGGGGGACCACAGTGATAGATGGCCAAAGTTTCTCGATCCAATTCATAAGCAATGTGGGGGACCACAGTGAAAGATGGTCAAAGTCGATAGGTCCACTTCATATGCAATATCTTCTCATATCTCCTCTCCCTTAGCGTTTTGGATTCAATGGACGAAATTGACAAAAAACTTAACCAAAAAACGTTTAAGGTATGATTTAGACTTTGGCGTCCTCAGTTTGCCACTATCTGGCATTCGAAAGTGAATGCGGAGTACCACGGTCAAAGATGGAAAAAGGCCCTCGATCCAACCCATAAGCAATGTGGGGGACCACATTGAAAAATGGCCAAATTCTCTCGATCCAACTCATAAAGTAATGTGGGGCACCACAGTGATAGATGGCCAAAGTTTCTCGATCCAATTCATAAGCAATGTGGGGGACCACAGTGAAAGATGGTCAAAATCGATAGGTCCACTTCATATGCAATATCTTCTCATATCTCCTCTCCGTTAGCGTTTTGGATTCAATGGACGAAATTGACAAAAAACTTAACCAAAAAACGTTTAAGGTATGATTTAGACTTTGGCGTCCTCAGTTTGCCGCTATCTGGCATTCGAAAGTGAATGCGGAGTACCACGGTCAAAGATGGAAAAAGGCCCTCGATCCAACCCATAAGCAATGTGGGGGACCACATTGAAAAATGGCCAAATTCTCTCGATCCAACTCATAAAGTAATGTGGGGGACCACAGTGATAGATGGCCAAAGTTTCTCGATCCAATTCATAAGCAATGTGGGGGACCACAGTGAAAGATGGTCAAAGTCGATAGGTCCACTTCATATGCAATATCTTCTCATATCTCCTCTCCTTTAGCGTTTTGGATTCAGTGGACGAAATTGACAAAAAACTTAACCAAAAAACGTTTAAGGTATGATTTAGACTTTGGCGTCCTCAGTTTGCCGCTATCTGGCATTCGAAAGTGAATGCGGAGTACCACGGTCAAAGATGGAAAAAGGCCCTCGATCCAACCCATAAGCAATGAGGGGGACCACATTGAAAAATGGCCAAATTCTCTCGATCCAACTCATAAAGTAATGTGGGGGACCACAGTGATAGATGGCCAAAGTTTCTCGATCCAATTCATAAGCAATGTGGGGGACCACAGTGAAAGATGGTCAAAGTCGATAGGTCCACTTCATATGCAATATCTTCTCATATCTCCTCTCCCTTAGCCTTTTGGATTCAGTGGACGAAATTGACAAAAAACTTAAATAAAAAACGTTTAAGGTATGATTTAGACTTTGGCGTCCTCAGTTTTCCGCTATCTGGCATTCGAAAGTGAATGCGGAGTACCACGGTCAAAGATGGAAAAAGGCCCTCGATCCAACCCATAAGCAATGTGGGGGACCACATTGAAAAATGGCCAAATTCTCTCGATCCACCAACTCATAAAGTAATGTGGGGGACCACAGTGATAGATGGCCAAAGTTTCTCGATCCAATTCATAAGCAATGTGGGGGACCACAGTGAAAGATGGTCAAAGTCGATAGGTCCACTTCATATGCAATATCTTCTCATATCTCCTCTCCGTTAGCGTTTTGGATTCAATGGACGAAATTGACAAAAAACTTAACCAAAAAACGTTTAAGGTATGATTTAGACTTTGGCGTCCTCAGTTTGCCGCTATCTGGCATTCGAAAGTGAATGCGGAGTACCACGGTCAAAGATGGAAAAAGGCCCTCGATCCAACCCATAAGCAATGTGATAGATGGCCAAAGTTTCTCGATCCAATTCATAAGCAATGTGGGGGACCACAGTGAAAGATGGTCAAAGTCGATAGGTCCACTTCATATGCAATATCTTCTCATATCTCCTCTCCCGTAGCATTTTGGATTCAATGGACGAAATTGACAAAAAACTTAACCAAAAAACGTTTAAGGTATGATTTAGACTTTGGCGTCCTCAGTTTGCCGCTATCTGGCATTCGAAAGTGAATGCGGAGTACAACGGTCAAAGATGGAAAAAGGCCCTCGATCCAACCCATAAGCAATGTGGGGGACCACATTGAAAAATGGCCAAATTCTCTCGATCCAACTCATAAAGTAATGTGGGGGACCACAGTGATAGATGGCCAAAGTTTCTCGATCCAATTCATAAGCAATGTGGGGGACCACAGTGAAAGATGGTCAAAGTCGATAGGTCCACTTCATATGCAATATCTTCTCACATCTCCTCTCCGTTAGCGTTTTGGATTCAATGGACGAAATTGACAAAAAACTTAACCAAAAAACGTTTAAGGTATGATTTAGACTTTGGCGTCCTCAGTTTGCCGCTATCTGGCATTCGAAAGTGAATGCGGAGTACCACGGTCAAAGATGGAAAAAGGCCCTCGATCCAACCCATAAGCAATGTGGGGGACCACATTGAAAAATGGCCAAATTCTCTTGATCCAACTCATAAAGTAATGTGGGGGACCACAGTGATAGATGGCCAAAGTTTCTCGATCCAATTCATAAGCAATGTGGGGGACCACAGTGAAAGATGGTCAAAGTCGATAAGTCCACTTCATATGCAATATCTTCTCATATCTCCTCTGGATGGAAAAAGGCCCTCGATAAAATTTATAAGCAATGTGGGGGACCACATTGAAAAATGGCCAAATTCTCTCGATCCAACTCATAAAGTAATGTGGGGGACCACAGTGATAGATGGCCAAAGTTTCTCGATCCAATTCATAAGCAATGTGGGGGACCACAGTGAAAGATGGTCAAAGTCGATAGGTCCACTTCATATGCAATATCTTCTCATATCTCCTCTCCCGTAGCATTTTGGATTCAATGGACGAAATTGACAAAAAACTTAACTAAAAAACGTTTAACGTATGATTTAGACTTTGTCGTCCTCAGTTTGCCGCTATCTGGCATTCGAAAGTGAATGCGGAGTACCACGGTCAAAGATGGAAAAAGGCCCTCGATCCAACCCATAAGCAATGTGGGGGACCACATTGAAAAATGGCCAAATTCTCTCGATCCAACTCATAAAGTAATGTGGGGGACCACAGTGATAGATGGCCAAAGTTTCTCGATCCAATTCATAAGCAATGTGGGGGACCACAGTGAAAGATGGTCAAAGTCGATAGGTCCACTTCATATGCAATATCTTCTCATATCTCCTCTCCCTTAGCGTTTTGGATTCAGTGGACGAAATTGACAAAAAACTTAACCAAAAAACGTTTAAGGTATGATTTAGACTTTTGCGTCCTCAGTTTGCCGCTATCTGGCATTCGAAAGTGAATGCGGAGTACCACGGTCAAAGATGGAAAAAGGCCCTCGATCCAACCCATAAGCAATGTGGGGGACCACATTGAAAAATGGCCAAATTCTCTCGATCCAACTCATAAAGTAATGGGGGGGACCACAGTGATAGATGGCCAAATTTTCTCGATCCAATTCATAAGCAATGTGGGGGACCACAGTGAAAGTCGGTCAAAGTCGATAGGTCCACTTCATATGCAATATCTTCTCATATCTCCTCTCCCTTAGCGTTTTGGATTCAGGGGACGAAATTGACAAAAAACTTAACCAAAAAACGTTTAAGGTATGATTTAGACTTTGGCGTCCTCAGTTTGCCGCTATCTGGCATTTCAAAGTGAATGCGGAGTACCACGGTCAAAGATGGACAAAGGCCCTCGATCCAACCCATAAGCAATGTGGGGGACCACATTGAAAAATGGCCAAATTCTCTCGATCCAACTCATAAAGTAATGTGGGGGACCACATTGAAAAATGGCCAAATTCTCTCGATCCAACTCATAAAGTAATGTGGGGGACCACAGTGATAGATGGCCAAAGTTTCTCGATCCAATTCATAAGCAATGTGGGGGACCACAATGAAAGATGGTCAAAGTCGATAGGTCCACTTCATATGCAATAACTTCTCATATCTCCTCTCCCTTAGCGTTTTGGATTCAATGGACGAAATTGACAAAAAACTTAACCAAAAAACGTTTAAGGTATGATTTAGACTTTGGCGTCCTCAGTTTGCCACTATCTGGCATTCGAAAGTGAATGCGGAGTACCACGGTCAAAGATGGAAAAAGGCCCTCGATCCAACCCATAAGCAATGTGGGGGACCACATTGAAAAATGGCCAAATTCTCTCGATCCAACTCATAAAGTAATGTGGGGGACCACAGTGATAGATGGCCAAAGTTTCTCGATCCAATTCATAAGCAATGTGGGGGACCACAGTGAAAGATGGTCAAAGTCTATAGGTCCACTTCATATGCAATATCTTCTCACATCTCCTCTCCGTTAGCGTTTTGGATTCAATGGACGAAATTGACAAAAAACTTAACCAAAAAACGTTTAAGGTATGATTTAGACTTTTGCGTCCTCAGTTTGCCGCTATCTGGCATTCGAAAGTGAATGCGGAGTACCACGGTCAAAGATGGAAAAAGGCCCTCGATCCAACCCATAAGCAATGTGGGGGACCACATTGAAAAATGGCCAAATTCTCTCGATCCAACTCATAAAGTAATGTGGGGGACCACAGTGATAGATGGCCAAAGTTTCTCGATCCAATTCGTAAGCAATGTGGGGGACCACAGTGAAAGATGGTCAAAGTCTATAGGTCCACTTCATATGCAATATCTTCTCACATTTCCTCTCCGTTAGCGTTTTGGATTCAATGGACGAAATTGACAAAAAACTTAACCAAAAAACGTTTAAGGTATGATTTAGACTTTTGCGTCCTCAGTTTGCCGCTATCTGGCATTCGAAAGTGAATGCGGAGTACCACGGTCAAAGATGGAAAAAGGCCCTCGATCCAACCCATAAGCAATGTGGGGGACCACATTGAAAAATGGCCAAATTCTCTCGATCCAACTCATAAAGTAATGTGGGGGACCACAGTGATAGATGGCCAAAGTTTCTCGATCCAATTCATAAGCAATGTGGGGGACCACAGTGAAAGATGGTCAAAGTCTATAGGTCCACTTCATATGCAATATCTTCTCACATCTCCTCTCCGTTAGCGTTTTGGATTCAATGGACGAAATTGACAAAAAACTTAACCAAAAAACGTTTAAGGTATGATTTAGACTTTTGCGTCCTCAGTTTGCCGCTATCTGGCATTCGAAAGTGAATGCGGAGTACCACGGTCAAAGATGGAAAAAGGCCCTCGATCCAACCCATAAGCAATGTGGGGGACCACATTGAAAAATGGCCAAATTCTCTCGATCCAACTCATAAAGTAATGTGGGGGACCACAGTGATAGATGGCCAAAGTTTCTCGATCCAATTCATAAGCAATGTGGGGGACCACAGTGAAAGATGGTCAAAGTCGATAGGTCCACTTCATATGCAATATCTTCTCATATCTCCTCTCCCTAAGCGTTTTGGATTCAATGAACGAAATTGACAAAAAACTTAACCAAAAAACGTCTAAGGTATGATTTAGACTTTGGCGTCCTCAGTTTGCCGCTATCTGGCATTCGAAAGTGAATGCGGAGTACCACGGTCAAAGATGGAAAAAGGCCCTCGATCCAACCCATAAGCAATGTGGGGGACCACATTGAAAAATGGCCAAATTCTCTCGATCCAACTCATAAAGTAATGTGGGGGACCACAGTGATAGATGGCCAAAGTTTCTCGATCCAATTCATGAGCAATGTGGGGGACCACAGTGAAAGATGGTCAAAGTCGATAAGTCCACTTCATATGCAATATCTTCTCATATCTCCTCTCCCTTAGCGTTTTGGATTCAATGGACGAAATTGACAAAAAACTTAACCAAAAAACGTTTAAGGTATGATTTAGACTTTGGCGTCCTCAGTTTGCCGCTATCTGGCATTCGAAAGTGAATGCGGAGTACCACGGTCAAAGATGGAAAAAGGCCCTCGATCCAACCCATAAGCAATGTGGGGGACCACATTGAAAAATGGCCAAATTCTCTCGATCCAACTCATAAAGTAATGTGGGGCACCACAGTGATAGATGGCCAAAGTTTCTCGATCCAATTCATAAAGTAATGTTGGGGACCACATTGAAAAATGGCCAAATTCTCTAGATCCAACTCATAAAGTAATATGGGGGACCACAGTGATAGATGGCCAAAGTTTCTCGATCCAATTCATAAGCAATGTGGGGGACCACAGTGAAAGATGGTCAAAGTCGATAGGTCCACTTCATATGCAATATCTTCTCATATCTCCTCTCCCTTAGCGTTTTGGATTCAATGGACGAAATTGACACTAAACTTAACCAAAAAACGTTTAAGGTATGATTTAGACTTTGGCGTCCTCAGGCATTCGAAAGTGAATGCGGAGTACCACGGTCAAAGATGGAAAAAGGCCCTCGATCCAACCCATAAGCAATGTGGGGGACCACATTGAAAAATGGCCAAATTCTCTCGATCCACCAACTCATAAAGTAATGTGGGGGACCACAGTGATAGATGGCCAAAGTTTCTCGATCCAATTCATAAGCAATGTGGGGGACCACAGTGAAAGATGGTCAAAGTCGATAGGTCCACTTCATATGCAATATCTTCTCATATCTCCTCTCCCTTAGCGTTTTGGATTCAATGGACGAAATTGACAAAAAACTTAACCAAAAAACGTTTAAGGTATGATTTAGACTTTGGCGTCCTCAGTTTGCCGCTATCTGGCATTCGAAAGTGAATGCGGAGTACCACGGTCAAAGATGGAAAAAGGCCCTCGATCCAACCCATAAGCAATGTGGGGGACCACATTGAAAAATGGCCAAATTCTCTCGATCCAACTCATAAAGTAATGTGGGGCACCACAGTGATAGATGGCCAAAGTTTCTCGATCCAATTCATAAAGTAATGTTGGGGACCACATTGAAAAATGGCCAAATTCTCTCGATCCAACTCATAAAGTAATGTGGGGGACCACAGTGATAGATGGCCAAAGTTTCTCGATCCAATTCATAAGCAATGTGGGGGACCACAGTGAAAGATGGTCAAAGTCGATAGGTCCACTTCATATGCAATATCTTCTCATATCTCCTCTCCCTTAGCGTTTTGGATTCAGTGGACGAAATCGACAAAAAACTTAACCAAAAAACGTTTAAGGTATGATTTAGACTTTGGCGTCCTCAGTTTGCCGCTATCTGGCATTCGAAAGTGAATGCGGAGTACCACGGTCAAAGATGGAAAAAGGCCCTCGATCCAACCCATAAGCAATGTGGGGGACCACATTGAAAAATGGCCAAATTCTCTCGATCGAACTCATAAAGTAATGTGGGGGACCACAGTGATAGATGGCCAAAGTTTCTCGATCCAATTCATAAGCAATGTGGGGGACCACAGTGAAAGATGGTCAAAGTCGATAGGTCCACTTCATATGCAATATCTTCTCATATCTCCTCTCCCTTAGCGTTTTGGATTCAGTTAACGAAATTGACAAAAAACTTAACCAAAAAACGTTTAAGGTATGATTTAGACTTTGGCGTCCTCAGTTTGCCGCTATCTGGCATTCGAAAGTGAATGCGGAGTACCACGGTCAAAGATGGAAAAAGGCCCTCGATCCAACCCATAAGCAATGTGGGGGACCACATTGAAAAATGGCCAAATTCTCTCGATCCAACTCATAAAGTAATGTGGGGCACCACAGTGATAGCTGGCCAAAGTTTCTCGATCCAATTCATAAAGTAATGTTGGGGACCACATTGAAAAATGGCCAAATTCTCTCGATCCAACTCATAAAGTAATGTGGGGGACCACAGTGATAGATGGCCAAAGTTTCTCGATCCAATTCATAAGCAATGTGGGGGACCACAGTGAAAGATGGTCAAAGTCGATAGGTCCACTTCATATGCAATATCTTCTCATATCTCCTCTCCCTTAGCGTTTTGGATTCAGTGGACGAAATCCACAAAAAACTTAACCAAAAAACGTTTAAGGTATGATTTAGACTTTGGCGTCCTCAGTTTGCCGCTATCTGGCATTCGAAAGTGAATGCGGAGTACCACGGTCAAAGATGGAAAAAGGCCCTCGATCCAACCCATAAGCAATGTGGGGGACCACATTGAAAAATGGCCAAATTCTCTCGATCCAACTCATAAAGTAATGTGGGGGACCACAGTGATAGATGGCCAAAGTTTCTCGATCCAATTCATAAGCAATGTGGGGGACCACAGTGAAAGATGGTCAAAGTCGATAGGTCCACTTCATATGCAATATCTTCTCGTATCTCCTCTCCCTTAGCGTTTTGGATTCAATGGACGAAATTGACAAAAAACTTAACAAAAAAACGTTTAAGGTATGATTTCGACTTTGGCGTCCTCAGTTTGCCGCTATCTGGCATTCGAAAGTGAATGCGGAGTACCACGGTCAAAGATGGAAAAAGGCCCTCGATCCAACCCATGAGCAATGTGGGGGACCACATTGAAAAATGGCCAAATTCTCTCGATCCAACTCATAAAGTAATGTGGGGGACCACAGTGATAGATGGCCAAAGTTTCTCGATCCAATTCATAAGCAATGTGGGGGACCGCAGTGAAAGATGGTCAAAGTCGATAGGTCCACTTCATATGCAATATCTTCTCATATCTCCTCTCCCTTAGCGTTTTGGATTCAGTGGACGAAATTGACAAAAAACTTAACCAAAAAACGTTTAAGGTATGATTTAGACTTTGGCGTCCTCAGTTTGCCGCTATCTGGCATTCGAAAGTGAATGCGGAGTACCACGGTCAAAGATGGAAAAAGGCCCTCGATCCAACCCATAAGCAATGTGGGGGACCACATTGAAAAATGGCCAAATTCTCTCGATCCAACTCATAAAGTAATGTGGGGGACCACAGTGATAGATGGCCAAAGTTTCTCGATCCAATTCATAAGCAATGTGGCGGACCGCAGTGAAAGATGGTCAAAGTCGATAGGTCCACTTCATATGCAATATCTTCTCGTATCTCCTCTCCCTTAGCGTTTTGGATTCAATGGACGAAATTGACAAAAAACTTAACAAAAAAACGTTCAAGGTATGATTTAGACTTTGGCGTCCTCAGTTTGCCGCTATCTGGCATTCGAAAGTGAATGCGGAGTACCACGGTCAAAGATGGAAAAAGGCCCTCGATCCAACCCATAAGCAATGTGGAGGACCACATTGAAAAATGGCCAAATTCTCTCGATCCAACTCATAAAGTAATGTGGGGCACCACAGTGATAGCTGGCCAAAGTTTCTCGATCCAATTCATAAAGTAATGTTGGGGACCACATTGAAAAATGGCCAAATTCTCTCGATCCAACTCATAAAGTAATGTGGGGGACCACAGTGATAGATGGCCAAAGTTTCTCGATCCAATTCATAAGCAATGTGGGGGACCACAGTGAAAGATGGTCAAAGTCTATAGGTCCACTTCATATGCAATATCTTCTCATATCTCCTCTCCCTTAGCGTTTTGGATTCAATGGACGAAATTGACAAAAAACTTAACCAAAAAACGTTTAAGGTATGATTTAGACTTTGGCGTCCTCAGTTTGCCGCTATCTGGCATTCGAAAGTGAATGCGGAGTACCACGGTCAAAGATGGAAAAAGGCCCTCGATCCAACCCATAAGCAATGTGGGGGACCACATTGAAAAATGGCCAAATTCTCTCGATCCAACTCATAAAGTAATGTGCGGCACCACAGTGATAGCTGGCCAAAGTTTCTCGATCCAATTCATAAAGTAATGTTGGGGACCACATTGAAAAATGGCCAAATTCTCTCGATCCAACTCATAAAGTAATGTGGGGGACCACAGTGATAGGTGGCCAAAGTTTCTCGATCCAATTCATAAGCAATGTGGGGGACCACAGTGAAAGATGGTCAAAGTCAAAAGGTCCACTTCATATGCAATATCTTCTCATATCTCCTCTCCGTTAGCGTTTTGGATTCAATGGACGAAATTGACAAAAAACTTAACCAAAAAACGTAAGGTATGATTTAGACTTTGGCGTCCTCAGTTTGCCGCTATCTGGCATTCGAAAGTGAATGCGGAGTACCACGGTCAAAGATGGAAAAAGGCCCTCGATCCAACCCATAAGCAATGTGGGGGACCACATTGAAAAATGGCCAAATTCTCTCGATCCAACTCATAAAGTAATGTGGGGGACCACAGTGATAGATGGTCAAAGTTTCTCGATCCAATTCATAAGCAATGTGGGGGACCACAGTGAAAGATGGTCAAAGTCAAAAGGTCCACTTCATATGCAATATCTTCTCATATCTCCTCTCCGTTAGCGTTTTGGATTCAATGGACGAAATTGACAAAAAACTTAAGCAAAAAACGTTTAAGGTATGATTTAGACTTTGGCGTCCTCAGTTTGCCGCTATCTGGCATTCGAAAGTGAATGCGGAGTACCACGGTCAAAGATGGAAAAAGGCCCTCGATCCAACCCATAAGCAATGTGGGGGACCACATTGAAAAATGGCCAAATTCTCTCGATCCAACTCATAAAGTAATGTGGGGGACCACAGTGATAGGTGGCCAAAGTTTCTCGATCCAATTCATAAGCAATGTGGGGGACCACAGTGAAAGATGGTCAAAGTCAAAAGGTCCACTTCATATGCAATATCTTCTCATATCTCCTCTCCGTTAGCGTTTTGGATTCAATGGACGAAATTGACAAAAAACTTAAGCAAAAAACGTTTAAGGTATGATTTAGACTTTGGCGTCCTCAGTTTGCCGCTATCTGGCATTCGAAAGTGAATGCGGAGTACCACGGTCAAAGATGGAAAAAGGCCCTCGATCCAACCCATAAGCAATGTGGGGGACCACATTGAAAAATGGCCAAATTCTCTCGATCCAACTCATAAAGTAATGTGGGGCACCACAGTGATAGGTGGCCAAAGTTTCTCGATCCAATTCATAAGCAATGTGGGGGACCACAGTGAAAGATGGTCAAAGTCAAAAGGTCCACTTCATATGCAATATCTTCTCATATCTCCTCTCCGTTAGCGTTTTGGATTCAATGGACGAAATTGACAAAAAACTTAAGCAAAAAACGTTTAAGGTATGATTTAGACTTTGGCGTCCTCAGTTTGCCGCTATCTGGCATTCGAAAGTGAATGCGGAGTACCACGGTCAAAGATGGAAAAAGGCCCTCGATCCAACCCATAAGCAATGTGGGGGACCACATTGAAAAATGGCCAAATTCTCTCGATCCAACTCATAAAGTAATGTGGGGGACCACAGTGATAGGTGGCCAAAGTTTCTCGATCCAATTCATAAGCAATGTGGGGGACCACAGTGAAAGATGGTCAAAGTCAAAAGGTCCACTTCATATGCAATATCTTCTCATATCTCCTCTCCGTTAGCGTTTTGGATTCAATGGACGAAATTGACAAAAAACTTAAGCAAAAAACGTTTAAGGTATGATTTAGACTTTGGCGTCCTCAGTTTGCCGCTATCTGGCATTCGAAAGTGAATGCGGAGTACCACGGTCAAAGATGGAAAAAGGCCCTCGATCCAACCCATAAGCAATGTGGGGGACCACATTGAAAAATGGCCAAATTCTCTCGATCCAACTCATAAAGTAATGTGGGGCACCACAGTGATAGATGGCCAAAGTTTATCGATCCAATTCATAAAGTAATGTGGGGGACCACATTGAAAAATGGCCAAATTCTCTCGATCCAACTCATAAAGTAATGTGGGGGACCACAGTGATAGATGGCCAAAGTTTCTCGATCCAATTCATAAGCAATGTGGGGGACCACAGTGAAAGATGGTCAAAGTCGATAGGTCCACTTCATATGCAATATCTTCTCATATCTCCTCTCCCTTAGCGTTTTGGATTCAGTGGACGAAATTGACAAAAAACTTAACCAAAAACGTTTAAGGTATGATTTAGACTTTGGCGTCCTCAGTTTGCCGCTATCTGGCATTCGAAAGTGAATGCGGAGTACCACGGTCAAAGATGGAAAAAGGCCCTCGATCCAACCCATAAGCAATGTGGGGGATCACAGTGAAAAATGGCCAAATTCTTTCGATCCACCAACTCATAAAGTAATGTGGGGGACCACAGTGATAGATGGCCAAAGTTTCTCGATCCAATTCATAAGCAATGTGGGGGACCACAGTGAAAGATGGCCAAAGTCTATAGGTCCACTTCATATGCAATATCTTCTCATATCTCCTCTCCCTTAGCGTTTTGGATTCAATGGACGAAATTGACAAAAAACTTAACAAAAAAACGTTTAAGGTATGATTTAGACTTTGGCGTCCTCAGTTTGCCGCTATCTGGCATTCGAAAGTGAATGCGGAGTACCACGGTCAAAGATGGAAAAAGGCCCTCGATCCAACCCATAAGCAATGTGGGGGACCACATTGAAAAATGGCCAAATTCTCTCGATCCAACTCATAAAGTAATGTGGGGCACCACAGTGATAGATGGCCAAAGTTTCTCGATCCAATTCATAAGCAATGTGGGGGACCACAGTGAAAGATGGTCAAAGTCGATAGGTCCACTTCATATGCAATATCTTCTCGTATCTCCTCTCCCTTAGCGTTTTGGATTCAATGGACGAAATTGACAAAAAACTTAACAAAAAAACGTTTAAGGTATGATTTAGACTTTGGCGTCCTCAGTTTGCCGCTATCTGACATTCGAAAGTGAATGCGGAGTACCACGGTCAAAGATGGAAAATGGCCCTCGATCCAACCCATAAGCAATGTGGGGGACCACATTGAAAAATGGCCAAATTCTCTCGATCCAACTCATAAAGTAATGTGGGGCACCACAGTGATAGATGGCCAACGTTTCTCGATCCAATTCATAAGCAATGTGGGGGACCACAGTGAAAGATGGTCAAAGTCGATAGGTCCACTTCATATGCAATATCTTCTCATATCTCCTCTCCCTTAGCGTTTTGGATTCAGTGGACGAAATTGACAAAAAACTTAACCAAAAAACGTTTAAGGTATGATTTAGACTTTGGCGTCCTCAGTTTGCCGCTATCTGGCATTCGAAAGTGAATGCGGAGTACCACGGTCAAAGATGGAAAAAGGCCCTCGATCCAACCCATAAGCAATGTGGGGGACCACATTGAAAAATGGCCAAATTCTCTCGATCCAACTCATAAAGTAATGTGGGGGACCACAGTGATAGATGGCCAAAGTTTCTCGATCCAATTCATAAGCAATGTGGCGGACCGCAGTGAAAGATGGTCAAAGTCGATAGGTCCACTTCATATGCAATATCTTCTCGTATCTCCTCTCCCTTAGCGTTTTGGATTCAATGGACGAAATTGACAAAAAACTTAACAAAAAAACGTTCAAGGTATGATTTAGACTTTGGCGTCCTCAGTTTGCCGCTATCTGGCATTCGAAAGTGAATGCGGAGTACCACGGTCAAAGATGGAAAAAGGCCCTCGATCCAACCCATAAGCAATGTGGAGGACCACATTGAAAAATGGCCAAATTCTCTCGATCCAACTCATAAAGTAATGTGGGGCACCACAGTGATAGCTGGCCAAAGTTTCTCGATCCAATTCATAAAGTAATGTTGGGGACCACATTGAAAAATGGCCAAATTCTCTCGATCCAACTCATAAAGTAATGTGGGGGACCACAGTGATAGATGGCCAAAGTTTCTCGATCCAATTCATAAGCAATGTGGGGGACCACAGTGAAAGATGGTCAAAGTCTATAGGTCCACTTCATATGCAATATCTTCTCATATCTCCTCTCCCTTAGCGTTTTGGATTCAATGGACGAAATTGACAAAAAACTTAACCAAAAAACGTTTAAGGTATGATTTAGACTTTGGCGTCCTCAGTTTGCCGCTATCTGGCATTCGAAAGTGAATGCGGAGTACCACGGTCAAAGATGGAAAAAGGCCCTCGATCCAACCCATAAGCAATGTGGGGGACCACATTGAAAAATGGCCAAATTCTCTCGATCCAACTCATAAAGTAATGTGCGGCACCACAGTGATAGCTGGCCAAAGTTTCTCGATCCAATTCATAAAGTAATGTTGGGGACCACATTGAAAAATGGCCAAATTCTCTCGATCCAACTCATAAAGTAATGTGGGGGACCACAGTGATAGGTGGCCAAAGTTTCTCGATCCAATTCATAAGCAATGTGGGGGACCACAGTGAAAGATGGTCAAAGTCAAAAGGTCCACTTCATATGCAATATCTTCTCATATCTCCTCTCCGTTAGCGTTTTGGATTCAATGGACGAAATTGACAAAAAACTTAACCAAAAAACGTAAGGTATGATTTAGACTTTGGCGTCCTCAGTTTGCCGCTATCTGGCATTCGAAAGTGAATGCGGAGTACCACGGTCAAAGATGGAAAAAGGCCCTCGATCCAACCCATAAGCAATGTGGGGGACCACATTGAAAAATGGCCAAATTCTCTCGATCCAACTCATAAAGTAATGTGGGGGACCACAGTGATAGATGGTCAAAGTTTCTCGATCCAATTCATAAGCAATGTGGGGGACCACAGTGAAAGATGGTCAAAGTCAAAAGGTCCACTTCATATGCAATATCTTCTCATATCTCCTCTCCGTTAGCGTTTTGGATTCAATGGACGAAATTGACAAAAAACTTAAGCAAAAAACGTTTAAGGTATGATTTAGACTTTGGCGTCCTCAGTTTGCCGCTATCTGGCATTCGAAAGTGAATGCGGAGTACCACGGTCAAAGATGGAAAAAGGCCCTCGATCCAACCCATAAGCAATGTGGGGGACCACATTGAAAAATGGCCAAATTCTCTCGATCCAACTCATAAAGTAATGTGGGGGACCACAGTGATAGGTGGCCAAAGTTTCTCGATCCAATTCATAAGCAATGTGGGGGACCACAGTGAAAGATGGTCAAAGTCAAAAGGTCCACTTCATATGCAATATCTTCTCATATCTCCTCTCCGTTAGCGTTTTGGATTCAATGGACGAAATTGACAAAAAACTTAAGCAAAAAACGTTTAAGGTATGATTTAGACTTTGGCGTCCTCAGTTTGCCGCTATCTGGCATTCGAAAGTGAATGCGGAGTACCACGGTCAAAGATGGAAAAAGGCCCTCGATCCAACCCATAAGCAATGTGGGGGACCACATTGAAAAATGGCCAAATTCTCTCGATCCAACTCATAAAGTAATGTGGGGCACCACAGTGATAGGTGGCCAAAGTTTCTCGATCCAATTCATAAGCAATGTGGGGGACCACAGTGAAAGATGGTCAAAGTCAAAAGGTCCACTTCATATGCAATATCTTCTCATATCTCCTCTCCGTTAGCGTTTTGGATTCAATGGACGAAATTGACAAAAAACTTAAGCAAAAAACGTTTAAGGTATGATTTAGACTTTGGCGTCCTCAGTTTGCCGCTATCTGGCATTCGAAAGTGAATGCGGAGTACCACGGTCAAAGATGGAAAAAGGCCCTCGATCCAACCCATAAGCAATGTGGGGGACCACATTGAAAAATGGCCAAATTCTCTCGATCCAACTCATAAAGTAATGTGGGGGACCACAGTGATAGGTGGCCAAAGTTTCTCGATCCAATTCATAAGCAATGTGGGGGACCACAGTGAAAGATGGTCAAAGTCAAAAGGTCCACTTCATATGCAATATCTTCTCATATCTCCTCTCCGTTAGCGTTTTGGATTCAATGGACGAAATTGACAAAAAACTTAAGCAAAAAACGTTTAAGGTATGATTTAGACTTTGGCGTCCTCAGTTTGCCGCTATCTGGCATTCGAAAGTGAATGCGGAGTACCACGGTCAAAGATGGAAAAAGGCCCTCGATCCAACCCATAAGCAATGTGGGGGACCACATTGAAAAATGGCCAAATTCTCTCGATCCAACTCATAAAGTAATGTGGGGCACCACAGTGATAGATGGCCAAAGTTTATCGATCCAATTCATAAAGTAATGTGGGGGACCACATTGAAAAATGGCCAAATTCTCTCGATCCAACTCATAAAGTAATGTGGGGGACCACAGTGATAGATGGCCAAAGTTTCTCGATCCAATTCATAAGCAATGTGGGGGACCACAGTGAAAGATGGTCAAAGTCGATAGGTCCACTTCATATGCAATATCTTCTCATATCTCCTCTCCCTTAGCGTTTTGGATTCAGTGGACGAAATTGACAAAAAACTTAACCAAAAACGTTTAAGGTATGATTTAGACTTTGGCGTCCTCAGTTTGCCGCTATCTGGCATTCGAAAGTGAATGCGGAGTACCACGGTCAAAGATGGAAAAAGGCCCTCGATCCAACCCATAAGCAATGTGGGGGATCACAGTGAAAAATGGCCAAATTCTTTCGATCCACCAACTCATAAAGTAATGTGGGGGACCACAGTGATAGATGGCCAAAGTTTCTCGATCCAATTCATAAGCAATGTGGGGGACCACAGTGAAAGATGGCCAAAGTCTATAGGTCCACTTCATATGCAATATCTTCTCATATCTCCTCTCCCTTAGCGTTTTGGATTCAATGGACGAAATTGACAAAAAACTTAACAAAAAAACGTTTAAGGTATGATTTAGACTTTGGCGTCCTCAGTTTGCCGCTATCTGGCATTCGAAAGTGAATGCGGAGTACCACGGTCAAAGATGGAAAAAGGCCCTCGATCCAACCCATAAGCAATGTGGGGGACCACATTGAAAAATGGCCAAATTCTCTCGATCCAACTCATAAAGTAATGTGGGGCACCACAGTGATAGATGGCCAAAGTTTCTCGATCCAATTCATAAGCAATGTGGGGGACCACAGTGAAAGATGGTCAAAGTCGATAGGTCCACTTCATATGCAATATCTTCTCGTATCTCCTCTCCCTTAGCGTTTTGGATTCAATGGACGAAATTGACAAAAAACTTAACAAAAAAACGTTTAAGGTATGATTTAGACTTTGGCGTCCTCAGTTTGCCGCTATCTGACATTCGAAAGTGAATGCGGAGTACCACGGTCAAAGATGGAAAATGGCCCTCGATCCAACCCATAAGCAATGTGGGGGACCACATTGAAAAATGGCCAAATTCTCTCGATCCAACTCATAAAGTAATGTGGGGCACCACAGTGATAGATGGCCAACGTTTCTCGATCCAATTCATAAGCAATGTGGGGGACCACAGTGAAAGATGGTCAAAGTCGATAGGTCCACTTCATATGCAATATCTTCTCATATCTCCTCTCCCTTAGCGTTTTGGATTCAGTGGACGAAATTGACAAAAAACTTAACCAAAAAACGTTTAAGGTATGATTTAGACTTTGGCGTCCTCAGTTTGCCGCTATCTGGCATTCGAAAGTGAATGCGGAGTACCACGGTCAAAGATGGAAAATGGCCCTCGATCCAACCCATAAGCAATGTGGGGGACCACATTGAAAAATGGCCAAATTCTCTCGATCCAACTCATAAAGTAATGTGGGGCACCACAGTGATAGATGGCCAAAGTTTCTCGATCCAATTCATAAGCAATGTGGGGGACCACAGTGAAAGATGGTCAAAGTCGATAGGTCCACTTCATATGCAATATCTTCTCATATCTCCTCTCCCTTAGCGTTTTGGATTCAATGGACGAAATTGACAAAAAACTTAACAAAAAAACGTTTAAGGTATGATTTAGACTTTGGCGTCCTCAGTTTGCCGCTATCTGGCATTCGAAAGTGAATGCGGAGTACCACGGTCAAAGATGGAAAAAGGCCCTCGATCCAACCCATAAGCAATGTGGGGGACCACATTGAAAAATGGCCAAATTCTCTCGATCCAACTCATAAAGTAATGTGGGGCACCACAGTGATAGATGGCCAAAGTTTCTCGATCCAATTCATAAGCAATGTGGGGGACCACCGTGAAAGATGGTCAAAGTCGATAGGTCCACTTCATATGCAATATCTTCTCATATCTCCTCTCCCTTAGCGTTTTGGATTCAGTGGACGAAATTGACAAAAAACTTAAGCAAAAAACGTTTAAGGTATGATTTAGACTTTGGCGTCCTCAGTTTGCCGCTATCTGGCATTCGAAAGTGAATGCGGAGTACCACGGTCAAAGATGGAAAAAGGCCCTCGATCCAACCCATAAGCAATGTGGGGGACCACATTGAAAAATGGCCAAATTCTCTCGATCCACCAACTCATAAAGTAATGTGGGGGACCACAGTGATAGATGGCCAAAGTTTCTCGATCCAATTCATAAGCAATGTGGGGGACCACAGTGAAAGATGGTCAAAGTCGATAGGTCCACTTCATATGCAATATCTTCTCATATCTCCTCTCCCTTAGCGTTTTGGATTCAGTGGACGAAATTGACAAAAAACTTAACCAAAAAACGTTTAAGGTATGATTTAGACTTTGGCGTCCTCAGTTTGCCGCTATCTGGCATTCGAAAGTGAATGCGGAGTACCACGGTCAAAGATGGAAAAAGGCCCTCGATCCAACCCATAAGCAATGTGGGGGACCACATTGAAAAATGGCCAAATTCTCTCGATCCACCAACTCATAAAGTAATGTGGGGGACCACAGTGATAGATGGCCAAAGTTTCTCGATCCAATTCATAAGCAATGTGGGGGACCACAATGAAAGATGGTCAAAGTCGATAGGTCCACTTCATATGCAATATCTTCTCATATATCCTCTCCCTTAGCGTTTTGGATTCAGTGGACGAAATCGACAAAAAACTTAACCAAAAAACGTTTAAGGTATGATTTAGACTTTGGCGTCCTCAGTTTGCCGCTATCTGGCATTCGAAAGTGAATGCGGAGTACCACGGTCAAAGATGGAAAAAGGCCCTCGATCCAACCCATAAGCAATGTGGGGGACCACATTGAAAAATGGCCAAATTCTCTCGATCCAACTCATAAAGTAATGTGGGGGACCACAGTGATAGATGGCCAAAGTTTCTCGATCCAATTCATAAGCAATGTGGGGGACCACAGTGAAAGATGGTCAAAGTCGATAGGTCCACTTCATATGCAATATCTTCTCGTATCTCCTCTCCCTTAGCGTTTTGGATTCAATGGACGAAATTGACAAAAAACTTAACAAAAAAACGTTTAAGGTATGATTTAGACTTTGGCGTCCTCAGTTTGCCGCTATCTGACATTCGAAAGTGAATGCGGAGTACCACGGTCAAAGATGGAAAATGGCCCTCGATCCAACCCATAAGCAATGTGGGGGACCACATTGAAAAATGGCCAAATTCTCTCGATCCAACTCATAAAGTAATGTGGGGCACCACAGTGATAGATGGCCAACGTTTCTCGATCCAATTCATAAGCAATGTGGGGGACCACAGTGAAAGATGGTCAAAGTCGATAGGTCCACTTCATATGCAATATCTTCTCATATCTCCTCTCCCTTAGCGTTTTGGATTCAGTGGACGAAATTGACAAAAAACTTAACCAAAAAACGTTTAAGGTATGATTTAGACTTTGGCGTCCTCAGTTTGCCGCTATCTGGCATTCGAAAGTGAATGCGGAGTACCACGGTCAAAGATGGAAAAAGGCCCTCGATCCAACCCATAAGCAATGTGGGGGACCACACTGAAAAATGGCCAAATTCTCTCGATCCACCAACTCATAAGCAATGTGGGGGACCACAATGAGAGATGGTCAAAGTCGATAGGTCCCCTTCATATGCAATATCTTCTCATATCTCCTCTCCCTTAGCGTTTTGGATTCAGTGGACGAAATTGACAAAAAACTTAACCCAAAAACGTTTAAGGTATGATTTAGACTTTGGCGTCCTCAGTTTGCTGCTATCTGGCATTCGAAAGTGAATGCGGAGTACCACGGTCAAAGATGGAAAAAGGCCCTCGATCCAACCCATAAGCAATGTGGGGGACCACATTGAAAAATGGCCAAATTCTCTCGATCCAACTCATAAAGTAATGTGGGGGACCACAGTGATAGATGGCCAAAGTTTCTCGATCTAATTCATAAGCAATGTGGGGGACCACAGTGAAAGATGGTCAAAGTCGAAAGGTCCCCTTCATATGCAATATCTTCTCATATCTCCTCTCCCTTAGCGTTTTGGATTCAATGGACGAAATTGACAAAAAACTTAACCAAAAAACGTTTAAGGTATGATTTAGACTTTGGCGTCCTCAGTTTGCCGCTATCTGGCATTCGAAAGTGAATGCGGAGTACCACGGTCAAAGATGGAAAAAGGCCCTCGATCCAACCCATAAGCAATGTGGGGGACCACATTGAAAAATGGCCAAATTCTCTCGATCCAACTCATAAAGTAATGTGGGGGACCACAGTGATAGATTGCCAAAGTTTCTCGATCCAATTCATAAGCAATGTGGGGGACCACAGTGAAAGATGGTCAAAGTCGATAGGTCCACTTCATATGCAATATCTTCTCATATCTCCTCTCCCTTAGCGTTTTGGATTCAATGGACGAAATTGACAAAAAACTTAACCAAAAAACGTTTAAGGTATGATTTAGACTTTGGCGTCCTCAGTTTGCCGCTATCTGGCATTCGAAAGTGAATGCGGAGTACCACGGTCAAAGATGGAAAAAGGCCCTCGATCCAACCCATAAGCAATGTGGGGGACCACATTGAAAAATGGCCAAATTCTCTCTATCCAACTCATAAAGTAATGTGGGGGACCACAGTGATAGATGGCCAAAGTTTCTCGATCCAATTCATAAGCAATGTGGGGGACCACAGTGAAAGATGGTCAAAGTCGATAGGTCCACTTCATATGCAATATCTTCTCATATCTCCTCTCCCTTAGCGTTTTGGATTCAATGGACGAAATTGACAAAAAACTTAACCAAAAAACGTTTAAGGTATGATTTAGACTTTGGCGTCCTCAGTTTGCCGCTATCTGGCATTCGAAAGTGAATGCGGAGTACCACGGTCAAAGATGGAAAAAGGCCCTCGATCCAACCCATAAGCAATGTGGGGGACCACATTGAAAAATGGCCAAATTCTCTCGATCCAACTCATAAAGTAATGTGGGGGACCACAGTGATAGATGGCCAAAGTTTCTCGATCCAATTCATAAGCAATGTGGGGGACCAGAGTGAAAGATGGTCAAAGTCGAAAGGTCCCCTTCATATGCAATATCTTCTCATATCTCCTCTCCCTTAGCGTTTTGGATTCAATGGACGAAATTGACAAAAAACTTAACCAAAAAACGTTTAAGGTATGATTTAGACTTTGGCGTCCTCAGTTTGCCGCTATCTGGCATTCGAAAGTGAATGCGGAGTACCACGGTCAAAGATGGAAAAAGGCCCTCGATCCAACCCATAAGCAATGTGGGGGACCACATTGAAAAATGGCCAAATTCTCTCGATCCAACTCATAAAGTAATGTGGGGCACCACAGTGATAGATGGCCAAAGTTTCTCGATCCAATTCATAAGCAATGTGGGGGACCACAGTGAAAGATGGTCAAAGTCGATAGGTCCACTTCATATGCAATATCTTCTCATATCTCCTCTCCCTTAGCGTTTTGGATTCAGTGGACGAAATCGACAAAAAACTTAACCAAAAAACGTTTAAGGTATGATTTAGACTTTGGCGTCCTCAGTTTGCCGCTATCTGGCATTCGAAAGTGAATGCGGAGTACCACGGTCAAAGATGGAAAAAGGCCCTCGATCCAACCCATAAGCAATGTGGGGGACCACATTGAAAAATGGCCAAATTCTCTCGATCCACCAACTCATAAAGTAATGTGGGGGACCACAGTGATAGATGGCCAAAGTTTCTCGATCCAATTCATAAGCAATGTGGGGGACCACAGTGAAAGATGGTCAAAGTCGATAGGTCCACTTCATATGCAATATCTTCTCATATCTCCTCTCCCTTAGCGTTTTGGATTCAGTGGACGAAATTGACAAAAAACTTAACCAAAAAACGTTTAAGGTATGATTTAGACTTTGGCGTCCTCAGTTTGCCGCTATCTGGCATTCGAAAGTGAATGCGGAGTACCACGGTCAAAGATGGAAAAAGGCCCTCGATCCAACCCATAAGCAATGTGGGGGACCACATTGAAAAATGGCCAAATTCTCTCGATCCAACTCATAAAGTAATGTGGGGGACCACAGTGATAGATGGTCAAAGTCGAAAGGTCCCCTTCATATGCAATATCTTCTCATATCTCCTCTCCCTTAGCGTTTTGGATTCAATGGACGAAATTGACAAAAAACTTAACCAAAAAACGTTTAAGGTATGATTTAGACTTTGGCGTCCTCAGTTTGCCGCTATCTGGCATTCGAAAGTGAATGCGGAGTACCACGGTCAAAGATGGAAAAAGGCCCTCGATCCAACCCATAAGCAATGTGGGGGACCACATTGAAAAATGGCCAAATTCTCTCGATCCAACTCATAAAGTAATGTGGGGCACCACAGTGATAGATGGCCAAAGTTTCTCGATCCAATTCATAAGCAATGTGGGGGACCACAATGAGAGATGGTCAAAGTCGATAGGTCCCCTTCATATGCAATATCTTCTCATATCTCCTCTCCCTTAGCGTTTTGGATTCAGTGGACGAAATTGACAAAAAACTTAACCCAAAAACGTTTAAGGTATGATTTAGACTTTGGCGTCCTCAGTTTGCCGCTATCTGGCATTCGAAAGTGAATGCGGAGTACCACGGTCAAAGATGGAAAAAGGCCCTCGATCCAACCCATAAGCAATGTGGGGGACCACATTGAAAAATGGCCAAATTCTCTCGATCCAACTCATAAAGTAATGTGGGGGACCACAGTGATAGATGGCCAAAGTTTCTCGATCCAATTCATAAGCAATGTGGGGGACCACAGTGAAAGATGGTCAAAGTCGATAGGTCCACTTCATATGCAATATCTTCTCATATCTCCTCTCCCTTAGCGTTTTGGATTCAGTGGACGAAATCGACAAAAAACTTAACCAAAAAACGTTTAAGGTATGATTTAGACTTTGGCGTCCTCAGTTTGCCGCTATCTGGCATTCGAAAGTGAATGCGGAGTACCACGGTCAAAGATGGAAAAAGGCCCTCGATCCAACCCATAAGCAATGTGGGGGACCACATTGAAAAATGGCCAAATTCTCTCGATCCACCAACTCATAAAGTAATGTGAGGGACCACAGTGATAGATGGCCAAAGTTTCTCGATCCAATTCATAAGCAATGTGGGGGACCACAATGAAAGATGGTCAAAGTCGATAGGTCCACTTCATATGCAATATCTTCTCATATCTCCTCTCCCTTAGCGTTTTGGATTCAGTGGACGAAATTGACAAAAAACTTAAACAAAATACGTTTAAGGTATGATTTAGACTTTGGCGTCCTCAGTTTGCCGCTATCTGGCATTCGAAAGTGAATGCGGAGTACCACGGTCAAAGATGGAAAAAGGCCCTCGATCCAACCCATAAGCAATGTGGGGGACCACATTGAAAAATGGCCAAATTCTCTCGATCCAACTCATAAAGTAATGTGGGGGACCACAGTGATAGATGGCCAAAGTTTCTCGATCCAATTCATAAGCAATGTGGGGGACCACAGTGAAAGATGGTCAAAGTCGAAAGGTCCCCTTCATATGCAATATCTTCTCATATCTCCTCTCCCTTAGCGTTTTGGATTCAATGGACGAAATTGACAAAAAACTTAACCAAAAAACGTTTAAGGTATGATTTAGACTTTGGCGTCCTCAGTTTGCCGCTATCTGGCATTCGAAAGTGAATGCGGAGTACCACGGTCAAAGATGGAAAAAGGCCCTCGATCCAACCCATAAGCAATGTGGGGGACCACATTGAAAAATGGCCAAATTCTCTCGATCCAACTCATAAAGTAATGTGGGGGACCACAGTGATAGATGGCCAAAGTTTCTCGATCCAATTCATAAGCAATGTGGGGGACCACAGTGAAAGATGGTCAAAGTCGAAAGGTCCCCTTCATATGCAATATCTTCTCATATCTCCTCTCCCTTAGCGTTTTGGATTCAATGGACGAAATTGACAAAAAACTTAACCAAAAAACGTTTAAGGTATGATTTAGACTTTGGCGTCCTCAGTTTGCCGCTATCTGGCATTCGAAAGTGAATGCGGAGTACCACGGTCAAAGATGGAAAAAGGCCCTCGATCCAACCCATAAGCAATGTGGGGGACCACATTGAAAAATGGCCAAATTCTCTCGATCCAACTCATAAAGTAATGTGGGGAACCACAGTGATAGATGGCCAAAGTTTCTCGATCCAATTCATAAGCAATGTGGGGGACCACAGTGAAAGATGGTCAAAGTCGAAAGGTCCCCTTCATATGCAATATCTTCTCATATCTCCTCTCCCTTAGCGTTTTGGATTCAATGGACGAAATTGACAAAAAACTTAACCAAAAAACGTTTAAGGTATGATTTAGACTTTGGCGTCCTCAGTTTGCCGCTATCTGGCATTCGAAAGTGAATGCGGAGTACCACGGTCAAAGATGGAAAAAGGCCCTCGATCCACATCGGACCACATTGAAAAATGGCCAAATTCTCTCGATCCAACTCATAAAGTAATGTGGGGGACCACAGTGATAGATGGCCAAAGTTTCTCGATCCAATTCATAAGCAATGTGGGGGACCACAGTGAAAGATGGTCAAAGTCGAAAGGTCCCCTTCATATGCAATATCTTCTCATATCTCCTCTCCCTTAGCGTTTTGGATTCAATGGACGAAATTGACAAAAAACTTAACCAAAAAACGTTTAAGGTATGATTTAGACTTTGGCGTCCTCAGTTTGCCGCTATCTGGCATTCGAAAGTGAATGCGGAGTACCACGGTCAAAGATGGAAAAAGGCCCTCGATCCAACCCATAAGCAATGTGGGGGACCACATTGAAAAATGGCCAAATTCTCTCGATCCAACTCATAAAGTAATGTGGGGGACCACAGTGATAGATGGCCAAAGTTTCTCGATCCAATTCATAAGCAATGTGGGGGACCACAGTGAAAGATGGTCAAAGTCGAAAGGTCCCCTTCATATGCAATATCTTCTCATATCTCCTCTCCCTTAGCGTTTTGGATTCAATGGACGAAATTGACAAAAAACTTAACCAAAAAACGTTTAAGGTATGATTTAGACTTTGGCGTCCTCAGTTTGCCGCTATCTGGCATTCGAAAGTGAATGCGGAGTACCACGGTCAAAGATGGAAAAAGGCCCTCGATCCAACCCATAAGCAATGTGGGGGACCACATTGAAAAATGGCCAAATTCTCTCGATCCAACTCATAAAGTAATGTGGGGAACCACAGTGATAGATGGCCAAAGTTTCTCGATCCAATTCATAAGCAATGTGGGGGACCACAGTGAAAGATGGTCAAAGTCGAAAGGTCCCCTTCATATGCAATATCTTCTCATATCTCCTCTCCCTTAGCGTTTTGGATTCAATGGACGAAATTGACAAAAAACTTAACCAAAAAACGTTTAAGGTATGATTTAGACTTTGGCGTCCTCAGTTTGCCGCTATCTGGCATTCGAAAGTGAATGCGGAGTACCACGGTCAAAGATGGAAAAAGGCCCTCGATCCAACCCATAAGCAATGTGGGGGACCACATTGAAAAATGGCCAAATTCTCTCGATCCAACTCATAAAGTAATGTGGGGAACCACAGTGATAGATGGCCAAAGTTTCTCGATCCAATTCATAAGCAATGTGGGGGACCACAGTGAAAGATGGTCAAAGTCGATAGGTCCCCTTCATATGCAATATCTTCTCATATCTCCTCTCCCTTAGCGTTTTGGATTCAGTGGACGAAATCGACAAAAAACTTAACCAAAAAACGTTTAAGGTATGATTTAGACTTTGGCGTCCTCAGTTTGCCGCTATCTGGCATTCGAAAGTGAATGCGGAGTACCACGGTCAAAGATGGAAAAAGGCCCTCGATCCAACCCATAAGCAATGTGGGAGACCACATTGAAAAATGGCCAAATTCTCTCGATCCAACTCATAAAGTAATGTGGGGGACCACAGTGATAGATGGCCAAAGTTTCTCGATCCAATTCATAAGCAATGTGGGGGACCACAGTGAAAGATGGTCAAAGTCGATAGGTCCACTTCATATGCAATATCTTCTCATATCTCCTCTCCCTTAGCGTTTTGGATTCAGTGGACGAAATTGACAAAAAACTTAACCAAAAAACGTTTAAGGTATGATTTAGACTTTGGCGTCCTCAGTTTGCCGCTATCTGGCATTCGAAAGTGAATGCGGAGTACCACGGTCAAAGATGGAAAAAGGCCCTCGATCCAACCCATAAGCAATGTGGGGGACCACATTGAAAAATGGCCAAATTTTCTCGATCCACCAACTCATAAAGTAATGTGGGGGACCACAGTGATAGATGGCCAAAGTTTCTCGATCCAATTCATAAGCAATGTGGGGGACCACAATGAGAGATGGTCAAAGTCGATAGGTCCCCTTCATATGCAATATCTTCTCATATCTCCTCTCCCTTAGCGTTTTGGATTCAGTGGACGAAATTGACAAAAAACTTAACCCAAAAACGTTTAAGGTATGATTTAGACTTTGGCGTCCTCAGTTTGCCGCTATCTGGCATTCGAAAGTGAATGCGGAGTACCACGGTCAAAGATGGAAAAAGGCCCTCGATCCAACCCATAAGCAATGTGGGGGACCACATTGAAAAATGGCCAAATTCTCTCGATCCAACTCATAAAGTAATGTGGGGGACCACAGTGATAGATGGCCAAAGTTTCTCGATCTAATTCATAAGCAATGTGGGGGACCACAGTGAAAGATGGTCAAAGTCGAAAGGTCCCCTTCATATGCAATATCTTCTCATATCTCCTCTCCCTTAGCGTTTTGGATTCAATGGACGAAATTGACAAAAAACTTAACCAAAAAACGTTTAAGGTATGATTTAGACTTTGGCGTCCTCAGTTTGCCGCTATCTGGCATTCGAAAGTGAATGCGGAGTACCACGGTCGAAGATGGAAAAAGGCCCTCGATCCAACCCATAAGCAATGTGGGGGACCACATTGAAAAATGGCCAAATTCTCTCGATCCACCAACTCATAAAGTAATGTGGGGGACCACAGTAATAGATGGTCAAAGTTTCTCGATCCAATTCATAAGCAATGTGGGGGACCACATTGAAAAATGGCCAAATTCTCTCGATCCAACTCATAAAGTAATGTGGGGGACCACAGTGATAGATGGCCAAAGTTTCTCGATCTAATTCATAAGCAATGTGGGGGACCACAGTGAAAGATGGTCAAAGTCGAAAGGTCCCCTTCATATGCAATATCTTCTCATATCTCCTCTCCCTTAGCGTTTTGGATTCAGTGGACGAAATCGACAAAAAACTTAACCAAAAAACGTTTAAGGTATGATTTAGACTTTGGCGTCCTCAGTTTGCCGCTATCTGGCATTCGAAAGTGAATGCGGAGTACCACGGTCAAAGATGGAAAAAGGCCCTCGATCCAACCCATAAGCAATGTGGGGGACCACATTGAAAAATGGCCAAATTCTCTCGATCCAACTCATAAAGTAATGTGGGGCACCACAGTGATAGATGGCCAAAGTTTCTCGATCCAATTCATAAGCAATGTGGGGGACCACAGTGAAAGATGGTCAAAGTCGATAGGTCCACTTCATATGCAATATCTTCTCATATCTCCTCTCCCTTAGCGTTTTGGATTCAGTGGACGAAATTGACAAAAAACTTAACCAAAAAACGTTTAAGGTATGATTTAGACTTTGGCGTCCTCAGTTTGCTGCTATCTGGCATTCGAAAGTGAATGCGGAGTACCACGGTCAAAGATGGAAAAAGGCCCTCGATCCAACCCATAAGCAATGTGGGGGACCACATTGAAAAATGGCCAAATTCTCTCGATCCAAATCATAAAGTAATGTGGGGGACCACAGTGATAGATGGCCAAAGTTTCTCGATCCAATTCATAAGCAATGTGGGGGACCACAGTGAAAGATGGTCAAAGTCGAAAGGTCCCCTTCATATGCAATATCTTCTCATATCTCCTCTCCCTTAGCGTTTTGGATTCAGTGGACGAAATTGACAAAAAACTTAACCAAAAAACGTTTAAGGTATGATTTAGACTTTGGCGTCCTCAGTTTGCCGCTATCTGGCATTCGAAAGTGAATGCGGAGTACCACGGTAAAAGATGGAAAAAGGCCCTCGATCCAACCCATAAGCAATGTGGGGGACCACATTGAAAAATGGCCAAATTCTCTCGATCCAACTCATAAAGTAATGTGGGGGACCACAGTGATAGATGGCCGAAGTTTCTCGATCCAATTCATAAGCAATGTGGGGGACCGCAGTGAAAGATGGTCAAAGTCGATAGGTCCACTTCATATGCAATATCTTCTCATATCTCCTCTCCCTTAGCGTTTTGGATTCAGTGGACGAAATTTACAAAAAACTTAACCAAAAAACGATTAAGGTATGATTTAGACTTTGGCATCCTCAGTTTGCCGCTATCTGGCATTCGAAAGTGAATGCGGAGTACCACGGTCAGAGATGGAAAAAGGCCCTCGATCCAACCCATAAGCAATGTGGGGGACCACATTGAAAAATGGCCAAATTCTCTCGATCCAACTCATAAAGTAATGTGGGGGACCACAGTGATAGATGGCCAAAGCTTCTCGATCCAATTCATAAGCCATGTGGGGGACCGCAGTGAAAGATGGTCAAAGTCGATAGGTCCACTTCATATGCAATATCTTCTCATATCTCCTCTACCTTAGCGTTTTGGATTCAGTGGACGAAATTTACAAAAAACTTAACCAAAAAACGTTTAAGGTATGATTTAGACTTTGGCGTCCTCAGTTTGCCGCTATCTGGCATTCGAAAGTGAATGCGGAGTACCACGGTCAAAGATGGAAAAAGGCCCTCGATCCAACCCATAAGCAATGTGGGGGACCACATTGAAAAATGGCCAAATTCTCTCGATCCAACTCATAAAGTAATGTGGGGCACCACAGTGATAGATGGCCAAAGTTTCTCGATCCAATTCATAAGCAATGTGGGGGACCACAGTGAAAGATGGTCAAAGTCGATAGGTCCACTTCATATGCAATATCTTCTCATATCTCCTCTCCCTTAGCGTTTTGGATTCAGTGGACGAAATTGACAAAAAACTTAACCAAAAAACGTTTAAGGTATGATTTAGACTTTGGCGTCCTCAGTTTGCTGCTATCTGGCATTCGAAAGTGAATGCGGAGTACCACGGTCAAAGATGGAAAAAGGCCCTCGATCCAACCCATAAGCAATGTGGGGGACCACATTGAAAAATGGCCAAATTCTCTCGATCCAACTCGTAAAGTAATGTGGGGGACCACAGTGATAGATGGCCAAAGTTTCTCGATCCAATTCATAAGCAATGTGGGGGACCACAGTGAAAGATGGTCAAAGTCGAAAGGTCCCCTTCATATGCAATATCTTCTCATATCTCCTCTCCCTTAGCGTTTTGGATTCAGTGGACGAAATTGACAAAAAACTTAACCAAAAAACGTTTAAGGTATGATTTAGACTTTGGCGTCCTCAGTTTGCCGCTATCTGGCATTCGAAAGTGAATGCGGAGTACCACGGTAAAAGATGGAAAAAGGCCCTCGATCCAACCCATAAGCAATGTGGGGGACCACATTGAAAAATGGCCAAATTCTCTCGATCCAACTCATAAAGTAATGTGGGGGACCACAGTGATAGATGGCCGAAGTTTCTCGATCCAATTCATAAGCAATGTGGGGGACCGCAGTGAAAGATGGTCAAAGTCGATAGGTCCACTTCATATGCAATATCTTCTCATATCTCCTCTCCCTTAGCGTTTTGGATTCAGTGGACGAAATTTACAAAAAACTTAACCAAAAAACGTTTAAGGTATGATTTAGACTTTGGCATCCTCAGTTTGCCGCTATCTGGCATTCGAAAGTGAATGCGGAGTACCACGGTCAGAGATGGAAAAAGGCCCTCGATCCAACCCATAAGCAATGTGGGGGACCACATTGAAAAATGGCCAAATTCTCTCGATCCAACTCATAAAGTAATGTGGGGGACCACAGTGATAGATGGCCAAAGCTTCTCGATCCAATTCATAAGCCATGTGGGGGACCGCAGTGAAAGATGGTCAAAGTCGATAGGTCCACTTCATATGCAATATCTTCTCATATCTCCTCTACCTTAGCGTTTTGGATTCAGTGGACGAAATTTACAAAAAACTTAACCAAAAAACGTTTAAGGTATGATTTAGACTTTGGCGTCCTCAGTTTGCCGCTATCTGGCATTCGAAAGTGAATGCGGAGTACCACGGTCAAAGATGGAAAAAGGCCCTCGATCCAACCCATAAGCAATGTGGGGGACCACATTGAAAAATGGCCAAATTCTCTCGATCCAACTCATAAAGTAATGTGGGGCACCACAGTGATAGATGGCCAAAGTTTCTCGATCCAATTCATAAGCAATGTGGGGGACCACAGTGAAAGATGGTCAAAGTCGATAGGTCCACTTCATATGCAATATCTTCTCATATCTCCTCTCCCTTAGCGTTTTGGATTCAGTGGACGAAATTGACAAAAAACTTAACCAAAAAACGTTTAAGGTATGATTTAGACTTTGGCGTCCTCAGTTTGCCGCTATCTGGCATTCGAAAGTGAATGCGGAGTACCACGGTCAAAGATGGAAAAAGGCCCTCGATCCAACCCATAAGCAATGTGGTGGACCACATTGAAAAATGGCCAAATTCTCTCGATCCAACTCATAAAGTAATGTGGGGGACCACAGTGATAGATGGCCAAAGTTTCTCGATCCAATTCATAAGCAATGTGGGGGACCACAGTGAGAAATGGTCAAAGTCGAAAGGTCCCCTTCATATGCAATATCTTCTCATATCTCCTCTCCCTTAGCGTTTTGGATTCAATGGACGAAATTGACAAAAAACTTAACCAAAAAACGTTTAAGGTATGATTTAGACTTTGGCGTCCTCAGTTTGCCGCTATCTGGCATTCGAAAGTGAATGCGGAGTACCACGGTCAAAGATGGAAAAAGGCCCTCGATCCAACCCATAAGCAATGTGGGGGACCACATTGAAAAATGGCCAAATTCTCTCGATCCAACTCATAAAGTAATGTGGGGCACCACAGTGATAGATGGCCAAAGTTTCTCGATCCAATTCATAAGCAATGTGGGGGACCACAGTGAAAGATGGTCAAAGTCGATAGGTCCCCTTCATATGCAATATCTTCTCATATCTCCTCTCCCTTAGCGTTTTGGATTCAGTGGACGAAATCGACAAAAAACTTAACCAAAAAACGTTTAAGGTATGATTTAGACTTTGGCGTCCTCAGTTTGCCGCTATCTGGCATTCGAAAGTGAATGCGGAGTACCACGGTCAAAGATGGAAAAAGGCCCTCGATCCAACCCATAAGCAATGTGGGAGACCACATTGAAAAATGGCCAAATTCTCTCGATCCAACTCATAAAGTAATGTGGGGGACCACAGTGATAGATGGCCAAAGTTTCTCGATCCAATTCATAAGCAATGTGGGGGACCACAGTGAAAGATGGTCAAAGTCGATAGGTCCACTTCATATGCAATATCTTCTCGTATCTCCTCTCCCTTAGCGTTTTGGATTCAATGGACGAAATTGACAAAAAACTTAACCAAAAAACGTTTAAGGTATGATTTAGACTTTGGCGTCCTCAGTTTGCCGCTATCTGGCATTCGAAAGTGAATGCGGAGTACCACGGTCAAAGATGGAAAAAGGCCCTCGATCCAGCCCATAAGCAATGTGGGGGACCACATTGAAAAATGGCCAAGTTCTCTCGATCCACCAACTCATAAAGTAATGTGGGGGACCACAGTGATAGATGGCCAAAGTTTCTCGATCCAATTCATAAGCAATGTGGGGGACCACAGTGAAAGATGGTCAAAGTCGAAAGGTCAACTTCATATGCAATATCTTCTCATATCTCCTCTCCCTTAGCGTTTTGGATTCAATGGACGAAATTGACAAAAAACTTAACCAAAAAACGTTTAAGGTATGATTTAGACTTTGGCGTCCTCAGTTTGCCGCTATCTGGCATTCGAAAGTGAATGCGGAGTACCACGGTCAAAGATGGAAAAAGGCCCTCGATCCAACCCATAAGCAATGTGGGGGACCACATTGAAAAATGGCCAAATTCTCTCGATCCAACTCATAAAGTAATGTGGGGCACCACAGTGATAGATGGCCAAAGTTTCTCGATCCAATTCATAAGCAATGTGGGGGACCACAGTGAAAGATGGTCAAAGTCGATAGGTCCACTTCATATGCAATATCTTCTCATATCTCCTCTCCCTTAGCGTTTTGGATTCAGTGGACGAAATCGACAAAAAACTTAACCAAAAAACGTTTAAGGTATGATTTAGACTTTGGCGTCCTCAGTTTGCCGCTATCTGGCATTCGAAAGTGAATGCGGAGTACCACGGTCAAAGATGGAAAAAGGCCCTCGATCCAACCCATAAGCAATGTGGGGGACCACATTGAAAAATGGCCAAATTCTCTCGATCCAACTCATAAAGTAATGTGGGGGACCACAGTGATAGATGGCCAAAGTTTCTCGATCCAATTCATAAGCAATGTGGGGGACCACAGTGAAAGATGGTCAAAGTCGATAGGTCCACTTCATATGCAATATCTTCTCATATCTCCTCTCCCTTAGCGTTTTGGATTCAGTGGACGAAATCGACAAAAAACTTAACCAAAAAACGTTTTGCGTATGAACTAGACGATGGCGTACTCAGATTGCTGATATCTGCCATTCGAAAGTTTTTAAGTTTTTAGTTCAATTTCGTCCATTTGACTCAAAACGCTAAGGAAGAGGAGATAGGAGACGATATTGCATTTGAAGTGGACCAATCGACTTTGACCATCTTTCACTGTGGTCCCCCACATTGCTTATGAATTGGATCGAGAAACTTTGGCCATCTATCACTGTGGTCCCCCACATTGCTTATGGTGTGGATCGAGAGAATTTGACCATTTTTCAATGTGGTAAACTTGGTAAACTTCAGTTTCTCGTCCACCAGAATTTCTCTCTCGTCCAGAGAGAATTTGGCCACCTTTGACCGTGGTACTCCGCATTGTTTTTCGAATGGCAGATATCGGCAAGCTGAGTACGCCATCGTCTAGATCATACGCAAAACGTTTTCAGGTTAAGTTTTTTTTCCATTTCGTCCAATTAATTGAAGAACTCACCACTTGTGCTGTGCAAAAGTTTGAAAAAAATCCTGGTTTTCATTGCAAAAGTCATCTTTAGCGATGATGGTAATTTTTGCCTTAATGGCTACGTCAATAAGCAAAATATGCTTTATTGAATAGCAGCAATTCTACTTTAGCTCCAGGACTCCATGCATCTATGCAAAGTGAAACTGCAAACGTTCCGACGAATATGGATATGTGTTTGATTATTGAAAAATTGAATCTTAAGTTTCGACACTTACAAACATAGTCGCGGTAGTCATATAAATGAGAACGAATAGCAGTTCTGAATATTGCATGTGTAGTGTACTTGGGATAAATTTCAGCTCGATGTCTTAATTATTTCGTATTTGAATTAAGTACAAAATTGTTATGTTCTTATTGAAAAATGCTTTAATAAAACCGATGTTCAATTGAACTTTTGAAAACTAGGTACAAGGACTTGACGCAGTTTTCAACATCATCCTGATTGTGTCTCATATGACTAGCAGTCTATACACCTAAGTGAATCGGAGAAATATGTTCCCGTTTTTCTAGAAGTTAATCGTTAGCTGTCTTTCTCGGGGATCTGCATGAAAAAGGTTGTTGAACACGCCCTAAGAGCTTTTTACAAAAATTGGATCTCCTTCGGTAGTACCTTTCTATTGCCTGCCCATGAAATGGCCAAATTCATTGACATCACACTGAAATCGCTGAAAACGTCGGTTTCCGTATTCAGTCTATCTAGACCAATAGCCAACCAAGATTCGGATCATTGGCCTATTGCAGACTTGACCCGAATATGGACGAACATGCGTAATACTGTAGTGCCATCACTTAGGGCGGCATATGGAGTACAAGGCGCCCTCAAACTTAGAGTAATCCTGTAGATCCTAGTGCTCATTTCTATTCTCTCAAAGTGGGATTCGGCTTGTAAGGCTTACACCTGTACAGGCCAATAAACTAGCAGCTACCAGATTCAAGCAGTCCCGCAGCAGCTTTCATCCTTAAAGTATTTCAAAATCTACAAACCAGTTTAAATAATATTCATGGTGTCACAATGGTCGAGTATTCTTTACACAAGTTTCGACAGGTACACAGGTGGCATTCGCTGCAACCGCTCAATTTAAAGCCCACAATTCACTTCCACTTCCACTTCCGCGCTAAAAGTTTTAGGAACTTTTCCACAGATGGGTGCGCTGCAATGAAATGCACGGATCCTATTGTACGTCACCTACCTTGTTTCCCAACGAGATGCCAGGATAATTCAATATTCCCCCAAGTAGTTTGTAAAGGAGGCAAACTAACTAGGCATCATGTAACGTAGAGAGAAGTCATCCAGTCGTTTCTTTCCATGTCATGCATGGTGGCTCGAAAGAAGCCCATTTTCAAGAAGTTTTTCAAATGAAAACATGAGGTCGTAAGGCAAGCCGATTGCACCCTCGTCCCGGCAATAAGTTTCACTGTGAGTGCATGGAAGGGAGCAAATTAATTCCCTTTACTGACACTAAACACTCCATACCCAGCCGCTTTAGCCAGAGCTCCTGTTTATCGCCTGCCACGAGGTACGAACCCACCCGGAAAATGCCTGCCAAGGATCTTATAATTAAAAGTTATGGCTTCAATCCCACCACCGACGGGGAGTGCGGATATAATAAGAAAACACCGCTAAAGTGGAAATAATGACGCGGAAAATTCTGGGAGATTTCACATAGTGACAGGCAAGTCTCTGCTCCACTCTCGTCTCGGGGAAATGCATTCAAATTTATGAGACTAATTAGGAGGTGCTTAAGGATGTGTGGTTGATGGTGATGATTGTTTGTGCGATGCTATTGTCTTGCTAGGAGGAGGCGGTAGCATGCATGACTATGTGTAGGCGCGAAGGTATGACCACGAACAGATGGAATATTAGGGTCTCCCAGCATACAACCAGGGTTACGAATGCGATGTTGTGTACTAAGTTCGGTGGCGTATACGTAATTATTTTTTTTTTATAAAATTTTTGGAGAAAGAATATTTCTATTTGCACACAGAATGCCCAGATTCAGATCTGAGTCAGGAGAAGGTAGAATTCGGATCGACTTTGACCATCTTTCTCCTCTTCCTTAGCTTTTTGGGTCAAATAATTTGGGTCATCCAATCGGATGACTTAGACTTTGGCATACAAAGTTGGCCGCTATTAGGCATTTAAAAATCAATGCGGAGTACCACGGTCAAAGACGGAAAAAGGCCCTCGATCCGACCCATAAGCAATGTGGGGGATCACAGTGAAAGATGGTCAAAGTCAATTGGTCAACCTCAAATGCAATTGCTTATGAATTTATTCGAAAGACTTTGCTCATCTTTTACTGTGGTCTCCCACAGGATTCTCACATCCGAAGTCTACCTTCTCCTTACTCAGATCTAGTTAGATATTTCGTATCTTACTTACTTACTTAGGTGGCGCTACAGTTCGGGGTGAACCTGGGCCTCAACCACCAAGCCTCTCCAGTTAACCCGGTCCTTAGCTAACTGCCTCCAGTTACGCACTCCAAGTCGGTTGAGGTCCCCTTCGACTTGTGCGCTCCACCTAAAGCGAGGTCTTCCTCTACTGCGTTGTCCCTCCGGGCTTGATTCGAAGACTCTATGGGCCGCAGCATTGGTGTCCATTCGCCCTACATGTCCTAGCCATCTTAAACGACTGATGCGCATTTTTCTGACTAAGTCGATGTCGCTGTACAGCTCGTATAGTTCGTCGTTGAATCTGCTCCTCCAAAGCCCATCAACGCAAAAGGGACCGAAACTTAGACGAAGAATCTTTCTCCCGAAACGACCGAGGATCTCTTCATCTGCTTTAGACAGACTCCATGCTTCAGCGCCCTTAAAGCAGGACTGGGATGATCAGGGTCTTGTATAGAATCTCCTTCGTTCTTCGGGATAGGGCTCTGCTACTCAATTGCCTTCTTAGCCCAAAGAAATGCAGTTATTCTTCTTCTTATTTCTGCTGTATTGTTGCTTTCCGAGGTTATAGCCGAACCGAGGTAGACGAAGTCCCTAACTACCTCAAAGTTATAGCTGTCGATTGTGACGTTCTGTCCAATTCGTCTTATACTTTATTTTCCCCTCGTTTACCGTTAAACCCATTTTGGCAGCTTGCGTTTCAATACTAGTCAACGCTCCAGTGACAGCCCGCTGGGTTCTGTCAATTATGTCAATATCGTCGGCGTACGCTAGTAGTTGCACGGACTTTTGAAAGATTATGCCTACGGTGTTGGCTTGTGAGTTTCGCACAATTCTTTCAAGTCACATGACAGCGCGTCACCTTGTCTAAATCCTTTTTTGACATTAAAGGTCTCGGTGAGCAGCGAGAGTTCTCCATCGTCATTCTGCACAATCTGACGAGTTTGGCGGGGAAGATATTTGGTATCTATGCGTAGAATCTAGTGTAGAATTTTGGAGGAAAACTTTTCTGTCCTCCCAACACCAAACGAAGCAGCAGTTGAGCTAGGTTGTGCCTAAAATGCACAGAATTTCGATTTCAACCACATGAACCTGGATTGGTTGCGTTGATGTAACCATGTTTCTTTGAGTCAGCTTTGTGCACTCTTACTCTGGAGGATAGATGTCAATAAATTCTCAAAAATCTGTCAGGTTTCTGAGAACTTATATTCTAATCCCGAAGTCCCGATACTTTTAATTACAAATCTTTCAAACCACCCACCATTCACCATTGCAATCTTAGTAAAAGCCTTTTCAGTACAATTAACAGGATCGACTTAATAGAAAGGGACTGGGTACACCCTCTATCAAATTAACTTTCCTAATCCGAAAAGGTCATTGCATTCATCAACCTCTTTGGCATTCATTAATCAAAATGACAACTCTTAGTACTCGATGCTGCTGGCACACTTCATTACGAGAGTCTACCCCCCCGAACCCATTAATCACCCACTGACACTATAGTTCCTTCTTTCTGTATTTTTTCTGCCATCAAGGCTCTCCTAAACAGAGCCACTACCACCTCTGGAATGAGACAAAAACATGCAAATTAAGTTTTGAATACACCTGTCTCGGGGCAAAGGAGCAAAGTTCTCGATACTTGAACGGGAAAAGTAATATCCTGTTCAAAATAAAACATTGCATCCCTGATGGGTAACCGCCAGACCCATATCCAAAACTTGACTCCTATGGGTATCATGTTTCCTCAGCCGATACATGATTAGATGGATACAAATGTATCTCAATGTTGTACATGGAATAGTTTAATTTATAGTCCTCTTGAATCCAGGTGGGGAGTAATGACCAAGGAATGGGGTTCCTCAAGGATTCCATAGACTAGGTGGGGGGGTTTCTGTTTCACCTGATGATTCTCTCATTTGTTTCAATTCGTTTGGATTAATCGTACTTAAGATTTCGGGCCTTCGTAGGGGCATCGGACTAATGTTGTTTACGGACCCTGCGCCGCAAATTGATTTAAAATTCCAATTAAAAGCCTTCGAGATATGAATAAACAATTACGAAAGTGGATTCACAATCGATTGAAATTCTAGACGACAGAGATGGTAAAGTATTCTGAAATAGGTGGCAAAGTAGGGCAATGACACTGCATGTGGGCATAGTCCTGATAATCCTTATTGCCTTTTGCAGTTCTTGCTGTACAGACTGAAAATGGATTTAACAATCACAAGGTCTTTTAGAGAATTAAGATGAAATGAAATCCACAATAGTCGTGGTAATGGCTGCGAGATATTATATCCTTTGAGCAACAGACACGTCCCATATCCCCAAAAATACATTTGGCCAGTAAAAGCATGGTTATCAGCAGTATTTTTGTTAATTTTATTTGACTTTAAAGTACAAAAATCCATAAAAACAGCAATTCAATTACTCTCCTGGAAAGTAAACCACCCCAAGAGCCTTAAAGGATGGACAAAGTACATTACAGGTCCCGAATCAGACTGGGTCTCTCAGAGAGTATAACCTTGTTCACATGAACAGCTCCTGAATCATCATAAAGCGCTGTGACAAGCACAGGTTGCCCTTACTTACCTTACTGAGCACTGACTTCTAAAGGGCATGAGATATCTGGAATTTGCTTAAATCAAGAGCTGGTTGGGTCATGTTTCGCGGAATACTAATATGTCAGAGGACTTTTAAGTCCAAAGTGGATTACCACAAGGCAGCATACTCTCACCACTCTTCTTCTTCATATAGGTTAATGAACTTACATGCAAGTGCATAAAATTGACAAGCATTGCCAAATAATGTGAGGCTACCAATGTAGTTGTAGTCGGAAAACAAAAGTCCTACATTGTTGGCCTTAAGATAGAGAAAACGGCCCACTTTCTACACCTCGAGAGGATACATTTAAGAAGTATCGCCAACCTTATGTCAGCAGCAAAATCAAACTCAAAAAACGAATCCTTCTAGCAATCCTTGTTCCTACGTTGACTCAGTACTTATTTTTGGAAACTTATTGATTTTAATTGTTAAGATTGTGAAAGTAAGGCCTTACGGAACCCATGGTAACCAAACTGGTGAAGATTCAAAGTGGAATAGAGGAAATCTCTATGTAAAAGTCAAGCCCAAGTTCCTTCGCAGATACCGATGAAGTACTTACTTACTTACTTAGGTGGCGCTACAGTCCGGGGTGGACCTGGGCCTCAACCAACAAGCCTCTCCAGTTAGCGCGGTCTTTGGCTAACTGCCTCCAGTTACGCACTCCAAGTTGGTTGAGGTTCTCTGCCACTTGTGCACGCCACCTAAGGCGAGGTCTTCCTCCACTGCGTTGTCCCTCCTGGATGGATTCGAAGACTCTTCGGGCCGCAGAGTTGATGTCCATCCACTCTACATGTCCTAGCCATCTTAGACAGCTAATGTCGATGTTGCTGTACGGCTCGTAGAGTTTGCCGTTAAATCTCCTTCTCCATAGCCCGTCAACCCAAATGGGACCGAAAATCATCCAAGAGATTTTCCGTTCGAAACGACCAAGGATATCTTCATCCATCTTGGTTAACATTCATGCTTCTGCACCATAGAGCAGGACTGGGATGATGCGGGTCTTATATAGAGTTTCCTTGGTGCTTCGTGACAAGACCTTACTACTCAATTGCCTTCTTAGGCCAAAGAAACAGTGATTGGCAGGAGTGATTCTTCGTTTGATCTCTGAGGTGATATTGTTGTCAGAGTTTATAGCGGAGCCGAGGTATACAAAGTCCTTAACTACCTCAAAGTTATAGCTGTCGATTGTGACGTTCTGTCCAATTCGTCTTATACTTTGTTTTCCCCTCGTTTACCGCTAAACCCATTTTTGCCGCTTCCGGTGCAATACTAGCGAACGCACCAGTGACAGCCCGCTGGGTTCTGCCAATTATGTCAATATCGTCGGCGTACGCTAGTAGTTGCACGGACTTTTGAAAGATTGTGCCTCTGGTGTTGGCTTGTGAGTTTCGCACAATTTTTTCAAGTACAGTGTTGAAAAAATCACATGACAGCGTGTCACCTTGTCTAAATCCTTTTTTGACATCAAAGGTCTCGGTGAGATCGTTACCGACCTTGACGGAGTAGCGAGCATTCTCCATCGTCATCCTGCACAAGCGAACGGGTTTGGCAGGGATGCTAAAGCTAGACAGGGCTCTGTATAGCTCGTCTCTATAAATGCTGTCATATGCAGCCTTGAAATCGATAAAAAGATGGTGAGTATCGATTTGGACTTCTTGGGTTTTCTCCAGGATCTGCCGTAGTGTGAATATTTGATCAGTTGTGGACTTACCGGGTCTAAAACCGCACTGATAGGGGCCAATCAGCTCGTTGACAAATGGTTTTGGACGTTCACACAACACGGCCGACAGGATCTTGTACGCGATGTTAAGGAGACTAATGCCTCTATAGTTGGCGCAATTGAGGGGGTCTCCTTTTTTGTGGATCGGGCAAACGATGCTGAGGTTCCATTCATTAGGCATACTTTCCTCCAACCAGATCTTGGAAATGAGTTGGTGTATGCTCTCCACCAAGTCATTTCTCGCTGCCTTAAATAGCTCGGCCGGTAGGCCGTCCGGTCCAGCAGCCTTGTTGGACTTGAGTTTGGATATTGCTATCCTCACTTCACTCTGGTCGGGTGGACGGGAGTCTTGACTTTCATCGTCCAAGTTGAATGGTTCGTCCTGCCTGACAGCGGAATTTGGGTCGTCGTCGCCGTTTAACAGTGGTTGGTTTTTCCATGTCCTTAACACCGATGAAGTAACCCTGGTTTAATCCAGTAACTATGGCGGTGCTTCTAGTATGGGTCATCCTTTCAGACGAACATATGAGATAAGTCATCCTTCCAGCTAAAAGAAGGAGCTATTGCATGCCTGAACGAAATTAAATTCAAGAATAAGGACTCCCGCAATAACTTTTGTGGCACTATAGAATCTTCGCTGACTCGATTGAGAAAGGTCCTTGGTAAGGTTCCCACATAAATGCTGACAATTTACCACGTTGGTATCCAGTAACTTTCTTCACATACCACATAGTTGAGGGTTAACTTGTGCACTGGTCTAGAAGTGAAGTCATGTCACAAGGAGACATGTTATGCTAACTATGGACCGCAGTGTGGGCACAGATCTTTCCTTTTACCAATTGTCTAGTACTGGCTTCGTTTACGAACTGGCGGTACAGAAGTGCATGGCGTAAAAAAAACATATTCGAAATCTATAGTCCAACTGGAATAATGTGTCTCTTCCATATGCAATCCTACTTTATGTTGAGATTGAGATGTCCTCTCACATATGAGTCCGAAGAGGTTACCTATCCTTTCACTCCTATTGGGATAAACTGGCTTCGTTGAGATTTCAAATTTTTCAGGGTGACTGTAGTTTTCAAGCCCCAATGGTTACCATGTAGCTCCGCCACTTAACCTTCTTCAGAACTGTCATTTCATTTACTGGAGTGATACTGGTACAAGAAAACATTGCAATATAGCATTTTTCTTTATGTAGCTAGACAAGCAAGATTAAGTCCAATCAGCTAGTTCTTCTGGATAACCATCATGCTACGTGTGAAGGCTAGAGAAATGCACACTGGTAGAACATGTGAGGCTAATAGTTTCTTTGAAAAAGCTGAAACCAGTAACTCACTATAGCTCTCAAGACACGTCTGTGATATCCAAGTAGATACGTAGCCCTAACTCTTTGGTACCTCTTTGAGACCAAATCAAAAAAAAATTTCTCGATTTTATAGTCCAAACACAAGAACACATCAAGCTTGACTGGTATTCTTGAAGAAAAGAAACGATAGTTTGACAGAGACAAATTCCAAGATCACGAAGGATTAAACAATGTACATAGGTTGGCAACAGGTCATTCCATGATCCTGGAAAAATATCTGGGAAAAGTCTATACTACGGATTACCTCACTTCGTTCCTAGATTTTCATAGACCGTTTACTAGCTCGTTCCCAAGCAGGGAAGAATGGAAGGATGATCAGTCTGCCAACACACGTTCCATCTCTATCTATACAGATGGATCTAAGATGGATGTAGGCGTAGGGTCTGGCATTTTTTCTGAACCGCTGGGGATATCTAGATCAGTCCGCCTCCAGAACCATAGCAGTGTTTTCCAAGACTGCGATGAAGGCAATACCACCGGAAGGTATCACATTTTTCATCGACAGCCAGGTGGCAATAAAAGCGATTGCTGCAAACGAAATAAAATCCAAGCTTGTGAAGTGCTGTCGCGAAGAACTCAGGGTTCTTGGAACACAGCACAAGGTTACACTCTGCTGGGTCCCTGGACACGAAGGTATTCCAGGCAATGAGAAGGCAGACGAACTGGCAAGAAGAGGCTCTGAATCTACATCGCAACAGGTACACACCTCGGTGTTCATCCCGCCTTGCACATTGAAGCAAAAGACATGGATCTTGGCCAGAAGTGAGGCCAATAGTAGATGGACCTCCCTGGACACCTGTGTGATCACCAGAAGCCTATGGCCTTGCTTGACAAGAGTAGGACCGACCGAACTATGCTAAAGGATAGGGCATAACTCTCTTCTGTACCACATGAGAAAGTTAAGACTCATGGATGAAGATCTATGTCGGGGATGTGGAGACGAGGAAGCTAATGAGGATACAACCCACTTTCTTTGTCACTGCCCTGGGTTTATCCACCTCAGATTCAAATTTCTAGGGCGACACTTTTTCCGTGTCCTTGAAGAATTAGCAAACAGACCAATCAATGAAAGTTTTAGGTTCATCAAATCAACAGGACGGTTTGGTGATCCACAAGATACAAATCAGTACTAGGGTTTACCAATGGGCAAGGGACTTTCTCCCCTTTGGGTATCACAATGGGTCTGTATTGTGGTTCGAACATCCTTTAAGAAAACTCAAAGTCTCGTAAGTTTTACGAGATGCAAAGGTAGACTGGCAATACAAAGACTCGATAAACTAAAACTTATACAATTGACTTCTTCAGATGTGGGCCTAATCTAGGAACTGAGACCTAATTTATAGGTTATACTACATACCCTATTATATTGCTAAGAACGCATCTAGCCTTAGAGGTTGTAGTCTTGCCTCTAATAATTACCAAAGTCGCATTAAGAATCGCCACACGGGAGCAGTCAAATGCAACTGGTCCATTGTGGTGCCAGGAACCAAAATCCAGTATTATCCATTTGGAGAAACCAAAGAATGCACTTCAGTGATGAGAAACAAACAGTGATGAGTACAAAGTCCGTACTTCCAGCACCGGTGCTACTGTCAGCACAGAAGATTTGCCACCTAGTCTGAGCAAAAGCAGGACAATAATGAAGGAAATGGCCCTTAGTATTGCCGACCTATCAACAAGCGTCGCGAACAAAACGTAAGTACGCCAATAAGTTGTCTACAGTCTTTTCTGCTAAGAAACATCTAGAGTTCCACTGATTTCTCACAGACATCAATCCTGGAAACCTATGCCAGATGCAAATGTAGTGAAGGCACTGACTGAGGAAGAGGGAAGTCACAAAGCAGGCTTAGGTCCTGAGCCTTGCTTAGCAATCTTATAGAATATATCATTTCCCCCAATCCCAGTGTGACATAGAATTACAGGAGTGAGCAAGGTCTTGAGTGCAAACTGATTGTCTTCAGGCTCTTCATATATTCCAAACAATATAGTCGGTAGCCATTAGGATTGCAGAGACCTCTGGTTGAAAAACAGGCGTGCTTGGCTAACGAGTAGTGTAATCTAGTGTTGTCGGTCTCCACGAAGACACCAGCACCGTATTTGTGACTACTTTTGGAGCCGTCCGTGAAGAGTCAACTACTGTCTAATCCAAGCACAAAGTCTGGCTGAAAGGAAGGTAGGTCCTGTACGCAGGGAGAGTCAACTCTAAATTTGCAAAGCAGCCCAAATTCAAGTAGGGAACTAGGGTCGTAAAAAGTCACTCCTTCTAAGAAGGCCGTTTGCATTGATACAACAGGGTAGGGTATCAAGGATTGGTTAATCAAGAATTATGCTCGGCGTACTCGAGAAAGCGTAAAGAAGGCAGTCCATGGTGTAAGTAGCACTATCTCTGCCTTCAAATGATCGACTATAGGATATTCTTCCCTACTAAGTTCCCACTAATTACAGAAGCGATCAATAGGTTCCACAAAGTAAGAAGTAGGTTTCTCTCAGCAAAATCTTTGACAGGCTGTAAGCCCGGATCTACTATGTTCTTTGATATCACTTCACTGTGATCAATGCTCCGATCTTCCAGTCTTTACATTCGGAACTCGCACTTAAAATTCAGACCAATTCTTATGATTCTGTATGCCGACCTACTGTCGCATCTATTTGCTGTCTAGTTTCTTCGTTAGAGCAGTTAGGCTTTGGATTCTCACGCTACACTAAGATTCCCTTTCAGCTTCTTTCACATAGTACTTCTCTAAGTCTCTGTAAGTAGCTTTGTCTGATTGATAGCTCTTACGTGATCCTTAGTACTCTACTTTGAGTGGATGATTCACACCATGACGTTGGAGTTACCAATGCCTCCAGTAGTTCTTCCAGTCTTTAGAATCTGGTGATTCAATCTAGGTTTCCTCCAACCATCATCCTTCCATTGATCTTATGAATTCTATCCCATATGGATGACGATGATTGCTATCAAATTACATTACCAAGTCAAAAGGCCTTCCGAACGAGTCCAATTTCCAAAAGTGATACCCGTTCTCCAACTGTTTCCCAAAAAGGAAATCGATATCCGACAAAAGGCCACAGTTCATATCTTAAATGGCTGACAGCAGTTCTTGTTAATCACATTCCATTATTCCGACTGAATGCTCTGGTGTCAGCCAAATGACTCCATTGTGCATACCAATTAATATCTAACACGCTAAACACAATTGTACTCCCCTCCGGGCCCACCAAACCGATATGTGTGTGTCAGTCCAATACACCCCCAAAAGCAGCTCGTCCTGACGGCTCCTTGCTCGTCTCCGCGTCGATACTGTGCCATTAGATAAATATAATTGGAAAACTTTTCCCTCCTTTTCTGCTTAAAATTTATCGAATTGAAAAGTATTCCTGGCCCCCGAGACAATGCAGACAATAATGCGAAACATTAATTTAAAACTTTTCAAACACACTCCCCCGCACACATACACAAACCGGAAGGACAATGAGTCGCTATCTAACAGAACACAATTTCATCAAATCACATGCAAATGTCTGGCGCAAAAAAAAAAAAACACAAAACAGCAAACCCCAGGAGGAAGTCAGAAAGTAGGAAGACAGCCCTTTCCTGACGTTAAAATAAAAATTACCATCCTATTCGGTCCTGGTTTGTCTAGCGGGGATCCTTTGGAAGAGAATGCAATTTAGTCACACTTCAGTTGGCAGGCGAACGATAGCCACTCCAGAGGCAGGTTCAACTCTGACCCACATACGATGTGTGCACAAGAACACTATTATCCGTTCTTAGAAAAAGGACACACAAAAGGATTCAAAAGATTAGAGCTACCTTTGCCGGAGATTGATTTTCTTTTCTCCCATTGTGTGTGTGTGTACGCAAAAACAAGGACGAGATTAAGTTAATTTCAAAAGGATACACCATTCGGATGGTGTTGTATCGATTTTCCAATCGCAGAGCACGCCGCCCAATAGTCCTGACAAAATCAACTAAAGTCCTGACTAAGAGATTTATTTTCTATTTCATTATTTTGGGGTGAAGTCAATCGATGGGACTATTTGACTTACGCTTTGGGGGTCAAGTGAGTAAGTATTACGTATACGCCAGGTGGTCGGTGTATGTATGTCCTGTGGCCTACCACCGAGTTATGCGGAGGATATGAGGGACGGTCGTGTTTATTTTCGGGGAGAGATACGTTTTTTTTTTCCAAATGGTCCATGTGGGATTTCGGTTGATGATGTTGACAAGTGTTTTGGGGTGTGTGATACTTTTTATTTTTTTATCGCAAATTAATGTGAAAAAAGGGTCAAAGGAAAACGCCGCACCGGAGAGATCCTTCTTTTATTGCTGCACATAAAAGCGATGTTCATTTTTAATTCATCACTGGGCTTTGGGTGATTTGTGACGGCGATGGCTTTGCAGGACAGAGGTGGCGGCCTTTTGATTTATTTTAATTGCTGTTTGGATTGCTGACAAATTGGATAACATACGAGGGTAGATACTTAAATTTACCGGCTGTCAGTATGTATTGGAATTTATATCGTTTACAGTATTTGCTCTTACGTCAAGCATAAGTATGTTTGAGCTGATGATAGTCTAGATGGACTTAAGTCTGAAACAGTGGACCGCTTTGTGGTAAAGATCCACTGAACTAATAGCTGTTTGCTTTCTTATTTGTCTGCGAAAGCTGAATGTTCGTAGTAACTGAAGTGTGTCCTTCTCAAAAGGGCTACTATGGCTGAAGGCATCTCTGTAGAAGGCGTGAAACAAGTGTGAAACATTTGGCGGTAATATTGGTTAGGTTAGGTTAAATAAAGTGCCTGAGCCTGCTCAGTAAAGGACGGGCATGAATTTGGCTATAGCTGGAACCGAGGATTTGCCTTCTAAATTACATACTTCACCTGCCATCTCTACAACTTCTACAAAATTCGTTAAATAGGACAGCCATTGAACTGGTGTGTCTACCTACCTTGGCACCGAGTCAAATCTGTTTCTGATATTCATATTGGCCAAAATATTAAGCTGGAATTTTATCGATTCCACAAGGAGGTAATTCTCGTCCGTTTTGTGATTTCACTTGGATTTCAGTACATTCAGGATATATCGCATCTGTCACTAATTTCGTTCGAAAATTGGAGGCACTGGTTATCTATTGGCAAACTCCGGAACCTTAGGCTTCTTTCTGATGAAATATTCAGAGATTGGTAAACAAGGAATTATGTGACCTACCCAGGACCTAGGTTTCGGTGCGTGTTAGACACTTCACACCAATTAGAGATCAATTCTTATTTTTGAGAAGTTTCTTTATGACAATTTAACTCTCGGATGTTTGTCAAACGCTCACGAGAGATGCAATCCTGATCCCCGGGTGTTCTCTGGGGATTGGACCTCAAGCACCTCGTTCCGTACTATAAAGCAGTAACAACTTCAGCAACGGAGCTACTATGTCACAGCTTTTATCTGTCTGAAGCCTTCGACAACTCATTTCAATCTGTCAAACTGCATATATTTGCTCTATGTTAGGTAGCAGGCTTAATTCCGCCATGAATGTTCTGCAATATCTACCTATTATTCGTGTTAAAGGTTGTCCACAAGAAGCCGCCTTATGAGCTATACTTTACAAAGACTCACAAGGTGCAAGGACTCGTCTACGCAGGCATTTCGAATACGATGCGGACATGTCTGACTGTGGCGCTGGAAGCCCTGCTAATTCGCCTATCTCTACACACAAAAGTAACGAAGAGTTCCACGACTCAATTACGAAGAAGATATCTGAACATCTTTAGCGAAATACTCCTGCTTGCCTCACCAGCAATACGTGAATGAGTTATTCAATAAGGACATAACAATTTTGTATTCAAATAAAACACAAAATATTTGGGATATCGGACTGAAATTCATTCTAAGTATAGTACACATATTAAATTTAAGCAAAAAATTCCTCCTGTTTATTTGACTACCATAAGCACGTTTGTAGCGATCGATTCCTTGGAGCAAGTTTTTCATCACTTTTCCACACTTATCGACCGGAACATTGCCAATTTCGGAATCGATATTATTCCTGACCTCTTCTTACACCGTAGGCTGATTGGCCTAAATCAACTACTTAACGCTATCTTCTAATCCAATGGCGTTAAATAACATGAGAGAGGTAGCCATTCGATAGAACCATTTCTCGAGACTAGACAGTTTCCAAATTTTCCCCTCAGTAGATCAATTGTTTGACCAGCTAGGTGACATGTGACACCATCTTCTTGGAACCACGTACATACTACTACTGATGTGAAGTTAAATTCTGACCAAAAATAGTTTCCCAACACCGATAGCTAACTTCATAGTATCCTCCATTGCTGTGAACGTCATGGTATCGACTAATTTGGCTTATTTTAAACGGAAGCACTTGCAGCTCCGATATTTTCTGTACTTCGACTGATGGGTTGTCTCAGAGATACAGGAGCGTTCAATAGTGAATATGTGGACTAAAATTTATCCATTCTAGTACGCACAATCTGTCTGGTGGGTCCATTATTACGACCGAAAATTGGAGAAAGGTCTCTTTAAGTTGAGAGCACCGAGTCAGAATCTCAGTAGAAATTTGTAATAATTTTGAAATGTTGCTCTCTCGTAAACTTCATCATAAATAAAAATGCAAATCTTGACTGATGCTCTGACATTGACAAATCATAAAAAAAGTTTAAGGATATGTTTGCATTGACATACGAAATTGTTATGTCCCTATTGAAAAACCCTTTATTACAGACTTTTTCAGAACTCGTCAACCTGATGTAAGCAGATTATGCCTTCAGGTTCCTAAGCCTGTCGAAGACATGACGTGCGAATTTCCCTCCACACGGAAGTCCTGTCTAGAGTTTGTCTTATTACATTTCCTTATGCTAAATATTGCAAAAACCAACGTATCCTGTGTATCCTGCGAATGAGGAACTGTTTTCTTTTCCTTCTCAGATGAACACCTCAGCTTCTGTTAAACCTGGTGGACCCTCATTACGACTACTTTCATCGCATTAACAGGAACTACCAGCACGTTGAAATTATCCCCCCTAGATACTCGTACATGCAATGCATCCCCAAATTGAGTAAACAATCAGGAAGTACTCTTACAGGTGGTTCAACAACTTTAAATTTAATTTAGCTCACATAAAACGCTTTACGTTCACCACTTCACATTCAACAAACTTGCATCCTTCGCTATAGTCAAACAGGAAAAAACAGCGAAAAAAAAAAAGATAAAGTATCTCTCGACAAAATTAAACATCTTATGCATAACTTCCCCAACGTTTTTGTTCCGTTTATAGTCCGTGAAATGTGTTCCTTCGCCTTCGCCTTCACCTTTTTTGCCCAAACTTACATCCATGAATTTTAAAAGAATTGCCATAGCCAAGTTAAATGACTTACAAGGCAGTATCCGTGAAAACAGTATAAAGTCAGCTAAGTTGATTTGAATGCGAACCAAATATTTAGACGCTTCCAACAAAAGTTTTTCGTTTAAGGATTCAGAAACAAAATTAACGAATTTTTTTTTTGTTTTGTTATTCTGTGCAGAAGAAAAATAAGGGCGTTCCAGCGGCACTGAGTGTAATTTAATTAACCAGAGAATAACAATCCCTCTCCTGGCAAGAATATCATGTTAAAAATTTTCTGACAGGCATTTACGGCACAAAAAAAAGGACGAAATACCGGGGAATGAGTATCTATTACTTTTGCCAGGCATCTCTGATGGAGCATCATTTCGGCACATTACTTTAGACATCGAAAGAGAATTAAGAATGAATGTGTGCCCTTCGATCGATAACCCATGGCGTGGAGGTAGTTAATTCATGGGATTCCATGGAATTCTGGGAAGGATTTCGAGAGGTGCGGCACTGTGGTCCTATACTGAGTGCGAAAAATTAACGAACCAAATCGAAAACTCGTTATCCTTTTACACCGAGAGGTGATTGGAAGGTCTCTTGATTTACATTTTATTTCGTAGCTGGACTCGGTATTTGCAGAGATGACCAGGCTCCCCATAAACAGGATTCAGAGAATGAATTGCATTTCCATTACCAGGGACATCCGTACCACTCCCATGGGAATGCTAGAAACGGTACTACATATCTTTCCCCTGGATATTTATGAAATGAAATCGACGTTATGTCACCCCAGCGAGACAGGATATGACATTATCCTCAACCCTGTGCATATAAAAGTAGAAATGACGGGCTATACTACAGCCGACAGAACTGGACAAAGAACACGATAATCAATAATTCTGCACTAGAAATCTACACTGATGGGTCTAAGAGGACATAGGAACTGTACCTTCTGTACTATCAGTCTCTTCTGCCGTAAGCATGTCCAGACTTCTGCAGTGTGCTCCCAGTTAGTCGTGAGGTCGCTGACTAGCTGTCGATGAGATCTGTGTCGAGTACAGACAACACCGACAGTCAAGCACCTATCAAGGCACTAAATTGGCAAAACAATGTCCCGCATCTCTAAATGAGATATCGAACAATTGTAATCTAACTCTGTGCTGGATTCCTGGTCACTCGGACATCCAAGGACATGGCATGGCAGACGAACTACCCTGAAGTGGCACAAAAAAGCTCTCCACTGCCAAAGTGGAACTTCGTCTACTCTTTGAAATGGCAAATGTAACGCAGATACTCTAGTCGGACTACTGACGGGTTACCTTATCTACAGGTAGGGACGGCTTAAGTCTTGGAATTGAGGCCAACGACGTTTGCCATGTCTGTGAAAGAATCACGATTTCACCTTCTGTGGATCTGATGTCCTATCAACAATGCAGAATCTGAATACTTCTTCGCCGGAACTTCTTTGTGATCCTTGAATTCATTGAAGCATTTGCTATTCTCACCGACAGTAGGCCGGTCGATATTTGCTTCAAATTTTCGGACCTCAAACTCAAGTCCTGCCCGGCATTAGGGCTTCATTTCTATCTATCAAGCAGAGGTTTTGTCTTTCGAGCTATGATTTGGAAAATACTTTAGAACAACTACCAAAGACTCCATGTCCTGGCTGACCTCCTATAAAGAAGAGTATCCAGAGTTAGATTCAACTGCACGCTTGGATCTCTCCTAAGCTCTGCACAGCACAGCTTAGAACAGCTACAAACTCTCAACAAACTCTCAACAAACTCGCAACAAACTCGCAACAAACCTCCACGAGAAGAGCTACGAATCCATTAACTTTTCACACTCACAGTAGCGCACCCACACTCCGACGCGACATCCTTCAGTCGTCATTACATCGCCCGAAAGTGTCGGAAGTAAAGTAAAAAGGATACGCAAACAGCAAAAAAAAACGCACACACACACCTTCAACAAAAACTCCGGAAGCGAAAAAAAGTAATAAGTCAGACAACAACTCGCCTGAAGTGCTTCAAGGAAACTTTTATCTTCACCTCACCTGAATGGAGAAAGAAAAAACATCTCACTTTCCGGATCCCCGTAGAGAGTAGGCAATTATCTCATTGGCTTAGCTGAGTGCTCAGGGATTATTGATTGGCATTAATTCATTGCGCTATCAGCAAGGAGCCAACATTTACCTTAGGACGAGAGACGAGACGTCAGATACACGACACTCGTGGCACATGTGACACAGAGCAGATAAGATGTTTGTTCTGTTATTACCCGGGAGTGAATGTTGTACCTAATCGTGTAAGGATGCATTAGGATTAATCTTACATTACAATCGAACGAACTTATTAGGATGAAGGCGTCGAAATGGCTCTGAGTACACACACATGTAGATGTATGTAAATATAAATAGGGTAAGTGGTGGCAAGGACGAAGGAATCAACACTGGATTGCACAGGAGATGAATGGTTGTGGCTGTATTTGGATCTGAATGAGGAAGTAATTGGAAGTAATGGTTAGTCATTTTAGGCAAGGATAAGTCATGGTAAACTACGAAGGAATTTGTCACGATGGATATTAGTCAGCAAACAGAAGCAGGGACGGGGGATGTTCTGTTCGTTAATGGAAAGAGTGGCAGTTGAGTAGGGAAGGGGAGAATTCGGGATAAAGAGGGTCCTTAAGACATCAATTTATGCAATTTTCCTATCCGCATTAATTAACGAAGGTTTCCAGCTTATGACGGTTGATTCAGGCCACTTGGTGTGAGGTTATAGCGGGTTTTCCAATAGGGACATAACAATTTTATATTCCAATACTAACAAATTTTTATATTTTCTTAATGATTTATTGATATCAAAACATCAGCCAATACTTTACATTTTTATCATGATAAAGTTCAAGAACGAGCAATGTTTGCAAATGCTAAAAATTACATTCCAAATACTGAGTCGGTGTCGTCGCAACTTTAAGAATGTTTTCCTCAACTTCCGGTCGAATTCACGGACTCACCACACAGGCTGTGAGTACTGTAGCGCATAAATTCGAGTCAACTTATTCACTACTTGATGTCCCTGTATCTCTGAAATAACTTATCAGTCGAAGTACGAAAACATCGCAGCTGGAAGTGCTTCAGTTCAAAATGAGCCAAATCTGTCGATTTCACATCGTTCATAGGAATCTATATTTCAGTCCACAGTGTGTACAGACATATCTTGGCCTATACGCATACAAGATCAACTCAGGAACTGAAGCAGTTTGAAGCCATTTCAAGGCCGAAACGTTCAAGCTTTCGAACAGTTCGAAGAAAATCCAGAATTTAATTGAAAAATCATCTCCAGAGGTGTGATTGGACCGCATTTTTCGATGATGAAAATGGTCGCTATGTTACGATAAATGGAGTCCGCTATCGTGCTGCTTTGGAAGACTGTTTTTGTTCACAACTCGATGGACTTGACATCAGTAGTATGTGGTTCCAACAAGATGGTACCACATGCCGCACATCTGGTCAAACAATTGATCCATATGTGTGGAAGACTAATGAAAAATCGGTTGCCAACAATCGATCGCAGTAAACGTGTTCGCTGTACCCATACGAAAGAAATCAAATTTTGTACATAAATTCAGCATGTCTGCAACACTTGATACAGATTTCAGCTCGGTATCTCAAAAATTCTGTCTTTCATTGAAATACAAAATTGTTATGTCCTTATTGAAAACTCATTTTTCTCCTTCGGACAGCCTTAACTTTTTGCTTTTCTGTTCCTGGTAACGCTCTCCAAATAAAATGCCCTGTCCATGCCACAAAAACTTCAAACCTTCCTCATGTTCTTATGTTGCAAAATAAATTTTATTATCTCCACGGGATATTGACAGAAGCCCCCAAAGGTAAACGAAACAAGTCGTTTAATAAAAAAAACTTTCTTAATAATTTTCAATAACACTCTTTCACGTATTTGCCGACACAAATGCCCCGCCGCCAACGCCGCCGCCGTCATGTCACATGCCAAGCCCCATAACTTTCCATCTAAATTAATAAGAATAAATTTCAATCAAATCCATCACGGCCCATCACCTATAAGCAGCCATCAAACCAGAGCGCAAAGTAATACACAAATCCCTCGAAACGTTAACGAGGAATTCAGATTGATGCCGCACCGTCATTCCTTGAAAAACTCAAAATCCTGTGACTTTAAAAAGAAAGTTTCTCCTGCGGAAAATGTATCCTCTTACACACTCGCTCGCAGAAAGGAGGAACTTTTTCACATGACAACCGAGGGCGGAGGCCACAACCAAGACAGCGCCCCATGTGGGTAACACATGACAATGGGTTGAGGCGGTCGGTGGCAAAGGCATCTGTTTGGGAATTTGGAAAATTTTCCCCCCAACGCCACCATTCCCAGACTTGGCATATAATTTTACGCATCGTATTTATCAATAGAACAAAAATAGAACCATGTCCTGGAGCCTGGGGGAGGAAATTTCAAAAAAAAAAAATCCTTTTTATTTCCTTCCTCCATCTTTTTGGCGTCAATCTCTATATTTTACTCAAAACAACCGCAAAAAGTGAATGGCTTCATTCTGGGATCCTTTTTGTTCACCCTTCCTTCCTGGCGGAGGGTGGGGGATGATTTTTCCTCGATTTTTGGCAATACATCGGATGTCGATAATGTCAATAACGCAAACGGCAGTTTTAAGTGGCATTCCGATGGCTGGAAGATTGCAGAGCGAGATGAGATGTTGGAATAGATTAAGGATTTCGTGTGTGTGGCTGCTCCTTTTAACGGAATTGATGAAATTAAATCTTGACGAATCATCAGGGAGCAAATAAAGAAATGCCAATTGGTTTTCGAAGAGACCCACAGAACCAGGGAAATGTCAATATTCCTTTACGATTTCGGAACGTGGCACATCCCGGACAATTGTTATGTATGTGAAGCGAGTAGGTCCAGCCTAGACATAAACTTAAAGGACACCAATACTACGTTTGGAGAACCGGAAATGGTGAAACAGATGTAGAATGGAATCTAGAGATCCATACGAGAAGCGGAAGGGGACACTCAGAGAATAACAGAAGCTGGGAAATCATGTAGCAAAATTATAGTTTTGACCAGAACCCACTCCAAATAAAGTACAGATACAGCAGTAGGTAGGAATGTGTTTCAAAGGAGAGCCCATTTATAAACTGTTTTCAATAAGGGCATAACAATTTTGTATTTGAATAAAACACAGAATAACTGAGATTTAGGGCTGAAAGTCATTCCAAGTTTAGAACATATTCTAAATTTAAGAATAGAATTTGATCTCGTTCATATGACCACAGCGAGCAGGTTTGCAACAGTCGATTCTTCGGACCCAAATTTCCACCACTCTTCCACACATATTGGGCTAAACTTTGGCAATTTCACGTTTGTTTCTGTTCCTTCTCTGAGTTTGCGAGTACCTCCTCTTCCTGGATTCCCAACGTAGAACAATGACTTAACGAAAACCCATAAAAGAAAGTCGCCATTCAACCAGACTTTGAATTACACGATTACCGAACCTTCCTTGCAATAGATCAATTGCTTGACCGGCTGTGTTGCATATGGAACCATCTTGTGGAAACCACATATCGCCGGTGTCAAGTACATCCAATTCTGACCAAAATGGAAACTCCTTATCATGGCAAACACTTTCATTTGCGAAAAAATGTGGTCCAATCACACCACATGCATGAAACCTACCATTTACATCACACGATCACTTTTTTCTGGATACAATGGAGCCTCCTGAAGCAGATGTGGATTTGTTGCTGATAAATAATGCAAATTTTGGTCATTAGGCCAAATGAGCTTCACCGCTGAATGTGATTTTTTCATGAAATTCAGGATTTTCTTCAAACTTTTGCAGATCCCAGTCGGAGAAGTGTCGACTCTTCAAATGATCAGGAGGCTTTGGTTCTTGTTTTGATTTGATCTTGTTAGTGTGTATGTCCAGATCTTTACACAAAATTTGCCACAATGTGGACTGAGAGATTCCTGATTCCTGTAAACGGAGTGGAATCGACTGATTTGGCTCATTTTGAACTGAAGCACTTATGGCAGCGAAGTAAGCTCTCTCAGAGCTATGACCACCGACTTAGAATTTTAATAGTAATTTTTGAAATATTTTATACTTTGTTAGACCATAAAAAAATGTAAAGTTTGAGTGATTTTTTGACATTGTCAGATCTTAGGAAAAGTTTAAGGTCTCGTTTGTATTATAACACAGAATTGTTATGTCACTATTGAACACCCCTTACGTCACGAAGGAGAAGGAACTTCGCTTGTCCACCCGACTAAGATTCAATAAACCAGACCTGCCTGCTGAGTTATTCACCAACTGGTTTGCAAAATATTGCTACACAAAAGAACATTGATAAATGGAACCAAAGTTTGTTTGCCTGATTCTTAAGGAGCACGCTCCTCTAAACTGTCCAACCTGTACAACACTTACAAGATATGTACTGTTCTGTTTGTACACTTTAAACCCTTTGTCGTTGGTCTAATTCAATACGGTTTTGGCCCAATAAAGTCCACCATCCAAATCTGAATTTGGTAACTGGAGCTAATTGATAAACAATCGATTTGGCTGAAGAGGCTTGTTGGTTGAGGCCAAGATCTGTAGCACTATCCACATGTCACCATGTTAAAAACTCAGGTCGCTACTTTATAAAAATCAGGTCCTATCCTCAAAAATCAAATGCCGGACGGTTGTACGTAGGTACTCACATAGAGAGAATTGGCCATCTGTCTGAGGGAGCAACACTTTCTGACCATCACCCCATGAGTTGTGGGTTCCATGGGGGTACCATGACACCAATGGTCTAAAACCCAGTCTGAGTATATGTAAGGTTCCTTGGTGGAATGACAAGCTCTCCAAACTTAGGAAGCAAGTTAGAAAGCTCTCCAACTCTAGTAAATCCACGAAGAGTTGGGACGAATATAGGTTCGCTCTTATGGAATAGAATTTAGAATTAAGACAAATGCTGGAAAAAGATTGCTGACATATCAGAGTTCATAAGGAACTCATTGAAGATTAGACTTATTGTGTAGGTCTACTAAAAAATACATTTCCTAGCCTCGTCTCGTCATGTACCCCCACTTAAACAAAACCAAAAGGCTTACATTGCCAGTAGAGTTCATAGTTTTTCTGGGAAAAAACTTTAATCCTGATAAGACTAAATGAGTTGTGGGATCTTTCAAACCATTTAAAGCCCTGAATCTGTCTTCACTTGACCTGAACCCTTCAGTAGTGTCAACTGGGCTACCGTCACAACGCTGAATAATGTATGAGAACACAAACTTGGTCTGATTCACTGGAAAAAAGTCCTATGGTTGAGATAATCCAAAAGAATTATCTGGCAGTATTCCTACAAGCAAATCCTTAATTTAGACAGAGTTAGTATTAGGAAACTGGTGAGCTTTCTCACAGGCTACTGCGACCTCGGGGATCCTTTTAACAAACTCAATCTGGGCACATTTTCTGCATTGCATTGCAGCGATACACTGGTTAAGGATGAGTATTTTGCATTGACCAACTTTGGAAACTGAAAACCTTTCCTTCGAGGAACGTACTATCCTTCATAAGGGAGGTGGTACATCTCTTAGACTAAATCTACCAAGATGATACAGAAGATGTTCCAAAATAAAGTTCAAAGGATTCTTAGAGTGCTTTAGCCAAAAAAATAAACTCATTGACTGTGCACCCCTCTGCGTATTTTTCACCGAAAATAAGCAATGGCATGAGTAGCTTGACCTTTGGAGAACTGAAAGCTACATTAGCGTCCTAAATACCAGCGAGTACGGTTTATATTGCCTCACTTTTACAACTCTCGCCATTAACGTTTCGAAAAGGATCAAATGGCTGACCTACTGAAAAACGACATTCAATACAGTAGAACCGTAGTACTGTATTAAATGTCCTTTTCCTCGCCGCCCATTCAAAGCTATACATAAATAATGAAATCACTGTAAACTTTTCCAATATCGATCGGTTTCCGGTATCACCCTTAACTTTCCAACATTAAACAAACAATTTGTCCCCTTTAAAGTCGATGCCAATAAAAAATGCAAACCTCTATAAGCCATTACTGCTTTCCACCGGTTGGGGAGAAAACTTTCGCTTTTGACTGCTTCCGCTTCGGAATGGAACGAGGACGGAAACATAGGTGGAGGAGATGTCAAATAACAACCAAACTCTTTCTTACCATGGACTTGGGCCATTTATCAAAACAATTTGGAGACAACGTCACACACAGCCTTGCGAAGAACTTTTCTGTTGCTATGCATCGCAAAAAGGAGAAACCAAAGTCATTAAGCGAGTAGGTAAACACTTTAAGGAAGCACGGAGGCACAGAGAAACTAGTAATCAATGTATCCTCAGCCACGAATCTCCATACAATCAATACCGATCAAGTGTCACTCTCACTTAAGCAAACGGTGTGTCTTCCCTCGAAGGATTTCGGCAAAAACCAACCTAGACGAGCGGTTATGCACACAAAACCCTCAGAAGTACATATGCTGACAAGTTTGTTCAACTTTTTCACTCACCAGGATCATAGTTTCATCCCTTCGCGAATCCCCAACCGAGTATGTCCTTGATTCGTCTACAAAAACTTGCCATACTCGGGAGAGAGCCCTCAATCACACATTCACCTAAGAGCCACTGTGAAACAAACGAGTCACGAAAATAAAAAAATACTCAACAGGATTACGTTGGGACTCACTCGGATGCAAGGATATCGTTGCGATACGAAAATATCTTTTCAATCTTTGTCTCACGATATGTGAATACCAAATAAGCAGATACGTGGGATGTACTCGAAAGGGGTTCACTTGCCTGGCTGATGGCAACAAATCTGTTGGCATAAGGACAATCTTCCTAAGGAGAGACAAAAAGACAAAAAGGAGCAGATCCCTTTAAATCATCACAGAAATCCATTCAGACAGGGGATATCGACATATTGTAAGAGATTTCGTATTGTAGCACACATACCGAGTGCCACCTCCATGAATTGTGATTTCGGAATAAATTGCTGGTGAAATCGAAGGACGTTCCCGGAGCTTGGCTTGGCATCCAGTACAACATCGTGCAGTGAATATAGTACTTCCAAATTGAATGTTACATGGCATATTTGGTTCGGGGAAGGCTCGTGATGTACGCCTCCTGTAATTTTCTTGGAGGCGCTGCTGGGTGGTAAAACATGAAGTTCGTCTTTTTCTTGTTGGTGTCTAAAGAAGCGTGGCACGTAATTTTCCTCAAATGAAGGTCAAATCCGTGACGAGACGAAAAATAATGAATAATGTAATCGTTTGCTTAGTTCAATTTATTCTCAAGATTTTGCTCATCCTGAACAACACAGAAAGCTCCCATCGTGGGCATAACCAACTTGGAACTGCGTCAATAGTTTAAACCTAGCAGGAGTGGTCGATTTAAATTTTTGAAGGACAGCTCTTCAGAAGCCCCAGGAAACTATTGAATGTAGCCTCTGACTAGGTCGGAACTGTTTCCCTCCGTGAAAAGTCAGATCACAGAATGGCCTCTGAGTAAAGTCACCGCTTAGGTCAAAAAGTGTGGACGTGGAGCGAACACAAGAAAAACAGTCAACTGATGCTTTTCATCACCAAAACTACGGTTCCTCGACTACATAGTCACCTTCTCTCCCTCTTGTCCATTGCTACTTCACTACGACTCATCCTAGATCCTGAACTTTGCTGGAAATTAAAAAGACATCAGCTATATCTGCAACAGAATCTGCGACAGAACCTGCTACAATTGATGAGGCTTGCCACCAAATTGACGTAGTGGATGTACACAGCGATAGTACGTCCAATCCACACCTCTGGGTTCATAACAATCTTCTACCGCTGGACATTTTTGTTAAAACCTCGGCAGCTATAAGTGCCCTAAAAATAAGTCAGTCAGATAGCTGCAATCATAATGCAACAGGTCATTCCATGATCCTGGAGAAATATCTAGGAAAAGTCTATACTACGGATTACCTCACTTCGTTCCTAGATTTTCATAGACCGTTTACTAGCTCGTTCCCAAGCAGGGGAGAATGGAAGGATGGTCAGTCTGCCAACACACGTTCCATCTCTATCTATACAGATGGATCTAAGATGGATGTAGGCGTAGGGTCTGGCATTTTTTCTGAACCGCTGGGGATATCTAGATCAGTCCGCCTCCAGAACCATAGCATTGTTTTCCGAGCGGAGGTCCTGGCAGTGACAATAGCTGCCCGTGAGACTGCGATGAAGGCAATACCACCGGAAGGTATCACATTTTTCATCGACAGCCAGGCGGCAATAAAAGCGATTGCTGCAAACGAAATAAAATCCAAGCTTGTGAAGTGTTGTCGCGAAGAACTCAGGGTTCTTGGAACACAGCACAAGGTTACACTCTGCTGGGTCCCTGGACACGAAGGTATTCCAGGCAATGAGAAGGCAGATGAACTGGCAAGAAGTTTAACACCTATAACCTCCTCTAAACTAAAGAAATGGCTTGATCCTCACAGACTACTTGAGTAATAACCTCTGCGATATGTACATAGATCATCACAATAGCTACAAGTATTAGTCACGCCCCTTTCCTTCAATTCATTTCTTCGACAATACCTTGCCACTTTCTCTACCCTCTTTATCAGGGTCTCTAGGTCCCTACCTCACACAATTTGACTTGGTTCTGTGACCATAATGCTCTGACCATTGTACCCCCAACTCCTGATAAGCTCCGATCTTGTGATATATAACTCAAACCCCTTTAAGGCACCCTGACCAACGTATGTAGATGGCGATATTCTTCTTGGATATCGATGATATTTCCAGTAGCTCCACAGCTCTGAATACGCCCTGAATCTGTGCCTGGAACACACTATAAGTACCCGGAAATCTCTGGGCCAAACGTAGGTGATCTGACTGTAAGTGTTATCCGGATCATTGCACCTGCAGTTATTCCTCATATGTTTATGGTAAGAACTCAGTCAAGTTCCAAGCCCTTAAGAAGAAGTACAAGACAGACTTAACTCAAAATTTGTAAGGCCCAGAGGTAAGAATCAAATCCTTTTTTTTTATGGGAATGGGGCCTCCAAAGCAATTTTCTCGCCACATTCGTAACCGAAATTCTGTTTGTTATATGGAAACAATTTTACGCTTGGTAGGACGACCTCAAACCGTTTAGCACGCTTTGTCCCACATAAACCGCAAACAAATGTCCCAGTTCCTTCGTAAACAAAAAAATCTTCCCAACGAAGGATTGAAACAAAAGAATCTCTCTAACCAGCGAGCTGGAAACTGCGGGTCCATCTTCTCCCCTTTCTAACAATGACAATGTAAACACCGCGGTCGAAACAATGAACCTAATGAGTTCCAGGACGCGTGCAGCAAAGGAAATTCTCCCCTTTTTCTCTGACATATCTTGGTGCCATCCGAAGGATGGCAGGAAATAATTTTAAATCCTGACCCCGTGGTACATCAGTCACTACACGGTGGGCGTTTGAGTAGAAAAGTAATTTAATTTCCTGCCATGGAACGATATTTCTCAGAGAAGAGTTTCTTGAAAAATCTCTGCTCCTTCGTCACATAACTCTCTCAACCCATTACCATCTCCCACACACACAGTCATACACACAGATACACTTAGTTAGTGGTTTGGTGTAAAGTTTCTTCCGACGAGTGACAGTAATTAGGACCGAGCCTCTGTTAGAGCATAATTCAGGCTGTCATATCTAGCTACAAGCATCTTAGCCAAGTTGTGATGGTTCGGAGAGGTCCTTTTCTTAACGGTACATTAGGCAATTGCTTGTTTAGATTTTACTTATCGGCTTTTTGTGGCCGGGCCAAGTGCTTCGGCTATGTTGGTTCTAATTACCATCATTTGTGCTTTATGTCAGCGGGTTTTGTTTGGGCTTTTCCCTTAGTGTTGGTCTAAATGGCAAATTGGAGAAAGTTTTTTGTGTTTTTTTCTTTTTTTTTGTTTGTATCCGTGGAGATGGGATAAGTGATTGTACATGGTGGGATGAAATTGATAAACGATCCATTGAATTGGTTATGAGATTTAGATCGAATCAATTAATCTCGGAGGGAGAAACGGCTAAGTCGCATTGTTGTCGCTTTAACGCTTTATGGTTTGACATTGAAAATTAAAATGACTGTGAAAGGGTATGTTGGGACATGAGTATTTGGAAAAATATGGAGCTGGTAAGTTCAGTTTTTGTTTTCGACTTCAACACCCTAATCGAGGAAGTATGCTGGCCGTCCAATACAGTTTAGTCACTAATCGTGAGGGAGACATTCGGTAAGTACAACCCAGCACCACCAACCAATTGAAGTCCTACAACTCTAACGCTTAGGACTTAAGCCACCTACGAAAGATGGGAACAAATATTAAACTCCAAACTTTGTCCCGAAGGGCTATAGGAGAGAAAATGATAGAGGAATCGAAAACTGCTTTGGTAGCCAGAACCTCTCAACCCATATCGGTTTGAGCCAAAAGAAAGCGATCAACCTTGTGGCAAAGATGTTTAAGGCTCATTGATAGCTGGACTACTTTTGAAAAGGTGTGACCCTTGAGTTGAGATAGATAAAAAAGGTAAAGATAACGCCATCGGCCAAGACGGGTAATAGGGCTAAAGGAGATATGGCCATCGATATGCAAGGAAGTGCAACGTCTAGTCTGTTGCAAGACTCCATATTTCACTGATGTCCAAAGCCACATCGTCATCTAGGGTAGTACAAGCACCAACGTCCTTTGTGAGTTATCCTAAGACTGAGAAACTAAGTCCCTCCCTTGGATTTATAATGTAGCAATTCTCTCGTCTTGATCTCATACTAGATAGTCCCAGCATAAGTACATTAGTAAGGAACTGGAGGGTATTCAGTAAGCCAGATCTATCTGACCACAGATTCAATGTTTTAAATTCAGAAGGCACACGTACAGGCACTGAGAAGTCTGGTAAGGAATTCCAAGATAAGGATAACTCGGGTAAGGACCATCTGAAGACCCTGTATAGAGTCGCTGCCCCTTAAAGCAAAAAAAGGTTGAAGGGTGGCATCATGGTAAAGGAAAGTTGTCAAAACTAAGACGAAGATGAAGACTGTCACAGCTATGGAGAGGCACGTGCCGCAAAGAAAGACATCACGAAAGATATGACTGTGTGATGATTGCAAACATTCCTACAGAGATTCAACTGCACACGGACTTGGCAAAATCGAGGGGGATCCCAACGTCTGTAAGACTATTGAATGTTATCCCTGTAGTGAATGAGAAAGAGGAGGATTATTGGCCTTAAGAGCCCATTTCCCTGAAATTTCGTCCGTCATTACAATGAAAAGAGAACCATCATGAAACAGCCTCAAATATTTGTCTAGATCGTGAGGTACCATAAGACTAGCATTAAGCTCTTACAGCCTTTTAAGTCACCATGGATAGATGCCCAATCCTTTTCCTGGAAGAGACTCAAGAAGACGAAAACACAAACGTTCCCAAGTACTATCAAGCTCAACATTACTAGTGGATGCCCACAGGAGACGATTTTAACCTTATTTGTAGACGAACTCATTGACAAGCTGACCACCCTGGGAATCAGGGTAGACCACGTGGGTAAGTACGAGTTTCATTATGAGCAGAACCAGACTAGCCACTAAGAAGGATCTTCTGTAAAAGTACTTCCGAAACCAGGTGCTACAAAAAAAATTAAGGAATTTGAAAGAAAGTGTTAAATGGGTCAGAAGACTGGGAAATGCTCCTCAAAAAACGTTCCCTAGTCAATGATAAGTTGAACAACTAGAAAGTAAAGCAAAGGATCAAAAACTGAAGAGGTGACGAGAACAGGAATACGCAAATAGCTATATTCCATCCAACTAAGTGTTTGTAACTGGAATCTAAGAATAAGTTCAGATAGTTAGGCAGCAATTAGGGCTCTCCTGATTTGGGAATAGAGGGCAATAACTTATCAAAGGGACTTCCAAGGCAAGAGGCAGGAAAACCCTTCATGGGACCATCATTTCAGGAAACTTCTAATAGAACTACAAACATATTTTAAATGAAGGTCTTTACAAACTCTATTCTAAGACCAGTTACTGCCTCTAAATGGGGTAAACTATCAGAATGGAATACATTGACCAACTCAATTTCCATTCCTAGATTTCTAAGAGAAACTGAACTGGGGGATGTGCTCTAGCTTGCCAAGGATAAAAAAATGGTACAAAACCCTTAAACACGTTTCTTAGAAAGTGTAAAACGAGAAGGACTCAGATGAGTGAATAAACCTCACCGAAGTACTAGTAAAAAACCACTGAACTGCAATGAAAAATAACCTTCGCGCATTAATAAAGAATTGATGCCTGATCTACCTATTATTTTTAGATTTACTAAATGGGACTCCGTACATCCGTACATTGAGAACCTTCAACAAAGTGGGAACAGTTGAAATACTAGAAGTCCTTCGCCAGACCTATGGCGAGATCTTCGAACCCTAACAGGCAACGATTTAAATTTCTGATTGTTTTGCAAATGTACAATGGAAATAGCTTCCATACTATACAAACGAAGTTGTCATCCTTGTATCACCTAAAGGAAAGGATCTCCCAGTACTAAAGCTTAAGGATAGTTACGAGGGAGAACTGGCATTTCACACTGACCCTTCTACAATAGACGTCGGTATGGGAACTAAAACTAACTGCGAAGTCACACTCATCCTAGAAACTTCAAAAACCATTTTCACGGCGGTTGAAGGACCTACGAAACATTTGAGAAGTCATGCTTATTGTATCAGGACACTTCTAACCAGATTTTAAGGGCTAGGTACTATCTAGCCGAGGTGATCCAAGTGAGCAGTGACTTAGAATATATCGCCAAACTGACGAGCCTTGAGAGGACTAAAACGTTATCCAATAGAATCCATTGTCCATGAATTGCGGATACTTCTACGGATGATCCTTATCGTTAGGAATCACATTTAAGCTGTTTCCCCTACAATGACTCTGCTATTAATCATCAGGAACTATCTCCCTATTTCCTCTACGTCACGAGTGGCTTATGAATATCACATCTGGAGCTGAAGGTATGTAGACAGCACACCACGCATAGATCGAAACAGCAATCCGATACTAGAATTCTTTTCCTATTTATCTCATTCCAGCATTAATTTCCTCATCACTTCCTGGCAATTGCCTCTGATATTCCCCTCTCCTCCTAAGATATTGCCATAAGGTGCTAAATTATTGCGAACGCTTTGTTGGTTAAGGAGGTGTTTCCAAGTCAATGACTCCATCGCACTGTGAGATTGGCTGCCAGTGTCCAAATCACATTGTATTCCCAACATCACTTGCCCTGCGCTAATCAATCAAATCAACTCCTTTGCTAGTATAGGTATTGATTTCCTCTCATCGAAAATCAAAACATGGACACATGTATCTATGAAATTGTAATCGAATTTGCAGTGCTACACTCTGACGCAATCCGCAACTCAACTGTGTCCCTCGAGGCAATTTTACACATGAACTCATCTCAGTTCATCACATCGACAAGCACATTCATCTGCGGCTTCATTATCATTCATTTGGAACGTTTCCAGTGCCCTTAATGAATTCATGTTTTCCGAATCCGTCACCCTCGCAATTGATTCCAACTTAATCCCTGCGAAGGACCTCTTTCCTTCCGAAAATCGAATTGTTTCGCATTTTCTACGCTTATGCCTCCAATCGTATTCGATAATTAAATTCGAATCGAACCCGATTCGCTTTCGTGGGCTTTAGTAATGTAATTGATGCCTCGAGAAGTTTGGCGAGCTGAAATGATTAAAGTGCTGGGATATAAATCTTCTCAACAATAAATACAACAATTTCAGTTTGATTTAGTGGCTTTTACATTGGGAATATGTATTTAGTTATTCGGTTTTATGTTCTGTAGTTAAAATGTTTTCAAAAAGGGCATTAATCAGTTGGCCTCAGCTTAGAGAGAGTATGGAGCAGACTGTGCTTGAAACGCCTTTATGGATTGTACTGCCCCCAGGAACGGAGTGAACCTTGTTTTCAATAAAGCGAGGGATAATAAAAATCCAAATAGTCGATGGAGACATGTCTATCAATGAAAAGGACTATCGGTATATGCCAGTACTTTCCGAACCAAAACGGCTGCTCTTGTCCTACAAGGACACAATAAATCCATAGAGACTTGAGTGAGGTTGGAAAATAGACTACTCACAGCCACGCCCATTTTTGTGGTTATAAATTCGTAAACAAAAGATTTTTTAAATGAAACCTTTAGGCAAGTTGTAAGCCCCAAACTTATGTACATTTTATAGCTTACATACTTATATGTTGCTACTGTCTGCGGAGAACCTGGGCCTCAACCAACAAAACTCTCCAATTAGGCCTCCAGTTGTGCCCTTCAAGATGATTGAATCCTCTTCGACTTGTACGGACCACCTAAGGCGAGGTTTTCTTCTGTTGCGCCCAGCCGAAGGAACGGGTTGGAATCGATGACTCTTTTGGGCGGAAGCATTGATCTCCATTCGATCTATGTGTTGTAGCCCTTTTTTCTGATCAAGTCGATGCCTTAGTACAGCTCGTAGAATTCGCTCTAAAATCTCATTCTCCAAAGTCCGTCAATGTCCCTTCCTGTTGGCAGCATATAAATGATTTTTCCCTCATTAACAGCTTCTGTTCCAATGTGTGCACCAGTGACAATGTCCTGCCGATGATATCAATGTCATCAGCTTATGTGGACACTAATCTCACAGACTTTTGGAAAATTATAGCTCTGGTGTTGGCTTGTGAGTTGCGTACAACTTACTCAAGTACAGAAATCATTGAACAACGAGATATTAAACTTTCCCGGCACTTTCCAGTTGCCTACAAGCTATTTCCACGCATATTATTACATTTTCACGCACATTTGTTAGAAATCCGTCAATTCACCCCTAAATCGGTCAATTCACCCTAAAAACAACAACAAATCGGTTAATTTCTCCTTAAATTACAACAACAACTAGTAATTTGACGGGCGATGACAACCGATTTTTGAATTTATGGAAGGAGCTGGAAAGTATTTTGGGGCCGTTCACTAGATATTACAAATATTTAACTTCGTATTCTTTAGTAAAAGACGAGAAAAATTTGAATTTTGTCGGTTGACTGAAAATGTAAAAATCAAAATATATGTTTTCAGATAGTTTATTCTTTTAAAAAATAATGTACACAAAAACAGAAAGATTACTACAATGCTATTCAGCCAATTAGGAATAGGTTAAAACAGTTGTTATGGCGAATTAAAATATAAAATTCTTAAATTTTTTTGAAAAACGTATAATTGCTTTAATATATAGAAATTTCGCAAACAACAATTGCCAAAGATTGTGGATGAATTATAAAATTAGGCTCTTTAACAGGGTAAGGAGTACATCTATCTCCCTTTTAAATTTGCATTGATGTTTAACTACATTTCCGAAAAACAAAGGCCATATACATACCTTTTATCTGATTATAGAAACACAATAGTTGTTATATTTCGGCATATACTTACATATGTACATTTCTCTGATGAATATTCTTTTTTATCGACTTTAAGTGTCTGTGTTTATATCGCCATTCAAGTAGTGTGTTTAAACAATTAATTTTTGTAATATGTTACCACCTGAAGATAGTGCGATTATCAGGGCAGCATCCGGTATGGTTTTATCGACTAATATATCATTTTTTGAGTACATAGCTTAGTTTACCTAATACAAGATCTCTAATGTATGCGCAAATTGTTTTTATTTTTATGTATTTGTTACACCTTTCCTTACTCGAAAAATCGTAAGATCCCTTACACAAGAAAGACATAAAAGGGAGAGAACAAAACAGGGTAAAAGATTTTCGCTCAGTACACAACTTACGACTTTTTAACCCACAAATTTTTGTTGGTATGTGGTGTATAATTGTTCAAGTTGATTTCAAATATTGTTCTTTTTTCAGATTTTAGTTATTTTGAAGTGTCTTTGCTGCAGATGTTTTTGAATAGCTAGCTTTCATTGTGTCAAGCGTTCGTATTTTTACTTCTCTCTTTGAGAATTTACGATTTTTAGTGCAGAACTTAAGGGAACAGACCAAATCAATGAATTCAGTATGTTATGTACCTACCTTAATTCTTGATAGGGGAACGTAAGCTAGTCTTACGCAAAATTAGTGTCTAGAAAAGAACACAGGATTAGAATCAGGTCGAAAGAATAGACATGAAAAACCATAAGACCATACAACACCCATAACACCAAAAACGTACAAAGCTAAACTTACGAGCTAAAATTTCGTACGTTTATTGAAATCCTCTACCTTTATCATGTTACTTAATTCAAAAAAAAAACAAAAACTATCATTGAAATGCTGATATTTTTTTTTTTCATTGATTTTCCAGAATTTTTTTTAATGAAAAATATTTAGTAAATTTAAGTTGAATGCTTCCGTTTTATGTGAGTACATCCGTAAACGTACTCGCTTCACCACTAACAAATTGTTGTTGCCAAGCATTGACAGTAACAATTTTTGTCAAAAAGTTATCAAAATTTATTGTTTCACCATAGCTTATAAGGGGTTACATTCAGCCAAATTAATTTTTGAGTGCTGACATCTATTGCGAGTAGTTTAGACAAGCCCCAAAGGTTTTTTGCCAATGCTCACACGTATTCACAGACGAGAAGCAAATTACAACAAAAACAATGTAAACAAAAGGGTTTTCGCAGGCAAGAGGGACGAAAGTTTAATATCTCTTTACTCAATGATTTCTGCTCAAGTATGATATTGAAAAATTCTTTTTTGACATCACAGGTCTCGGTACCCTTGTTTTCGACCGTTATGGAGCAGCGAGCGTTCTTCTTTGCAAAATCGCTAAAAGATAAAGGCGTACTAAACTACATCAGAATAGATCGGGGCTGACCTACTCTCAGGGCGGAGTAATTATCCAACTATTATGGGTTCTTAGTTATTCTAAATGCAGAACTCCTGCAGCTCAGATATAACACCATGGCCAATACGGATGGCTATATAGTGATGGCTACATCTAAACTCTAATGTGCAAGGTCCAATGTGTCCCAGAAATCGTTCTCTCGAATATTGCTAGGAATTGGTTTGGCGATAAGCTGCCAGCAAGACCGCTTGCTCCACGATTTGCAGGAAAACAGAGAGTCCAGCATCCACGAGTACTATCAGAACCATAAGGGATTGGAAGCTATGCTTAACCAGCAACTTACGCACTAAGAATTAGTAAATCCAATTCCTGTAGATCAAATACTGGATGCCAGTCTACGATCCTGAAGAAATCCTTAAGTAAGCAAAGCAATGCATAATAAGTTTACTCCTCGATGAACATACCATATTTTACCCTAAAGTTCGAGACAGAACAGAACAGAGACAGACAGGCTTGGTACACAAAGAAAGGAAATACTTATCCAAAAGGATAGAAAATGTCGTACAATTCTGACAGGAGTCATCATAATACTCTGCGCTACCACTTGACAAAGCTGCGTTCATTAGAAGAAGTCGAGTTTCAGAAAAAGGTTAAGCAATCAGCATGAGATATCTCTCCCTATGGAAACGATGTTCTACTTTGGATAATTTCCAGTTCCCCCAAACCACCTACCTAACTATGAATCTGTGTAAATATCTTCTTCTTGAAGGACCTGTCATGTGTATGAAGACAGAGATGTTTCCAATCTGATCAGCTCATTTATTCGATCCTGAAGAAAGGATATATCATCCTCCATTCTGGCAACTACAGAGAACATCACATATTAGACTTCATTTGGAAAGACCTTAGTGTATGGGCTCGAACCAGTTGTCACATTTCGGCAGAAGAAACTCAAAACTTTCTAGTCGTGTGGAATTCCATTTGTAGTGACGAACTATAGAGAGTCGTACCTAGTCTTGGTATCCCTGATACCTTGATGTCAAAAGGGATGCATGTATATAGGGAGACATGCCATTATGTGCCTTCTTTGCTAAGACTCTAGAATGACTTTTACGAAACTCACAAGCCAACACCCGAGGCCCAATCTTACTAAAATCTGTGCAACTACAACCGTATCGACGTCCCTAGTTTTCTAGTATGGAGAGTGAAGTTGGCAACATGGGTATAGTGGTATGTGACTGGGGATAGGAAGAACCCAAGCAATCGAAAAGACTGGTTACAGTCTCAGACACATTTCTTTTTATTTGAAAAAGAAAATTCAAATCTCAGAAGCATTCGGACACCCTTTAGGTTGATTGAACTTCCAAGCAGATTCCCTTTTTTGGTGCAGTGGTTAGATAGATAGATAGATAGATAAATAATTTTATTTCATATAGTATTACAAGTCTATTTCAAGTACAATTCGTTAAACTGATCTTTTACAAGTTTACTTATATGAAAAGTTGAGACATTCTGTATTTTACTAACATAAGTAGTGAAAATAGTTTTGAATGCCACTTCAAACAGTTATTAAAATTTAAAATAAAGTTTATGAGGGGGTGGCCATAAACTACAAAGGTAATTCTTAGTAAAAAAATCAATTAACAAAGAAGAAGGATGGAGATAAAAAAACTCAGTTAATTTCAAAAATTCAAAAATAAAAATCAACGACAAACAAAAAAAAAAAAAAAAAACTTAAGTAAGAGTTAAATCAGAATGTCGAAAGTAACAGATTCTAAACTAGCGTAGTTGAGGTTGAAAATCCAATTTTTCACACATTTTGAAAACAATCCAGATGAGGTTATTGCTTTGATGGAATGTGGAAGTTTATTAAATAGGCGAAAAGACAAAACGGAATAAAAATTACGGTATGCAGTAGTGCGAGCAAAAGGAATAGATACTAAGTACGAAAAGTTTCCACGTAGATTGTAATTAGAAATTAATCGAAAATTCCGATTACCAGATTTCATAAAGAATAACTTCAATACTTTAAAACAATACAGATGACGAACAGGAAGGATTTTTAGTTCACAGAACAAAGGAAAACTAGGATATCTAACAGGTTTGCGACATAAAATTCTTATTATATGCTTCTGTAAAACTAATAGCGGTCGTATTTTGTTAAGGTAAGCACCTCCCCAACAAGAAATTCCATATTGCAGTTTAGAATGAACAATACCGTAGTAGATTTTTTTTAGAAGCATTGGAGAGCAAACATTTCGCAAATAATAGAAGTATCTCAGAGTGGAACGTAAATACTTCTTCAAAGTTTCCGTGTGGTTCGAAAAGCACATATTGGAATCGATAATAAGCCCTAGATATTTATATTCGTCTACTTCCTCGATAAGAAAACAGTTGTCATGACAACTAAGAGAACTACAAAAAGTGGAATTAGCAGATTTATGCGTACAATTGCAATTGGAAAATCTGAATCTTTGACACTCAGGTGCATGAAAGTGAACATTTGCCCCTAAAGTCTGTACCGATGACAAGGTAAAATACATTATTTTTGTCTTAGAACTTATTAACAACTTATGATTTGCAAACCAGATTCTCAACAAATTCAAATCCCAATTTATGTCGGCCACGAGTTCCAAAGGACTATTCTGACCATATGAAAAACCTATGTCATCCGCGAAAGCGGTTGGTTTTCCTTTGAAGTCAAGTGCAAAGAGCGAGTTAATGTAGATGAGAAATAGTATTGGACCCAGGACGGAGCCTTGGGGTACACCCAAGTTAAACAATTTTATTTCGCTTCTTGTCTCATCAATTTTCACACTTTGTGACCTATTTTTTAGGTAATCCTTGAACCACTCAAGCATAAAACCACGAAATCCAGCTCTTTCCAGTTTTCCAACCAAAATATTGTGATTCACCATGTCAAAGGCTTTGGTAATGTCAATGAACAAGCCAGCTGTACACCTTTTACCATCAAGATTAGACATTATTTGAGTACAAAACTGCAGTAGAGCATCTTCAGTAGATTTGCCTATCCGAAAACCAAACTGATTAGGACTAAAATAATTGTTGATATCTAAAAATTTCAAAATTCTGGATTTCATAAGTTTTTCAAAAATTTTACTTAGAACAGGGAGGAGAGAAATAGGTCTGTAGTTACCCAGCTCTTCAGTAGCACCTTTTTTGAAAATAGGTATAACATCAGCACACTTGAGTTCATTAGGGAAAACCCCTGAAAACACGCAGCCATTAAAGATGTCCGTTAAGACATCCACAATGGACCATGCAATTTTTTTTAAAATCAGACTTGAGATACCATCTGCGCCACTTGACTTAGTATTTTTTAAGCTGTGAATAGCTTTAAACATTTCAAGAGATGTTATAGGGTTATAAACAAAGCTATTACTTTGGAATGGTTCAATACACGGACAGAGAGCACACCAAGAATTGACTGGACGGGGTTGTAGACTACTGGCAATATTTGTGTAGTAGTCATTAAATGCTTCAGCGATTGCGTATTTGTCAGAGACTAGACAGTTATTGATACGCAGAGAAGAAGGTTTTTTAGAGAAAGAAGATTTGTTAAGTAAACTGTTCACTATTTTCCATTCGTTTCTAAGGTTTCCTCTGGCAAAATCAAAACAATTACGGTAATAGGAGTCACGATAGATTGGGATCTTCTTTTTCAGTTCAGCGCACAATTTAGTGTATTTTCTTTTTAGTTCTAGGAACTATGATTTTATACTTCTATCTAACATAGTTTGTAGCTGCGTTTCCTGCTGCCCGCCCTGGCTCGAACCTTCATTGTTTGGCTCATTACGCCGTTGCCATCTTAGACACAATATCAATGTTTACCTATTCACACAACGCAACTGTTTGGTAGCTTAGAAGAACAGTCTGGTTATAGGCTTCAATCCAGCCAGTCTCTCTCAATGCAAGTCGACAATCGTAGCACCTTCAACGAACTTTGACTCTCTTTGCAAACACAGCTTTAATTTGCCCACATTAGTTGGAGTATGTATGACCACCCAATGGCCAATTGCCTGAGGATGATTTAGGCACCCTGCTGGTCAGTCTAAGAATGAGTACAGTCCTCGAAATAGAAATAACTTCCTTTACGTCATATATTCACGAGAATCCCTACTAAAGGATTCCAGTGGTTCTTGAAATTCAGGCGACATAACTAGACCCACAACAGCTGTCTAATGACGACTGCAACCTGCCAATATTTCATTCAGTTCAGTCACCGCCCTCGAATATTTCGTCTAACCCCGTCCTAAAAGTTTCCAACTTCTTTACAACCTCTTTATGTCCACAGAATTAATTTCGTTTGAGCCTTATTCCCTCATCCAGACATTAGTCGCCCACCTCAACTCCGATCCACTTGATGATATTGAAACATTCTCATCGCCCACCCCACGTACAATGCTTGTGAGGGACATTTTTGTAAATTATTTCTCCATTTTAGACCCGGCTATGTGAAGCCAAAAAGCGTTAACTCATCAAAACATCATTACTCATGTGCCAAGCGACTTGAAGTTAACTTTTACTACCCCTCTTAATTCGGCCATAAAACGAAGGCGCGCCGCATTACATACATATGTGCCACTTTAATGTACATTAACCATAATCCTGTTTCAAAATAAGGCGATAAGGACGAGATTAGAAAGGTAATCCTATCATGGCGAAAAGTTGCTTTGACGCCAGCCAAGTGATGGGATGGCTTTATTGTCGTTTCTAAATAATGATCATTAAACGGGAAGACTAAGTGGGCGGGGATGTACTATATCTTGATGTAGTTTCGTCCTCGTCCTGTGTACTATACTTGGGCATACTTTCGAAATTAATCAGATGGAGACTTTACGACAAACTTTAGAGGGGCTTTAAATAGTGTCGTCCTACAGCTCTGTATGGATGTTGTTAAAATAAAAGAGCGCTGGGAAGACATTGTTAAATAATTTGTAGGAATTTTATGTCCTCTGGCCATTTAATCATTTTGAATGCTAGCTTCTAGTCAGTGGTTTTGACCAGAACTCGGCATTAATGTTGTGAGTATCTAATAAAGACATCGCAGGATCACATCTGGATGTTGTCACAATGTTGTACACTTGTGGTCTACCGAACCTTATTGTGATTAGGTGTTGCAATAGCGTGCCCTAGAACTGCCTTACCTCGCAGCGGAGCAACGGAGCGAAGTGGAGCAACGGAGCGAAGCGGAGCAATAGCTTACAATAAAGCATTTCTATTTGTTGCGTGGAACTTATGTAAATTTGACCCAGCTTTCTGCAGTAACTACCTAAGACTGGAAGAATTGATGAATTATGACCAACCTAAGTGGACGATAACCAAACATTCTAGTTACGGACTTATGGCTCACCAAAGTGGACTTAAGACTCACTCTTGTATGACCTTTTATTGTGAAGGTTTTGACATGCATCAATTTCGACAGTAACCAACTTGCATGGATTTAACGCTAGCGGTCCAAATACCGACAATGGAGCTCATAAGCTACACAAATTAGAAAGACATATCATTTTGAGAATCAATGATGGTAAAAGTTAGCACAAGCCTCATGTTAAGCATCGACAAGCTACGATAGATATGAGACAGTCCTTCAGGAAGAACCTTACCTCTAAAGGTAATAAAAAGTGATATTGGATGACTTGACATTGGATGAGCCAAAATACTCTGTAGACCGGTAATACTATTGAGCTATGAGTTCAAGGTTCCCCAAATCCCTTCTACTGAGAGAAAATTGCCAAAAAGGGGAAAGACTTCATTACCAGTCTTAAATGTTAGGACAAGTTTACCCGGTCTTGAAACAGCCAGAGTACTTATGACCAAGCGAAACTCATCAGAGTCCAGACATCTAAGGGGACGAAGGTGATACATATAAGTTCAGTAGTTCAGAGGAAAGTGTCTAAGAAAAATTAGGTCTGATTTTTGTCAGTGGCTTTGAGAAAAGCTATAAGTTTTGTTGATAGGATCAGGTTACGCCGTCAATATATAAAGTTGTTCCTTGACAGTTGCCCTAAACCTATGTAGCATTTTGCGACTGGTTTTGCTTTGTTTGCTCAAACCTAAGGGACACTAAGAAGCCATATGCAAGCCTAGATAAATAGGGAGTCCCCTGTGAACTATGCACGTTGTTCCGAAGCTCTAGAAAATAGACATCTTTTGACATAGACCCCAGATTTTTTTAAAATAAAGCTATATTTCCAATGTAATAGATGTGTAAGCTGAAGACCATAATAAGTGTCAACGTCAACACAAGAAGAAAATGTCCTCAAGGAATTCTCTCCCATCAACTCTCAAGCTTATGCTAAAAACATAAATATATTTGAGATCCGAAAAAGCCTTTCGTTTTTAAAAAGTAGACTTAGATTAGCTCATGGTGCTATGCAGCTGTGCTCACCACTTATATATCTGGAAACTAATCTGGATTGTAAACTCCAGTGAAAAGAATACATGCAGAACGACTGATGATGATATCCAGGAGTCTGACCGGTCTGGGGAAGCAGACAGAGTATCCAGAGACGGACGTACTTTCTTGTGAATTCCGCAAAATCACTCAGACTTCGATCCGTATCCTAGAACTTCCAAGCAGATTCCCTATTTTGGTGTACTGGCTCGAATAACTTTGATTTTATTGATTCCTCTCACATGGCTTGGTCTGGTCTTTCCCGCCCGGGCTAGAACCTAATCACTTTGGGTCACAATCGAACATATTAGCCTCTTCACCACCGCCACGAGCTGGACCTTTAGTGTGATTATGAAACCAACGAATGTGAATAGAATGCATTGGACTACTAAACGAGGAGTTTGATAATTGATTTCCCGACAACACCAAAATTTCTTCCTTGACAAACAAGTGGAAGACAAAAATGCAAGCATCTGACAAACATCCGAGGGTATAACAGTCGTAAAAAAGCTTCTTGAAAGTAAAGTATCGAGTAGTAGGGACAGAGTATAGAGATTATAACACTCATAACCCTTACACGTACTTAACATTCCCTTCTAGCAGTCACTAAGGAAAACTTTGGCAAGAACTTTCTTACTAAATTCAGCAATAAAAAGTACTGAAGCAATCCTTATATCCTTAATAGGTTGAGCAGTCGCACCACAACGTGACACGGGCGGGTGAAGAACAAATCCAAAAGCGGATCCGAAATAAAATTCTTCGTACTATGAGGCAAATGTAGCCTCATCTTCCAGACGTCATGGACACATGCGTCCAAATCAAATGTGTCATAGAAATAATGTCAGACAGTCGTCAGGACTCACAATGTCCATGGCATACTAAACAGGTGTGCCTACCCTGCGAAAGCTAGGTATTTTTACAAATTAATCATTGGGTCCAGTGAAGCTGTGCAGAACATTCTGGAATCTCATTCAAATAGATTACAACAACATTCAACTAAAAAGGCTAAGTATCGACTAAAGATCATCGTTCATCGACTTTAATAAGAGCTTCTAGTAGAACTATGCAAGTTGGGGTGCCAGAAGGCTGTATGCTCTCACCTTTCTTATTTTAAATGTTCATCATGAATGATGTGCCTTCAAGCTGCACTGACTGAAGAAATGCAACCTACTCTGAAAATTCAAGAACTCAAGGATTTCAAGGATGTGAAACTAGGGCTTTACCACCTCCACCCAATGGCGAAGGTGTCTGCGGAAACCCAGCACAACAAAATGTGACAAACATTGGCAATCAAACACCCAGTCAGGCAAAAACACAGTCGTTACAGTCGACAGTGACTAAGCTGGAGAAAAACATTTGTTCGAATCCTTAACCAAATGAAAAAGGACTCCTGTCACCCACCAAAGAAGCTCATATTTTCAAAAATATTTTACCCTCATCTCATACGCCCTTTGTACAAATTCACAACCGGATTACTTCGACTGGAAAAGAGCCGAAAGGATCCTAATGCCTCACAATCTTCTCAGATAAAGTGAACGAGTATCTTACCCTGCTACACATCACTTGCTCTACTTGTTTTCTATTCAATAAAAAACAAGAAAACATTGAACACCAAAAAAACGACCAAACTTTGCTACCCCATTAAAAATGATGTATCCTTCGAGAATCAGGCCATTATAACAAAAAAAAAATTTTAAAAAATATAAAAAAATAAATAACTGTCTAGTGAACTCCTTGCAAAAGTGATTGCCACATTAATTTCAATGAAAAATCCATTTCCAGCGCGAGTTCGTACACACAAGAATCAATATCACATTCGCATTCTACGAACCGTGTCTGTCCTAGGCTACGCCATGGTTCACCAAAGTACAACATCCTGCTCAAGGACGCAGGCTCTGGCTTGGTTATAAAATGCTTTACATAACAATCAGAATTACCATGCTAATGCAAATCCCATTACTTACTGTTCATTTGATAAAACCTCTTTATAGCTAGAGCCCCCTCCTGAGCAGGACGACCTCCTCATCTCCGGCTGCCTGTGTTCCTCTGGTCTCACTAAAACACCCGGAGATTTTTTTTTTTTTTGTTGGAGAATGCCCAAGCCGCCACAGAAAACCCATCAAAAAATCTAATTTCTTTCCACCTTCACGCACTGTTTCCTGCGAAGAAGTCAAAAGCGGAACACAACAGGCTGGGGGTGTTGCCTCCCACTTACGTATGCATGAGCTGGTGTGCGTCTGACACCAGTGCCCCCCACGTTTTCAAGGATAATTTGAATTAAAAAAAAAAAAAATACCAAAGTAACAAACACAACCATTCCCTCTTGGAGTGCAGATAAGAAGCAAAACCGCGAATATCCCGTCAGAGGAGACTGCAACATTAACCAGCGATGTAGCCGAAACCGCGAACAAGCACGTTTCATGATTACACACTCCCAGCGCGAACCCATGGGATATCGAATATCCCTGTCGTCAACTCTGAATAAAAAAAAAAAAAAACTGAAAATAAAATCCCCATTCGAAGTAATTACATTTACATTTCCCTTGACATTTAGCAGCTTCAGGACTCGAACGAGACACCTCCAGGATCGGGGTCCTGCCACCCATTCCCGTGCGTTCGCTTCCTAAAACGGCAAATCATTTACATGTCATTACCACCTGGCAGCAGGTACAACTGACAAGAAAAAAAGAAAGGAACACTTCCACTGTTTTGTAAATTGAAATCGAGCATTTGGGCCAGGATCTCTCGCCAAAAGGGAGTGATTGCCTGCGGATAAGGATATTTGCTATCAGTTTTTGGTTCTCGGTTTGTTTATCCATTTATTTGTCTGGCATTGAAGTGGTATCCGCCCTGTTATTGTGATTACCCTTAGTCCTGAATGTTTGATAAGGATAATTAATTTGGTGCGGCGCGCGGAGCACAGAAGATGATTCTGAAGTTAGAATGGCAACGGCAATGTACTGTACCCACGGGCATAGTTTAAGAGTGGAATGTTTGTAAATCATTTGTGGGAGGTGGGCACGGGAGGCTAGACGTACCTACGGCTACAGGTTTTCATCGATTGGTAGCGCAAATTAATTAAATTCAATTGAAGACAAATAGCACGCTTGACGGAGAAATATTTCCTTGGGCAGAAATTGCTCATCCTTCGAAGGAAACGAGGCCATAGGGAGTTTTGTTATTCCAATCGATTAGAACTATCCATTTGTAAATGGGTTGTATACCTAATTTGCTAAGTGCAAGGAGTATCTGTTGTCGGTTTGTTAACTTGTTCAGCACACTGCATCCCATTGCAGATGGCTATAATTATGAACTAAAAAAAAGCTGCTTCTTCTTCGAACAAAAAGAGGACGAATAGTGAGGTTAGTAGGACGATTGCCATAAAAACCAAAACCAATCCTTAACGAGTGCTTCAGAAAAATGTTTATTGAAGTCACACTCACTGTCTGTCTTGACTAGATGGAGCATCCTTGGTAGTAATGTCGCAAAATATGGCCTGCACAACACCACCTCTCATAACAGACTAATGGTGATTGTCGTAGCTAGCACAGAGTCCTCACATCTGCCAGTTAATCGATCTTCAACAAGAAACATTAGAGTTCAACAAATTTGTCAGACGATCTCCAAAACTCGCAACAAGACAAACAGTGAACAAGGAAACTTTGAAGATTCTAGATGCTAATTACGGGGCTCCGTGGCTCACTGGTTAGTGCATTGGACTATGGAGCAAGGGCTTCGAGGTTCGAGTCCCCGTCGGGACACCTAAAAGTTTTTCACGGCCCCACCTCTCGCGAGCGTCTGACAAACATCCGAGAGTACAACTGTCCTGAGAAAGCTTCTCAAATAACAAATTGCACTTCGGACACGGCATTAAACAGTAGGCCCCTTCCATTCGTGTAAAGAATATAACACGCGCAACACGAATGGTTGTGAGAAGCTAGGCCCTGCTAATTACTAGAACTAGGTGCACTCCTTATATACTGAATCCAGGCATCTTTTCGACTCCTTTATATAAGTAATCAGGAGCCACGCGTAAGGTAATGCTTTGTCACCTCGGCTGTGGTCCTGTGGGTTGGCTCCCTACTCAAATAATGTGGCCATACCCTCTGTGGCCATACTCTCTGTCGGATAATGTTGGTCAAGTCTAAAGATTGATTGGCTTTTCGATCAATACTTTCAAAACGAAAATTGTTCCTTTTATGGTCGCAAGGGGTATCGGGAAGCGTCTGACTCAGGGCTTTATTATTCAAATTGAAAATTCATAGCAAAAAAGGGCTGATTCAGGAAGGCTGCCCCTGCCATGAATTAATCTGTTAGACTAATTCTTGTTCTCTTTTTCAGGTATCGTACACCGAAGCACCAATGGATGAGTCCCAAGCACCCCTTGAACCTATCTGCCTAACCTTCTGCACTGCTATTTTATGATAGAGAAATTGAATGTCTTAGATGGCGCATCACTATCAGATCATAAGTGGATCAAGAAACACCACAAGGAGGTGTAGAACTAAGTTAGTCAGAATTATGTTCAGGAGCAAGTATCAGTACAAATACGGATTACGTGGTAAGTTTTGAAAAAGGAAAAGTCCTACACACATGCAATGATGGATGCACCAAAGCAAGGGAAACAACAATGCTTTGGCAGAACATGTAGGCCATGGTACAAATTTTTTTTTTTAAATTCGAGAGACATTGACCTAGAGATGGGTCTGAAGTTTCCAGCCACATGAACTCTGAGAGAGGCTTAGAGGGAATTATTTATCCCTAACTACCTCAAAGTTACTGTTGCCAACAGTAACGTTTTGTCCTAGATGGTGGACCGATGCATCTTTGTTTGTTGACAACAGGTACTTGGTCTTGTCCTCATTTACTTCAAGGCCAACTCGTTTCGCCTCTTCTTCAATTGCCGTGAAAGCTTCTATAACGGCACGCTGGGAGCGACCGATGATGTCGATGTCGTCTGCATATCCCAGCAGCTGGACAGATTTATTGAAGATAGTGCCTTCCGTGTTGACATCTGCCCTGCGCACTATCTGTTCCAGCACTAGATTGAAGAAGTCACACGACAGCGCATCTCCTTGCCGAAATCCGGTTCGGAATAGTTCAGAAGAGCTGTTCCCAAATTGCACATTGCACCACGTGTTTTCCAGCGTCACGCTGCACAGCTGGATCAATTTTGCCGGGATCCCGAATTCGGCCATCGCCTTGTAGAGCTCAAGGCGATGAACGCTGTCGTATGCGGCTTTAAAGTCGATGAAGAGGTGGTGGGTCTCGACTTGAAATTCGTTGGTCTTTTCCAAGATTTGCCTTAGTGTGAAAACTTGGTCGATCGTCGATCTGCCAAGTGTCAGACAATCCTTGACAGATGGTTGAACGAGGCTTAGACCTTTAGCCACGCGTTTCAAAGAGACTGTAATAATTCGAGAAAGAAGAGATGCCGGAAGGGCTCGTAGGGGTCGATCCGACAGGAATATCATCGGAGTGGCTGACAAGGTCGCGGATAAGCCGCCAACGTCGGAAACGCTCATCTGTACCATGGCAGAGTTAGAGATGTTTCAAAGTGAAGACAGTCTCTCGACTACTCTGTGCAGATCGCTAATTGCATCTTAACTAAGTTCACACTCTTAGTCGATATTCATCACACGCGATGAGTCTTATTTCCATCAGAACAAGTACTAGTTATCTTCCAATCATTCACGAAGAGCCCTTACATCTATTCAAAGTCATTGCCTGATGCTCCACTTACCCTCGAGGTGTCATCGGGTTTCAATGTTTCGAGGACGTCATGGGTAGCAAGGATACTGCGATTGGTGAGCGATACAGAACCATGATGAACGAATTGTTGCATGTAGTTCGACCTGGATGGTTCAACATGGACAGTAAACACTTTGGAGGTCGTTTCCCGGTCGCCTATTTGACACAGTTTCAAACTTTTTTGTTTTGTTTTTTTTTTTTTTAAAGTCACACGTCTATGAGACTAAGCCACAGACTCTGCAAACTCTCAGACGGAAGTTCGAGAATTTATCGCCCGAAGTTCTCACCAAACGATTCACAGAATGAATTAGTGTTCAAACTCTTCAATACTAGTGATTCCACCAGATGGACACTGGATTGTGGCATGGTCACGCAGAAAGATCATTGCCAACTACCAAAGGAGATTAGAAAATGGATTGCAAGTCATAGAACGGACTGTTTCATATCAACTGAACTCATAAGGATATACATACAAACCTACTTCAACTTCATTCCAGAGAAGTACCCTTCGCTATACAAGCCAAAGTATTACACCCAAAATCCAAAAATCCACAGTCAAAGTTCAAAGCTTAGATACCACCACAGTCCTTTTCCAAAAGGACTACATATCTCCTCTTTCATCGTCGAAGGTAAAGGTATTACAGTCTTACATTATCTCTCCTACATCAGCACCATGCCCTAAGGTATACCAAATGAGGCCGTAAACAAAAAACTTGTCAAGTTATTTTGCAACATGATAACATTTTACTACCATAGACAGAAGTAAAAAGCCGTAAGCCTATTACACACTGTACCTTATTGTTGAGAACAATACTCCAAAGAAATGTTTCAAAGAAACATTCCAGCACAGCTCCCTATCACAGCCTACTTTCATAGTTTATTACCCTTTCACCCGACATCAACATCACCAGCGCCAACAACAAAGAGGAAGTACCAAAACCCCTTAAAGCGTATACATAACTTTTCTCCATGTTCCTCTAACGGGATTTCAATGAAGTTAAGTGCCTTCCAGATGAATCACTACCCTATTTTCAAAAATTTTATGCGAACGCGAACATCCTTAAGCTCTGTGTTCACAAAAACATAATGCAAACTTGGGAACTTTTTACACGGCCCCAAAAGAAGGGAATAACACCCAAGGACCCTGCACTACCTAGAGAGGAAGATAGAGATCCTTTTGCTGAGAATTTGAATATTTATTCCAGGTCAAGATGATGAGTTTTTTACTTTTCTTTTCAATTTATTTAGAAACCAAATGTGGAACCGAATTCTGTCGACAGCTGCTGGAAGGGATTCTGGGAAAGGATTCTTTGAACATTTTTGCACGTACCTATCTGCAATAGCTGGAGGTGAGCATCTGTGCCAAAGAGGCTGGGGCAAATGATGAATAAATATTAAAGGATATTCCGAGACTGCATGGCATATGTGGTAACCTAGTGGAATAAACATGTTTTCTTGATTTCGATGGGAGACAGAACTGCCTAGGTATCAAGGACACAATGACTTGTTTAAGGACGACACAAACAGGATAACAACTTGTGAAGTGATTGGATGGTAGAGATATGGCGCTGTGGCACGGTAGGTGGATGCACTTTTACGGAAAACGGATCTCAGTGTTTTTTTTTTTAATTTTATACGTCCCGAGAACTCAATGGAATTATTAATTTAAAAACAATTTAGAGAATGCACAGAGGAGGGTGGCGTCCAGAACGCTGTATGCTAAACTACAAACTACAGTGAGGGACAAAAATAGAATACGGAAAATATGCGGCAACTACAGAGGAGGACCTGTGAAGCACAATCTCCTAAAAAAGACTTGGAGACCGTCGAAATCCTTTGGAAAACCTTGTACATAAAGGGGTGGGCATCTAGTGGTTTCTTATTCAATCATAGGTTACTTTGACACTGACAGCTGTTTTCCACTCGAAATCTTGACAGAAAGTCAGTACTCTATTTTCGTAGTATAAAATAGATCAATTTGCGTTAAAAAAAATAGCAGGATATTCTGTTTCTGTGCATTATAAGCACAAACGAGCTGAAGTATCTCCTCCACTTGGCTATTGGAAGGAGAAAATTTTTCAGTCCACAAATGTGTGAAAAAAAGGGTAACCTATAGCCGACAGAACCAGCTACGCACATCCCGAAAATATATTTTCTTAGCCCGATTCTAGCTGGATATTCTGTTTCTGTGCATAATAAGCACAAACGAGCTGAAGTATCTCCTCCGCTTGGCTATTGGAAGGAGAAAATTTTTCAGTCCAAGAATGTGTGAAAAAAAGGGTAACATATGGCCCACAGAACCAGCTACGCACATCCCGAAAATATATTTTCCTAGCCCGATTCTAGCATTATAAGCACAAACGAGCTGAAGTATCTCCTCCGCTTGGCTATTGGAAGGAGAAAATTTTTCAGTCCAAAAATGTGTGAAAAAATGGGTAACCTATAGCCCACAGAACCAGCTACGCACATCCCGAAAATATATTTTCTTAGCCCGATTCTAGCAGGATATTCTGTTTCTGTGCATTATAAGCACAAACGAGCTGAAGTATCTCCTCCACTTGGCTATTGGAAGGAGAAAATTTTTCAGTCCACAAATCTGTGAAAAAAAGGATAACCTATAGCCGACAGAACCAGCTACGCACATCCCGAAAATATATTTTCTTATCCCGATTCTAGCAGGATATTCTGTTTCTGTGCATTATAAGCACAAACGAGCTGAAGTATCTCCTCCGCTTGGCTATTGGAAGGAGAAAATTTTTCAGTCCAAAAATGTGTGAGAAAAAGGGTAGTCTATAGCCCACAGAACCAGCTACGCACATCCCGAAAATATATTTTCTTAGCCTGATTCTATGATTCTAGCAGGATATTCTGTTTCTGTGCATTATAAGCACAAACGAGCTGAAGTATCTCCTCCACTTGGCTATTGGAAGGAGAAAATTTTTCAGTCCACAAATCTGTGAAAAAAAGGGTAACCTATAGCCGACAGAACCAGCTACGCACATCCCGAAAATATATTTTCTTATCCCGATTCTAGCAGGATATTCTGTTTCTGTGCATTATAAGCACAAACGAGCTGAAGTATCTCCTCCGCTTGGCTATTGGAAGGAGAAAATTTTTCAGTCCACAAATGTGTGAAAAAAGGGTAGCCTATAGCCCACAGAACCAGCTACGCACATCCCGAAAATATATTTTCTTAGCCTGATTCTATGATTCTAGCAGGATATTCTGTTTCTGTGCATTATAAGCACAAACGAGCTGAAGTATCTCCTCCGCTTGGCTATTGGAAGGAGAAAATTTTTCAGTCCACAAATGTGTGAAAAAAGGGTAGCCTATAGCCCACAGAACCAGCTACGCACATCCCGAAAATATATTTTCTTAGCCTGATTCTATGATTCTAGCAGGATATTCTGTTTCTGTGCATTATAAGCACAAACGAGCTGAAGTATCTCCTCCGCTTGGCTATTGGAAGGAGAAAATTTTTCAGTCCACAAATGTGTGAAAAAAGGGTAGCCTATAGCTCACAGAACCAGCTACGGACATCCCGAAAATATATTTTCTTAGCCCGATTCTAGCAGGATATTCTGTTTCAGTGCATTATAAGCACAAACGAGCTGAAGTATCTCCTCCACTTGGCTATTGGAAGGAGAAAATTTTTCAGTCCACAAATCTGTGAAAAAAAGGGTAACCTATAGCCGACAGAACCAGCTACGCACATCCCGAAAATATATTTTCTTATCCCGATTCTAGCAGGATATTCTGTTTCTGTGCATTATAAGCACAAACGAGCTGAAGTATCTCCTCCGCTTGGCTATTGGAAGGAGAAAATTTTTCAGTCCACAAATGTGTGAAAAAAGGGTAGCCTATAGCCCACAGAACCAGCTACGCACATCCCGAAAATATATTTTCTTAGCCTGATTCTATGATTCTAGCAGGATATTCTGTTTCTGTGCATTATAAGCACAAACGAGCTGAAGTATCTCCTCCACTTGGCTATTGAAAGGAGAAAATTTGTCAGTCCACAAATGTGTGAAAAAAGGGTAACCTATAGGCCACAGAACCAGCTACGCACATCCCGAAAATATATTTTCTTAGCCTGATTCTATGATTCTAGCAATATATTCTGTTTCTGTGCATTATAAGCACAAACGAGCTGAAGTATCTCCTCCACTTGGCTATTGAAAGGAGAAAATTTGTCAGTCCACAAATGTGTGAAAAAAGGGTAACCTATAGGCCACAGAACCAGCTACGCACATCCCGAAAATATATTTTCTTAGCCTGATTCTATGATTCTAGCAATATATTCTGTTTCTGTGCATTATAAGCACAAACGAGCTGAAGTATCTCCTCCGCTTGGCTATTGGAAGGAGAAAATTTTTCAGTCCAAGAATGTATGAAAAAAGGGTAACCTATAGCCCACAGATCCAGCTACGCACATCCCGAAAATATATTTTCTTAGCCTGATTCTATGATTCTAGCAGGATATTCTGTTTCTGTGCATTATAAGCACAAACGAGCTGAAGTATCTCCTCCGCTTGGCTATTGGAAGGAGAAAATTTTTCAGTCCACAAATGTGTGAAAAAAGGGTAGCCTATAGCCCACAGAACCAGCTACGCACATCCCGAAAATATATTTTCTTAGCCTGATTCTATGATTCTAGCAGGATATTCTGTTTCTGTGCATTATAAGCACAAACGAGCTGAAGTATCTCCTCCACTTGGCTATTGAAAGGAGAAAATTTGTCAGTCCACAAATGTGTGAAAAAAGGGTAACCTATAGGCCACAGAACCAGCTACGCACATCCCGAAAATATATTTTCTTAGCCTGATTCTATGATTCTAGCAATATATTCTGTTTCTGTGCATTATAAGCACAAACGAGCTGAAGTATCTCCTCCACTTGGCTATTGGAAGGAGAAAATTTTTCAGTCCACAAATGTGTGAAAAAAGGGTAGCCTATAGCCCACAGAACCAGCTACGCACATCCCGAAAATATATTTTCTTAGCCTGATTCTATGATTCTAGCAGGATATTCTGTTTCTGTGCATTATAAGCACAAACGAGCTGAAGTATCTCCTCCGCTTGGCTATTGGAAGGAGAAAATTTTTCAGTCCACAAATGTGTGAAAAAAGGGTAGCCTATAGCCCACAGAACCAGCTACGCACATCCCGAAAATATATTTTCTTAGCCTGATTCTATGATTCTAGCAGGATATTCTGTTTCTGTGCATTATAAGCACAAACGAGCTGAAGTATCTCCTCCACTTGGCTATTGGAAGGAGAAAATTTTTGAGTCCAAAAATGTGTGAAAAAAGGGTAGCCTATAGCCCACAGAACCAGCTACGCACATCCCGAAAATATATTTTCTTAGCCTGATTCTATGATTCTAGCAGGATATTCTGTTTCTGTGCATTATAAGCACAAACGAGCTGAAGTATCTCCTCCACTTGGCTATTGGAAGGAGAAAATTTTTGAGTCCAAAAATGTGTGAAAAAAGGGTAGCCTATAGCCCACAGAACCAGCTACGCACATCCCGAAAATATATTTTCTTAGCCTGATTCTATGATTCTAGCAGGATATTCTGTTTCTGTGCATTATAAGCACAAACGAGCTGAAGTATCTCCTCCGCTTGGCTATTGGAAGGAGAAAATTTTTCAGTCCACAAATGTGTGAAAAAAGGGTAGCCTATAGCCCACAGAACCAGCTACGCACATCCCGAAAATATATTTTCTTAGCCTGATTCTATGATTCTAGCAGGATATTCTGTTTCTGTGCATTATAAGCACAAACGAGCTGAAGTATCTCCTCCACTTGGCTATTGGAAGGAGAAAATTTTTGAGTCCAAAAATGTGTGAAAAAAGGGTAACCTATAGCCCACAGAACCAGCTACGCACATCCCGAAAATATATTTTCTTAGCCTGATTCTATGATTCTAGCAGGATATTCTGTTTCTGTGCATTATAAGCACAAACGAGCTGAAGTATCTCCTCCGCTTGGCTATTGGAAGGAGAAAATTTTTCAGTCCACAAATGTGTGAAAAAAGGGTAGCCTATAGCCCACAGAACCAGCTACGCACATCCCGAAAATATATTTTCTTAGCCTGATTCTATGATTCTAGCAGGATATTCTGTTTCTGTGCATTATAAGCACAAACGAGCTGAAGTATCTCCTCCGCTTGGCTATTGGAAGGAGAAAATTTTTGAGTCCAAAAATGTGTGAAAAAAGGGTAACCTATAGCCCACAGAACCAGCTACGCACATCCCGAAAATATATTTTCTTAGCCTGATTCTATGATTCTAGCAGGATATTCTGTTTCTGTGCATTATAAGCACAAACGAGCTGAAGTATCTCCTCCGCTTGGCTATTGGAAGGAGAAAATTTTTCAGTCCACAAATGTGTGAAAAAAGGGTAGCCTATAGCCCACAGAACCAGCTACGCACATCCCGAAAATATATTTTCTTAGCCTGATTCTATGATTCTAGCAGGATATTCTGTTTCTGTGCATTATAAGCACAAACGAGCTGAAGTATCTCCTCCGCTTGGCTATTGGAAGGAGAAAATTTTTCAGTCCACAAATGTGTGAAAAAAGGGTAGCCTATAGCCCACAGAACCAGCTACGCACATCCCGAAAATATATTTTCTTAGCCCGATTCTAGCAGGATATTCTGTTTCAGTGCATTATAAGCACAAACGAGCTGAAGTATCTCCTCCACTTGGCTATTGGAAGTAGAAAATTTTTGAGTCCAAAAATGTGTGAAAAAAGGGTAACCTATAGCCCACAGAACCAGCTACGCACATCCCGAAAATATATTTTCTTAGCCTGATTCTATGATTCTAGCAGGATATTCTGTTTCTGTGCATTATAAGCACAAACGAGCTGAAGTATCTCCTCCACTTGGCTATTGGAAGGAGAAAATTTTTGAGTCCAAAAATGTGTGAAAAAAGGGTAACCTATAGCCCACAGAACCAGCTACGCACATCCCGAAAATATATTTTCTTAGCCTGATTCTATGATTCTAGCAGGATATTCTGTTTCTGTGCATTATAAGCACAAACGAGCTGAAGTATCTCCTCCGCTTGGCTATTGGAAGGAGAAAATTTTTCAGTCCACAAATGTGTGAAAAAAGGGTAGCCTATAGCCCACAGAACCAGCTACGCACATCCCGAAAATATATTTTCTTAGCCTGATTCTATGATTCTAGCAGGATATTCTGTTTCTGTGCATTATAAGCACAAACGAGCTGAAGTATCTCCTCCGCTTGGCTATTGGAAGGAGAAAATTTTTCAGTCCACAAATGTGTGAAAAAAGGGTAACCTATAGCCCACAGAACCAGCTACGCACATCCCGAAAATATATTTTCTTAGCCTGATTCTATGATTCTAGCAGGATATTCTGTTTCTGTGCGTTATAAGCACAAACGAGCTGAAGTATCTCCTCCGCTTGGCTATTGGAAGGAGAAAATTTTTCAGTCCACAAATGTGTGAAAAAAGGGTAACCTATAGCCCACAGAACCAGCTACGCACATCCCGAAAATATATTTTCTTAGCCCGATTCTAGCGAGAAAGCCCGATTTCCAGGCTTCCTTGTGGATATGCACGTACATATGTATGTTACAACTTCGACAAAGTAACCTTCCCACGGTAATCCCAACGATTCTTGTTCCCTACTTTTCAGGAAAAGAACAGTTAAACTTACAAGTCTAAAACTCTTAGTATGCCAATAGTTGTCCTACATACATTATGCCAGTAACACTCCTTCAATAAGAATTAATCTAGAGTTGCCAGCAACTGGTTCATAGTCTGTTGGTAGTGATTCCCATTCAACCCCAACCAATGTGCTCCTTCTTAGCACTAAATAGTATACCTATTCCGTCAAACTCAGTATATACAGCCTATTTTGTTAGCAACATTTTATCCAATATGTATTGTTTAGATTAGATTTCCCCAAAAATCTGTCACAACGGGAAGAAAGATTGACAAAGAATTCAAGGCAAAGTTGGAGGGACTAATGTATCTTCTCCCTTCTTGAAGTAAACGATGCAGATGCTCCTTTCATCGAAAATTCCTCCTTCATTCAGGAGCATAAATTGCCACACACATAATCACCGTTGTAGGATCCCTAAGTCACAGATTTCCAAGAATTGAACATCCGCACCCCACCGTCCCCTACTCCTGCCTTAAATCTCAATCAACGCCAAAGCTTAAAGGGTTTGAATATTTTCCTAAATGTCGATATCACTTCAAGAAGCACTAAAGCATTCCACTCCACTAATCCCAAACCAACACATTACCTTGAAATTCCTTCCAGGGAAATGGGGAACCAGAAACAGCATCACTCCACTTCCGTGTGCCAACCTTCAAACAGTTTGTTTAGGATGAAATACTTCCACTTCAATACCTTTTTGGCATGGATTTAAAGGATAGAAAAAATCCCTCTTGACTCCCTTCGAAGATACATATCCTTCTTTACAAACACACACACACCATTCCCCCACTAACATGTCGAAATAGAGATCTGGAACATTTTATTTTTTCTTCCTTTCTTTTCTTTTCGGTTTGGGAATTTATTATTCTGATTAAGATTCTCAATTCCTCACCTGCGATACGAATCGAAGGGACCATTACAGATAGTATGTGAAAGTCAGTCTTTCCATAACTCAGTGCGGTTGTCAGCGGATGGTAGAATATTCGAAGATACCCCTAAAGCTGCATTTTATCACAAAATCCAGTTTGAATTACTTTAATAATCCTCCTCCGCGAATTGTTTTATTCATTTCGAACAGGTAACGTGAGGGAGAGATAAGGATTACGTTCAGAAGGACTCTTGAAAAAGTTCTATTCATGTCTTCTTTTTTTTTTTTTGCTCAATAATGTTATTGGTATCAGGTTATGAAAGAGATTATTGTCAAGGACCTCGTCGAGAAATCGCACTTAAATGCACTTTAAATTATTTAATATCACCTATACAGGTACAATTGTAAGATTGACTTTATTTTCTCATCTAAGTGCGCCTTGTTTGAAACAAAAAATCAAGGAAACACTTGTGATCAGGGAAGATAAGTGGAACAGAAGTGAAAGGCGACCCAATAGACGTGAAAGTAATTGGAATCCTTATTCAAATTACTCATTCACAGATAACCCCATAAGAAGGAGGAAGGAGGAAATTATTAAATATACTGGATATTCATAAGAGAAGTGGAGGAAAATGAGAAGCAGAATGGACACCACTTGAGAGTGACCTAGTTTCTGTGGAAACGATTGACAAATTAAATGCCCTTCCCTAGTTAAATGGCAAAATAGAGAAAAACTTTTGAGCATCAGAAAACAGGAGTAAAGGGTTACAAAGGTCTCAATAGATAGAAAGACATTTGCATTTTGTCTTTTGCCATCGATGACCTCAGGGAGCCGGCGACTTTGTACATTATGAGAATCTTTCCCTTTATGAGGGCTTTTGTCAATAGGGACATAACAATTTTGTGTTTTAAAACAAATGATTTGTTAAACTTTTTTTATGATCTCTCAATATCAGAACATCAGTGAGAGATTTATATTTTTATTGTAGTAAAGTTCATGAACAAGCAACGTTTAAAAACTATTAAAAATTATCACCGAGTTTCTGAGTTGGTGGTTGAAACGTTAAGGGCTCTTACTCCAATTATCATTATAAGCTAAATATGGGCTAAATGGGTCCGCATCTTCGTACAGACAGACACTCTTATTCGAACCTAACCTTACCACTTTGACGAACAAAATATTGATAATATTACCTGGTAGAAAAAACGATTGCTATAAAAGTAACTGATCCCTCCTTTGTGATTCTCATGATTGAGTATGAACTCAACTCGACGTCGAAATGGCAAACGAATTTGCTTCAAAGTTCTTAGTTGTGGACAAAATCGGAGTTTGGTCGTACTTAAGGCCGATTTTAATAAAAATTTAATAAATATGTAGCAAGGGTCCAAGGATTCGAAAAAAATAATAAATTGTTTTTCAGTAAGGACATAACAATTTTCTTTTTTAATGAAACGCAGAATATCAGTCTGAAACTCGTTCCAGTATATACGGAAATCAATATCTCTTATATTAATTCATCCGCGTACACGTTTGCAGCGATCGATTCCTTGGAGGTCCATTTTCCGCCACTCTTCTACATATATCGGCCGAAACGTTGCCTATTTCGTCTTTTCCATTAGTCTAAGCTCCACTAAAGTTTTAGGCTTATTAATATAAGACAACGATTTAATCTAATTCCATAAATCGCATGAGTAGGGTAGACATTCAATCGGACCATTTACACCGAACTTCCTCTTCCAAAGATGAATAGTCTGGCTGTGGCACGTAGCACCAGATTGTTGGAGTCATATACATAACTCTGATGGCAAATTCATCCAATTCTTACCGAAAACAGTTTTCCAAAATGGGACGGTAGTCTAGGAAAGCAATGTTAGCACAGTGACCAAACTGCCAAAGTAACATCAGTTATAATATGCGTCTATCTAACGTATCTACGATAAGGAAGAGAAAGTGGGAATGGATTGGACACACCCTACTGGGCAAAGTCACCTCCATTGCGAAATATGTCATGCAGTGGAATCCGTGTCCTAGAAAACGTGTACCAGTGCGATTCATCACGAATCATGACACCGAAATCATGAAATGAGTTGAAAAGAACTCCAGCCCGTTGCTGTAGTCCGAACAAGATTGCATCAATCGAACCTTAAATTTTTTTTCAGGAGAATTTACTCTAAAAATATGGTCTACTTTTTGAAGATTCCTTATAACTCCACCGCAAGAGATACAATTCAGTTTCAAAAGTACGATTAAACTGCAGCTGACGGATACAATATACAACAAAGAAAGTAAAGTTTAAATACCAATTGTCTTAAATGCAATATCTTCCATCTGTTCAAAACATTCCTTCCACAAATCCACAGTCTGGTACGAGTAACTCAATTCCACTTATACTCCCACACGTGAATCTAATCCTTTCCACGCACTGCACTCGCAGACACAATCAACATCACATTGCACCAAGCATAAAGCATTTCCATACAGAATAAGTAGCATTTTCTGAATATTTCCTTGCAATGGGAATTCCTTGCGACAAGATACACAAACACGCGGAATTTCATTAGAATCACTTTGTGCATAATAAAGGTTAAAGGATATGAAGGGATAAATCTGAATGTGCGTCTACATACGCGACGCCATTCCCGAGAGTGTTCTTTCACTCATCAGTATCTATGTACATATGCATCTGTGTAGCTCGCCCTGATCTCTATAGTTAAAGGCTTTGCCCCTCGCAGCATACATATGTAGCTAACTTAAAATGTATGTATCTACATAGTACCAGCATTCTTTGATGCAAATTTTTCACCCCCACCACCTATCCTTTCGGTTTCAATAAAACACTACACCGTTCCGACATACACATTTGCATCTGCACTGGGTGTGTGTTGGGTGAGTGTGCTGCTGTGTGCGAATTACGCTCGAACGCGAATTTTCATAAATTAAATTCAGGAAGTGATAGTGTGAGCTGTAGGCACCATCCTCTAACGAGGCACAACATTTATTTATGAGGAAAATAATTCTATTTACTTTGGGGGGGGAAGTTTTGAACGCGTGGCACACAAGTGATGGGCATCAAAGGAGTGAAATTATAAAAGGCGCTGAATAAGAGGATTCGAAAGGATATTCACGTTAAAGAGGAAAAAGGTCGGTGCACGCCACAATGGTGATACCCAAAGGAGACTTACGTTTTGCAAACACTGAAACAGTGAGTCCAATACAAAGGAAGTTTATTTTGATGAAATATATACACCAAACACTAGTCCTAGTAAAGTGGTGCGTGAAGAAATTGCTTCCCCGAAAATCACATAAATAGTGCTTAACTCCCGAAGGGAGCTTGTAGACAAACCTCTATGTACCCTTGGTGTATACAGAGCTGGATAAGCAGAGAGATTCTTTCCAACAAAGCTAAGTTCTGACGATGTCTAGACGATTATAGAACTAAACCAAGAATAGTATCAAGATTTTTCAGTAAGAATAGAGAGAAAATCAGAAGTTCTTTTAGGATTAGCAAAATTCTTTCAAAACCTGCCTATAATCGTAACTCTAAAGGCTTTTGAAACCATTGAACCGCTTTATGTCTTTCTAAATCATAGTAGTGATAGAAATAAATCTGACCCTACCAAACCCCGGAAAGCGTTAGAATGGTTGACGCTAGAAATTGCTTCAGCGGAAGACAATAGCACTACAAAGTTAATGGGGTTATCTGTTTTGATTTGACGGGCAGACTGACTGCAGTAACCAGTTTTTTTACAGCATCAAACTACGAGGAAGTATTAAATTCTTCAACCAAAAATATAGAATCTCTTCCTCAAAAATAGAAATTTTCTGCACCGAAAATAGATGAAATAAAGTACAATAGACTGGGCCGTACAAACTTGCACCTATGTCTCAAATTCTTGTGTGTATTTGAGGTAAAAATAAATAAAGGAATATATACATAAGTAGGTAAGCATATATAAGTTGACTATAAGTAAACCATAGTTCTAAACAGATTGGCCGAAAACGTCATATATCATCTGTAGAATTTGATAAAACTCTTGAAAATTAAGCATCGTCGTTAAATTTTCTTCAATTTCACTCAAATTCATTGCCTTTGAACTCCGGTGAATATGCCAAAGTAAGTCACTAAAAAAGTAACAATATTTTCTTTCTCTCTCTCTGTCTTTTAACCAATGAAAATGAATTTCAGACAAATCCAGTAGCACGTGCGCACCAATCAAAACCTGTATCGTAAGGAAAAAACATTTCCATGACAACAGCTGTGTTCTAGGAAAATTTTTTCCAATGGTATATAATTTTGAAAATCGGTTCAGTAGGAGAAAGTAAGGATCAAATTCATGTTTGGCTAATAATGATATGAAAATCGTGTTTTTGTTAAGCTGGTTGTAAGGAAAGTGGAATTTTAGGTAATTTTAACCAAAAACGTGGTATGCCATTTTATAGGGTTTAAAAAGGCGTATTCTAATATAAAATTTAATAAAAATCGTTGGAGCCGTTTTCGAATAAATTGGCTCTAACTGCTCGATTTCGCGAAAAATACCGTTATACTAACTTTTGGCCAAAAATGTGATACAGTTCCTGATAGGATTTGAGACGTTTAATCTTATGTGAAAATTTTAATAAAATCGTTGTAGGCGTTTTCAAGCAAATCGGCTTTTAGTCAGCTTGGTTCTAAGTACCGTTGTATCATACTTAGACCAAAACGTGGTACACCATCATGTTGCATTACTTCGCACTAGTCCGATTATTAAATTTGAACTAAATCAGTGGAGGCGTTTTCCTACAAATCGATTTTTTGTCAAATTGGCTATAAGTAAAATACCATTATTGCCAATTTTGGTAAGCAGCACGATACTTCATCTGATTGCAATTGGCTAGACTAATTGAAATGTGAAGTTTAATCAAAATCGTTAGAGCCGTTTTCGAGAAAATCCCTTTTAACTGAAATCGGCCTTAAGTAAACTACCCTTAATTTTGAGGTTAGAATGAAAATTCCGATTTCGCCTCTAGGGATTATCACACAGACCCTATATATGAAGTTTGATCTAAATCCATCCACTCGTTTAGGCTGTAGCCTCGTGCACAGACAGACAGACAGACAGACAGACGGCATTGGCGGACCTACTTTTATGGACTTCTCCATTATGGTAATGTCAAGTTTGATTAAAATCTCGAGTTCCAAATTTTGCACGAATACAATACTTGCCCTATAGGTATAGGTGCAAGTAAAAATGGGTTACGTATACGAAACCGATCCAGATACTGACATCTTGAATGTACCCTCACGTGGCTCAATTCGATCCATAAAGTCAGTTTCTGTGCGTCGTAAGCACAAACGAGCTCAGCTGCAGCTTGGCTCATCCTGACAAAAATGGAAACTTTCTACACCGAAAAATGTATGAAGAAATGCGTTACGCATACGCCACCGATTCAAATACTGGCATCATCAATGCGCCCTCACGTGGCTCGATTGGAGCCACAAATTCTGTTGCTGTAATTCGGAGTTTATGATCAGAAAAATTGTGAGACAGCCTGGGCTTCGGTAGACACTATGCACTAAGGCACAAGGTCAGACTTTTGAACACTCTTAATCCAACCGCTTCAAAAGGTCGGGAAAAATTCAGATTCTCCTTGCCAATAGGTCAACTAGATGATGGTGGACACCTTCCACGCACGCTGACTGACTGTAGGACGACATATTTCTCACCATCCTCTATTGTAAACATCTATCTGTAAGTCTTAGCATGGATTGTAAGATGAACGAAGTTGACCTCATAGACCACCTTTCTTTTACTTAAGCCAATGGATCGAAATATAAAATTATATGAAATCGATCGCTTTTTGTGCTTTGACAATACACTGAACCCCGAGGGCTTTAAAAATGTCCTTTTGCTCATTAATGTCTATTCTTAATAATTGTATTACAATGTGGCCATCCTTTAGTTAGTATACTGGTAGCTACTTTGATAATAATTCTACAAAACCTCATCCGAAGTCAAAAGACATGACGTAGTATTATAGTTTTCTTATTTCTGTCCCGGTCCCGGTTAGCGTTATGTGTTTTGTTTTAAGAGAAAACTGGATCTAGTTACATAAGTCCTGTTCTACACATCATCCTACGTATCCCTCTGCATGTATTGTTACCAACCAAAGAGCACATCAGTCTTAATAACTATAACTCAAAAGGAAGTGGCCTTAAAATAAATATGTACGACCGTCCTACATACGAACCGCAACCAACTGTATCTATGTACATCAACAATAGAAAAACCGCACCGCCAACCGATGGCGGCGAATACATTCATCTTCTGTACTCGTAAAACAGCTTTAACGGACAAAAAACTTCCTCAATCATGCGAGAAGTTAATCATCTCTACACGAGAGAACTATCTGCCCTTGGGTCGCTGTGGGGGAGCGGAGGAAACTCTCCGTTATTCTTGTCCTGTCTCTCTAATCCCATCTTGGAGTTTATGAATTTTTGTTATCAATTCAAGAACGTACAAGCTCCCATGTAGAAACTTTCAAGGTCGTTACATTCTATATCCGTTCCCGTCCTCTTCAACTGAATAGAACATCCTTAAATCCTGTGCACAAAAGCGCCACTCATCTATTCACATGCCTACAACTTTATTAGGAACTTCTTCCTGCTTTTGATGTCGTGGTGAGGTACCCAACCAGAGCAACCACATGGCAAATAACAAGTCAACTCCCTTGCTGTACCCGTGCCCATATTATCCTAGGAAGTAGCTCTCGAAATGAATTCATAACTTCCACACATAGCAGGGTGGGGTGGCACTGGTGGGTGGTTTGTGGCAAACAGTCAATAAGAGTCTTTTCAGCGTGTGGGCGGCAGACTCTGGATAAATTAATGCCACTCCAATGGGTGGGTGTTAATCCCTTTCATCTGTAGCGGTTGATGGAGAAGCATTGGTCAATCCTGGCGATAAGGAAAAAAAAATATCGTTTTCAATTTATTCCAATTCGCAGTGGCAAATGAAAACCAAACCAACAAAGGGACCCCGCCACGCGCTGTGAGTTTCTGACCAGCAACGCAACGGTCTTCCATCATTACTGGCTCCGGTCCATCATCATCATCATCATCATCTTCACCAGAACAGTCATTGATTACGTTGAGTTGCTTCCTTTTTATTTTTTCAGTTCGAGGACACCATGCGATGATAGGTATAATCCAAGATTTATACAAAAGGATGCACACTCATACATACATATGGACGTGTAGGAATATTTTTTACTTTAATTAAAAAATATTTTTTTATTTTTTTAGAAACATCGCCCGGTGAAAGTCCCACAATGGGTGGTTTAGGATTATAATGAGAGACTGTGTCCTGAAATGAGTAAGTGAGCGCTTAATCTGTGGACTTAGGGATTCAATTTGAAGGGATTTATTCGTCGGATTGTGATTAATTATTAAAATGTGGCTTAGGGCGGCTTTCAAAATTCGAAATCTTATACTAAATAATTGAAAGTGGTACTTTGCCTTTTTGGAAATTGAAACGCAGAGGGGGATGAATCCAATTGTAGGACATCCGGGGTGGATTAGACCTTATTAAAGAAAATAATTCTGTTTCGAATCTACATAGAAAAGATATCCATTTCGTAATACCCATACCCTTGTTTTGTGTTCTGGTACATTTAATAACTTGAAATTGCTTTTACGCATTTATCCTTGATTCCGTCATCTGAATAGTTTGTCTGCTAGAGGATGGACTTCAGAAGTTCTGTTGATTCGGTAGTGGTGGCGAAAGTTTTGCCTAGTTCTACTGATATTCTCAGCTCCGGAGTGAGTCCCCCTTGATTTCTATAGGTTTCTGTACAGGCTGTGGACCTTACCTAACGACTTTACCTGCAAAATTGAATTCATCGGCAACCAAGTTCAAAAGCCAACTTGTACTGCTTCTCAGTGTATTTACCGGAAGCCTCAGTTCGTAAAAATTGGTCTTTATCCCTTCGTGGAAATCGTTGAAGATCCATCGAACCAGGTTGACCATTTGGTGCTCAGTCGTTCTTCTAAATTTGTCTTTTACAAATTCGCAATGAACATGACTATCTTGAGGATCTCTTTAACATTTCAAGGACAACCTTACCAAATGAGCCGAAGTGATCAGCCACTTAGTACCAAAGGACCTAGAGGAACATTAGACACCTGAAAGACATTTTTGCTGGCTGTTGGAGGAAGTTTCATCGGTATAAGGCAGATGAGTCACAGCACATGATCTATCGTCAGATTGCGAGACAAAGCCGAGGACTAATTCTGTGTCCATACCTGGACATCCAATGTGCATTTGATAGAACTACGACTACGACGCTACGATTCAATAGGAAGGGCTATCAGTAGCAGAGGAAGTCTACCATCTACCAGGGTCCAAAATAGCGCGTTAAAACTTATAGGTGATAGAGACATTGTACGCTCCATAGCGCCTCTAGAACATCGGAGAAATGTAGCATGTCTCTCCCTGTTTTATCGCTTTTTCCATAAAAAATGCTCCAGTGAAATAGCCAGTTGCATTCCTCCCCTTCAAAATTTCACCCGCAATACGCGTCACGCTAAGAATGCACATCAGTTCACCCTCAAGCCCAATTTCGGACGTACTGTCAAATACAGAGATTCGTTTACAAGCCGAACGACACGTATGTGGAATGATCTCCCATGCTCTGTATTTCCTCATCACTTCAACCTCGAAACATTCAAAGCCAACGTGCACCGGTACCTCCTCTGTTCCTCTCTCCCCTTTTCCCAACGCCCGCGCCCTGAATCAGTATAAGGGTATTCATATCCCCTTTGGCGCGCGCAATTTATAAAAAAAAAAAAAAAAATCGAATGGATAAGGCCCATGCTTGCTAGTAGAGTTATTACTTCGTCTTTTGGATGAGTGTCAATCTCTGCAACCATAGTTAAAGGTTATCCCCAAGGAAGTGTCCTTTTAGTCAATCTACAGGGACCAGGTTACATCGCCTTTGGTTAAGCTGATAACTTGACTTGATATTTGTTTGAAGTAAACACAGCGCGACTGTTTCCCGAGTCCTTCAAGGTTCTTTACTACAAATTTTAAAACAGACTATTGTTTAATACTTTCATATTGTCTTTCACAAAAGGAAAACTGGTATAAACCAGGTGACACTTGAAAATTGATTCAAATTCAACAAGAAATATGGTTTCCACTATCCTCGACAGGGACTACTGGTTCAGAAGATTTTTTGAGGTAAAAATATTTTGCCGTGCAAATTGGTCTAATTGTGCTTTGACGCTGAACCCTAGGACTCTAGTTTTGTCCACGGACGGATCAAAGATGGAATTTGGAGTTGGAGCTGATGTCTTTGGACGGTTTGAATGTTTACCAACCTTTTCTTCATACCACTGGGATTTGTGCCAGTTTAAACCTTAGTAAAGGTATCAAGGCTGATCAGCACCTAAAGCCATGTGAAGCCTATCTGTGTGATGCCCAAAATGTATTCGTGAACTATAATACCAAAATCGTCAAATAAAACACGTTTGGGGGATTAGCTAGACAACATAGTCTCCACGAAATGACAACTAATAATGCTTCATACAAATAGACTTTGCAACAGCTGGCAATACCTTTGCTGTATGGATCAAAAAGAAATGCTCTATCGAACTCTGATCCGAATTCCAAACCGAATTCCAAATGGTAAGCTAGTTAGTGGGTACTGGAGGGCGAATGGAAGACCAAATACAGCCGCGAACTCGCCGAGCTCTACGTAGATGCAGTCCAAAAAACCAAGAGAAAACGACTATAAAGAGGCTCGTCTACTTCAAGTGATGAGGACTTTCTACTCTCAACCACCAGTTTCAAGACGTGAAGAAGACCGAGCTTCCGGTTCAAATAGCAAGTAAATACGAAAGCCAGGACTCTTGGACTCGAAAATTGGAACAAACATATCTGGAATGGACCTGGGTGAACGGACGCCCAATGTCTCTTTCACTCCTCGGTTTGTCTTCGTTGTTTATGTTTCTTTTTGTATATGAGGGGTAAAAGGTATTTATTTCAACGTATTTAATCGGTACTGATAATTAAATCTATAAACAATTTGTGCATAAAAGTCAATGATTTGTAAAGTTTAAGGACTCTTAACAGAAAGTAAGCTGCTCACTGTGCTCAAATTTGATTGAAGCTACAGAAGAATTTGAACGAAATTTCCATTGAAAATATATAAATATTGAGCTTTAAGGTAGAAAACTAGAATAAGAATGCCTTAAGATCCTGAGAACATTTCTGAAATCCACACCCACATCCACAAATCAAAGCACCTATTCTTTCCAATCCATTTGCGTGAAGAAATTTTATTTAACAAAATTTATAGACACTCTGTGCCCTACAAACCTTTCATAAATAGTATAGCCCAACGCCCACTTTTTGAGGGCGTAGTCAGAGAAAACTTCAAATCCCCTCGAAGTAGTGGTTATTGAATCTTTCTAACGAACATCGTGTGCCTGGCATTGAACTTGGTTAACAGTTTTGTTTCGAATACTTTTAGCTAATTTCAACTGTAAGCGCCTGTAACATACTGGGAGACAGGGATGTTAGTTGTTTTAAATGTCGTTTTTTTTTACTGACCTATTTTTTCATCATTCAAGGTGACATTTGGGATTCTAGAGAGTACTCTAAACACCAGAGTCATCTTGACGATGAGAAATAACTCACTGGTTACAGGTTTGCATGTTAGTGATGCTTCTGAACACCATCATGAAGACAGGCTCAGAATGGGACTAACAAGTCAATGAAAAGTAAAAGCTTTTTAAAGTCGAAATTCATCCATAACTGACATCTCGATACAGAACTAAAAACTCTACTCATATCCTTAAAGTTGTCTACGAATATCCTATTTGTATTTAGGATAAATAAATAAAAAAAAAATTACCACTTCACATTTGTCTCCCTAGGCCCGATGTTTACGAAACCGAAAAGTATGTCCTTACAGAAAACATCAAATGCGCTTTGATACCCATAATATTTCGGCCTTGGTAAGGGCATTGGCCATTATGCCTCCAAACAAATATCCTGGAAAGTCTCTTTCAAATCCTTCCAGTGCTCTTTCATTCTCTCCGAGTGACAACTCTCTCTCTTTCTCTCATTCGAAGCTCTTAAAATGAGTGAATCTCTCATCTGAACCGAGGTACATTCTCTTAAAGCAGACAAGGTGCCATTAATCTCTTTAATGACATCCCCAAACTCCGTCCAACCAATCCACCCCGAATCGCTGAATTAATTACAAAATCTGTTAGCAGCATTGAATTAATTCCCCCGACTGTTTCTCCAGGTGGGACTTCTTAACTTTGCATAAGAGGGTTTGGATAACACCCTAAAATTAAATCAATTACTTCGTAGTACTCTTTTGTGCATTGACACTTCGGGATGTGTCTGCCATACACCACCGAGAAGCAAATGATCAATTTTACTCAAACTACCCGACCATTTGTCGAGAAAATCAAATCACAACAAAGGACACCCATTCACCTGGCTGTAAGGATTTGAATATATATATCTTGTTCTAGTTCACGTCTATGTGAGGCACTGTGCTCTTAGATATTTGATGGCGCAATGACATCCTGGCTCCTTCGAAGACGAAGCAAAAGGGGTTTTGCTTCAATTAGTTGCTGAAGGATACATTGGTTGTCGTTGGCTCACAAGTGAAAGCCATTCATCATGTGTTAATTACATTAAATAAATTATTTCGATGACTGGGAGCGAGAGCAGGAGTGGATTTGTTTTGGCAATTAACTTACGTAGATAAGGTTTTGTGATTTCATGTGGACGGATGGCAGGAGGCTGTTTTCATTAAAGAGCTGACATTAAGGATGTAATAAAGATGCTATCTGGTCTAGTGTAGATAGAAATTTGTTATTTGGCGTGAAATTGACGTCTGATGTCATGCGATGATGAGAATAATTTCAGAATGTCGGTAAGGATGGGAACGGTGTCCTCATTAGGGGTGATTACAGGTACACATACATTAATCGTTTCATAGGCATGGGAATAATGGAAAAAGCGTGTTCATACCTGGATTGCAGGGAGAACAAACATCAACTTGATAGCGCACATTATGAAGGACAAAAGATGTTGGTAACGACGTGGAGTTTACTTTGTTTTTGCACTCTGATGCGTAGTAGAGCGAAGGTGAAACAAATGCCGTCAAAAAAAGTTTCCAACGACGTACAATAGATATTTCGGGTTGGGTGATTTCCGCGAACACCTTGACTGGTAATAAATTCCACAAAAAAAGGGAGAGTCCTTACACCTTAGAATTCTAAGATTCAACTGAATTTCTCCTCTAAATTCACTGCATTACATAGTCCTCTAGGATGGTATTGGAAGTCTACTTTAAGAGTTGCTTTCTCCGAAAAAGACAAATTACTACTTTTCGAACCTATTTGTTAGAAATCTTGAAAGTTGCTGCGTCACATATATTAGTAGCCGCTAGAAGCCTTTGTAAAACAAAATACAAAACAGAACAGTGTTTGAAAAGTAGCTGAAAGTTGCACTCTAAATGACGACTCTACAATCTCTTACAATCAATAGGACCAGGGATCAGTAAGTCACCACAGATCATGACACGAATCATCAAATAAATGGGACTTCAAAACCAGGTCCACCTCTTTGGTGTGTGATCTGCAAGGATGACCATTAAACAGATCACAGATTAACAGTCACCGATTGCTACTTGCCCTGAGCAACTGCGCACCCTTGTTATATCTCAGAGATATAGCTATTCTCTAGAGCTTGATATGAAATATATTTGTAAATATACCTTTCTTCTGATAAAAAAAACTCTGCTATCTCCATCTATAGAGCTTCTACAAAAATCTACAAAAATCTATTGTTAGAAGGACAGAAGCGTTACTAGAAGGACTACTACGCCAACTCTGGAAAATGCATCAACACTCTTTATGGACATTATGCCACCTACTACCTCTGTAAGCTGACACCGTATTTTGTACAATTTCATCGCAAGGCTCCGGGACTTATTTAGTACCAGTAGCACCATATTATCGTCAACATTTTTGCTCATAGCTGCTTGCTTCAAGGCCGTGTCACTGAAAACACTACCAGGGTGCTTGTCCCAACATCTTGGATTATCATGATGGCTTTGATACAGACATATTCCAACCCCTCCTCGAACTTAGCTACTACGATTGCTTAATCACGTTAAGAACCTTAGGTTTTGAAATCTAAAAATGTCTTTACAGACCAGTTTCCACAATAGCTAACATAGTATGGAGTCTTGGGCGATGATGTTGTTCCAAAGTTCCTTGTCCCTATTTTTAAACTAGTTTGTTGATTTTTGTGTGCAGATAGTCCAACTTCCTTTAACGAAGAGCTCTCTGTAGCTGCTCCTCCAGTTTAAGATATCGAAAGAATTTTTGATTTCCACCTAATGGTGGCACGTTACTGCTAACTTCCGTTTTTTTATTGACTCATTGGTCTAATAACGACTGCATTGAGTTGTGCTGCGCAATTACGAATCCTGCCGGAAATATGGGATACGAAACTATTTTTGGCCAACAATAAGACTAAGTTCTCAGAACAACCTCTTATGATTTACTTTTCATAATGGCAAGCATCCTGAAACATCAACCGAAATTTCAGTGCTGCCCAACTCGATTCGTTTGCTAATACTTATTTATTTGAAAATAGCTTGAACATGGACTACAAATCAACTCAAAGCATTTCCATACGATGTATAATTTTGAAGTGAAAGCTTTAAGAGAAATAAAGAGAATATCCTTAACCAGTTTCTCCATTATTATGATTTCTCTTTCTCAATATTTAATCTCTTCGTTGTTAAGAGAGAACATAAGCGTTTTTTCTCTTCAGAGTTATCGTGTAGTTTTTTAAGTAAATATTAAATAAGTTATTGTATTTGACTTTAAAATAAGAATAGGACGGCTTCTGATAGACACCACACCTGCCACTCAATGCACTCCGGATAAGTGTCCGTCCTAATGCAAAATCACAGAACAAAAGTATGCAATAATTGTTGGAAACAGATACATCCGTGGCCTACAGTGCTAGTCTTGTTTTTGTATTTTATTATGAACTATGTGCGTCTATTGGAGCTCGGGCTACCAAAGATTTCCTACTCGAACTCAAATCCACTTAACGCTATGCTGGATTCCGGGACACATGGGCTTCAACGGAAACTAGAGGGCCGATGAGCTAGCGAGAATGGCATAAGAATCAATTGAAGGAATCTCGAAAGACCACTTTGTCCTACCGCCCATCAGCCTCCTTTCCTCCAGGATCTCCACGGACTTCCGTGACATGGCGAACGCCAGGTGGAGCTCGTTCCGGTCTTGCCGAGTTTCGAGGCTTTTTTGGGCCTAATACAACGCGAAAAGGACTAGAGAGCTTCTGTCTCTCAATAGAACAGAGCCGACCCTTCTCATTGGCATCCTTACAGGCAACAATCAAATGACTTCCCACCTCATTGGAATGAGTTTCAAAGGCTCAGACCTATGCGGGGGTTGCGGTGACACTGAGATGGAGGAAGACACGACACACTTCCTCTGCGAGTGCCGAATTAGAATTAGACATTCGGGAAGACATTTTTCAACCAGCTTTCCGAACTGGAGAACAAGCCCCCTAAAGCCACCTCAAAATTCATAACGAAATCGGGTTGGTTAAGGAGGGCCGCACCCGGTATGGCTGACAGTCCCAATTATTGAAATTAGAAGCTAATCATATTGCTTGAGCCGTGCAGTAGTGTTCCGGTCAAAATTTCTTACCTGGTTACGTAGTGTATTGCTTTGGATAAAGAATCCTTGGAAACGTGAATTCTTTACGACTTGCCTACACTTCTCAGTATTGGCTGCAGTTGGTTCATTTGGAAAAGACTCGGAATACAATAATGATGTTAGAGAAGCTCTTCGGAATTGACTTCTTGATATTGTAAATGCAATGAGGACCTGCCCTACGTCAACCGTAAGACTATTGTCGAGCGTAGAACTCTCCAAATCTTCAGTAGAAATATGACTGATGCTTTGTAAACTCTTGCAGACATAACAAAGTCAAACCCTAGAACCCAAGACCTTCTATGGACTATATGCAGGAAACTTTTAGGCCTTAAACAGTCTAAATTTCAGTTTATATTCCTATAAGCTGAGTATAAAGAGAGAGTAGGCATCGTAAAGGTGCTGGTTTGAAAGGTGTGATTTTCGAAGTTATGTATGTATGTATCTTTAGCTTCAGACGTCAGCTCCTAGGCAGGGATTTATTATGGGCTGATGTGAGGAACGTTTTTTATATCAAAGCCAACTAAAATACTGTAAGTTACTTAATTTGAAATAGCCTTGAATATGAACAGAAATAAAGTACAAAGCTGTGCTTGCTTTTGAGAAACTTTGAGACGAGTGCTCCCTGAATACTAGAAAGGAACGAAAAGTAGTACAAAAGTACTATAGAGCCACTACGGCATTTCAGTCTGCTTCTTGTATTCCTTAATTTATTTAAGAGACACACATTTGAATAATTGTACTGAACTCTCTTAATTAATTTCACAGAAAAATCCTTTTCTTAATAAATAACAACAAAACAAGGAAGGTACGTAGTAGGGATATCCTATTTCCATCTGTATTTAAATAAATTCACAGAATAGAATTAAGTTCCAGCTCATTAGGCTGACAAGCAACATTATCTAATTGCCTTAATTTATCCTTTTATAAAGTATCTACTATTAATTAACTCGATAACTCAAAATGTAATCAAATTAGTAATGATTCTAAATGGGAGATTCTAATTAACTTGATAGTTGTTGAAGGATATTAAGAAAATATTGGAGAAGTGTCCTTATTATATTTTTTTTTTTTTTTTTTTCTTGTAACCTACAGGACAATTCGCAGTGTTATAATTAAAAGAAAACATTTTGGCCAGGATGTTGTCTTTAGCTTTGTCAGAGAGGTTTCAGGGAAAGGATTGAACTTTTTCGTAGCATCATTTTGCGAAGGAGTAGTAGTCAATGAGAAGTTGAACTGTTTTTGTTTCCTTTTTAGGATGTACATAATTAATTGGAATGTTATTTAGTTTGTCGTTGTGGATGGAATTTGACCTTTTTGGAGAAGTTTTGAGGAGAAAAGGTAGCACTGTTGATAGAGCGTTGGCGGATGAAATCATATTTGTAGCAGGATTGCTTGCTCTTGCATAAATGTTGTCTTTTTCATTTACTTGGCTAAAAAAAAAACATTCAAGGCTAGAGTATCTAGAAGTTCTAACAAGAGAAACCTTTTGCGACATCGAATCTAAAATATTCTGAGCAGAAATGTTGAGGAAGTTTCAACAGCCGGGTAACTATCAACAATCGATGAACCCTCTAGATATCGTTTGCAGATCGTTTACCTGGTGAAAGCTGGGACCATGACAAACTCCTACGAAATAATCGAAGGAACAACCTCAGGTCTACGTATAACCCAATTAGTCTTGCATCCTTTCAAATGAAAATTCTGAGAATCTGTCTACCTATGTCTTCTCTGACCATTTACCAACCGGAGGTCCTTAGAAAGAGTTCCTTGGGAGAAGCGGTCTTCTGAGTCTTCTACAACATAGAAATTACACTCTCCAGGTACAGCATGAGAAATACATGCTGTAAAAGCGCATAGTAACAACTGAACTAGGTTTTGAAAGTAGGATAGTTACTAGATAGACTCCAGAACGATGACCTTTTTGGAGGGAAATTTGGGCTAAACGCTGCGATTTGGGTGTCAACATTGACTTATAATTTGAGTGAGGCATTTTCCCAGACAGCAACAAAGTTGTTTTACATGGTCTCGACTCTCACGACCGTCTGGCAAGAATTATCCTTCGGACAAAATGATTTATTGAATCAGTTGGTACAATAGGCAAGGGTCTAGGATTGACGAAAAGAGTGTTGAAAATCTACCTGACAGGAGGCGATTAATGAAGAGAATGCCTAATCTACATCTTCGTTTCTCAAAAGTATCGAGCCTGAGAGAATGGACCGAAAACCTATAGAGACGAGATCTTGTTGAAGAAAACTAGAGTCTTGTGGTGAAGAATGCGTAGATATCGTTCATATAAGTAATTTTTCAATAAAGACATAACATTTTTATATTCTAATGCAAACGCATCCTTGAATATTTTTTATGATCTGTCAATGTCAAAACGTTAGCCAAGGTTTACATTTTTTATCATGGTGGCCGCGTAGTTAGTCAAACAAGTGATCTATGGAATAGGGAGTTCCCTAATCATGTTATCTAGAGCAATGGAATGGTCGAATGGACCAGCTCGAATTTCTCATGCTATTTAACCCCGTTGGATTTCTGTTCAAGGAGCTACGTCAAGTCATTGTTTTATGCCTACAAGCTAACAACGTTTGAGGAGCTTATGATGAATATCGAATGCAAAATCGCCAACGTTCTAGCCCGAGTTCGTTCCAAACTGGCTTCAATTGACTTTGCCAAGAATCGATCGCTTTAAACGCCCTTCCTGTGGTTAGATGAACAAAATCAAATGTTTAACGTAACTCTAACATGTACGCTAGTGTATTGATGAAATTTTAGTCCAACATATATATTATTCTGTATTTTATTTGAACACGCAATTGTTATGTCCTTATTGCAAAACCCTTTATACCTAGATAGAATGTAAAGAAGTGAACCTAGATGTCTGCCTTCTGGAACACCAGAGGTGGCAACGATAAGAATGCAGACAATCGACCTTAAGTAGGACTTTGGATAAGCCATGGGGTTCGGAATCGAATCAAGTATAACTGACGAAGTTCTTCCTAACACTGGAGCCCAAGCTGACGGTACTAATATCAAGCACCTCTAATGGCACCAACGACTGGAGAACCAACTCGAAAAACATATGAGAACAGAAAATGCTTGTAAGCTTCTAATAAAGCCGTGAACAAACTGCCGAAGAGGGGCAAAGAAATGCAGACACATGGCAACCATGGGAGTAGCCTCAAAGGTGTTTACAACCATTAGGTCTTTATCTTGTGTTCATCTTGTTTCCCATTCCATAACGATTTCCCCATGACCCACGTACATAGTACATATATCATTCCACATATCGATCTATACTGTCAGCCCCAAACAAATGAATGTGAGATACAAAATTCCCTTAACACGAGGAACACGCCGCGCGCTTTTATATTTCATTTACGTCACTCACATACATAAAATTTGTCGCCAGATTGTCCTACAACAATTGTCGTGTTCGCCTCAAACGTTTACAGTCTCCTCATAGCGCGATAGAGCATTAGTAAGCAGGCGACGGCAGTGCCGCAATCACAAGGACTATTTCAGTACCGAAAACATCGTTGAATATTCAAAATTGTCAGCGTAATCATCCCAAAGGAAGCATCTAAAACAGCCGTCGAATAACAATAATCCCGTCGTCGTATAGTACACACACCCTGAACCCGCCCACACTTCGAAACCCGACCCACCCTAACCCACATAAGAGCAGTGATCGACCAGCATAATGCTCCTCTAGGATGTCCTTCAAAATTCACATTCCCCGTCATCATTTCATGATTGGGTGGTGGTTCTTTAATAGCTGCAGCTGTACGCCATGGATGTGAGACTTTGCCTTAAAGTGGATTCAAATCGGCATGAAGCTGCTTTAATGCGAACAATGGCTGAGGCAGTACGTACACTGGAACGCTGTGCGGAGTAATTAAAAACTGATGTCGATGCCGAGAACGCCGCCGGGATGTGCATAGTTTTCCTAAATGGCCGTACACTTCATTGATGTGGAGCAGCGTGCGAATATGTGTGGAAAATCTCTCAAGTGTACCGGAATGACATAGTTTTCAAAACTAGTTGGACGATGTAATTCTACCATGGCATCTGGGTGTGGAATACTGTGCAATTAAGCGCCCATAATTATGGGTGTTGGCAATGGAGCATCTGGAGTATCAACACACCCTGCATCGAGCCAGGGGTAGCAAAACTTTTCATCCAAAATGTGATTTATGTCCTCCACTAGGATGGAGTGGAAACTCAGTCTCTAGTTACATATATCATTTAAGTCCCCTGGTGTAGATGGTGTGTATCCCTGCCCGGAAAGTCGACCACTGCTCTGGATTGTAACTCTGAATAATATGAAAATGCTACATACTGTCAATTGTTCAAACTTCTACGTTCAGGGATTCACAAATGAAGTTACCATACTTTCTGTCGAACCAAGGGACTGCCTAAACCAGCGAGTAGATTGCTTTAGGGATGACCGATGAATAGAGCGATGAAAATGAGCTTTCGATCAAGGCCTTGAGAACTTGGGGAAACAAAATCTGAGAGTGACTCTGATCATATATAATCCTAATGATGGCCGCCGACTACATTAATACAAAATTGGTCCCGGGATGGGGGATTCAGTCAGGTAGGACTTAAAGCCTTCCTCGACCGTGCAATCTGTTTCAAAATATTTTGGGAATGCAAGAGCTCTTTGTCTGGGTCCTGGGCTACACTGGGATTGAGAGAGATGAGATCTCCGAGGATATTTGTTCAGAGGTACGAATGCTCTACAACAAATTCTACGAGCTGAAGAAAAAGGAAAAGCATCGACTTCTCTTATAGAGAACGAAGAGTAGAAACACGTGCGAACATGTTCAGAGATTCTACAAGGATTGTGGGAAAGTTTTCCCAAAATAAAACTTAGACAACAGAGCTCCTTATAAGCCAAGCTATTCAAAGAAACTGGAAATGACATGGCAGAGACCATACACCAACTTCTTTCTAAGATTTCATCAGAAGAGTGTACGGAATCTCAGCATTGTTTGCCCGTTCCACAAGAAAAAATACCCCTCAACAAGACAGAGTGTCCCCAAATAAATGAAATTTTCTAATCTCAGTAGATCTTGGATCATGTTCCCACCAATTGTAAGACCGCATGTCCCAGTTTTGACATCCCTGTCTAATTCATCCATTTGCGCAGAATGACAATGGAGCACGCTCTTTAAACCGAGCGTCACCCTCGTACTATATCATTTTCGTTTCAAAAATAGACTTGAAATGGTAAACTATCCCTTCTGGCTATGTTATACCCTAATGTTAAAGTGAGAAATAGCAAGATAGGGTCAGAAAAGGTGGATAATGATCCTAATGATAATCTCTGCAGCTTCTGCGAAAATCATTTGCTCAACACTCAACACCAAACCTAGTTTCATGGTTTCCTCCAGAATGATGTCCAGTGATGATACCTATTATATACATTGGTGGTGGTTATATCTTGGAGTGTTTAAATCCGGCTTTGGCCAAACTTTTTACTTGCACCTATACCTATAGGGCAAGTATTGTATTCGTGCAAAATTTGGAACTCGAGATTTTAATCAAACTTGACATTGCTATAATGGAGAAGTCCAAAAAAGTAGGTCTGCCAATGCCGTCTGTCTGTCTGTCTGTCTGTCTGTCTGTCTGTCTGTCTGTATATTCGACTGCAGCCTAAACGGCTGGACGGATTTGCTTCATATATAGGGTCTGTGGGATATTCCCTAGAGGCAAAATTTGAATTTTCATTCTAACCTCAAAATTAAGGGTAGTTTACTTAAGGCCGATTTCAGTTTAAATGGATTTTCTCGAAAACGGCTCTAACGATTTCGATAAAATTTGATGTGTGGGTTAGTTTGGGTATATGCTATGAGGTGGCATACCACGTTTTTCACGAAAAATTCGAATAACGGTAATATTGAAAATCAGCTGTTTCTCGGGTATTTGTGCGGTGATTGGGCTAAAAATTATTATTTGTTGGTTATAAGACAAGTGCAAAATAATGGCATACCAAATTTTGGAATGCCACGCCCACTTTTATAAAACTTATTTTTTTCAAAATTTTTACTAGAAATTGAGAAAAAATTATTTAAGCAAAGTAATAGACCTTCAAATTCTCTGTAATTCACTCAAACATCTTATCTGGCCACGCCCACTTTTTAAAGGTGTTTTTTTAAAAAAAAACATTGAGTAAACTCCTACAATGTTATGACTATTATTCCATCGAAACGCGGAATGCCACGCCTACTTTACTGGGATAAGCAAGACTTGGACTTTAATCCTGATAAAATTATGCACTTATAGCATTACGGTGCAAGTACGTACGACCCAGTCGTGCACTTTATTTTTGCTGGACATGTCATGCCATTTGTTCATCTCTCGCGGGCATTCAGGTTGCTTTACATAACTGAATAGGTACAGTAGTTCCGTGTCCGGTCTCATCGACAATTCCCTGGAATATCCCTATGCCCGGCACCCAACAAAGGTGAATATGAAACTGTACTGCCATCCTTAAAAAAAGCGAACTGCTTTCTCAAAAGAAGTGAATATCGTGCTTTTCTTGAGTCAAAAAAAACTAGCTCCAACAATTTGAAAGACCGAAAGGGAAATCAGAACCTTCACCAACTCCTTCATTAGTTTTTGATCATTTCGATGTAAAAGTGAATCGACTTGACTCCCGGAAACTTTTCTTTTTCCCAGAATGACTTGAAGGGGATGGAAGTTCTTGTCAAAACTTTATCTTGGGAATGTTCGTGTTTGTGAAAGCTACTTCGACATTAGCCCTTTGCGTACCAATTACCTGTACTTATGTCATAAGGTGTCAAGTGAAACCAAATGTACAGTGATACAGAGGGTCTCCTACGAAATCCTTTTATGTACATCGCAACTCAAACGCCTTGACTGCACTAACGATCGATGTAGGCTAACTCACTTACAGAATTATGGACCTCAACACACCGAATTTCGGACCTTACACAGCAGGAGACAGGCATCATCGAGCTTAAAAAAAAAATACAATCAAATCCAAGACGGTTTGAAACTAACTGCTCAGCTCGAGTCTAAGACTGTTTGACACTATATCTTGGGAATATTGTTTCTTTGGACCTAACTTGGCCTCAGAAATCAATTATTCCGGAGTGCTCTCATTGGAACAACTGATTTTTTTTTTACAAAAATCAAATGATTGTGGAAGGATTTTTCAAGAAACAAGCAGGCTAAATGAATGCTACAAGATCTACAGCATTCTTGGTCGAAACAAAACAAATAGTTGACTCAATGGATTCCTGTGTTATGCATGCTTTTTTCCTCATAAATGGAGGGACCTTTAGTCCAATACCTTTAGTTTGTAAAGCCGAATGTTCACAAGTGGTAAAGAGAGTGGACATCGGGGTTAAAACTGGCTTTATAGACAGCCAGGCCGCCGTTAAGGCTCTGGGCTCTGGATCGAAATTAAATTGAAATTTGTGAGCACCTGCTGCGTCGTTCCATATATCCCAGCCTTCCCCCTTCATTGCAATCCTAATATGTTCCTTGAAAATAAAAAAAAAAAAATTAGACATCATGGACTCATCTTGGGACATATACAACGACCATGTCAATACACGGGTACTCTCTAGCATAATGACTGGGTATTGTGCCATTGATATTCACCTGGAACTGCACAGCGACTTTTGTCCCTGAGCTCAGGGACCTCCTTCAAATCACATCGCTATCAGGGTGATTCCAATTACAGCTGTTTTTTTTTGAAGCGTTTTTGTTTGGCTAAAAAAGTGGACACCATGGACTCAATTATGCAGGTTCACATAAGCAGCGTTTTCGGTTGAAAGGCATTTATAAAGCTAAACCTAAAAGACCGCACTAATTAGAATTAATTATCCAAACATCAAGTGGACTCTGTAAAACAGCAATCAGCAGAGTGAACAAAATAGGAAAATGTGTCAATACAAGTCTGATTAGAGCTCAATTTAAGATAAACAACAAGCCGGACTGTAAAAAGATTGTCCATATGCCCCAAAAATAAAAATGTTCAGACAAGGAGCAATAAGCCACCTCTCACCAACATTGTTCCTATCATTCATTTTGTACTTTCTCGGTGACCCAAATGTCCCATAATGTATATCAAATTGATTTCATTTATTGCTATAACCATCTAACTTACCATTTCCTACAAAGAGGTTTCTCTCACCGAAAAGCCAACACAAGCCGCGGCCCCCAAACCAAAGGTTCGCCCTACATTCTCTGTGTAAACGTGTAATTTATTCAAAACTCAGCAGCCATCGATTGAGAAAATATTTGCATTAAGATTTTCCACCATCATTTTCACGAGAATTTCTATAATATTATCCTTGTCGCCTCTCTGTGTAAACACAATAATGAAATGCAGAACTTTCCAACCATTCATATGTCCCATTCCATTTGTAAGGATACGAGCCATTCAAAAAGTCAATAAACTTCAATGCTATCACAGTGTGATTCTAAATGAGTTGCCAATAGATTATGAAGGATACACCACCGCACCACCGTATCGAAACGACTTATCGCTCACAATTCACCGTCGATCACGTGACATTAATTGTTAGTGTGCCATGTTTCCATAATTAGTACGAAATGGCGACATGATTGCCAGAGTTACTGCCAGTTGTCGTAATCATATTTATTATATCCGAGAGAGCTTTCAGATTGTCCTTGAAGTACTTACTTGTCAACAAACACTATAAAGCAGCAATGAATGTCATCTTTCACTTTATGACAGATAGTTTATGACGGATAGTTTCTCGGAATTTGAGGAGGTTTCAGAAGTCATAAGAACTGGATTGCTCCTCCTCCCACTTTCATAAAATGAAGAAGGAAGCTGGATACATTTTAATAAAGATTTTCCTATCGTAGTTCAGAATTCCACATGATTTCAGACTTCAATATCTCGTCCTGTTTCTGTGACTATAAATTCCGAAAAATCAGTAAAAATCCACACAAAATAATAACTCTGGCAACTCTAGAATAGAAAAGGAATCAAAAAGCGTGGTACGAATGCCGAGTGAAATGGTTTTTATTTTATTTTTCGCTACTTAAGCTTATCTCGACTTCCAGTAGGGTTAATGGTTTCTGCGTCACTATATGTATGCGCCTGCTATTAAAAGGACACGCTCTCGTCCTGGTGATAGACTTGGATGTTGTCTTATGATTAATTTTAGTGGATAACATTTGGATGTGATGTGTGGTGCTTTGTGTTGTCTGCTAATCGGGCGGACATTTATTTTCATGATCGATTGCAGAAGCCTATTAACAGGACATGACAAGGGCAAAGATAAAATGAGGTTGATAATTAGATTCAGTGATAGGGGTTTATTTTTCTTACATTCACATGGGATATATAAATGACTAGACAGCTGAAAGGGGATTACTTGATTGACACTGCTGTTGCTGTTGCCAAAAGGATTAGGGAACAGATACATTGTTAGGAGTGGGCGCCGTGGCTCAGTGGTTAGTGCGTTGGACTACGGAGCAAGGGGTTCGAGATCGAATCCCAGTCGGGGAACACCTAAAAGTTTTTCACGGCCCCACCTCTCGCGAGCGTCTGACAAACATCCGAGAGTACAACTGTCTCGAGAAAGCTTCTCAAATAACAAATTGCCCTTCGGACACGGCATTAAACAGTAGGCCCCTTCCATTCGTGTAAAGAATGTAACACGCACAACACGAATGGTTGTGAGAAGCTAGGCCCTGGGTCCCATCGACCTGTAGCGCTAAGTATTTATTTTTTATTTTTTTATACATTGTTAGGAACGAAGGACATTGTTGTTCTGATACCACAACTCGTTGAAGAATGATTCTTACGGAGTTTATAGATTCAGCCAGTGGAATTCAGAGAAAGAATTTAACAATGACATAGCTATTGTCAAGGAAGGGTTTTACCAAATACTCGTCATCTGGTCCTCGCTGCACCCAAACCATTATAGAGTAAAAGTGATTTAGAGATTCTTTCTCGCCATTATTTCTGAAACTATGCGATGTTTTGGGAGGTTTTAGGGATATTCTTCAGTACAGCCTCACAAATAGCAAGAAGATTTGCCCGGAAAGCTTTGACATAGTGCGAGAAACAACTTACTTAGATGGCGCTACAGTTCGGGGTGAACCTGGGCCTCAACCAACAAGCCTCTCCAGTTAGCCCGGTCCTTCGCTAACTGCCTCCAGCTGCGCACTCCAAGTCGGTTGAGGTCCCCTTCTACTTGTGCGTCCCACTTAAGGCGAGGTCTTCCTCTACTGCGTTATCGCTCCGGGTTTGATTCGAAGATTCTATGGGCCGGAGCATTGGTGTCCATTCGCTCTACATGTCCTAATGTCCTAGCCATCTTAAACGACTGATGCGCATTTTTCTGACTAGGTCGATGTTGCTGTATAGCTCGTGTAGTTCGTCGTTGAATCTCCTCCTCCAAAGCCCGTCAATTCAAACGGGACCGAAAACTAGACGAATAATCTTTCTCTCGAAGCGACTGACGAGCTCTTAATCCGCTTTAGACAGAGTCCATGCTTCAGCGCCATAAAACAGGACTGGGATGATCAAGGTCGTATATAGAGTCTCCTTAGTTCTTCGGGATAGGGCTCTCCTACTCAATGGCCTTCTTAGCCAAAGAAACAGCGATTAGCAAGAGGTATCCTTCGTCTTATTTCTGCTGAGGTGTTGTTTTCAGAGGTTATAGGAGAGGCAAGGTAGATGAGGTATCACATTCAGTTTACCTAGAAAAAATGTTGTAGCCGACTCATGAGTTCATTTTTGAGTAAGCACCATCAAAGGCTAAGACATTTTGTAACAAAGTTGTTGCAATCAGCCAAAAGTAGTTAAAAGCAATTCTAATGTTTTTTTTTCGAAATCGTTCTCAAGGAACTTTGTGGGTTATACCCTCGGCCAATTGTTTTGTAAGTAGCTCTGGCAGTGGAAAGAGCTATCGTACCATAACGTAACTAGATTTGTAGATTTGTGCTGAAGAGCACATGGTCTGGCAGCCTCTACATGGCTGGTATCCACCAAAAGAGGTCACATCTTCGTAGCTGCTTTACTGATCACCCTTGGTTGTATAGGTCTTGTACCTGTAAAGGAATCTACAATACATACTGAATCCTGGGAAAGTTCCTCAGTGCCTCTGTCTTATGACATGAACGTAGAGAAATATTGAAGATGCCACGCCTACCGGGAACAATCGTCTACTAAAACTGAGCACTGAAATTGTCTTTGCCCTCTACTACCAGTGCGGAGAAAAGTACTTAATCTCTAACCTTGAGCCTACATTATGCTATGCAACATAACCTCTATCATCCTCCATAACCTCATGTTTTAATACCTCTACCATTGCAATGTCATAAGCAAAATCAACTATTTAGAGAGACACATAGGGATTTGTAAATTTAAGACATCGCTCCATAGAGAAGAATCTGGGGAACGCCACCTAAGATTTTACTCTAAAAGGTTTTTCCATAAAGACATAACAGTTTTGTATTTAAATAAATATAATTAATAATTGAGATATCGGACTGAAATTTATTCAAAGTATAGAGCACATCTTAAATTTAGGAATAAATTTCAACTTTATTCACATAACTACTGCGAACATGTTTGCAGCAATCGATTCCTCGATTCCTCGAATCGATCTCCTCCACTCTACCACTCACTGGAACATTGGCAATTTCGAGTCCAATATTATTCCTGAGCTCCTCTAAGGTTGTTGGGTTATGCCATCCACCCTGTTGGAACCGTATAACACTGATGTCAAGTACATTCAATTCTGGTCACAAATAGTCTTTCAATATGGCACGATAACGAACTCCATTGACCGGAACATGGCTATCATTTTCATCGATGGAGAAAAACAGTCCAGCGCCATGAATTGTCTGGAGTCTCTTCAAGCTTACTAACAAAGCCATCATCGTCGGAAAAAACTGGCTATGTGCTCAGCTCAGCTCAGCAATCAAGCTCTAATCAATGGAAGGAGCAATTCACAGGACATCTCCCACAGGCCATCGACCACCTTCCCGCCGAACACATTTTCAATAATGGCTTCAAAATCTCGCTACCTAACAGAACCGAATGGACTCAACGTGAGAACCTGTACCACGAATCGTTGTCAATTTTTAGGGATGGATCCAAAACTGAAGGCGGAGTGGAAACCCGAGTTTTCTCTGAGACCTTAGGCATCCACCTTTCCTTCAACCTCCCACACTTTTGCAGCGTCTCTCAAGCCGAAATCTATGTCATCCATCAAGCAGCTGACTGGCTGACGGCTAATGCAATAACAGCATCGGATATTGTCATATACATCGACAGTCAAGCAGCTATCAAATCTCTCGCATCCAGCACTATGAGATCAAAGGCAGTGGTAACTGGAGAGTATAACCTCACCCTTTGGTGGGTACCAGGTCACTGTGATATTTCGGGAAATCGGCTAGAAGAGGTTCCTCTGATCTAGATAGCATGTACGTCACCGACATCGAGGCGCCTACGTCGTATGCTAAATACCTGATCAACGCCGACGCAGTAAGGGTGGCCAACCATCGTTGGCAACAGCTTGACTATTGTAACACTGCCAGACTGCTATGGAAAATAGGACCACGGGTCTCCTAAAATAGACCGGCAACGGTGCTATAGGGGATACAATGACTTTTGCAGAAGCTGTAGGGATGAGGAAGAAGAGGAGACCATCTGTCACCTCCCATGCACATGCCCTGCACTTGCCAACATTAAAGAGGTCACCGCCTGCAGGGCTAGCATTAGCTCTTTCATAAAAGGAGCGGATGGTTTCAGGACCCACCCACCTTACTAAACGGCAGCACAATGGACCTTCTCTGCTCTAAGTGCATCCTCATCGAGGGCCGGTCTAAACCAACCAACCAACCAACAAAGCCATCAAACCAAAAATGAGCTTCATCGCTGAAAATTATTTTTCGAAGAAATTCTAAATTTTCTTCGAACTTTTGCAAAGCCCAATCGGAGAAGTTTTTGTCCTTCAAAAAATCAAAAGGGGACTGTTCTTGATCTTATAGAGGTATAGGCCAAAATCTTTATGCAAAATTCGTCACAAACTAGACTAAGAGATTCCCAGTTCCTATAAACTGCGTGGAATCGGCTTTTTTGGCTCATTTTAAGCTCTCACTGTCGCACTGGCACAGAAACGTTCAATATTAAATATACTGACTGGAATTTATCTACCACAGCGAGCACAGGGTATCTGGTGGGACGATTATTTCAACCGAAAATTGGAGTAAATGCTCTTAACGTTCCAACCACCGACTCAGAATTTCGGTGCAAACGTTGCTCGACATAGTAAAAATGTTAACCTCTTTCAATATTTTAACGTTCACAGATCAAAAAAAAAACATATAAGAGTGCGTTGCTATTAAAATACAAAATTTGTATGTCCCTATTGAAAAACCCTTTCTTACGAGTGTCGTGGAACACTACACTAATTTTGAAGTAATTTTCAAATTTTTGGTGTAAACAGCTTATCATATCAAGAGCCTAAGCTTCCTGTATTTAAGGTGGTCGCGAGGTGCATCTTGATATGTGCCCTTTATCAGTACTTCCTTTCTCAGCTTTCACGTAACCTTCTCTTCTCCCATAACTTACCCCTTCCTAGAGCCATTTCTAATGTTTTCATGCCTTCCATCTTGTCCTTTTATATTCCTATATGACATTCTGCTAATTTTTCGGGACTTCCAATGGTTCTTCTCACAGATTATGCGATCTAGAACCTTCCCAGCATTATTAGTATTTATTTCACTTGCATGTTCTGTACATCTAAATGAGTGGGTGGAATTGGCCAGTCGCTTTCAGTGGTATTCCCTGAAAGAGGGGCATTTTTTTTTTACTACACCACAGCTGGATCCATTTCACATTCTACAACCAAATATGTAGATTTATCATATCAAGAGCGTATTCCAACCGTAACCAGAAGCCCAGGACAATCAATTCCATTATAATCCATTGAATCACTGCGCAAATATGGTTTTAAATACTAAAAGCAAAAATAAATTCCCCAAATCCCAAAAGTGCATTAAAAACATTTTTTTTTTCATCAAAGAACAGCACCCCCACCACTGCTCCTCCATATTGTTTCCTGCTCTGAAATCAAAATAGCTAATTCACTTACAACCCACACGCACACATGTTTCCCCCATCCTCTCTCAAACAAATGGACAATTCGAAAACGGTTGCCAGGATATCCGAAATCCTACCAATCGCAATGACCCAGCCATTCGAGCAGGCACTTTCAATCCCATCTGACCATCGCCTCCCACCCACCTATTCAATTTTAGGGCAATCGCAACCGTTCCAAAATGATACGACGCGGAGCCAGAACATTTTTATTATGTCCGGCATTATGCTCAAAATTGGTACTCCATTCAGCTCCATGGGGTGTAATTTCTCGTGCATAGGACGAAGAAAGTATGCTTTCGCCACATATTCCGGGTCCACTGTCGAAAGTAATTTCGCAGCCAAAACCATTAGTACTGAATCCAATCCATATTCGTCTGTCTGCGGCAGGAGTCCTGCGAATTCGTGGGCAAGTGGCTAGCAAATCCAACACGGACTACGTGTATACATGTGGCGGCGATAACATTTAAATCCTTTCGAAGAGATTTACAATGAAAATCGAACTAGAAATCGCCCATGTTGAGTCGCATTTGGTGAGGGTTTCGCTTGGATTTGTAGGGAATTTTATGGAGATCTGATACATACACGTATGGGAGGGTGAAGAGGTTTTAAATAAATCTGGACGTACTTAATCCAAAAGTATTTCCTTTGAATTAAATGGCAAAATAAGGATTTCCCCGAATTTAAGCTCAGGATATATGGAGTGGCCTCGTAAAATGGATTCCATGCTTCAGTTTACATGATTCAAGGACTATGCCTTACCTTTACTTACGTTAACGCAGAGGATATGCATTAAGCAACATGCATATAGCTAAAAACTACTGGGAATAGTAAGATACTTATGTAAAGAAAAACATGGCGATACCGAGGTGCCGGGTGCCCATTTGTTGACAAATCGATGTCCTTCTGTACAACTTATATAGGTCGCTGTGAATCTCCTGCTCAAACACGTCAACGCAAACGGGACCGAACATTTTACAAATCTTTCTTTCAAACCGGCTAAGGATCTCTTCATCCGCTCTAGGTAGAGTCCAAGCTTCAGCGCCATAAAGCAGGACTGCGATTACCAAGGTTTGCCTTAGATATTCAGGATAGGGCAATACTACTCAACTGCCTTCTTAGTCCAGAAAACACAGCGTTTGGCAAGAGTTATTATCGTTTAGTTTCTCCGAAGATGTCATTGTCAGACTTTACAACTGAGTCGAAGGCCCTTACTACCTCGATGCCGATATTGTGTATCCCTTCTTGTTGACTTGGTCTTCGTTGGACTTATTTTAGCGGCTTCTGTTGCGAACGCACTAGTGACAAACCGCTGCTGTGTTCTGCCAATATTATCTGCATTCCATAGTAATTGAACAGAAAAATTGCACAAAAAAAATTGCGTTTTTTTTAAATCAAAGGAGTCGATGAGTGCGTTGGACTATGGAGTAAGAGGTTCAAGGTTCGAATCCCAGTCGGAAGACCTAAAAGCTTTTCATGGCCTCACCTCTCGCGAGAATTAAATAAAAACTCAAGTGATTCCGTTTAGTGTCTATCGCTGACTGACTTTTATTATTATTTATTCGAGAATTAATAAGTAGGTATCAAATATCAAATGCATTAAATTTTAGGAAAGTGCATTTCATGCAAATGGAAATGCTTTTATGTTAATGAACTTAATATGATATGTAGGTACAATTATGCTGATCTAAATGGAGCAACGACTTAAGGTTGTTGCTATACATGTTTACTGGTGGAGGTCACCATACAAATATGTAACTTCTCCACCCTTTGTTTTAAGATTCTCCTGAATCGTTGGAATCTCAATTTTTTGAATTTTTGGTTCTGACTTGGTAACATTATTAATTTTTATTTTTAGTTCACGATTTGTCTTAGCTATGCAAATAATTACAGTTATTATTACTATGAGTATTACGAACATTGTTATGTTACTAGCATAATTAATTATTCTATGGTAATTCAATTCTTCAATATGTTTTAAGTTTTCAATTTGCTGTATTGATTCAATTTCTTTAAAGTTTAATTTTTCCGTTATGTTAATTTTTTCTTCATCTTCATAATGAAATTTTTGAATAAATTCTAATTGGTAATTTACAATAGTTACATTTAGTATGTTAATAGAGCAATTGTTGATATTTATTATAAAGTTTCCAGTAAGGTTTAATTGTCTATCGTCGCATTGATTAATTACATATTCCTTTTCTAAGTTTATACATATAATGGTATTATCATCAATCTTAGTTATTCTTTTTACTGCGTTATAGCGATAAGTACATGCATTTTGTGTTATACATGAATGGCTTAGATTTAGTTCTTTTAAATAAATATTATTAATATTGTATTCATATTGTAGGTTATTTATTTCTATAAGTTGAAACGCTTCGATGTCTATTTCTTTTTTCTTGTCATTTGGAATGGGTATAATCATTTTAAGTTGGGTCGTAATGTAGTCTTTCGGTAATTTTACAGCTATGATAACTCTATCTTGGTCGAATCTCAAAAGCCCTATTCTAGCATATTCAAGTTTATAAAAGTCTATATGTGCTATTTTTAATTCCATCCCGGTCAATATACTTGGATGTAGTATGCCTTGCTTAGCAGAAGCTATATTGTCTAGTATGCTATCTATTTTACTTTCTAATATTTGCAATTTTAGTAGTTGCTCGGTAATCAATTGTTTCCTTACAATGTCTTTTTGGTTAGATGCGATACTTTGGTAGGTATACGATAATGTTTCCCTATCTGTTTCTATTGTTTTTTTAAATTTATTTAATGAATCCATGAACTGCCCATTAATTTTAATTTGTTGATTAAGATTTGTTATTGCTGCATGATTATTAGTATCTACAACTTTCATATGTTCGAGGATGTCTTGTCTGTCATTGTCGTCCATTGTCCCAAACAACCATTTTTGTGTTGTTCCTATAAAGTTTAGAAGTCCTCTTTTCTGTCTTCTGAGTGGTATAATTGCATGAAGTTTTGCTTTGATGTTAAATATTTCGTTCTGTATTTCCGAATTATTTGTTAACTGTAGAGTTTGTAAATTTAGTTCAATTAATGCAATTGTTGAAAGTATTTCCTTAGTGTCGATTATATGCAAAATTGTCTGGCTATTATTTATTACTTGGACTGGCCCTAGGTTCAGAGTGGTGTAGCCTTTACCTGTTTGTATTGGTGTTATTATAAGAGTTGCTTCCGCTGTCGTTATCGTTAGTATTGCCATTATGACCGTCGGCCAATAGATTATCTGCAAATTGATTTGGTCTTTTAGTATTTGAGGCGTGTACATTTCTTAGATTATGTTTTCTGTAATATGTTTCATTCTTATGTCTTAGGTGTTTGTAATTTCTTATATAACCTTCACTACGTTTTTCTACATAATTTTCCCTTGGAATATTTCTTTTATTTATTATTTTTTTCTTTTTCTCTTCTAGTTTGTTCTTTAAGTTTACCGGCTTTGCGTTCTCAGCCTGATTTGGAGTCATGCCTAATGTCGAATGAAATCTATTGTTGTATATTTGAATAGCCTTATATATTTTCCTATTGGTTGAAATGTCTGTGTCTTTTATGGTTAGTAAAATTTCAAGTAACGTTGAGTGAAATCTCTCTATATCTGAATTACCTGTATGAGAGTTGGCCTTTGTCATATGCATTTCTATTCCTTCCTTCCTGAAGTGTTCTTTTATGTTTTCTGAATTGAATTCATTGTCACAAACTATTTTTCTTGGTTTTCCGAATTTTGTCAATTGTTCATCTATGCATTCTAACTTACTTGTCCAATTTTTACTTGTCAAACTATATCCGTAAGCTTTTTTAGTAAATTTGTCTATAAATGTCAAATATATTAATTTATTAAAATGATAGATATCCATGTGTAATATTTCATTTCCTTTGTTCGGAGTTTCGGTCAGCTTGAATTTAGGCCTTATTGGTTTTCTGTCATATTTCCCTTCCTGACAAGTCTGGCAATTTCCTATTACCCTTGATATTTCTGTTATCAGTTTTGGAAAATATATTTTGTATTTTAATTGATAGTATGTTTCTACTACTCCTGAGTGGTTACTTTCTTCGGTGTGATAAAGAGATATTTGTCTATGAACATCTTCAGCTTTTTCTAAATCTCTTGCTCTCTGTGTAAGCTTATAAAATATAACTTCTTTATTATGTCCATACATTTCGATTAATACTTTCTGCACTTTATTATATTCCCTATCTTCTACTTCAGAATAAATACCGATCTTCCCTGCTATAATTGTTCTATTGAATAGATCCCTCCAGTATTTGTCATCTTTTGTCATGTCAACCTGAATAATTCTTTTACCATGCAGTGTTTTTATTTCATTTTGAACTGAGTAAGTTAGTATTAACTGAGTCTGATATGTATTTATAATTCCCTCTTTTATTGGTATATGATCTAACAATTGTTCATCTACTGAGTGTGCAGTTTCCGAGGTTTCGTTTATTTCGTTTGGAATTCTGCTTAGGAAATCTGCAATTTTATTCTCCTTGCCTTTTATATACTCAATGTCAAACTCGAATTCTTGTAATTTAAGAAGTCCTCTTTGAACTCGTTGACTGAATTTTTGTCGTAGTTGGTTACTAGGTACATCTCTTCTTTCTTTATATTTGTAACTAGTATATGCCCGATTACTACTTCGTTCCGTTATTAAGTTACCTTCATCAAACCCTACATATGAATACAATATCATTTTTATTTTATGTAAATCATATTCATCCCTAATTTCTCTAGCTAAGTTCCCTCTTGCTAGTTCCCTAATCTTATTAACTACCAAATTATACAATAGCGATTTTAGACTATGCTGCTTATTTTCATACATTATTATTGTATGAATATCGGTTAATAAGAACTCAATTTTATTGTTTAAATCTAAAACTGAACTTACCCTTAAATTATTTATTTTCCTTGTGATTTCTCCCTGGTCGATTATTGGTCTAAACGTCAATCCAAGCAGGTTCCTCGCTTCATCCCACGTTGTTATTGCATTAGTCAGCAGTAGCTCCTTTGCTCTTCCAGTCACCTTGCATTGTGCTATTGCTGTCCATGTAGTGGGTCTTCTGTCCTCCGGTGTTAGGCTAATGTGGTTGTCCACCACATTTATGAACTGCGTTAGCTCTTCTCTATTTCCAGAGAATTCTTTTATGTATGAAATCTCTCTCATTAGAACTAGGGCTCGGCTATCAGGTTGTTGAGTATTGGCCTCTAGTCTAGCGAGAATTTGCGCCATTGTGGCCAGTATGGTATTTGGGTCAGCTGCCATTTCGGTTTCTTCCTCTTCCGCTTGTAGATTTCTTCTGGAATCGTGGAGTATTTGTCGCGAAATGTTGGTGTCTTCGGATATCACTATTAACGGCACTTATATCTTTCTTTTCTGTGTGCTGCGACTGATTTTTAGTCCGCAACAATCACTTGAATTCTATTTTTATTTTATGTCTTTGTTACGACTGATTTATAGTACGTAATAATCACTGCACTTTTTCTAATTAATTGTTTTCATTAAAGACTGATTTGTAGTTCTTTAATGTTCAATGTGGTTCGTTTTTTTTTCTTTTTCTTTCAAAAACAACAAAAAAAAAAATCCGTACGACTGCGCCAATTAAATAAAAACTCAAGTGATTCCGTTTAGTGTCTATCGCTGACTGACTTTTATTATTATTTATTCGAGAATTAATAAGTAGGTATCAAATATCAAATGCATTAAATTTTAGGAAAGTGCATTTCATGCAAATGGAAATGCTTTTATGTTAATGAACTTAATATGATATGTAGGTACAATTATGCTGATCTAAATGGAGCAACGACTTAAGGTTGTTGCTATACATGTTTACTGGTGGAGGTCACCATACAAATATGTAACTCGAGCGTCTGACAAACATCCGAAAGTACAACTGTCCTGAGAAAGTTTCTCAATGTCAATGAGATCGTTACCAACCTTGATGGAGCAGTGAGTGTTCTCCATTGTCATTCAGCACAATCTGAGGAGTTTGACAAGCATGCCAAACATAGAGATAGCTCTGTATAGCTCATTGGTATAAATGCTGTCTTATGCGGCCTTAAAATCGATATAAAAGGGGTGGGTATTGATTTGGACTTCTTGGGCTTGTTCCAGGATCTGCCAAAGTGTGAAAACTTAATCGACTGTGGACTGTGAAATGTTTCAGACGTTCGCACAATATGACATAAAAGATCTAGTATGTGAAAATGCCTTTTGAAAAAAGGTTTTACAGTCTGAGTAATAGCTATAATTTTCTATTCAAAAACCGACACTTCTTCCTAATCTAAAGGAAACGGTGACCATTTAAGTCTAGTAGCCAAGCCCAATCACTAGCTCCACCTGATAGCAACAAAAGATACCTCCAGCTACTGCAATTTAAATTAGCTTCTAAAAAATAGCAACTAGATCTTGAAGTTACGTTTACACCTCAACAAATACCAACCAATTATCTGTTCATATTCTATTTCACAGCCCAGGTCTATCTCTACTCAAAGCGCGAAGATCCTGAACGGAAACCTGCTTGTTCATTGTCGAAAATACTTTCTAGATCTTCATTATTACAGCAATTGTAGAAAATACACAAATTTTTCTCCAGTTTCTATGTATTGTGTCTCCTTCGGGAGCTTGCCAAGCATTCCATTCTTCGTATATGAGTCTGAGGACTGACGTGCATATTCAATGAATAATTTGAAGCTCAAAGGCCCAGGGGCTTCCTGTCTGACTATAAGGTAGTCAAGGCCTTCTCGCCATGGTCTTGAGTATTAAGTTTCCAGCTAAGTTCTTTAACGAGCATGAACCCTAACTTAGTGTGGTTAAAGTCTACTTTTAAGGATTTTCTCTACCCAAAAACAGAGATGGCTCTCACCCTTTAGATTTAAAAGCTTTAGCTTCTGTTGTAACCATGTTGAAGTGTGCCAGTTTATCTATAATTTTTGTATGTCAATCTTCTTGTTTTCGAAATTTCTAACCTCTGTTTCTCACCTAAGCCAGGAGTCAGTTCTTCCTTCCTCTTATAGACTTTCACGTAAAGAGACTCTTCAGCTTTCTTAAAAAAGACCCAAGACTCACAATTAAATGAGTCTAAAAGCCTTGAAATACTTTGCCTAAATCCAAAGCGTGATTGATGGTAATTCAGTAACGAAATCCTTGTTATTCTTCATAGTGGAACAAATTACCCGCAACGTCTTAAACATGTCCATCGTCCTTCAAAAGCCCTTTTGTGCCCTAAAAACCTTTAATGACCTACACTCACATTACACTCACCGAGCACACCTCGTAGTTCCGTTTTTAAAGTGCAAACTTTAAGAACAACCCTCGAACTACCTCGGTAGTCCATAAAACCACACAGCCACTGCGCACCAATAAAAAATCCACCCACTCCAAGTTGGAGAACTCTCCATCCGGTAAACGAGTATGAGTGCATGTACGAGTACATAGTCCTTTTCCATTTGTTTGGAAAATTTTTCTATTTAATTTCACATGGAATCCAGGACATGTGAAGCCGAACAAAAGTGAATTTGACAAAGTTGCACTCTGCATAGGCTGGCATTTATTGAGAAAGTTCCATTCGCATGATTACAAAGTACAGGACCAAACCAACTCTCTGGCTACGTCTAACCACAAATGAACATGGACTGTGCCGTCTAATGCAGTAAGAACGAAATTTTGTTTTCCAGTCCCCAGAACTAGGTCACCAGTGTACGAGTGAGTATAATGGATCCGCCATCCACTTCGCCAAGTAAATGGTGGATGCCTACCCAATTTCATGAATACGGCTTGGCAGGTTGGGTTGGATGGTTGTATTTATATTTTTATTGTGCTCCTTGTTCTTGTCTGCTGTGTCCTTAATAAACTCCCCATCATGCTGCGGCTGGAGGGAGTAATGAAAGATAGTACTTGGCTGGCTGGCAGGAGGTTCTAAATCCGATTTATTTGAATTTAGTGTGAACAATATCTCTCGCGCCGAGTGAATTGGCTTTGTGTATGGCGTAAGTTTCGCCCTGGGAGGCCTGCTGTGAGGTTCCTTTTTAAATAGGCCGAGAGCTTGATTTGATTTAAAGGCCATAGAAATGTGTGTGCAGGTCCTGTCAGGGAAAAGTTTTATTTCTCCTTGGAGTGCGACTTTTAAAGGGATTACCATCATAAATTCTTCTTTTCTTTTAGTGCATTGTGGTTGGCTTGGTCCTTTTTTATTAAGTGACGCTAATTAGCGTCATAAAACCCAACCACAATGATTCAATTTAATGTTTTCAATTTGTGGTCGGATTTAGTGAAAGATTTCGTGGCATGGATGACTGACTGTTTTGTGTTTTGAATAAAACGCTTCAGAGATTCCCATCTCGCAGTTGAAGTTGAGTAGCTACAGAGAAAGTTGAAGGAAATGGACATTTTTTTTGTTAAACTTTTTACTATGGACGACTCATCATGGAATCAAATGCATTCATTGGAAAGATTTGATTTTTATGCTGACGATGATGCCAGTAATTACGCCAAAGCGATAAATTCACCTAAATGGTCAACGAACATAAACAACTCTCTTAATGAGCTCTCGGCCCATAAAGAGTTTCTGACTGAAACACGGCTGCCTTCGATCCTGGGCACGGTGCTTCCAGTTATCCAGACCAAATGCTCTGGCATCCGTGGTAGCTTGATTCGGTTCAAACGCAGATTCGGTTTTCCTTGTTGTTTCGAGCATGAGGTCTATGATTCGTAGATTCTCTTTGCTGGAATCTTATTGTCCATTCGCTCGATGAGGTCGAGCCAGTATAGTCCATGTGTTTTGGCTTTTTGGACAACATCCACATCTTGGTGTAACTCATAGAGCTCCCAATTGTATCTTTTTCTTCTCCTTCCTTCGAATTGGCCAGAAACTGCACCACTACCTGCTTATACTCCAGCAGTCGACTCCATACAGTAGAACTGGCAGGATCAATGTTTTGTAGAGCCTCCACTTCGTCTGCCTAGTAAGAAGTATTGAACCCATTTGTTTCGCCGAACCGAAGTACCAGCAGTTTCCCAGGATAAGTCTTCGCCGAATCTACACTAAAATGTGATTCGTGGAGTTGATATTGAATCCTTAACCACTTCAAAGTTACTGTTGTCAAAAATAAAGCTTTGTCCTTAACGGTAGACCACCAGTATTTGGTTTTATCCTCATCTAATTTAAGACTAACTCGGTTTGCCTACTCTTCAATTGCCGCAGAAGCTTCTATGATACACTGGGAGTTACCAACGGTATGGCTGTCGTCTGCATATCCCTGTAGTAGAACGGATCTGTTGAAGATACCACCTATCGTGCTCACAATTGTCCTTTACACGATCTGTTCCAGCACCGTAGAAATCACACTGTAGCGCACCTCCTTGTCGAAATCCGTCTCATGTTTGGAATAACTCGGAGATTCTGTTCCCAAATTGGACAATGCTCTGCTTATTTTCCAGCGTCACGCAGAATAGCTGGATCACATTTTTCGAGATCCAGCCCTCACACATCGCCTTGTAGAACTATCATATGCGGCTTTGAAATCGATGAAGAGATGATGGGTATCGGCTTGAAAATCATTGGTCTTTCCCGAGATTTGGTCGTTTGTCGATCTACCGGGTCAGAAGCCAAGCTGGTAGATCCCGATAAGTGTATTCCAGACAAGTTTTCGACGTTCACCCATCAATCAAGAGTTCTTATATCCTTTCTTGGTGATGGAACATATAGAGTTGTAGATCTACAGTCGACTCTTTGGGTGTGGCTTCATCCATCCATACTTGGATGATTTGTTGCATGCACCCTACCAAAGCATCCGCTATTAGGCTATCAGACTTGGTGGTTTTGTTGGTTTTCAACTGTCAAGACTGGGAGCTTCTTTAATGACTGGATCCGAGTTCCCTTCTTGCCCTATCAATCTCTCCACTACTGGGTTACGGTGACTAGGTTTTCGTTACTGTTTCGAAGAGTCCGCGTTCTGGGCTTGAAGCCAGCTGCACGTTGCTTGTCTTTCTAAAGAACATTCGAGTGTTATTCCTATAGGGGGACTCTTTGATATCTTTCAGCTGGAAGACTACGTATTGGCCCTTTTCGAAGGATCTCTCCTCACTTCTTCTAGGTCCTTTGTAGATGTTCATTTTCGGTCACCTTTTTCAGCTCGAAAATAAACAACAACTTCTCTAAACTAACTGAATCACAAAAACGCACAGGAACCCTCACAAAACCCACTTTAGAAGCTGACATTTGTCCATCATATCCTTTGTCCATCCCACACTGACTGAAGAAGACAGGAATCTTGGCATTTTCCTATTTATATTCCAGAATGAAGCAACTATTCATCTTTTTAAAATACACCACTCGCCTATAATTGAATTATAGCATATCTCTACGTCCACTTCCCCCTTTCTTCAGATTCCTTAACGTTTCCTATTAACTCCTTACACGAACAATACAAACAAATTCCAAAAATGAAATTGAAAAATAAATAAAGCTTCACTTCCAAACATCGCCAATCTAAATATATCTTCCCGGATATTTCCAGGAAATACCTTTCATCAGCTTCGTTTGCAAAATCCTTGTCAACATCCCATCTCCACTGAATAGCAGAAAATGCAACCATTAAATCCTTCATCCGGCATTCCGGTTCCTAGCTACGTGTGCATTCTCTCTTGCATATGTACATAGACACGAGGGCACATACAAATGGAATTGTCGATAAAACTCCATGTGTCCAAGGTTTTCAAACTTCGATAGAAGGTGTCCGCTTTAGTTGCACAACTGAAGGACATACATGCTTCGGTGGATGTAGTATTGTGTACCTTACATCATTTGAGAGAAGGATAATAGAATGTATTATCCTGTTCAACATCACGTAGTCCCACTATGTAGAGTGACATCAACCCAACGTACAGCACTAGCTGTCATATTCCTTGACACATGTTGTCCATGGTTGGATGTTCTGATATCCTCCATCCGTCACCAGCTTCATCTCGGCCCACTGTCAATGAATTCCTTCGTTTTGTCGGGACATTCCATCGCGCCGCTCTAACTTATTTACAGCCGAAGCGATAAAGAAGAATTCCTTCTCGAAATTGTAGCCGTTTTACGAGGCCAGAACTTTGATGGTGGTGTAATGTATGCAAATTTTGTTGCCACCTCGGTGTTCGGCGTTGCAGGAGTTTCCAAGGAACTTATCTCCCACCCACCCGGAGTGCGGAGGATACTCGAAAATTTGGTGTGCAATTTGGTTTAATAGTTGAGCTGTAAAATGAAGTTGTGTCATATTTTCAAATTGAAATTACGCTCTGAATGAAATAAAACTGGACCAAGACGGACCAAGACGAACTAAGGCGGGAATTGTGTAAACAATCGTCCTGGTGATTGGATTTTATATTTTTATTCAATCGGCAAATGGTTTGGCAGAAGTTTTGCGATTGGAAATTGTAGAAACTGAAGAGGAATTTCATAGGAGCAACAAAGATGGTGAAAGCAATCAAATGAATGAGCTTTGTACACACATGCCTAGCAACTTCCTTATCGGAACAGTCTCAAATAACGCCATTGTTATGGAGATGACTTTCAAGCCACCCATCCAACTGCGTCGTACTAACCAAATGCGGAAGCATCTTTCTTAATTCCAATCGGATTGGCAACTGGCAGTGGTAAGAATTGTCCAAAATAACAGTGTGAAATAGCACCGTGAAGTAACAGTATGAAATAGTATGAAATTTGTAGAACTGATCTTGGGCAAATCTTCAATCAGAGATTGACATTGATGTTACATTGATGTTAGCTGGACACTGATGAACTCTGCCAAAGCTGTGGCGGATGCAGAAGAGAGCATTTCCTATTCGAATGCTCAAGCCTGTGCAGAACTAAGAAAACGTCCCTCGGCTAATGCGAATTCGAATCCATAAGCGAGGTGTAAGAAATCCTCTATCAACCATCCTGACATTTGTAGGAATGTTATGTTGGTTCAGTGAAGAGAAGCTCCCAAAGGTACAATCAAATTTTTGTCTTCGTTTTTGGGTTATGTTTATGTTGCCCGACGACTGGACTATCAGCTGCATATGCCTTATCTTGTAATAACTATCGAGGCATATCCCTGCTTAATGCAGCATATAAGATCCTATCCAACGTATTGTGTGAACGCCTGAAACCTTTCTGCACCACACTAATTGGCACGTTCCAGTGTGGCTTCCAACCCTGCAGATCCACTATCGACAAAATGTTCACGCTAAGGTAAATCCTGGGAAAGATCAACGAATGTCAAGTCGAGACTCACCATCTCTTCATCGATTTTAAAGTCGCATTTGACAGCATTCATTGTCTTGAGCTCCACAAAGCGATGGCCGAATTCGGGAACCCCCGCGAAACTGATCTAGATGTGTTACATGTCAGAAACAGTTCCTCTCAACTATTCGCAACATGTATCGAATTTCGGCAAGGAGATCTGAGTCATCTGATTTCTTCAATCTTGTGCTGGAACAGGTAGTTTTAACACGGAAGGCACTATCTTCAACCAGTCTGTCCAGCTGCTGGGATACGCAGACGACATCGACATAATCGGTCGCTCCCAACACGCCCGTTACAATGGTGTTGGCTTGTAATTTTTACACAATTTTCACATGACAGCGCATCAACTTGTCTGAATCCAATTCTGACATCAAAGGTCTCGGTAAGGTTGCTTCCGACCTTCATGGAGCAGCAGGCGTTCTCTATGGTAATCCTGCACAATCTGACGAGTTTAGCAGCGAAACAAAGACTAAGCAAGTGTCTGAATAGCCCGTCTCTATAACTTCTGTCATATGCGGCCTTAAGATCGATGAAAAGAAGGTAAGTATCTATCTTGAGATTTTTCCAGGATCTATTGGTGTAAAGCCGCACTCATAGGGATTAATCTGCTCTTTAACAAATTGTTTATTTCCAATGTTGACGAGACTAATGCCTCTTTAGTTGGCAAAGTTGAGAGGGTCGCCTTTTAGTGCATCGGGAAAACGATGTTGAATTTCCATTCATTAGGCATATTTTTCTCCAACCAGATCTTGGAAATGAGTTGGTGTATGCTCTCCACCAAGTCATCCGTGGCTGCTTTAAACAATTTGGCCTACAAGCCGTCGGCCATAGCAGCCTTGTTGGACTTAAGTTTAGATATTGCGGATTGACATCGGAATTTAAGTCATCGTCGCCATTTACCAGTTTGCAGAAGTGGTTGCTCCATATCTTCGACACCGACAGTGGCTCAACTACAAGGTTTCCTTGTTCATCTTTAGAAGTCTCTGTTGGGGTCTATTTACCTTGACACGTTAACCTATTGGTAAATCTTCGGAACATTGCACCTCTCTACATCATCGATCGCGTGCTTATCATGCTCGTTTCTTTGCACCTTCCGGATAGTTAAGTGTCCTCCCTGAATCAATCCGACAGTGTAATAAATTTTGGTATGATCAATTGTCTCTTTCCTGACAGCTCTTCCATGTCTTCGAAGTGATATTCGCCGAAGGCTGCTTACCTAGTTCTACATGAGCTTGAGCATCCGTGTCACCTAAGTCCAATATACTTCATTAAGCCATTTTTCGAAGTTGTCCACTAACTGGACATTTACCCAAGAAAGGATATTGGTCCCAAAAAACTTAGTCTATGCAAGTGATTGACACAACTCGCCAAATTCATGGACACTCGGCTTTTATGGAATCTCCTGCTTTATCTATTCGAGCAACATTACCCTTCAGTTCAGTTGACAACTAATAAAAATCAAATAAACCCAGCCCCCGAAAGAAGACCAAACCCCAAATCCCATGCTTAGTCGGTAATTAATTAAGTCAGCCATTGAGAGAACCCCAAGCAGCAGACTCCTCCGGACGCTTTAATTTGCAAATTCAAATAGAACAGCAGAAGGAAACCCCTGATGTAAAAAAAAAACCGGAAGAAACTTGTTAAATTACTCGTGAAAAATCTGCTAAGTGTCCTTCGAGCAAAAGGAAAAAAAAACACAAAAAAATAAACAAATACCCAGGGATGTTGCTGCTCCCGAGTATATGAATCCACTTACATATTTCTTCCTTCTTAAATAAAAAGAAGAAAGAAAAAAAAAACCGTACCCTATTTAAGATTTATGCGATGTCCTTGAAGATTTATGCTGCTTAACTCACAAAGATCTCTTTCCTTTTGTCCATGAGGTTTTAGCTTTCTCCTTGTTCTGCTGCTGCTCTGTTGATGTTACTTGACTGTGTGCTCTGTGTCCTTTGTAATATTTTATTAAATAGTGAACAGACGACATAAAAACAGCTGAGACTATAAAGACATATTGCTCTGGGGCATACTATCCTGGTTTTGCAGGAAACTCCTCTTTATTTATGCGGAAATTTAAATTTATTTATTTCCACCCCTGCGGTGTTTTTTTTTTTCTTTTCGTGTAAATTAACAAACTTCTCAAAACTCATTTAAATGTCCAACGATATTCAACAGATTAATAATGGAGCAGGAGCATCTACCTTGTGTCAATGACTTCCACTCACTTCGTTCCTGTCAGAATTCCTTGACAATGGGAAATCATGCGACGACGACTGGGTACAAATGCAGAACCGAGTAGAAGGATGACACATAAATGTCCTCATAAATTAGAAGGAATATTACTACAGCTGCAGATATTCCCTGGTACAAAAGCGAAATGAGAAAACAAGAAAATAAATAAGTGAAACGAAACAAATAAAAAAAGCAAAAGAGAGAAAAAATGTCCTTAAACGAAAGGACGACAAGAAAAAGAAAATAATTGCGTATACGCCATACTACTACTCATTCGCTTGTAGCATAGTACTCGTAGTCCTATGACATTTCTATGTTGACGGATTAAATGGTAGAACGAATGGCGGCGTAAGGACATGCATACAAGATTGATAACTTTTTTAAAAAACAAAATAAAAAAAAATACAAAAGCAAAAGCGAAAGAAGCAATTAAGTTTTTTTTTCGGACGTTTTTTTATTCTTCATTGTGTTGTGTCAATAGTGATGTACTTAAGTTACACTCACAGAGGCGAAGGATGTGTGTTAGTAGCGCACAGTGGCTTTTGTGATGAATCAAGGACGAATGAGGGAATCAGTTGGTGTTTTTGACTTTTTGACATGCAGTTTGTCTTGAACTTCCTTGACATGACAAAGTGGCAATAGCAAAGCATGTGTCAATGTAACTTGTATGGAGGCTTGACGTTGTTAAGGTAGATCCACTATGTTATGCACAAAGCGTATAAGTTCAGTAACTTTATGGGAAAATGGAAAAAGGTGTTTCTAACGACAGCATTGTCACACATGCGACCAGTAATTTCTAATTTATGTGAGTAAAGAGTTTTTGAGAGAAACTTTCATAGCGTGCCTCGGTTTCGAAGATGGTTGTGGATAAGAACCCTCAATCAGGTGGATGGAGATTTTGATCCTCTTTGCCATTCTCTGCAGCAGAGATTTGTACTTCTTTTTGTTCTGCCTATAATAGGCAGTGTATTCAGCTTTTAAATACTTATTGTTAGTAGCAAACGATTCATAGAAATAACACCTCCAGATAGACATTGATTCCAAGACTCTTGTAACCTTATTTTCCAACTGACTACGTGGGCATCTGGAAAGTTATAGGAATAGTACTAATGAAGAGGAATAAATTTCGATTGAAATGTGGGCCTAATATCCCCAAAACCGTAAAAATTCCTTTCTTGTCGAATAAAGCTTGTGATTGCCTTCTAGAACATGACAGTTTCAAGAGTTTCCATTTTTAGAGGAGGGAGACCCAAAAATTCATATTTCTTCTTTAAGTAAATGAGCCCTCACTTTGTAGATATAATGCAAGATGGTTCGAATTTGTCAACATTGTCGACCAAACTTGAAACAAGAAGCCTTAAGGAGTTTAATTCTTAACCCAGGCAACGGACTAGTGATCTGCCTAGACCCCAAGCCTTATAAGTACTAGTTGGCTCTCTCGGCTTCTGTCGTGTGTTTTAAAAGTGCTTAGCATAAATGAGTAAAAGTGAACGTATACACAAAAAGTAGGCATGTCCATGCATATTGTATGGATGAAATGTATAGTAGGCGAATGTCAGAGCCAGTCCAAGAGAGGACACTTCTCATCTCTTCGAAAGAGAATGGGGTTATAAGTAGAAAACGTATTCGCAGAAGTCAGAAGTAAGCCTCATACTGAAAGTTAGATCGGTGTCCATAACATTAGTTGAAGGCTGCTTACAAATGGGACTTTTTTTTCCTAAATAGTCTTTTTTCAGGGACTCTTTTATTGATTCAGATTAGGCGATGTTACCCTTTGCTATGGTGATGATCTAGCTGTTAGTAGCAAGCACAAACTTATCGTTTGTACTAAATGACTTGGTTTAATGCAGGGCACCTTCGAGGCTGGTCAACATCCTGTAAACCTATATTTAAAATCCAAGTACAAACTAACTAATCTTGAACCTGAACATTTATTTGATTATCCCCCGACATTATTTTGGAAGACTATTTGAGCTAGGGCGCTAGTGGGCGCCGTGGCTCAGTGGTTAGTGCGTTGGACTATGGAGCAAGGAAACTGCCCTTCGGATACGGCATTAAACAGTAGGTCACCTCCATTCGTGTAAAGAATATAACAAGCACAACACGAATGGTTGTGAGAAGCTAGGCCTTGGGTCCCATCGACCTGTTGCGCCAAGTATTTTTTTTTTTTTTTATTTGAGCTGGGGATGTTTTTCCATGGAAAATGACTGATCTTATGGCTGGCCATGAAGATAAACAGAGAATTTATTGCGTGTCTGCCTAAATTCTCTGTGCCACCCAGTTTCGGTTTTGGCTAGAGAAAGCTGAAACCACAGACCACATTTGCTGTCCTACGCTATACTGCTAGGTTGTATCTTCGATTCCAAATGTATGTTGACAGGCACTTTGATTTCCCTTTACAAACAACCAGGACTAATCAACCTACACTCTGTATCAAAATATTCGAACTACCCAGAAATTACTAAACAGTGTTATTCAAATTTGTACTTTAAATTTTGTATTGCATCCGCAACACATTTTTAAGAGAATATGTAGTGAAAAAGAGAATTTAAACTGTACTACAGGACAACTTTAGCGACATCTTTGTTTTCAATTTTTCAACAAAGTTCTGATTCTCAGCTGACCATATTTATAGCATGAATTGGTTCGAAGGTTGCTCCCATAAAGCCAATTCTAGCATTATTCCAGAAACAAGGGGAAATTATTGAACCCAGTTTTTTCTAATAGGACTTTCCTGATTTTAAATGAAGATAAATTCACAAAAAAGTTATTTCCCGAATAAGAAATTTCCCTGGAAAAGGTTTAGTCCTCGAATTTGTCGGTTTAATTTCCCAAATAAAAACATCCCATCGAAGTTCAAATCAACTGAACGAAACAGATTGTCCTTTATGGTCCTTAAAACAAGGATTTTGAATAAGTCGTTACATTTCCGGAGGAGTGGCTATTTACTACTGAGGCACTTAGCAATCAATCCTTCTAATATTTTATAAATTCCTACTTCGTTTGTTATAACTATTTGGATCTTCTACGGAGAGGTTCAATGTAACTAACGTTTTCTCTAACCTAGACTTCTGAAAAGAGCGCTTATTTTTGATAATAGAACGAACCAATCTTATATCCTAATAGTTTCTGGTCGACCTGGATTTATGCTGAATTACGCTCTCATTAGCCTTGCCTTCATACAGCGATAGACATATTAAGGTACTAAGTTTGCCTACCTACTAAGTGCTAAAGCTGGGTGGAGTGCATCCCTTTTCGGCCATCCAGCGCAGGTATATTGATCATTTAGCTAATTGAAGCTAAAGGTCCGCTCCTAGTAGCAATAGCTTTTAGAAGTTACGACTTGAACCCTACCTTGACCTGTTGCAATTAGTTTCACTATAGCAATATTTGAGTCGTTTGTGTTGTTTGCCAGTGCTCTGGCCAGTTCAAGAGTGAAATCCTTATAGCTGATAGTTGATTGTTGAATATCACAATGATACCTTAACAGAGAACAAAGTTCAATCAGCAATTTTAACTATCAAAAATGTACAATATTACATTTTCCAAGCTTGACCAGGTACACCCGATTTCTTCCAAATTCTAAACGGTGGGCAACTGAGTCCGCCGAAGTCTAAATCATGCGATTTACCTTTTATGGTTAAGTTGTTTGTACAATTTTGTCCATTTGACTCAAAACCCTAAGGAAGAGGAGAGAGGAGACGATATTGCATTTGAAGTGGACCAATCGACTTTGACCATCTTTCACTGTGGTCCCCCACATTGCTTATGGGTTGGATCGAGGGCCTTTCTCCGCAATGATTTTCGAATGGCAGGTAGCGGCAAGCTGAGTACGCCAACGTCTAGATCATACGCCAAACGTTTTTTTATTAAGTTTTTTGTTCAATTTCGTCCATTTGACCCAAAATGCTGAGGGAGAGGAGATGTGAGACGATATTGCATTTGATGTGCACCAAGAGGATTTTTTCACTCCTGACCCTGTTCACCCAACTTCTTCCAAAATGCGACATAACGACAAACCGAGTGCACCAACGTCTAAATCATGCGATTTACGTTTTTTGCTATTTGAGCAAAAACGCTAAGGGAGAGGAGCCATGTGACATTATTGCATTTCAAGAGATTCATTCCTTTTCTTCCTAAATGCTAAATGGTGCACATTTTTACTCCGTTTCGCTGTATAAATAACAGCATCATTTTCTCATCTTCCTAGAACTTGCAAATAATCAAACTGAACGCTCATCACCACCCAACACTCTTTCCTCCTGCGTCCAATCGTTTCCCATTTCTTCCACCCTTTTCTTATATGAATTCCAACAAGAGAAGACAACATAGGTAAATAAAAGAAAAACTACTTTGAGATTTTTCAATACTTAATATTTATTTCTTTTCATCATTTGCATCTTTTTTTTGTTGTTTTTATATTATGTTTTGACTTAAAGTTAAGGTATCTAGTTTCTTTTTTCTTGTTTTTTATTCCATTTTTCTTATGTGACCATTTAATATCGATAAAAGAAAAAATATATATATATCCATAGTAAAGTACTCAGTGGAGATGAAAAAATTCGAAATAAAATCATTTTTTTTTTTGTTTTTTCTTTCTTTTTCAGCAATTTGTGTGGGAAAAAGAGTAAGTAGGTAGTATAGAAGAAAAAAAAATATTATATTCTATTCATACGTTAACGCCGAAGGAGAGGCATGGGACACCATCTTTCCCGTATGTGAAAGTTGGTCAACCTAACTAGGATCACGCACGACAAAAGAGTGCGCTCCTATGCCCCTCCGAAAGGACATTTCACACTTAACAACAAAGAACACGACTTTTTTTTTTTGTTTTGTTAAATATTTTTGTTTTTAAATATAAGTTCTTAAATACTCATAGATTTGTTGTGAGATTTATTTTGCTCTTCTAACATAGTTTTCTTTTGTTTTGTTTTTCTGTTTACGATATTTCTATTTCATTGATTAAAAATTAAAACAAAAATAAAAATTTCAACTGAAGATTTTGTGTTAAAGGTTAAGTTTAAGTATCATTGAGTGTTTATTTGTTTTTTGTTTATGAAGAATAGAAAATTATATTTCTTTTTTTTATAACTAATTTGGACATTTTTTTGTTTTCTGTTAGTTACATTTACATATATACTTAACTCTTCACCGTTTTTGTTTTCTTGCACGGTTTTTTGTTTAATTTTTTTTTTTTTTTTTATATTTATATATATAATTTATTATTTGTTTAAGTAAAATTCTACTAATGTTTGGAAATTAATTTAAAATTTCATGTTTTCTCGAGAGTTTTTGTTTTATATATAATTAATAATTTGATTTATGAGAGATTCAGTTTTGTTTTTATTTTTATTTTTAATAAAATTTTTGTGGATGGAAAATTTAAATTTAGTTTTTTGTGTCTTAAGTTTAAATTCTTGTTGTGTCTTGCTTATATTTTGTTAGACAAAATATAAACAAATTATAGGGAATCATAAAAAGGTGGGAAGCAATAGCTTCGTTTTTGTTTTTTGTTGTTTTTGCTAAACCAAGACTAGGGATTTTTTTATTTTATTTTTCTTGATAGGGGGACAGGAGTTGAAGGAGCAAGAGTGGTGATTTCTTGGTTGTTGAGTGATCTTTCTTTTGTATTTATAATTTTTTCTTGTTATAATAGATTTTGTTAATGTGTTTTGTTTTTGTTTTGTTAGTTTAACCGCTCTTAAACAACAGAATTGCCACTTGACCTAAGTAAAAGTAAATAAAATGACGAGTCTCGTGTGTCACATATGAACCGAAATTTCTGCCAACAATGCAATGCCATGTGGGGTTGTATTTCTTGTCGAACTCTTTTTTGATGTATGCGGCAATGTCCTGAAAACAAAAATGAAAAGATTAGATATGTGATGGAAAAGTCTATGCATCACTCATTGTTTGTATGAATGAGTATGCAAATCAAAGACTAAGACAAGACCCTCCTCTCGCTTTTTCTTAACTATAATAAAGCAACGGCGACGTTCTACATTTTTTGCTTGGATTACAGCTTTCAGAGCAGATGTTGTTATTCATGAGGCTTTGTCAAATAGCTGGGAACTCACATGCGCAGTACAAAACAATAACCTCTCACCCACCCAGGTATTACCAACATTTACTTCGTTCAGGAGGTAGGAGCGACCTTAATAGACATCACCTCCTGCAAGAACGCAAGGACATTCTTCGGCTCCACAATGGTATGCTATACATTGAACAGCGAATCTCCGAATCTACGTAGAGCTGCCTTTGAAAATTTGACAAAATCAGTCCCGAATCATGTTGTTTACTTAGGTTGTCAAACTTCCCATTGTTGCAAAAAGCTTGGATTTTAAAAAGCAGGAATTCTGTCCAAGCAACAGTTCTAGAAGTTACCCTCAACATAATAAGGACCACTCCACTAAAACGTCACACTCTGTTCTATCTCTGTGCCCGAAATCTGCGTTCCTTACTGGTCTAACATTGGGAAGTTGTTTTAGATGTTTTTCTTTTGAAAAAATATAAGGATGGTCGTGATAAAGAAAAAGATCTCTCATACGATAAAACTTTAGAGAGCAAAAAGGAAGCAAGAAGACAGAGAAGACCCATAGCTTCAGACAAGGTGAAACCCTAGATAGTGTCTAAGAACAACTTTTGTTATGTAAGGTATGTATGTATTCCTGGGATAAACGATGATGAGGAAACCAAATACTGTTTCGATATCGCCACCGGAAGCAGCAAGTACGCCGAATTTTGCAGTCCCAGTCGGCAGCCGCCGAACTAATGTAATGTGTGGCTAGAATCGTCTGCAATAACCTAACTTGTTACAGTGATGCATCTGGGTTGTGTTCCTGGCAAGTAAAGCTTTGATCCATTGAGCATAGTACTCCCGGCAATTGCAGCAATGCGGGATACTATTGACACGAACTGCTTCGAATGTATTTTTTATTGGATTTGACAAGCTAGAGCCACGAACCAAGCAATACAATATTCGAGCAGATTGATTGAAACGACGATCTACCAGGGAACAACCAACACTCAATGCTACAATTGTGGAAATGGAATCCAGAGCATCAAGAATGATACCATAGAATGCACAATCAGAAAGTATCATGGGACAATCCATAATTACTCCTAGTGACTGGTAGAGACCATTTGAATGCATTTGGTTACGGGAGATGAACCGACCTATCCAGTCAGGAATCGTTGAACTAGCGACAACTCCTAAGCAATAATAGAACTTGTACTTTTTAGTGAACTATGAACAGGATTTGTTTTATTAAAGACACATGTGCATGAATTTCCATCAACAGCAATCAATACATAAGCAAAGGTATTGATATTTATTTCCGGTAACCATCCAAACCTTCTATATCACCTTTTTTCGAGCCCTTATCCCAAGTTTTTTCCTATTTTCACAAAATTACCAAATAAACCAACCAACCATCCTTAAAATAAACCAACTCACCATAAAAGAAACCCATAAACCACAGTCCATTACGCCACCAATAACAAGGACCTTGACAATCTCAGCGCATGCAAGACTAAAAAAGCCACAATGACCGAAATTCGATTCATCATCCTTACACCCCTCGACTCAATAGCCCCCCCCCAAGTTCCACTGAGACATAAGACGCAAAACCACGTGCTAAGTTTGTTCATAAGCTCATTACGATTACACGCCGTCCTAGCCCTGCGGCTTTTAACACACAAACTGATTTACATTAGCACGGCATGCTGGCGACCTCTGAAACAACACAGGCTAAAATATTGCTAAGATTATGTTCCAGAGTGGACAACACATTTGACATAAAAAAAAAGTAAAACGAAAACCCTCCACACAACACGACTCCTCTTTTGAATCAATACCTCTGCTCCACGCTGTCAACTGCTTAAACTAAAATTACCTACTCGCGCTTACATGTGGTAGTGTTAGTGGTTGGCGCAAGGCCAACCCCCACTCTCCCCCCACTCCCAACACACACACACACAATGTAATGACGCTGTTTATTAATAAAACCTTGACAAATTATCCTGCCATACACAAGTAGTTGTAGACGACGACTTGCCAGAAGTACATAATTGCTTTAGAACAGAATTTCCAAACAGAAGGGAGAGCAGAAAAAAAAAATACATATTCGAGAATCAATTAGGCAGACGTCCATCCTGCGACCCATTGAGTTTGCTAATTGAGCGCGAGCCTTAAAAGAAAATAAATATGCACACACACACCACCTAGCGAACGCCATCTTTCCTCTAAATTTAGAGAAAAAGGATAATAAATAAATTATTGAGGTGGTGGTGGTGGTGATGGTGGTGGAGCCGGGAAGCGCGATACACATAAATATTTAATGTTGCGGTGTATAATTGAATTTCTGTTGACATTTCCCCAAGGAAAATCTATTCGTGGTGAACTTGGAAAATTCAACTTTTAATTCGTTTTAAAATAAAAACCTAAAGGCACCGCACTCGGCATACGGACGAGTGCATACTCAGATTCCTTTTAAAATGGCAGGCAAATATGATGACAGACAAGTGCTTTCAGGAGACATTAGTGCCTACTTTCATTTTTATTGTACTCTTGTGGTACATTGGCCAGAGTCGCATATGAAAATGTAAATACACAAACATACAGAAAAGCTACAATCAAAAGCTACAATCCGCCTAAAACGGATCGTATGATATCCTGTTTTCCCTGTTATACATATAGCCCCTACGAAGTGGAAAGGGCCGCACGCCATTTTCTTTCTCAAATTACAACGATATCCTCGAATGTTTGTTGATGTTTTATGCAAAATCGGTTTTTTGATGAAAACGCCTACAAAAGGGGGGCGTGGCTAAAATGATGTATCTATAGACGAATTGTAGAGAACTCAAATACCTAAATATTTTGTCTTAGTAAAATTTTTCGATTTAATGCAAAATAGTGAAGTTATGAAAAAGCGGGCGGATTTCAAAAATGTTTACACTGGTTACTGCTTCTATTTTTCAGGAACCCAGATATGAATTTAAATCCTCCTAGCTCAAAATTGAAGGCACAAAAACTAGTGACGCGGACGGACGGACCACTCGTTCTTCATTGATGCTGGTCTAATACAAAACCATCAAAATGACTAACTAGACAATTATCTGCGGACTACACATCTAGGTCCCAAAAATGTTTTAACTATTTAAGTACTTCCAAACAATAATAGAAGGAGAAACATACTGGAGACGCCAGTACACTATCGATGAATCGTCATCGTCACAGCTTCAAATTATCGATCGGGCCCGAAACCGGTGCCGAAGTCTTCTTAGAATAGCTAAACACAACCTCTCCTTTAACTTCAGTTACGATTGGGTGACGGTTAACGCAGTATCAACATCGGATATTCCCATATACATCGACAGTCAGGGAGTCGTTAAATCTCTTGCATCCATCACTACGAGATCTAAGCAGTGAAAGACTGCCGGCGCATATCTCTGAACAAAACAGTTGGACAGTGCAACATCACCCTTTGCTGGGTACCAGCTCATGGCTTAAATATTATAAATGTGACCGACATGGAGGTCCCAACGTCTTATGCCTCCATTATACCATTATACCTTATCAACGCCAATGCGTTACGTGAAGATAATTATCGATGGCATCAACAACGATGCACGACCATAAATAAAACCACTTTCATCGAACTCCTAAAACACAAGATAGTTAATACTCTCACCAGACACTGTGTTATAGGAAGGCATTGTCAAAAGATTAGACATTCCCTACAACGTCTTCTGCAGAAGCTGTCACCTACTATTCACGTGCCCTGCACTCGCCTATTCAATGATCTAAATGATCTCAGTGCTAAGACTAGCTCTTTCATACAAAGGAGTAATTGTTCCCAGAATAAGAGGTTGACCCTCTTATCACACACATCCCCAGCACAAGGGACCTTCCCCTGGTCTAAATGCGGTTCTTAACCAACCAGCCTATGTACTTATTAACTCTCTCGGAAAACATGGCTTCTTTTAACCCACTGCAAGTCTGAGTTGAAAAAATATTGATAGACAAGAGCTGTTCAGGGACTTCGGCAGCACGACTAAGTCGTACATACTTCCACTTGACTTCACATAAAATTCAAGTCCGACACACGGAGTCGAATGAAGTAGGCGTGGCATTCTGCATTTTTGAAGGAATAGCATTTATTAAATGTTAGAAAAGTGGGCGTAGCTATTCCAGAACTATCTTTGCCTGTGTGCTAATATGTATATCATTCAGATATGAATTTTCAGCTCAATCGCTACTTTTCAAAAGAACCAGGTTAGCAGGAAATCCGTCCAACCGTTTGGGCTACAGTCGATCGTACACACAGACGGAAAGAATTTCAAAATATTTCGCGAAACCAATACCAATACTACAAATAGAGAGGTGCCATTGCTTGAATAAGGTTAGCTGAGATGTGTAGCGACAAATCTGAAAGTCTAGTATGTGGCTAGACCGTAACCTATAGTGAAGATAGATTATTTCATTGCGCTGTAAGTCAACATGGTTACATAAATTGTCTTCAACCTCACCTAGAAGAAGATAAGATAACGACATCTACAAGTTTAAGTCCAACAAAGCTGTCAGAACTAACAATCAAAGTAAAGAGAAGGAGATCATTTGGTAAGAAATATATGTACGTCAAATAGATGACAAGATGTTACAAGAAGGTCACACGATCCATCCCATCTAGTCAGGTAAAACACAAGTCCCCTACCTCTGCGTCTGAAGTTTTCAACATTCCAAAAGTAGGAAACGCAAAAGTATGCATATCACCCTTGTTTTTTTTTTTTTTTTTTTTTTTGCTTTCAAGACAAAACTTCTAAGACTGTTCTATGAATTACGGTGATGTATAAACTACTGGGCACAAGATAAACTGAACTTGAAACTTCGCTAAGAATTAGTACGCCACTCATGCCAGGTAAAGGTATGAACTCCTTAGGAAGCTAAACATCCTGAGTATTAACCCTCACCCTTATGCTGAAAATGGTAGTAATTGTCAAAGGAAGCTCTGTAGAAAGCCTTTACAGCGTCATCCAAAATGAATTTAGACTAAATCAACTGTGTCACATGGCTAGACGCAATATAGCAGGAATCTACTACCTACCTATGGGCAGTACACTTCATAGGGACTAATCCATTCTCCAGAATAGAAAAGCAGATAAACAGAATTAGAACAAGAAAAGAAGGCAAATCTCTTGTATCTTGGCAGGCTAGAAAACATGGTAAAGAGGATCTTTACAGTGAGCTCAGCGGAACTCCGGAACTCATTACACAATGACATAAATTACTCAATTAGTCAAAGCAACAGTTGAGAGCATATGATATATGATTTGAAAGATCTGGTCTGAAATGAAATGATGTTCAGAATATGGTCTAAACCACCAGCAAATGACTGACTTGACCTGTGTCACAAAATTTTTGTATATCCCCAATTCTCTGAATCCGAAATTAAGTTTATTTGAAAGTCGAAGGTTGATTGTTATAGAAATTCGGAGGTAAAATCATCTATTCTTTCCACATATTCCAAAGAAATACCACTCAACGTTCATATTGGTATTATTAAAGTAATTCAAACAGAAAAGAAAAATAAATTCAATACCCATGGCAACTACTTACGTATGCACGTAGGTGTACCACTATCAGTCGCCATAGAGAACCCACATTTTATGAACTCGACTCTAACAACAATCTCAATAATAATTCCTTTTTCCCCAGAAATACAAAACAAATACTTGATTCAACAAAAAAGAAGACTGCTCGTCTGCCTGGCTGCAAAACGACAGCAAAGCTCATACCACGCAAACCGCAAAAGAAACATAAAACTCCCATTAGAATTCTGATTCTGCTGCACTGCACTGTCAAAGTTTCAAGTGCACCCAGTTGTAGCAGCAGATTTACTGCCTTTTCTTGCGAAAGGAAATTTCGCAAAACTTTGAATGTTTTAAAGGTTTTAAATAGTTGAAATTGTTTGCCCTGCGGCTGCTAGATGGCAATACGATGGCAACAATGGCCGAGGAGATGGGAACATCCCATTACGTCCTTACATTAAAAGTAAATTTGATTTGCTTATACATTTCGCATTCAAAATTGTGGTTCACGACCTCGTTATGCAACCGAACGCCAACGATTTGTTTTCGAAATATGCGTACCTATCGGAGAACGACCATCGTTCGTCATACTGTTTCCAAAAAGACTACACAAATGCACTACAGATCCATGGAAACAGTATTATAGTGACCATCTTTCATCAAAAGAAGTACCACTTGACTCGAAGCACCTGAGTCGCCCATTTTCATAAGCTCAGTGGAATAGTTGAGTAACAATACAGCTCCCAGTTGAAAATCTGTTAAAAGTGAGTAACTGGCCAGAAAATCTCATTGCAATTGTGGTTATATCCGCCTCCACTGTTTGCAGCAATAAAAACTTTGTGTTTAACACAAAAAAAAGGCCAAAGTATTGATTTGTACATAGAATTGTTACAAGCAATTTGGTTCCTTTGAGACTACTGGTTGGAGCCACCATAAAGCGGTCTAGTAAAATTAATCGAAAAAAAAATACATAATCAGTTTGGATGAATGGTGACTCACTAACCTATTTTTTTGTTCCTTTTCAAGTTTTTTGTTTATTTATTTATTTCTTTCTTTTCTGTAATAATTGATCGCAGTAAAAATAGGACTCCCAGAGCACCCCCACACTCCTCGAGACAGACTGGATAGTAGTCACGAAAGGTTGTGATATATTCCGACTAAGTTAATTTCCTTTGTTATATAAAAATACGTCTAGGAAAACCTTATTCTTGTGCTTCCCCCACACTTCTCGGGCTACGGGTACTAGCAGCACTACTCGCCCTCTTTTTGGTGTCATTTATCGATTAAACAATGAATCACTTGATGGTTTGTTGTGGAGAAGGCTTCATGTCCTTTCTAACAATGGGGAGGGAGGAATGGAAAATTATTGACGACGTCTCCTATACCTCTGTTGTGGATGGCGGTTTTTGTTAAAAGAGGACGAAGTTCTAACGATGGTGTAAGAAACGCAGGCAGACGTTCACTGTTGTTATGTCCGATGGAAGGGGAATAAAATGTGCCAAATACAGAGAACATAATAAATAACATTCTTATTATGTGTATTTGGGAAGAGGAATGTTAGGGATACACTAAAGCTTTAATGAGACGTTTTAGGGACCTGTAGTTATTGACTTTTTGACAATAAGGATATGGGTCACGTTAACAATTACATTTATATTATAGTTCTTTGCTGACAAAAAAAAAAACTTCATGACTGTGGAAATTCAGCAGCTTCGAGTATAGTTTTATGACCATCGAGTTTGCATAACATATGTACATGAAACCAATTGAATTGCGAAACGGGCAAGGTGCAGATTTTTGGGATTTGCTTTAAGCCAAAGGACGTTGTGCGATCTATAGGTATGCCTGATGAATAAAGACTCGTTCGAACATTAATTCATTTAAGGATGACCTGAGGAAATTTATTACAAAACCAAAATGTTTCACCTGCACATTAGAACACAAATTCCCAGTAACCGTGGGCGTCGTTGCTCAAATGGTTAGGGCGTTGGACTTCGGAACAAAGGGTTCCACGTTCAATCCCTAGACAACACCTAGAAATCCTTTCAAATCTCAACCTCTCCCGAGCGTCAGGAAAACATCCGAGAGTACAACTGTAATGGGAAAGCTTGTCATATAACAAATTGGATTGAAATATATCATTAAACAGTATGCCCCTTCCATTCGTGTAAAGAATGTAACACGCACAACACGAATAGTTGGTCCCATCTACTTGTCGCGTCAAGTATTTTTTAATTGCCAGTAAAGCAGCAAAGATAGTGTAAGCTAAGAATTTAGCAACACTAACCACTAGACCCTATATTCTCTACCTTATGCCATCTTGCGTTTCGGACTGAACTGGTCAACTCTACTGCTCCAGCGAAAAAAATTCAACTAGACCTTGATAATTTCAGTCACATGACCCAGCATCGAATAACTTAGAACGAGATCCGTCAGCTCCTTATCTCACCGAAATAGTCCTCAGGTTTGTCCTCAGGATTGTTTACGAATGACTGGCTACTCGTCAATGGTAAAAGAAAAAAAGAAACACCGATCAATGTTTTGACTCAGCTGAATCTTCCCAGCAGAAAGGAAGGCCACCAAGAATCTGACAAGTGTGGTGGCGTATACGTAATATTTGTTCAAGAATTTTCAACATGAACCAGGAGGTAGGCGAATCTGGGCACAAAATGCAGAACTTTTCGATTCGAGTGAGCTGTATCGTCTCGGCAGAAGGCAGTGATAGCAAGAATGTGACAAGTGTGGTGGCGTATACGTAATATTTGTTTAAGAATTTTCAACATGAACCAGGATGTAGGCGAATCTGTGCACAAAATGCAGACCTTTCCGGTTTCTGTCTTGAGTGAGCCCTATCGGCTCAGCAGAAGGCAGTGACAGCGGTGGCGTATACGTAATATTTCGAGAATTTTGTTTTTGTTATCACGTTGAAGAATATGACCAGTCATCTATCTGGCATCAGTACGCAATAAATTATGATACGTGGTGTATCACTAATCATGTATTGGAGAATGAAAGCATATCCCGGGAATCCTATGACTTATAGCAACTACCAAGGTGTCTTCCTACTAAATGTCACATATATGTAAGACCGTATTCGGCCCAAGACCAAATCTTTGCACTAAGGAAGGTTTTGGACAGTACCTTCAAGTTTTAAGCTGAAAATTACTATCTTTTGATCATTACTGTCCTTACTTTGAGCTCTATAAGACGATAACCCAGAAATACCGGGTTAGTATTTGCTGTACAGCAATCTTCCATCTGGTAACGTGGCATTAAAGCTCAACGACATCCATTCTACTCTCTATTCCCTTAAACCCTATCTTATCTGTTGACGAAAGAATCACATTCCCTACACTGTCACGTGGATGCACTGTGCATTACAATCCTAACCTCATCATTGTTATCCTAATAGGTTCAAATTATCCAAACCGTATTCACACTTGTGTCCCGAGCCATTATTACATGTCAATCATAAGCATTAACACCTGCAAAGGTCACGTTTCAATCCACACCAACAGAACTGCACAGATTATTATTTTTGCAAAGTGACATAACATTATTTCCACATCACGAAATGATTTAAGTACATAATTACCGAATATAATCTAAATGTTCACACACACCGGAGTGTGTCGCACGTACCTTATTTATCTTACTTGACTCATTTTGCGCGTATACTTGTCTGTCAATTGCATGGAAAACAAAATATTCCCCCTGTCAGAGCCAACAACACGGTAGTGGCTGTTCTCTGCACGGTCTTTTCACTTCCAGTTGAACTTTGGCAATATCCTCCTCTGGCTGGGATGGATATAGGGCAAAGTTCAATTCATAAAATGACCTTTATGCAGGATCAATAAACAAGGCGGCAGGTGTGAGGACAATGTTTTCGTTTTTTTCTTTTTACCCCCTTTTTGTGGCTGGTTAAGCCAACTTATTTTTTGTTCAATTGACGCAATTGGCACTGATTCATCTGAGATTAAGTCTTAATCCAACGCCCTGGATGCTAATAATAAATCTTTTGCCCTAAGTAACTAATTACACTGAAATTCTTGAACATTTTCTATCTCCTAAGATAAACAGAGAACTTCCAAATAATTATATCTATCTGCGGGCGCGACATCAAGTCCCCTATAAGTATGGCTCGGAGGTATCACATGTTTCTTGTCAGTGAGCTCATAATTCTTCGCCCAGTTGTTTTCCTTTTGCTCGTTTTGGTATTTATAAGAGACAAACGCACACACTCATACGGAGACAAATACTGTGAAAGTAAATAAACAATATAATTTATTCTGTTATCAATGATTTATTCAGGAATACACACAGACGTGTAATCAAAGGTTGACACTTTTTTGTTCGCTTTAGTAGTTTTGTTTTCTTAATAAAACCTTATATTTGGTTATGCTTAAGAGAGAATTAAATACCGTTACAGCAATGCTTTTGCCTGCAAAATCGATAAAGAATAGTCTAACTGTTCATAAATTATAGCTCCTTTCGGTGTCATTCTACTGAGTGCATGACTCAATAGAAAAAAATCCATGACCACATAAGGGGGAGGTAAATTTCGGTTTGATATATTATGCAGTTTCCTACTCAGGTAAGTAGGGGTTGACAGAGCTATTAGAATGATGAAATGATGTACAAGACTGGGTCGTACTTTGACCTACATTTTCGGAACGTATACTATTATAGGGTCCGAACCACGGTATGCTGAAAACCTTCTTTTCCAGGGTATGTAACAGCAGCGAAGACCAACACCCTCCCGTCAGGCAGAATGAATCATTGAATCTAGACGATGACAGCAAAAACTTTCGCTCCCCTGACCTAAAAGAAGTGAGGATAACAATATTCAAGCTAAAATCTAAGAAGACTGCTGCCTCTGACGATTTACCACCCGAGCTGTTCAAAGCAACTGGGAATCACAGAACCATGTCTAGTTTTGGCATTTCTGGCAAACTCGTCACATTGTGCAGAACAACGATGGAGAATTTCCACTGCTCCATTAAGGTCGGTAACGATCTCATCGAGACCTTTATGTCAAAAAGGATTTAGACAAGGTAACACGCTATAATGTGATTTCTTTAACATCGTACTTGAAAGAATTGTATGACACTCACAAGCCAACACCAGAGGCACAATCTTTCAAAAGTCCGTGCTTCTAGCTTCTTCTACTTCTAGCGTAAGTCGATGACATTAATATTATTGGAAGAACCAATAGGTTGTCACGGGAGCGTTCACTAGTATTGAAACGGAAACTGCCAAAATGGATTTAGCGGTAAACGAGGGCAAAACGAAGTATATCTCGGCTCCACTATCAATTCCAAAAACAACACCTCAGGTTGAATAAAAAACCAAGAACAACTCTTGTTAATCGCTGTTCCTTTGACCTGAGATACCTGGAAGACAGCCTCAGTTGCTTAAAGAAAGATTCTTCATAAAATTTTCGGTCCCGTTTGGGTTAACGGACTGGACTGCATATAACTAAGGACCGGGCTAACTGGGGCCTGTTGGTTGAGTTCCACCTAAGTAACTATACTACGATACGGTTGACATTACTACAGGCGTAATGCTGTGCAATAAAAATTTCCTTATGTATCGCAATTTTTAATGAACAAATGCAACGATATGGCTGTTTATGTCTTCCGAGAACTACTGGGGCGTAATGCGATTGTATATTGGCCGTCGACAAGTCAGATTCGATTTTAACAGAGGCAGATCTGAAAAGAACCAACGATTACCGATTGGAGAGTCCCCACGAGCCGAAATAGAGACGGGACGCTGCTGTCACCAGCAATTGTTGAATGACAAGTACGAAAGCAAAATAAAATATCGTCGAATCTCTTATGAAAGGTGTGCAGCTGACTCGTCCAGGGTGAACAAATGACCAACAATGTTGTAGCTAAGAACTTTAAAATCCAGCCTCAAGATTTGGGAGAATAATGAGACTGAATATATTATGTAGACATTTATGTAGAAGTTCTTCGTCTATTTTAGAGCAACCAGTAGTTAAATTGTATTCCAGTGGGCAAGGTATCCAGCACCACAAATTCTAATGAGAATGCTCTCGATGAAGTGATTGCCTATTTGAAAAAAAAATCTAGAACACATGATTTTACACTTCGTTTCTTTAGCAACAAATCTCAGGAAGTGGTCCTGGGTAAGACCACAAGTCTGTTGTTAATCCTTACTGTGAAGCTTGATGGATGACATTATAGTATGTATTCAGGAAGGAGTCACATTTTCTTGTAATTTGACTCGTTTTTTTTGTTGAAAAGCCGGTATATTGAGGATTTCGAACTGATAAATAGCCAGAGCCAACGACAAATGGTATTTTTGAAGTAGACAGACATGTGACGAAAGCTTTGTTCAGACGATTGTCAGGCTTACAAATGTGATGGCAATTGCTGCAAATCAGTTGACAATGACAAATAAATTTGGGACGTTAAATTGTCAAGTCACATGGCTGTCAGATTGTGTCACTATTCCTGACAATTTATAGTTTTTTCTCACAATATTGTCAGTTCAGACGGTTAATACATAATTTCTGGCCAATAGTCTGAAAAATCTAAAATTAAACTCGAAAGAATAAGAAAATAGCCACAAAAGTGCCTTATTATTTGGACGAATACGTACTACACGTGCAAAATATATCTCACTGAAAACAACAAAGACATCTCTGAACAAATTAATTGTCAGTTGTCATAAGTATCGCACGGGTGCGAATTTCCAATGACTGCAAATGTCAGACCTTTTCCTGTCTTGAGTGACACACAGATATACGTAATATTTTTTCAAGAATTTTCAACTTGAACCTGGATCCTACATTCTGACCCGGTTGACAATTTCATTGTCAGATGGCGGTCTGCCAATGGTCTGACAATGCTTTGTTTACAATATTGTCAGACAAAAATTGATAGTTCACAGGATTGTCAGATATGTATGTATTTGGGACAATTGTTTCATTTGAGTTCGAGAAGGGCCAGATTTTGTCTTTATTCACAGCAACAATTGCATGACAAGATTTCCTCCTGTTGGTGTACGCAAAAACCATGTTCTTCGCCTATAGCCTTCGGGCGATTCCAGAAAAAAAGAAGACTGCCAAAACCATTCGAAACACACAAGGTGTCCTCCCGCAGAGCAGAACTCTCTTTTATTTGCAATTTACCACAACTTTAACAACTATTTGGGGAACAAGAAAATAGAATAAAAAAATCATTCGAAACTCACATCTCAAGGGTAATAATAAGGTCGTCCCTACTCTCCATGTAATACCTGTCAATTTACATGATTTTTCCTCTTTCCTTACTTCATAGAAAAAAATAGAAAAAAAATTTTCCATAAAGCTATTTTCACCTTTAACAGCAATTGTTTTACGTACACCTCTTGGGCTCTAAGGAATAAAAGTCCATCCGGTAAATAAAACCATCTGCGTGTCAATTCCCTTAACATCTTAATCCAATTCCAGCACAATCTGCTGAATTGTTGTCCCCTTCCCAACGAAATCAAGTCCGTTTACCCCATACAACAGGCGCAAATAAAAAAAAATAAATAAATACCGAATCTACTTATTATGTGCGGACCACACTAACTTTCTTGCCCACCGCAGCTCTATTAAAGCACCACGATGAAGGTGATTTAATACCCCATAGACTCATGTTTTAACCCCAAGTAAACGTGACTAGAATACACTTTCTTTCTCATTTATTTTGTTTTGTTTTTCTATTTACCTTTTCTATATTGTACTTTTCCAAAGCCTGTGTCGCACAATCAACAGCGTCCTGTTGCATCTCTTCGCTCATATCAGCATTCTTAATGACAGCTTTGCGATCAGACATTTTTCTGCTAGTTTATTGAAACAGTATACACCGAAATTAATCTGCAAAAAAGGATAAAAATAAGTACATATTTATAAATACATTCATATAATGATCATCATTAGGCCGGATTAGATGGCTGATCAAAGGGATATCTCGAAATCAAAACAATACCGCTTTGTACATGGTGAGAAAAATAACACTTGGTATAGTCGTACTTGCACAGTGGTATCAATTACAGCAATTATGCCTCCATTACCATTATCGCCAGGAAATCTCCTTAACTACTAAGGAATAAAAGAAAAAATAGTCGCCTACGCCTAAGTCACCCTCCTCTCCTGGTGAGGGGACTGCCATATTGGGGTCACAGTGAGGTTCAAAGCTTCGGTAGGAATTATCTGAAAATCGCTGAAGTTTGTGTTTCTTCCCCATTTAACAATTACCTTCTCCTTCCTTCTCACCACTCTCTCCTTTTTTTTTGGTATTCAAACGATAAACGGTCGAAGGAATTCGTAAGGCAGTGGAAGCTCCTCCTTATCCTTCTATTATCATCTTGCTCATTATACGCCACACCTGGCAACTAATCAAATTTGTTTTCCATTTACACATGAGAGCAGAGAAGAGAGGATATTCTGGAGCGAAAAGTCTATGTTTGCTCATTTTGTCGTTTGCATAACGAAGGTGTGACTGATGCATTTTGTTGAATCTATTGATGCACAGCAGCATCAGCATCCAGCGTCTAATGACTTCTGGTGTTGACGTCGTCGTTGTCGTCGTCATCGTTACCTTGAGGCTCAAGCTCAAGCAGAAAGTTATTTTCAGATTAACAAATACACACATACGGGTACATAGGTATAGTTCGTGTGTTTTAGGCCAGATGAGGTGTAGGGAGAAACCCATTAATCCACTTCTATACTGCTTTACTCCCCCGCACGCTCGCTCAGTCTTTTGAATTTATTTAATTTACATTCGTTTCTGGAGATTCTAACGATGGTAGTTAGGGGCTTGTAAAAAGCAGAGAAAACAAGAGCAGCAGCACCACCACTCTCCAGTGAAATGAAGGGTATGAAAGGCAAAAAAAAAAACCTTGACTCTAATAAAGTACAAAAGCCCGTACATCAAACTGGTCTGCCATGGGTTTTAATACTCATTCCATAGGGTGGGTGGGTTATTTTTATATCAGATGCTTTCCTTGGCAAAGAAAAATTATCAGATTTAATAATATCTTTGGATCCCAACAGATTATTTCTATTACTCATGAGATTTATATGAAGTACCTTCATAAGGCATAAGAATTGGTGTACACCAAGGTTATGCTCTTAGTCCCTTGCTATTTATGGTTGCAACTAGACCTTTTAAGTCGCCAAGCAAAAGGTGGAATATTCCTCAAAGCATGTATGCACGTACATACAACCTTCTACATTTGTAAAAGATGCTTTTTTTGTGATAAACTCTTAGTACGGATGACTGTTAAACCCAGATGTGGTTTATTTCTAAGACAGGAAGACAGTTTCGCAGTCTGGTATGGAAAGTATCCAAAAATACCTCTTTCCACCTTTGATTAGCTGCTGTATACGATGGCAATATTCAGTGAGTCAGATGGTTCTATAAGAACACAACAATTTTGTATTTAAATAAAACACAGAACAATTGAGATATACATATATTGAATTCGATCTCGTTCATATGACCATCACGAGCACGTTTGCAGCGATTGATTTTTGGACCCAATGTACCACAACTCTTTCACACATCTGGCGTTCGATATTTATCCTGAGCTCATCTGACTTTGTTGGCATAAAACATCGATTTAACATAAAAAGGAAACGAACGACGTTCCACCGCAACAGCGAGATGGCCATTCGACCATTTCTCAAGATTACACGATTTTCTCTTCAACAGATCAATTGTTTAAACAGTTGTATGGCATGTGGCACCATCATGTTGGAACTACATACATATCTGTGATGTCAAGTCCATCCAATTCAGGACAAAAATAATCCTCTAACATGGCACGATAGCAAAGTCCAGTGACCGTAGCGCGGTAATTATTTTCATCGACGAAGAAATACGATCCAATCCCACCTCCGGCATGAATCCACAGTACACTGCCACTTTTTGTGGATGCAGTGGAGTCTCTTGAAGCTCGATTTTGGTGTTCAACAATGCATATTTGCTTATTGACGAAGCCATTAACCCAAATCTGAGCTTAATCGCGAAAGATGAATTTTTCGATGAAATTCAGGATTTTCTTCAAACTGTTGCTGAGCCCAATCGACTCTTCTGGAGTTAATCTGATTTTTGTAAGGGTTTAGGCGAAAATTCGGCACATAGTAAACTGAGAGATTCTCAATTCCTGTCAACGGAGTAGAATCGACTGATTTGACTCATTTTGAGCTAAAGCACTGCGGCATACAGTGCGGTATTATCGGAACTACGATCGCTGTATTGTCTCCCTGGCACAGCAACATTCAATAGTGAATATCTTGACTCGAATATATCCACTACACTACCACGCACAGTCTGTTTGGTGGCACGATTATCATGATCGAAAATCGGAGCAAGCGCTCTTAAAGTTGAGACCACCGAGTCAGAATTTCTTGGTACAGTGGATGTCGCTTATAAAGACGATGAAGGGACCGAAGAAATATGTCCATTATAACCGGAGGTTGTTATATCAGACGGAAGAATATTCAAAAATATAATGAAATCTACCAATGACTGGACGTAAAAAGCAATATCGTTACAAGCGACTTCTACTGTAATTTTAAATACTTTCCAAACGTGGCTCGTTCGTGAGATTCCATGATAAAAATGTAAACGTTGACTGACGTTTTGACATTGACAGGTCCCTTTACTACAACAAATCAGCAAATACTGAACTTTATGCATACTAGCGGGACGAAAGACTGGCAGAATTTGTCAAAAGTGACGAAAATTTATTAAGTCAATGCCTAGTGTTTAAGTAGTAAAATCAATGACCAGCTTCTACAAATTCCTTCCACCTATTCCCCAACTCAATAAGCTGTTAACAGCGTCAATCGAATAGAGTTAGAATCACCAAATAAACAAAACCCTTTCCCGAATGCATTACTCCCCCCACAAATGAGAAAACAGAGATTTTCAACAGTCAACCACTCGGGGTTCCATTTCTATCTGTGGGGACATGATTGATTCACGATTTACAAAAGAAAAAAGCTTTTGACCATGAAAATCGTCATCCTAACTCAATAAGCAAAGAAGGAAAACCAACCAGGATAGGGTATACTCCATTTCATTCGTCCATAATGGACACCAGTTTGTTTTTGTGGACTTTGTGTGTATATTGGGTTCGCTTTTCTTTACATTTCGTTTTTAGGCCGATATTCCCGAGATTTTTTTTCTGCTTTTTCTCTACCAACAGTGTCACGTCATACATGCTGTGAATAACGTTGACCTCATTACGGTCTTTTGACAGAGCAATGGTTATGATATGATATATTCTATGGAGGTTCCCTTCTCCTAAGTATGTGCGTGTGTATGTGGAGAGTTGTTGATATTTTCCTTTTCATTTTCGTTTTATTATTATTGACATAACGATTGAGAGACAAACAAGAAATGGGATTAGATGTGCAATATATGTACAGAAGTATGTCAGAATGTATCAAATAGAATAGATTGGGGTTTGGATTAAGGATGTCGCCAAGAGAATATTATTTTTGTGTTTTTTCCTTTCCTCAATAACCTACAATATGTTAAGTTCGTCAGAGCAAGACAACATAGCCTTATTTCTTTTAAGTGATTCCACTTACCGCGTTGTGTGGATTTATCAGCAATTCCTTGAGAGACATTTCAGACGACTCCTCACAGTCGTGACTTGTCAAGCGATATTTAGTTCAATGTCAGCATGGTTATGGCATTTAAATTCATTCATATAAAACCACATGAAGCCAGGACGCTTGCAGTGAGAATGAAAAGTAAGATTGACTTTACGTGATCACTTTCCACAAATGCACGCATCTTTTAGAGCAAACAAGCCCCTCTGTGGTTTTCTTTTTTTGTAAACGCAGCATGCCAAGCAGTGGCAGAATGGATTTTATAAACAACAGGAACTGGTTTACGAACAGGATGATGGTGGCAACAGGTTGGGTGTTTGTAAACAAAATTCTTGTAAACAATTTTGCGCGAACATCTGGTAAATACGTTTCCCAAATTCGCAATTCGAATCCAGTATAAAACTGGAAGATGCCATCCATTTTAATTCAGTTGAGTAATCGAAGAGTTCAATTTATTTGTTTTACTTTTCCGCTTTGTAAGCAGTTAGATTCCATACTAAAGAATGGTCGTCGTCAAGTGTGACACTTTTAGAGGAACCTTGTGATTTTGCATGGGCAAAGGATAACGCTTATTTTTCACTGTTTAGCTAGGAGAGTAGATATTTCATCTATAGTTCGACCGTCTTAACAATTGAAAAACAAGTGTTTTAAGTTAGTCCGTGAGTAGTCTGCTCCATATGGGTATCTTTCATAACCAATCTAGAGTGCTTACTAGTTTCAGTTAGGTTAAATTCTCTACTCTACGAGTATTACCTAACCGAAACATCTTATCTGGTCTTACCAGTGATGCTTAACTTGGACTGCTAAAAGTACGTAAAGTCGTAAAATGTTGGAGAACTCAAAGAACATGAACACTGCAAGTTCCTGCCGTATGCGCACCCGATAGCACCATAACCATCCCCATTGAGAGGCAACCACCTATTATGACTATTGTGTCGGTCGCTACATCTTTGAAGCAGTGCAAAGAAGAATGTTCCTGTCATCATGTCATGGTTTAGAATCAGCCGCCTCTGAATCCCTCTGAATATCTAGGGAAATTAGCAAGGCGTAGTTCTGCCTCGGATGACTCCTCTTGCTGAGTAGATGGCAGTGGATGCGAAACCGATTTTTCAGTGTAAAAATTTTCTATTCAGCTAAGCTTGTCTGTGCTTATGATGCACTGAAACAAAATATCTGACTTGAATCGAGCTACAAGAAGATTGATTCAGGATGTCAATACCTGGTTCGGTGGCGTATACGTAACCTATTTTTCCATACATTTTGCGATGCAAATACTACTGGAGCGAAGCACAAGAACTATTTGGATAGTCAATTAGTACCGAGAACTGACCCATTGGGATTCTATTTAATGTACATTCCCGCAGCTGCGATATCCCAAACGAAAGAGGAACTCCACGCAACAGCAACGCACTACGCTTTGCCTAGATTTTGTTGTTATGAACAAGATTGATTTTTTGTCGGTTGTGTGTGAAAAATATAACTGAATTCAAGACTGTTCTGCAGGTGTTCTGGTATCATATTACTGCACATTCTACAATTATTGCAGTTTTCGTTACAGCTTTGGTTAGAGGCCTAACCCCCATCAGAGAGCCGTGCTTTTCTCTGAAGTCTGATTGATACAAGTGTATGTACATATGCATGTATATTTTGGTTTCCAATTACAGATGGCTAAGGCAAAAGCCGGGTGTTTAGATAATATCCAATCCCTGGGTATACAATACACTGAGTCAATGACATGCGTCAGCAGAAATCAGCTGGTTCGAGTGTCCTTTGCAGTGTGCATACAACCTTCTATGACCGATATGGATCCGTGGATCTGTTGAGATCTGTTAAGAGAGAGAGATCACATCATTAGATCATCCGAATCTATACAACCGGTTCACTAGGCGGCTCAAATCCTACAAAGGGTTCCCTTTGCGGACCAAACTATAACAACAAACACACGAAACCACTGCGAAAGCACAGCCAAAGTGACAGTACTTGCATGAAATTCACATGAATTGGTGCTTCCACCCACCCCTCACTGGGGCGGTAGAAAATAATTTTTAATTCGATGGTTCCACGGTCAAACTACTGGCAAACAAAGGGTTACAAACGCGGAAAGACAATTTGTGTCTTTCTGTTCATCCATTTGTATTGGGTAAGTCCCAAGCCTTTGAGTTGTTTTAAACTCAAAGTATTTCATTGCAGATTTTTGGACGTAATAGTCTTATCAATATATTGATTGATATTGTTCGGAAGAGGTCCGGTTGTCATTCGTCTTGTAATACCAGAGGCGTACTGTCAACTTAGCTGCGCTTCATACGCATACTTTCGTCATCTGCAGCTTATTGTACATTTGCTTGCAGCTTTTTGTACGTTTGCTTGCAGCTTGCATAAAAACAAACGAAGATCTGTCCACTTAGCAGCAAATTCGCATTTGCCTAGTCGCAACCAATTGTCATGCCCCTTGAGCTGGAGCTGCTCATTTCTATTGCAGGTTTACCTGTACGAAGCGCAAGTGCATACGTGCACAGTAGGGCTAAAGATAACACAAACAATTAGTTAGGCTTTCACCGACTTGCAGAGGGAACTCAGGTTCATGGAACTTCGAATTGATTTAAAGTTCCCGATTACCGTGTGCCTTCAATGCTTTACCCTGCAAGGTAATTGTAGTCTTTAACCACCAGAACACATTGAAATCAACCCCTACATCACATAACCCTAACAAGCTTCTAACAACTTTTAATTAAAATATCAGGTGGCTTCTATTCCAAAGCATTCTTCAATGTTTTGGTGATGTCATTCATAATTTGCCTAGCAGTTGGCCAGAACTAATAAACTGTACAAAATGTTCATAGCAAAAATGCCAGCAATATATGCAAGTACATACATCCTAGCAGCCGCTACAACCTAGAGACCTAACCGAGATCTACCAATCATCGTTTCCAGACCTTGGCGCCTCAGGAACTACTGCATATAGAAATTACCATGAAATCCATCGTATTAATTCGGTCTTCTAATAAGCAATAGCTCTCCTAAGTATTACGGAAGTGCTTTCGACTTAAAACGAGACTCATGACTATCACCAGTCAGTTAATCTGTAATAACTTGAAGATAACGTGCGCCTGCAAAGCTTCCACGTCACACCTGCGTTCAAAGGCCAACGATACAAGCCCCTTAAATACTTCAAAAGCAGTAAAAGAGTAAACTGATAAAAATATCACCTACTGTGTGGCTCGGTTGTAGCCGCCACAAAACCAGCGACCCAATGATTCAATCACAATTCGTCCCACTGCCAGCATGCACTTGTTTCCGCAGTTTATCACTACCCGATGCCGAAATTTTCTGCTCTTTTTGTTTTTCGATTCCACTCTCACTTTCAAGTGCAAGTAGCGAGGGGGAAACCAAAATAAAAATATGTTCCTCAACCGAGCAATAAATTCGTCCCTTCAATCCAATTCGAAGAGGAGGAGTGTTACCATGCCCCTGATGGGGGATTTTCACTAAAACCTCTAGAGATCCTTGGAGGTCTCCACGGTAACCACATAGCACGTAGTTTGCACAATCATTAGGCTGCCACGGGGGTGGAAAATCAATGAAACTTCCTCTCCTTTTAGTTGAGTGATTGACATGTGTCATGGATTCAAAAATCCATAAATGATGAACCTCCTCTTTCGATCAATCACACTCATCTCTCATTCAGTGTAGCGGTGACCATTTTTTTTTTTTTTTTTTTTTAAATTTCTTTTTTTTTTTTTCATCAATTTCTAAACAGTGATTCCGGGAGAACACCAACCTCCTGCCACCAGCAGGAACAGCAACAGCAACAGAGTCGAGTTGGACGGCACACTCCAAAGGTATTACGTCAGATGAAGAGGTAAATATTCGATTTGCAATTTTTTTTTTTTTTTTTTTGTTTCCCTCCTCTTCATCTTAGTTTTTACCTGTTTCTTCTTTTTCTTATGAGGTGAACACACAGTGGTGGAGGAGGAGGAGGAAGAGGAAATTTTTACTTTTATTTGGAATATGTGCGGAGGTGGTGATGTCGGTTGAAGAAGCGCGCACCAGGCGCCTGTGTTTCTAGAATCTTCCTTCCCAATTCGTAGTTACTTTATTATTTTCGCAAATGTATCCGGAAGAACGAAATTCCTCTGCTGCTCCCGTTTGATCAATATGCCAAGTGCAAATGAGGTAAAACATGACATTTTTTTGGGGGAAAAATCGCAAGAAAAAAAACGGAAAAACTTCACCTCCCAGCTGGAGAGAGAAGACGACTACCGATTGGATTGGCAATAAAATGGATACTTACTCACTGGGTTTTTCCAGGAAAACTTAATGCAGATTCTCGAAATAATCACTTCCGATCGACAGAATATAAAATAAAGTTTTGTTTGTCCTTTTTTTTTATTTCTTAAATGGCACACGACACTATTTTTCGATTTTCGTTTCACTGTTTTTCTACGTTTTTTATGCTTTTAATTATATTTTCCAATGACAGTTGTTTTCCAAGGAGCACTTATTCGAATCAATTGATAAAATGAATAATTTTCTGGTTTTTTTGCACAAAAAAATTGATGTGAAAAGTGAGTTTTCTGCTGCTCTCTGTATTTTCAACGTGTGTCCGTCCGTTTGACGCGAGTTTTTTCACCGAGTGAACTAGTACCGTTCGAAAGAGAAAAATACCAGCAATTCAACACATATACAGGGGACACGAAAAATCTTCGTGTGAAGTTGAAATGACTGTTCGGGATTGGTTGGTGGCAGGCGGCTTCTATCAAGCGGCTTCTATCGCCGAAGTATTCTTGTGCAATTTTTTTTTTCCTTTTATGTTTTGGTGAACATGTTGGATTTGCGTTAGTTGTTTGCGTTGGTATGCGGGGAGAAAAAATGTTGAACTGCGCGAAGAGTAAGTTTTGCTATTGTGAATGGGCATGTGGATGTGCCCACTGGTTTTTGGGCGCGAAATGAGTAAATATGTTTTGTTTGTGAGTGACAGATAAATAGAAATGAATTTTTATTTTGTGGAAATATTTGGAAATAGGAAAATTCAAACAACATGAATAATCAATCGCAGAACAGTAAACATTTCCGAGATTCAAGACATTCACTATAGTTCACAATGGGTATGGAAATTTCTTTTGAAAATCTTATTCGATTATTTTGAACTGTGCAGTTCAGGCAACTGGTAGTTCGGTACGTTGATTGACATTTACCAATTAAAAATTAAGTTAGAATCGAATGCACTAACCAATGCGAATAATGTGTGGCGGAATTTACGAGCAAATTGTATGCTTTTGACACTTAGGTGATTTGTAGTTTCAATGACGGAGTTCAGCTTGCTAATTTATTTCCTTCATTCGATGGTGAGATAAGTTAAATTAAATTAGAGTCTATCATCTCGCAGAATTTTAGTGTTGTACGTATGGATGTTTTTATTTGATGTACCAAACCGGATTTATACCGATACTTTGCCTTTCTTTTTGGTTTCCTTAAGGTAAGAATGTTTTTTTTTTTAATTTAAATGATAATTATGATAGGCGATGGACCTTAAAATTCCCTCGAGAAAGAGCACGACCTTATAAAGGTCTTTTGTGGTACAATTTTTAAAAGTATGTACTCATTGTTTGCAGCATAGAGTACAGCTGTTTTCCGCTGATTTCTTCACATTAAAATTTAGAGTTTCTTTTCCTACTGACGCTTCGGATGTTTTGCAATAATTTCAGAGCAATTTTCTTTAAGAAATTGTAGGCTTAAATTTAGTTTACGAGCGTCATCATGAGAGACGCTTAGTTTTTCACAATATTCTGGGAACATCTTCCTCATAACCTAGTTCGGTCCCAGACCTCTTAGATTTTAAAATCTACTTCGAACCCAGGGTGCTAGTTTAAAGGAGTGAACTGATTTTCCTTTTGAAACATATCCAGCAAATCATAATTTGCAAACATTTAAAGTGAAAGTGTTTAGTACTGGGACAAAAATTCCGTTTGAAAAAAATAGAAATTTAAACAGATCTTTCCCGGAGGACAAAGCAGTAGTGGAAGACCTCGCCTTAGGTGGCGCGCACAACTAGAAGGGGACCTCAACCGACTTGGAGTGCGCAGCTGGAAGCAGTTAGCTAAGGACCGGGCTAACTGGAAAGGCTTGTTGGTTAAGATCGATGCAGAACAAGCTCCCCAGGGTATCACTGAGCCGATGACAATGTATCAGAAAGCGGTTTTAACTAGGAAATACACGTTGTACCCATGTGTGTTGTACTGATATCGACCCAACACGCACGATACAATCAGCATTCGATTTCCATAGAACCAGAATGTTTTTGCAGCCATTTTTGAATGGAATCCATGTTTTTGTTTAATTTTTCTGCATTTTCCCATCAGAAAAGAAAAAACCAACTAAAATCTTTATGAATCTTGTACCCGTGGAAACACAGTATACGATTTCCATACAATCTGTCGCATACAATACAGGCTTGCGACCGTACAACATCGGTACAACCGTTGAATAGGTGGATACATACGATACAATCGTCGCATACAAAACGAAATCTGTCCAACCGTTTTGGAACAAAAGTCGTATCGTCCGCTTCCTACTTTAAAAGCAATGCTTAGCCACGCACTGCTTTGAACAAAAAACAAAAAGCGATGTGCTCTCAGTCAGCCTTATTTCATATAAAACTGATGACTTTATATGGGTTTTGAGAATACAGGAATATAAGATCCCAATAGATGATAAAAGAACAAAAAATGATAACAAAATAGTGATCACGAAAATCAATTTTGTTTTCATGGCCGTGACTAGGATTAAAGCACTAAGATTACAACCACTCTCCATGGAAACCACTCTTATGGAAAAATATCTTTCTACTGTGTGCATACATATGTAGATGTCTGAACATAACGCTCCAAAAACGAGAATACTCACCGTAATAAGGAACTGCAAATATACTAGCTTTAAGTAAAATTTTTCAACCAAACACTCCCATTTACAGCAAGAAACACGCATTGCTCCCAAAATGATATCTACCCAGGAAGCAAAGTCTTTTCTTCTTGTATCTCTAGGCAATAGACCTTTTTTAATTAATTACTCGCAAGTCGCTGGAAAGTATGTGTGTTAGATACACGATGCGATTATTTCAAATTCGACAGATTATCTGAGAATAGACGAACGTTGTTCTGTGTGAAATAGCATGTACATACGTAACATGTGCATCTACCTTTGACGCACTGTCAATTCAATAAGTTTAGTGACAGCAAACGTGACTCGGCAAAAACAAAAATTATCAGGCTAGGACCGAGCTCATCAACTCATGTACGCATTGCTGGACAAACGGTTGAGAGAGTTGAGAGTTCTCAATATCTTGGGAGTATTGTCTCAACCGATGGCGGAACCGAACTGGATGTAGCCATCCGAATAGGCAAAGCAAAATCTGTGTTTGGGATGCTATCCACAGTTTAGCGTAGCAATGCGATTAGCTTAACCACCAAGATAGGACTGTTCCGTTCCAATGTTGAATTCGTGATGCTATACGAGGAACCTGCAGATGTTCGTTAATAGGTGCCTACGTTATATTTTCATGATTTTCTGGCCAAACCGTATCTCTAACGAACAACTCTATCAAAGAACGGGCCATGAACATATAGGCACAACAATACGACGACGAAAGTGGCTGTGAATTGGCCATACTCTCCAAAAGGTTGACAGGTCCACAGCTAACCACGCGAGGCAATGAAACCCGTTTACTCAGAATGGCAGGATACGCGGCGCTCCTAGGAGTACGTGGCGCAGAACAGTCGAGAAGGAAGCACAGCAACTGGGAAAGAGTTGGGGAGAACTGAAACACATTTCCAGAAACCGCACACTATGTCGCGTAGGCATTGTCGAGTCCCTAGGACCCACAAGGGCATACAGAACTTAAGTAAGTTAAGTACTTCAAGAGATGAATGAGTATGACATAATCTGGTAACTTTTTATGACCAAATTTGACTTACTTAACACAAAGTGCGTTTCGTCACTCATGGAACTGCAATTTTTAAACTACGCACTACAGTTGGCTACAGATATTGAGTTCACTTCTATAAAAGTATCATAGGATCATCAGTAGCAAAGTAGCTATCTGTGACAAATGCGGAAAATAGCAATTTTTCAAACTTAGCTATTCGTCAATAGTGAACAGTGAAACTAGTCCCTGTGTGGTTGGCGCCAGATATGTGCAGTTCGTGAAAGAAAATTCTGTAGGACTGTCAAATTTAAATTCTAGTCAATATCTCACAATTAATCTATTTTCCTTTCAGAAATCGAATCCAGCAAATGCGAAATGTTGAATTTCTGAACACTTCTATTCACGGTAGTTGAATGGCAATTGCATTGGAAAAATCCATTTTATATGCCACAGCGAATGCAAATAAATACAGTCATACGTATGTAAATATATCACGACAATACAAAACAACAATATTTGAAAAAAACTATAACTATTTTGTAAATATTCCTCAAAAGCAATATCCACGAATAAGCAATTAAAACAGAAACAAAAGAAAAACCCATTTAAACATTTATTACAAGTATACACGTACGCACGTACCTGGGAGGTTTTGATTTAAACTCGCAGTAACGGAAATAGGCGCTTAGATTCAAAAACACAATATATTTATCACAGCTCTTCACACTGTTTTTGTTAACGAGAACTATTAGTTTTCTAAGAAAATTTTGATTCGAATTTCAGGTTCGCAATAGTAATGCGATTGGGTCGAAGATTGTTACTTTTGTTTTCTTGCGATTTGTTTTTCTCCCTTTTGCAGCAGAAACATGCGCGCAACTACCTGTTCGAAGATTGATGGTGAAGGTATTTATCAGAATGTTGTACAGTGTTTGCGACTAGATGGCGGTCCAGCAATACAGTGGTGGGTTGAGGTAATGTTCGATTTTTTCTCGGACTCTAATGCAAAGTGATATGTGACTGCAGGTTGTTTCGTATTCTTATTAGGATGCACCAAGTATGAATACCATTCCAATCAATAAGTTTTTATACAAAAAAACGGTTTAGGTTTTTGCATTTTGATGATAAACTGGGCACTCATCACCTATCTTTCAGACAATCATCGTCTAAACGATAAAAACGAATGCAGTCCTCTGTAGTTTATTGCATTGATAGTGTTTGACAGTTCTTGGCATTACTCAGGGATTGTCGTCGTACATGATAAGGGTCCTGGCTTAGATTATTAGGAACTCTTTTCATTATCTTAAAAGAATTGAGGATCTATTGTAAATGTCTCTCTTCATTATGATGGATGAGCTACTATCCTCTTTGAGCAACAAGATGGACGTCACACTGTTCTTCGGAATATAGGGAGCGTTTATCAGACTACTCAAACTTGCTATAGTTGTAGAATCATTTACTGAGATGACAAAAGTACGTACAGTATAGTCATCTGGCCATTAACTATGAATTTGTGAAAATCGATTACGGACTTTAAGGATCAAGAAACGACGGGGTATGGACTCTAACACGCTTATATAACAATTGTTGGAGTTTGAAATAGACGGCTAAGAAAATCGTAAATGGTGTTAGAAATATGTAATGGTTTTGGTTAAATCTGTTTTAAATTCTATGGGACTACTTGGCTGAAATTATTGCAATTCTTTGACTCGCCCTCTATTAAACAATACAACCCTGTTAGGTCATGAAAAGAATACCAATGAAAACTCCTTAGAAAGACTAATATACTTGTAGTTTTGAAAAGTTTCAAATTTGTCCGGTCCGTTTCTAAAAAAGACGAATCTTCTTATCCACGTCCACGGGTAATTTGATGCTAATTTTTACTGAAAAATGGACTGTTTCAATTTTGCATGTACATATACATATGTATATGCGTTAATGACGTTCTTCGTTGATAGAAGCACATACTAGAATGATCCAAAATGTTAAACATTAGTCAAACGATGGAAGAATTACTTTAATCCTTCTTACTTCTCTCATATTTGGTCCGATGCATTGACCCGCTCGAATATCTCAGAAATAGTTCAGAAACAGTGTTTCTGTAAAAGTCGTCCATGAGTCCACATCAGGGTACCCTCAAATCTTCGAAAATACCGTCAATTATAGCGATTCCTTTGTAAACCATTCGAGAATAATGTGGAATGGCCAACAAAGCTTTATTTTCCAAGTATTTTCCATCTTTTCTCCTGATTTTCCGTACGTTATCTCTTAACGAGCAAAGTTTAGCTTTTTAAGTGTGACGAAGTACTGAAGTCTAGTCTTTGAAGTAAAAACCTTTTAATCAGAAAAGCCTAGGTATACATACTCGTATCTACATATTTTCAAGTCGAAAGCCTAAGTAAGTTCTTAGGCTCTAATCTTTAAATCAAAATCGGAGAAAGTTGAAAACCTCAATATGAGAAACTGTAAACACCATAACTTCGGATGAGTCTGACAAAAACAAAAACAGTTTGGGTGACATCCAGGAACTTAAACGAAAATTCAAAGAGTGTCAGACATAGATAATCGGATATTTGTGGCATTTGCTTCGAGAATAGAGGTTTAACCAAAAACGCATTTGCAAGAGCTAAAAGGCTAGAGATAGCAAACCGGACTCGGGATATGATTTCAGGGTCTTTTATCCGGGCAACCCCATTATGTAGGAACAAAAAATACCTTTTCCTTAACGATTGAGGGTGACACACTTTCTCTGTACTGTTTCGTTTGACAGAAGATCAACCTTTCCTAGAGTACATGCTTTAATCCGTTTTCTCTAAGAATATGAGGTTAGCTCTAGTGACGATTCCTTGTCTGATAATTGATGCTTGGCCAAATATTTTTTTATTTTTTTATGGGGTAGTGTCAGCAAGTGTACTGGACACATTGCAGGGTCTACAAAGTGTCGTTAGGTCCTCCTTAAAAAGATCATTCTTACATGCATGCTTCGAATTTTCCCAATTATACTTATTTCCGTAGAAGTTACTGTGTTTGCCCAATGCTTAGAGCGTCATACCAGGTTGAAGCCTGTTTTCCGTCGCTCATTTTTTGAATTTCTTGTTTTTTTCTATCCAGTTTGTGCAGGTATTCCAACACGAGTTTCATCCTGGACCCTGATTACGTACGACAACAAATGTCTGACGATATCCTTTTGAGACAGTTTTTCTTCACATAACTTTAAATATCAAAATCGTTAAGGCGACACGTTCAACTCCAAAAACTTTCCAACATTATCAATACGACATACGAAACTACATACGACAGTGCCCATCGCTATCGTTTGAACGACGATCGTCTTAAAAGCTTCGTGATGAGGGCCCTGATTTTCCGACTCTTTTTTATAAATTGCTCGCCAAGCCTCCAATGGAACAGTGCTGGGTGATCTACACTTAACCCGCCTTTCAACATCAATTCTAATTTTTTTTAGCTGCTTCGGTAATGACTTTATAACCTCACTTTAAGATAAAGTGAGTGACCTCTGGATGCTAGCATCTCTACGCTATGGAAATAGATAAATATGTAATCGTACACATGTACATAATTACAATAATTTAAGTATCCCTATCCAAGGCCTACTAATTCCCCAAACACATGATTATAATCCCTTATTACCATGACTTCCCTTTATCTCACCAAACCCGCAACAAATCATTTATAAAAACTTAACAACCACCTAAGAACCCCTCGAACCCCAGCAAACTTCATTCCACTCATTACTACATATACTGCCACTCACACTCCCTCTGCATAAAATACACACTTCGCTAAGAAGAATAAACACAACTTCCGGCCATTTTTATACCTCGAAGTGAAAACCAACCGGAAATTGTTATTTGCCTTCCAAACAACTATTTGTCAGCATTTCCATGACAAACGCGAATTCCCTACGAAAGCACCACAACCACATCATATCCACTCAACCTGTTGTGGTAAAAACCCGCGCTAAGGATGATCTCATTTCACCTCATTTCCCTTCTACATGGCTTTATTGTTGGAACAGTTGCTGCTGCACCCATATCTAACTTAAAATAGCCCCACGGAACGAACGACCGAACGAACATAAGAGATTTTAGCACGCAGCACCTCTGCCTCGAATTAGCATTCTATTGTGAACTAAGAGAAACATCGACCAGGCATTACCAAGGAGGAGGCTAACAAAATAAATTTAATCTACCTATCATGGTAAGCACTTAGGTCAGTTGAGTCATATTTTTCAAATGCGAAAATAAAACGATTCTCTTGAACCGGTGATGTAGTCACAGAACCCACAACCAGCGAGCAGCGACCAGCTGCGTTGTCGTCAACATCGCCATCGGTTCAAAGTGGCAGTTCGCGTGGTCGTTAGTCGCCAGTCGCAACAGTGCCAAATGGAATGGAATTGACTTGAAAACTTGTATTGCAAAACGATAAACTAGTCAGAGTGGTTGGTTGCTTTGCTGACTTTGTGTATGCTATTTATTATACAGCAGTCAGGCGAGAATACACATAGGCGACTCGAGAAAGGCGGAGACGAAAAACCCATACAGCAAAGCTAAAGTGAATGCTATGATGAGAGAGACTGGAAGGTTGAGACTTGGGAAAATGAAACACAAAAGAACCGACCTCAACGGAAGACATATTCAGCAATTGGTGATCCTTTCTTTTCCATATGACGATACAAAGTTTCTAGGTCATACAACCTGAAGGTTTCATGTGATCATTATATACTTACATACCTACCAACTAGATAGTACTTAAACTAAAAAGGAAGCTTTCCTTGTACACAGGGACATTCACATGTATATATGCAGGTATTTATCTTATTGAACAAATTTTCAAACTCTATATTCAGTAAAAAACATTGTATGTAACAGAACGCCGTAGGGAAGGAGGGAAAATATACATCTTTTTGCACACGACAAGCGTCATCATAAAAATCAATGTCAATATCGCAACAACAGCGTTCGTCTTCTATGGACTCAGGCAGATCCTGAAACAGTGAAATGAACTGAAGACAAAGGATACCCCCTTTAACAAAACTCAGTCAAAAAAGAATCGTTGGTGTTCTGAATATCGAATCAGAACGCTATCCCGATCACTACATGTTATAATCTTGATAGACCTCGGCACAATCCAACAAGGCTAGTGAAGGCGTAAATAAACCGTCCAGGTTTAGCCTCTTCAATTGACAGACCAGAAATGGAAATGTATGAAACTATGCAAGTAATTGAGGAGACCTTAAACAAAACGATTACGAACGCAAATGGAACCCCTAAGGATCAACTTTGAAATGCCTATAATGTATACGAAAAGTCTTTTAAGATACCTGGTCCATCTGCGTCCGGGTTCTTCAGAGCCATGGCTCTCTGGTCTGCAAAGATAAGAGTATCACAACCCCAAATGTAATGCTGGAATACTACCCACTTTTACCACATATTTATATACTTTTCTTTCACGATCTACATATTTAAATCAGTCTTTCATTTTCTTTGCGTGCACTCGAGGTTGGAGCTCCCCTCGATACACATCTTAAATGTAAGAAATCATCACGTCAAGATGGGATCACTAGTCTTGTTTTAAAGAGGCGACGGCCAAAACAATTTGTGTTCAAACATTCTCCAAAAAAGTTGGTAAAATATTCACTTAGAACTGCCGCCCTATAGCACTAACCGGAGTACTTCCTAAGTTCATGGAGAGCATAGAAATTTTTTTCTGGTGAAGACGATGTACAGGAGGCTCCATGATCCAAAGAATTCAAGGAAGTACTAATGTCTTCTTTAATACATTGAGTGCAGAATATGTGCTCTTAATACCACCACAACTTTTGATTGAATATTGCAATTGCCTCGTCCACAAGCACCAAGCGTTTTACGTTTGTAATTTCTGCTAAATATGGACTACAAGTTTTAAAGTAACTGATCAATGCTACTTATACAATATTTCATAAATAAAAACTTTATCAGAGAACGGGCCATGAACCGATAGGCACAACAATACGACGACGAAAGTGGCAGTGGATTGGACATACTCTCCGAAAGGGTGATAGATCCATAGCTAACCATAGCAATGTAACCCGCTTACTCAGTATGGCAGGATACACGGCAGTCCTAGGAGTACGTGGCGCAGAACAGTTGAGAAGGAAGCACGGCAACTGGGAAAGAGTTGGAGAGAACTAAGGCATATTTTCAGAAATCGCACACGAATTTGTCTGACTGTAGAAGCCAAGTTACGTTCAATGCACCAAAATCCCAATTCTATCTCTGAAGTGAGATCACTAGCAATGTATCTACATATGTATGTATGTTTTCAAACTACATAAATGGAGTTGATATCAAGGAATCTAATCAATTGTCAACGCCTGGGATGCATGGATGAATCAGCAGACCGAGTCTTCAAATTATGTACACATTGCTGAACCGCCGAACCGAAGATAACTCTCATGTTTGGGTGTTTCTAACTCTAGGCGTTGGGTAGTAGGTACCGCTAAAACTGATTTATCGAACCAAATGGATAATTGTCTGTGGTCTGTGTACCTATTCTATGTTTAACGCAAACAAAAGATATCTACATGCCTACAGTGGGTTATGGAATCCGATTGCAGTCTCAAACCTAATTAGCCACGCCCCCTCATAAATAATGCTAACTTATTCTACTAAACAGGCCGGTTCGATGCGATTTTTAGTCGGACGAACAACCCACTCGTCTGAGCGTTTGCATAATTCATCCAACTATCCCACAATTATCTACTGTGTAGCTTCTCGGTATTTGTTAATACTGTGTGCCCCCATCTGCGAAAATAGCTCTCTTGCATAAGTCACTAAGATAATTTAGAATGCCTGTTCAACTGCCTTGCCCTGCTTGGCTGCTTGGCTGGCTGGCTGGCTGACTAAGTTGTTTTCTCTTCAACACGACAACGACGTTCGTTTGTTCGTCGTATTCCATACTGCGGCGCGCCGCGGCGATGCAGTAGTTTCAACATCATACCAATACAGCAGTGCTCTTAATCGATTGCTGCTTCGTCCCATGGTTGTTGTTGCATTTGGTATTACTGTATTTGTTGCGATTACTTTTAGCGATATTTTCGCTTTGCTAGCCGAGCTGAGTGAACCACCACTCTCGACCGATTTCGGTATGTTTTCCATGCTTCAACAAAATGACCGCATCACGCCATTCACAATAGAACAACGGCAATGGCAACGCAAGGCAGTAATAATAATTATCGTGTAGTCGCTAGCAGCGAATTCACGGAACGTTGTTTTTCTATTTTCCTGTATTCTGTTTTTTTTTTCTTTTTGGTTTTTGTATTCCCTCTGAGTATTTGTCATGCATACGGGTGGCTGCCGCTATGGGGAATTTTATATTTTATAATCCACAAAACGTTTTCGAAACTTTCCACTCAGCACACAGATACACACCAACACCAGCGTGTGGTGAGGTCTAATTTTGCTCTACCTACGCCGCGGCGCTTTGATGCTGGCTGACTCGACTTCTATATTCATGCATATTACAAAAACTACAGCCATTGGTGTATGGTTGTGTGGGTATTTGCTTGAGTGGGAAGGATGGATGATGGCATTTGTAGCTGGCATTTACTGCCGAGGGTAAAACAAGACGACTGAGAGGCTGACATTTAAGACGAAAGGAAATGGTGGTGTGTAATTCGAATAAGGAAGAAGAGAAGCACATTTTTTTATGTGATTAGCTAGGGGTCTGCTTTGAGGTATGAAATGCCGAGGTTTGCCATCATCATTGCTCACTTTTTCTAGAAAAGTTTTCGATTTATGACCTAAAAACGGAATTCTTTGAAAAGTTGTGGAATTCCCCGAATTGAGAATCACAAGATGAAGTTTTCAGGATGGACTGTGGTTGAAAATCCCTGAAAATTTTAGAAAGTTTTGTAAGTTCCCAGATTTTGACTTTTTCTTAGGAACGTAGGTAGGTAGATACTTCTTAAATGGTATACATTTTGGAAATACCTATTACGTACATACATATGTATGTATGTATATGTAATCTGTACACTTACGGAATAGGGCCTATTCTGATTTTCACCAATTAGAATTCGGTCATAGTAGGTATGTTGCCGAGTTCGTGACGGGACTGACAGATATCCATGTTCTCTGTCTTAAGATATATTCTCCGTACGTTCTTGGACCTTACTGAAGTACTTACCCAAATCCCGAATAAAGTCAGGACTTTCATATTGTACAAAAAAAAACTAAAAATTATAGAGACCCAAGAACCTATAAAGCTTCTTCATTCGCGATGTGCGTTTTATATTTTTCGCAGGAATATGCGGAGACTTTTTTGAGAAGTTTGACAAGTTTCCTTATGATAGGGGTATCAACTGTCAAAACTGCTTGACGAGCGGTTTCAAAGACAATTCAATTCAAGTAAATTTATGTTTCCATTCGTCATACCGATTAGACGAAAAATTAGACCAGTTTTACCCCGCTAAGAAAATTTTCAAAATTGAATGCTGCTTTATTTAAATCGAACTTAAGACTCTCAAGGTTACTGTCCCTCCAATTTTTACAGACACAGAGTAATCAACTGGACACGTTCGTAAATATGTTCAACATGTGCAACAGATGTAAGCAGTCCCTCTGGTATAAATGTTCTTTTCGTCGTCTCTGTATGTTGATATTGAACTGCAAGACTCTGAAGAGTATCATACCCAAAAACTTCCAATCACGTGTTAAAGATTCCGGGGAATTGGCGCTGACAGGTCACTCGAAGGTCGTAGTCAACATCACGGTTGCCTCAAATTGAGGTCTATATGAATGAAAAGATTATTGCACAAACTCATTGGATTGGTTTGACATTGCACATATTAGCAGTTCGAAGTAGCAGAACAATTACTAAGAAATGATATTCAGCTCCACTTTTCTCATTAAAAAAGAACACCACTAATTATTCTCTATAATTATATTCTTATTCCAGTTAAACTAGAACAGAATATTGAATAAAATAAATAAAATCATAAAATATTATCCTTATCAGCTTTCGTGGCGTAGAGCTGCTGATCTTGTTCAGTGATTGATCCAAAATCACATTACTGCGGGTTGGTCTTTTTATGAGTTTCTAATTGATGTGTTTTTAAGACGTGATGACACCAATGATGTTTACTTAACTATTGGAACTATATGGTTGTATGCTACTGTCAAGCAGGGACAGATATGTACTTAGGTATCAGGAAGCTATGTTGAAACTATGCGTTCCGAGACATTTGATTTATCATCAGCAATGGAACTTGGAATAATCTTACAACGAAAGAGTCAATAGGTATGTATGTATATGTATCTACATATTTCGGTATGTTTTCTCATTACTCGGCACAAGCAAATATGTACATATGAATATTCTAAAATGTGTTACAAAAGCATAAAAAGAACAAATACATCCTGGACTGATCCAGTATTCGTTCAATAGCGAGAATACTCTGGACAGTTTTTATTTAAAAGGAGAAATATATTCTCCGGTTAGACTACGCCTCAGATATGGACGAGTAATTTTGGATCGCCTCAAAATACATGGTGCGTACGTACAGTACGAACATGTGCACGTATAAATGGGAACCAATTCGTAGAAGTTAACAGTGATTCTGACAAACAACTAACCTAATTTGCTTGAAAATTCTAAATTGTAATCGTAGTTGTTGCTAAACAAAAGATGAAAAGGCCTTCAAAAGGAGGTTTGTGGTATTAAGGTACAATAGTACATCATCAACTAGTAAACAGATAATGATGCGAACGTGTACAGGGTCTCCAAAAGGATAAAAGAGGGTTTGTGGGTCATTAAATAAGGTCGAATGCATCTAGGAACGTTGTGGGCTTTAAGATTGAATAGCTTTCAAATAATCTGTTTGGTTGACTAACATACTATATTTACCTAAAGATTCGAAACCCGTTGGTATAGAGAAGAAAGTTTCAGGATCAATAAGCGTGTAGAGTGCAGCGGTGAAATGGAAGTCAAATATCGAAAACCTATTGGTATACAATAGGGTTTCTCATGAGCCATTATTTATTATATTGGTACGACGATTTCTGAATAAACTGCAAAGATGAAGAGGAGGGAGAAACTATAACTCACTTGTTGTGCACTCTGCAAGAAAAACTTTTGACAATTACTTTTTCCATCAACCTAAGGGAACTAATAAGCGTTGACATTTGCAGAATTAAAAAATTAAAACTGGATCCTTGAAACTATCCAAGTGTGTTGCTCAACTCAATATCTTTCTCCTATTTGAGCGATAGCAACAAGTAAAATATCAGCCCTACCTAATCTAACCGAATACAATGTACGTGAAAATTTGTTTAAAAATCATTTTTCAATGCAAACTTCAAAGTTGTATCAAATTTACTTCCAGATTTTCGATCAGTGCACATTTTATGCCTTCTGTCCACGTTATACCTTCAACTTAAACATCATTTAGCTAACAACTAAGAATACTTCGAAAGTGGTTATATAGAATCGACTATGAGGGATGGTTGGTTGGTTGGTTTAGATCTGCCCTCGATGGGGATGCACTTAGACCAGAGAAAGTCCACTGTGCTGCCGTTAAGTAAGGTGGGTGGGTCACACTCTTACTCCTGGAACCATCCGCTCCAATGCTAGCCGTGCAGGAGATATTCAGATCATTGAGATCGTTGAAAAGGTATTTGTGTAACTAGTGTGGTCTTTCTAATGTTGGCAAGTGCATGGCATGTGCATAGGAGGTGGCAGATGGTCTCCTCTTCCTCCTCATCCCTGCAGCTTCTGCAAAAGTCATTATGAGGGATGAATATTGAAAAACTGGAACCTGTGATCATTCTCTACCCTATGAGCATCCTATTTCGCATTTACTTACATAGTTAAACCTCTTCCAAACTTCATTCTTTAGTGAGGTGGATAAAGAGTACTCTCTATGATCTTCTTCTATGTGATCCATGACCATGTCATTTGTCATGATAACATAGATAGAGGCAGCGCTAAAAACTATGAGTGAATAACCCAAGGTGGCCGGCAAAGCCTGTCCGTAAAATATTGTAATTACAAAATTTGTTTACTATCATCTATGAGTGAATGGCTTAAAACATGTAACATGACCGCATGCATATTGGAACCACACACTTGGTCTGATAAACGTCTTAGTCTGGCATTTCTAGAAAAATAACTAAGATGTGTAAGACCTAAATTTACACCTGCATCGGGTCTGACTATCCTTACTAATGACATGCTAATGTCAATTACAACCAGGCATTACGAAATGTGCTTCGTTCCCATTACCCAAATCCACTCACAAAATCAACTTCACAATCTGCTTTCGGATTCGAGAACGTTGAACAACAATGCCAGCAACAGCAGTTGTCGAACACACAAAGTAGCAGCTCTTTCTTGTTCGAGTGGAACAACATCGACGGAAGGCCATAAGCCGTACCAATACATGCGCAAATCGAGTTGAGATACTCGTACATTATATACACACACCCCACTGCCCAACCCGCAACCAAACGTTGATGCGTCAGAAAGAGAAATCGATAAACGAACTTCGGTCCACACTGTGCATGCCCATCCGGACGCCTCGACTCGATTTTTTCGAACTCGAGGGTTGTTTCTGATTCTGCTTCAGTTTCAGGTTGCGGTCGTCGCTGTATGTGTTGGATGTTGGCAGTGTGCGCCGTGCTGTTGGGTATTTTCGTAAATAAACGACGATTGTGGAATGAGATACTTCCACACTACTTACAGATACACATTCTCTTGCGCATAAAGGGGACTTTGTTGTTTTTTTTTTTTTTGTTATTTTGTGTTTTCTTTGGTTTCAGATACTTTTTTTTTTCTTCATTTTCGTATCCGTTGGCTGGTGTTTACTGGCGGTCTACAACTGCTGTTCTGCTGGGCCATGTTTTTCAACTTCGTGCGCTTCGTGTCGACGTTTTCTCATCCGTCACTGTGTGGGTCGTTGTTGCCGTAGTCGGGGCGATTATAATCTGAGTGTCGAGTTGTAGATACATAGCCGAGCGAGCTATGTAGGTAGTCATCGTGTATATGGTTTTTGTATTGTAGTTCCCCGTCGTCGTTGTGATGCGATGTTGTTGTTGTTTTCTTTTTGTGTCATTGGATTTAGCTGGGTATCTCGGTGTTTCGCACGTACTCACGTACTTTTCGATATTTTCTAAAATCGAATACCAAAACCAATTTCTGTTGTGCGGCTTTGGATTCCAAATGTGCGCCCCTGGGAGGTTGGGTTGGGTGGTTAGCGACAACGTCGCAAAATCGAAATCACCTCCCCTGTGTGTTGCGGCACACGGTTTGTTTGGGTTCGGACGAATATTTGTCGTGAGCGTAGCGGATTTGAGACTTTGTTTGAAGACTCTGGCTGGAATTTTTAATTTTTTTTTTCTCCTGTGCAGATTATGCTGTTGCACTCGATAAATGGTGGATTGGATACGGACTGAGTGTGAGAGTAATGGGTAAAAGGTACTAGAATGGTAGTGAGTTACTGTTGAAATGTTGCAAAGGGGTAACGCACTGGTAATTGCACTAATTGATGTTGACAGAGAGGTAATATATCAAAAATTCATATGTCTGTAATTTATAGGTATGTAATGAGCGGTGTAATGATTGGGCGTTATTATTTTCGACCGTTTTTGATGATGATGATGGCTGATTTCAACAATTTGTTCTTTTTTTTCATACAATTAGGTTACTTACCTACACTTTAAGATAATTGCCAAGGTTACAGTTCAGTCTTTCAATTGGTAGCTATGAAGGTAATTACTCATTCTCCGTAGGTGGTCTTAAATCCTTTACTCACTATGGAGACACTATAGGCTCATACAATATCTACTAAGCCAGGGGTCTACGCACAAAACTAGGACCTCGGAAACTATTGTTAGTTCCTTTATATTAGCAGGGGCAGGCATGTGCTTGTTTTTTTTACAATTTAAGTAATAACAAACATAAACATTTGGCACAGTAGGACTATCTCTTCTTCTTCTGCTTCTCACAAATATTCATGTTGTACACTTCCATGAGCGGAAGTGTTTAATGCCGTATTCGAATGACAATTTATCATTTAAGCACCTTTTGTACTCTCGGGTGTTTGTCAGACGCTCGCGAGGGGTGAGCCGTGAAAGAATTTTTTTTATGTCGTGTAGGGACCCTTGCTCTGTAGTCCAACGCACTAACCACTTGAGCCTGCCACCCACACATGCTAATTTTTTTTTAGCCATAGTATCGTATTAAGACCAAATAAGTATTCCGAGTTAGGCGGCGTGGTTCAAGTGTTTAGTAGGTTGGACCAGGTTAGACAACACAACACTTTGAATTTCTTTCATGTCTGACAAACATTCGTGACTACAACTGCCATGAGAAAGCTTCTCAGGTAAAGAATATAACTCGCACAACATGAATGGCTGTGAGAATGTAGGCCCTGGCTCCCATAGACCTGTTGTGTAAGTGTTCCAAGTCTGTTATCTTCAGTCAGGGTCATGGAAATGTCCATTTACTTTTACATTTGCTTGTCCAAAGCTAAGTTTAAACATATTAAAGTCCGAAAATTAGGAAGAAAACCTTAAGAACAACGAATGACAAGAAGTTACACAAATTAAACAGAAGTACAACAAACTATTGGAGGTAGACTGGCCATGTGATTAAACCGGATTAGCCTAAGTCAAATTTCCTATGCACTAACCTGACCTGACTGATACATATCGGTTCCAAACAGCAGTTCTTAAGGATCAGACAATTTTACCTATCAGTCTGTGCCTGTAAACTCGACCGTGTCGTAAAAGAAATACAGGAGAGCTATGAAGAGAGGGACCATGTACCTAAGTTTGGCTTACTCAGTTTCTTTGAATTTCAAAAAGACGTATGGTATTGTATACCTCTAGCGTTCAATTAGTAACCCTTATCGAGTCTATTCAGTCATAAATCTTTACATATGTAGGTTCAAAAAGTGGAATTTTTAGGTTTTGAAATTGTTTCCACACTTGGATTCGAAATATATTGTTATTTTTACCTGTTGGCAATATTCCCATGTGTAAGCAAGATATTTCGTTTATAATCCAAGATTAGGCAGGTATGGATGTTAGTTTTTAACATGTTTATGTACTGTTTATGACAGTAGAATGGTACGATTATGACAGGACTAGCCGTCTAACTGTTACTTGCACTGTAGTGAAGTGAATAAGGACTATTTGGGAAAGTGACTCAACGGTTAGATCTAAGAGTCATCAATGATCATTTTGAAAGTCGTAATTACAAACTTATTCAAGTTCAAGACACTATACAGACTATAAATAGGTAGTTCATAAGTATATCTTGGCGTAATTCTATTTTTAAAGAAAAAATGTTTGGAAACCATAATTTTATGCATCTTAAGCACAGTTAAAAATTCGATTAGTATACCTACCCAGTATGTGGTCATATTTTTTAATATGTTTAGCTAAATGCGTTGCTACATTTCATTAGCGTACCTACCGACCAAGAAACTTACGACATTGGCAACCATCTACAACAAATCGGCCACCCCAAGAGATACATAGATGTCTACCACAGAACTTAAGATTAACGTGTTTTTCACGGTGGTTTTCCTTTCCCACTCATAACCGTTTCCATTCTGTGCACATCCTCTTCATGTTCTTAAACCAAAAACCTATCAAATTCAAATCTCACGAGTCTGCTGCTGAGACATTTTCAAAAACAGAAAAAAAAACATTTTGTTCTACCCTCACATCCCTCGTTTCAATTCAATTTTCATGGAAAAATATTTTCCCACCTACCATACATATGGACGTATAGAATGTACCTACTCCGAATGGGTAGGCAGCCAGGCTGCCTGCTGGTACTGTGCAGGCAACTTATGTGTATCAAGTTGTTTCATTTTCGGTTCATTTCGTTTTTGTATTTTACTCTATTTGCCTACCCACCAACGGCGACCAACAACACGAAGAATTCCCGGTCGTTGTGTCAATTTATAGTGCTCGCTGTGTCGTCGGCTGGTTTCTCTGGCCCCATCATCATCATCGTGAGCAAAGTAGAGAAAAGACCTTCAAGCGCGCAAAAGAATGTAACGAACTGCAAAATTTAAATTCTGTCATTTTTGCAAAGTATATTTCCATTATGATCAATCTGTCAAACTTGGAACTGATACTCTGGGGATTGAATTTATATTTCTTGATAATTTTTTTCTCTTCTCAAAACAAATAGAAAGTATATTCGGGGAAAAAAAATAAAACCCTCAAGTCGATTCCATATTTACTATATGTACCCAGGCACAATATAGTCTCTACACAAACCACACACACACTGAATCGCTGCTATAAATACTTGTCATCTGCTATCAATGTGCCCACAGTGATGGTGTACTATGTGTGTACCGACTTTTGCGATAGTGTTTGAGGGCGAACTGCAGTGGTGTTGGTGTGCTTAAAGAAAAATCTGAACGAGTCGTTCACTCGCCGTCGTAAAGGCGCTGTTTTTTTTTTGTTTTTTTACATTATATGTCAAAACTGCAGTCGAGGCGAACGGAAGGACGTCAAATTATCGCCGTCGTCGCGGCCACAAAGATTCGATTCGATTCGTTTGAAGTCAAGTGTCAGACAGAGAAAACACTCTGTGTGTGGTGCTGCTGTGCTGTGCGCTATTCGGTCGTGTGTGCATTTCCCCAAAAGTCAAACAATTGCACCGCGATTTGTCAAAACTTATCGAAGTGCGCTGTTTTGCAAAGTGGCTTCTGACTAAAAATTGAAAATTTTCAATTTTCTCTATTAAAAACTTTACCAAAACTCACAATTTATATGTGAAATAACAAAGTAATCGCTGACAGTTTGAGTGTGTTGGGAATTTCTATATATTTTTTCCGTATACGTGTGGAAAGACGAATGAACAAAAAATTTTATATACCACAGGCAGAGCGAGTGGAAATAAAATCATTACTCAACCATTTTTACCATGAAGTCGACAGAGCTGAAGCCAGCAGTATTTTCATCGTCGTTTCTGTTTTCAGTTCGTTTTTAGTTTCACTTGCGGATACAGAAAATAAACTGAGATACACAGGAGATACTAGGGATTTTCAGTGAAAAAGTGGACAATAATTTGTGTGCAGTGTTCAAAGGAATATTGTGTTGTGAAGGTTTTTGTTGTGTTTTTTTGTTTTTTTTTGTTTGACGTTAGACGTTTGACATAAGCAAGGCATTGAATCGCACCACACATCGCGTGTGAGAGCGCGCGAGTAAAGGAGATCTTAGTGCGATTTTTTTTTGTTGTTTGATTATGCATCGCGACGTTTGCGGAGGAGGAGGAAGTGGTGGAAAAATGTCACCACTACCATCGGGTCCACCACCACCATCACCACTACCAGTGCCATCAGCAGCAGCAGCGGCATCAGCATCGTCATCCTCCACAACAGCTTCATCGATTGGTGTTAATTTACGAGTGACCGGGCACTGTAGCCAAGGCGGGCGAAAGTACATGGAGGACTTCTTTTCCGTGGCCTATCATCAATCGGAAAACGCCAAGGATCTGGAATATGCCTTCGTGGGGATCTATGATGGACATGGCGGCAGCGAGGCAGCCACATTCGCTAAGGAGCACCTCATGATGGAAATAATTAACCAAAAGTTGTTTTGGTCCGATAGCGATCAGGATGTATTGAGGGCGATACGTGAAGGTTATATTGCCACACATTACGCTATGTGGAGAGAACAAGGTGTGTTGGTTACATTTTTTTTTCCTTCTTTCTATTCTTTTTTTGTTTGTAGTTGTACTTATTTTTATAAAAAAAAAAGAAAAGAAAAAAAAATCGAAACGAGAAAGAAACAGTAGACAACGAGAAAGGCAAAAATTAAAAGTGACAGCAAAGTAGGTATGGTAGTGGTAGATTGTAATCCGCCATTGTTGCTGTCAGGGGGAGAAGGTTATACATATGTACTAGTTCCCTGCATGTATTCGAAATGAGTCAGAGTGGAACGGGTATATGTGGTACTGGGTTTTTTCTATCCATCAGGGACTTTCAAACTGTGTGGTTTCGATTCGATTCTGACGATATGTATGAATGTGTGTGGGAAAATGTCAAACGGGAGAGAGAAGGCAAACTGGGTTATGGAAGGTGATTAGAAAACGGGGAAAAAAAAAAAAAAAAACAATTTTTTGGCTGTCATCCTTACTAGATTGGTGGACTTGTTTTGATGTGAGTGCTTTTGTTTTGTTTTTTTTTTCTTTTCTTTTGCATTTGCATAAACAAAAATAGCCGGGTTGCAATGGTTTTTGTTTATCATTTGCAAAGTTGTTTTGCCATTATTCTCCTTTCCGTTTTCACATGCTGGGTGTGAAATTTATTTGGATTAAGTTCGTCTGTGCGGGTGTGGGTAGGTGGTATTTTGCTACGATCAGCGATATTATGATTATGTTGCGAGTATACAAGTGTATACATGTATTCGCAAAGTTAAAGTTTTCCTTTTACAATCATTCATATCATGTTCTCAGTGTACATAGGGAGTCTTCTATCCAGGTTCGTAGAAACTAGGCTTTGGATCCAAGTGGTCGGTATACTGCATCCGCATGTTCTCTGAATTTTGCTCTTCCAATTCGATTTCTAAAATTTTTATATTCTTAACCACTGCTTTTCCCACCCTTCTGTAAGTCTCCTGTTGGTATCCCATTTTGTCCTAGGACTTTCACGCTACCTACGCAGGGTAGTGCCTACACAGAAATTACCTACATTTCTACATCTGCCCTACAACCGTTTCTAGTTTCTCCTATTCGACTGTTTTGGGCTCTCGGACAACCAGCTTTCCTGGAATCATGGGGTAAAGTTAGATATTGAGCGCTTGCTTCTTCGAAATACAAATGTTAGCCTTCCGGGAAATTCTGTATGGGTTCGCCTGTTCAACAGCAACAATTCCAACAGATGCAATACTCGGACTTCAGTTTGATGCCGACATTGGATGTCTTATAATAGTTATAAGACAATCTGGTATTGCTACCTCTTTTGCGTAAGGCATACGACAGCGGAAGTGCCTTTCAAATGCACTTGCTCGATTGCTTCCACACCAATCAGTTGTTCTCTGGAGAAGTAAGATCTCTCAATCCAATTGGATGTTCTCCAAAAGTCGGTGTTCTTCTTATGGTCGAATCTACTGAGTAGGCTGTGAGTTTCTTTTCAATTGTTGCGCTGAGTTTAACCCTGACCTGGGCTTAGAGCTCTACAATACTTAAGGGGGATTCTAATTATGAACTTTTATATTGCTCAAATTCGTTCTCGATTGAATTACGGTGGTACGCCCAAAGATAGTCCCATGGGTTCGGCATTGCTGTCATTTTAATTGTCAAACTGCTTCCAACTACATATTAAATCCTCGATAATTATCATCTTAAACTTATGAATAATTTTTTGTGTTACAGAAAAATGGCCAAAAACCGCAACAGGTTTACCAAGCACAGCTGGTACCACAGCAACCGTTGCATTTATTCGTCGTGAAAAAATCTACATTGGTCATGTAGGCGATTCTGGAATCGTGCTTGGCTATCAGAATTCAGATGAAAGCTTTTGGCGAGCCAAACAGCTGACACAGGATCATAAACCAGAATCTGCAGTGGAAAAGGCCAGAATAATGAATTCTGGTGGCAAAGTTGTGGTTAAGAGTGGAGTTCCACGAGTTGTATGGAATCGTCCCAGAACTGGTATGTTATAAATAGATTTTCTATGCCACCTAAACAAATTATTTACTTTAAATATTTTATGTTTTAGGTCACAAAGGTCCAGTACGACGAAGTACGCCAATTGATGAAATTCCCTTTTTGGCAGTGGCCAGAAGTTTGGGCGATTTATGGAGCTATAACTCAGCATTAAATGAGTTTGTTGTTAGTCCCGATCCAGATGTAAAGGTGATCAAAATTAATCCAAAGACTTTTAGGTAAGTCCGAGTGTAAATCGGCTGAGGAAACGATGTTTAATGATTTTTCGTTTTATTGGATAGGTGCCTGATTTTCGGAACCGATGGCTTGTGGAATGTAGTATCCCCTGGAGATGCAGTGGATACGGTCCGTGAAAAAGAAATCATCAATGATCGCATCAGTAGGATGCGTGGTGAAACAAATACATGGTGCAACCCCAGCAAAGGTCTCGTCGAGAGAGCTCTAAAGACATGGAGCTCGAAGAAAATGCGAGCCGACAACACATCGGTGGTAACTGTAATTCTTTATCCTCCGGGAGGAACACCAACCAAAGAGATCTCTGTAAATGACTGCACGAGTTCGTACGGTCTAGAATATATGCACATGAATGCAGAGATTCAGCCAACCGAAAGCTATGTGCACATGTCACCACACAGTAGCCATCAGAAATTCCTGCCGAACGCCATGTATGAACCAGAACAGCATCTATATGATACGGATAGCTATAATCAATCTCACCAACTGCCACACTATGAAACCATAGCTCCGTCATCTGCCATGCGGCAGCACCTGCAACAGCAACAGCACCACCAGGATGGGTATATGCCTAGCTATCTGGACCGAGATGACAGCGTCTATGCAACCAACTATGAAACAAATTGTGATAGCAATGGATACATCTACTATGAAGATCAAGGGAACAGCAATTACATGAATAGCTTCGCGGAGTCATATAATTCACTGTTGACATCGAGTCTAGAGCGGGAGGATAGCTGCGGTTCGAATGCCGGAAGCACTAGCAGCAACAGTGATAACAGCAATGAGAGTGTGAATAGCAATCCAAGCGATTATCACAGCTACCATAGTCTGCATCATACTGGTTTGGCAGGACACGACCGGGTCCAGCATCACTATCCAAATAATGAGCATCAGATGGAGCAGCTGCTATACCAGGAGCAGTGCATGTCTGCGGAGGAGGGTTACTCTCTAACTAAACTGGAGACTCGTGGCGAACAGCAGCTTCGTGGAGGTAGCAGTGGAGCTAGTACTTCGAGCTGCATACAGACATTCCAAATCTTTGGTGGTGAATCGACGGGTGCCACTGAGGCAATCTTCAATCAGTACAACAATATATCGAGTAGCTACCAAAACGGATACCACAGCAACGATAGCTCGAATTCAAATTTCCTAAACAGCTATGAGGATGATGCAAGGTGCTATGAACTAAATGTCGATGTCCCCAACGTTGAAGATATACCAGTGTCAGGTGGCAGAACAACCTCATTGTGCATCGAACGATTGGATACATTGGAAGTGGAGAGACTGAACTCTGAGGCTATAGAAACAAGTCCAAGCAAATCGCCACCTGAGATGGAAGTGGAAGTAATCGAGGAGGAGGACGATAAGGAAAATCCCGATGAAACAATACAAATTCATGAGATATCATCAAGCGTTGTAGAGGAACCTCCGCCACCACCAGAACCACCACAGCCAAACGAAGAGAAAAGCCAAAAGACACCCAACGAACAATCTCAATCACCTGCCATTTTTGAAAACGTCATCGATTCAACGCCTCTCAAGAAGCCCTCAATACCAAAGCTAGTACTTTACCCAAACGTGCCAAACGAGAATCATCGCACCTCGCACCGTCCCTCGATACAGCAATATCCAAGAACTTTTGAGAAACGTATGCTCCGCAGTATGACTGTTGACTATAGCAAACGGACACTACGTTCCCGGAACTCCCTTTCCAAAGATATGAAGGCGAAAAGTGCTGCCAGTACGAGTCTCCGAAGATCGACCATTGTACAGAGCAAGTTCATCAAAGCGATACAATCTTCGGCAAATGCGGAGAACTCATCTGTGATCAGTAGAAAGAGTCTGAATCTGCGATCTAGGCAGATTACCACTACGACTGGAATTTGGTCAACGGCTGAAACGCCTGTGGGTTCATCCTCATCCTCATCCAGTCAGAGGCAACAACGAAAGTCAAAACCAGTTTCTTTCTGTGATAACTCTGGCTCATCAAAAGTCTCGAGTACACCGAGGATCGGAAACAATAGCAACGGGCCCTCATCATCAGGCCTTTTAGTTACACCAGTTGGAGCGAGGATGACCTCAACGAGTTCCCCATTTAATCATCGCCATCTGCAGCAACAAATGGCAATGTCATTTGCCAAAAGGACAAACTTGAGAAACAGCGGATGGGGCTCGGCAAAAACAACAATGCAGACCAGAAATCGAGTACAAAAGCGGTTGAGCCGATAAAGCAAAACAAACAAAAAGAGCAACTAAAAGGAATCTCAGTTACTGGTGGCAGTAGGCTAAGGAATGATCAAGTATGAGCTGGTGTACTCATAAGCAGCGTCGTTGGATTTGAATAACTATTGACTACAGGGTTTGTGTGATACCCTTACCCCTTGCAACTCTGACGACAGCTTCTAAGACCTTCCTTCGCCTTTTCCAAGGCAGCTAGACACTACTACTCCATCAAAGCTGAGAAGTTTTTTTTTTCAAAGAAAAAACACTTCAGTACAAAATAAGAAATAAGAAGCCCCGCCCTCCTCAAGATAAATAAGAAAATCTAAAATACTAAATATTATGCTAGAATAATATTTCTCTACAATATTTATTTATGTTTATAATTAAAACCTAATGTGTGAATATGAATGAATCCTATGATTCGGACTGATTTGACGCCACCAACGTGGTGTGCTTGGACCTACATAAATGTATTTTGTTTCTATTTTTCATTATTTAAATACTAAAGCTGTACTTTCCAATCGATGTTTCTGAGATGAAGTATTATAAAACTTAATTTTATTTTGTTTGCTTAGTGTTTACTGTTTTTTTTTATTTTTTATTTTATATATTTATGACTATTAACTTAAAATATGGAAGAAACAAAATTTACTATCGTCGTGTATAGGTGATAAGTGGCGTAGGTGTATGTAATTATTAATTAAACAAAAGATATATATATAGAGTTATATACGTGTGTAAATTTAGAAGAGTTTTGTTTTTTATTTTAAATGTAAATTCGATGTTTTAATTAGAATTAACTTTAACAGACTTAAAGAATAAACCATGAGAAACAAGTTATGTTTACTTTTTGAAAAGAAGAAATACTTTTTTTTGTTATGTAAGCTACCATCAATCAGTGGACTTCACTACTCGTTAGGCAAGCATGCCTCTGTCTATCATAATGGCTGGTGGCGAGGTCGGAGTATCTGCGTCTGTGGCGGCAGTGATTCGTTTTGCTCTCTCTAAGGTGACCATCAGCGTGATCATCATATTCTTGGGACCGTTTTCCCAAGACCTAATATGATGTATGATGGTCAACGATTCACCTTAAAGGATTCCACTCCAGGGTGCGCTTAAGGCCTTACTCAACCCTGTAAGCCGTTCAAAAATAGTTCGAAAATGCAAGAACTCTTTGAATTCGGTCGCAAGGCTGAACTCTTCACTTTTGTCTGGGCTCTAGGTCACACTGCGATTGGGAGAAATGAGATGTCAGATGATTTCCCAGGACATAACCTACGAAGGGTCTTCCCGCATCGTGCGTCGGTCCATTGACGATTGGGTTTCCTACAATTCGGTGGCAAGGCTGAACTCTTCACGCTTGTCTGGGTTCCAGATCACACTGGGATTGGGGGAAATGAGATCTCAGATGATTTCCCAGGACCTGAACCTGCGAAAGGTCTTCCCGCATCGTCGGTCCATTGACGATTGGGTTTCCTACAAACACAATTGTGTGTGCACGGCTCTTCAGGATGCAGGTAGACTGAACGTATACCGATAAAAAAAATGGCTTAAATGAAACCATGGTTGAAGTTGCTCTTAAAAATTCAATGACAACATGATTCTCTAGTTTTAGAACCACATTTTCAGTTCCACAGCTAGTCGGTCAATGATTGTCAGTTCATCCTTCTTGTTCTTAGAAATGTTTTGTTCTGTTTTGAAACCTAGTATTGTGCTGTTATGCAAGAGAGGGTAAGTGTATGTTCCCAGTCCTAAATAACAAATTCTTGACCAAGAGACAGACCAGAATCCTTTGTTGATAATCTAAGGCTACCTTGCAGTACTGAAATAAAGGCGCTAACGTCAGTGCATTTAGTCTTGCTATGCATTGGGTATTCGCTGCCGATTTGTCACAAGACAATTGATGCCATTTTCCAACCGCAGATCTTGGGTCTTTATTTGCGTTCAACTTAAGTACTTGTTTGCATGTTCTGAAATTCTATGGCAGTACCATGTCTAGTTAGGTAGCAAGGTTGAAAGCAGCCAAAGGAGTACAGTCTCACTTGGATCTTGAAGGATCTATTGTGTTCGCTGGTGTGGGATGCCTGAAAGTAGAGAACAAGAATTAGTTCAACAGATTAGTCCATGACAAAAGGGGCTCTCTCTATGTAGTAACATACCTACGTCTTTGAAAGATACTTTTCCGAGTATTCAGCATCTAGTTTTGCTGAGGGTAGGGCATTCGCAGAGACAGTCTGTTGTGTCTTCGTTTATCTCTGTGCTGCTGATTGGCGACCGCCAATGGGTTCTATCTGTAAGGATAACAGTGAGGAGAGTCAACTGTGATAGGAGTTCACTGATCCTTTTGTTGCTGTATTTTGTCTAAAGTAGTCTTAAAACACGTCACAAGGAGAATTTACTCCATTGAATTGCCCATGTTCTGAAAGTTGGAGGAGATTACCGAAGTAAGGAGGCTAAATGGGCGGTTGAACCGAGTGAAATGTTGGTAGGTCATTTGATCCCGAGCCTGATCTAGCTAGCTTATCAGCCCGTTTTATTTCCTTGGAACCCTATGTGTACCCAAATCCAGAAGGGCGTGATACTGTACCGGTGAGCTGTTCCTTTTTTGGTGTTGGTGGTTGTTCACCAGTTTTGAATTGGTTGTGACGGACGTGGTGGGTTTGATGGCTGCCTGGCTGTCGATGTAGATGTCTAAATAGAAATGTCTACTTAATTCGTCAATCCTAAGGTTTCCTGGGATATTCCCATGCCAAGGCACTCAAAAGCTAATTTTTAACCATCTTTTCTAGTTCCAGTTCCAGAGATTTTGTTTGCCTAGGCGTTCAATTTGTATAAGCTGAAAAGGACTCTTCAGCGAAGAAAATGTTAAACAGATTCATAAAGTCAGTAATTTATTTCGGGAGCAGTACCCATTTTTTGTCCTTATTTGGGAACATTTATTTTTTGGAGTGCCAATAGGTTGTTTGCTTTAATTTTATATACCGCTGATATAGCTATACCGCGAGTATAGCTTAACTTCTTTCCATTTATTTTTTTAATAATTCAAAATCTCCGAAAGTGCAAACCAAATTTACCCCTTACTTGCCTTTCCCAAGCACATTCGCCTTTCAACGTTCGGTACATATTTTCTAAACATTTATTGGTCCACCCTGTGGAACACAATTCACCGAGCAACCGCTGTGGTCCGATTGTACTCAAAAGTCAGATACGTACAACTGACATCTGTCACCTCATCCGGCCTGTTTCTCCAAAGAAAGGTTTGTTATGAAATATTTTTCCTTAAAAATTCATCAAATAATCCAACTAATCACATAGATATTACACCATCAACATGTCTCAAATACTCCTTCAAAGTTCACGAAGGCTGACGCTCTCCACCTACATTCAGTCATCGAATATACACACGACAGCGCCTTGTAACGAGATTCGTAAACTAGCTCGCCTAAGGGTGGTGGACAACAGCGAGATTGGGAAACGTGCCATGGCCGAGGGTAAACCACCACGATGCATTCATGTCTATAACAAACGGGGAGTAGGGTTTATTGGTGATAAAGTTCTCGTCGCTATCAAGGGTCAGATGAAAAAAGGCATCCTGGTCGGCTTGAAGCAGAATCAAAAGCCCAAGATACCCAAGTTCGACAGTAATAACTTGGTGCTGATCGACGACAACGGATCACCATTAGGCACGCGGATCCACGTCCCAGTTCCAACAATTCTGCGTACCATCCTCAAGGAGAAGACCTTCTCCAAAGGCGCGGACTATACCAAAGTTCTGGCTATTGCCAGTCGTTACTTGTAATAAGATGGTCATTTGTTAAAAATAAATATATATATTGTAAAGAAATAGGACATTTGTCATCATATGGTCGATCGTTTGCTAGACCCCTGCGGTGAACTCTCTTCGTCGCTGAGCAGCGCCCGTTTTCGCTTTTTGCTGTGCTCGTGCACCATCTCGGACACGCAAATGTTTCTCGACTTCATCTGCAGCCAGTTGGTGTACTGAAAGTGAAAATACAAGTGAAGGCGAAGGGATTTAACATTGTTGGCTATTGGACTCACCGCCGTATTGGTTTTAACCCCCATCTCGTACAACTTGGTCTCAATATCGTCCAATCTGTGCTCTGGCTTTCCGTCCTCATTTGTATTCTTCGATATATCCAAAAGATGCCGAACTCTCTGCCTCATGGTTTCAAAGACAATCTTTCCGACAATGTGATTCCTATCGTACGGTGTAAGGTACCTTCCATACTCGTAAAAGAACGGATGGAGCTTCCCCAATTCTATGTGCGTGGTCTCTGCTTCACAGACTGCCTTATGGACGTTTTTATAAATCGTTGGTACGTCAACTCTACAAGCGAAACTATTAGACCCGCTTGCTTAATTCGGACAAGTTTTGTGCACTCACGTGAAGTAAGGATTATTGACTTTCAATTCCTTGATATACCACATTGGTAGGTTCACTGTTTTCCCAGGAGTAAGATCGTCCGTCTCTGCGCCGGGATCCAGAAAACCTTAACAGAAAGTGTTTGAGAAACTTGTTTACAAGGAAATTATATTTTATTTTCGATCGTAGTTACCCATTTGTAGTAGTTTGGTGTTTATTTTGCATTCAACTTTTTCTTGTGTGACAAAAATATCCTCGATTGAGAAATAATTCGGAAAATAACTATGCGTATTCATGGCAAGTTGTGGTTGTTGAGTGTGGCTTAAATTTTATTTAAAAAAGTGGAAAGAATTGCTATTTTGCGCGGACAAGCATTTGTGTTGCCTACATGCTGTGCGGTTTGGAACGTATTTCGGTGAGTTTTGTATTGGCGTTTAGTAGAGTTGCCAAGTAGTAGTTTGAATGTGTTTTTTTATTATTCTGGTTAATTTTAAACAAGCAGAGTAGATATAAAAAAAAATTGGTACTAATGCATGTAGTAGCCCTTACCTATGAAATAGAAAGGCAGATACAAGTTGAAGGAAAACTAAAGTAGGTGAGTCGGAATTTCTGTTTTCTAGTAGATACCCTTTTTTTAAACTCCGTTCTATTTCGGAGCTCCTAACGCTTAGATTGGGACGCGATGTGTTGCTGAACTTAAGGACAAAATAACTGCAGAAATTGTTATTTTTATAACCTTTTTTCCTGGGTGAAATTGCAGAGGCATTTAGTTCTGTAACTAGGAGAACTTTAGTAATTTGGTGAATAGCGGTAAGACTAAGTAGATGTATGGTCTGCTTAGATTCGGTTATTTGGAACTTTGATTATATGATACATGGACACAAGTTGCTACACTGGATCTTGAAACCTTTTATCAAGACTTTTGGCTTTATTCTCTTACGAAACCAATGTTTCTTGAAATATTTTTGGAATACGATTTTATCTAACAACTTTGTTTTTCTGCGTTACGGGGTTAACTTAGAAATTTGTTTCTATGAACGCTATGACTAGAGAATATTGGGTCTGTTCGCGTACTCTCCCAAAACCACGAATTTTTACGAAAATCACGAGAAGTCACCAAATCCTGTTGGAGTACGCAAAAGTTTCGTAGATTTTCATAGAAGAGAGCGCTCACGAGAGAGGAAAAAATTTTAGTGCAGGAAATTTCTTTGCACTGATTTACGAAATCTGTCAAATGTGTCAGACACCTGTAATTAATGTTTTGTTATTTGTGTATTTGCATACATTTGCTTTTGACGTCGCGTTCCTTTACTTTTTTGTGATTTTGCCAGTCTTTGAGAGAATTTTACCCCCATTCCTTAAAATTTTACAATCTACGAATTTTGGCGCAGAAAGTACGCGAACAGACCTATTGTTTCGCCTGGTAGTTCATTACATTTTTCGTTGGTTCTCATTCGATGTCAGGCATCTAGCGTCTAGACAAGGTGAGTAGTTCGGAAATTTGACGAGCTATCGATTTTTTTCTGTTACTATACATGGTCTGATCTGCGAAAGTTTTCTTTGCTTTCGACCCTCATACGTACTTGTAGTTCTATTTGAAACGTCTCGCACTGTTCTGAACTTTCTATATGATCCTAGGACTAAAGATTATCCTAATTATCCTCTAAATACTTTTGGGCAACATGCAGGGTTTCTCTACCCTCGTTCAGGGATCTGGAAAATTCACTTATTGTAGCTTACTTAGCGTCATATAACGCTGCAGTTAAAGCCGAGCCTGACCTCAACCAATATGCCTTTCCATGCAGCGCGGACCTTAGCTAACTCTCTCCAGCTGCGAACTCCAAGTGACACGCACGATGTTGAAGTCGTTGCATTGACGAATGCAGTGTGACGTTGAAGAAATTATCACTTTTCGGCATTTAGACCCCTGCTGGGACGTAACACTAAATAAAGCTGTTCTACTAATCAAAATATACACTGTGCACACTGTTCGATAAATGATCGATTGAATCTAAACTTGCTGATGTTTCTTAATGATTTTGTAGGAATCTCATCCATTGCATGAAACATGCACCCGGTTGCAGTTCTCGCATTCATAATCAAAGTCAGTCGAGTCACAGACAGGGGAATCAGCCTTCTCGAATCAAATATTTTTCTGATATTTTTGTACAAAAAACTGATTGATTTACTGCCACTACTTACTGAATAACACTACCAAAAGAATGATACGTTTTCACCTGTAGAACATTGACTACCAAATCCACTCCCTGTACAAAACCGAGCAACACTGTAACTTTTCACCCCTAAAACCCACACAGTCCACATAAATGAGAGAAAATGAAGAAAAAAATAAAATATCCACCGAAAAACCACCCTCTTTCATACGGTCTCACAAAGCTCTTAGGATTTCCCGGAAAGCTTCTCCATTTTTCCTGCCCACAATAACCTACCACTGCTAGTTGAAAATCGGGAATCAATGCATACGGTTGGAGAGGAAGCCATCCGCCGGATATATATGCAAACCGAAGAAAATTCAATAAAAAGTGGGTGTTCATTCGTTGTCTATTTTAACAAAAGAAACCGAGCGAAAAACAAGAAAACCTCGAACCGGATTACATAAAAATATATTTACTCGCCTGGCCGCCGCACACCGCAGCGCCGCAAGCCCTTGAACGACAACGCCAACGCGATTCGCGAATTCGGAAAAATCAATAAAAAATTCTCAAGTTAATTATAAATAAAAATAAAAAAAAAAAAAAAACAACAACGCAAAAACTTATTTCTGACAGAAACCTGCCTCAAAATCGGGCAAAGCAAAAAACGAAGGATTAGCCCTCCCACGTACAGCTGCGAGTGAAAATCTGTATCCTGTCTTGGGTTTCCAGGAGCATCTCCTTTAATATTTAGGTCACCATATCGTTGTGCTCTTCGGCAACTTCATTGTTGTTATTGTCTTCTCGGAACATCACTTAGGGACAGGAAATCGATAGATAGCCCATCAAATAATCCTTTTCTAAAGTCACAGTGAGTCCTGCTATGTTTTCGTCGTCCAACTAGTGAAGATCACCGACACGACGAAGAAAAGAACCACCAGGAAAGAAAAGTCATCTCGTTGCTGAGTTCCTGAATTCCTGCAGCACCTCCGGAAGCGGATTACTGGTAGTCCCTTCTTTGTGTATCCCTTTTCTCTTGTGAGTGGACAACAAAATGACCGGTCGTATCGGCAGTTCGTCACCCTCTGCGTCGGTGATTTGCGAGGAGGTTTTCGATGAAGGATATCAGCCGTCTAATGAAGGTAAGCGGAGGATGGTAAATAAATAGCCGGCACATTTTCTATTTTATTATTATTATGAATTCTGTAACACGGGTATCCTATGAATTTAAGTATGCAACGAATGTGACCAGTGGACACGAGTATTTTATGGGTTGCGTTGCGGTTTGGAATTTCAAAGGGGTTGGGAAAGGATTCGGGTGTCCTTTTGTTTGTCCCTTGTGTTGCCAATGACGTTATGAAATTTTTAATGGATCGATATGTACACTCGAGGAGTTCTCCTCGAGAGTGGTTTGAAATTATTTTCTGTAATCAGTGGTTGCCGTTGGAGTCCTTTTAATGGGTGGTTATGAGAAAAGTTGTTGTTAAGTTGCGATTAAAACAAAAAAAAAAAAAACATTTTGAAAAGTTATAAACTTACCAAGCATTGGGTTAGTTAAATTCAGAAGTGGAATTTCTCATTAAATTCTAAGTGTGTTCTTGTGAGTTTTCTTAACTTTATACTATTTAATGGATAAGTTTCTCCGTAAATCGATGTGGTAGACATCTGTCACATTTCGAAGTTCTCATTGGCTGATGCAACAGTAATGCAGTGAATACGTTACTTTGTAAGTCATACCTAATGACATTTTGATATTTGAATGAGGAAAGAATGAAGAGGTTTGCAGAAAATCTATTTTGAATAAAAATTCTGGTGATTTAAGAATGATTAGTGAAGTTTTGTACTTTCTGGAAAGCAGATACTATTGAAAACAGTTCCAACAATACTAAGGTGTAGAACTTAATGATCAGTCCAACCAGCTAAGTTGGCTAAAATCATCACTTCTATCGCTTTAATCGCGGAGTAAACTCCAGTCTTACGAACTCGACTTCATTTCGTTTGCATAACGTTTAGATGGCGCTCCTGTCGGCTTTGTTTCTTTGTGATGGCGTTGGTAGTTCTGTCACAACTCTAGTCTGTGTTATTCATCTGCTTTACAACAGCCCCCGGGAAATGTCTTCTTCCATGGTCTTGTTGATGCAAGCGTCTATTTCTTTTTTGAAGTGATCCGATCACTCCTGCTATTTCTACAAACTTGTTATCCTTTAAGGGATTAGGGCATCGCTTCGTAAGATCGTTATTAGTGCTGTAACTCTGAGCAATTTCTTATTTCGCAAGACTCTTCATGTTTAATCTTAAAGCATCTGTGACTCTTTTATCAGTAATTAATATCAATTATGTAAATTCGCAGGACGTCATCCGTGCTATCGAAGGGTACTGCCTGCTTTGACCCAAAGTATGGTGTTTAGGGCGCAGTAATAATGTTTTTGAAACTTCTTCAGACAAGTTCTCCATGACCTTGTATGACGAAACACTGCACAGACTGGTACTGGTGATCGAAAAGCGTTATGACTTTATTTATCATTTTTGTTGATGGTCACCGGTCTTTGAGAATTCGCCAGATCAGTATCCTTCAAGGAAGGTACACAGTAAATAGTACGGTTTTGAGCGCCACGGATAACAAAAATAAATAGATAGCTGAACAATACAATACCCTATCGTTCTTTCTTTGAATGATACCCTACCATTCCGCCCTACTAAAGTGGGCGTGGTATATTGTACTTTTTCTATTTCTTTAGTTCGATCATTTTAAACGATTGAGGATGTTTCATGGATATCGTGGTTGAATTGTAAATATTTTTAATGACTATGGACGCAGCTCAAGTGCCTAATGCGTTGGAGTACGAAACAAGGGATTCCACGTTCAATCCCCAGACAACACTTAACTCTTCCTTAACGGGACCACCTCTCGTCTCACAAACATCGAAGAGTATAATTGCCATGAAAAATATTCCCAAACAAGCAAGACACGAACGGTTGTGAGAAGCGAATATCCAATATATGTATATACTTTATATTATCCTGCAAGGATTGATGAGTACAAGAAAATGAGTCTCCACGATCCAAGAATGTCTCTAGAATATCCAACCTTTTCCAAACATTGAAGAGTTTCAATGAATATACCATTGGCTAAGATACACCAATCATAACTCATATCATTCTGCTCCAAATGCAATCTGTTCACTTTTATATTTTATAGAGTAACTTTATAATGAAGCCACTCCAAACTCCTACCAAAGTGGACGGGACATGTTCCTGTTGCATCTTACTTTGAATCTTTTCACCCAAAATACGCGAACCGGAAGGGTTTAGTTTCTGTATGCGATACCCGTAGTCTGTTGGTTCCATGCGAGCAGCACTTGTCTAAGGTTCACTTTACATTCAAACGATGTGGGCTTAATACTGAATACATACAAACATATATACTTCCTGAAAATAATTGTGCATGATGTCAGCTGACGTGTATTTTAATATATTTGTTCCCTAATGAAGCAAATTAAGAAGGGAAAACGAATTGTATGCTTAAATGAGGCCATAAGGATACAACTCGACCCATTTAATTTCTAGTCCATTTAGTAGACTTCCTTTGATGTGTTTTTTTTTTGAGTGGGTTGCTTCCATACTATACATATGAACGTGAAAAGCATACATTGGGTCGTGAAGTTTTCTCTCAACCCTTTTACAGGAGAATAGTTGCAAAAATCACACAATTTCTTTGGACTTAAAGTGGTTTAATGTCAATCACTTCTAAGATGTCTAGTCAATTTTGCAACGTGACAGATGATGACTGAAGGACCTTTTCAATTAGCTACGCCTTCTTCCATTCCTGTTGACTTTACACACTTATGCCTAAGGTCACGGCTTTTCAGTTGATTGAACATACAATTTGCGTCTCGAGACTTTAAAATAACACATTTGACACGCACTTTTGCACTCAAATCAACATTGTTTTGCTTTTAAGGACTCTAAGTACACAATATCTCATATTCATGTGCATGTAACCTTAGAAATTAAAAACCGACAACAGAACTTAATGGAATGTACACAAATAAACGAAAAAAGGGATGTGTACCTGTGCAAAATGTGTTTTGTCAACTTAAAGTGCGCTTTTATCATGTCTCTCGAATTTTGGTAAACACAAGGAAATTACCTACCCCCAGGTCCATTAATATGTACACGAGTGCCGCGGATCCAACTACCAACTACCAACGTCCATCATCATCATCATCATCAAGAAGATGGATTTGTTTTTGTTGACACCATTAAAGTAGTGAACATAGTGCTGACATTGCCATTTCACACCGACGAACGTCAACCCCCATCAACCCTCCTCTTCATTATGAAAGTAATCCATGAACCATGAGAAAATGTTACCTAAATCGCTGAATACAATGCTCACAACCATAGGAGAGAGATATTTGATTCTTCAAGGTTTTAGCGTAATTGGAATTCTGGCAGCCTTACATTTAATTCATCGGGAATGGCTATGCAGCGCTATTTTCGCTGAAAATCAATGTTTGAGGTTTAGGTGGAAACCTATCTCGCAGCTTCCTAATTACATTGATCGGCATTTACATATGTATGTATATTTAATGGCGCATCGTTTCGATCCAAGCAGTCGAATGTGTGGAAGATATACTTGATGAATCAAATCGAAGGATTATCTGTCCCATTGAGATATGAACACTCCACAAGAGGGCTCAGCTTTATCCAATTAACTGGAAGTTTTTCAAGTAAGCGCTGCGCACCCAATCGTCAATAGAAATTTGAACCGAGGACGTGAAAAGTTTCAATGCAGGTACTGGAGATATGAAATCGTTCTTTAGTGTAATTTTGAACAGCAGCTGGACTAATTTACAAAGATTTAACTTACAAAGATTTTAATGGGGAAGTGGAGAAGGATAGGATAGGTCTTCGGCAAATAAACGCATATATGGTTAAGAAGTAGTGAAATCTTCCCTGGAGACACCACCAGGACACCCTTAACTGGTTTTATACGTCTTCCGTGAAAATTCGACTATTCTATGAACTGATCAGAGTCATGTGAATGACTGCTTCTGTTTCTGAAGACACTGCTAATTAATTTCCCCTAATCTAACTTAGGCGCCGTGGCTCAGTGGTTAGTGCGTTGGACTCGAGGTTCGAATCCCAGTCGGAACACCGAAAAGTTTTTCACGGTCCCACCTCTCGCGAGCGTCTGACAAACACGGCATTAAACAGTAGACCCCTTCCTTTCGTGTAAAGAATATATATTTCGTGTTGTGCACGAATGGTTGTGAGAAGCTAGGTCCTGGGTCCCATCGACCTGTTGCGCTAAGTATTTATTTTTTTAATCTAACTTAGGCTGAAGCTACTCAGACATTTGGGAAAAGAATGCCACAATATGGTCTCTTGTCCTTAGTCAATGACAAACTTTGACCTCTAATCAATTTTGGTGGTTTAGGCTCAGAGGTCATCCATTTTTTCGTTGCACGTGTACCTCTAGGACAAGCATTGGTTTAATTTGGCTTGAAGCAAGTCATATCTGAGGTCTGCCATAATTCGAGGCAAAACCGGAATTTTAATTCATTAATTCTGAATTTAAAGATACTTTACTTAGAGCCGATTTTAGTAAATATTGACTTTCTCGAAAACAACTCGTACGATTTTAGTAAAATTTAATACGTGGGTTGTACATGTGGGATATCGTGCCTAGTGGTAAAACAGATATGGTCTAAGCTGGGTCTGAAACGCTCTAAGACTTTAACCTCTCTTAACAGACTGCATGTCAGCAGCATGATAGGTATATCACTGGACAACAGGAAAGCATGCAACTAAACTTGCTGTGGATTCAAATAATTTTTGCAGAAGTTGCAGAGATGAAGAGGAAGAGTAATCTATTCTCCACTTTCTCTCCAGCTACCCTGGTCTATCTCACAAAAGAAACTTCATTTAAGAAGCTTCTTTTTCCATGATCTTGGTGATCTTATTAACACCGACAATAGGAATCTATTACGCTTTAGGAGCTCAAATTGGTTTCAATAGTTGGTATGAGGGATCATTGGATTCAGGTGGTATCAGAACTATTTTATTGGCTTAAGCTTTGGCCAGCTGGCAGCCACTTTAAATCTAACCTAAGCTAACCTTGTATTTGGATTATTATGGATACATGCTTACAGATGGCGAACCATGTTCTTTTGTACTCTCGAAAAATGGACTATTTTTTGGTTATTTTTTCAGTAATTGGACTCAAAACGCACATCACGCCACGCCGACTCTTAAAAAAAATTAATTTTTTCAAATTTTTACTACAAGTCGAAAGTATTGTTAGCACCATGTATGACCACGCCCAGTATTTAAATGCTTTTTTATTGGAACAAACAAATTATGAATGCTCCTAAGTTGCATCATGCCACGCCCACTTTATTGAGCCTCACCTATAAAAACTTGTATTACAGTTTGCGTAAGATTGTATACTTAATACTTATGGCATTAAGGTGCCAGTACGTACAACCCAGTCGTGCTCTTAACTAATTTAGCTGGGAGGACTCGCCTGTCTATGAGAGAATCTTTCGAAGTCTTTCATAATTGTGTTCATAATTTTTCTTAAATTCCCTGATCAGAGACTTGTCTTCTTACATCGATTTACTCATTCCAAATATCTACCCACATATACAGTGTCTATGTATGTAGTTCTGGTCTATTATTCATTGCCCTGACTTCCTTTTTGCAACAACGGATAGGGTACATTAGTTTGGCACCTACACATGTTCGTGAACCACCATAAAGCTGGACAACTTTTTCTGCCTTCCATTCAATTTGCTTCTGCGGCAAAAAGAATGCACACCCAACGATTGGAATTCCTCTGTCCTATCCACTCATAAATAGACTCAATTTCAGTGTCGGGAAAATATTTATGATTGATTCGCATGGAATCTCATTCCGGCAGGTAATTCATTAGACAAAGGCCTTTCAGACCTCTCCTCCATTGGTTGCATATTGACCAGATAGCTGGTAAAATCCGAATAAATTTGCTTTTGCTAAAAGTATGGGTTTATAGAGCCTTATGGGAGAGCGTGGCATATGCCATAAAAATTTACATTCACGAAGGATATGTGTAATTGAATGGGAGCCTACTGCGGTTAGGTGTGTGTATATTTTTATGTGTAGGGCTTGTGAGAGTCAGTAAAAACCGCTGTTAGATAAGTTCTTGCATGAAAGGATTTCCCGATGGGTGACCCCTGGCATTTTATGCGAGAAAAAACAAAATCGCTAAGTAAAACTAATTACATTTTCTTTTAAAGAACATGAAATCCGACGTATTTATGATGAAGCCTTGTCATGCAAATAGGGGTTAGTGGAGTGGTCAGCACTTTGCGGCACGTATTTTAAGAATATTTACACGGTTGTTGTGACATTTAGACTTATTTTCGACTTAATGTGTTTTGACGACCGTGATTTTGAATGTACAAATCGGAGCAGCTGGCTACTTACATCCAATTAACCTGTGTCCCCTAATTTGTATGAAAATAAATCTGTATGCCTATGATTGATGATTTTGTTTATAAATTGTGACTTGTTGCTCTTTCTTTTTTTTTCTGTCCTTAGATTCTTAAAGTTAGGAATGAAGTCCTATCGTCCTTTATGGAAAGAAATGCGAAATGGAAATAGGTTCGACTTAATGACCATGCAGGCGCTTATCGAGAAGTAACAGAACGAAGGAGTCACGTTTTAATGATTTTTCCGACAAATTGCCATAAAGTGCCCACTTGAAATGGATTGAATGTCATTATTATTCCTCTATGCATGGGAAACATTAACTTTATTTATAGCTTGCGACGCAGAAAATACTTGGGGATACAAATCCAAGGTCACTGGTATCAGTTTCAAAGTGTGGAGCATGGCCGTATTTTGGAGTATTTTTGTTTTTTTTTTTTTAAACACTGCTTACATATTCTTTAAGTATTATCTGGAGATTATTATAATCGCTTTTAAGTACTTAAATCTGACAATAAGGTATTGAGTTGTTACCTTCCTGTAAGAAGTGTGTTGGGCGCCAATTTGCGGATTTTTTGAGATCGTGTCTTTATGAATTATTCTCGGAGGTGAGAAGGATCAGGAAAACATGCTGTAAAATAAATTGTGTACTCCACCTATGAAGGTAGGAACCTAAACATTAGTAGGAACAAGTAAGAGAAGCTAGTTTGGTTTAGTGTTTCGTTGCTCATCGAACACACTCGTAGTTGTTGAGCAGAAGAGTAGTTCCTTTTATGAGTATGAGCAGGAAAGCCGCAGACCAGGTGGAGAAGAGATTCTACTTCTTCTTCGTTTATACAATAATCCGTGTCCGGTAGGTCTCTCTGGTATCCTGTCCTTGGGACTACCTTTAGCTCCCTTTTAGGATTTAAAAAAGGGTCGATCTCTTGCCGAAATCCAGGTGCATTTTACTGTTTAGCTGGTTCTGCATTTGGTGTGTTCCCTGTTACATGTACATACATATATACATACGTACAAGTAAATGTATGTAAATTTCTGCCTACTACCTAATGCCAGTGATTTGATGATAATTTTTCATGTGATCGTGCGTCTCGTGAGTCCTGTTCAGTTGTTCAGTAGTGAGAGCTATTTTTCCAATCTTATGCATCGAAAAATTGAAAGAAACTGTGACCAGTAGTGGACCTGCAGTTCTTACTTGCATGATCGCTGAAAAAGCACTCAGCCTGGATTGGGTAGAGTAAGTGAATATAATATTATCAACCTTCCAGTCTCTACAAATTCAAGAATCTGTATAAATTCTTGGTCATATTAGCTAATATAATAAGTCTTGCTGTCCTCCTGCGTTCTAAAGCACTGTAGCAGTAGACTATTTAAGGCTGAAGACAAGACTATGTATTTCATTTAGGTATGAACGTTTAGGTAAAGTTTGAGAACTGCGAACCATATCTTAGGCTGGAAAGGCTTCCAAGGTTAGATTAGACTACACTCCATCGCGTTAGAAAGGAAACCGCATAGTTAAGGAAAACAAACAAAACATAGTTTGAATATAGAAGGAACTCTTAGAATGGTTTAATTAGAGCCCAAGCTGTCACAATGTCGTTTATTTTTTGTTGGCTTCATCGGGCTTTTCATTGTCTGTTGGACAATTGTCCTCGTGAACTTAAGCTCGTACCTTAATTTTTGTCTGAAGAATCGGGCACTTTTGGCACTGTTAGGACAATTATTGGTTTTGAGAGCTGCGATTGGTGGGATTCTATAATAGTGCTTTTTCGTATTGAGTATGGGTAGCTTCTGAGCCACCATTATATCAGGCTAAACCTTTAGGAGCTAGTGCCTAGTTCTCTCTTTAAACCTGCAGGGAAAAGTGTGTGGTGAAGCCTTTTCAGTAAGCCTAGGGTACCTTAAGACATTCATTAGGTTCTGACTGTTCGTAAGATAAATATGAATCCTACTATCATCTAGAGACTGGTGGAAGTACTAGTATCTCCTATGAGGAGAAGAAGGTTTCGGTCTACGTCAGAACAAATTTGAAAATCTTAGAATTCTGTGAGTCTACTCTTGGTGTTGCCAAGTGTTCAGAGCAGCTGCGAATTATACATAAAACTACGATGTACTTGAGATTGAGAATGTGGCTTCGACTGGTTGTGAGAAGCAAGGCCTTGGGTACAATAGACCTTTTGTGCCAAATATATATTTTGTTTGTACTTGAGAGGTACAGTGGCGTATTGAAATCATCTGGCTTTCTGTTTTTGATTACGTTAAATTCGCTAGAAACTAGATTTCTATTGCTTGTAGTACTAAGTCATTTTAGTTTAGATCAAAGGCTAGCTATTGTCACCATCCTATATGAGATGCAAACGTAGACACTTGTATTAAACAAGTTTCACCAACATACGTAATTGTCTAAACGATGGGCTATTGTCTCAGGCAACAATATATTGTGCTAGGTATATGCACATTTCAAGGTAACTAGTTTATATCCGTTTACCTCTAACAAGCTGCAGACCCCTCCCCATCGACACAATCTAGGACAACCTAACTAGTCCTTTACCTATGTAGTATGTAGTAATTTAAATTCAAAGTAGCAGCACTCCTACTCGTAGTATGCTAAGCTGTATGGTAAAATACTTCAAATACAGGTGTGTTTAAAGCAATTGCGTGTGTCAACTAGGTTATTTCGAAGGAGTAAGGCTACATATATGGAATGTAAAAGCAATTTACATAACTTCATCTAACTCCTACTTGTTGACGCTTCCATTGCGGGGGAATTATTTAATGAAACGCGAATAACGCATGAACTTTTTCTCCAAAATGTATGTTTTAAAAACGCCTTTAGTGAAATTGAGCGGAAAATCTTCCAACCTACGATACTCTCAGTGCTGTCATCCCTGGGGCGTAATAAACAATTTATTGTTACGCTTGTATGTAGGGTATGTGTTCTTTTCTTTTTTACTTTTTGTTTGTTTGGAAAATAAACAATAGTAATCATTGGCGTAGTCGATTGTTTCCATGGGCGCATATATTTAAATTCAAGCTTACACGTTTTAATATATGTATGTGGGGAATATCCCACAGGAAAAGTAGACTTTGTGTGGGTTTTTAGGGGAAACGTGAATATGGCCGCTTGTATCTCATTCCTGGTAAACGTATGTATAAGTAACAGCTAGGCATATTTTGTCCCTTGACAGCGCCGCATCTTTTCCAAATCCTATGCTGACATTAAAGGACCTGCTGAGGTTGTCCCCGAGCTTCATAAAGTAACTTCGTTCTGAATGCTAAAACTAAGCCGGTCTCTTTAGAACCCGTCATAACCAAGAGGTGGTAGGTACCTGTTGGAAATTGTTGACTTTTTTCCAGTATCTCTCAAAGTGCTGACATTTTATCGATTGCAGACTTTCCTGACTTAAAACCTTAATAGGGGTCAATCCGATTCCCCTCTTAGGCTATGCGAAATAAAGTCCCACAGTGAAATATGGTCAAAAAAATGTAATTCTGCACCAAAAATATGCAATTTTTGTATTTTCTAAAAATTTAATTTTGAAGCCTAATACCGTTACTCTGTAACTAACAGAATTTAGAGGGTCTCCTCTCCTGTGGATAGTGCAAACGATCCTGAAATTCTATATACCTATCTTCCATGTACTCCTACGACCGAGTTTTAGAAACAAGTTTGTGTTGACTGCAAGGACTACGAAAAAGCTTTCTTTGTCAGACATGTCACATACGAATCTAGTTTCATGACCAAAACACCATGTAACCTGAGAGCATTTCATTAAACTCCGTCGTATCTACTAAACCAGAAAACAAAAAAAAACTTCAGTAATCGCTATTCGACATTCAGGAACAGGAAATAAAAGTTCTTCACAAAATCGTAGGTGGTCGGGTACCAGAAAACCGCAACGAAATTCTGTTCCAAAATTTTGTCAACAATTTCTAGTCGCCCACTCGAATTTCACTGTGCCGACAGAAAAGTACTGAAGGCTTTCATTCCCCATACTCCTTGTTCATGCCATGAAATTGCAAATGTAGAAGTTCAGGGTTCGGATTCAATTTTGAACCAATGCCAAGTTGTTCATTCGAAATGGACTCTTAAATTCAATACTAAATGGAAAAAAATATCCCATTCTGTTGGTACATCTCTTCTTTTCTTTTTGTGATAGTAGATACTATGTATATTCGTGAGCTCGCATAATTAAATTAATTGCTATCCGCAGGATAGGAAGACAAGGATAAAGAGAATAAAAAAACGGACCTGTTTCCCCGACGTTGACCTCAAGCTCAGTCATGTGCGATTATTATTAACGCTATGGATATACGATACTACAGTTTTCCCAACAATTACATGTGCAGTGAAAAGCGATCGATTGACAGACAGATAGTTTTTCAGTGTTCAGTGTAGTTCCCGCCCTTCCTTCATCCTTTCGCACCCCACATCCGTGGCTTTGTTCTAAAAGAAAGGAGCGCACTAAATTGCAGTCACCCTTTAAGTGTTTTGTACCTAAAAGGCTCTTTTCATCATCCGACATAAAACTACTACTTGAAGTGCTTTGGGTACTAGAAGGTCCTCTTAGGGACTGACACATAGAAAAAAAAAAAAACAAAGCATGGAATGAAAGCCACCATGAGAGAGGGGGCGGGGAGAAATCAATAAAATATTCACGACTACTTTACATTCACATAGGAAAACTGCAAAGTCAATAGACGTACACAAGGATGGTTACAGTGGGTGCTGAATAAATTCAACCAAAGTGGTTTTAGTTGCGAAATACATTTTTTACCGAATAAATGCTTATAAATCCATTTAGATGGGACACCGGCTGTAAAAACATCACATTCTTCAAAACGGCAGATGCCAATATTTACGATCCGAATTTTGTAAGAACCAATTTCGTTAGACCAACTTGCATCGTCTACACTTTTACGAGGAGACCGAATTAAAAGGCATCATGTGGCCTAGTTGGTCATTTTGCTTAGGTACGGTTTCCTAGGTGAGAGGTTAAGGACATTCCCTTGTTACACTTAAGTTAGTTTTTAGCCCCACATTGGCACCAATGCCCATAGCCCATAGCCGATCAAGGAGAACGAGAAGAAAAATATTTAGAATAGTGATTGGTGTTCCTCAAGACTGTATGCTAGGTCCCCTGCTGTGACAATAATCTTAAGATGTTCCTCAAAATGATTAATACTTGTAGCTAAAAACCTGAAATAAAAGAAACCACGATAGGAACGAGGCTATCACCGATAACCTTATGTTTCTGTTTAATAGGCATATCATGTGGAATTCCGAGGATGTTCTGTAAGAATGAAACTCCTTTCGAAAGAAAAACGTGAGGGTTATAGGTTTGTATGATTGTAGCAGATCGGGTTACAGATTTTTCGGCCTTTTCTTAAGTATTTAACTAGAAATATTAAAAGAAAGTGAACTGAGTGCAGTAATACCAAGCAGTGAAAGTTTCAAATTTGATGATAACACAGCTAAACCTCTCAATAGCTTGACTTACAAGCACTATAGGTCTATAGGACCCAGGGCCTCGCTGCCGAAGAGCAATTTGTTACTTGAGAAGCTTTTTCATACTCACGGATGTTTGTCAAAGAGAGGTGGGGCCGTAAAAAAACTTTTAGGTATTTTGATTGGGTTTCGAACTTGAGACCCTCTTGCTCCATAGTCCAATGCACTGACCATTTCAGTCACAGCGCCCATGTCAGTATGCTTTGGTACTCTATTGTATATAGAAACGTCAGTATTTTCTAGGCTCAATATCGACTCTAATCCAGGGATTTTTTCCGAGTGTGGGATTTTAAACCCTATGAACAATGTTGTGTCCTTAGAACTAGAAGGATTGTGTAAATTATAATTGCATTGGATTCATGTGTAGGTCTCTATTAATTTTTATTATAAGTCGATGCTAAATCGTATCACAAAAACGACCGACAGACTTAAACCTTTAGTGGATGAATATTTTATAGCGACAGTGTGTTTGGATGTTTAAAAATAGTTTGGAAAACAAAGGAAAAATATAGACGCAGCCATGGAAAGTATGGGGAATACGGGGATGGTCATTCAAGTCAATGGTGGCTGTTTATTTGTTCGCTTGTCTGTTTGTTTATCAACACCGCATGTATGTAGAAATGGCGAAAGATGCGCTCGTATGTTGGGTGTATGTCCTGTGCCTACAAAACTATGTCACACATCAAAAGCCGCAGTAGTTTATCCTGGAGGGTTATGTTATTGCATAGGCTTGGCATGCGACACAACTCAGGAGCTTATGTAACTCTAGATGGCTATATGTATTGAAGTAGAAAAAATAAATATGTACGAGTATATTGCAGTGAATTGTGTCATTAGCCGATGGTATATGAGTTGTTTTTTTGTTCTTTCTAAAGTATCCACCACTGTGAAATCATTTAATGACCATGTTACATGTGAACATGAAAATAGTTTCACCTCAATTAGTGGCGGGTAGCGTTTCATACTTTATCTTATTTAATGGATAAATGCGAATATATATATATGCATATATGTACTTATGTGTGAATATGAAATAAATCTAACTCAAGTTTCGCGTGATCCTTGTTAGTCATAATCTTTGCTGTGGTCAGAAGTTTTTGGGAGGATTTCGCGAACAAGAACTCGTTGTAAATTAACTCTTTGTTTGACTTTTTATAGACGTACAGGGGTTCCCTTTTACAGGATTACTTTCCGTAAGTGACTCCATTGAAATGCACGAAGTATGTACATAGGTGGGGGACTCTGATAGTGACTGACAGTGGCTGCAACAAAAACACTCACCCTTTGATGTTTTTCTATATTTAAGGACATCATTTTAAATGTTTATTTCGACCTTTAAGAGTTTTTCCAATACTTTTTGAATCTCATGTCATGGACTGATGATGATCACGATTTTCAATCGTTTTGGTTTCGGACGATAAATTCACGCTATCTTGACGGATATTTTCTTTGAGAGTTTCTAGAGTCAGTAGCTTGTTCTCACTTACCCATGACACCAAAAACCCCCAAAGAAAGAAGCATGAAGTGATCAAATCGGGGTCAAAACGAGACATAAGGTCTGTTCGCGTACTCTCCAAAAACAACGAATTGTCTCGAAATTCTCGAATTTTCTCACCAAATCCTGTTCGAGTACGCTAAAGTTTCGTAGCTTTTCGTAAAAGAAACCGCTCACGAGAGAGTGAAAAATTTCCCCATGTAACGAATTTTAGTGCAGGAAATTTCTTTGCACTGATTTACGAAATCTGTCAAATCTGTCAGATACCTGTAAAAAATTATTTGTTGTTTGTGTATTTGCATACATTTGCTTCTGACGTCTAAAAAGTGGGCGAATTTCGTAGCTTTCGCGTTCGTTTACTTCTTTGTGATTTTACCACTCTTTGAGAGAATTTTAACCCCGCTCCTTGAAATTTGACAATCTACGAATTTCGGTGCAGAAAGTACGCGAACAGACCTATTATGCGAGCCGGAAATGCTTCATCAAAATGTCTATAAGCTGTGCGTGCAGTTTAAACACATATCCTTTAGTTTCAGTTCATCAGTTTTCGGGATAGTAACCGTGTTACTGACATCTTCTGTCACAGCGGCGATATTTTCGTAGATAGAGTATTTCGTGAGCTTGAGTATAGCTTGTCAACGTATACTCTGCATCTGTTTACTTCACAAATGTCACATTTTGGGCTAGTTTGTACCTTGTTCTTTCACATTTACTACAGTTCTATGCACAACTTGTATTTCTTTGAGAAAACTCTACCAGGTTTGCTAGTAATATCTTCTCTGTGAAATTTGAGGTAATTGACTCTAATTCTTTTCTTAAATTGCTGAATATTGAAAACTTCTCTAAATATGTCTCAGCAAAAGGTATCACATTTGATATTTAGATTTTTTGACAAGACTTGCGTAAACAACTCCCGAAATGAAAACAATACTCAAACACCGGTCTTACTCGTGCTGCTGCATTTGTATAAGGGAAGGTGGTAACTGAAGTTATTTTTTTGCTCTGACCAGGTGGCTTCATTTCATGGAAGCTGAATTTATGCGATGTGGGAAATATGAATTTGTCTTGTTGCTCTCGAGTTGATGATAATATTAGAAAGGTACGAAGGTGGGTTTTCTTTATAGAAAGGTCAAGAAGGCCGTTGTGATATTTTCTCTAGATTTTCATTTACTGTGTAAACTTAACTCATCTCGTCTACTGTGTGAGCTATGGGTATGATCTTCGAGTGCTATTGTCGGCAAAGCCTGTTACGTCCACTAATATGGAGAAGAAATAAATGAAAGTAAGTAAGAAAATAAGTTAACTTACGTAGTAGGGCTAGACGTGATCACACGTTTTTCCATGGATGACTTGGATAGAACTCAGCAGGTTTCTACACTCTATGAGGCCCAAACTTTACCTATACTCTCGGCTTAGTCGGTGGCTTCACATGGGCAGAATTTAGTGGTGCGGCCGTTGATTTCTGTTTTGTTCTATTTTTTGGTGAAATGGTCAAGAGCAATTTTTTTGGAATTTTGGCATGAGTGCAGATGGAAATATCATCGTTTTTAGATACTACACTGAGCAATGTGCAAATTTAAAACTTACTAAGCCTAGCAGCAGACCAAGCGTATATAATTCGATCTCGATATGAATATCACGAGCACGCTTGAACCAATCGAGTCTTTGAAGTCAATTTTCTCCACACATTTCGCGATTTCGCGTTCGGTATCATTCCTCAGTTCCTCTTACGTTGGTGTGAAATTACACCAATTGTTTGACCAGCTGTGTGCCATGTGGTACCATCTGGTTGGAACCACATATAACTAAGATTAAGTTTATCCAATTTGTTCTTCCAAAGTGGCACGACGCCGAACTGCATTGACCGTAACATGTCGATCATTTTCATTGAGGTGTACTCCGGTATGAAATCCACACCACAAGGCCAATTTTTGTGGATGCAATGGAGTCTCTTAAAGCACTAGGTTTGTTGCATAATATACGCATATTTTGCTTATTAACAAAATCTTTAAGCCAAAAATGATCTTTATGGCTGAAATTCTAGATTTTCTTCAAACCTAAGCAGAGCCCAATCGAAAATTCTTTGATCAAGAGCGATCAGTTCTTTACTTAATTTGGTCTTGTAGAGGTGTCAAGATCTTTATCCAAAATTTGCCACAACGTGACCTGAGAAATTCCCAATTCCTGTGGACAACGTAGAATTGACTGGAGTTACTGGGATATTCTTGGTACTTCGACCGGTGCGTTGTATTACTGGCTCACGCACATTCAATAGTGTATATGTTGACTCGAGTTTATACACAAATAGCTTGTCTGGAGGGACGATTATTACAACCGAAAGTTGGAGTATTTCGTAATTCGTAATAATTCTCAAACATTAGGTCTGTTCAACAAATATTTCTTACAGGTATCTGACAGAATTGACAAATCTCATAAATCAGTGCACAGAAAATTCCTGCTCTAAATTCGTAGCATGGGGAAATTTTTTACTCTCTCGAGAGCGCTCTCTTCTGTGAAAAACTATGAATCTTTTGCGTACTCGAACAGGATTTGGTGACTTTTCGTAGATTTTCGTGAAATTTCGTTGTTTTGGGAGAGTACGCGAACGGACCTATTTTTTGTTCATAAACTTCCACCCTGATTTTGGTATTGACAGATCATAAAACAAGTTCAAATGTTCATTTGTCTTAAAATGCTAAATTGTTATGTCCCTATTGGAAAACACTCTTTGTAGTATTTCAATAACGAGAATCAGTTCCTGCACTAAAATCTTGGCCAGTTCCATCTGGATTTGATATTCCAGTGAAAATTTTACATTTTGTTAAGAGTATATTTAGTTTTGTTATTTAGGGTTGTATGCGTCTGAGTTCTTGGAATAAATTATCCTTCATCTTCCTTCCTACATCAAATACACTTTTGCGGCTCAATTAATAAAAGGTGTCTTAAAAGTCCACTACAGTGCGGCGTGGATTAATGACGTACTAGTTCTTACAATAATTTGACACTCGACAACAAAGATATCTGATTTTTTTACCACGAAGTTGTTCTCTTACATCCCACAGGGATGAAACTGGAATAATATCATAAATATAGGGCAACACCCCTACGTGCAGCTATTCATCTTAACCTGTCAAAGCACAACTACACACTGTGATGTTGAATACAATGCTCGTCCAAGTAAAAAGGAAAATCATACCATCTTCCGAGGAAAAAAAAAATGAGATTTATCAAATATAGCAAGCACACGCTTCCCACGCTGCTCGCCAGAAGTAGTTCACAGCGCAACCTAAGATCCTGATACTTCATCTTTTATTCTTATTATTTACCGTACCATCGCCCAGAACCCCCCGCAATGTTCATTCCAATTATGTTCTTTATCTAGTCTATCTACGTCAACTTAATGCACCCTGTTTTCTTTGGTATCTCTTTCAGAAATCAATGACTATGCAGTGAAACTTGGCATTGATCCAGTTAAGGAACCCAATCTGCTCTACTTGGCGAAAGAGGGCTTAATGCAGGCTCTACCGTCTGATTGGAAGATTTGGTAATTACAAAGAAAAAAGAATTTTTTTTCCACATTTATCATGAATCTCTTTTATTCTAGTATATGGTATTTATTTTTGTTTTATTTGTGCTTCCTGCCCTCCACCTTGACTTACGGACACCCAGTGCACTGGAGCAAGCTAAAACGTAACACCAAGAGGAAATGGTGGCCATTATCGATCTTATTAGTGCGGACAATGTGCAACATTTCCCGTCTGTGAATGCGAATGAATGTTAAATGTTTGTAAGGATGGGTGGGCGGGTAGGTAGCTTGGAGTGGTGATTGGTCTCGGAATATTGTTTCAATAATAATAGTAATTAAAATAAAACTCCGGTATGGGTTATATCCCTAAGGCGATGGGGAATATCCTTGACATTATTGTTGGCGAATTTTAATATATTTTGCCTTTTGTTGCCGGCTTTTGTGTATAGGTAGTGGTTGTAGGGTTTTAATTAATTTAATGTCGTAGGCTGATGTGGGCTGGAATAATGCTAAGGCTGTTCGCCATTGTTTTCACTTTTTACCCTTTGGGTCGATTTAAAATAATGGCTTAATTATGTGACTGCGTGATTCAGAAATCAAGTTACTTCGGGATCTACATACATTTACACACGTGTATGGACGCATGTATTAATTTATTTGTTTTTTTAGGTTAGGAGGTAGAAGTTTGTTACACGACCGTCCTTAACAACATATGCTGAATTATATAACTGGCGTAGTTAACCTCAGACCTTGTCGATGAGTGGTGTACTAGGATTGAGGTTTCAGTTAATCCTTTGAAAACTGAGGTCGTTTGTCGAGACGGAGGATTGTGACCAGATCTCCGATCAAGCGAAAAATCTGGGATAAGAAACTTCTTTCGGAAAAGAATGTCAAGTCGAAGACATTCAAGGCGCCCTCAGTTTTCTGACAGTGTAAACGTGCTTTTGACAATATACAGCACTTATTAACGAAAAGGATCTTTTGGATCTGTAGGATCTATAGGCCTTAAGCTTCTATACACAGAGGATTCTCGCGCAGTCGAGCTAAGCTCTAAACACTCAGTTTTATTTACCTACCCATCATATTTTTATCATAGGTTGTACTATAAAAAGAATCTCCTGTCTTAGACGGAATGGATTTAGCTTTTATCCGCACAAGAGTTTCAACGACCTTGGGCGACGCTTATCCCACGACTCTCGTTCAATGGATATGCCCTTTAGATGCAATGACACCAGAACTTCGGCTGTTGTGTAAATTTAGAGTTGACTTTCCCTGTATTCAGGACTGGCTTCAGCTAGACTATGAGCCTGGGCTGAGCTGTTATGGAATGGCTCCAAAGCTAGTCAAGGATTTGGTGCTGTTGTCTTCGTGGACTCTAACAACACTAGACTTCACTTCGCTAGGCGAGCATGACTATGATAAGGCGCTTTTCTGTAAGTACGTGACTACCTTCTACAGTAAACTCCAAAGAACAGGCTATTTCAGATTCTGTACATCTACCTCTACTCTAGATGTATCACCTCTTGATACTTTTAGCATGGGCTTTGATCATAACCTACGACCCTGGTTCCATAGATACATATGTCGTCTATTGTAATGACACCGGAACTTCGGCTACACTTTCGTTCAGGAATGACTTCAGTCAGATTCTAAGCCTGTAGTGAGCTGTTGTTCAATCTTCACGGATGACTCTAAGACTAATCAAGGGTCTAGTTGTGGTGCACTTATAGAGACCCACAACATTGAACGGGAAGATTCTTATACCTCCCGGAGTAAGCAAATGAGATATTGCTAAGCAAGGCTCAGAGGATTATTTCCCAGGATTTGATACGTTTAGGTATGTTCCCGAACGTTTGTAAGAAATAAACGGCATTTTAGCTGATTATCAGCAGAAAAGACTAGAAAGCCTGTTAGTGGTACTAGAATTAAAGGACATCTGCGACGATGATTCTCGGAATCATTTCTTTTCTTGTTGTCCTTTACTCGGATCAGGTGACAGATCTTCGATGCTGATGTGCTGAGTATTGATACTGTAAGCTCTTCATCGCTGAAGTGCATTCTCGGCCTGCTCCGAAAGTCGAAGAAACTCCAGTAAATTGGATAATACTGGATTTTGGTTCCTGGTAGTACAATAGACTGGTTGCATTCAGGCACAGTAATGAGATTCCTTATCCGACAAAAAAAAACTAGAAAAATGATCGTAGATTTGCAATTGGGCTACCATCTACGCTACGGATCTTTTTATAAAGCGAAGGATGGTCACGACGTGTAGTGATGCTGGGTTGTCGAGGTAATCGAAGAAAAGAGCCCCCAGATGGAGTACTTAATTGTCTTTGACACAGCGGTTGGCAAATGCATTTATTGGTGAATGATATTTTCCTTTTCGTCTCAAAAGTTCTTTTAGAAGTCAACAAGATTTTCTTTTGAAGCTTAGAGACCTTAGGTTATATACAAGAATTTAAACGTCACTAAAGCCTCTTAATAAGTTTCTTCTTTTTTTTTTTCCTTTGCTAGCTACTCGGAAGAACAAGACGCTCACTACTATTACAACATCAAAACGAAACACTCTCAGTGGGATCATCCTCTGGACGCTGTCTACCGTGATCTGGCTGAACAGGCTAGACAGAAACAATCTTCATCAGCAGTCACTCCAGTGATTGATAACTCCGATGATGCCTCGCAGCTAGATTCAGGTATACGCAGTCTTCAGGGTAACGAAGACATGGACTCAAACAATACAAATGACATGTCTTCGCCAGTGAATAACAGCGCCAAGGGTAGTACATCAAATGGCACCCTCAGCTCTGCCGGAACTAGTGGCTTTAGTGGAGGGGTGAATCGGTTTCTTGAATCTCGCACTAAGAACTTCCCGATCGGATCGAATTTCCCAACAATAAAGATGTCTCGTTTCGAGGTGACTAAAACAAATCCACAAATTGGCTTGGCCATGAAGTTCAACAGCGCCGATGGACAACAACAGCAGCAAACACAACAGCATTACCCATTGACACCCAGCGGCGATGGGCCAGATGTAAAGCGAGGCTTCACTATCTCCGGCACAGGTGCTATGTTTTTGAAATCAAATGTTCGGAAGAATCTGGAGTTGCAAAGCTTAGTGGAGACAAAAGAGAGAACCAGCGCAGTGGGCTTGTTTGCTGAGATCGTGAACACCGGTGTTAAGGGTATTCTCAGAGACTCCAGTCTGACGGACATGCGTCGGAAAATGGATAGTCTTGAGAATGATGGTACTGAAGACAAAAAAATGGTTCGATTTAACTTGGACGATGTGAAGTCCAGATCGAACTGTTCTCCGGAGGAAGAGCCAAGTAGTTCTCGACGACTAACACAAAGTCCTGAGGTTTCTGTTATTTCAGACGATGAATACAACTGGGAAAACAACGACGATGAAGATGACGATGAAGACTTTGACGAGGTCGAGAAGCATGTGAAGGAGGTTACAGTCACCCCAGTACCAAAGCCAGCCATTGTACCTATGTTACGTGCACAAAGTTTCTCAGTCGACTTTCCTGATAAGGAAAAGAGTCGCCTGAGCGATGCCACTCGCTCGTTAAGTGCGGAAAGCCAACCCTCGTCTACAATCTCTTATCTGGATAAACTGAAAGAAACTACCCACGTGAAACCGCTCTACGAAGACACAGATTCAGACTCGAAAGCCAGCTCGGTGCGAAGCTTTGTGAACAAGTCAGAGCAAGAGTTCGAGAGCATTCCATTCGATCTGGACGAATTGGATAAGAAGCATGAACGTGATGTCGAAGAACTGGAGAACAAAATTAAGGGAGGAGCCATTCCTAAGGTTCCACAGTTTCCAGTTAAACCAGAGACGAATTCTAGACTCAGTACTGTGTCCGCACAGATTGACAAGGAAATTGAGAAAGAAATTGAAAAATATCGCCAGCAGAGGGAGGCTGATAAAGTAGAAATGCTTCGGAAAGAGAAGGAACGTTTCGATGATAAACTTCAACATGACATCGAAGACCTGAAGAAGGAACACGAGGTGAAGTTGAAGAGCCTTCGACATGAACACGATTTAAGGCTGACATCGGTGCAACATCAGTTGGAAGAAGACTTTGACAAACGTCTTGAGGAGTTCCGAGCCGAAATGGAGGAGGATCTGGATGTCAAAAGAAAAGCAGTGGTTGATGAGCATAAGGCACATATGAGTACACTTCAGAAGAACCATTCAGAGATCCTCCAAGATCTCGAGCGGGATCTGAAGAGTGAAGAAAAAATTCTGAAAAAAGAACATGCAACGAAACTTTCCGAAATGCGTGACAAACTGACTCACGAAATGGATGTGGAGCGGCAGCGAATGCGTGATACCGGCGAGGATCGCCTCTATGAGAAAATTCGCTGTGAGAAGCGCTTGCTGGAAGAGAAATACCGCTGTTTGAAGGAGAAATACGTGAAACTGAAGACGGATGTCAAGCTATCACTAGAACGTCGCAATCGTCGCCGCGAACAACAAGCAGCACTCAATCAGCAAAGTTTGAACAACACCACGACTGGGTCAGAAACCGAGCGATCAATGTCAAATAAGCCCTCGATTGGTAACAGTGAGAATCGTAGTCTGTCACTCTCCACCTCGGGAGTTAAGCCGCCAATTCCTCCAAAGACACATCTGCACAATGTAAGGGAGCACCCGCTACGGGAAAAATCCGGCGAACGTCAACAGTCTCGAAAGCCTGGCATAACCTCTAAATACATTAAACACCTACAGATACATGATGACACTACCTCTATCAGTCAATCAGATACCACCATTTCCAATAACTATTCCAAGGGCCGATACTTACCCGCTCCGGTGCTGAGTGACAATGGTAATTCTGACTCTGAAGCCTTCCAGAACAACCAGGAGAACAACAATAACACTCGAGGCGGTGGTGATCAGCGGAAGAAGTTCTTCTCCCGCATGAAATCCGCTTCGACTTCTCGACTCAATTCAGACAATTTCAAAGGCGACCGACCATGTACTCCCGTGGAAAATCTACGCCATCAGCTGCAAAAGTTGGAGGATCTTGAAGACCAGTTTCCTGACAATACTCTGGATGCTATATATCACCTACGATATCCGTTCTCGGATGTTTCCAACGAACATGCGGGAACCAGCTCAGCCGAATTGGAGTTCTTTAAACATCGTATTCACTTGGAGCGGGACTCGGTGCGACGTGCTAAAGAATCTCTACGCACTCAGCGGACAAATTTCAGAGCTCGCCAGAGGGAGATCAAGCAGCACCACAAGTCAAACACCACGAAGCACTCGCTGGATCAGTTGATTCAGGAGGAAAAGGAACTAACCGAAATGGAAGTGAACTTACACCGCACGAGAGCTTTGTTGGGCGAGAAAGTCATTCGCTTGCGACACTTGGAGCAGTCTCTGCAAAGGATCTATGAAAAGGAGAAACCAATGGACTTTTTGGCTGTGGAAAACAAGGACGATGCAACTCTCAGTGATCTATCGTCACACTCTAGTTCAGGATTTAGTAGCACTGACTTTGCCAGTGTCGATACGCACAATTTGAATCGGCGCAAGGAGATGTATCAGGAGTCATCCGAATGTATTCTGAATTTGGAGATCTTGAATGTAGAAATCCGGGAAATTTTGGACATTCTCAGCAAACAACCACATGGTGAGTTGGGAGTCGGTTTTTCAGATCTTGTTTCTTGCAAATATACAATTTTTCCTTCATAGGTGCATCTATTCCTCTTAGTAGCCCACACAATGAATTCAATTGGGCTACTCTGCTTTCATCACCCGGCGCTGCACCAGGAACTCCGAACGGCTCATCCCTACTCCACGCCCCACAATCGATTCCAACTTTAGCCGATCGCCTGGAGACCTATCGTCAATTGGCCACTGGCCGCATGGGTGGCGCAATCCTTGCCGCCAACACAATTGTATCCCAAAGCCCTCGTGCTGTCAACTATACAACCAGTCTTGTGGAACGAACCCGTGACTTACGCAACTGGCTGCGTCAGGCCAAAAACGAACATGAAATACTAACCGGAGGCGCTGTTGCTCCTGTCGAAACTGCCACTGCAGCCGCAGCTGTTGCCAGTGCCGGACATCCAGGCAGTGGAGGGCATCCCCATACGAATCTCTAATTAGGAACCTTATTTTGTTGCTTCACGAAGAAAGCAGCAACTGGGTAAGATATACACTCTTTGGTAATAAATTGGCTGCCGAAACTCTTGGTTAGGACTATTTTCTTTCTGGAATGTTGCCAAATTTTTTTACACGTGGATGCTATTCGACAGAGTTTCGATTAGTCCTAGGCACCAGAGTGTGTGCGAGAAGAGAAATAGTTCATCACCAAGGATTCGGTCACGACCATGCTCCAGTGTAGGTAGTAAGCAACAAAATTTAATTTCCATTCAATACTTGGATATGGATGCACTGATGTTAATTTTTCGACAAGATTGCACTCATAGGTGAAAAGCAAAAAAAACATGTTTTTTTCAAAAGTGACTACCAAACGACTTAAATTTTGAAAAAAAAAGAAAAATTATAAAAATACATAAAATATACTCGTTTGCGTTTTGAATTAGAACTAAAAAGAGATTTAGCTAAAAAGAAAATACTTATATTTGTCTCTATATAATCAAAATTGAATATCTGTGCATTTAGCCATTAAGCATAACCTCTATATGATTAGGGTACCCTAACCTATACTTGGCGTTTCAAAATTTTCCCCAAAAGGTTTCGTATTCAATTTGATACTTTCGTTTCTTTGTGGAAGTTTTGGTTTCAATGGAAGGAGGGACTATGTGGAGGATAATGAATGTTTTACTGCAATGATGAAATATTAGATGATTTGAGCTCTCAGCCTAAAGTTCAAGAACCGCATCCTGAGAATTCCTTCAGAATAGAGTCCTGTAGATAGATTAATTGTGTTTGATGTGAAAATTGCCAAAATGTAAATTTGTTAAGCAGTCTCCCTTTCATTTTTGATGAAATGGATGAAACTGCTTAAATGAATTTCTAAAAAAAAAAACAAGAATTTCAGAGCAAGGTATAGAAAGTCTGGAGAGTTTAAATATTTTTTTTAAATTCAACCAGGACAAAGCTCCAATGTATTCTAATGATACCGATGAATATGTTGGAGGTTGTATATTATTGAATACTTCCCAAGAAGCTTGACGGAGTAGTCAAGGTCTTACAAATTTAACATTTTTGCTATACTGCTATCTATTTACATATTCGGCTTTATTAAACCAAAAGTAGCTACAAAAACCATAGGTTTGGCGCTGGTTTTGATTACGCAATTTTGTTCAAAACTGGCTTTTTGCTATATGGACGCATGGACATATGTATGGACAAAGTATGAGAACATGTATTGTGCTAGAGCTAGGCTTTCGTTGCGTTGTGTAATCATAATTGATTTAAAGACTCTGCCATCTTAAACAACTAGGTTTTGAACCAGGATCTGGTCAAATTCAATCAACACCTCGTACAGTGTTTTATTTTTAATCTCACCCGTTCGTTAACTGCTCGAAAATTCTCTTTTGATGGAGTCTATGCTTCAGGGTTCTTAGAAACGACTGGGATGGTTAAGGCTTGATTTAGAATTTTCTTAGTCGTTGTTCTTCGAATTTATGGCAGGGTCAAGGTACGCAGAGTCCATTTTTACCTGCTTACTCATAAGGTCTGTTCTCGTACTTTCTGCACCAAAAGTGGGCGTAAAATTCTGTCAGAGAGTGGTAAAATCACAAAAAAGTAAACGAACGCGAAAGCTACGAAACTCGCCCACATACACAAACAACAAAAAAATTCTGCCAGATTTCGTAAATCAGTGCAAAGATATTTCCTGCACTAAAATTCGTTGCATGGTGAGATTAAGCTTAAGCAAATCCTTCCAATTGTTAAAGAAATATTATATGTTTCCCTAAAAGTATTTTTCCTTTTACGTAAAAGTATCTAACAGTCAACTTTTGAAGTCGAAAACTCTTTAAATCCTCTTTGATTTTAATCCTTTACGTATCCTATGTGATGAAACTCCCATAAAACTTTATTAAAAAAACAAAACCATTGTCCAATAATCTTAAAAATAAAAAATAAACATAGAAAATGTTAAAAATCTTTGCTCGATTTTTATATATAAAAAAAAACTAATAACATAAGAAAATATTTATCATTTATTTCTATTTACAACACATTATCTATTTGATTTTCAGTTTAAAGGAATTGTGCAATAACAATATACATTATTCATAAAATAAATTAAAAAACAAAACAAAACTCTCTTACTCCTTCTGTGAAGAAATGCTTATTTCATTGTACATTTTTATTTCAATTGTTTGCATTTACTGAAAGTATTAATTTGCCTTTTATTATTTAAAATAAATAAAGAAATAAAAAACCTACAGAGTAAATTTAAAATAGTGACTTTAAGAATTACAATTAAACCAACAAAAAAAAAAATAAAAAAATATAACAAAAAGACAAAACTAAATATTTAAAATGTGTTATGTTGTGATATAGAAATTTAAAATTATTTTTAGAAACATTGTATTAAATAAAAATAGAGATGTTATATTTTTAAAAAATAGTTTCTGATTAAAATATAAAGTATATATGTATGTATTATCAGCATATGTATAATCAATAATAAAATATCCACTTGTACTGTTTTTCTTTGTTTTATAGGTTAGTTAATCATAAAAACATACTTTTACTATTTAGTTCAAGTATGTTTTTAAAGGGCACTATGACGAACTGTGCATGTGCTATTTTTCACTAAGTAGATCTGAGTTCTTGTCTGATAATGACTTCGTTTCTAATTTTGTTGTCAAAAACGTTGGTACCTTTTAACCTTAATTGCAACACTAGTAAACCTTCACCTTTCTTCTTCCCATCCCAACTCATGGCAAGGATCCTAGCACGTATCCTCAACAAAACAATAAACGAGGTCATTAGAAATATCATTCCCCCCTCTACTATGTAATTAGTTATACCGTCCCGATATTGCTTCTCGAATTTTAAATATGTGATAAATTATGAAAAAAAAGATACATATATATTTTTTTTTCTTTAAAAACTTTCGGTTTTAAATATTATTGTACCTTAAACAAGAAGAGAAAATTAAAATTAAAATAGTTTGCCTTAGAAATAATGAATAAATGAAAACCAAACAAAAACAAAAAAAAAAAATTAATTATTATTATTATCATTGTAATACCGTATTCTCATATATCGATATCTTATATCTTCTATCTGAAATTATTCTTACAACAAACAAAATACCATAAATAAAGTTATATACATTAGTACCGATTAATATACATATATACATATGAATTAAAATATAATAAAAATAAATGTACGATCAAATGTGGTCAAGATATCGTTGTTTAAATTAAATAACATTAAATGAAAAAGTAATATTTTTAAAATATTAAATATTAATTGAACCAATTGAATGCTGGTAGAGGAGATTTTTCAAAGAAACAATTTAATTGTCTAATGTTAGTCGAAATTAGAACTTGCAGGTGAATGGTATGAACGCATAATGTACGTGAATATGGTGGATAGCGAACAGAGGATATTATAAGTAACAAGAAAAATTTAATTTAGCTTTATTAATTTAAAATGAAATAAATAAAATAAATTAACTAAACTGTAAGAAGTGTTATTCATTTTGTGAGTTATTCATTTATACAAGGAGAGAGTGTAAACGATGAACAGAGTTTAAGTAGAAGGATTTGGCGAGTTTTCCTTGTTAACGCCAATTAGAGAACTAGGCTGCGGTTCAGGTGCGAGCGAATGTAAGCGAATATCACTTGCTATGTTGTAGTTCGAGTGGGCAAAATTTACTCGCGCGAACTTAGCGAATCTAAATAAAAATAAATAAATACTTAGCGCTACAGGTCGATGGGACCCAGGGCCTAGCTTCTCACAACCATTCGTGCTGTGCGTGTTATATTCTTTACACGAATGGAAGGGGCCTACTGTGTAATGCCGTGTCCGAAGGTCAATTTGTTATTTGAGAAGCTTTCTCAGGACAGTTGTACTCTCGGATGTTTGTCAGACGCTCGCGAGAGGTGGGGCGTGAAAAACTTTTTAGGTGTTCCCCGACTGGGATTCGACCTCGAACCCCTTGCTCCATAGTCCAACGCACCAACCACTGAGCTAGAATAAAATTTTCGATAGTTTCATTTCTAATTTACTCGCGCGAGCAAAGCGAACTCAAGATATGTTTTTAAGTAGGATCTGTGCTTTCTGCTTAGTTGTGTACTGATTTTTGTCCAAAAATGGATTCGGAAAAATTAATATATGAAGCTAGAAATCGAGCACCGTTATGGGACAGGAGCAGAATAGACTTTTGCAAAAATGCGAAACTGTGGAATGAAATAGCTGATGTGGGATCTATACTTGTCAAAATATAGTGAAATGTATCTGGAGTCAGTCTATAATATTAAAAAAAAAATTACACATCTTTGATCAACGAATTGTGTAGATTGTGAAATTCTCCACATTCCAGTCTTTTCTTAAAAACTATATTAGTTTCACTACGCTTTTTAATGTATTTGTACTTCAAGAAAGTGACAATGATATGATAAAACTTTTCCACATTACAACACTTCAAAGCCCGACTACTTAGCAGTACTTCCTGCAGATAAATGTTTCGTTTCACTACATACGACTATTTGGATAAATAGATTCGCTTACTTCGCTTGCACCGGAACCACTCTTCGCTTACATTCGCTTACAACCGCAGCCTAATTTTTTTAATGGCCACAACTGAGACTTTTGTTCTAACCAATTCGATCTGAATTAACAACATACTTCATTGCGAGACCCGTGAAGCTAGGTATATGATTCCAGCAAAGGTTATAAGATCGTCCATGAACAAAAAAAATTAAATTCTCTCATATATTGGAATATAATTGAAAATGTTACAAAGTGTGTGACTAGATAGGGACCTATACTTACCATTCAGAGGAGTTATTTCATAGCACAAGCATTTGATAAAGTTTGGCATGAGGGATTAGTCTACAAACTTAAAAAGATACTACCCAACGAACAGGCTGAAATTCTAACATCATACATTTCGGACAGATACTTCCGCAGAAAAGAGAAAGACACATATTCGGAGCTTAAAGAAATCAAAGCGGGTGTACCCCAAGGGAGTGTTCTTGGGCCATACCAGTGTATATTAACAACCAAGCCAAAGCATACGCAAATGACAATGGAAAGTCCATGTCAAGAAAAAAAGAGGGGAGATAGGTATTCGCTACAGAAAAATGTACTGGATGATAGGAAGACCATCTTGTCTATCAACATCTGTATAACAAAATCTTATTTTACAAGCAAGTCGTAAAACCCATTTGGACTTATGGTATTCAACTTTGGGTTCGTACAAAAAAAGCAACATTCATATAATCCAACGATTTCAAAACAAGGTGCTAAGAAGCATTGTAAATGCACCTTTCTATATTCGAAACTTTGACCTTCACAGGGACCTGGGCGTGGAATATGTGCAGAATGAAATACACAGATTCGCTAAAAAGCATGAGGATCGGCTTCACCACTACACGAACCCTGAGACCAGCCCGCTCTTGGACCACCCAAACATAGTGAGGAGATTAAAAAGAATCAAAACTTTTGAATTAGTGCAGAATTCAATTGTCTCCAGCGACTAGCTTGATTTTATCTTAATTCCTTTGGAATCCCTTTAAGACGACTAGGCTATTCGATTTGATGATTATTTTCCCACAACTTTTCATTCGGCGGAAGAAAATAACTCACTATTTCTATCCGTTTAATATGTATAAAGGAACGCATTCCACCGGAGGAGGATGGAGTATAAATAGACCACACAGAAGTGACCTTGTTGCTGTGCAAGGATGAAGCAGCTTAGTCTCTAGCTCTTGTCACACATATGTACGTTGGGAGATGCCAACGATTTGGTTTGGAATAAATGTGAATTCCAGGACCACCAGGAATATCTAAAAACCATTTTTCTCCTCGTTGCTTTCAAATGTCGTAAGTTTATGTCGGGAAAACTTAACTAAAAAACGCAAATCTGACCAAAGCCTGGTGGACTCATTTGCCCGATATTTAAGATTTGGGAGGAATCCGTCCGATCAAATCCAAATGCGACACATAACTCCTCCCCCTTAGCGTTTTCGGTTAAATGGGTGAAATTTAACCAAAAACTTAACCAAGAAACTCAAATCGATTGATTTACACTTTGGTGCCCTCAGTTGTCCGATATTTAGGAAGATCAAGAGTGGAGATAAACTCCAAATCCAAATTCGAGACATATCTCCCCCCTTAGGATTCGAGAAGAACCTCAGGGTTCAACTGTTCTAAGGCAGTATTGAACCCAATTCGTATTGAGTCTTTAAGTCGCCAAGAGTAGCAAGTTTGCCTTAGGATAGACGAGGAAACAGACTGGGCAGTTGGCCATTGTCTTGAGCCCGACAAATGTTACAAATATCTATGACCTATCAGACAAAGTTCTTGTGTGCAGTACGTAGCCCGAGAGATGATGCTGAATAATTCAAGTTATTGAATCCCAGAAATCTAATATTACGAATATCTGTAGCAATCTGTTATTTTTCTTCACTATTTCGGCGGACTTCTCTTCTTCTCTCGCGAGCGAGAGAACAACTGTCCTGAGAAAGATTCTCAAAATAACAAATTGCCCTTTGGACACGGCATTAAACAGTACGCCCCTTCCGTTCGTGTAAAGAACATAACAAGCATAACACGAATGGTTGTGAAAAGCTAAGCCCTGGGTCCCATCGACCTGATGCGCCAAGTAATTATTTTATCTTGGCTGACTTTGTGTTTGGTCACTGCTTTCTCCTCAAGAATATTGGTACTGCAATCGGACAAGTGCCTACTCGGCCACTGAGACTGTCGAACGTATTTTATGTGAATGTCTCGCCATTGGTCGGACTAGGCTAAAAGATTCCACAAAGGAACTTGATTTCAGTTAGTAGGCCAATCCATACAGCTTCTCTAAGGGCACAGCGCAAAGCATCCATGAGGTCGTAGTGCTTCTTCAGGCTATTTCAAAGCCCATCGCCCAGTTATCCTTGAAGAAAAAAAAATTTCTCAATTTTTAGGCGAAAACCAGCCACAAAAACGAAGTTTTTTGGTGAGTTTCATGTTGGATGCAAATTTTGCGTAGAATTTCGTGCTTCGTGCAATTTTCAACAGGTCCTACGTACCTTTTTTGACTCACGAGTACACATGCGACCTATTTTTTGAAACAACACACTCTAACCAACTTATCTTGCTCCAATCTAAGACTGATAAATCGGCGGAAGTGTGAAGATGATACTATTGATTGGTTCGACATCTGTCCAACTTGAGGTCAATATGCTTCAGACAAAACAAATCTTTCCACCGATACCGATGTCTATCGTCGTTTCGCTGCAAGCGTGGGTCCTACTTATTGCAGTGGGCCTCTCTCACAACTATTACATATCCTCTGCACGAGAAATTGCTGCCTTAGGACCCTATTTCATTTCCTTCCTCCCATTATGGCAATCTATGAAGCTACCTATCTGAATCCTAGATTTTCTTTCGAATAAATGGCCCATTGTCCACCGAAAGCGCCCTGAAATTCCTCAAACCAATCACAACACTTTGATTTTTTTTGTTTTTCTAAATAAAAATGTTTTTATTGAAAACCCGCCTTCTTCGCTTAACTAACTTTTCACTTGGAAATCACGATTGGACCAGTTTCTTTGCGGGCATCCCTCTGCTTGGCGACGATTTGATTGGCAATGCGATCCAAATCACGCTGTCCGATGGAGGTCAATTTGCGACCACCGTCTGGGTGCTTCTCGATCAAGCGGGCATGCTCCAAAGCCTGCAGGGCCTTGCGCGCACATCCATCAGCAGACCGACAGAAATGTGATGGATGGACTCCGTTGCGTTTGCGTCCACCGTAGATTTTGGTGATGGAACCAACACCAGCTGGACTGCGGTGGTACAAGTGACGGAGGATCGATGCACAACGAATGTAGAACCAATCGGGATCGTATGGGGACAGTTCCTTGAACTTGGCTGTCTTAATGATGTCCATTTGCTCTGGAACCTTTAGTTTGCCAGTCCTACACAAACGAAAAAAAAAAAAACACCGAGTTTAGTGACATTTTCTAGGTTACACGCGGCTGCTCATATTACTTACTTCTTTAAGAAGACGGCTACATGCTTCACAACTGCATGTTGATCAATATCCTTAACTGTTACACCAGGCATCTGTAGGCAGAGAAGAAAAGGTTTAATTTAGTCGATGTACCGACGATTTGCAGAGAAATATGTGGCATAAACAACGTAAACACATGCAAAGCACAAATTCACTAAAAATCTCGAAATATTTTATCGGAAAATGATTTGTTAATTAGTGGGGGATATTTTGGAACAATTTCACAGATATTTTATTCGAAAAAACTAACGTTTTGGTTATTTTTGATGAAATATTTCGATTAAATGACAGAAACCATACCTTGCTTGACAAAAAGAACCGGAAGAAAGGACATTTTGTATGAAGTTGGCTATAGTTTGATTTTTGGTTTCTCGCACATTAGGGTGAGTTTGGAAAAAGTAGTGTGCGCTGCTTGAGGGTATGTTCGCAGTGATGGCTGTTGTGTACGCTGGGTGATTTAATATCAAATTCGTGTCGAACTAGTGGCGTATTTTTATTGATTTGTAGTATTCGGTTGTAGTTATTTCCTAAATGTTTCTTAAATTAAATTTCTTATAAACAAGGAGGTTCCGATTTACGTTGTTCGTGTTGTTTCTAATTTTGACAAACGCTGTTATAATTTCCATTTTTGTAGTTTCTTTCTGCCTTTTTTTTCTGACTAGCCGAATTGACTCTAGAGGGCTTTCGCTCAAGTGGCTAGTGCGTTGGAGCAAGAGGTTCCAGGTTCAATCCTCAAACAACAACTTAAAATACCTTTCACCGTCCCAACTGTCGTGAACGTCTGACAAACATCCGAAGGTACAACTGTCAGGAAAAATCTTCTTAAATAACAAATCGTCTTTGGATACAGTGTAGGTCCCGATTGGATGTGAGAAGCTAGCCCCTGGGTTCCATGGACCTGTCGCGCTAGATATTTATTTTTTAACAGTTCGATGTAGTACTTCCAGTAGGCAGCTGATTAACCGTTCAAAACGTTGCGAACGAACGTTCTTCCATCCCAATAGACCACAACCTCAGCATGAACGTGAATTAAGCCTCAAGTCTGTATCCCATAAGCTAGTATTTATTGCATTTACTTTATACAAAAAGGGGGGCACATGGAGCCCTTACACATTAATACTAAATAAAATAAGTCAACTTCGTCGATACCCCAGTTCCTTCTAACCGGTTACGTTCTTTGCAACAACCGCAGCGACAGTAGCCGCGGAAATATGCTCCAGCACTTTGGGTGCCGTAACTGCAGCCGTATTGGGCACGTGGAAGAAATACAACATGAATCCGGCAGCGAGAAGGAAATGCGCAGCCAGGATCCCAATCATGAGGAACAGGGAAATTTTGGAATTTCTTAAAGCTGGCGTTAGAACAGCGATAAGGACGGATCCCGAAGCGAAAGCAGCTGTCAACACAAGTAACCACTGAAGGATGGAAATCTGGAAAAGAAAAAATCAATCAAAACCCCCTCGAGGATATACTCTTTCGGGAATTACCTGTATCACCCACAAAATTGACACTGGAATGTAGATGGCAAGGGAGTATCCATAAATACACATCAACGAGAGAAGACTGGGCGTGTAAGTGGCCTAAAACAGAAGCACATCAGTACTACCATCACCATAGTGAGTACGGAACTTACGTTTTCCGTTTCCAGACCCTCCTCAACCGGCTTCAAGCTGTACTTCATGAGACCCCACAATGCCCCAGGCAGCAAGCAAGAGTAAACAAAGATCGATGAAGCTGCATACGACACCAAATGGAAGTTATACCGCCAGTGGTAGTTCTGATCGGCACTCTGAAGATAGCTGGCTATGTTGCCGCTAATAGCGATGGAGAAAATCTGCAAAAAAAAAATCACATAACCCAAGCAATCCAAGTTATCCACTTACCAAGGTGACTGTAATCCAGAAAGGTCCATACAAGTCGGGGTTCACTCCAATGTGTGATTTGAGATAATTGCCCGGGGCTCGCTTCGGAATCATTGCACTCGCAATGCGGTCTATGACCATGAATGTGTCCACATTGAAGAACTGTTGGTAGTACTCAATTGTGAGAAAGGAAACTGGCTTGGTAGTACCATCGTCGTTTCCGTCTAAAGACCCACCGGCCTTCTGTGGGCTGTTTTCGTCGTTTATAACTTTTGCACTCTCGGTCATGTCGTAGATGAGTGCTTGCAGGGGATCCCTGGCTCGGCCAGTTGGATTCCTCTGTGGGGAGTTTACACTGATTTGTGCCGGCGGCGGACTATTGGAGGAACTGGAGAAATCTTTAAACGTGAGCAAGTCGTCGGAATTGGAATCCATTGCTTTGGGAGTGATGGAATTTTTCACGAAACAATTGTTTAAAAAATATTCGTCACTGTTTTCCAACACGTCAAACAACACAGATTTTGAAACGTCAAGTGGAACGAGTGATGACACTTTGTAGTAAGTTAACAGCTGATAAGAATGTTACTTTGGGTGGACTCACAAGAAGACAAAATGGTGACTAAGATTATTTTGTGTAAAAAAATATTTTTAAGGATTGATAAGGAAAACAAATTTATTATATTAAAGGGGAAGAGATCGATTTTGTCCGCCATTTTGGAGCGTAGTAGTTGTTTTCCTTTGAGTACAGTAGGTAGGTTACCGCGGCCGACCCCATGACCAGGCTGACTTGGAGCTGTAAAGGTCCATGGTGGTATTAAATGGATCTGAAATACTCATAAGACTTCCCTAGAACCAGAAGGGGTTTAAAATAAAGCAAACATTTGCTTTATCCAATAAAATCGGTTGTATCGTGCCTGACGAGCTTGGTGACCATCCAATTCACAGTGTCTCGACAGCGTAGGACCGAGCTCATCAGCTCATGTATGCATTGCTGGACAAATGGTGGAGAGAGTTGAGAGTTTTCAATATCTTGGGAGTATTGTCTCAACCGATGGCGGAACCGAACTTGATGTAGCCAGCCGAATAGGCAAAGCAAAATCTGCGTTTGGGATGCTATCCAGAGTTTGGTGTAGCAATGCGATTAGCTTAACCACCAAGCTACGACTGTTCCGTTCCAATGTTGAATCCGTGCTGCTATATGGATGTGGTACGTTGAGGGTGACCACCACTATCACGAGGAAGCTGCAAACGTTCGTCAATAGGTGCCTACGGTATATCTTTAGGATTTTCTGGCCAAATCGTATCTATAACGAACAACTCTATCAGAGTTCAGAGTGGCAGTGGATTGAATATACTCTCAGAAAGGGTGACAGGTCCATAGCTAACCACGCGATGCAATGGAACCCGTTTACTCAGGATGGCAGGACACGCGGCGGTCCTAGGAGTACGTGGCGCAGAACACATTATATTTCAGCCACGACAATGTATATTTAGATCGTAAGAGAAGACACCTTCTCCTACTCCCGATTCTATTTTTCATTAGTCTCTACAGAAACATATGGATTCCTTTGTAACCACAGATCCTTCTCCCAATCAACTTTTGAGGCGATAAGGGAATCAAAGTGCTTACCGAGCAAAAGTTGTGAAAGTATATACTCGGTGCCTTCGGAAAGGAATTCAAGATTGTTAAGAATGTACATAGGAGTCTTCTAATTTTTCTAGATTTCATACAAGTAACTGCACAAGTTACCACTTGTTCACTTGTCGAGTAGATATCCCAAGGTTGCAAGTGAAACAACGTATCCAGAGCTGCTATAAGTCTGGTTCTTAATGATCTACTGATCCATGGGCAAGCCAACTTTTGACCCGACTAAGATGAGTGAGGTGACAGGCTTTCTACAAAGGTGTCTACTAGATAATTACGATTTATATTGAGATGAGATTTAGGACAAGGGCACTGCTAGAAAGACTTAGGTCCCGCAGACCTTGACCGTCGGTATCCAAATCTCTTTCCTCCATCGCTTCCACCACAATTTTTGATGGATATTACTAGACAGACTGGAGGAGTTCGATTCCTTAATTTATAGGTTTTACTCAATCGGGTGGGAAGCCATAGTTAATCGGACTCTTCCCTTCCCATACTTTGCCTAACTTGGTGACGGCTATTCTGACGAGAGCCCAGCACGACGTACTAGCGTAAGGGAATCCGCATGGGGCGTAATTTTCGTAGTACATTTGACGCCGGTATTGGTGGGTCTAGGACCAGGTTCAATGTCCAAAGGTAGGAGTTTCCCCGAATCATGCACTAAGATACTAATGGAACTCACACAATACATGCAGGACTCTGAGTTCAGTGGATAAGAGCAACCGGAGTAGTAGAGTGTGAACTTTTGCGATGCATTGACATACTGTCGAGACATATATAGAGAAGGTGAATGGTGTCTCCCACCATTGTCCAATGTTTTTTTCTGACGGGCTCGGTGGCTTTGGATTTCGAGCGTAGTTGACCCAATTGTTTTGCTTTCTCTGCCTTATTCTTCACGACTCCAAAAACCTTCTAAAAGGTTTACTTATTTAGAGCTCTTTACAAGCCTAGGTTTGAGGACATTGATCCAAAACTAATTTAAGGAGACCATATGACATAACTTATTACAGTTTTTATTACAGTGTGACCTGATCTCTGCCTTATTACTGTATTCGTTTCAGAAATCATGTCAATCTCCTTAGTGAATGCATCGACATACTTTGTAAGGACGTTGAGTGGTGGATGAGCCCGTAATGAGAATACAGATTTGACCCACCATGATCCAAACACGAAGACAAGAAAAACAGCATAAGACCTTGAAAATCACTCAATTACATACATACATACATATATAAGCTTTTGGTAGCAATGGTACATAAAATACTACATATTCCTGTCAGGAGCGTAGAGAGATGGAAGACGATAATAGGTAGCAGAGTCAAAGGATGACCTATTTACTCTTAGGAACGAGTGACAATTCTGTCCAAAAAAAGGAAAGAAAATAATATTTAAGTTTGAATCTAATATGGTCAATCCATCTACCTCCAATGAGCGTCACACAAGTTGTTCGAGGTAGATTAATGGGATTACTCGAGCAATGCGAGTAGGTTTTTTTCAACGACTTTCGGTCCTGAATCCTTTCCTGGTCTATATACCAAGCCACAATACTATAATGTCTTCGAATACTCTTCCTGATGAACATATCTGCTCTGCTTAAAGTGGATATCAGACTTAATTCCAATATCCAGACAGAAAAACTAATATGCAGTCATCACTCCTTACACATTATCGTAATTAGCGCTACTCATTTCGCAGTAATCATGGTTTCACCACGCGCAGCAGTAATAACGCAGCCGTATCCTGTCTCACAGCAGACTCACAGACAGGCAATTTCAATAGGATCCTTAATTAACGGTGTTAAATAATTATTCTTCCTCCGACTTCTTTTAAGTTTGACACATATTTTATTCATATTTCCTGCGTGCGTTAACATAAGCAACACGTTCATACGTGTGCCGGAGTAATTAATCAAAGTCATATGCCCGTAATGAGTCCTGGAAGTTCTGTTTACGATTTCCAGGGAAACCTGTGATATCCCGAAAATCATAGAGAATCCATCACTTCCGCCTGACAGTCTGCCCCGTGGGTCCAACGACATTTGTCACTCTTCATATGGAAACATTCGTTGATTTGGACAGCAACGGATTGATTAGGGAAATGCCATCATACATACAGGATGCAGTGATGACGAAAGGATTCCACAAAAATTGATTGCATTCCGCCCCATCCCACACAATCGAACAATATTTTCTCGAAGGACACTCAACTGTTGACTGCGTTTCTTGCTCTAAGCGCGGATGTCCTTTTTCATGAATAGCAAAGCACTTACTGTCAAAGATACATGCATACTTATAGATGTGTATATTCCTGTCATCGTCTGGACAGAGTAACTTTTTAAAATGGCAATTTTCTTTCGATTTATGTCTTCTGTTGCTTCTTGGTCTCTTGTCCCTTCGCTGTACCTGAATATGCATAAGAAGCAGTGTAGTGTATTTTTAACCGCATCGTAATGGAATTAAGAGCATCGATTTATTTAAATTACGTTATTATGGCGAAGCTATATAGGGACGAGGTACGTTGCTGTCAGGGTACAGGGACCCATTAAATGTAAACTAAAATTGTGTAATTAATTCAATAAAATGGAAAAGAGAACTGATATTGTATCATATCGAAGGAATGAATAATGCAATCATGTCATGAATAATTCAGTGCTCAACAATGTGACACAAACATGCAACGGTAATTTGTTGTCAAAAAATAATGACGGACTTCGAAAGTCAATTTGATTAGCAAGGTGGATGTCGGTAAAGAGTTCGAAGTCGAAATTTTCCCTTCCAATTTGCAATCCCTTCTATAGAAAGGACGTATTAAACGAAAATTGCATTCAATTTAGATTAAGTTCGTCGAGGAAACGTTTGTGATGGAATCTGAAAAAATTTTAATCGAGTGCAACCAATGGCGTGACATTTGCAAATAATAGCTAGGTCTCTTCGCGTACTTTCTGCACCAAAATTCGTACCACGTAGTGGGGGTAAAATTTACTCAGAGAGAGGTAAAATCATAAAAAGTAAACGAACGCGAAAGCTACGATATTTGCCCAATTTGTCAAATGCAATACACAAACAACAAAAAAAAAATTCGTGCAGGCATCTGACAGATTGAAAGCTTGGGCAATTCATTAGCAATTTCATTGGCCATGATATCCATGTGGCCACCCATAGTGGTAGGGTAGGAAAGAGCCCGGCTTAGAACAAGGTTCTGTCTAGTGAAATCAGCAGTTTATCGTTAGATCCAAAGATTGCGTCTTTCAACCAGTTTAGCTGGTTGTCATGGAGAAGGATTTAAGGGTAGTTCCAATGGATGCAATTTTGAATGAACACTTTAAATTTTAGAACTATTGTCGGCATGAAATCCGTAACACATACTGCTGATGAGGATCTGTAGGAGCTCCTTTTAATTTGGAGTGATTGAGGTTACTTGTTCTATGTCAGAGGAGGCGTCAGAGCTCTAATAGCGATGTGGTCATAAGCTTTATCTAGCGGAAGATATTGATGAGCTTCTAACGCCGCAGTAAGAGTACAAAGTCTGTGATCCCAACAAAGGTTGATGGCATGAAATTGCGTAATATGTTTCTACTATGCCATAAGAGATGAAGCTTAAGGCCTTTTTTTTCCAAAGAAGTTAGAACACTCCCAAGGCTAACCTATATGTTCGTTTGTATGTACTTTTTGTACTTCGCGGAGGAGATTGGATTTGTCATGGAAAAGAGTGGAGCTTGGAGTATTGGTTTTAGTGTTGCCTTTAAATACGCGAAGAAGTTCGTTCGAACTGGTCTAAAGTTGTACGGGAACCTGGCTCTATGGTTCATAGACGTATAGAAGATGAAATCTGGATTAGGACCCAACACTAGAATTTCGAGAATGTATCGCTTGTTGTTCCAGGCAAGTCTATGCTATTGAGATCTACGCTGGCTTAAATCTTAGTAAATGTAAGCTAAGCAGCACTTGAAGCGCTGTCTTCCAAGTTAATGTATCTATATCATCGCCACTGCGCCTAAGGCTTCACTTTAGATACGGAATGTAGGTTCTGCTCGGAAGAAGGCACATATTCTCTTTAAATGGGCAGCATTACACTAGTTAATGAGACGTAATTTGCGTAAAGAAATATGTCCGCCAGCGACACTAAAAAGGTCTCTTCATTAAGGAGGTAGTTTCGTAGACTTAATCTGGCCTGATGATACAATCGATTTTTTAGGTGGTAGTTTTAGCTATATTGGCTTGAGTCAACTCAAAAAAATGACCTTTTGGTATATAATATCTTTTTTTAATTCAATTTAAAGGCCGCCAACTGAAAGGTTATCAATTCTATCCTTTTTTGCTGGTCATTAGGATCACCAATGCCACATAATTCTATTGCTGATTTGCAACACCACCTCCCCTAGCAATCCCACAATCTTGAGGTCCTTAGGTATTGGTAGCCGTAAGATGCTATCATATATTATGGTCTACAAAAGTGGTCTCACTACGCATCCCTGTGGTACGCTACCGACCACATTGTTTCACCATTTCTGGAGTCTCTTTCGCTGTTTTTTTTTGTGAAAATGGAACAAACATTGGTTGGGGTGTTTTAGTGCAGTTAGTGGATTCCGGTAAGGAATTCATTACTCCATCGATACAGCCTGTTACCCGATGCAGAGTATGACAGCCTTTTCTTTATGGAACTCTAATGAGTTCATCGATCTACATAAATAAACAGAAGCAATAGTTCACCTAAACCTTAAAATTTAACTCTAGCAACTCAAGGATTTGAAAACGAAGCAGCTGATTTGAATGTGCAAAAGCGCATGCACTAAATTCTCTTTAAAATGTCTCTCTTAATTCCTTTTTGTGTAAATAAGGACCCGCTTGCAACGCAAAGCTCTCAACTGTTGTTTACCTACGTCAAAGTGCACCTTGAGTTATTGATATTGCAAAATGTGTGTCCTTCCTCTTCCCTCGAATCTTAGGCGGTCTAAGACTTATGCCACTTTACAATTCAGTTCCTTAAAAAAAGGACGTCGCCAGTCGTATGTCAAAGTCAAGTGTTGCATTGTGTTTGCATTACATTGGCTCCCAGTTGGTCTATCTAGCTGCCCTCCAGGTATACTCTATACATGATGCATTCAAAAAACAGTGCCAAAAAGATACACTGCCGAGAATAGAAAACGAAATGACTTAGTAATGACTTCCTTATGCTCACTCAGGTTGCCGGCGAAGGAGTCGTTCTGCAGGACTGTGCATTTTGAAAAATTGATGACATTTGAAAGGAGAAATATAAGCACATGCTACACCGGGTTGCTGGTGAGCTTGCTGGGGGGAGGCAAATGCAAAACCATTTGAACTCAAAGGAGCGCAAGGACACGCAGAGTGTGCACTTGTAGGGGGCAAGGCGAGGGTGGACCTTTTGATGGGTACACTGTTGAAAGAGTCGTGGGGTCAGAATTGGTTATGAGATGTTGTGAATTTTATTTGAACCAATTTTGTTGTGTAATAACAAATGTAATTAGGACGAGTGGGAGTGATACTGTCTCCTCTTAAGTCGATTACTATGAAAGAAATATTCGGGACGAAGAAAAGTGACTTTAATTGGCTAAGACAGTGACGTGAGGAACTTCTTGGTATTTTGGTCTTCTTTGTGTGATTTTAGCTTAGGATTAGTAGCAAAGATGGAGTCCATAATCACTTAGTTTTTATAGGGTGACGTCGGTGTTGGGTGTCCTTTTGGTTTACAGTGAGTTTAATCGGACCTTAATCCTCTTTGATGATAAAAACTCAGTAGTTATGCTACCATTTATTCCTTTTTCAATTTTAGTCCGCTTCTCAAGGCAGTCATCCAAGAACATGGAGAAAGATTAAGGTAGTCTCTTGGTTCTCTGGACATTGAAGTATGCGGTGAAAGACCCTAACAAACCGCAGCGTATATCATACCCTAACTAACAAATTTGTCAAGGTGGAGTAATCTCTCTCCTTACTATGGGTTTTCGTTCTCAAGGAAATACTGCTAAGACTTAGAAACAGCGAAAGCAAAGTCACAGTTTAAGCGGATGATGTAGCATTGTTAGCGATACGAAATTCTTACCAATTGGTACCAATAGTACCCCAGTTTAAGACTCCTTTTGTTGATGGAACCCTCCTCAGATCCGCTGACGGTGCTAGATACTTTGGACTAATGCTCGACAAAAAGCGAAATTGGAAACAGGGTACCGCGGAGTGAATTAAGGAGGATAGTCTTCAAGGATAGTCTTCAAGCCGTGTAGTAGAATTTTTGAAAAAAAATGGGAGCCAAGTCATCTTGTGGATGTATAAAGCTATTGTAAGGCCTATACTTATCTGTGGGATCTTTGCATTGTGGCAAGCCGCCAGTGAGGTCAACGTAAAAAGGCTGTCGTGGATTGGTACAATGAAAACTACGCCAATAGCAGGACTCGAGGTCATCCTTAACCTACTTGCGCTGCCACAAGCCCCGTAACTCTAAGTCAATCAGACAGCTGTAGGGCGAATGCATCAGGCCATGTTAAGATCCTTCCAGAGTATGTGATGAGTGTTACAACAGCAAATTACAAGACTCCTTATCATGACTTTGATAATCCTCTGTCAAAACAGAGAAATACCAAGTCTAAAGGTTACAGAGGTCCTAGCAATAGCTGCCTGTTAGACTGCATAGAAGCTGGAAGTAGGAAGTAAAAACTGGTATATTGTCTGATGATTTAGGCATATTTAACTCAGTCAGATTCCGGAACTACAGTAGTGTTTTCCAAGGAGAGGTACTAGTAGTGACATTGGTTGCCCGTGAGACTGCTATGAACGCAATACTACGAGAGGATGTCACCTGTTTCATTGACAACCAGGCAGAGGTACAATCGATATCTGCTACAGAAATAAAATAGAACCTTGTGAAGTACTGTCGAGAAGAGCTTAAGGTTCATGGAATACAGAATTCTATTAAAAATTAGGATACATTGATACAGCTATTAATATTTCAGTGTTTGATCCAGTGTCACTAGATAGAACTTCAGGGCCCTTATCACGTAACTTTGATGACCTTAAGAGCGATAGCAACAAACACGTTGTCGTCTGTAGTTTGTTCCACCAATGGTGTCTGACAGTTTTTGGTTTTATTTCAAGCAAAAGTTGATATCGCTGAATTTTTGATTTTTCTATAAACTTCCAAGGATTGGTCTCTATTCCTCTTTTATAGATTGCCGCTGCTGCTCAGTCATTATAGTAGAACACGGTCCAGAAGTGTTGACGTTAATTTTTTCAAAGCAGAACTTGCTGATAGCAAAACCAACCCAGATGGGACAATGTCTCACGCCATTTCGCGAGACAGATCTGCACTAAAGTACACAACGCATTGTATATCAGAGTTTCAGCTGGACTTGCAACATCTTGTACGTATTTGTGGTAGATCTTAAATGTAGTACTCCGCTGGTACTCCAAGCTAACTCGCCGGACAACCCAATATGATAAAAGGTCTTCTCAGAAACTGTAGGAATGATGATGAACATTAAACGATATTCCACGACTCTTAAACCTCCTTGGCTCTGTTCTCAAGAAGACTGTTTCTCCTAGGGACTCTCCTATTGACTATTGGGAAAGGCATCCTTCTACTAGGAATAAGTTCCGGTAAGTTAAAATGAAATCTGAAATCTGTAGTAGATATTGGAAGCCCAAATGATCTTGTAGCAGGTATATCACTTAGTCTCTGGGCAGCTGCTAATGGAAACAGATGCGGACCACATCAATGGTCGAGCTTCAAATCGCAAGAACTTTTCAACTAACCGAGAGTATAACTCCTATGATTCGCATAAAAGCAAAGAAATATCTACTCTATCGAACCCTAGGTCTATCTTCTGGTGTTGCATGGTTATCTAAACAGGTGGTATACATAGCCTCCTCCAAACCTTGATGACCCTAGCTCTATCCTATTCCTTGAAAGCATTACATTGTATCAAAAGGTCTAATGATGGAGAACATTAGTATCACCAAAGGTACGCTCAGGGCCATCGTTCCATAAAACTGCAACATTTAACAAACATATATATATATGTAAACATGAACTGCATGCATTCTGTCCAAAAATCTAGCAGCATCCCATTAAAAATTCATCAAAAATCCATCCTCATAAAATGTTGAAACAGGACATTGTGCACAATGTTTGCATAGATGTCCTTTTAGTGGGGATTTTCTCTTTCGTCTTGAGTGCTAAGAGCAAAAAGCTTTCTCTCCCTCCGACGGAAGAAAAAAGCTTTCACTTCACGTAGAAAATATTTTCACAGGACGACAAGGAAATCGTTAAAATACCGTTGATATGGAAGGACAAGCTTCAGTTACTATTTATCCTCTGTTGGTTTCGGTTTGAATATACGACTTGGTGGAGCAACTAACGCCTCTGTTAAGGACAGAACGTGATATCAGTCAAATCAGACCACTCTCCTTGTTCCTGCTATATTTACGCATCCTTTACTTCGCACTGTTTACAAGTTTTGCTGCTATTTTAAGGACACTCAATCCAGAACTCTAATGCCGACACTTGCGTTTCGAGGCTAAAGCAACAGGGAATGAAAGTGAAAGCGTATCCTGTTCCATGAACGTGAAATTATAGTTACAACAACAAAAAAAAAAAAAACGGATTGACCATCCCTGTGAATGTGAACATTGTTGAATGTACCCTGCCGGCGGTGTGTGCGAAAAGATCTGCTTTGATAATAGTTCATTGACGGCCATAGAGGATATGTATCAAATCATATGGGAGTCCCTTTGAAAAGTCTCGAACCAGATTGATATCCTTGTTACTTACATAAATAGAAAGAGTCTGCTCTTATTCGTTTTAATGGAAAATTGATTACTAATCGATTAATCGAAGTCTGCAAGGATATTCGAAGGAGAGAGTGGGGGTTGAAAGTCTATTTTGTTGCTTTTCCTTGTGTGTCTTTCCATCATACTTAAACGTCCTTTTTTTACGAATTAATTACCCCTTCGGTGTGTGAAAAAAAAAATAAGTTACGACGTAAACGAAAAGTTGACCTTTATTTGACGCTCTCGGTGGCCAGCGTTGTCCTCGAAGGTATCGGTAGTGCCGCAGTCGTGGTGGGGGTGGTGGTATTGAGTGCTCCGGTGATTGTTTTTTTATTGGATTCCCCTTTTCCCTTTCGGGGTGGAAAAAATTAACATATTCAAGGATATCAACTGTTTGCGACGTCATATAATGACCGAGAACAAGGATAAGCAGAATGAGAAGGATAAGGAAAAAGAACGAGACAAGGAAAAGGATAAAGACCACGAAAGGTATGTCCAACTCCCCAGAACCAGCAGTGTCTGCCTGTTTGACAATGTGACAGACGCCTGTTTCACCCAAATAATATTCACAAAAAAGCATGTGTGTGTTGTGTTTGTCAGTGCCTATCCATGCATGGTGTGCCATACGGAGCAGAAGGACATTACTCTGCGAGTTCTTGTGTGAATGTGTGTGAAGGTTAATCAAAAAATTAAAATTAATTCATCCGCTCCTCTGGGGCGGGATGGAATGACACTGTTTTTTTTTTTGGTTTACTTGTTTCCCGTGGCTATGTATGCTTAACATGTGTATTTGGGTTGTCAGGACATTTCCGCTTGGGTCGGGTTTGAGCGGACTTTTGTCCGATTAACGCAGAGTTCTCAACCATTTCTTGGACTGTTTTGTTTGTTATAACTTCCATGCCGTTGGCTAATTGCGGTGCAGATAGAGTGAAAAGATATTTTGGGTAATAAACACAGTTGGTCTGTGGCGGGAGGACATTGGGTATTATGTGCTTTCGCTAAACCCTCGCACAAAGGGTTGAGGGCATTATCTTTGGGTACTAATTGTTGGGTTTTCCGGGAAGGGTTTCACAGAAGGATTAGTTACTTCTTTTGTTTCTGTGTTGTGGATACAATTGGAGCATGTTATCCTTTGCTGATCAGGGATACTTAAAGGAAATTGTTTGAGGTCTTTTGTGTAGACAGCATGTAATTCGCCGAATTTGGATTCTGGTCAGGCTTATAAGGTTTGAAAGTTATTTTATCATGACCAATCACACTGTAAATTACTCTTATCATTTGGCGTTGTGAATACCAATGAGATCCCCTGTCGGGGAATCGTGCTCCGATAGGGAATTATATGATTGCTTCGGTCGAGGTCCTTATTATCGTTGAATTTCACATTGACCCAGATTCCTTTTTTTAATTTGGGAAGGTACTACGTCTGTTGGATCAAGGAAATGTGTTTGTGTGAATAGTGTCAGAGAACCTTAGAGTTCTTTGGTCTCTTTCGTCTTTTAGTCCTTTTAGTCAGAGTATCAAAATGGGTGCGTTTTTTGTAAGTGTTTGTCTAGCTGCCCCTAGCCACTGAACTAATTGCCATAATTACTCTCTGAATTTCCCTGACTGTGAATTCAATCAATCAATAAATGGGCCCAGAGTTTTTACACTCATCAAACTTTTCAGTTGATTTCCACTGGACTATAAGTTTGGGTGCAGCTGTAGGAGTGGTTCTAATTCCGCCGATTATGCAGACACAGGATAACCATTGAACCTTCTCGAGGAGTTCAATTTTATTTTCTTGTCCAGTGCGGTTCAACGGATTGGAATTCAGTTCCTTGGAATCGGTGGGAGTAACCAATGTACAATTCGATGTTTAAGGCTTCAGCCCAGGACTTTTCTACTTGAACATAAGCCTTGGAATATACACTTTTTCGTTTGTTTTATTGGAAAACCCTCCTTGGCATCTGACGTGGTACTCGATTGCCTTTCAGTTTTTGAGATGTAATAACTGGGATCTTGTAGAACTTATTCGTTCTTAAACGGGTTGACAAGGAGATCACGTTTGTTCTATCAAACATTAGGCCTTTATTGCAAGAAGGAACTCTTCTATTGATAAAACTATAGCAATACCGTCACAGGATAGTGAAATCCTTGAGATTTCTGGAATCGCACTTCCAACGAATGTAGAGCTTGTGCTTTCGTTTTTCCTCTGCATTATGCATACTTGGACATTGTCCAACATTGATTTTATGTCATTTTAAGGAGTGTTTTCAAGGTTTTCGATAGAACAGACTAAGGACTACCGCTTAGAAGATCTGTGGGAGTTCGTACCGGTTTTTGGTATGAAGACTACTTTGACCCTGGCGCAGGATCTAAGCGATAACACCCCCTAGTAACAATATTGTACTTAAATACAAACGAACTCTTAAACTTCTTTTATGATCTGTCAAGGGGGACGCGTCAATCAAGGCTTATATTTTTATTATAATGAAGCTCACGAAATGTTAGGACTTTACTAAAAATTAGTACCGAAATTCTAAGTCGGTGGTTGAAACTTAAGGAGATTCTATTCCACTTTTCGGTCGTAATAATCGCCTAACCAGAGAGGTCGTGGGTGCTGTAGTGGATAAATTCTGGTCAACATATTCACTATTGCATATTCCTGTGCCAGTGAGACAACGCATCGGTTCAAGTAGAGAAAATATCGCAGCTGTAAGTGCTTGATTTCACAATGAGCCAAACGGGAATTGGGAATCTCTCAGCCCACATTGTACACCCTTACAAGATCAAACTAACTCAAGAACTAAACTCTCTTGATAATTTGAAGTCCCGACAGTTCTCCGAAGGGGCTCTGCAAAAGTTTGACGAAAATCCTGAATTTCATCGAAAAATCATCTTCACCGCTGAGCTCATTTTTGGCTTAATGGCTTTGTTAACAGAGTTCGTTATCGTGCCATTTTGCATGACTAGTTTTGATCAGAATTGGATGAATTTAACATCAGTAGTTTGTGATTCCAACAAAATGGTGACACATCCCACACAGTTGGTAAAATAATTGATCTATTGAGGAAGAAGTTTGGTAATTGTGTAGTCTCAGGAAATAGTATGATCGAATGTGACTTAACGCTATTGGGTTTCCCTCTACAGAGTTACTTTTAAGTCGTCAATCTATACTGAAATATAGGATATGTACTATACTTGAGATGCATTTTAGCACGATATCTCAGTTAGTCTGTGATTTTTTTTTAATTCAAAATTGTTATGTGCTTGTTGGAAAAAAGTGAAAATACTTGCAATGTGAACCAAATGTCGTTTTTGCCTTCACATGGTGATAGTATAGGTAGCCCTAAATGTAGGACGAATGAAGTTTGGAAAAATGATGAGACAACCGACCGCACCTTCTTAAGTAATGTGATGATCTCTTCTTGTTTCGATTCACTAGCACCAACAGAGAGTCCATTGTGTCCTTGAGAAGCAAATTTCAACCAGCGGTGGTTGAACTAAACCCAGATGAATCAGGATGTTTCCTAGTTCGTCTAGTTCCTCTAGTTGAGTTCTGGATATTCACATGGAAAGTGACGAATAGATTCCATTTTCTCTTTGTCCGTGCTGCATGATTTCCAATCACACAAGGTCATGTCATGACACCAACAGCCGTGCGGATTAAGTTTCATTAGATCTGCAGATCTCTTTTCATCATAGACTGGCCTTCTTGTTGGATTCGATGTCTATTTACATGTCCAGAGTGCTAAGTGGTGTTTTAGCCCCAGGAAGTTACTACCAAAAGCTGAAATGTGACCCTGTTCTGGTTGGTTTACCTGGGGTATCTACGTGCCCATCAGAAGGGTCACCACTGAGATGTCGTCCAGTCTTTTGCTGCACATCAACCATCAGAGAAGCGTCTATTATCACTCACACCACTGTATACATATATCCCAGTATTCCCATCCGACTAAAAGTTCAGGATCTAAGAATAGCTTTGACATCTATTCAAAAAAAAAAAAATGGAAAACTTTTCTAGAAATTCCCCCCCAAATTCAAAAGAAATCTACACATTCGTTCATTTCGCTTGAATGAGTTTGATTTCCTCAGAAAAATCATTTGACATGAATTGAAAATATATTAAAATTCCAAGGAAAAATATAAAATTGACTAATATACCGAGACAGTTACCCGCTCCTGAAGGATTTCCCAATCGAACGTGCTCAATTCCTGTAAAAGTCCTTCAAAGCAAAAAGGTACACGCTAACAATCGTACACACACTGTTATCCGGCCCCCAAAGATAAAGATCATTTTTCGCTCGCATTCACTGATTGAATTAATTAAATTAAGGTGTCCTTACAGCAAAGAAGGAGAAAAAATAAATAAAAATAAAAAGCAATCTCCTCTCGAAGAGGAAAAAAATCTTTGATTTCTCATTCACCTAAGAGGTAGCGCATAACTTATTCATGCTGTCTAAGTGCATGTACTGCGGATTGAGAGCAGATTGGAAAGGAAAAACACACACAAACACAGACTCCACCGACCGCCCAAAAGGATATATATCAAGTCTTAACTTTTAATTTAACCTTTCGCATTATTTATCCTTAGAGTAAGTAATCACAATCGACAATCAGCTAACGTACGAGAGTAAGTATTTCCCAATTGATTAAGGTTCAGTCCAACGATACATGTGTAAAGGATCCTTACAATGATGTGGGAGGGTGGAGGTGGGGGCAATCGAGTTATCTGCTCTTCTCATCGGGATATGTCAACCCCCTGGTAAACGCAATTATTTCCTTCTCATCTGATTTGAATTTTATTTTGGTCCTTTCGCTCTCTATCTCTCATCCACTCTGGCTGTTTAAGGACGACAAAGTTGTGCTGTGATAAATGACATCTGGGGGTACATAATCATGAAATGATATGACGCTGATAGCGATAGGCAACAAGTACAATGATGTGAATATGTGGTTGGTGGAGGTGAAATATACTCGCATGTGTGACTTTGTCAATGTCCCAGAATGATTTAATCATAATGTCCTCGTTGATGTTGAAATAAGGAAGACAAAACCCACACAAGAAAGAAATGAAATTTGCTTCTTTCTGTATGTGTGATTTGTGAGGGCCAAAATAAACTTTGGAATTAGGTACCCACCTAGATCGGTTGACAGATGGGAGACACTAAGGCAAGGAAAGTATGTATTTTGGTTACGGATACACGCCTGCTGGGTTCTCGGCTAAAAGGTATAAGTTCGGAATATCAATCAAATATAAAACAAATGGTAAGGCTGACGCAGGAAAAATGTAAAAATAAGTTTTTTGTGTCAAGCACGTGCAGCTACGTTTTTGACTCGAATCTGGGATCTTTTGTTTAGAGATTAACAAGTTGAAATGAATATGGATGCAGAGGATACATTATATCTTACGTGTCATACCTATACATAAGGCGACGTATGCGAATATCCCTGTTGTTCGAAAAACTTGGCCCATTTATAGCCAAAACTTCTATCCACCTGACCATTCAAGCTTAAAACGAGACTACTGGATCTAACTAGCTCATTGAACGACCTTTTCAAAACAGACCAACTCATCAACTCAGACTTGATCACGTTAATCCAAGTGTAACATCACCTATAAGATTTTATCTGACAAATTTAGTGACCCTTCGCCAACAACTTGACTAGCGTCAGTCAGTGTGCTTTCCAACCAGAAAAGTTCGCAATTGATGCAATATTCACACTTCTGCAGATACTGGAGAAAACTGAAGAAGTCTAAATCGATTACGACCAGCTTTTTAATGATTTTAAGGTCGCCTATGATAATATTTGTAGGAATGAGCTAAGGACCTTGTTTAGTTTTGGTACACTTGACAAAATGACGATGAAGAACACTCGTTGCTTCTTTAAGACCAGTAAGGCCCTCATCGAGACCTTTGATGTCGAAAACAAATTTAGTAAGGGGGACCTGCGGTCATATTATTTCTTTCACATTAGACTTTAGGAAAGTGTGCGAAACTCATAAGCCACTACCGGATGCAAAATCTTTCAAAAGGCTGTGCCACTCTGCTCACACAGGATTGACGGACTGGACTTTTTGTTTTGACATTCGCGTGCTCAGATTGATAGTCCTGTCTGAACACTTTTGCGGATTTTATTTGACGTATTAGTAGTTGGCGTCAATTTACTGTCGCATTTCTATTGTTTAATTCGTGAATTTCTTAGTTTTGACATTTCCAAACGCCAAAAAAAGGAAATTTTTAACATGTCACCTCTCCCTCGCAAGTAAACGTCAAAAAATAGATAGTATGACAATCCTGTATGAACAGGTTCATTTGCATATGCCAAATATATTGACATACTTGACAGATATGTATCATCTGGCTGTCACCAGTGGCTCGGGCTTGGACGACTTTAGCTGTCATCCAGCAGACGTGCAACTTCAATGAATGTCATAGTTGACAGCTATAGCTTGGAAGTAGTAAAGGACTTTCTCTGTTTAACTCTGTTCTCAGCTCAAATGACTTCGAGTGCCCAGTTAGAGACAGTTAGCTGAGGGCTTGTTGGTTGTGGCCCAGGTCCAGCACGCACTGTAGAGCCACCTAAATGAATAACTTTCGGACTTATCCCAAGAATTGAGTCTCTCGACCAGTTGGATTGAGAAATTTGAAAACGAGAACGGATTGGTATGGTATGGTTGACCTTTTCTGGTTTACGTGTTTGCAAATCTCTTTGTAAACCTGGCTGGCAATAAGGACTGTGTCGTGCTTGAAGGTCTATTCCACGAAATTGTTCTTTGAACCTTCTTCTGGAGAAAGCTGAAGTTTACATTAAGCTACATCAAGAAACTCAAGCACTACTAGGGTTCATTTGTTTGAATTTCCCTTGATCTTATGTTCCTTTCTCATCGAGGATTTACTTAATATTTCGTCAAAGTGAATGTGATATCCTTTCGATATCCAATAAGACACAGAGAACTGTGTTCTGATAAAATGTACTCTGATTGGTTTACGTCTCCCTAAGGACAATACTCAGGAGGATAGCTTTGGTAAAGTATGTCAGCTTCGTAAGGTCTCCAAGTTCCCCTTAAATCGGGGAGAGTACAGTCAATCACATCGTGAGTAAGAAATATTTGGATACTAATTCTTTGGTCGTCGGTACGTTTGATTTGATGCCAAGTTGTCATCTTGGAAATAGAAAAATTCCAAAATGCATGGAAGACGGTCACCTCTTTCCGTCAGATGTAACTACCTTCGTTGAGAGTCAACCAGCCTAACATCCAACGCAGTCGCAGATCACCATCAGACACCAATTGGCCAACTGTAATAGCATAATAGAGAAGAAGGTTATCAAGGGAGGCCTGCATCACTTCTCGTATATTATCATCGTATAGCAATCCAACATAAACTATGCCATGGTCTGCACTAGATCTACAAGAGAACACGATGAGTCTTTAACCACTACACACAAATTTATAGCTTAACCTTACCAAAGGATATCTTCCTGGTATCCATAGTGTTTTAGACCACTAGTTTTTGCTCTACATATAGTACATTTGTGAGTTTTAAAGGTAAAGACACCTTAATGTTGGCTCAAAGTTTCTTTCATGATTTTCCCTGCATTTCTCTGCAAACTAATCATATCCACAGTTTCTCTAAGAGAAGTTTAGCTGTCAAAACAATTCCTACATTCGCCAGTAAGGCCAAGGTTCCACAGTAGCGGACATATTACGGAACCTTGGGGCACACTGTGTGTGACATTTTATCATCATCGATGTCCCATAGGAGACCAACATTTTTGAAAAAGTCTGTCACAACCTTATACAGATAGTGCGGCAATTATTTTGGAAATGATTCCTTTTAAAGCTAAAAGGAGAAGGGAATGAAATTTATCTCCAGACCTCAATTTTAAACGTTGACTCAGATGTATCAAATGACATTCGCTAAAATGTTTTCAACTGGTCTACGTCTACACGTCATAGCATCCACCCAAGGAGGTACAGTATTTATCCTTTCGATTAGAAGTAGCAGAATGAGTTGGTACACATAAGTAGATAAATGTATTGTTCATGACTAGAACTCTAGAGAAGGGTCTATTTAAGTACATGAAGTCCTACTCGAACAATAACCTCACACATAGACTGCCGCATAGACTGCCGCCACCATAAACACACGCGCGCCCCGTCACATAAATGTCGCACAATAACATAACAAGCTCTTAAGGAACCACTCCCACTCCTTCCACTTCCACCATAAGTTCATTGACTTCAATCGAATACCACTTCGAATACACGTTGTCAATACCATAATACTTGAAATCATAATAACAATAAAGCAGCAGCACCAACATCGACGAAACCGCCACAGGACATGCAAAGTAAAATCCTGCTTCAAACATACCCAGAGCACAGAAGAATTTAATTCTCTTTTTTTTTGCCCGACACCTCCCGAATTAAGTTAGTATGAGAACCCCACTCGAATAAAATGTATAGCATCACAGAGTAACTCATGTGTACACATGTACTCTCCTTGTGTGATCCTTGTACTCATTATGTGGCATTTAACTTGAAGTTGAAGTGGAAAGTCTGAGTACTAAACATCATATTCAAGTCTTCAATGGGTTTTCCTTCAGGGTATGTTTGTCCTTGTTAAAGGACTGAGTTGAATAAATTACACAACTAGGATGCAAAGCGTATTATATTTCTATTAGAAGTTAATCTCCTTTGCATACCTGAATGCATGGAATTGTCGTCTCGTTTCAAAAGACCTACATGATTGCTTTAAATGTTTGTGTTTGTTGAGATCCTTACGCATACAATTATCCGACGAAATTGTTCGAGAAAAGCTATTTAAAAAAACATTAGAAATCAGAGGGTAAATTTAAAGGAAAGCAAGAGAATACAGGGTGTTCCAGGCGAATGTGAAATAGGAATAAAACTCGATTTACTTCTCCACAGGACGTGACGTTTCATAACCGCGTCGCGATCGCGTATTTTATTAAAAACTGCCTGGGATAAGATAGCGGGCAACTGAGTTCCCCAAAGTCTAAATCATCCGATTTGCGTACCTTTGCCTCTAATCTTTTATTCAGTTTTGCCCCATTTGACCCAAAAACCTAAGGAAGGGGAGATATGTGGCGACAATGCATTTTCATTGGATTCAGAGATTTTCTGGACTCCGGATCGAGATATACCCAACTTCCTCCCCAGTGCGAATAGCGGGCAACTAAGTTTCCCAAAGTCTAAATCATCCGGGCAACTGAAAACTGCATAGAAGGGCGATCAGAAGGATCAGAGAATCAAAAACATTTGAACTAGGAGTTCTTAAAATCACTCTACACTGCAGAGACTGTTGACACGAAAAGTATAGCCTTACATTCGTTTGCGAAAATGATCCTAATACTTGGTCTGTCTTTAGAATCCATAAAATCTGTTCTTTATAAGCAATTTAAATGTACACATATCCATCACACAAAAACTGTGTACTCTTCAAGGAGCACTCATGCTCTCGCATGTAAATAAACACTTCTTCCCTCCGCTCTCCCATTTGGTATCCTTGCATCACTGCATTTGTGCTCTTTGGAATTCAACCCTTGCTTTAAAATAAATTTACATTTACTTGACACTGGATATAGTTGTATCTGACAAGGACTATCACCCGCATAAGCCACTCAGATTCCTCTATCCCTCCGGGGTAAGATGTCATCAACTACTACTCCTTGCCAACATGGAGAAATCTAAATATTTCCAATAAATTCAAGCAAAAGTTTCATAGAAATGGAAATCAAATTACGCTCGGTTGCTTGAGTTTCCACTCAAATCAGGAGCAAATCACAAATCCCAAAACAATTTGCGTAGGAGTAGCAACTCCAGGCAAACAGCAACAATATTATATTTAGACTTCCGAGAGGCGCTTGGGACTCGTCAACCCCAGAAAGGGGTTAAACATGAATTCGCATTATTTTTAGCTGAATATGTTCCACAAACAAACAGGTTCCACGTGCAACAATATCCTGAGGATTCCTTCCAATATTTCAGAATTGTGCTCAACGATACGTGAAAACAAACTATCATCTTAATTTCACATTTAATTTCCACCAGCCAAGGACACTGATTTAGCTTTAATGCTCTGGAAACCCTTTTAAGTCGCACCAACTACTTCCGTGCAATCAAATCATATTCCACTTGGGCAACAAAATTACCTGCAAAAACAAGTTATCCTTAATCCAAGCCAAATAGAGCGTAAAATACGTCTTTCCAGATGTACAGAGAGAGGGCGGATTGTCGAAGCCGTCAGGACTACCGCCCGTCGAGCGCAATGCCATACAACCTTCCATCCATCCATTCTATTTCATTTCCGTTTGTGAGCAATAAAGCTCCGTCGCATTAAAAAGTCGTTAGCAACTTAAGCATTATCAGAATGTTCGCGCGCACAAAACTCTGTCTCTGTGTGCGTATAAGGTGCCTCAGGACGAAATAGAGATATTTGCAGCACTCAACACAGTGATAAAAGCTTTGAGTATAAAACTGCAACAATTGTTCCAGTACGTGACGACGACGAATGCTGCGCGCTTACAAAGTCAAAAGAAGAAGAATAATGAATAGAAAGGACGAAGTGATGCTGCCATTCATTCACTGCGGATGTTTTGTTTCGGCGTGGGGTGGATGAAAGGATTTGCACATCGTTCCATGGTAATCCCAATCAACCAATTAGTGTTAACATTTATCACTTGTCACTTTGGGGAGCAATTAGTTTGGTTGCGGGCTATTCTTCTCCTCCGTTCTCAGTGGGGATGTAAATAAAAATCGGGTCATCCTATCTATACCCTAATAAATATCCCTGAAAAGTAAGAGATAAGCTTAAACAATGAAATCACTTTGGGGGGTCTGGGCCTTTTGGATTTGGTTAATGTAGCGTGCAGCTTTACGGCAACCTTTTGAGAAGACAAATGCGTAGATAAAAATAATTAGTCGGTTGCTTTAAACTTCATCTTTAGTCCTGTGAAGATAAAATTGATGTCGAACGGCTTTATATGCTTGAAATGAGTATAATGAAGAGGAGCTTAGAACTTGTCTGTGTCTTCTACGAATATCACTTAAGGACCAACAATATCATTCATCACATTCTACAGGTCTAACATTATATTTGGTATTCACTAGGTTTGAATCTATGCTCCCCTTCGCACCAAAATAGTGAGGAAATGCACCACTTCACCTCAGCCCTTGAGAAAAGGATCAAGGCGATCAAGGCGATCAAGGCGAACTCGGTAGCGGACTCTATGTATAACGCCAAACCTCTATAAGATAACGTGGAGTGTAAGGAGGGTTCATAAGTCCCAGCATAAATGGACGACATTCCGGAATCTTTCAAAAGCCTTTAGGCAGTAGAGGAGCTCTTTCAGTTTTGACCATAATATCACTCTTTGTTTGGTTCAGTCATTTAGGGGTTTCTATGTAAATGAGGAAGCTAATGAGTTGGGAAGAAAAGGCCAAGAACTTGGTTTAGACATATATGACAACATGTCTGGTTTTAACGTCAAACTTGTGTGCTGCTCGATCTAAGTTAGCACCGACTTCACCGAGACTTCACCAAAACCGAGCCCAAAACACATTAGGTTATGTGAATTCTTGAAGGCATTCTGAGAAACATTCAACTGGGCATATAGTCTGTTAGAAGTCTTTGCAGCTATTTACGTGCGTACGAAGGGGATATTTAATGCTGAAAGGTACATGGTGGGGCAAAGGTTATGTCATAATCTGAATTGACTGCCATTTTGTCGGTCTACAACATAAATGTCAAACCACAATGACATTTCACGCCATTTGCAATAATTTCCATTATGACATTACCTTTGTCCGACATTTTCTTTGAGAGGAAGAAGGAGGGAAGAGATCTAAAGAGAATGGACTCCAGAAATTCTTCAAACCTAGTCCGGCTGGATAGTACAGTACAGCCAGGCACAAAGAATGAGCCAATGACTCGAATTAAAAGATGAAGCCGATGGACTCGATTGGACACAGTTTTTTTTTGGTGAAGTTCAGTCGTCATAACACACTGGTATCCTTGGTATTCATGCGAAGGACCATGGTGTACTACACGACGGCTATTTAAGAAATTGCAGGGGAGAGGAAGAGATTGAATCTGTCTGACACCTACTGTGTGACTGTCCTGCCCTATCTGCTGAAAGAATAAGAACGCTTGGCTGTTACCTCTTAATTGATTTGAACGAAAAACGCTGAGCTGTAGGACCTAATCTAATTAGAGCTGTCTTCATTTGCTGTGGTTACTGGGTTAAACTGCGTTGCTAAACGAAACCCTAAGCTTTCCGTGTAAATCGTGTATTTCCCCGCAGTCACCATGGCTTCCTGAAAGGTGGGTTTTTTTTACCCTTTCCTTATAATATGTGCATTCTGCTTTGAAAATATACTGTTGAAACGGATACCTCCTACCGTGCTTATAGTGTCCGATTGCGGTCTGTCTTCTCAGCTCCTTCTGCAGCCACATCCGATGTCTCTCAAGGCAGCCATCTAGGTCCCCTTCTGTTCAGTCTTGAAGGAGTCATTAGGCACTCTCACGTCTCCCTTTCAAAAGATATAGTTGTTCGATCTGGTGCCTCAAAAATGGCATAAAACTCCACATCGCCAAATGCATATCTATTACTTTTTCACACAAGCCCAACCAATCCTCTCTTGACTTTAACTTCTCCACAGTAGACCTATACCCGTTATTCAATCTCTTCTCGACCTTGGGATTTTGTATGGCAGGGAACTCCACTCATTTGGTTTTGTCAAACGTTGGTCCAAAGTTTTCTCCAACTCTTACAAATCACTTTGCCTTCGTTCGTCCACTCCTTGAGTACTGTAGCCAAGCCTAGTCCATCCTTCAGCGAGTCCATGTGTTAGGAATTAAAAACATTTATCCCCGTTTTCTTCGTTTTGCTCTTAGTTTTGTCCTCCTATCAAGACTGCTTGAATCACGTTAAATTAACAACCCTTGAGGATCCCAGAGATATAGCTAACATTTTCTTCATCCATCGGCTAAGCGCCCTTTACAATCCAAATTCCTTTACTCTAAACCTCGTAGTTTACAATGACTCTACCTTTACCGACCCACCGAACCTCAAATGGTCTAACGAACCAGTTTCCCGAATGTTAAAGAGAAGTAAACTCAATTCTGTCCATTTTTGACTTCAGCCGCAGCAATCTCTGCCTTAAACCCGATCTCCTTCACCCTTGTCCTTATGGGGACTTTTGCCACAGTCAACATTTTCATTGCCCCTTGGGTGACACCCACCCAGGCTAGATAATGGAGTCTACTCAACTCCTATTACCATTGGTAGGAGTTAATGGTTTTCTAGGACAAAGTAGACCATCCTGGCTTTCAGTTCTTAGGTCATGTCAATCATGTCAGTAATATCTAAAAGTTCTCCAGCCACTATGTCAACCCAAAAGGGAATCCCTGTTGCAAGTTCTGTGGACGCTGACATCCGCAAATGCTTCTAGTTCGTTCTTGTTTAGGTATACCAGACACCTCGATGTTTAAGCCACCTCGGCCGCTGAAGTAAGAAGCAAGGATCAAGGCCCGTAGAGAAGCCAACAGTCGATGGTCCTTCCTAGACACCTGTGCGGTTACAAGAAGTTTATGGCATTGTTTTGTCAAGTGTAGGACCAAATTATGGAAAATAGGATATTAAATCTCTTTGACGGGGCATAACACTCTTCGATACCACTAGAATCAAACTAAGACTTACAGAAGGAGACATATGTCAGGGATGTGGAACTAAGGAATTCAATGACTATACTCGTACTACCCACTTTCTCTGTCCCTGCCCTGGTCTCATCCACATTGGATTTAAATTCCTCGGGCGACACCTCTTTTGTGAATTCTTGAATGACATCTTGAACTGCATCAAATCTACTGGATGGTTTGGTGGTTCATACGGAACACTTTTGCAAGACTAGGGCTAACACAGTGGGTATCACAGTGGGTCCGTATTGACCTGAGTGTGGCGATGTGAAAATTTCTCCACTCGCCTACCCATGAACCTAACCTAACCTTAGGTATAGCAACTATTGACATGTCGTATTGTTAGTCAAATAGATTTTCTGGTGAATGCCACCACAGGGATAAAGTGCTCCGATTCCATCCATCCAATCCGTTTGGATTCTAAGGTGATCCTAAGAAAAGGAGTGAAGAACTACGTTCAACTGCAGTAGAAATCTACATAAAGCCCCTCAACAACATTCTCCGAACATTGCGATGAAAATTAATCAATCTCCCAAAAAGTACCCCACTCCCTTGCTCATAAGAACAAACTTTAATACATTTCACTTCTCTACATCTCACTTGACTGAGTGACATAACAAAAGTATCTAGATTCAGCTTTTCCCGTAGTCTCTCCAACAATGGTGGTTTATTAAAAAAAAAATAAAAATAAATAAAAGAAATAGAAATAATAATTATTTCCACTCCAACCATTTGGCAGCAATCGTGGGACGTACACCAAGCCAAACCAAGCAAAAACAAGAAATCCTACTTTCCCATCATCCAGAACTGCCACAAAAGGACGACTCCCCACCTTCCCCATCGCGCCCATCGCACTCCATTGTTGGAGCTTGTTTGTGTGAGTCACAAAACCCGATTATATCATGTACCTTTCAGAGAAAATATGTACACATCAGCCAGCTGAAAGGATCTCGGAGTGAGTGAAATCATGCATTGTTTTGGGGGAAATCAGTGTTTATACCCCATTATTGTAGGGCACATCAGTTTTAATACACATTCGGGTGTGTAACGTGTGTATATGTGCAAGGAGTGCTCCTCCTGGAAGCTTCTTACGTGCGAACTAATTTATGATTTTGCTTATTTAACCATTTCATTGTCATAATCCTTAGTGAGATTCAAAGGATTGTACTCCTGCTGCGCGGTTTGGAAACAATGCTACATAATCCTCTTACGGGGTATAAAGGGGAAAGAGGACATACACCGAAATTCTAAACTTAGAAGGCTTTTGAATGGAAATCAGGGATTACCCAGCCTCGTTTCTAGACATCAGTATTCAATATGACACTATTGATCCCAGCCAGCGCCCTCAGTGATTTTGCACTGGACACTGACCTATCGTCGGTCAGGTCTACCGAATAATTGTAGTGTAGTCCAAGAGAAGGTGGTAGTTACTCATGAAACTGCTGAGGAAATGTCGATGAGGTGGCTGTTGGATCAGGAAATCGTCAGTGACACCGACAGTCAATCAGATTATTTGCTAAAGCATTGTCAAGCATTGTCTGTGCACAGTGCTGGGTTCCTTGTCAGAGGGATATTCTATGCTGCAGGTCGATTTTGTAATCATTTCAGAAAACGTTCTGTAAGGATGTGCCTGCATCGAACGTAACACACATGTGAGTAGGACATTGGCCCTTTTGATGACTGGATGCTATTCCCATTTCGTCGATGTCGTCAGTAATAAAACATCTTCGTGAATCTGTATGAAGGTTGATCTTAACTTCAATGGCAGGCTGGAATCATACTTCATAGTGAGATGATATTAACATTGTTCACCCAGATTCAGAATCGTAGTTTATGATTATCTAGCTCTATCGCATTTCTAATGCGAGTGTTTCTGAATGAACGATTCAGGATCCTAATAGAGATTATGATTCAAAGAAGACATCCCCATCGTTTGTTGATCGTCCATCGATGCAGTGGAACCCGCTGAAAAGAACTGTTCAGAGTTGTGATATATTTCTGGAAGCCGATGGGACGTAGGCATATAAATAAATAAATATTTGGCGCAACAGGTCGATGGGACCCAGGGCCTAGCTTCTCACAACCATTCGTGTTGCGCGTGTTATATTCTTCACACGAATAGTAGGGGCCTACTGTTTAATGCCGTTTCCGAAGCCGTATTTGAGAAGCTTTCTCATGACAAGTTATACTCTCGAATGGTTGCCAGACGCTCGCGAGAGGTTGGGTAATGAACCCCTTGCCCTAACTTTTGAGCCACGGCTTCTTACTGTGACATCTGAATCGAAGAACTTACTTACTTAAATTCGAAGTGGCGTTACAGTTCGGGGTGAACCTGGGCCTTAACCAACAAGCCTCTCCAGGTAGCCCGGTTCTTAGCTAACTGCCTCCATCTGCGCACTCCAAGTCGGTTGGGATCCCCTTCTACTTGTGCGCGCCACCTAATGCTGGGTCTTTCTCTACTGCGTTGTCCATCCGGGTTTGTTTCTAAGACCTTAAGGGCTGGGGCATTGGTGTCCATTCGCTCTACATGTCCTAGCTATCTTAAACGACTAATGCGCATTTTTCTGACTAGGTCGATTTCGCTGTACAGCTCGTATAGTTGATCGTTGAATCTCCTCCTCCAAAGAATCTCCGAAGAATCTTTCTCTCGAAGCGACTGAGGATCTTTTCATCCGAAATTGAAATATTTTTTGATCGACAAATAAGACGGTGTATGCTACGATGCGTCGAACACGACCCTAAGTTTTATGGACGAACTTCCAGGCTTCGAGGCTAGTTGCTCATTTTTGACACATCGATCACTTACTCTTGTTAGTAAGTCTGCGATCTAGGAAAACTAATTTTTGGCTATTTCCAAAGAGTCTCCAAGTTGAGCTGGGCTACTCTTGAATGGAAGTCTCACACTAAACTTTTCGGGTTTGAGTCTTTCCACTGTTTATAGGTTTCAAGAACTCATTCCATAGTTTAAATTGAAAGGTTTTTGGTTGTTCTTATGCAGAAGAGGCATCTTAGAAAGCTTACAGCTTTTTCGAGGAATATATGAAAGGGTGGCTCAATGACAAGGTAGCAGATGCTTCTAAAAACCAAAGTAGGCATCATTCCTGTTGTTCGTGGTCATAGCGTTGACTGAAGTGTTGACCGAAGGAAACCATCGAATGACCTGAACATCCGGATAACAACCCAATTCATACCGTTCTCGATCGCTTGATGTCCAAGTTGCAATTAATCAAACTGTCACTTAGTCAATTACTTAAATATTGATTACTACACACTCATATCCTGTATTTAATTGTCCGCGAATGATGACCCACCAATCGATATCATTGAAAAGGAAGAATAGGCTATGTGGCTCAACATATTAATCCTTCAATAAAAAAAGGGATTACATAAAATCCGACCCATTATGGTGTAAATTTAACCCCCTTTCTGGAATTCTTGTACAATGACTGGAGTGCCCCTCCCAAATGTATTTCCATTTCACCAAAAACTCAAGTAATGGCTCCCAAAAATGTACTAAATTATTCCCACTCCCTCGCCATGGAATTCCTTCAAACAAGCCATTCCTTTTCGCAACTCAGAATGTCATTGAAATTTTTCGAAATTAAACACAAAGAGTAATTAGCATCATCAATTTAATCGTCCCTTTCAAGCTAATAGGAAGGAAACTAATTGAATTACCCGCAACATTTCGAAGTATCTACGATACTATACAATTGTTTCAGTAGTCACAGATCCCTAGAACCAAAATAAATGTCGCATCTCTGACGGGGGTTTGCCTTAACCTTTCAACGAAATGTCTATCACTCTTTCGACACCAAAAGTTAATCTATGTTGCCACATCATGATCAAAACCAGTCAAGAGTTCTGTCCTTGTCCCTGAGGGAAAACATAAAAATTCCCAAAACAAACAAATTAATTTACCCCGAGCTATGGCGAACGACTATGCCACAGTATTCTGTGCCGAAAATTAATTAGTCGTATCAATGAAGAAAGGACCTTCGTAGTCCCAACCACCAGCTCACGAATTGTCTGTTTTTATGGTGTCTACGTTTCTATTGAAATTATCAATTCGGCACCAAACTAAGATACATAGAATGAAGAGGTCATTGGGTGTTAACCTATAAAAGATGACCATGGAAGTGGGTGACATGAAAATAATTGCTGGCCAGAGAGATGGTCTGTGAGGAGTGGGACTCTTTAAAAAATGGCTATTTGAACTCATGATGGCATCCTTATCCAGGGCAAGGTTGGCACTAAAATCACGGAAGTCTTTCCAGCAGTTTATGAATAATGCAGTGTCCTAGATAGCTTTAGAAAGCGCTCAGGTGGGAAGAGACCACAATCAACTTGGTCTGCATGAATGGAAGCATCTGACTAAAAGATGAACTGATTGAACTAACTTACGTCGCAGATGGCAGTCAGTTGTTTTCCGACCATATCTATTATTGGGAAATGTTACTTCATACAGATAGACATGCCTCTTGTTTTAACCAATATGTGGCAAGATTAGTGTGACTACCGAAATGGAGGACTTGCTTCCGTTAAAGATTTGAGCTAAGGTAAATCTATTCGAGAGTGGGGTCTGTAAGTCAGTAGTTAGGCCCTCGGCTTTTTGAGGGAATGTTCACATTTCGATTCAAAAGAAACATCAATGAGACCTTCTGCCAACGAAGCGCGAGTATGGGCAGCTGAAACAAATTCTCTCCATTCTCTCCAATTTTTGCTCCAAAAATGCGTTACTTATACGCCACCGAATAGGCTACCGACACCTGACTTCTACATTCTCGTGGCTCAATACAAAATAGATATTTGAGTCTGTGCATTCTGGGCAAAATCTAGCTTAAGTGCTACCGCACTTTGTGTAGACAGAATAGAACCTGTTAGCTCCAAACTTTGTATGACAAAAATGGGTTAAATAAATGCCACCGAACAGGGTACTCACATCCGACTTCTACGATCTCATGGTTCAATTCAAAGCACATCTCTTGAATCTGTGCCTCCTAGGCACAATCTAGCTGATTCCTCGCTTTGTGTAAACAGAAAAGGACATATTTGCTCCCAAAATTTGTATGGAAAAATGGGTTACTCACTAGTTTTTCAATAGGGACATAACAATTTTGTATTTTATTACAAATCTACTCTTAAACTTTTTTTATGATCCGTTAAAGTCAAAACGTCAGTTAAGGCTTACCTTTATATCAGGTGTAGTTCGCGAATGAGCAAGGAAGTTATTAACACTTACTTACTTACTGCCAAAATTCTTAGTCAGTGATCACAACATTAGGAGCGTTTATGTCTCTCAATATTAAATATTCAATGTTACTGTTCCAGTAAAGCAGCGCACAAGTTGAAGTACGGAAAATATTGTATCCATAGGAGCTTCAGTTCAAAACGATCCAAATCAGTGGATTCTACACTCGCTGTTCGCAGGAATTGGGAATCCTTCAGTCCACATTGTGCCGAATTTGGCATAAAGATCTTGGCCTACAGTATTACAATATTGAATTTCACGAAATAACTTAATTCTCTTGATAATTTAAAGCCCCTTAAGTTCTCCAATTGGGCTCTGCAAAGGTTTTGAAGAAAATTCTGAATTTCATCGCTAATTTTTGGTTTAATGGCTTTGTCAACAGAGTTCGCTGTCATGCAACAGACTAATTTTAGCCAGAATTGGACAGAATTTACATCAGAGATACATATGTGGTTCCAAGAAGATAATGCCACATGCCATACAGCTGACCAAACAATTGATCAATTGTTCAAGGGAAAGTTCTCGCGAAATGGTGCGGTCTAATGGGCACCTTGTTTATGCTATTTATCGCTCTTGGAACTCGGGACGAAATGGCCACCGTTCCGACAACGTGTGAAAGTGTGGTGGAAAATTAATTCCAAAGAATCGATCGCTACAAACATCCTCTCGGTAGTCGTATGAACAAAATTTCATACTAAAACTAAACATGTTTACTATACTTGGAATAAATTTCAGGACGATATCTCAATTGATCAGTTCTTTTTTTAAATACAAAATTGTTATGTCCTTATTGAACTACCTCTTAAATTCTCCATAAGTTTCCCATACATTACATGGGGTTATGTTTACTACTTTGAGGATGTTTTCCTTAAACCCAATTTTTTGGGTCATGACAGCTGTTTATTCCTGGGAATTTCAGCGTGAATTTTTGACTCAAAAAATGCAGATAGACAAGGTCCAAAGCGAACTATATTAGGCCTTGATACTTTCATTATCATTAGGCGTAGTAGTGACAATAGATTCCATCCTATAGGACTGGCTTTAGGTGGCATGTTAGGTAGTTCGCTAAGGTCGTTAAACGATACTTTTTCGATGGTTAAATACCTAGTTCTACTGGGGCTTGGGCATTCGCAGAGGAAGTGCATTGTGTCTTCCTCTACTTCTGTGTCCCCGCAGCCTGTACATAAGTCTGTGGGGCTCTTCCCATTGGCTTGTGAGGATATCGATGAGGTAGGTCAGCTGTACTCTTTTGAGTGATAGGAGTCCTCTAGTCCTTCTATTGTTGTATTGAGCCAAAAGTAGCCTCGAAACATGGAACGAAGATATAGAAGTCCGAGGAGTGGAAAGATCATCTGATCTGTTGGTAGATCATTCGATGAAGCCAGCTTGTTTTAGCTAGCTTATCATCCATTTCATTTCTTTGGAAGCCCATATGTCCCCCAGAATCCAGATTAGCGTAATGCTGTTCCTTGAGCTGAGGGATATTAGTTGCTCTTTACATCCTGCAAGCAGTTTTCAGTTGGTTGTAACAAAAATGGTGGCTTTAATGGGTATTTGGCTATTGATGCAGATGGCTATTTTTTTTTATTGTTCAGAGTGCATGACTCCTGCAGGTCTCGGTGATACCATATATGATTTTTTGGACCAGGCAAGTTCAGCTAAGTCACTGATTGTTCTTTTGTCTAGCCGTCAGGTCTGCGCGCTTCTATGCGACTTGTTGTGAGGAAAGGGTCTACTTCTACAAAAGTGCAGTTTATTCCGAAAGGATATGACTATCTTTTCAGCAGAATTCGCACTGACTTTGTCTCAATTTTGATAGCATGCACAGGTCCCTGTGGTCGTGTCCTTCTCACACTCAGTGCCACAGTTGTAAAAATGTAAAAAAAAAACTGAGAAACCCTTCTAGATGACAGGTCGACCTTAATTTGTATTGTTATTCAACAAGTCCTTAAAGAGGAGCAATTCTATATCAATCAAAGTGAAATTCGACAATCGAAGGATAAACAAATCGGTATCCCTTTCAATAAAGACATCTGCCAAAAAGGACCTCGCACTTTTTGCTTCCCCAACACCCATCCCCGTGCCTCTCTCTGTCTGACCGAAGCGAACAAATAAAAATATTTATTCGATTGACTGACACCACCGCCTTTTTTACATGAAAGGAGAATAGATAAAACAAAATCGAAAACGAAACCCTTGTGAAAAAAAATTAAATGAAAATGCAAACAGGATTAAGTTCGCTCAATCCAGGCGCAACCAGACCTCAACAAAAAATATCCTTTGACGTGCTATAGTGAACGCAAAGTTTTGCTATTCTTCCTCCTTCGTCCTCGCATCCAGCACAAATTTTAATTCAGACTCAAGGCAAACAAATGAATTCGCCATTCACTGTGTTTTTATATTTTTTCCTCAAATGAAATTTAAATTACTTCCAAAAACTTATGCTAAGTAAAAACATAAAACAAAAACCTACAAAAAAAGGAGCAAAAATATTTAGAAACGCAACATGAAAGCGATGGAATATGGAAAACAAAAAACAAAAAAAAGGAAGAAAAAATAAAAGTTGTATCCTTGTGCCACGGGGAGAGAGAAACTAATTTGAATGTCATTCTCTGGTGGAATCTGGTGGATGATGAGAAAAAAAACAAAAAAAAATATAAGAAGACAGGAGCGAACAGGATGCGTAGTCGAAAAGGGATCTTTTGTTTAAAATTTAAAGTGTCCTGCGAGCTCCCCTGTGTGTCACTTTTCCTGTTCTGTAACAATGTGATAAAGTTTATTGGCGTTATTATCCTTTTCTTGCATTTTTGTTGTTGCCATCTACTTGATATTCAATGAGAACGCGCGGTTTTTATGCGTCACGTTTCGAAAGGATACGAGGGGAGGTTTACATTTTATGTGGCACCTTCCTTCGGGGCAGGATGTGGCAGAGAGACGCAGAGCTAAGAAGTGGCAAACGTGAAATGGATTTAACCGGCTGGTTAATAGATTTATGAGTGCACTACTTACTATGCATGAAATGTTGAACGAAGCGTATTAATTTACCGCCAAAAGGCAAGTTCTACTCCTCCACTTACTATCATACTTTGTGCGATGTAGGTGCTTCTACCCGGAGATACATACTTTGTTTCAGAGTTCAGCACTGTAGGGCTGCAGTGAATTATGTGGAGTTGGTGTCTGTGTGGCCGTAAAGGTATGGTGGTGCCTCAAGGACTTTAATATATCCTTAGATTTAATAACTCGCAGAAATCCTGTACTTAACTGTCTTATGTTAGGTTAGTGGGCTGATGCAGACCATGGCATGGGAACTTAGGGTTTCTGTGTATGCTGTCTGAAAATAGGTATGCTAATGACTACTATGCTGACAGATCGTTAAAATAATCAGTCAATTGATGTCCCTGGTTTCTTCTGAACAAAGTAGCATGCTACTAGCGGTGACATAGTATCGACTAGGGGTCTAGTCTTCCGATTGGTTTAGCCTTAAAAAGGTTGTAGATACTTTTATAAAAAAATGCCCACGAAAAAAAAGCCAGGGGAGTGTGTCGACCCAAAAGAAGGGAGGAACGGAGTCTCCCAGATCAAGAACATTGAAAAGTATCGCGATAGGAACAACATCCTGATGTTCTTTAGAAAAAGTAAAACACTGGCGGTTGGCTTTAAAGTCGTAAGGCAAGTTCTTCGAAAAAGTGCAGGAAACCTAGTCGTGTTATATATGTAGATGCACATAGCAGTATATTTAATGATCATTTCCAGCAGCAACTCTTAATGGGCATCAGGTGGAGAGAAAGAAAGGGTGATAGGACAAAAAAAGAATCCGCATCCAGTCAATAAAGAAGTCATTCTCCTTCCCAGTTCTGAAAAGGTTCTCTTGACTGTCAGAACCCCGAAGAACATCAAAGCCACGGGCTCTGATGCTCTGATGCTCTGATGCTATTCAAACAAATGGTGATGTGCTGGTAGGCTACATGACTTGACAATCAGCTCTGTATGAGCCACCTTAAAAAAAGGCATCCTTTGTCTTATAAGAACAATCGAGGAACATCACTCCTTAAACTTGCACATAAGATCCTGTCCAACGTACAGCGTGGGGGGAAACCTTTCTGCAACGCACTAATCAGGACATACTAGTGTGGCTTCAGACCAATATTTAATACTAAAGCAAATTGTGTAAAAGACCAACGAATTTCAAGTCGAGACTCATCGTCTATTCATCGCCTTCAAACTCGCATCTAATAGCATTTATCGTCTTCTGCTTTAAAAGACGGAGACGGAATTGAGGATCCCGGCAAAACTGATTCAGTTGTGCCATGTACACTGGAAAACACGTCGTGCAATGTGCAATTCGAGAACAGTGTGTCATGTAGAAACGCTGCAAAGTTTTGAAAGCTCTTACCTAAGCCTGGACCTTTGCACTGTTCTTACTAAGGATCATCCAATCTATGTTCATTACATGTTGAATCCTTATAATTCTTCATTCAAATTTAATTTTAGAGAAGAACTCCGAATAGGGCATGAGATAACCCTCTTCCTGCAGCGTAGTTCTGTACCTTTTGGATGTTCACAACCAGGTTTTTTCTAAAATTTAGAAAAAAACGTGTTTCATGTTTGAAACAGTCAGGATATTGCTTGGGTTTCTTGTAAAAATTTGCAATAGTCCTTCTATCCCTTCTCGCACTATGAAGCTTTGACAGATTCTCGTGCCTATTTTGGTTTCAATTACCTCTTTGATGGCAACTTGACGCTGGCAGGGCAGGTGTGGCATGTTGGAGAATTTCTCGAACAATCATTCTCAGAAGTTTCCTCTTGGTGTACTTTGGATTGTCGATGTGGAATTTCCTTTTTAAGTTGGAGAAAGATTTTTTTTCGAGAGTTGAGGTCGGAAGTTGGTAACAACTGTTTTAGCGCACATTAAGGGGAGTCTCAAGTTGTTTTGTGTATTCTTCTTCGTGTCACTGGAGTACAAGATGATGTGAAGGTGGTTAGTCGATCGCTTATGGGCATAAAAACTCACATTCCAATATGTACAGCCTTTAGTGTCAGCTGAAGGTAGGGCTTTGATTGCCTACCAAAGTATTAGGGTCAACCCATTCAAATGACTCCTTGAGCCAAAGTATCATCTCCTGTCTATGTTACCTTGATATTTCGAAGTATTGAAGTACTGAGAGTGGGCACAATACAACATTAGAATCGTAGGTCCTTGATGACGACGACGTCACTAACCAGTCACACAAGAGTGAGGTTGCGTGTATCCATTGATTATATGAAACTAACATAAAACTCACAAGCACATTTGGCACAATTTATCTTAGAAAACACAAAAATAATTAAACAATCTCTAAAAAGAATTCCACGGTAATTAAGTTCATTAAAAACCACAAGGATTTAGCAATTCATTTGGCACGCAGGTCTGCGTGCTAATCACCGTAGATATTTACATTATAAATAGGTACCTGCGTCTACATAGTTTCGTTATCCTTTGATGCTTAGATTACCAACTTTTTTTTTATACTTTTTGCCAAACCAATGCCAAGGACTAATAAGCTCCATGTTGGCTCCATAAAGTAAAGGCAATTTATTATAAAAATTAATAAGTAAGCGGCAAGCAATGAATGACTATTGACAAGGATCGTTTCTTAACTACGTTCCTACAAAGGATGAAGAAGTTGAAAACAATTGCAGCGCTTGAAAGGTCATCGAAATCATCAAGAAATATCTATACAAGTGGTATGAGGTCTAGGGAACACCCAGTGAAGTACTTAGATGTAGGTATTAGAGAGAGGGTATTGTTAGAGTCTCCTGAGTAGTTCCCTAGGGAAGGTGTTGAAAATGCCAGAAACCTGGACATTTAGCAACAAAGTATACAGCTATATCATGGGCTTAAAGGCAAGACTTCCAAAGGTCAGACACTTTTTGTTTTGACGGCTTCAAGCTGAAGTTATAAAGCCATCCACCGGCCACTTCAAATGTACTTGAGACGAAGGTACTCTGTCACTTCATTTGTGTTAAATGACAAGCAACAGGCTATAGAAAATAATGGTTGGTTATGGTATTTTGTTGACAAGGGCGCATGCTCATACATTACTTTGAATACAAGTCTTAATTGCTCTAGCCACTTGGGATTAGCTAAAGCTGAGACAGAAAATTTTTTAACCACTTTAACTAACTTCCGGATACCCACAATCTGGGTATATACTCCAATCGCACATCTCAAGCCAGATATTCTGGTTCTGTGTATCCAAGGAGCAGCCTCGAAATGGAAGTATTAGACAGAAAATTTTTTAGCCAAAAAATCTGTGAAAAAAAGGGCAGTGTATAGCCCACAATTCTTGATACCCACAATCTGGGTATATACTCCAATCGCACATCACAAGCCAGATATTCTGGTTCTGTGTATCCAAGGAGCAAACTAGCTTAGCTGCAGCCTCGAAATGGAAGTATTAGACAGAAAATTTTTTAGCCAAAAAATCTGTGAAAAAAAGGGCAGTGTATAGCCAACAATTCTTGATACCCACAATGTGGGTATATACTCCAATCGCACATCACAAGCCAGATATTCTGTTTCTGTATATCCAAGGAGCAAACTAGCTTAGTTGCAGCCTCGAAATGGAAGTAGGAGACAGAAAATTTTTTAGCCAAAAAATCTGTGAAAAAAGGGCAGTGTATAGCCCACAATTCTTGATACCCACAATCTGGGTATATACTGTAATCGCACATCACAAGCCAGATATTCTGGTTCTGTGTATCCAAGGAGCAAACTAGCTTAGCTGCAGCCTCGAAATGGAAGTATTAGACAGAAAAAATCTGTGAAAAAAGGGCAGTGTATAGCCCACAATTCTTGATACCCACAATCTGGGTATATACTGTAATCGCACATCACAAGCCAGATATTCTGGTTCTGTGTATCCAAGGAGCAAACTAGCTTAGCTGCAGCCTCGAAATGGAAGTATTAGACAGAAAATTTTTTAGTCAAAAAATCTGTGAAAAAAAGGGCAGTGTATAGCCCACAATTCTTGATACCCACAATCTGGGTATATACTCCAATCGCACATCACAAGCCAGATATTCTGGTTCTGTGTATCCAAGGAGCAAACTAGCTTAGCTGCAGCCTCGAAATGGAAGTATTAGACAGAAAATTTTTTAGCCAAAAAATCTGTGAAAAAAAGGGCAGTGTATAGCCCACAATTCTTGATACCCACAATCTGGGTATATACTCCAATCGCACATCACAAGCCAGATATTCTGGTTCTGTGTATCCAAGGAGCAAACAAGCTTAGCTGCAGCCTCGAAATGGAAGTATTAGACAGAAAATTTTTTAGCCAAAAAATCTGTGAAAAAAAGGGCAGTGTATAGCCCACAATTCTTGATACCCACAATCTGGGTATATACTCCAGTCGCACATCACAAGCCAGATATTCTGGTTCTGTGTATCCAAGGAGCAGCCTCGAAATGGAAGTATTAGACAGAAAATTTTTTAGCCAAAAAATCTGTGAAAAAAAGGGCAGTGTATAGCCCACAATTCTTGATACCCACAATCTGGGTATATACTCCAATCGCACATCACAAGCCAGATATTCTGGTTCTGTGTATCCAAGGAGCAAACTAGCTTAGCTGCAGCCTCGAAATGGAAGTATTAGACAGAAAATTTTTTAGCCAAAAAATCTGTGAAAAAAGGGCAGTGTATAGCCCACAATTCTTGATACCCACAATCTGGGTATATACTCCAATCGCACATCACAAGCCAGATATTCTGGTTCTGTGTATCCAAGGAGCAAACTAGCTTAGCTGCAGCCTCGAAATGGAAGTTTTAGACAGAAACTTTTTTAGCCAAAAAATCTGTGAAAAAAAGGGCAGTGTATAGCCCACAATTCTTGATACCCACAATCTGGGTATATACTCCAATCGCACATCACAAGCCAGATATTCTGGTTCTGTGTATCCAAGGAGCAAACTAGCTTAGCTGCAGCCTCGAAATGGAAGTATTAGACAGAAAATTTTTTAGCCAAAAAATCTGTGAAAAAAGGGCAGTGTATAGCCCACAATTCTTGATACCCACAATCTGGGTATATACTCCAATCGCACATCACAAGCCAGATATTCTGGTTCTGTGTATCCAAGGAGCAAACTAGCTTAGCTGCAGCCTCGAAATGGAAGTATTAGACAGAAAATTTTTTAGCCAAAAAATCTGTGAAAAAAAGGGCAGTGTATAGCCCACAATTCTTGATACCCACAATCTGGGTATATACTCCAATCGCACATCACAAGCCAGATATTCTGGTTCTGTGTATCCAAGGAGCAAACTAGCTTAGCTGCAGCCTCGAAATGGAAGTATTAGACAGAAAATTTTTTAGCCAAAAAATCTGTGAAAAAAAGGGCAGTGTATAGCCCACAATTCTTGATACCCACAATCTGGGTATATACTCCAATCGCACATCACAAGCCAGATATTGTGTTCCTGTGTATCCAAGGAGCAAACTAGCTTAGCTGCATCCTTGAAATGGAACTAGGAGACAGAAAATTTTTAACCAAAAAATCTGTGAAAAAAGGGCAGTGTATAGCCCATAATTCTTGATACCCACAATCTGGGTATATTCTCCAATCCCACATTTCAAGTCATATATTCTGTTCCTGTGTATCCAAGGAGCAAACTAGCTTAGCTGCATCCTTGAAATGGAACTAGGAGACAGAAAATTTTTAACCAAAAAATCTGTGAAAAAAGGGCAGTGTATAGCCCACAATTCTTGATACCCACAATCTGGGTATATTCTCCAATCGCACATCTTAAGCCAGATATTCTGTTTCTGTGTATCCAAGGAGCAAACTAGCTTAGCTGCAGCCTCGAAATGGAGGAAGGGCAACAGAAAATTTTTCAGCCAAAAAATCTGTGAAAAAAGGGCAGTGTATAGCCCACAATTCTTGATACCCACAATCTGGGTATATACTCCAATCGCACATCACAAGCCAGATATTCTGGTTCTGTGTATCCAAGGAGCAAACTAGCTTAGCTGCAGCCTCGAAATGGAGGTAGGAGACAGAAAATTTTTTAGCCAAAAAATCTGTGAAAAAAATGGCAGTGTATAGCCCACACTTCTTCATACCCACAATCTGGGTATATACTCCAATCGCACAATTCAAGCCAGATATTCTGTTTTTGTGTATCCAAGGAGCAAACTAGCTTAGCTGCAGCCTCGAAATAGAGGTAGGAGACAGAAAATTTTTCAGCCAAAAAATCTGTGAAAAAAGGGCAGTGTATAGCCCACAATTCTTGATACCCACAATCTGGGTATATTCTCCAATCCCACATTTCAAGTCATATATTCTGTTTCTGTGTATCCAAGGAGCAAACTAGCTTAGCTGCAGCCTCGAAATGGAAGTAGGAGACAGAAAATTTTTCAGCCAAAAGATCTGTGAAAAAAGGGCAGTGTATATGGCCCACAATTCTTGATACCCACAATCTGGGTATATACTCCAATCGCACATCACAAGTCAGATATTCTGGTTCTGTGTATCCAAGGAGCAAACTAGCTTAGCTGCAGCCTCGAAATGGAGGTAGGAGACAGAAAATTTTTTAGCCAAAAAATCTGTGAAAAAAATGGCAGTGTATAGCCCACACTTCTTCATACCCACAATCTGGGTATATACTCCAATCGCACAATTCAAGCCAGATATTCTGTTTTTGTGTATCCAAGGAGCAAACTAGCTTAGCTGCAGCCTCGAAATGGAGGTAGGAGACAGAAAATTTTTCAGCCAAAAAATCTGTGAAAAAAGGGCAGTGTATAGCCCACAATTCTTGATACCCACAATCTGGGTATATCTTCCGATCGCACATTTCAAGCCAGATATTCTGTTTCTGTGTATCCAAGGAGCAAACTAGCTTAGCTGCATCCTTGAAATGGAACTAGGAGACAGAAAATTTTTAAAATGTGAAAAAAGGGCAGTGTATAGCCCACAATTCTTGATACCCACAATCTGGGTATATTCTCCAATCCCACATTTCAAGTCATATATTCTGTTTCTGTGTATCCAAGGAGCAAACTAGCTTAGCTGCAGCCTCGAAATGGAAGTATGAGACAGAATATTTTTTAGCCAAAAAATCTGTGGAAAAAAGGGCAGTGTATAGCCCAAACTTCTTGATACCCACAATCTGGGTATATACTCCAATCGCACATCTCAAGCCAGATATTCTGTTTCTGTGTATCCAAGGAGCAAACTAGCTTAGCTGCAGCCTCGAAATGGAGGTAGGAGACAGAAAATTTTTCAGCCAAAAAATCTGGGAAAAAGGGCAGTGTATAGCCCACAATTCTTGATACCCACAATCTGGGTATATACTCCAATCGCACATCTCAAGCCAGATATTCTGTTTCTGTGTCTCCAAGGAGCAAACTAGCTTAGCTGCAGCCTCGAAATGGAGGTAGGAGACAGAGAATTTTTTAGCCAAAAATTCTGTGAAAAATTGGCAGTGTATAGCCCACACTTCTTGATACCCACAATCTGGGTTTATCCTCCAATCGCACATCTCAAGCCAGATATTCTGTTTCTGTGTATCCAAGGAGCAAACTAGCTTAGCTGCAGCCTCGAAATGGAGGTAGGAGACAGAGAATTTCTTAGCCAAAAAATTTGTGAAAAAAGGGCAGTATATAGCCCAGAATTCTTGATACCCACAATCTGGGTATATACTCCAATCGCACATCTCAAGCCAGATATTCTGTTTCTGTGTATCCAAGGAGCAAACTAGCTTAGCTGCAGCCTCGAAATGGAAGTAGGAGACAGAAAATATTTTAGCAAAAAAATCTGTGAAAAAAGGGCCGTGTATAGCCCACAATTCTTGATACCCACAATCTGGGTATATTCTCCAATCGCACATCTCAAGCCAGGTATTCCTTTTCTGTGTATCCAAGGAGCAAACTAGCTTAGCTGCAGCCTCGAAATGGAGGTAGGAGACAGAAAATTTTTTAGCCAAAAAATTTGTGAAAAAAGGGCAGTATATAGCCCAGAATTCTTGATACCCACAATCTGGGTATATACTCCAATCGCACATCTCAAGCCATATATTCTGTTTCTGTGTATCCAAGGAGCAAACTAGCTTAGCTGCAGCCTCGAAATGGAGGTAGGAGACAGAAAATTTTTCAGCCAAAAAATCTGTGAAAAAAGGGCAGTGTATAGCCCACAATTCTTGATACCCACAATCTGGGTATATTCTCCAATCGCACATCTCAAGCCAGGTATTCCTTTTCTGTGTATCCAAGGAGCAAACTAGCTTAGCTGCATCCTTGAAATGGAACTAGGAGACAGAAAATTTTTAAAATGTGAAAAAAGGGCAGTGTATAGCCCACAATTCTTGATACCCACAATCTGGGTATATTCTCCAATCGCACATCTTAAGCCAGGTATTCTGTTTCTGTGTATCCAAGGAGCAAACTAGGCTGCAGCCTCGAAATGGAGGTAGGCGACAGAAAATTTTTCAGCCAAAAAATCTGTGAAAAAAGGGCAGTGTATAGCCCACAATTCTTGATACCCACAATCTGGGTATATTCTCCAATCCCACATTTCAAGTCATATATTCTGTTTCTGTGTATCCAAGGAGCAAACTAGCTTAGCTGCAGCCTCGAAATGGAAGTATGAGACAGAATATTTTTTAGCCAAAAAATCTGTGGAAAAAAGGGCAGTGTATAGCCCAAACTTCTTGATACCCACAATCTGGGTATATACTCCAATCGCACATCTCAAGCCAGATATTCTGTTTCTGTGTATCCAAGGAGCAAACTAGCTTAGCTGCAGCCTCGAAATGGAGGTAGGAGACAGAAAATTTTTCAGCCAAAAAATCTGGGAAAAAGGGCAGTGTATAGCCCACAATTCTTGATACCCACAATCTGGGTATATACTCCAATCGCACATCTCAAGCCATATATTCTGTTTCTGTGTATCCAAGGAGCAAACTAGCTTAGCTGCAGCCTCGAAATGGAGGTAGGAGACAGAAAATTTTTCAGCCAAAAAATCTGTGAAAAAAGGGCAGTGTATAGCCCACAATTCTTGATACCCACAATCTGGGTATATTCTCCAATCGCACATCTCAAGCCAGGTATTCCTTTTCTGTGTATCCAAGGAGCAAACTAGCTTAGCTGCATCCTTGAAATGGAACTAGGAGACAGAAAATTTTTAAAATGTGAAAAAAGGGCAGTGTATAGCCCACAATTCTTGATACCCACAATCTGGGTATATTCTCCAATCGCACATCTTAAGCCAGGTATTCTGTTTCTGTGTATCCAAGGAGCAAACTAGGCTGCAGCCTCGAAATGGAGGTAGGCGACAGAAAATTTTTCAGCCAAAAAATCTGTGAAAAAAGGGCAGTGTATAGCCCACAATTCTTGATACCCACAATCTGGGTATATTCTCCAATCCCACATTTCAAGTCATATATTCTGTTTCTGTGTATCCAAGGAGCAAACTAGCTTAGCTGCAGCCTCGAAATGGAAGTATGAGACAGAATATTTTTTAGCCAAAAAATCTGTGGAAAAAAGGGCAGTGTATAGCCCAAACTTCTTGATACCCACAATCTGGGTATATACTCCAATCGCACATCTCAAGCCAGATATTCTGTTTCTGTGTATCCAAGGAGCAAACTAGCTTAGCTGCAGCCTCGAAATGGAGGTAGGAGACAGAAAATTTTTCAGCCAAAAAATCTGGGAAAAAGGGCAGTGTATAGCCCACAATTCTTGATACCCACAATCTGGGTATATACTCCAATCGCACATCTCAAGCCAGATATTCTGTTTCTGTGTATCCAAGGAGCAAACTAGCTTAGCTGCAGCCTCGAAATGGAGGTAGGAGACAGAGAATTTTTTAGCCAAAAAATTTGTGAAAAAAGGGCAGTATATAGCCCAGAATTCTTGATACCCACAATCTGGGTATATACTCCAATCGCACATCTCAAGCCATATATTCTGTTTCTGTGTATCCAAGGAGCAAACTAGCTTAGCTGCAGCCTCGAAATGGAAGTAGGAGACAGAAAATATTTTAGCAAAAAAATCTGTGAAAAAAGAGCAGTGTATAGCCCACAATTCTTGATACCCACAAGCTGGGTATATCTTCCAATCGCACATCTCAAGCCAGATATTCTGTTTCTGTGTCTCCAAGGAGCAAACTAGCTTAGCTGCAGCCTCGAAATGGAGGTAGGAGACAGAGAATTTTTTAGCCAAAAATTCTGTGAAAAATTGCCAGTGTATAGCCCACACTTCTTGATACCCACAATCTGGGTTTATCCTCCAATCGCACATCTCAAGCCAGATATTCTGTTTCTGTGTATCCAAGGAGCAAACTAGCTTAGCTGCAGCCTCGAAATGGAGGTAGGAGACAGAGAATTTCTTAGCCAAAAAATTTGTGAAAAAAGGGCAGTATATAGCCCAGAATTCTTGATACCCACAATCTGGGTATATACTCCAATCGCACATCTCAAGCCAGATATTCTGTTTCTGTATATCCAAGGAGAAAACTAGCTTAGCTGCAGCCTCGAAATGGAAGTAGGAGACAGAAAATTTTTTAGCCAAAAAATCTGTGAAAAAAATGGCAGTGTATAGCCCACACTTCTTCATACCCACAATCTGGGTATATACTCCAATCGCACATCTTAAGCCAGATATTCTGTTTCTTTGTATCCAAGGAGCAAACTAGCTTAGCTGCAGCCTCGAAATGGAAGTAGGAGACAGAAAATTTTTTAGCCAAAAAATCTGTGAAAAAAATGGCAGTGTATAGCCCACACTTCTTCATACCCACAATCTGGGTATATACTCCAATCGCACAATTCAAGCCAGATATTCTGTTTCTGTATATCCAAGGAGAAAACTAGCTTAGCTGCAGCCTCGAAATGGAGGTAGGAGACAGAAAATTTTTCAGCCAAAAAATCTGTGAAAAAAGGGCAGTGTATAGCCCACAATTCTTGATACCCACAATCTGGGTATATTCTCCAATCGCACATCTCAAGCCAGGTATTCCTTTTCTGTGTATCCAAGGAGCAAACTAGCTTAGCTGCAGCCTCGAAATGGAGGTAGGAGACAGAAAATTTTTCAGCCAAAAAATCTGTGAAAAAAGGGCAGTGTATAGCCCACAATTCTTGATACCCACAATCTGGGTATATTCTCCAATCGCACATCTCAAGCCAGGTATTCCTTTTCTGTGTATCCAAGGAGCAAACTAGCTTAGCTGCAGCCTCGAAATGGATTTAGGAGACAGAATATTTTTTAGCCAAAAAATCTGTGAAAAAAAGGGCAGTGTATAGCCCACACTTCTTGATACCCACAATCTGGGTATATACTCCAATCGCACATCTCAAGCCAGATATTCTGTTTCTGTGTATCCAAGGAGCAAACTAGCTTAGCTGCAGCCTCGAAATGGAGGTAGGAGACAGAAAATTTTTCAGCCAAAAAATCTGGGAAAAAGGGCAGTGTATAGCCCACAATTCTTGATACCCACAATCTTTGTATATACTCCAATCGCACATCTCAAGCCAGATATTCTGTTTCTGTGTATCCAAGGAGCAAACTAGCTTAGCTGCAGCCTCGAAATGGAGGTAGGAGACAGAGAATTTTTTAGCCAAAAAATTTGTGAAAAAAGGGCAGTATATAGCCCAGAATTCTTGATACCCACAATCTGGGTATATACTCCAATCGCACATCTCAAGCCAGATATTCTGTATCTGTGTATCCAAGGAGCAAACTAGCTTAGCTGCAGCCTCGAAATGGAAGTAGGAGACAGAAAATATTTTAGCAAAAAAATCTGTGAAAAAAGGGCAGTGTATAGCCCACAATTCTTGATACCCACAAGCTGGGTATATCTTCCAATCGCACATCTCAAGCCAGATATTCTGTTTCTGTGTCTCCAAGGAGCAAACTAGCTTAGCTGCAGCCTCGAAATGGAGGTAGGAGACAGAGAATTTTTTAGCCAAAAATTCTGTGAAAAATTGGCAGTGTATAGCCCACACTTCTTGATACCCACAATCTGGGTATATACTCCAATCGCACATCTCAAGCCAGATATTCTGTTTCTTTGTATCCAAGGAGCAAACTAGCTTAGCTGCAGCCTCGAAATGGAAGTAGGAGACAGAAAATTTTTTAGCCAAAAAATCTGTGAAAAAAATGGCAGTGTATACTTCTTGATACCCACAATCTGGGTATATACTCCAATCGCACAATTCAAGCCAGATATTCTGTTTCTGTATATCCAAGGAGAAAACTAGCTTAGCTGCAGCCTCGAAATGGAGGTAGGAGACAGAAAATTTTTCAGCCAAAAAATCTGTGAAAAAAGGGCAGTGTATAGCCCACAATTCTTGATACCCACAATCTGGGTATATTCTCCAATCGCACATCTCAAGCCAGGTATTCCTTTTCTGTGTATCCAAGGAGCAAACTAGCTTAGCTGCAGCCTCGAAATGGAGGTAGGAGACAGAAAATTTTTCAGCCAAAAAATCTGTGGGAAAAGGCAGTGTATAGCCCACAATTCTTGATATCCACAATCTGAGTATATTCTCCAATCGCACATCTCAAGCCAGGTATTCTGTTTCTGTGTATCCAAGGAGCAAACTAGCTTAGCTGCAGCCTCGAAATGGAAGTAGGAGACAGAATATTTTTTAGCCAAAAAATCTGTGAAAAAAAGGGCAGTGTATAGCCCACACTTCTTGATACCCACAATCTGGGTATATACTCCAATCGCACATCTCAAGCCAGATATTCTGTTTCTGTGTATCCAAGGAGCAAACTAGCTTAGCTGCAGCCTCGAAATGGAGGTAGGAGACAGAAAATTTTTCAGCCAAAAAATCTGGGAAAAAGGGCAGTGTATAGCCCACAATTCTTGATACCCACAATCTGGGTATATACTCCAATCGCACATCTCAAGCCAGATATTCTGTTTCTGTGTATCCAAGGAGCAAACTAGCTTAGCTGCAGCCTCGAAATGGAGGTAGGAGACAGAGAATTTTTTAGCCAAAAAATTTGTGAAAAAAGGGCAGTATATAGCCCAGAATTCTTGATACCCACAATCTGGGGATATACTCCAATCGCACATCTCATGCCAGATATTCTGTTTCTGTGTATCCAAGGAGCAAACTAGCTTAGCTGCAGCCTCGAAATGGAAGTAGGAGACAGAAAATATTTTAGCAAAAAAATCTGTGAAAAAAGGGCAGTGTTATAGCCCACAATTCTTGATACCCACAAGCTGGGTATATCTTCCAATCGCACATCTCAAGCCAGATATTCTGTTTCTGTGTCTCCAAGGAGCAAACTAGCTTAGCTGCAGCCTCGAAATGGAGGTAGGAGACAGAGAATTTTTTAGCAAAAAAATCTGTGAAAAAAGGGCAGTGTATAGCCCACAATTCTTGATACCCACAATCTGGGTATATTCTCCAATCGCACATCTCAAGCCAGGTATTCCTTTTCTGTGTATCCAAGGAGCAAACTAGCTTAGCTGCAGCCTCGAAATGGAGGTAGGAGACAGAAAATTTTCAGCCAAAAAATCTGTGAAAAAAGGGCAGTGTATAGCCCACAATTCTTGATATCCACAATCTGAGTATATTCTCCAATCGCACATCTCAAGCCAGGTATTCTGTTTCTGTGTATCCAAGGAGCAAACTAGCTTAGCTGCAGCCTCGAAATGGAGGTAGGAGACAGAAAATTTTTCAGCCAAAAAATCTGGGAAAAAGGGCAGTGTATAGCCCACAATTCTTGATACCCACAATCTGGGTATATACTCCAATCGCACATCTCAAGCCAGATATTCTGTTTCTGTGTATCCAAGGAGCAAACTAGCTTAGCTGCAGCCTCGAAACGGAAGTAGGAGACAGAAAATATTTTAGCAAAAAAATCTGTGAAAAAAGGGCAGTGTATAGCCCACAATTCTTGATACCCACAATCTGGGTATATTCTCCAATCGCACATCTCAAGCCAGGTATTCCTTTTCTGTGTATCCAAGGAGCAAACTAGCTTAGCTGCAGCCTCGAAATGGAGGTAGGAGACAGAAAATTTTCAGCCAAAAAATCTGTGAAAAAAGGGCAGTGTATAGCCCACAATTCTTGATATCCACAATCTGAGTATATTCTCCAATCGCACATCTCAAGCCAGGTATTCTGTTTCTGTGTATCCAAGGAGCAAACTAGCTTAGCTGCAGCCTCGAAATGGAGGTAGGAGACAGAAAATTTTTCAGCCAAAAAATCTGTGAAAAAAGGGCAGTGTATAGCCCACAATTCTTGATACCCACAATCTGGGTATATTCTCCAATCGCACATCTCAAGCCAGGTATTCCTTTTCTGTGTATCCAAGGAGCAAACTAGCTTAGCTGCAGCCTCGAAATGGATTTAGGAGACAGAATATTTTTTAGCCAAAAAATCTGTGAAAAAAAGGGCAGTGTATAGCCCACACTTCTTGATACCCACAATCTGGGTATATACTCCAATCGCACATCTCAAGCCAGATATTCTGTTTCTGTGTATCCAAGGAGCAAACTAGCTTAGCTGCAGCCTCGAAATGGAGGTAGGAGACAGAAAATTTTTCAGCCAAAAAATCTGGGAAAAAGGGCAGTGTATAGCCCACAATTCTTGATACCCACAATCTTTGTATATACTCCAATCGCACATCTCAAGCCAGATATTCTGTTTCTGTGTATCCAAGGAGCAAACTAGCTTAGCTGCAGCCTCGAAATGGAGGTAGGAGACAGAGAATTTTTTAGCCAAAAAATTTGTGAAAAAAGGGCAGTATATAGCCCAGAATTCTTGATACCCACAATCTGGGTATATACTCCAATCGCACATCTCAAGCCAGATATTCTGTATCTGTGTATCCAAGGAGCAAACTAGCTTAGCTGCAGCCTCGAAATGGAAGTAGGAGACAGAAAATATTTTAGCAAAAAAATCTGTGAAAAAAGGGCAGTGTATAGCCCACAATTCTTGATACCCACAAGCTGGGTATATCTTCCAATCGCACATCTCAAGCCAGATATTCTGTTTCTGTGTCTCCAAGGAGCAAACTAGCTTAGCTGCAGCCTCGAAATGGAGGTAGGAGACAGAGAATTTTTTAGCCAAAAATTCTGTGAAAAATTGGCAGTGTATAGCCCACACTTCTTGATACCCACAATCTGGGTATATACTCCAATCGCACATCTCAAGCCAGATATTCTGTTTCTTTGTATCCAAGGAGCAAACTAGCTTAGCTGCAGCCTCGAAATGGAAGTAGGAGACAGAAAATTTTTTAGCCAAAAAATCTGTGAAAAAAATGGCAGTGTATACTTCTTGATACCCACAATCTGGGTATATACTCCAATCGCACAATTCAAGCCAGATATTCTGTTTCTGTATATCCAAGGAGAAAACTAGCTTAGCTGCAGCCTCGAAATGGAGGTAGGAGACAGAAAATTTTTCAGCCAAAAAATCTGTGAAAAAAGGGCAGTGTATAGCCCACAATTCTTGATACCCACAATCTGGGTATATTCTCCAATCGCACATCTCAAGCCAGGTATTCCTTTTCTGTGTATCCAAGGAGCAAACTAGCTTAGCTGCAGCCTCGAAATGGAAGTAGGAGACAGAATATTTTTTAGCCAAAAAATCTGTGAAAAAAAGGGCAGTGTATAGCCCACACTTCTTGATACCCACAATCTGGGTATATACTCCAATCGCACATCTCAAGCCAGATATTCTGTTTCTGTGTATCCAAGGAGCAAACTAGCTTAGCTGCAGCCTCGAAATGGAGGTAGGAGACAGAAAATTTTTCAGCCAAAAAATCTGGGAAAAAGGGCAGTGTATAGCCCACAATTCTTGATACCCACAATCTGGGTATATACTCCAATCGCACATCTCAAGCCAGATATTCTGTTTCTGTGTATCCAAGGAGCAAACTAGCTTAGCTGCAGCCTCGAAATGGAGGTAGGAGACAGAGAATTTTTTAGCCAAAAAATTTGTGAAAAAAGGGCAGTATATAGCCCAGAATTCTTGATACCCACAATCTGGGGATATACTCCAATCGCACATCTCATGCCAGATATTCTGTTTCTGTGTATCCAAGGAGCAAACTAGCTTAGCTGCAGCCTCGAAATGGAAGTAGGAGACAGAAAATATTTTAGCAAAAAAATCTGTGAAAAAAGGGCAGTGTTATAGCCCACAATTCTTGATACCCACAAGCTGGGTATATCTTCCAATCGCACATCTCAAGCCAGATATTCTGTTTCTGTGTCTCCAAGGAGCAAACTAGCTTAGCTGCAGCCTCGAAATGGAGGTAGGAGACAGAGAATTTTTTAGCAAAAAAATCTGTGAAAAAAGGGCAGTGTATAGCCCACAATTCTTGATACCCACAATCTGGGTATATTCTCCAATCGCACATCTCAAGCCAGGTATTCCTTTTCTGTGTATCCAAGGAGCAAACTAGCTTAGCTGCAGCCTCGAAATGGAGGTAGGAGACAGAAAATTTTCAGCCAAAAAATCTGTGAAAAAAGGGCAGTGTATAGCCCACAATTCTTGATACCCACAATCTGGGAATATCCTCCAATCGCACATCTCAAACCAGAGATTCTGTTTGTGTGTATATAAGGAGCTAGCTAACTTAGCTGCAGCCTCGAAATGGAAGTAGGAGACAGAAAATTTTTTAGCCAAGATATCTGTGAAAAAAAGGGCAGTGTACAGCCCACAATTCTTGATACCCACGATCTGGGTATATCCTCCAATCGCACATCTCAAGCCAGATATTCTGTTTCTGTGTATCCAAAGAGCAAACTAGCTTAGCTGTAGGTTCTAAATAGAAGTAGGAGACAGAAAATTTTTTAGCCAAAAAATCTGTGAAAAAATGGCAGTGTATAGCCCCCACTTCTTGATACCCACGATCTGGGTATATCCTCCAATCGCACATTTCAAGCCAGATATTCTGTTTCTGTGTATCCAAAGAGCAAACTAGCTTAGCTGCAGCCTCGAAATGGAAGTAGGAGACAGAAAATTTTTTAGCAAAGAAATCTGTGAAAAAAGGGCAGTGTATAGCCCACAATTCTTGATACCCACAATCTGGGAATATCCTCCAATCGCACATCTCAAACCAGAGATTCTGTTTGTGTGTATATAAGGAGCTAGCTAACTTAGCTGCAGCCTCGAAATGGAAGTAGGAGACAGAAAATTTTTTAGCCAAGATATCTGTGAAAAAAAGGGCAGTGTACAGCCCACAATTCTTGATACCCACGATCTGGGTATATCCTCCAATCGCACATCTCAAACCAGATATTCTGTTTGTGTGTATATAAGGAGCTAACTAGCTTAGCTGCAGCCTCGAAATGGAAGTAGGAGACAGAAAATTTTTTTGCCAAAAAATCTGTGAAAAAAGGGCAGTGTATAGCCCACACTTCTTGATACCCACAATCTGGGTATATTCTGCAATCGCACATCTCAGGCCAGATATTCCGTTTCTGTGTATCCAAGGAGCAAACTAGCTTAGCTGCAGCCTCGAAATGGAAGTAGGAGACTGAAAATTTGTTAGCCAAAAAATCTGTTAAAAAAGGGCTGTGTATAGCCCACACTTCTTGATACCCACAATCTGGGTATATTCTGCAATCGCACATCTCAAGCCAGATATTCCGTTTCTGTGTATCCAAGGAGCAAACTAGCTTAGCTGTAGGTTTTAAACAGAAGTAGGAGACTTTAAATTTTTTAGCCAAAAAATCTGTGAAAAAAGGGCAGTGTATAGCCCACACTTCTTGATACCCACAGTCTGGGTATATTCTGCAATCGCACATCTCAAGCCAGATATTCCGTTTCTGTGTATCCAAGCAGCAAACTAGCTAGCTGCAGCCTCGAAATGGAAGTAGGAGACAGAAAATTTGTTAGCCAAAAAATCTGTTAAAAAAGGGCAGTGTATAGCCCACACTTCTTGATACCCACAATCTGGGTATATTCTGCAATCGCACATCTCAAGCCAGATATTCTGTTTGTGTGTATCCAAGGAGCAAACTAGCTTAGCTGTAGGTTTTAAACAGAAGTAGGAGACAGCAAATTTTTTAGCCAAAAAATCTGTGAAAAAAGGGCAGTGTATAGCCCACACTTCTTGATACCCACAATCTGGGTATATTCTGCAATCGCACATCTCAAGCCAGATATTCCGTTTCTGTGTATCCAAGGAGCAAACTAGCTTAGCTGCAGCCTCAAAATGGAAGTAGGAGACAGAAAATTTGTTAGCCAAAAAATCTGTTAAAAAAGGGCAGTGTATAGCCTACACTTCTTGATACCCACAATCTGGGTATATTCTGCAATCGCACATCTCAAGCCAGATATTCCGTTTCTGTGTATCCAAGGAGCAAACTAGCTTAGCTGCAGCCTCGAAATGGAAGTAGGAGACTGAAAATTTGTTAGCCAAAAAATCTGTGAAAAAAGGGCTGTGTATAGCCCACACTTCTTGATACCCACAATCTGGGTATATTCTGCAATCGCACATCTCAAGCCAGATATTCTGTTTGTGTGTATCCAAGGAGCAAACTAGCTTAGCTGTAGGTTTTAAACAGAAGTAGGAGACAGCAAATTTTTTAGCCAAAAAATATGTGAAAAAAGGGCAGTGTATAGCCCACACTTCTTGATACCCACAATCTGGGTATATTCTGCAATCGCACATCTCAAGCCAGATATTCTGTTTGTGTGTATCCAAGGAGCAAACTAGCTTAGCTGTAGGTTTTAAACAGAAGTAGGAGACAGCAAATTTTTTAGCCAAAAAATCTGTGAAAAAAGGGCAGTGTATAGCCCACACTTCTTGATACCCACAATCTGGGTATATTCTGCAATCGCACATCTCAAGCCAGATATTCCGTTTCTGTGTATCCAAGGAGCAAACTAGCTTAGCTGCAGCCTCAAAATGGAAGTAGGAGACAGAAAATTTGTTAGCCAAAAAATCTGTTAAAAAAGGGCAGTGTATAGCCTACACTTCTTGATACCCACAATCTGGGTATATTCTGCAATCGCACATCTCAAGCCAGATATTCCGTTTCTGTGTATCCAAGGAGCAAACTAGCTTAGCTGCAGCCTCGAAATGGAAGTAGGAGACTGAAAATTTGTTAGCCAAAAAATCTGTTAAAAAAGGGCTGTGTATAGCCCACACTTCTTGATACCCACAATCTGGGTATATTCTGAAATCGCACATCTCAAGCCAGATATTCTGTTTCTGTGTATCCAAAGAGCAAACTAGCTTAGCTGTAGGTTCTAAATAGAAGTAGGAGACAGAAAATTTTTTTGCCAAAAAATCTGTGAAAAAAGGACATCGCACATCTCAAGCCAGATATTCCGTTTCTGTGTATCCAAGGAGCAAACTAGCTTAGCTGTAGGTTTTAAACAGAAGTAGGAGACAGCAAATTTTTTAGCCAAAAAATCTGTGAAAAAAGGGCAGTGTATAGCCCACACTTCTTGATACCCACAATCTGGGTATATTCTGAAATCGCACATCTCAAGCCAGATATTCCGTTTCTGTGTATCCAAGGAGCAAACTAGCTTAGCTGTAGGTTTTAAACAGAAGTAGGAGACAGCAAATTTTTTAGCCAAAAAATATGTGAAAAAAGGGCAGTGTATAGCTCACACTTCTTGATACCCACAATCTGGGTATATTCTGCAATCGCACATCTCAAGCCAGATATTCCGTTTCTGTGTATCCAAGGAGCAAACTAGCTTAGCTGCAGCCTCGAAATGGAAGTAGGAGACAGAAAATTTGTTAGCCAAAAAATCTGTTAAAAAAGGGCAGTGTATAGCCTACACTTCTTGATACCCACAATCTGGGTATATTCTGCAATCGCACATCTCAAGCCAGATATTCCGTTTCTGTGTATCCAAGGAGCAAACTAGCTTAGCTGCAGCCTCGAAATGGAAGTAGGAGACAGAAAATTTTTTAGCCAAAAAATCTGTGAAAAAAGGACAGTGTATAGCCCACACTTCTTGATACCCACAATCTGGGTATATCCTCCAATCGCACATCTCAAGACAGATATTCTGTTTCTGTGTATCCAAAGAGCAAACTAGCTTAGCTGTAGGTTCTAAACAGAAGTAGGAAACAGCAAATTTTTTAGCCAAAAAATCTGTGAAAAAAGGACAGTGTATAGCCCACACTTCTTGATACCCACAATCTGGGTATATCCTCCAATCGCACATCTCAAGCCAGATATTCTGTTTCTGTGTATCCAAGGAGCAAACTAGCTTATCTGCGGCCTCGAAATGGAAGTAGGAGACAGCAAATTTTTTAGCCAAAAATTCTGTTAAAAAAGGGCAGTGTATAGCCCACACTTCTTGATACCCACAATCTGGGTATATTCTGCAATCGCACATCTCAAGCCAGATATTCCGTTTCTGTGTATCCAAGGAGCAAACTAGCTTAGCTGCAGCCTCGAAATGGAAGTAGGAGACAGAAAATTTTTTTGCAAAAAAATCTGTGAAAAAAGGGCAGTGTATAGACCACAATTCTTGATACCCACAATCTGGGTATATCCTCCAATCGCACATCTCAAGCCAGATATTCTGTTTCTGTGTATCCAAGGAGCAAACTAGCTTAGCTGCAGCCTCGAAATGGAAGTAGGAGACTGAAAATTTGTTAGCCAAAAAATCTGTTAAAAAAGGGCTGTGTATAGCCCACACTTCTTGATACCCACAATCTGGGTATATTCTGCAATCGCACATCTCAAGCCAGATATTCCGTTTCTGTGTATCCAAGGAGCAAACTAGCTTAGCTGCAGCCTCGAAATGGAAGTAGGAGACAGAAAATTTGTTAGCCAAAAAATCTGTTAAAAAAGGGCAGTGTATAGCCCACATTTCTTGATACCCACAATCTGGGTATATTCTGCAATCGCACATCTCAAGCCAGATATTCCGTTTCTGTGTATCCAAGGAGCAAACTAGCTTAGCTGTAGGTTTTAAACAGAAGTAGGAGACAGCAAATTTTTTAGCCAAAAAATCTGTGAAAAAAGGGCAGTGTATAGCCCACACTTCTTGATACCCACAATCTGGGTATATTCTGAAATCGCACATCTCAAGCCAGATATTCCGTTTCTGTGTATCCAAGGAGCAAACTAGCTTAGCTGTAGGTTTTAAACAGAAGTAGGAGACAGCAAATTTTTTAGCCAAAAAATCTGTGAAAAAAGGGCAGTGTATAGCCCACACTTCTTGATACCCACAATCTGGGTATATTCTGCAATCGCACATCTCAAGCCAGATATTCCGTTTCTGTGTATCCAAGGAGCAAACTAGCTTAGCTGCAGCCTCGAAATGGAAGTAGGAGACAGAAAATTTGTTAGCCAAAAAATCTGTTAAAAAAGGGCAGTGTATAGCCCACATTTCTTGATACCCACAATCTGGGTATATTCTGCAATCGCACATCTCAAGCCAGATATTCCGTTTCTGTGTATCCAAGGAGCAAACTAGCTTAGCTGTAGGTTTTAAACAGAAGTAGGAGACAGCAATTTTTTTTGCCAAAAAATCTGTGAAAAAAGGGCAGTGTATAGCCCACACTTCTTGATACCCACAATCTGGGTATATTCTGAAATCGCACATCTCAAGCCAGATATTCCGTTTCTGTGTATCCAAGGAGCAAACTAGCTTAGCTGCGGCCTCGAAATGGAAGTAGGAGACAGAAAATTTTTTAGCCAAAAAATCTGTGAAAAAAGGGCAGTGTATAGCCCACACTTCTTGATACCCACAATCTGGGTAACTCCTCCAATCGCAAATCTCAAGCCAGATATTCTGTTTCTGTGCATCCAAGGAGCAAACTAGGTTAGCTGCTGCCTCGAAATGGAAGTAGGAGACAGACATACTTCTTGATACCCACAATCTGGGTATATCCTCCAATCGCACATCTCAAGCCAGATATTCTGTTTCTATGTATCCAAGGAGCAAACTAGCTTAGCTGCAGCCTCGAAATGGAAGTAGGAGACAGAAAATTTTTTTGCAAAAAAATCTGTGAAAAAAGGGCAGTGTATAGACCACAATTCTTGATACCCACAATCTGGGTATATCCTCCAATCGCACATCTCAAGCCAGATATTCTGTTTCTGTGTATCCGAGGAGCAAACTAGCTTAGCTGCAGCCTCGAAATGGAAGTAGGAGACTGAAAATTTGTTAGCCAAAAAATCTGTTAAAAAAGGGCTGTGTATAGCCCACACTTCTTGATACCCACAATCTGGGTATATTCTGCAATCGCACATCTCAAGCCAGATATTCCGTTTCTGTGTATCCAAGGAGCAAACTAGCTTAGCTGCAGCCTCGAAATGGAAGTAGGAGACAGAAAATTTGTTAGCCAAAAAATCTGTTAAAAAAGGGCAGTGTATAGCCCACATTTCTTGATACCCACAATCTGGGTATATTCTGCAATCGCACATCTCAAGCCAGATATTCCGTTTCTGTGTATCCAAGGAGCAAACTAGCTTAGCTGTAGGTTTTAAACAGAAGTAGGAGACAGCAAATTTTTTAGCCAAAAAATCTGTGAAAAAAGGGCAGTGTATAGCCCACACTTCTTGATACCCACAATCTGGGTATATTCTGAAATCGCACATCTCAAGCCAGATATTCCGTTTCTGTGTATCCAAGGAGCAAACTAGCTTAGCTGTAGGTTTTAAACAGAAGTAGGAGACAGCAAATTTTTTAGCCAAAAAATCTGTGAAAAAAGGGCAGTGTATAGCCCACACTTCTTGATACCCACAATCTGGGTATATTCTGCAATCGCACATCTCAAGCCAGATATTCCGTTTCTGTGTATCCAAGGAGCAAACTAGCTTAGCTGCAGCCTCGAAATGGAAGTAGGAGACAGAAAATTTGTTAGCCAAAAAATCTGTTAAAAAAGGGCAGTGTATAGCCCACATTTCTTGATACCCACAATCTGGGTATATTCTGCAATCGCACATCTCAAGCCAGATATTCCGTTTCTGTGTATCCAAGGAGCAAACTAGCTTAGCTGTAGGTTTTAAACAGAAGTAGGAGACAGCAATTTTTTTTGCCAAAAAATCTGTGAAAAAAGGGCAGTGTATAGCCCACACTTCTTGATACCCACAATCTGGGTATATTCTGAAATCGCACATCTCAAGCCAGATATTCCGTTTCTGTGTATCCAAGGAGCAAACTAGCTTAGCTGCGGCCTCGAAATGGAAGTAGGAGACAGAAAATTTTTTAGCCAAAAAATCTGTGAAAAAAGGGCAGTGTATAGCCCACACTTCTTGATACCCACAATCTGGGTAACTCCTCCAATCGCAAATCTCAAGCCAGATATTCTGTTTCTGTGCATCCAAGGAGCAAACTAGGTTAGCTGCTGCCTCGAAATGGAAGTAGGAGACAGACATACTTCTTGATACCCACAATCTGGGTATATCCTCCAATCGCACATCTCAAGCCAGATATTCTGTTTCTATGTATCCAAGGAGCAAACTAGCTTAGCTGCAGCCTCGAAATGGAAGTATGAGACACAAAATTTTTTAGCCAAAAAATCTGTGAAAAAAGGGCAGTGTATATATAGCCCACACTTCTTGATAACCACAATCTGGGTATATCCTCCAATCGCACATCTCAAGCCAGATATTCTGTTTCTGTGTATCCAAAGAGCAAACTAACTTAGCTGCAGTTTCCAAATGGAAGTAGGAGACAGAAAATTTTTTAGCCAAAATATCTGTGAAAAAAAGGCAGTGTATAGCCCACACTTCTTGATACCCACAATCTGGGTATATCCTCCAATCGCACATCTCAAGCCAGATATTCTGTTTCTGTGTATCCAAAGAGCAAACTAGCTTAGCTGCAGGTTCCAATTGGAAGTAGGAGACAGAAAATTTTTTAGCCAAAATATCTGTGAAAAAAGGGCAGTGTATAGCCCACACTTCTTGACACCCACAATCTGGGTATATCCTCCAATCGCACATCTCAAGCCAGATATACTGTTTCTGTGTATCCAAGGAGTAAACTAGCTTAGCTGCAGCCTCGAAATGGAAGTAGGAGACAGAAAATTTTTCAGCCAAAAAATCTGGGAAAAAAGGGCAGTGTACAAGCCCACACTTCTTGATACCCACAATCTGGGTATATCCTCCAATCGCACATCTCAAGCCAGATATACTGTTTCTGTGTATCCAAGGAGAAAACAAGCTTTGCTGCAGCCTCGAAATGGAAGTAGGAGACAGAAATTTTTTTATCAAAAAAATCTGTGAAAAAAGGGCACTGTACAGCCCACATTTCTTGATACCCACAATATGGGTATATCCTCCAATCGCACATCTCAAGCCAGATATACTGTTTCTGTGTATCCAAGGAGTAAACTAGCTTAGCTGCAGCCTCGAAATGGAAGTAGGAGACAGAAAATTTTTCAGCCAAAAAATCTGTGAAAAAAGGGCAGTGTACAGCCCACACTTCTTGATAACCACAATCTGGGTATATCCTATAATCGCACATCTCAAGCCAGATAATCTGTTTCTGTGTATCCAAAGAGCAAACTAACTTAGCTGGAGGTTCCAAATGGAAGTAGGACACCGAAAATTTTTTAGCCAAAATATCTGTGAAAAAAGGGCAGTGTATAGCCCATATTTCTTGATAACCACAATCTGGGTATATCCTCCAATTGCACATCTCAAGCCAGATATTCTGTTTCTGTGTATCCAAAGAGCAAACTAATTTAGCTGCAGCCTCGAAATGGAGGTAGGAGACAGAAAATTTTTTAGCCAAAAAATCTGTGAAAAAAGGGCAGTGTATAGCCCACACTTCTTGATACCCACAATCTGGGTATATCCTCCAATCGCACATCTCAAGCCAGATATTCTGTTTCTGTGTATCCAAGGAGCAAACTAATTTAGCTGCAGCCTCGAAATGGAAGTAGGGGACAGAATCGCACATCGCAAGCCAGATATTCTGTTTCTGTGTATCCAAGGAGCAAACAAGCTTAGCTGCAGGTTCGAAATAGAAGTAGCAGACAGAAAATTTTTTAGCCAAAAAATCTGTGAAAAAAGGGCAGTGTATAGCCCACACTTCTTGATACCCACAATCTGGGTATATTCTCCAATCGCACATCTCAAGCCAGATATTCTGTTTCTGTGTATCTGAGGAGCAAACTAATTTAGCTGCAGCCTCGAAATGGAGGTAGGAGACAGAAAATTTTTTAGCCAAAAAATCTGTGAAAAAAGGGCAGTGTATAGCCCACACTTCTTGATACCCACAATCTGGGTATATACTCCAATCGCACATCACAAGCCAGATATTCTGGTTCTGTGTATCCAAGGAGCAAACTAGCCTAGCTGCAGCCTCGAAATGGAAGTATTAGACAGAAAATTTTTTAGCCAAAAAATCTGTGAAAAAAAGGGCAGTGTATAGCCCACAATTCTTGATACCCACAATCTGGGTATATACTCCAATCGCACATCACAAGCCAGATATTCTGGTTCTGTGTATCCAAGGAGCAAACTAGCTTAGCTGCAGCCTCGAAATGGAAGTATTAGACAGAAAATTTTTTAGCCAAAAAATCTGTGAAAATAAGGGCAGTGTATAGCCAACAATTCTTGATACCCACAATGTGGGTATATACTCCAATCGCACATCACAAGCCAGATATTCTGTTTCTGTATATCCAAGGAGCAAACTAGCTTAGTTGCAGCCTCGAAATGGAAGTAGGAGACAGAAAATTTTTTAGCCAAAAAATCTGTGAAAAAAGGGCAGTGTATAGTCCACACTTCTGGATACCCACAACCTGGGTATATCCTATAATCGCATATCTCTACCAGACATTCTGTTTCTGTGTATCCAAGGAGCAAACAAGCTTAGCTGCAGGTTCGAAGTAGAAGTAGCAGACAGAAAATTTTTTAGCCAAAAAATCTGTGAAAAAAGGGCAGTGTATAGCCCACACTTCTTGATACCCACAACCTCTTTATATCCTCCAATCGCATATCTCAGCCAGATATTCTGTTTCTGTGTATTCAAGGAGCAAACTAGCTTAGCTGCAGGTTCGAAATGGAAGTAGCAGACAGAAAATTTTTTAACAAAAAAATCTGTGAAAAAAGGGCAGTGTATAGCCCACACTTCTTGATACCCACAACCTGGGTATACCCTCCAATCGCACATCTCAAGATAGATATTCTGTTTCTGTGTATTCAAGGAGAAAATTAGGTTAGCTGCAGCTTCGAAATGAAAGTAGGAGACAGAAAATTTTTTAGTCAAAAAATCAGTGAAAAAAAGGGCAGTGTATAGCCCACACTTCTTGATACCCACAACCTGGGTATACCCTCCAATCGCACATCTCAAGATAGATATTCTGTTTCTGTGTATCCAAGGAGCAATCCAGTTTAGCTGCAGCCTTGAAATGGAAGTAGGAGACAAAAAATTTTTTAGCCAAAAAATCTGAAAAAAAGGGCAGTGTATAGCCCACACTACCTGATACCCACAATCTGGGTATATCCTCCAATCGCACATCTCAAGCCAAATATTCTGTTTCTGTGTATCCAAAGAGCAAACTAGCTTAGCTGCAGGTTCGCAATGGAAGTAGGAGACAGAAAATTTTTTAGCCAAAAAATCTGTGAAAAAAACGGCAGTGTATAGCCCACACTTCTTGATACCCACAACCTGGGCATACCCTCCAATTGCACATCTCAAGATAGATTTTCTGTTTCTGTGTATTCAAGGAGAAAAATATTTTAGCTGCAGCCTCGAAATGGAAGTATTAGACAGAAAATTTTTTAGCCAAAAAATCTGTGAAAAAAAGGGCAGTGTATAGCCAACAATTCTTGATACCCACAATGTGGGTATATACTCCAATCGCACATCACAAGCCAGATATTCTGTTTCTGTATATCCAAGGAGCAAACTAGCTTAGTTGCAGCCTCGAAATGGAAGTAGGAGACAGAAAATTTTTTAGCCAAAAAATCTGTGAAAAAAGGGCAGTGTATAGTCCACACTTCTGGATACCCACAACCTGGGTATATCCTATAATCGCATATCTCTACCAGACATTCTGTTTCTGTGTATCCAAGGAGCAAACAAGCTTAGCTGCAGGTTCGAAGTAGAAGTAGCAGACAGAAAATTTTTTAGCCAAAAAATCTGTGAAAAAAGGGCAGTGTATAGCCCACAATTCTTGATACCCACAATCTGGGTATATTCTCCAATCGCACATCTCAAGCCAGATATTCTGTTTCTGTGTATCCAAGGAGCAATCCAGCTTAGCTGCAGCCTTGAAATGGAAGTAGGAGACAGAAAATTTTTTAGCCAAAAAATCTGAAAAAAAGGGCAGTGTATAGCCCACACTACCTGATACCCACAATCTGGGTATATCCTCCAATCGCACATCTCAAGCCAAATATTCTGTTTCTGTGTATCCAAAGAGCAAACTAGCTTAGCTGCAGGTTCGCAATGGAAGTAGGAGACAGAAAATTTTTTAGCCAAAAAATCTGTGAAAAAAACGGCAGTGTATAGCCCACACTTCTTGATACCCACAACCTGGGCATACCCTCCAATTGCACATCTCAAGATAGATTTTCTGTTTCTGTGTATTCAAGGAGAAAAATATTTTAGCTGCAGCTTTGAAATGGAAGTATTAGACAGAAAATTTTTTAGCCAAAAAATCTGTGAAAAAAAGGGCAGTGTATAGCCAACAATTCTTGATACCCACAATGTGGGTATATACTCCAATCGCACATCACAAGCCAGATATTCTGTTTCTGTATATCCAAGGAGCAAACTAGCTTAGTTGCAGCCTCGAAATGGAAGTAGGAGACAGAAAATTTTTTAGCCAAAAAATCTGTGAAAAAAGGGCAGTGTATAGTCCACACTTCTGGATACCCACAACCTGGGTATATCCTATAATCGCATATCTCTACCAGACATTCTGTTTCTGTGTATCCAAGGAGCAAACAAGCTTAGCTGCAGGTTCGAAGTAGAAGTAGCAGACAGAAAATTTTTTAGCCAAAAAATCTGTGAAAAAAGGGCAGTGTATAGCCCACACTTCTTGATACCCACAACCTCTTTATATCCTCCAATCGCATATCTCAGCCAGATATTCTGTTTCTGTGTATTCAAGGAGCAAACTAGCTTAGCTGCAGGTTCGAAATGGAAGTAGCAGACAGAAAATTTTTTAACAAAAAAATCTGTGAAAAAAGGGCAGTGTATAGCCCACACTTCTTGATACCCACAACCTGGGTATACCCTCCAATCGCACATCTCAAGATAGATATTCTGTTTCTGTGTATTCAAGGAGAAAATTAGGTTAGCTGCAGCTTCGAAATGAAAGTAGGAGACAGAAAATTTTTTAGTCAAAAAATCAGTGAAAAAAAGGGCAGTGTATAGCCCACACTTCTTGATACCCACAACCTGGGTATACCCTCCAATCGCACATCTCAAGATAGATATTCTGTTTCTGTGTATCCAAGGAGCAATCCAGTTTAGCTGCAGCCTTGAAATGGAAGTAGGAGACAAAAAATTTTTTAGCCAAAAAATCTGAAAAAAAGGGCAGTGTATAGCCCACACTACCTGATACCCACAATCTGGGTATATCCTCCAATCGCACATCTCAAGCCAAATATTCTGTTTCTGTGTATCCAAAGAGCAAACTAGCTTAGCTGCAGGTTCGCAATGGAAGTAGGAGACAGAAAATTTTTTAGCCAAAAAATCTGTGAAAAAAACGGCAGTGTATAGCCCACACTTCTTGATACCCACAACCTGGGCATACCCTCCAATTGCACATCTCAAGATAGATTTTCTGTTTCTGTGTATTCAAGGAGAAAAATATTTTAGCTGCAGCCTCGAAATGGAAGTATTAGACAGAAAATTTTTTAGCCAAAAAATCTGTGAAAAAAAGGGCAGTGTATAGCCAACAATTCTTGATACCCACAATGTGGGTATATACTCCAATCGCACATCACAAGCCAGATATTCTGTTTCTGTATATCCAAGGAGCAAACTAGCTTAGTTGCAGCCTCGAAATGGAAGTAGGAGACAGAAAATTTTTTAGCCAAAAAATCTGTGAAAAAAGGGCAGTGTATAGTCCACACTTCTGGATACCCACAACCTGGGTATATCCTATAATCGCATATCTCTACCAGACATTCTGTTTCTGTGTATCCAAGGAGCAAACAAGCTTAGCTGCAGGTTCGAAGTAGAAGTAGCAGACAGAAAATTTTTTAGCCAAAAAATCTGTGAAAAAAGGGCAGTGTATAGCCCACAATTCTTGATACCCACAATCTGGGTATATTCTCCAATCGCACATCTCAAGCCAGATATTCTGTTTCTGTGTATCCAAGGAGCAATCCAGCTTAGCTGCAGCCTTGAAATGGAAGTAGGAGACAGAAAATTTTTTAGCCAAAAAATCTGAAAAAAAGGGCAGTGTATAGCCCACACTACCTGATACCCACAATCTGGGTATATCCTCCAATCGCACATCTCAAGCCAAATATTCTGTTTCTGTGTATCCAAAGAGCAAACTAGCTTAGCTGCAGGTTCGCAATGGAAGTAGGAGACAGAAAATTTTTTAGCCAAAAAATCTGTGAAAAAAACGGCAGTGTATAGCCCACACTTCTTGATACCCACAACCTGGGCATACCCTCCAATTGCACATCTCAAGATAGATTTTCTGTTTCTGTGTATTCAAGGAGAAAAATATTTTAGCTGCAGCTTTGAAATGAAAGTAGGAGACAGAATATTTTTTAACCAAAAAATTTGTGAAAAAAAGGGCAGTGTACAGCCCACACTTCTTGATACCCACAACCTGGGTATATCCTCCAATCGCACATCTCAAGCCAGATATTCTGTTTCTGTGCATCCAAGGAGCAAACTAGCTTAGCTGCAGCCTCGAAATGAAAGTAGGAGACAGAATATTTTTTAACCAAAAAATTTGTGAAAAAAAGGGCAGTGTATAGCCCACACGTCTTGATACCCACAATCTGGGTATATTCTTCAATCGCACATCGCACATCGCACATCTCAAGCCAGATATTCTGTTTCTGTGTATCCAAGGAGCAAAGGTCAACCCTAGTCGTTCAAGTACGTAGATAAGTTCAAGATGTCATTGATGGGTCTGCTGAATAATTCTTTAAGGGCACGGAAGAAGCCTCGCCCAGAAATTTAAATCTTAGCTAGAGGAGACCTGGACAGTGACAGAAAGAGTGGGCTCGATCCTCATTTCGTGGGTTTAGCCGCTTACTAATCTTTGGTCAATTAAAGCTAATTTCCAATGCCGGAGTGTGAAAAAATGTCAGTTAAATCAGGCTCAAATGAAATCCTGTCACTTTTATACCCGCAAATCTTCAAAATTCTACATATACTCTCATACGTTCAGTACTCTTGTTTACCAGCTAACAAACGACATCCCACTCTGTGTTTTTTTTGCAAACAACCGTCTGGTTTTATGTATGTATCATGCATATAAATAATAATACAATAATGCTCGGTTTATCAAATTCGAATTCATTCGAAATTCAATTGCTGTCGCATTTCACAATAACACCAGCTATGACTACCGTCTGTTTGAGTAGCAACCGCCAACTGCAGACTCACTCTGTTCCAACGTTCAACGTTCAACGATCCTCTTGCCTAAGGTACAATAAAAAACAGAAAAAAAAATACAAAATCAATTCAACAAATAAAATTGTATTTACCAGAACGAATAATTCACTTCGTTGCCTTGTTTACACTGTCCTCCATCATTCATGGTCCCAGTCAATTGCATCACAAGGACATTGTTCCACAAGCACATAAAAAAAAAACCAAATAAATAAATTTATGCGTACACCTGCTCGCAAAACAATATCCGAAACGAAATCAATACCTAAAAAAGAAATTGAAGGCAGCCGTGTAATGCTCCTCATACTCCTAAAACTCTATACAAGCTAAGCTAGATACGGATGACAGGATTGACAATAATTCTTTCGCAGGACATAAAAAAGAAAAACAGAAAAAAAAAAATTTACGATAGGCACTTACAGGTACTCATATCGGGGTGAGCTTATTGGCCTGTTTACTACCATTCGGGCCAAATACACCCGCATACCATTTTTTTTTCTCGTATTCCTTGCGAACCTTTGTTTCCTTTTCCAAGTTCATAACAGCTACTGAGACGGAGGGAGGACGGGATAAAATCGATCGCAGGCCTGATGGTAGGTTGTAAACACACGCTGTATAGGTTAATTTTTTTTGTTCGTCCTTTTGTTTGCTTTCGAATTCATTTTATTAGAACTGTGAACCGGTAGGAGCCTACGACCACGTCACGTACAATCATATACATATATGAACATGTGTGTATCCATGTTGTCAAGTAAAAATCAAATGACACCAAACGTCAATGTTCACCGTGATGGTGGCGGTCGTCGAGAGAGAGAGAACTGGGGTCACATACTAGTTTATCCTTTCATTAATCAAAATGGTGCCCGTACGCAAGCGGAAGCGCAAAGAAGTGGACAATTTTATTGATTGTCACCCCAACAAAGTTGTGACATTTCGACCAATCGACCAACAGATGGGATTGTGTCCCGTCCTTCAGCGCATTGAAAAATTTATAGAAAAAAAAAATTACATTTCCATAATTTTGATCCATGTATCAGGGAAAAATTTGACAGATTCCAAGTTTCAATCTCATTTATCAGTATTAACCCCGGGGGTAGATGGGAAATAAATTTCACTCGAATTAGGGCACATGTCGCAAAATTGTATCCCAAGAACTGACAAGTGACAGTAAATAAAGCCATGAAGCGACTGGAATGGGATGATTTCTCTTATTGAACTCCTTGGTCATGGGTAGATTTATGTAATTCAAATGTAAATCCTGACAACTGTCATCATTTCCTGGAATTACAGTAATCAATACACGACATCAGAGGTCGAGGAATACCCTCGAAGGTATGGACGACAAGATTCAATTAAATTGATGAATTGCAACGCACCTGCCATTTCGAAGAAATACCAAGTGTCAGATTACAATCAATTGTGTTAGCGGTAATTATGATTGATTTGGAATAGGGAAGAATTGGAACGTTTTTCCTTTTCTTTATGCTATTCCATTATGTTTGAAGTCTAGGTGTTCCGGTGGAGGGACATATTCAGTTGAGATGCCATAATGCGATTCAAGGATCAAAGGAAATTTTGATTACTTTAACTTTTATTTAAAAATGGTGACATTGAAGTTTTATCCCTATGAACCCTTTCTGGCTGTTATGAATTTTCGACACACAGAACCGAGTCCTTAGACAGGAATTTGTATCCACTGAAACCGCAATCTTTCCCATGGGTTGGTAGGTAAAGTTTAGATTTCGTTGTTCTTCTAGTCCTACTCAGTTGGATTGGACACTTTTCTCAGTTCTGTATGGTTCAATGGTGGCATTTCTGGATGCATTGTCAGCTCGGAAGGTAAATGGGTTACTTTGCGATTTAATTAATCAATCGGAATATAAATTCTAAGCTAGGTTAGTCCTCTACAAGAATACATGTCAGTAGAGGCACCCGAAGAGGTTGCGTACTGTACCCTCTTCTCTGACCATGAAAGGCATCATCTTTTGTCAGCCTGCATAGGCAAATAAGTTTTGCAAGAACACCAAAACTAGACATTTTATTACATTTATGCCATCTGATCCTGTGTCCATGCAGCAACTCCAGAACTCCAGAAGTACTCAAGATTAAGACAACCGCTTTGCATGACAGCCGGGCTTTGATTTTCGTCATCGTTTAAGAACCCTCAGAAGTACTTTCACCAGATTCAGTTGGAACTTCAGTTTGTTAATTTATTTAGGTTTAGACGAGTGGAAGGAGTCCACAGTACCACACTCAGGTCAATTCAGACACATTATGACTCCCATAGAAGAGGGAGATGTCCCATTGATTAACTCTAGGTCCGCAGAAATTGTGTAGTTCGATATGTCCCTGTGAATACCTGATCTCCGCATGGTACTGCAGAGTGCTACTACTCCTATCAGAGTAGATAGTGATTTTCTGTCCTTTTGCATAGTTTAGTCGGTTCTACTCTTGTCAAAACTTCTTGTAATCACATAAGTGTCCAAGAAAGGATCATCTGGAATTTGTCTTCTTTTGGACCTTTAACCTTCAAGGCACAGTGTGGCAGGCGATTCCTTACATTTCGTAGGCAATTCATCGAGCTTCTCATTATTTTGAATATCAATTCAACAGAATGAAACTTTGTACTGTGTTCCAAGAAACTTAGCTCTTCGCGATAGGACCTCACAAGCTTGGCTTTCTCAATATTTAAAATATCTTCGTATCCAGGGACGCAGAAGAATACAATATTGTGCCTAACAAGCTTGGATTTTATTTGGATAGCACAAATCGCTTTTATAGCTGACTGACTGTTCATGGGTAAGGTAATCCCTTCTTGTGGTTTTGCCTTTAATGTAGTCTCACGGGTGACTATTGCATTAGGACATCTGCTTGGAAAATGGAGAAAACTGACATCGCATAGGAATTGTACAACCCTTAGGACCTACATGAGGAAATAGGATATATTAAGAACATAAGTAAGTAAGGAAGTATGATACGATGGACATTCGTCTGGAAGAAGACGTTCTTTGAAATGTGGATTGTATGGTCAAGGATTATTTCTATTACCACTGTCGGTACCGTTCTTATGGATCCCACTGACTCTATGCAGGCTGTATTTTGGATCCTGGTGAGATTTCATCATGTTGATGATGATACTTCTCAATTGCCTTCCATGTCAATCTAGATATGTTAAAAAGGTTCACACAACCACCGGATATATAAAATGCACAAAACCTGATTTAAGGCCCAATTTTTGGTGAATTGTCTTCTGCTTGCATGGAAGGATTCACACGCTTCCTTGTTGCAATCTTTTATCCAATTTGTTGTGGAATCCAGTATTCATCTTCACTGATCCTTGGGGCTTTAAGTGCCGGAATTGCTCTCACTTTGTCAAAAAGGAAGATTTTCTCTGTCTCTGTCGGGATACCTTCCAGTTATTGCGACTTATCCAGATGTACATATACTAGTAGAAGTGGGTGATTGAGTCTTTTGCTTGTGTGGACTCTATGGAGTTTACCTGGTACCAGGAGGACAATATTATGGGGACCGCTCCTCGAAAATTGAAATAGGATTAGCGAAAGAATGCCTTCCTGGAAGGTTATTCTGTTGACATCTTTGAAGGATCCAGCTGAAGAAGGAGAAGTGCTTCGTCAGATACCTACAACATGGTCTGTGGTCTGACTAGAATCTCCAAACCATAGCTTGAAACGATTCGTCTTAATCAGTCTGGGTTTGAGTAATCAATGTATCCTTTTATGCGGTTCTCATTATTTGCTACAGCAGTTAACGTAAGAGTTTCCCAGACAGAAATCCTATCCATTCCTTTGTCCAAAGAACTTTTCCAAAGTGTCACGATAGTTAATAGAAACCTCTTTATTGCCCAAATCATGCCTAATCACAATAATTGGTATCCAATTTACTAATGATATATCATCGTCCTCCATCAAAGGCTTTGCGTTGCGGATTTTCTTGGTCAAGAACTTGCCAACGCAAAACTAATTAATATCACCACACGCACACAACCACCTATCGATCCAAGTCCTTGATTATAAGTTCAAACAATCTTCAAGCTCAAACTAAAGAAAGCCCCAACCCCTATCCCACAGAAGAGCATACAAATCATTTACGATTCTCTATCACTACACACAGAGAGAGAGAGAGTGGTTCTTCACTCAAATGGACAGGAACCGCATGCCATTGAAGTAGAATAAGCCCACTTCCTTCCCACCGCACATACACACAGAAGCACTTAGTGAAGATTTGCATACATTAAAGGAATCGCGCGGAGCGGCCATCGTCAATGCCGCCAGAGGGTACGTTCGTAATACTCGTTCATAAATAAATAAACATTCCTCCATGGGCTGGTGGGTTGACTCCTGGTGTAGTTGTTTTAACGTTCCATCCCATAGCCATCTGAGTATCCCTGTTTGAACATGAATACGAGTTCATACAGAAAAAGGCCGGAAAAAATGTTGCCTTTGGAAGTTTCGCCATAGTTAGCCTTCCCGAACGTGCTATGAATATTCGCAGAGATTTTTACCCCTCTGGGTGTTCTCTCCTGTTAGAGAGTAGTACTAAGTTCACTATAATTTGTAATGTCAGCACCCCTTCCTTGGACCTTTTTTTTGCGAATAAAATCTCGGTGAAACGTTATGCAAATGTGAAATCTATTTGAGGTTACCGTACATTCTATAGGAGTTCGCACATGAGTCCTGGCAGTACTTTTTGTAAATTTGATTTTTGCATTTTGCACAGAAGGATACGTTAGATGAATTTCAATGAGCACTACGTACATTCACAACATATTACAAGGATAACACGCAGGGGTTCCGAGGATTTTTTTTTTGATAGAGGCTTTGCGGACACTTTCAAAACACTTAACGAACTTTAAATGAACATCTCTAGTTCGGGCAAAGAGATATCCTTTAACCAGAGAAATCCGTTTATATTAGAGGGGGGATGTCAGAATAGAGATGCTGTAATAAGAAGGCTCGCTACTAATTGGTTAGTTAGCGAAGTAGTTTCTTTGTGGGTCGAAATGAACTTACAGGACGTCCAGTTAATTCGAAAAGTTTCAATGGTTCTTAGCTTTCAGGGATGTAAGGTGTTATGAAAGAGGATAGTGTGCGGAATATTTAGATGATTTTATTAACGAACGAATGTCGAGGACTAGTAGAAAAGGACATTTAACTGAGTTTGTGTATTGACGTAACCAATTTCTCTATAACTACGATGTGCCAACAAGGAAGGTGTCCTTAATACTTCGATTAGTTGTTCCCAATTCTAAGTAGCCTGGATCTGATTATTATTACATACGAGGATATAGATCCTTAACTAGTTTTTGATTCTGGCTATGATTTCAACTTGAAAGCCGTCATCGTGGCTAATTGATTCTTACGGTCAATGACATCATCAGAGTTATATATTTGTGATTGGTTTAGGTAGATACCTATTGGTAGCCTTAGGGATGCGATGCTTGTAGATGTTACTGCAGGTGATGATGAATGGACAGGTATTGAGGTAGTCAGATCTGAATTGAGTATAGAACGACATCATCGATACATCACGCCAGGGGTAAGATTGGTAAGAAATCAATTAAAGATCATGTCTTGTCGAACTGACTTGTCTTAAAGCGAAAAATGGTTTAAATAGTCGAGTTAACTATGAAAACAAGTTTGGATATGTGGCCTACATATGAAATTTTGTATCTCTGAGCATTTTCCAAAAGTTTGGAGCTTGTTAATCCAAATGTTTTGTCAGCCTCTATACAAAGGGAAATGGGCCTATACTTGGTAGCGTTCCTGGACAGTAAAGAAGCGTTTAACAACGTCCAACCAGAGGCAATTATAGCCTCACTATCAAACCTTGCAATGGAGTCATCGAATGGCATAGTAGTGAGCTAGTTAGCAACTGTATATCATTTCAAGGCTGGAGAAGCCTCTGCTCGAAGATTCATCAGTAGGGTTTAACCACAATGCGGTGTGATATTCCCTGTCCTCTAGAACTAAGAGTAAACGAATTGCTTCTAATTCTGAAAGGGGTCAGGGTAGTTGCCTATGTAGATGGCGTTGCTATTACTGTCTCAATGAACACCTCATCACGCTTAGGGATCTTCTACAGAATGCTCTCTAAATAAATAAAAAATGCGATCTGGGGGTCGATTTTCAGAAAATCAAACTGGACCTCTTCATAAGCAAGTATAAAAGTCCAAGCTTTGTTCCATCTAAACTTAACTTCACCCACCTGGTGGTCACAAACACGATTAAGAACTTAGACTTCATCCTAGGAAGTAAATGAAGCTGAAACGAATTAAAAAAGTCAGCAGGGCTCTGTACTGCTGTAAAAAAAGTCTTTGAAGTAAGTGGAGGATTTCAGCCTTAGACTACATATTGACTCTACTTATGGTGAGGTGGTTTGGTGGCCTGCTCTGGGTATAGCCACTATATCTAACTTAGCCATGTGGAAGGAACGGCACTTGTCCGTATTAGTGAGAAGCACTCTAAATGCGAGTTGGAACCAACTTGCGAACTGACCACTCTACATAAACCTATCCTACATAAACTAGAATGCATCCAAAAAGACACCACTGATTGTTCCCTCCCAGCTACTATTTAACCAAAAGTTCGAAACCTATATACCATCCAGGATTGAGTGGCAGGGTGATACGGCGATGCAATGCACTGCACTCTATTTTGGCGTTCCATGATGAACCTAAGGCCGTCCGGTTACTTGGTATAACAAATGGAATTGACATAGTCGCAACGAAAAAGTTTAAAGCCGTCAAATGCTTAGCCAGTTTTGAGGCATGTGGCGTCATGTTGTTGAAAATACAAATGCTGCAAGGTATCCTTTTCCAATTTTTCTCAAAAATAGTCCGCTAGCGATCTCCATTGACTGAGACTGAAAATAAAGTGGGCGTGGCATTCTTCATATTTCAAGGAATTATTATAACATTCTACTGATGGTATCCTGGAGATGTTGGTCAAATGGACAGTTCCTTTTGAAGTTTTTTAAAATAATCTACAAAAGTGGGCGTGCCCATGTATGGTTCTTAGGCGAATTATAGAAAATTTCAAGGCTTACAAAAATGCTTGACTCAATTTCACAAAGAGACATGGCCTGCACTATCCCCGACGTTATGGTCAGAGAATACTGTTCCGGTAGGTTATTTGAGGTTAAAATAGTAGACTGTGCAGACTGGTCTAATTGTGTTCCGGGACAGGACCCTAGGGGTCTGATTTGGTTCACTGACAGATCAAAATTGGACTCTGGAGTGAGTGCTGGTGTCTTTGCACCCAACACCAAAGTCTCGATACATATGGGAATGTGCCCCACGGTTTTCCAGGCTGAACTCCATGCAATTGAGATTTTCAAATAGTCAGGCAGCTCTTAGAGCGCTCTCGTCAAGTTTAATGACTCTGCTGTGCATGCTGTTACGATGCACTACAATCTCTTCCCAGACACAATACTGTGGTACTCGGATGGATTCCAGGTCATCAGGGGATTGTAGGAAACGAATCTGCAGATGAACTAGCCAGGGCTGGTTCAGGATCAGCGTTCATTGGGCCTGAACCTTACTGTGGTGTCAACTGGGCAGCCCCAACAGCGCTGATTTACATATGGGAACACAAATTTCGTCCAACACATTACGAAAATGTGCCGAGGTTACGGCAGCCCAAAAGATTAATCAAGCCTTATTCCTACAAGAAAATTCTTAGCTTAGACAAAGGCAGTATTAGGAAGCTGGTGAGCTTTCTAACAGGTCACTGCGGCCAGACGTATCACCTCAACAAACTCAATCTGTGCCCAGACATAGAATGTAGGTTTTGCTCGGAAGATGACAAACCATCTGAGCACATTCTCTGTGAATGCCCCGCTCTGCATTGGTTGAGGTGGCGCATTTTCCATAATGGAACAATCTCGCAAGCAGATATTAAAAATTCTGCGACTAAGGACGTGCTTTCCTTCATTAAGGAGGTGGTACGACTCTTAAAGTAAAATGCACCCTAAGATACAATAGATCTTCTTAGGTCACAGTATCAGCCATATGGGCTAGGGTCTGAAGAAAAGGCCTACAAATTTGCCTTAACAATTTCTTTTCAATTTCTAGTCAAAATCTGGTCCAGCCCAATCGCTGGAGAAATAACTGAGAAATCGTTTTTAACTTCACGCCTAGACGATAAAACCTATGCAAATCGAAAATCGAAAACTGGATACAGAGCAACAACTTTTAGTCTAATTCGTTTGGCTTCGAATAAATTTTGACCAATTATGGAAATTTCGAGGAATCATACAATCCCCTACACAGCACCAGCTAACATCACTCCCACATCCAAAAATCGCTTTCCAGGAAGAGTATCTAAAAATTGGTGCAAAAGAGTTTTAATACATTATGTTGACTGCAATAGCAAATATTTACCCAATTACCTCCCTAAAATTAAATCAAAAATTTAAATAGTGTACATCATGTCCGAGTAGACTTAATTATAATGTTTGACATGATTTCAATGCAAACAAAGTCTATGTACATGGATTTGCATTATTTAATCCGTAAATCTAGTTCAAAATATTTAAAGCATGTAAGTCGGCTTAAAGCGAATGAGAATAAAAGGATGTATCCTGTCGATAGGTCCAAGAACACGTTACTCCATTAAACTATGTACTTGCACACCATTTTCAATCAATTGAACACGATTTGCCTTTCGATTAATTTCTCGGCCGACTGGGCACCCACAACCCCATGGGTGGTATATTGGTTTCTAATTAGTGTTTCCATTAAAGCCTGCCCCAGCTCGTTACTCCCAAATTAATTTGCAATCCATTAGCAATGCAGTTTTAATTATACAATATGTGTGTGTGTGGCTCAAATTAAATCCTGTCTATCGTTTAGACTGCCTTCTTCCGGTCGCCTGTCTCTCCCGTTCCTGAAATGAACTCCTTAGCCCCACCCCAGCATGTCCGGTTTGGTAGATTCACTGCAGCACCTTAAGCCGTAAAACAGAGAAAAAAAAACATAAAAATAAACTTAAAAGCTTAATCATGTACATACAGTGCACAATGCACGACACGATAACAATTTCCCAGGATCAGATTAAGAAACTGAACAAAGGAAGCAAATTTTTAATCAACGCAGCAGGATATTTAAACACCGTTGGCAAAAAATAATTACACACATCCGTGCACACACGAGTAAGGTCAAGAAGTAGCGTGATTGCTGTTGATGGCTGGTGTTGGTTTTTTTTTTCATTGCAATCACTGGTTTTCCCATTGCAATCGCTTATCCTTTGATCCTTTGGGGGAAAGCTTATATGTTCAGTGAGAGTGCGGAGGGGAAATAGTTCAGAGAATGCGACCAGAACCACAGTTAAACTGGTGCAAGCGTAATTTACTGCTTACTTAAGAGTGAATTAAGTGTAATTGTAAAGGACAAACAGAATTAATCACCTAAGGATAGACTGTGAAAGACTGGAGCTGCACACGAAGCCCCAGGGGGTTTAAATGCGAAATAATTGTGATTTTGAACAGCAATCAAAACGTGTCTTTATTTTCTTACAATTCTAGCTATAGGGACATACATACTCGTACATATGGAGAAAGTTGTACTTGGTGTGTGAAAGAAATTATTTGTGAACACAGTCGGACAGCAATGGGAAACATGCAGTCTTGCTTAGAACAGATTTTCAGAAAAATGGTTTTCAGACTTCGACCAGTACTCCGGATGAGGAACAAAAGGACTTTTGAAAGGATTTTCCGTGGAAGCCACTATGACTCACCATGAGACCAGACGACTCTCAAATGATCCTAGTACCTGCAAGGTCAATAAAACAATGAGATGCCCAGCTCACACTTTAGTCTGGTGGGCGGGCAGTGAACTATATTCCATAAAAAGATTTCTATAAAGTGGAGAGGAAGACAACATAAGAGATTCAGCGAATCCAAGGCTCATGGCAATAGAAACTTACGAGAAACCTATAACAGAAGAAAATCGATATATCAGGCGAATGGCTTTGTAGATTCTATCTACAGTAAGTCTTCGTAGCCCCGAGCGATTGATGAAATTTTTCAAGTTATTAGTCGGAGATGTACAAGTTTGACTTGCTTAGATAAATCCAGTATATTGGTTTAGGAAAAGTGCATCAACTTATAGATGGAAAGAATTTTTAAGTAACCGACTCACCAGGATCCACTTTTTATGAATATCCAGCTCAGCGAAACTCAGTGAATTGGCTAAATTAACCAGAAGATCTATCGTTCTGTGTGTTCTCATCAAATCAGAGACTTAAACACTGGATAGGATTTGCATGGATTTAAATTCTTCTTGTCATAGCTTATAGAGTTTGGGGAATATAAATACCACACGCAAGCCCACTTCTAGTGCATATTCTCAGCTCGAATTTGCGTGACGTCTATTTCTCCAATCACCGTCCGGAAGGGGCCAAATTCTAATAGGAACTCAGAGCCAGCTCATCCACTCTTGACATAGTCCAATCTACTGTGACTCCACGTCGCTCCACGCAGGTTTGGAATTGTTCATATTCGAGTCCAGGGGCATAGTTGCAAAATCATGTACGAGAAGTGAAATTAAGTAAAACCTAAGTTTGTCAAGGTAGTATACGAAAAGGAGGAGAAAAGGGAGTTTAAGTTACCCCGCAGACTCAATTAGAACTTTCTCCATCAACCTCTTGCTGCAACAATTTACACGAACCATATCGAGGTGTTGGTCCCTTTTTAGGCATCGAAGGAGCATTTAACAATGGGTGCCGTGGCTCAGTGGTTAGTGCGTTGGACTATGGAGCAAGGGGTTCGAGATCGAATCCCAGTCGGGGAACACCTAAAAAGTTTTTCACGGCCCCACTTCTCGCGAGCGTCTGACAAACATCCGAGAGTACAACTGTCTCGAGAAAGCTTCTCAAATAACAAATTGCCCTTCGGACACGGCATTAAACAGTAGGCCCCTTCCATTCGTGTAAAGAATATAACACGCACAACACGAATGGTTGTGAGAAGCTAGTTTTTTTTTTTTTTTTAATACAATGTCAAGGCCGCTAATGTTGAACAACAACTCACCAATGCTGTCCTGGGTTTGCTCAACAAAAAGAATATTAATATGAGAGTAGGTCACAACCATTTAGAGTGGATTGCCTTCAAAGGCAGGAGTCGTCTTCCACGTGATGGGGAGAAAGGTCACCAACGTTTGAAACTACATTTAATACGTGGACAAAGCATTGAGATCAAACCCTATAAGACTGAGCTCGTGGTATTCACTAATAAGAGAATTATATAGAAATTTGAGATCCGGTACAGAAATTGAGGTATCATAATCGGCTACAACGGCCTAAGTGTAATGAGGTGACGTTTTCCTCCTCCCATCACACCAGGAATGTACTAGAGATGGTTTTCACAAGATGAAGAGAAGAAATGGATTGATTTTGAAGTGAACGACTGCTAAACTGAGTACATAGTCGCTATAGGTCGCAGTTTTGACATAAATTGAGCTTAAGACTACTTCTTTAGTTTGACAAAGTCACATCTATTCGAAACATGACATCATCTGGGGAGCTTTTCGCCAATTCAATGGTCCTTCGAACAACAAATGAACGGACGGAAATACCTTGACTAAGATGATCTTCAAATCCCAAGTTAAAATGTTTATTCCTTATACTTTCCAAATTGTAAAAGTATCTAAAATTGATCCCTTGACCAAAACATTGTACACACAACTATCAGTCAGAACCTAATAGTGACAGATTCCGAGCTTTTAAATCATAGAGTGGTACAAAAATGTTTCTTAATCTTTTTGAATTCGCAAAAAGCATGTGCTAGTGCCTTCTCAATCTCTAGAATCTCCTGCATCGCTTCGAAATCGACTATATTCGAATTTTTTTTTTGACATTAACATGTTCAGATTGTCTGAACACTTCCCTGGATTATTTTTTACGTACTACTAGTTGGCGACAATGAAATTAGTTAGTTTTTCAACAATAAATTCTTTTTACAACAAAGCTATTGCTTTTCGCAGCGATGGAATGGGTTTAGCTTCATGTTTCTATTGTTTACTTCGCGAATTTCTTAGTTTTCAAATTTTCCATGTTCCACCCTTTGACAGTTTGGCATTTCCAAATGTCAAAAAATCTGAAAATCCCGTAAGAGCCTGTTCACACAGGATTGACAGACTGGATTTATTTGACGTTTACAGGCTAGGGGGGCAAATGTAGAGGTGACACGTTAAGGGAATCTGGATTTTCAGATTTGTTTGTCATTCTACCTTTCCGCTTCCTTCCTCGCCTGTTAACGTCAATAAAAGAAATCCAGGCCGGCCGTCTTGTTTGAAATTTGATGGGATTTGTACTGTTGTCTAGAGTGAATTAGAGACTAGAAGTCTCAAAATTCTGTTGAAAATTTCAATGTAATTGAGTAGCTCAGTGTATTTTGAATTCTTTTGACATTTACCTGTTTTTTCTTTGTCAGCAGTGGGAAGTGACGTTTGCTGACAAAACAAAAGGGATTGTTTGATGTGTGTCACATGAGCATTTAGATGGGATTTACTGAAGATTTAAGTGGATTTGTGTAGCTAAGTCTTAGTTAAATAGAAAAAGGAAAGGAAGAAGGTATCTACCTTCAATGTACGAGTAGGTGTATGATTCTTAAATGTGGTGTGGCTGGAAATGGCGGACCTCTAAGCAGTAAAGCCTTTGTTTTCATTACTCGAAAATGTATTTATAAAACATCCAAACGATGAAACAAAGGTTCTGCCATATCTGCGTATACATATGTATGTATGTACCTCCATCAAATCTAAAACTTATGAGAGGACATACGAGTATGTATATGAAAATGTGTAAATGTTGCTTAAATCTATCTTTCTTTTAAGTCTTGATATCCTTTATCTCTCTTTGTGTATCAATTAAAAAGTCTGTATAAAGAAATTCAAAAAAATTGACATACAAACCAATAAAATCGAAAAACGATTCGAAAAGCAAATCCTTCACACCAAGTGAGGATGGCAGATGTGTACTCGTGCTTCAAAAATAAAATTAATCGATAAAACAAAAATTCTTAGCAGGTCGTTATGTGTTTATCCTCCTTTTATGCGCCCCGCAATACAGGTGACAAAAGGAAGGCACAGCAATAGCAACGGCAAAACGACTACCTAGGTGTTCCTTAAATACTTTATATATATATATATGTATGTGTATATACAAAATTTATTACAGGAATGTCCTTACGCACTTGGTTGACGCGGTTGGACGTAAATCACGCGACAAGAGCCACTCAATGACACCGGTGACAACAACAGGAGCAACAACACCGGCTGTTGTAGCGGCGACGGCAACAACAGCCGTCGTCCTGGGCGAAGATCTAAGAGCCACCATTTACATGACTAATTGTGTCAGTTTCCAAAGTGAAATTCTAACAATCGATGTCGATTCTGGAGAGTTGCTAACTATTGACAGGTATATCACTGCTGCTACTATCACCACTTAGTTGAACAAAAAGAAAACGAACACAGAATAGAATCTGTTGGTGTTGGTTGTATTATAGATTTAACATATACAAACATACTTATATTTATTTGTGGGGCTAAATCTTTTGGACAGGTGGGGCTGTATAGGCGCGATGGCTATTGAAATCGTGGGAAAGGAGAAGGGTGTTGATGTATCTAGAGTTCATAAAAGTGATATGAATTCAATGCGCCTGACTTCTCACAGCCATTCGTGTTATGTTCCTTAAAATAGTGGAAGGACAAGTTTGGCTTCGAGAAGCTTTTTCATGATAGCGTGGGACTGTGAAAAAGGACTTTAATGTTGTCTGGGAATCGATTAGTCGATAATCAAGGGAATCGGGCTCTTTTATGGTTAAATTTAAATGCGACTGTATTCGTCACTTAGAGGAGATAGATAGCTCTTGAACCTTCTACTCTGAAACTACAGTTGTTCGAAGCCTACGCCTTATCCAGGATCTAAAACAATTGCACTTCAGCGAGTGATCTAAATAGAACGAGCCTCACAAGCCTTGCAAGAAATTTGCAGTTCTTTACACTTACTTACACAAATGGGTGGAGATATGTGAATTAAAAGTTAACTCCATGAAAAGGGAGATAGTCCTCTTCACTAACAAGAGAACAATTCCACAGATCGAGCCCATAAGACTCAAGGACTCAAAGACTTCCCCAAAGCTCGGATAAGACGAAATACTTGGGCTGTATATTCAATCGTAAACTGATATGGAACAAACAATATCTACACGCACATCAAAATCTTGGGTAATAGTAGGGACCTAAGCTCGCCATCATCCACTGGATGCACACAGGCATCGTTCCATGTTTGGTGATCTGCAATAGAAAAGCCCTAATTAGGATACAAAGATTAGGAATCTTCAATACCATTAGAACCTCGCCGACTACAGGCTTAAAGACCTCGGCATCGGCATCGTTCCATGTTTGGTGATCTGCAATAGAAAAGCCCTAATTAGGATACAAAGATTAAGAATCTTTAATACCATTAGAACCACGTCGACTGCAGGCTTTAAGACCTCCTCCTACTAAAAGAAGCAGTTGGGAAGAGTTTCCTACGCTTAAAGCAATTCAACCTTTAAAAAGACGGCTACACGTGTCACATCGCCCTATAGTGGGATGAACACACTTGGGCACCGAGACAGGTTATGCACAATCCCACGATTTCAGCCTAAACGTTAAAACAATCTTCACCTCGAGAGGGTATTGGAAAACGGCAATCCATATAATGTATGGGTTTGCACGGATAAGTCAAATACTGACGATGGTATGTACTCATCTGACTCGAAAATTGCTTGTTCACTTAGTCTCCAAACACCGTATGTGTGTTCCAATCGAAAGTACTAGCAATCCCTGAAGCAGCGCAAGAACTATAAACGATTATCGACATATACATCAGTCAAGCCTCTATGAAGACCATTTCATCCACAGTCGTCAAATTCATAATTCTAAACCACAACGTTACACTTCTTTGGGTTTCAGGACACAACGTCAATTAGGGACATGATTAGGCGGACAATTGAATAAGAAAGAGGCCTGGACAGGACCTGACAATGGTCGTTATTACAAGCATCTGGCAAATTGCAACGCTTAACAGGTCCAACATAGTGTGGACTTAGACACTAATAACCTCAGCCGAGGCTTTGGCGGCACGGATCCAGAGGTACATCTCACTTCCTATGCGAATGCCCAAATCAGTGCAGAATTAGAAAAATTTCGCTCGACTTGTCAGGAAATCTACGATAAACCATCTCGAAGTTTACAACAATATTGGGCTCGTTGACAGTTCCATGCCAAAGCTACAACCTACTTAGTTTTTAGGTTATTCACGACAGAAGTTCACAATGAATCCGTCGGTGATCCGAGCTACCTAGCTACTGGTTCTATGTAGCCCAGGTTAAGTCTTTCCTTATGTTAAACTGGATCCACTGGTGGAGATTAATTGGCATTTGCTTTCGAGAAAGACTCTACGCCTTTGGACACACATAAAGATGGCATATCAGTAAAAGGACCGGTGTCACACAGGACACCCATCGGCATCCATCTCTTAGAACACAATTCCGATCGCTGCATTACAGGCTCCAAGGGGTATGAGGACTGCGATGGTGGTCGCACTTCCTGCACAATAGCTTCATGTTTGTGGCCAAGAGCACTTGGAAAAGACCATATTTTGAACGCCTTCTACTTTCAGAAAAAAGTGACTTAACCTTCAGCTATTAACCACATTTGTTTACGATGTACCCCGCTAAGCATAACATCCCCTAAATTCGTTTAAACACATTATGTTTATGCAATTTTGTAAGCTTCAAAAACTTTACAACCATTTGACATTTTATCATTTTTTTCGAGCAATAAATTCGAGAATTTCTTATTCACTTGAGCTCTGGGGGGGTTGTACGTACGTCAAGATATGCAAATGTTCGCATAAATTTTTAACCATTTCATTTAAATTCTCAAAACACTGAATTAAACAACAAAGTACAATGAAAACAAACCGAGATAATGCTTAAACGTCGGTCCTACTCGGTCTTTTGTTAGATTTAATTCGTTGTATGCGCCCAACTCCTTTGAATATGACAGCTCTTAACGAGCCATTTTTACGATTCGGTTTTATGTATCCTTGAACTCTTGGAAGTCACAATATTTATCGTTTTTTTTTTGGCTGAAAATGAGTAAGTTAATAAATTCTTCAAACTTCTACATATACATATACATATACATATATATGTCTGCCCTAAATGCATGTACCTGGGTACCTAATGGCTTATATGTTTCGATAAGTGCCATTAAAGTTATATACATATGGACGTACTGTACGTTGGGTGACCTGACCATAGAGTGAATTTAGGGTGTCCTTAGATCAAAGAGTCATTTTATAGGGAAAGTGGTCATAATATGGAATATTTAATGACAGTCCAGGGTTGTTCAACGAGGCACGTTACCACAATAATAGCGAAGTCTATAAAAGTTACTAATGGCGGCCCATCAGTTCTGTGCGTGTGAAGGACTTGTGCACATAACGAGCGACGGCGAAAGGATTTGGTTATGTATAGTCTAATATCCCAAGTAAGGACATTCATTCCTGCAGTAATAATTAATCTGGAACTTGGGGCTGCTGTTTTTCGAGTAGTTTAGTGTAATGTTATAAATTGTTTTAGTGGTTGGAGATGAGTAGAGAAACTAGTTACAGAGTGGGCCATCTGTTAGTTACTTTTTGAATCATCTGTCATTTTGACACTGACAGCTATTATGGGCTCAAAGAAATGACAGAAACTGAACAATGTTGGGAAATACTGCAGAAACAGTGAAAAGCAATTTCGGTTAAAATAATACACGAACACTGCAGATGTTGTGAAGAAAGTTCGAGAGACTGGTTTGTTGATTGACAACAGAACATATTCCCGTATTCGTCCTGTGGGCGCAGCGGAGAATATTGCAGCTGTTGTGGAAAATGTTTGGGTGAACCTGAGAGCCTCAACGCGGCAAAGATTTTAGCAACTGAACATCAGTCGCACTAGGCAGCAGACTGAGGAGAATTTTGAAAAAAAGATCTCGGGTTATTCGCTAACAAGGTCAAGTGACTGAGAAAGAACATTATTGGTCGAGTTATTCGTGAAATGGGGACCGAAACCATCGAAAATGTATTCAAAAATTGGGTTGTGACAGGATGGCCTACTTCCAAGTCAGCCGAAGCAGTCATTTGAATGAATTAATTCAGAGAACTAAAGCCATTAATGAAGCTAAGCTAGTTTGCTCCTTGGATACACAGAAACAGAATATCTGGCTTGAGATGTGCGATTGGAGGATGTACCCAGATCGTGGGTATCAAGAAGTGTGCCCTTTTTTTCCACAGACTTTTTGGTTAAAAAATTTTCTGCCTCCTACTTCCACTTCGAGGCTGCAGCTAAGCTAGTTTGCTCCTAGGATACACAGAAACAGAATATCTGCCTTGGGATGTGAGATTGGAGGATATACCCAGATTGTGGGTATCAAGAAGTGTGGGCTATACACTGCCCTTTTTTTCCACAGACTTTTTGGTTAAAAAATTTTCTGCCTCCTACTTCCATTTCGAGGCTGCAGCTAAGCTAGTTTGCTCCTTGGTAAATAATTTGGTTATAATCCACAAGGTTTCCTTGCTCAACTTTGTTACATCGTTTCTAGAGTATATTCATTGCCCAATATTTTTGGGTTAAACCTGTGTTTTTCCCATATTTTAGCTTGTAGAGTGCCGCTTGGTATATTTCAGGGTTAGCTGCGCGTGCCTTTTCAAAACAAAACCTATGTAAAGCAGACATTTTACTCTCGATCTTACACCTAAATCCAATTTCATAATGTCAGTTCCCGAAAATTCCCAATCCACTTAGAGTCCTTCTAACCACATGGCCATATTAATGGCCAGTAGCAGTGAAATAAATTTTCCATTTCACCTGAGAGTAACCACGACGGTGTGTACAGGTATACCTACCAACCCAAAGATCAACGTACCAACACTGTTTAGCCATGTTGGCAATCTCCTAAAGAGGGCAACTCATACTCCTTTGCAGCGTCCGTTTAGGTCAATAACAGTGTAAAGCACTTACCCTGCTGAACGTAGGAGAAAAGAGTTTCCTATTCTCAATACATTCGGCTTGAATGAAGCATTTTTAGTCCTGTTCCACGTCCTTTGTCCGGCCCCCCAACTGCCGTAAAATGTAAAGTGGTATCTGGCTAATTGAATTCCATAATCTACTCATCCTTTCTTTCTGCTCTTAAGTTTTGAGGACAAAGTCAAAGTAAGATGTTTGACAATAACCAGCACGTATTGGATGACAATAACATCCTTATCGCGATTGCCTTTCTTCGGTTTTTCTCTTGTAGAGGATAGTGAGTGTACTTATTGTTGTCCTCGTAGAGTCCTTCTAAAGAAATAGAATCACTTGAACAGCACTTGCCGTCTTAGTATTCAAAGGATATGAGGAGACATAGAAAAATACTATTCTGTGGCTGGGGATATACTATTCTTCGATGAGGGTAATCGCTTGGGCGTAATGGGATTCTTAAAGAGTAAAGTGGTTTAGTTTAATAGAAACACCCAGTGTGGGGTAAGTATTATTTCCGACTTCCTGGAGATTTATTAATTATTTTCGAAAACACAAATGGCAGGTGGAAAGGTTGCTGAATTTTGCACAAAAGGTCAAGCATCAAGCGGTAAAAGACATCTCATTTACGTCATCATCAGGTGCTTTGTGCTTTGACGTCTTTGGATATCCTTGTGAAGGAAATTCGTCTCAGGTTTCAAATTACCAAGAAACAAATTGATCACATTGTGGTGGTTTGGACATCTGTATGTTCTACATAACTGACAGGAGAAGAGGTGGATTTTTCAGGGTGGGGGAGTCCTTGTTGTGGATTGGATGCCTGTCAGCTATGATGAAAACACAACAGATGCAATATACGCCTTTTGCTTTCATTTCATTTGCCAAATTCACCAAATGTCACCAAGGCGCCACTGTATCAAGTTATGGAGAAAGCCGTAGGATGGTGGTGACGCCTTTACCTGAACGGAAGGTCAATGTGGACATAAAAGAACTGAACTGTGTATACGAGAATCTGCTTTACTAGGACGAGACAAAGGATCGTTACACACTTTCAACTATTTCTGTGTCTTTTGAGCTGAAAGGATTGCTGGCATGTTTAGAGCCTGTAAAGGTGTACGTTCTTATTGTTCTGAATAGTATCGATTTCTTTGATATGTTGACTGATTGTCGACCAAATGTTTATACTCGGACAGATCCTAAAAAAAACGCAAAAAGTCCAAATCGATATTTACCATTTTTTTTATCGATACCATGTCTAGCTTTGACATATCTGTCAAACTCGTTCGGATGTCTAGAACTATCTTTTTTAGTTCACAGTAGAGATCTGAACAGAGCCTGGCTACGTCGATTAAACCTTGAACAGAACAAGCTCGAAGTACGCTCTGAATGCTCTGAGAACAGGATCTAGGAGAGACTCTATGTGACCACTTAATCGAAAATTCATGCTTTTGGAGCTCTAAAACACCGAAGAAGTGTTGAATTGTCTTCGATTTTGTTTTCTGCCGTGCTCAAGTTTTTGTTTAGAATGCTCAGTCAATTTGTATTCTGGTCAATGAGCGCACTCTGCACATGCTCTGAGCCAACCAGTTTTTTTCTGACAACTCAATGGTCTGGTCTGAACTGACTACAAAAACCGACTTATAGAGACGAGATCCATGAATCGTCCATCAATTCAGAATGACGAAGGAGAAAGGTTGCTGCTTCATCTGTTGACCTCACCAAGCAATGTCAAAAAAGAAATTTGACAAGATAGCGGGCTGTCATGCGACATTCTTGAAATATTTGCGCGAAACTCTCAAGTAAACAGCAGAAGCACAATCTTTCAAGATAATTGGTAGCACTCAACAGGCCGTCACTGATGCGTTAGCTAGAGTTGAGAGTGAATCTGTCAAAATGGACAGGCAACATTGACAAACTGGAAAGAACGTAACAGTCGGTAGATATAACTATGAAATTGTAAGAGACTTTGACTTCCTTGGCTCACTTTTGATTACAGCACCTAAGTAGACACTGAGGCCAGTTTAGGTCCAGTACGATACGACATGGGTCCAAAAACTACTTGGACACTACTTTGTGAATCAGTAAGGGCGCCGGAGGCTATTAATGTTGGTTTTAGCCAGTTCACCTAGGTCATCAAAGAATGATGCATCTAACTGTAATCCTCTTCGAGTGTAAAACTTGGTCCATACAGAGGAGATGAGGAAAGGTGCAGTTCCTAAAAACATGATTAGCTTAGAGGCCCAGCCTAGTGGCATGCCTAACAATAATGTAGTGTCCCGTACTGACACCTACTGCAATTGGTATGAGCGTCCTTTTCAGTCTAATAAAAAAGTTGGAGCGTTTTCGAAATATCTGGGTTTAGGGATGAGGCACGTAGTCTGCCCATCTAAGATTGGTTGAATTCTCAGCGTTGAGCCTTTAGCAGATTAACTGTTGCGAGAGATATACCTGGCGTGATCGGCTGCCATACAATTCCCTGGAATGCCACAGTGTCCCGTCACCCTGATGAGGTGAATGTTAGATTGTTCGGGCAACTCGTTTGGAAGAGCAGTTTATGAGTTCATTGTGAACGATTCCAAGGATTTGATGGCGGCTTGACTATCCGTATAAATGTTAATATCTGGATTAGATATTACATTAGGCCACTATTAGACCTTTTTTATTGAAAAAGGCAGAAGACGATATTTATGTTCAGATCGTTGGAGAAGACAACTCCTCCTACTCCTTGCTATGTTCTAGATTTATCCGCATAAGCCCCTTGTTTTGTAGCCACAATGCTTCTAACCGATCGAACAGAAGTTAAGGAAGTACGTAGTTGTTAAAAGTCTAAGACCACACTACTGAGATATAGACTCAGAGATCTGGGGTATAGATAGAGATCTCCGAGCGCGCTAGGTTCGAAAGAAGAGGGCAGCAGCCCACCCTGAGGAGTGCCCCTACTTATGATCCTTCGAGCTAAGGCATCGTCCAGCCTTGAGTTGTTGATTTGAGTTGAGTAGTTGATTAATCAAGGCACCAATCGGCGTTGCAAGTCCAAGGTTCGAAAGTGGCCGTATAATAGTCCGACGTTCAGCGATTTTAAGTTAAAACAACAGAAGCTAAGTTGAAACCCAGACAGCATATGTAAGTCTTGCCAGTTGCCGATCCTTTGCGATTAAGAAGGCAATTCAGTTGAAGGGCATTATCCCGATCAACTAAGAAGATTCTGACTACAATACGTGTGTGTCAGACCTTGACCGACCCCGTCCTCTATTTTGGGGCTGAAGCTGGGACTTTTCCACTGAATACTAATGCCCCCAAACCATAATCGATTTCCCATTAGCAATAGCCTTCCCTATCCATACCCATCTCTGCGACTAGGTCAAGGAATTCAAAACAAAATATTTCATTCAATCCAAAAACAATTGAAAGTGATGCCCCCTACACTTCGGAAACCACTTATCCGCAGTATGTCAAGACATAGTTTTAGATTTCCAGAACTTTGTGTTGACAACTCGCAAGGACAGCTTTATTATCCTTCGGTTGGAAATAATTTCACGTAGGGGAAGGGAACTCCATCCTATCATCGACCTACATAAATAAGTCCACCATCATTGTATTCACAAGCTGAAGGACGAAACCTTAAGTAGTTGAGTTTACGCTTGAATATCTTTCTAATTACCGCATTCCTTCCACTATCTGCACTGAAAGTGCAACCTCAGCCCATCGTCGCCTCCATCTCGGCGCATACTTCAACATTCGTGATAAGTTTTTATTCCGCGCTTAATTCCATTTGGTTTCCTAATTACGAAGCTAAACAATGTTGCACCGTCTCTTCCACACCGGATGCCAATAAGGAGATATCATTAGCCATGCATACCAATCTAAATGTTCACCCACGAGACCCCTTTTACCAGGATAATTAAAAGCTAATACTTTACATCGACATAAGAGCATGTTACAAGCTACATGGCCGCCTCTCCCATCAAGTATCTATTTTTAGAATTCCCTGATAGAAAGGATATGCATGACTGTGGATGACAAGTTTTCCTTCCATTTTTTCCGTTTTTTTTTACGCGAAGGACGATTCTCCGTGTGTAGATACGAATATATGTGAGAAAGATTTTGCGAATTGCTTTAAAAGGATTTGCCTGCGTAACGACGGCGGCGGCGGCGGCGTGTGTGAGGAAATCTTTATTATTTTTGGATATCCTTCCTGGTGTTATGAGTATTTTTGTTTTCCTTTTGTCCATATATATGCTGTGCGGTGAATCCTATTATCCTTACAATGGAGGCTCGTTCGAATCAAAATGATTTCACTGTTGTATGAAGGAGTTGACTTTGAAGTTTTCCTTCTGTCTTTCTGTCTTTTTGTCTGGAGAGGACGAAGTCCTTGCTCTGCATAGAGCAAGAGCTAGGAAGAAAATTAATTTGAGAATAATCCTATTATGTGATTTCTTTTCCAAGAACTGTGTACTTGTAGTAGGAAAGGGAAAATCGTTGGCTTCACTGTTCCTGATTTAAAGGGGAGCACAGGGATGACTCGGAAGTGCAGTAATCTTTCAACGTAAGGCACTTACAGGAGTCTGATGTGAAAATGTGTGGGAATATTCTATACTGGATTGGTGAGGGCCTCTTCCAAGAAGAATGGATTAAGGATTGCGTGATGCGTTCAAGTAGAATAACTTTGAGGCAGGATTATACGAAAATACTCTAGGCGATGAAATTGCCTGAATATTCGGATATTTTAAGAAACACACAAGCACGTCAATTGGTTTGGGCTACTCTTAGTCGAGGGATATCCTTGACAAGCGATTATCAACTATTCTCAGAGGAAAAACACGTGCAGGTTACCTGCTAAAAGAACTTCGTAGTGAGGGAGCTTTTTGATTACATTCTAATGCGGTCAAGCGTTCAAGGAAAGCACAAACGCTTACCTTTTATTGTAATAACATCGTTTGGCTCCTTTCATGCCACGTTCCGGTTGCAGGATTATCTGTCAGGTTTTAGAAAGGATGGTCACATTTCAAAGGAGATGAACACTTGTCCTTTTACTTTTTTAAATGATTAAAGAGATTGCTGGCATCCTACCCATTAGGATGGGAAGTCTAGATAGTGAAAGAATTCAAAACTTTTCCTTGTTGATCTACATCGTTGGAAGAAGGACGTACCACTTACTGTTAAAAGTCCATCCAGCAGCTGAGTTTCTTGAATCTATTCGGTGTTTGGGCTAATATGGACAGGTTCTTGATGAGAAGCGTGGAATCTAGCACCCTAAGGATCAACGATAGCTCTAACTACTCTGAAATCTGTTACAGATAGTCGAGTACGAGACCTATAGTCGTAGGGGTGATCTAAATATTTGAGAAACGCGTTCAAAGTAGACCACTGAAACATTTTGATATTATGGACCATTGAAATGGAAGTACAACAACCTTTGGATTTGTACATGCATGGGAAGAGTGGATGTGTGCAGTAATTATGACAATCAAAGCGGAACAGGAGCAAGGATCTTAGTTTGCATGGTTTGACGTTAAGGGATATCATTTGAAAGAGTGCAGGGCTGTCAACAGCTGATGATTAAAGATTATGTCGACCATTTCAAATCGTTTTATAAGGGACTGTATGTTGATTAATTTTAAACCATCCTCATAGGGGGGAAGCCTTGATGCGTAGGGAATGGGTTTCATGATAGGGCGATCCGACCTGGCTACCATATTCGAAGATTGGTCTACGTACGGTTAAGGGGTCTGTCAAAGAAGATCTAAAAAGGACTTTGTATTGTCTTTCATTAAGGTTTGATCCATGGTATGGAACCATTCTGAAAACCAAGAGCTTCGATTTGGAACAGAAGGATTTTGTGAGAATTTTCGTCGAAGGCTTTACTAAGGTCGCTGGCAATTATACTGATTTCGTTGGCATCCTCTAATGCCCACGGAGTGTTAATAGTTATTGATTTTCCTTTAATAAATCCTTGTTCGTTTGGGGAAAAGAGCTTTTAAAGAACTTGAGTATGCAGGAGAGTTTTGCGATAGTCCTGTAGTTAGGAGCTTAAAACGAGAGCCACAGTTTGGTGTTATGTTCTGAAGTGGGAGATGGACGAGTTCAAGAGTGGTTTACAATATTGCCCAAACTTTGAGAACCTCGACGATGTTTAATAAGTAGGGTCTCGCTCTCTATTGACTGATCTGGTGGATAGTGTTCAATTTCCCTGTCAATATTTTTAATAGTTAAGACTGTGTCCTTAATTAGGTAAATATACACCACATTCATCTCTCGCTTTAGTCAAGACACAATAGGAAGTAGCTCGTGATATTAGCAGTTTTTAAAGCTCGCCATGCAGCAAAGACCTACTACCTACAAACGAGAACTCTTGAGTTTATCCCCAAAAAGAGATTTGCTGTCATGGAATTCACAAATATGTTATCCTGATGCAATGCTTTTTTATTTACAAACGATGGTGCCAGTGCAAATTTTCCGCTTCGTTGGGAGTGTTCGTGAAGATGATTCAATTATAAGTTATCTCTAGAATGCTTCTGATTCGCCGAAAAATAAATTGGAGTCAATCATGCAATTTAGTGGAATAAGTTTGTTCCATGTTGTGTTGGGAATTTAGGAGAATGAATATTTTATTCGTAAATCACTTCTTTTTTTTTGTTTAAGAAAGTTTGATTTCAATTTGCATATTTTCATCGATCCATTGAGACTTCAACAACTTTTGTTCTGCTGAAAGAAGAACCGTCCATTTTGGTGTAGATTTGAGGAAATAAAGGCAAGAAAAGTGGAAGATAACAATAAACATAAAACCATCATAATCTACGATTGAAAACATACGATCAATCAGTCTTATGATCGCACGCTCTTCACGAACATAGCCGGGTCACTAAAATCATATGTACGTACTAATCTAGGGATATAGGCTGTAGTCTGCTGAGAATCGTCCAAATGAACTACTTGCTGGTGAGATTAAAAAAACATGGATATTGTAGGATGCAGTAGTAAAGACTTTTATTATAAATGAGTTGAGGGAACTCATCCAAAAAATGATGGTGACACAGTGCATCATGGTGGGATAGTCCACTGCAAAGAGTCAGCGTCAGTAGAACATCCATGGTTGCAGTTGGATAAGTTCATGACTAAATTGCACCTCTTTACCCGTCCAATCATTCCATAATTAATACTATTGGTCTCACAACAGTGAAATAGTCAGGCTACATCGCTAGGATTTGCGCGCCAGGCGCTGGACGATCATTTTTGATGGCCTTACCATAAAAATCAAGAAAAAGACTTTAAAGATGCAAAAGTTCAACCAATACGTTAAGTGTTAATTGTCACACTCTCTGTCTCTGTCTGAGAGAGATTTAGGACATCCTACCATCAGACTGTTGATACTAAAGATTGTTTGGTAACTTGAGCTCCTTGGTCAACTCTGCAAGTTTATTGGTTCAGCTTGATGGAGCAAAATTCGTCCAAGGCCACCCCGACCCAATAGTACATCTGTCTAATACTTTGGAATGACGCCTCGTAATGGTTGCTCAATAGATCAACTAATGGTCACAGTGCGGACATGTGCTTCCTCCAGAAAAAGTTGTATGTACTGACCCGCCCATTGCTAAGGAATTAATTCCCAAGGACTCATCATCAATTTGCCGACTTCATCGGCATCACATTCGTTTCAATTAAAATTCCTTCTACTCTCCCACAGAGAAATGCAATTAAGATCCAGAAGAAAACAAAAAAAGCCCAAAATCCGCAAAAAAAGAATAAAAATTTGGGAATAAATCTCCCTTGTGACATTTCTCTCCACTCACCCACGGAAAAAATGTCCAACTTTTTTTCCTCCCCCAGCGTTTGATGAAACTGAAATCAAATACCGAAACCAAATGTCCCGTTAAATCGCATATTGGAAAATATTTATTATTAACCGCCAAACAGAGAAGGATCCAAAGGGAAATCCTTTCTTTGTATACACCCGAGCTAGAGCGGGAGGGACGAGGACAAAAATCATTTATGACAGAATCCCTATGAAATATTAAGGACACCACATCAACATCATCGTCATCGTCATCGTCGTCATCAGCGTTGACACAAATCTCAGCTCGACGTTCACCATATTCAGCCGCACATTTGAGATTTATTGCCATTTGGACTTTTGTACACACATTCATGACAGAGCGCGACCAGTATGTACATAGGTCCTTCTAGCCACCTACTACCCCGAAAGGATGCTATTTCGAGAATTTCACATGAGTTCATCCGAAACTCGACGGGAGAAGCACATTTTTATGCAAAATTAGTTTTTTTTTTTCGGCATGTCATCTGTATTGGTATCTCTAAACAGGCAGTGGAAGGACACAAACACACACACACACACACAGATAGTAGAGGAAAGGATCCCAGCAGGGAAGGCTGCCGCCTCGAATGTTAACGTATGCAAATGGATTGAATTAAGAGACGCGGGTATCATCAAAGTTGAACGTTTTCACAGAAATTTCATTTGGCTACAGAGAGGGGGGCCATCGCCAAAGATGGGTGACAGTAATGGTGGCCAAGCGCGCTCGTGCCATGGCAGAAGGACACTCTCGAAAGGAGGAATATTTGAAATTCTATCGTTTCTCTGGAATGAATACACAAATGACTTGTCGGTGGGGCAGGGCGGCAGAAGGATCACTGTATGTGACAGTGATGTGGGCATTTACCATTCCGTTTGACTTTTTTTTCTGTATTTTGTGTTGGCCTGGCACATGTACACTAGTACAAACAGTAGTATGTTTGACTTTATCGAATGAGCCACTCATTGGCGCTACCAATTTTCGAGAACAATGGCTTGAAAGTGGAATTGTGTGAAGGGGCGCGTTCAGCGCGCGATGAAAAGTTTACTTTTGCGTTGGCGGAGGATTAAATTCGGCGTTCGTGGAAATTATGACAACAAAAACGTCCAGCTGCCAGGAATGATTTATGAAATGGCGTCAAAGCCATTTTGTTCGATAAAATACGTTTTAATTGATCCTAAAGGGGATTTGATAGTCCACTGCCTAGAGAGTACTTTATAATTGTCGCTGAGTTATTTGAAAAAGTAATTAAAGGATGCCTTTATCAATGTTAGGACTCAGCCATATGCTCATTCATTTGTGAATAGGAGAAACCTGGAAATCTGGTTGTGCACTTAACTTTGAAGATATTCTAGTGGAGATAACCATATATACATATAAATCAGATAACCTTTTATACGTATTTCAATCAGACAATCATTACAATATACAAATATTTGGTGCAACAGGTGGGATCCAGGACCTAGCTTCCTAAAACCATTCGTGCTGTAATATTCTTCACACAAATGGAAGGGGCCGACTCTTGAATGCCATGTCCGAAGGGCAATTTGTTATTTGAAAAAGCTATACTCTCGGATGTTTGCCAGACGCTCGCTAGAGGTGGAATCTTGAAAAAAAAATTTTAGGCGTTTTGGCTGGGATTCGAACCTTGAGCTTCTAGCTCTGTAGTGCAACCCACTAACCACTTGAGACACGGTGCCCAATCAAATGGTTTGGTCTTAACAAATCCGATATTATTCAAGGTGCGGTTTGACTCAGTGTTTAGAGCTTCGGGGTGCTGGAGGTTTTTCACGGACCTACCTCGCGTAAACGTCTGATAAATATCAGAAGTGCTTCACAGAATTAAATATTCGTAGAAGGCCCCTTCCATTCGTGCGAAACACATGCTAATGATTGTGAGAAGTTATACCCTGAGTCCCAAGGATCTGTCTCGTTTTGAGAAATCTGCCACAGCTCAGTCAAAAACGACACATTTCGAATGAACTGAAAAATCATTAGGGAACCGTGTATATGTAGATGAGGTGTGAAAAGCGCTAGCAAGTATTTTTTACGGCAGGAACACCACAGCACTCGGCCCTGGAAATGTATTATTTGCTTTCTTGACTAAGCGGCAAGCAGATGCGACAGTAGGGCCATTATGATGCAGAAACGTGTAATCAGATTTCCAAGGAACATCCAATGAGGAGTCGGTTAATGCCTTACTTCGGATGAAGACAGGCTTAGTCGGTTTCGACATTTAGACAATGTGAACGCTTATGACAGAGGGAACTACATATTCCATGTTTGCATAGTCCTCCGAAGTAGCTAGTAAATCGGTGGATTTTGATGTGGTTTCTAACCAAAGTATGTTTCCGCTAGGGACTTCGCTGAAGCAGATCATCATTCTAGAAATACCACTCTCCACCCAACACCCGTACATGTAGAATGAAATTTGTGTAATATTCACAACGAATATCTCTGTTCCATGGGTTCGGTTCCTTAAAGATATGGTTGCGAGAAAATCCCTAGCACGTTTCGTATGCTATTGAATGCTTACAGCCTTGTACGACAATAGCTGAAATCATTTTCTAAGTTTTGTTCCTCTGTGTTTTCTAGATTGTTGCTTAAAGCCATAGTATTGCTTGGACATAATTTAGAGAAGACAATACTAATGCTACATCCTGTTCCATTCCACCAATTTAGATTTTGAATGCAAATCCTTTGAGCGTTGTATTGACTAAATTAATTTATAATTGATATCGAGAATTCTCTTCGAAATTAATTTTTTTTTGAGTAGTCTTCTTCAGCAAGGGATCACCTACTTCAGTGACGTATACGTCATTTCTCCCAATATTTTTTTTTCTTCAATTTTCTTACTGTCCGCTACATCAGGAGCCAGGCATCAGCTATGTACATTGTTGGAAAGGATACATAGAAACTGTACGAAATGTTAGTTGAAGGTGGAACCAGGAAGATTATACCCTAGTTTGGTGGCGAATACGTAACCTCTTTTCAACCAAACTCATTTCGGTATCTGAATAGGATAAGTGGATCAGGCACCTACAAGATTTCAAAATCTGATTCAGAAGCTCACTAGAACTTTTGCCAACTCGAAAGGGTTTTGATTTGTCGCAGTGCTAACAACTTTGTGGAAAAGTAGAACACTCTATTTTTTAAAACCCTTGCCCATTAGGCTGATACTGCAACTTAACAAGATTTCTTATATCATTGCTGCGTGTTTGATCTAAGATCTAAGACCTCGTTTATGAAGGAAAGAATTTTCTTGATCCCAGATCATGAATTTTAGCTTTCGGGTCAAACATTCCACCATCGATCAGGTGTATCGAACAACAAAAGAATTTTCGAGGTATGGCAAGCCTTTAACAAGGTATAATACGAAGAGGGGTAAGGTATAGGCTAAGGGTAATCTTACCATAAAAATTGTACAGAATAACAAACTCTTTCGTGTTAGGCACGGCATCGAATAGTCGGAACTCAAAGAAATATACGCCCGTGTTCCACAAGGAAGCGTTCTCGGACCAATCCTGCTCCTGCTCTACTCAAGATATATGCCACAAGATGAAGGGACCGTCACGATGGCTTTTTAGCCGTCTTCATGTACTTTGGACGTCTTAAGTGCCAACTACAAAGAACAATACAGTTCGACCTAGCGCCGTAGGAAAAACCGCGAAGGAATTTCCTACTATTATGAGCACGAGTGGGGTTGAGCCCGGTAGGCATATACTGACTAACACTAATGACATTGTCAGGTCTGACATATGAAGCGGGTATAGCCAATTGGTTTCTTTTGAAGATTCCTCCACCTCCAGGTAGATTCCATTAAATTGAACGACATGCCTTTAAGTGCTGCCTGGCTGTGTGATATTCTAGCTCCTTAAATCATGAAATGGAGCCTGGAAACCGTGAGACACATTCTCATATGAATCGAAACTTTCCAATGACACCAGCTCTATCTGTGAACCAAACTAAATCCCTAGCATCCAGGGTTGAAAGACCAGTTTGCACGGTCCAAAATTTCTACTTCAAATCATGATGTCGGGGATAGTGCAAAAAATGTCCTTTAACCCATTTATTCACACATTTTGGAGTGAAAAATTTTCTGCTTCCAATACCCATACGGAGGAGCTATTTCAGCTCGTTTTTGCTTATAAGGCACAGAAACAGAACATTCTGCTAGATTTGGGCTAAGAAAAGGCACTTTCAGGATGTGCGTAGCTGGTCCTGTCCATTTTTGGACTGAAAATTGCATTCTAGCTGCAACTTAATAGAGCATCTACCGGTCGTCTTTCGAATGAAGATCGTTAGGGCGTAAGTCCACGTGACGGTTTTTGATGCTGTCGTGCGGGAGGTACGCATTCCACCGGAAATACCGAGACTGGTCAGTTCAAGAATTTTCGGGAACTAAGCGATGGTCGCATTCGTATTCGGATTGGTATACATCCAATGTATCATTTGCCTATAATTTGGGACTAATTCTTATTTTTACAATAAAGTGGAAATGACAAAAAAAGAGTCCTTAAGACTATACGACACGCAATCTTTCATAGTACTTTGCACACCACTGTATGCATATATTTGGAGAAACAATTGAGATTTTAAAAATCCTGATTGTATTGAAATAAAACAAAAAAAAAATCTAATTGAATGAAAGCACTAATCCTAATTGAATTGAAATCCCAACAAGGAACCAAACCACATGCCCACAACATCTCATACGACTCGCAGCCGTAGGAAGAATTCCACCGAAAAGGATTCGTTCCGCCTTTCGCAAACAATGCACGAACCAAACATAAATATCAGCAAACATGAAATTAATTAAAAAAAACCATTCCAGGATACTCCATACGTTCCTCTAAAAAACACTCCAACCAAAGGCATCCTTGGAGTGGAGATGTAAGTACAAATTACTCTTTTCATGCGGCGATACAGATAAATCATTTTTATTAGAAAGGAAGCTGATACAACACACAAAAAAACAAAAAAAAAAAACATTAATATAAAAAGCAAACAGAAACTCAGTCCAAATGCGGAAATTAGAATTTATGCTGTACTCTCCGGCGAGTTCCAGTTGTTACTGGTTTTTTCCGTCGTCCTTTTTTTCATTAAAGGAACTAAGAAACAATTTTCATTTACGTTTTTGTATTTTATTTCCATTCGACTTGCATTTTGTTGATTTTTAATTAAAATTTAAATAAAAAAAAATGAAAAGCTTTCGAAATACCACCGCAAGATGTTGGCCATATTTTTCATTATAACGAGAAAATCATAAGCAAATTGGGTTTTGATTAGTAGTTGTGGGGACAGGCCTTAGTGACAAGTTTGTAGATGGTCCTTGCTACGGGAACGGGAAAGTCTTCCCATGTAATGGAATATTTATTACCTGGCAGCTCATATACATACATACATTAGTCCTAGTAATGGAATGCACATGGCATTTCAGCCAATTGATGATGATACATGAGGGGCACTGGGGAAATGTGAAATTTTATTCAATGTCAGCCTGCAAGGACGAAGAAGGAAACCTAGTAGTCGATGCTGAGGATATGGAAAGATTACTTCTGCGGACTGGATGACGGCGACGACGACCAAAGTCCCGCTGTTATGCAGAGTGAGCCATTCAAACTGGACGATGATAGCCAACATTTCCGTCCACCCGATCAGGATGAAGCTAGCGATAGTGATATCAAAACTGAAATCCAACAAAGCTGGTTTAGGTGATGGCTTGACTGCCGAGCTATTCAAGGCAACTGGGGATTACTTGGTAAGGAGCATGCAGCAAGTCATTCTCTGAATATGGTCGGAGGCAGTATAGTCTCAAGAAAGAAGACTCTCTAAACTGCGCCAACTATAGAGGAACAAGACTTCTGTGTGTACTTCTGAGTGTAAATTTTCACTCTACGACAGATTATAGTTAAATCCCAAGATTTTCTAATCGATACTCACCACCAGGCGAAAGGAGTTGGCCTTGAAGTGAAAGAGAACAAAACCAAGTATCTGTTGTGAACCAACGAAGAAGGTTATCCCCACCGTCTGGGATAAAAAGTCACTGTTGGCTACTATAACTTCAAGGTAGTTAGGGAGTTTACCTAGCTCGGAGTAAATATCTACTCCACGAATGACCCCCTGGTGGAGATTCGGTGCAGGCTTACCCTAGGAAATCGTTGCTACTTTGGTTTGGCTAAGTAAATGGATTCATAGCTCTTGATTCCGCCAGCTTGCTATAAGGAGCCAAGTACTGGACGATAAGTGGGAAAGCAGATCAGATTTTGGGGACTTTTGAGAGAACAATTCTATGTCGAATTTTCGGTCCCGTGTGCGAGGAGAGTGAATGGAGGAGAAGATATAACCGCGAACTGTAGCACCATGTGGATGTCGTTTAAAAATCCAAAATACATCGACTGCACATCGAGCGAATGGACAATAATGATGCAGCAAAAGGATCTTCGAATCACAACCCCCAGGTTTGAGTCGACAAGGAAGACCGAACCTTCATTTTGAGGACCAAGCTATCGCGGTATTGGTATTCACAATTGGAAGCAGTGTGGGCAGGATCGAATGGAATGGAAGGCTGCTGTGTCTCAGGCAGAGACTCTTCGTGGGTCGGGAGCCCACGTTCATTGATTTTAAAGCCGTCTATGACAGGATCTATAGAGACGAGCTGTAAAGAGCTATGTCTAGTTTTGGCATTCCTACAAAATGAGATGCAGAAAGACCCGGATATGCAGGATGACGATTGAGAATTAAGATCGGGAAAGACCTCATAGGACCTTTGATGTCAAAAAAGTATTTAGACAAGGCGAAGTGAAGTCATGTTCTTTCTTTAACATCGTTCTTGAAAGAATTGTACAGAACTCACACGCCAACATCAGAGGGACAATCTTTCAAAAGTCCGTGCAACTGCTGGCATGTGCCAAAGATGGGAGAACACAGCCTGAAAGTCGGTAGTGCGATTGTGAGCATTGAAACGGAAGCGGCCAAAATGGGTTCAAGGGTTAACGAGGGTAAAACGAAAAGGACGCAAAAAGGACGCATGGTTAGAACGTCACCCTCGACCGATATAACTCTGAGGAAGTTAATGACTTTGTCGACCTAGCAACAACTTTACATTCAAATAATGATACAATACAATCGATGCTTCTTTGGGCTAAAAAGACAAGTTGTCTCGAACTCCTATAGTCCGAATCATGTTCTACAGCTCAGAGGCATGGAGTTTGGTAAGTTGTTGGTGCGAGTTGTATAGTGACATCGCGCTAGTGAGAAGATTTTGAATACGAGGACTTAGATGGCTCTGTCATGTTGAGCAGATGGACAACAATGCTCGAGGCATGTGAGTCTTCGAGTCCACCCCCGAAGAACGCCGCAGTATATGAAGACCTCGCCTAAGGTGGCGCGCTTAAGTGGAAAGGGATTTCAACCAACTTGTCGTGCGAAACTGGAGGTAGCTGGCTTGTTCGTTGAGGCCCAGCTAAAGTGGCCACCTAAAGTAAGCCATTATCGTGAATTTATTTCGAATTTTCTCTCCAAAATTCCATGGACCGCTGATTAGTGCAAAACTTTTCCATAATCCCCATACCATGGTCAGAAAGAGAAATTTATTACATTGCTCTGCTCGGGCTCAAACCATGGTGTGAGGAAGGTTGGGGAATATTTTATTGTGAATTGAATTGGCTAACGCAGTGCTGTAGTTGAAGTGCAAAATTGTATTTTTTTCCTGCATTTTCCGTCCATGAAACAACTACACTTGAAAATAAAATTTCCGGAAGGCAAAATGGTGTACATTTTTCTGTAAAAAAAATTGCAATTAAGTTGTAAATGGTCAGAGAAATTAAAAATCATTTGTGTACAATGGCGCAGTAATTTTCCCTAAAACTGAAAACTAAGTGCACACCGAACGATGCATGCAAGGAGAGAGCCATTAGGGTTGCAACTTTTAGTTTGGTTAGTTTAATTGAAAAACTAGGAATCAACAAAGCGAAATGGATTAGTTTGTGTTTTTTTTTTCATAAATTTTGAACATAAACTCATTTTGTAAATTCTGATTTGGAACTTAATTGATGGACATGGATGCAACCAATTGGTGCTTCGACTTATGGAACTCAGGACTTGTGTGTTTTATGGAAATTAATATCGAATTTGAAGAAGTTAACCTTAGAGTCACCTGGCAAAAGTTATAAGTCCCACAAGATGACCCAAATGGTTATGATTTGGTTGTTCGGTTTCAATTCAATGTTCCTGTCCCTAGATTACGTTAAGTTGTTGGCTTATGCTAACAAGCCAACAACGTAGGAGGAGCCCAGGAACAATATCGAACGTTCCAGGCGATATGTGTGGAGGAATTGTGGAAAATTCAAGAATAGATCGCTGTAAAGGTGCTTACGGTGTTGGTCATATGGAATCGAATTTCATACTTAAATCTAATATATGTACTAAACTCGGAATAAATTTCAGCGCGATATCTCAATTATTCTGTATTTTATCAAAATATGAAATTGTTATGTCCTTGTTGAAAAATGCTTTATATAGGGTGACCAGATAAGAATGATGGAAAAAAAAAATTTAATAAAACAACAATGGTGCGAGATATTGGATTGGTTCTGATTTTATTTGGAAGCTAAATTCATGCCAAAATGTTTGAAATAGGACATCATTCAAATGGCTGCCTCGGGTTCCCCGGTAGTGCTTCAACCGGTCGGTTCGAATTTTTGATGACTCGGCTCAATATGTGCGGCATTATTCCGGCAATAGGGTCTTGAATGTTCGCAACAAGCTCGTCCAAAGCGGTTGAGTTGTTAGCGAAGAATGAGGACTTGACGTAGCCCTAGAGAAAATGATCGAATAGTGTCAAGTCGCATGATCGCGGCGGTCACTTAATGAACGCACACCTTGAGATGAACCAGTCGCCAAGTTTCTTTTTCACAACTTTGAGCGTTGCGTCGATTATAGATGATTTTTTGACTAAAATTTGAATCTCCGACCAAGATTTTCAGCGTTCAAATAGCTATGGTCGTCCCGCTTAAATTCTTGAGTCAGCACAATCTTATACGGAAGTAGGGCCAAATCTAACCACAGAATACCCCGGGTTGACTCTCTGGCGATGCCTAATTCAGCTTATCGGTGTCGATTCGACATTTTCGAGTCTTTGTGAACACTGCCAGCTAAGGCAGCTATGTTTTCTTCACCATAATTCTGTCTGATTGGTGGCCTAAACTCCAAACAGCATATTCACGCTAAAATTTTCCACTATGCGACGAACACACTGAAGTCATGATGAGGACCGACCTTAACAAGAAATTCACGTTACAACTGAGCTGGAATTTTATAATCATTTTCGCAAGTTCGGCAAGCGTCAAACGATTGACAGCTGGATGTCATTGGTGACTTTAACAGCTGCTGGTCATCCTCTATTTGCATCCCTACCCTTTGGCAGCTATTATTAGCATAAGTTTCATGCGTACTTAATGCTGTGCTTAAAACGATGGCATATGTGTTCAACCTAAGGACATTAATATATAGTTGCACGAATATCCTTAACTTGATTTAAACATAGCATGTGTCGAAATAATGTTAGGAAGAAGGACGAGAGTACTACACTTAAAGACGAATTTACGATTATAACAAGGTTAAAACTAGGTTCGCGTTAACCAGAATTCAAAGAGGATTCGTTTGGGCTCATAAATATTCTCTCCGGAACAGCTTCACTACTTTAACAAAAACTGTAAAGACTTTCCAAACCCATTGACGGCCAAATTCAACATTATTTCCACTAAATTATTAGGATTCTCAAAAAGACATCAAACTAAAGAGAAACAAAAAATTAGCTTCCATTCGCCGCCATTAATGGTTCCTCCTTTCGCCAGAAAATTAGCTCTTTTCCTTTTCATTATGTTAATTCCTTCACAGTGTGTTGCCAGTTTGGTAGTAAAAGCAAAAAAAAAACAGGCAACTTTATTATATCCTTCTTATTGCCGTAAAAGTTTTTCATAAACTAAAATTGCAGGAAAAAATTTAAGAAAAAAAAAAAAAACAATGAGTGAAAGGAGAATCAAAATGAAATTAAATTGTAAAAGATGCGAAGACCCTGGGTTCGGTCAGGTCCTGGAGAAGATAGATGGAATTTCAATTAGCCTTACGGCCATACTTTCCGAGTTGTTTGCATTCGTCCTTTTCAGTTTTATTTTGCCGTAAAGTTGTGGTGGGGGGGTATTTTTCTTTTTTTTTTGTCTGTAAGGACCTTAAATAGGTTCGGGTAATGTACCAAGTGGAAGTGTTTTTTGTTTGCAAATTGTACCTAGTTACTCAGTGTACCGTGGATGCGAGGATTCTGTTTTATCTCTAATTGTGGCTGTTTGTAGTCCGAAAAAAAAAAAAAAATAAGAAGGACTTTGGAAGAATAGAAGTTACTATTCGCGGTTAGTTTTTAATGCGAATTGGGTCACATAGAGAGGTTTGAGATATTGTTCGTAAGGATAAGGAGTTTTTTCTATCATCTTTTGTGAATCGAACTGATTGGAGAAACCCATATAAATTCATTTCCTCATAGAATACCACAGAAGTTATTTCAGAACACAAAAAAAGAGGTTGTGTAGCGGACAAGAGACGGGGAAGGAACGTTTTTCTAACTAAAGCATTTCCTCTTGTACCAGGCGGCAAAGGATAAATTCATTATACAGAGTGAATGGTGGGTATATCTCTACAGACAGACACTGGTCTAAAGGGATCTCTAGCACGTGATATCAATTTTGATGGCGCCGCCAACGCCAGCGTTAGGAGACTTAAGAGATCGCATGGAGCTCCTAGCTTCTATAATGAAGATATAACTGCAATGGAATGGACGAGGATGTTGATTTGTCATACGCGGCCGACTTAGGCAGGAACACTTGAGGAACGCCTTATGAAAATCCGAATGAAGGCAGAATTCCGAACAAAAGCGTAGTATGCGCTCATTCCCCCCACAGAGGGCAAGGACGACGCCATTTAAAAGTATTTTAAGAGCAGTGTTCTAAAACGCAAATATAGGAAAGGAGAATATCCTTGGTAGGAGTGTTGGTAAGCACAGCCTATATGACACCATATTGGACAACGAACTGAGACTCATGAGCTTTGCGCCGAGGTGAAACTTAAATTTATTAAGCACGCAGCTTCCTCAATCACTATCAGCAATGTCATATGGCGTTCCCCTGATCATGAAACGGTCAACCAAAAGCAGAGAATGTGTTCAGTATTCTTGATGTCTATACTATCTTGTTACAGCCAAGGTTTGATTGCAGGTACCACAAGCCCCACAATAAAGAAGAACAGTACATAGTTCATAGTACATAGGGAGAAGATTCAAGGTCGATGAGCTGCAATCGTAAGAGACTATCAGAATCTTTGTCGAATGGGTATCCTGGTGTCTCTCAAATAATTCTATGCGGCCAGCATAAAGTGCCGACAACGAATGGCAACGGTGTCAACATGTCATCAAAAGGGCTGGGTCATACGATGACTGCTCCCAATCTCTTCGAGCAGAAAGATAGGGAAAACATCCCTTTCTTAAAAAGGAGTACTGTAAATAGAATGGATCGATCTCCCACAAGAACTGCGCACAAGTAAGGCCCGTTCGTAGTGATATTCCAAGCAGAGATCGTCGCAGTACTGAAAGCAATCGAGACACTGACAGAAGACCCCAGCGTAGATAGACAAATCTACATCTGAAGAAATCACGACTAGTAAGGGAGTACGAACCTAAACTGAACGTACTTGCCAACTGTAATGAAATCCGTCTTTCGTGAGTACCGGCAGATGAATTGACAAGGCACGGTGGGACTCATCACAGTCCACATTAATCTCATCGAAACATTCGTTCAGAATCGGGCTATCTGAAACATCCATTTTCATCAACTGTGAAGTGGAGGAGGAAGATGTGAAACAATTCTTCTGCCACTCACCCGCCCCAGTGAGGGTAAGACCAAAGATACTGGGATCCTCATCGATACCAGACTTAAAACACCTCAGAAATACAGGAATCAATGAATGCTGGTATTTACCAGACGAATAAGAGATTGTGCACCGTACAATCCCGTGATCCTAATACCTACCTTCCCTTCCAACACAGTCCCCACACCAACAGCTGAATAAGCGATGGTAACACAACCGGCCTAAACGGGTCCTCTTAAACCAACCAACCACACAGAACTCTGGAGAGATGAAGGAGGAAACCTGATATGGTCACTAAGAATGTGGAAACACTGCTTTTGTCAGACAGTATGAAGCATTCAATCTAGACTACGATATTAAAAAATTCCGTCCTGACCAGAACGAATTGAGAATAGCAATATTCAAGCTGCAGCTGGACCCGATGTGTTGTCAGTCGAGACTTGGTAGAGGGCATATATCAACTCAGCACTAAAATTTGGTTAGAAGAGCTTATCCCTGATGAATAGAATCTCAGGATCGCTTGTTTGGTCTACCAGAAAGTAGATCCCTTCACCAACAAGAAAGGACACACACTATCGACGAATTGACCAGAACGTCAGGGACAAGTAAGGAACTTTATCTACCTCAGCTCTCTATGAACTCTGATAACAAAACATTTTGGCGGAAGTACAGAGTATGACTATTGCAAATCAATGTTTCTTTAGTCTCAGAAGCCAAAAGGAGTAGTAGAGCCATATCCTATACAATTAAGATCATTCCAGTCCTGCCCTATGACTCTGAAGCTTACACTCTATCTAAAGCGGCTGAACAATCCTTCGTCACATTGAGAGAACGATTCTTTGATGGTCTGTGGAGTAGGGGATTCACCCATCATTCGAATCTAAGCTGGAGGGACTTCGCGAAGGACCTTAACGAACTTAAAAAGCTCACCTGTAGGTAGAAAGCTGCTAAACCCAGTTGACTACATTGCCTTGTGGGTTGAGGCCCAGGTTCACCCGGAAGTGTACATAAGTGTGTAAGGCTCATGCTAGATCATAAATCCTCTAATCAACTTCACTCATCCTATCGAACAGCTCTTCTAATCCCAGTGCTGTGATTAAAAACTTTCTACACAGGGGTGCTGCCAACTTCGGCGAAATAAACCCCGGTAACCACCTAATTCTGCATGTAATTAATCTAAGCTCACCCGTTTAGCAAATCTCTTTTCGAAACTCCCCCTCGAAAGATTTATTACACGTCCCCCCCGTTTCTGGCAAAACATCCTCCTGGATATTAACTGGCAAAATTGAAATTTTTGTTTGCCAAACTCAAACGCCTCTGAAGTAACCATTAATCCACGGCAGGAATGTTATTATTTTCCCGGTAAAACGTTCCTGATGACGAACGAAATCCATTTTCAATTTTATTCCTTCGAAAACTGAAAAAGTACTCAAAACTTTGCGCGCCACCAATTTAATTGGCTTAACTTTTCAACGCACACTCTTACTGTTTTTTTTTTTTTTTTCTGTTTTTTGGTTTTAGGCAACAGCAACAGCCGCAGACTCAATCGTCCTCGAAGGATGAAACACTCGGGACACAGCGTGTGTATAAGAAAACCTCCCCCAACTGTACCATAACGCTGTACTTGCCAACACGTGAAATTGTGCTCTCCGGCTCGAAGCCAACAATCCTGCGGGGCATTGTGTTTGTGGATCCGAAAACTGTGCAGGGCTACAGGATTTATGCTCAGCTAACATTAACTTTCCGGTAAGTGTTTGGTGTTTTTTTTTTTTTGGAACACTAATTACGAGAAGTAATCGCGGCCCATTATGTCTCGAATGCTTATGAAGATGATTCAAGGGCTTGAAGTGTGTTCCCATTGCCGCTGGGCACAGTTGCCAATTTTCTCCCAACCATCCACTTTGCGCTCAATGCTAACGTTTTCTGTTTTTCTTTTCGGCAGTTATGGGCGCGAGGACGAAGAAGTCATGGGGCTGAGATTCTGTAATGAAGCGATAATGTCGCTGCATCAGGTATGGCCACGAGCCGAGGAACCTTCACGGGAGTCGCTGAGCCCATTGCAGGTAAGTTGGTTGTGTGTACCCGCGCGTGTACGGTTGTTTCGGGGAGTAGGGACGATTTTATTTTAATTTATTTTAATGTCCTTTGAATTGCTTATTATTCCTTAATCAATTTGACAGTCGGGGGGCGGTCGGTGGGACGCTTGGTACTGACGTCAATGTTACATTAGTTTGACGCAAGTCCTATCCCGTGGCTATGATAACGATTTAATCGAAAGTGGCAATGCGAAAGGTAATTCAAAACTGTGGAACGTGTCAAGAGTCGGCGACGGCAGCAGGGTGCCTTATCTAATTGGACGCCTTTCGGCAAGGCAAATCGTTTGAACGGGAAGCGGTACAAAGCGGCACCTCTGATTTCCGGCTAACTAATTAATTTCCACTCAGCCCTTCGGGGGTTTTTGTAATTACAGTGTCGCTGTGCTTTGTACGTGTATTTGGAGATGCTATTCAGGAGTCCTTAGGATTTTTAATTGACTGCTGTGCTGGTTGAGCTTTAGATATTAGGTTAGCTTTAAGTAGATCCAATTATTTGGGGGAATCTCTGAAGGATTTTTCTTTTCTGATGATTTAGAGAAAAGCCTTTCATGCTTACAGGATGGTTAAACGAGAGGAAAGCCGTTGAAGACCCATTTCCCATTTACAAGTGTAGAAATCTTCCTATTAGAGGGAAGATTCAAGTGCACCATGCATGCCAGACTCCATTGATTTCCATTTACATTAGCTTCCTGTTTCAGTAGAAGAACTCATCGAGTGGACTTATAACGCATATCCTTGGCTCGAGAATGCTTAGCCTCATATTTGGGAATTTACTGTGCAATCCGGTTGTGGCTATAGATTACCGTGGGAACTGCTAGAGTAACATTTAGTTTTTTCTTTTCAGGAAACCTAGGAAATAGGCTTCTATTGGAGCTTCTGATATAATGTATCATAAGTACTTGGGTCCTCAGCTAGATGTTCCCACTGTTGGATGTGTTTTTAGACTTCCAGCTAGTGTGCGACTTGGTTGGTTGGTTAGCTTAGATTGGCTCTCGGTAAGGATGTACTTAGACCATATTGGCGATATGTAAGGCGCTTGGAACTTTCTTTTACTCTAGGAAGGTGTGGCATTGGCATTGTTATTGATATGGCATTTAGCATAAGACGTTGGTTCCTCCATGTGAGTGGCATTTACACTATCTAAACCAGAGGAGTTTCTTTTAGCCAGTATGTCAGTCTTACAACTCCGTGGTGCGTTACATCCAGCAAAGGGTGAGGTTGTACTGTCTAACTATCTCTCCGAGAGACAGGGAGTAGTCTTTCACTGTTTTTCTCAATTTGACCGAGATATTGCCTACTCCCTTCCAATGCTAAATAGGGGGCAACTGAGTTTCCCGAAGTCTAAATCATTTGCGTTCTTCTGCTTCTAATGTTTTATTCAGTTTTGCCCATTTGACCCAAAAACCTAAGGAAGGGGAGATATGTGGCGACAATGCATTTTCATTGAGTTTTTCTCAAATTTTGATCGAGATATCCTCACTTCCTTCCAATTGCTAAGTAGGGGTCTTGTAAGAGCTCGATGGTAGTCCTTGCGAAGATACACTCTCGGATGTTGTATCAAATATTTGATAGAGAATCGACTTCACTCTTTGACCTCGTCCTTTGGTGACAACCTGACAAATGGCGAATTTCTGACCAAAGTTCCGCTTAAGAAAATTCCTAAACTCTGCTCGGCTATTGTGGAACCCATGTTCCCTGCCCCCTGAGACAGCATTAGATACAAATTTCTAATTAGTAATGTCCACCACCTAATAGGACAAGGCGTTCAAAGTCAACATCGCACAGTACCAATCCAGATGGATGTTTTCCAAATAGACGCCACTAAGTTCACAAATTATCCTTTTTGATATATTTGCTTAGGACAAGCAACGTTTTATTACCTTTTAAGCGGCCTTGCCTTCCACTTCCTCTGTCATCGCATTCCTTTATTTAAATGGTAGAGCACCATCATTTTATTTGTCGCCACTTAGGCAACCAAAGAATGATCAACACAATACCATTAAACATCCTGACATATCCTGGGAAATAAAAATGATGGCAAAGGTTTTTTTCTTTCGTTTTTTTTTCTCTTCTTTCTTTATACCATTTGTCAGGCGTTTGACAGAATGTAAAGTACCGTCAGAATTTTTTTTGGGATTTCTGTGTCTTCCCTTTTTTTTTGCGTTTTCAGGAAAGCATAAGCAAATATTACGCATCGCACAGGACACGCTCACACTGTGTGTGTCGCGAATTTCATTTTTCTCCCTCTGGGGGGTATTTTCAAAGAAGTTCAATGGGAGTGGTGGCTCGGTTGCCGCCCATTTAAAGTAAGCATTTGAGTGGCTCAGATACTTAAAAGGGAATAGAAAGGATGAAGTGAACAATATGCGTTAGATTATGCTTATGCGGGGGAAATGGGGTCCTAAATTGATTTAAGGTAATCATCTGCACACTCGTACTATGGACTGTATTGGAAAATCCTTAACTGCTAAGAATTTCAGGAACTCATTCATTTATTAATTTTTTTCTCCATTCACAGGACGCCCTTGTCAAGCGATTGGGGGAAGGTGCACATCCTTTCACTTTGAATTTAACTCCACAAGCGCCACCAAGTGTTCAATTAGTACCGGCCAAACGTTACTATGGTGCACCGATTGGCACCAGCTATGATGTTCGATGTTTTATTGGTAAGTAGTCTGACATAGATTAATGGGGGAATGGAAGGCTAATCAATATTTCACAAGGATACTTCAATTAAACTAATTGCCCGAAGCAAGAAATTACATAATTGCATGAGACTATTACATGGCGACGAAACGAAACGAAGGGTAATAGGCTTAACTTTATTTACTGGCTAAGTGCAGTGAAAGAACCGCGTGTTGACAGGTCTTAGACGCTGCTTAGTGGGTGGGTGACCTGGGTGGTTAATAGTGCATGCGTTGACCACATCATTCATCAAGACAAGAATAGAAACGTATTAACGAAGAGGCTATTAGATACTTTGTTGTAACACAGTTTTTTTTATCTTCGATGGTGGAAGGCTAATGCTATGGAAGGAGCTTTAAGCTTAGAGCTGTAATTTTTTGAGTTGTCGCAAAGTGGCACGTCCTGCGAGTACAGTATCGTATCGTTTGCGATGAACTAACGATGAGGATACAAACATTCGTCTCAGATGTCCAGGAAGAGGTCCTTACTCTTTGCAGCTAAAGACAGACTGGTGGGTGCCTTTTTAAGCTACTTTGACTTACTTCAGAGCTCAGCACAATGCGAATCCTTGAAGACTAAAGGTCTTATAGTCTATGCAGGGTGCGCCATCTTTTATGTCGGTATGTAAACATTGGGAGGGAGATCGTCGAGATGCCGTTTATCAACGCCTAAGACGTTCCAATGAACTGTTTGAAGCGGTAAGAGAGAGTGTTGCCAAGAACCTACATAAGTCGTATCTTTGCAGCGCATTTTGAAGGATGATTTGCATTTGATTCCGTATAAAGTGGTATTGAGTCAAAGAATGTTGCCGACAGACCATCCACGTCGACCGGAGTACGGCTAAACAGCCGTTCGAATGGTTGACACTGAACCTGATTTTTGGAAGTAAATTTTGGCGATCAACGATGTCAATTTCGCACTATCTGGCGCCGTTAACAAGGATGATTGCCGCATTTGGGGAATGGAAAATCCACACGCGATATATGAAACCTGCTTTTCCACCAAAACCATCATTGGGCCATTTTTCAAGAGAGAAGGCAAAACAATCGATACATGCAACATGTCTGCCCACAAATGTGTTAGAAAAGGGTCTGGACGGTTACTGGTTCCAACAAAATGGTACGCCACACCATACTGCAAATCGCTGGACGTGTTCTGTCTCCGGACTTATTTGTGTGGGGTTATTTGAAAAGCAACGAATACGCCACCAAGCCTTAGATCATTGACGAGCTCAAGCCTCAAGTCGAAATCAAAGCTATACCGCCGGGATGCTTGAAAAAGTAATGGAAACCGCAGCAGGAAACGGGTACATAGAGGGGGTCCCCAGATTGATATTGAAACAAGTGCCAACAAAATGTAATGTAATGTGTTTTTTTTAAAAAAAAAAAACTATTCAATTTTCACATGGGGCACCCTGTATTTCTAGACAGACCTAAGCAAGGGTTGATGCCTGATATGCATTCACGTCTCCACAGGGGAGAAAGCTGACAATACTAAAGACACTTTAGTCCAAGGTTCATAGGTCTGATATGAGTGCTAGGCCAGCTTCATTATTCCATGTTCATAACTACCCATCCATATACCATGATTCCATCGATCCTCACCATCCTTAAGTTAACTTTCTTTGAGCTCGAATCCTCACACCCACGCCTTTATCAAAACTTAAGGTAAGTATATAACGCAGTCAAAGGATTACCCCTTTATGGTTTATTGTTAACGCAAGCACCATTACTCCAAAGCAACCTGGCATATCAGAGAAGATTAACTTAAAAACAATCTTGCAGGTGCAAGCAAAGACTTATAGTAGTGCCTCTGTTCTATGCATTGGCCTGAGAGATGCAATAAAGCCCTTTTATGGCATCACACAGAGGAAGTTTGAAATATTAGTTTCACCTTGGGAATGACATTATGAGAGGAGAGAAGACAAGTGAAAGAATGGGGTGTTCACGAGGCGTCCTCAATTGAGAGCAATTCCCTATTGAGGAATTTAATTTGTTGAACACCGGTGGGATACTTTGGAAATTGATTTATCAGAAACACAAGAGGAGATATAGAGGGGGACATTTTGCAGAAATGTAAGGGAATCCCAGATGATAATCCAAGTGGAACTTATTTGAGTAAAGGGACTTTCAAAAGTAGCGCCTAGATGTCAGAAGTCAATAGTTTCTGAACTCTACCGCTTGTATTGGACATTTGAATGATGTTAGGACGGTATTTTCAAAAAATAAAAACACATGAACAAAATTTTAGTATATACAGGTTTTACTTTAAAAGAATACTTTTAGGCCCGACCTCTGAAAGACCCTTAACATGTTGACTTTATATAGACTTTTTGTTGCTAGCTTGATAACTGTAATATTCGATCTCTTGTAATAGATTTCAGTAACGCCACCACATCTCACGTATAGTCTTTGAACGCAGTCGTCTGACTGTCAACCAAAAATGATCCAATAAAATATGGCGTGGAACTTCCGGTGGTATTCCTTTAGAGAGTCTAGTCAAGATCGAGCGTGTTTTTAAAAAAAATAAATCGTCTTACACTTTTGAATTCCTTATTAGCTACTAAGAGGTGCAAATCACCTCCAAATATGTTGAGACTATTCATTGGCCATGTCCTTGTTACTGGCAGTTTATGAATTTCTTATTCGTATGTACATTTGCCTTAGTGGTCTTCATTTCTAAGGCTGGTTACAGATCTCTCTCGAACGCAAAAGTCTTGACAATAAAAAGACTTACGCCAGATAATTAATCTTTACATCCGAAAAATTGTCTTTTTAGAACACTCCTCTGGTGGGGTGCTTAGACAGCCGAGGAGTATTGAGTTGTGTGAGACTGATAGAGACTGATAGATGGGGCTTATGTCAGATGATATTGTCTTTTAGTGACGACTTTCCTGAGGGTTTATCCCTGGGCTTTTCTAATCAAACAATCCATAGCCATAGGGTAGACCGACTGGGGGTGTTCTAGGCTTTGAAGTGTTCTAATCTTCACTGAAGCGTACATCCTTTTATGGAAGAAGGTTAAAACTTATTCATTACATCATATATGTATGTCACCTAAGCTGTCATTCCCAGTGGCGGTCATATGGGTGGAGAGCCTTTACGAACTGACTTTTTTTGGTCCACAATCCTCTAAAGGCCGCTCCTTGGTGATTCAGAAACATGATATGGTGTAACTTACACGTATGTACATTGGAGTTCAGCAGTCGTGATGTCAATATTTAAAAAGACTGTTAGACGGACAAAACTTGAAGAAAACTAACTACATATGTATCTTTTCAGACTAAAGAAACAGCGTTAGTGTCTAGGCTTATCGATAGAAAAGAAACAGCACAGGGCTCCTTTCGACATATTGCTAGATTTTTTGACAAAAAGTCATACAATTATTTTGGTAGAGCACCATGCCTAGTGACCTAAAACGTTTTCGAAACAGGTGACCTAATTGGAAGTCTTGTAGCAAGTCAACTCTAAACAAAAACCCCTTCCTTCCAAAATAGATATACTTGAGCCCAATTTCAATGTTTTTGTCCCTCAGTTGTATAAGAAACTTCTACACAGATTTCGAGAATGGAAGGAAGGGTTTAACTCCTTAAAGCAGCTTGTTTGACCTCAACAAAATCTTTTTGAAAACCATGTCATCGAAGGCAACGATAGTTGGGATCAACTAGCAAGACAATCATCCTTTAACTGGCCCTAAACCCTTGTGTGTAGTTTATGCCAGGCAGACTGCATTTCTCCTGATGGTCCAGGCAAAGTGTGAAAGCTTTCAGCATTTATCTCTTGACGAACAGAACAACACATTCAATGTCCTCCCATTGCCGGTTGCAGACAAATAGCATACCATTCACTGAAATCCATCCCAAAGTATCTTTACACCCGGGATTTCTACTGCTGACTAATCTAATCCATTGCGTTTTCCAAGGGATAATGCACAATTAATCTCTAGACGCGTCTGCATTAGTACACTAATCCACACTCCGCATAGGAGTAAAGGACTCTAAAGGAACGAAAATCTAATCCCATAATGCCAAAGTGAACAAATTTCCTTCATACCATGCCTGGCAACTCCATAACATTCTCTAATACAAACAAGCTATAAGGACCGCTACACAGGATCAAATATCCCATCGTGCTCATCACAAATACGCACACACGAAAACAAATAAAAAACACTTTGCGGTTATTCTCATGTTAACAGGTATTTTGTTTTTTATTTGTTCCTTCTCCAAGGAAAAGGATACACACACACACACAGGGAGTGTCTGCCTTCACCTTCGCAGGATAACAAAATACAATGACATCACTCTTTTCCTGCGAGTGGCTGCTATTCACCCACAGCTGCAACATATCTAATATTATCCTTCTGCTTGATGTTTCACATTCCATCACATCTCGGAAGGATATGTGAGATAAATTCAAAAAAAAGAAGGTAAACTTACATTTCCCCTGTCTCAGGTGGGAAGATATATATTACTTCGTTTAATATTTATTAATACCATACGATGATGATGTTGTCTTGCATCCCCCTTTCTGGCTGGCATTCTCTATCCTTGTATGGCTATAATTACTCACACATGTAGTCGTATTATGTCTTACAAGGATACTTTAGAAACATTACGGTAATTAATGTTACTAGCCAACCAAAACGAGATGTCTATATTAATTAACTAGCAGATGTCTGTCGACATAATCCACCGAAACTATCATCCATCTTAACTTGCTTCGATGGAAAGTCATTAAATTACTTACCAAGAAAAAAACATACAGAAAAGCTACAACGGATGGTATAATACGATATCCTTCTTCCTTTGTTTCAGTCCTTCCTTGTGTTTCTGATAAATCAACTTCGTTTGGCGATGCTTCATGGAAAATATCGTCAAAATTGGTTTTTCCTCAAGAAAACGCCCCCAAAAAGTGGGCGTTTACACGAGTTCTACTTCTCTAGAAGCTCGGATACAAAATTTCATCCTCTTAGCTCGAAGTTAGCATGTCATTTCGATTAGTTCTGTATGTTAGAAACTATGTATCAAACTTGGCATACCCTCAGGATGGAATATAAAAATAAAAGACGAATGAATTAAGTTGATCCTTACCAGATGTAATCAAAAAGAAATATGTATCCTCCATAAGGCGGGACCGCCTTTTTGCCGGAAAAGAAGCTGGAACCAACTGGTGGAAGGAGAATTATAAGTTAACAACTTGGAAAAGTGCAACGGTGAAGTTATTGTCGTTGTCCTGACTTGTTCTAGGGATATTGGTTCAACAGAAGCAATAAACGTTTTTTATTGCATCAAACTGTGGGACTGTACTTTAAAGTTTATTCTTACGAATGGCATTTATGAAAAGGAAAGGGAGAAGTCTTATGATGGAGCTATTATTGAGCTTATTAGTTGGCCAAGGAGCTTAGAGGAAAATATAATTCACTTAGCATGAAATAATTGGGTGACGGAGGAGGTACAAATTGAAAAATTGTTCTTTGATCTGCGGAGAGTATGGTATTACTTTTAAAGTAGAAACTTTGGAGGATTGGAATCAATACTGGTACGTTTGTAGGAAACTAAGGTGGGATGGTGGATTCCAGATTTTAATAGGTTTTGTCTGGGGAATTGCAATTTGTAGGAGCTTATATACTGTGTCCCTGCGATTGATGAAAAGGGTCTTTAGAGAACTGAGTTAAGGCGGCAAACAACTTTTCTTTACTTTTTCAAAGTTCATACCTGTGTAGTCCCTTCTGTTGTCAAAACAATACTGTCAGGATGTATGTAGTTCCGCTGATAAAAATGGGAATCAAATCTGGAGACAAAATTCGTCTATATTGTCTTTAACAAGATTCTTAGGGCGATACTTAAGATGCGGCCAGACATACTAGATAGTTTGTACAACTACTCCTTTCTTAAGAGGAGGCATCTTTACGGAATTGTTAAAGGTACAAAAGTTGATGTTTCTTCCTCCAAAAAAGTCATTAAACTAGGCATTGCTGTTTCGTCTACTTTAGTAGATACAGCAGGAAGAACTTTGAGCTCATAGCCTTTATATGTAAGTGCAACAGCCAAGGAAGCAGAAGGCAGACTCAATTGTAAATGATTTTTCAATAGCGACATAACAATTTTGTATTTTAATACAAACGCATCCTTAATCCTTCATTATAACTTGTTAGTGTCAAAACGTTAGTAGAGATTGACATTTTTATAATGGTAAAGTTCAAGTACAGACAACTTTTAAAACTACAAAAAATTAGCACTGAAATTCTGAGTCGGTGGTGACAACTTTAAGAGGTCTTACTCCAACTTCCGGTCGTAATAATCGTCCCACCAGACAGGTTGTGCGTGTTATAGTGCATAAATTGGAGTCAACATAATCATTATTGAATGCTCCTGTGCCAGTGAGACAACGCATCGGTCAAAGTACTGAAAATATAGCAGTTGTAAGGGGTTCAGTTCAAAAGGAACCAACGCAGTCGATTCCACGCCGTTCACATGATTTGGGAATCTCTCAGTACAGGTTGTGCAGAATTTGGCATAAATATCTTTGTCTACTTCGTTGCAAGGTCAAATTAACTGAGGAAGTTTGAAGAAAATCCTGTATTTCATCGAAAATTCATCTCCAGCGAAGAAGCCCAGATTGTGGAAAATTGGCCCGAAAGGATCGATCGTTGCAAACGTGCTCACAGTCGGTTTACAAACAACTTTGAACCTTAAACTTAAATTTAATATATCTACTAAATCTGGCATACATTTTAGCCCAATATCTCAATTGTTCTGTTTTTTTATCAAACTTCAAAACTGTTATGTCCTTATTGAAGCATCCTTTATATGGGATGACCAGATAAGAACGAAAGAACAAAAAATTTAAATAAAACAACAACAGTGTAAGATATAACATTTATTCTAACTTTATTTTAAAGCTACATTTATGCCATTTTGTATAGAGTAGCACATTATTCATATGGCTACCTCGAGTTTGCTGGCAGTGCTGCAAATGGTCGGTCCAATTTTTTAATTACTCTCTTCAATATGTGCGGCGTTATTTCGGCAATAGGGTCTCGAATGTTGATCTCGAGTTCATTGTTAGTATAGATTAAGGACTTGACGTAGCCCAGAGAAAATAATCGAGTAATGTCAAGTCGGTCAATTGATGAACACTTGCCGTGAGATGACACAGTCCTCAAATTTCTCCTTCACAACTTCAAGCCTTGTGTCGCTTGTATGGTACGTAACGCCATAATCTCCGCAAGTTCGACAAACATCAAACGATGCACGATAGAATGGCAAACCTTACTAAATATTTTGACAGCTGGGTATTCATGGTAACTTTAACAGCTGCTGGAACATAATAGTTGGAAAGAGTATCTTTGGTATCTGGTCACCCTATATAAAAGTAGCTAAACCCAAGCAATAGGCTTGCTGCCATGCTACGGTAGTGATCTGACTAAATCCTGTAGACTCCTGTACCTCTGCAAATGGTCAGTATCTGTAGAGAAAAGGCATTGTTTCATCAAAGGCATAGAAGGACCATTCCACTCCAAGGAAATCGCAACCGTACAGTGTAATTTGTTCTGATTTTAAGGCTAAGGATCTATATGATACGCGTTTAGATGGATTCAACATATAAGACATTCTAAGCTCATCCCCTTCTCATATGAAATAGAATAAATTGCAAATGAAATCCTTAAAATTCACTCCTTCTCTCACTCTATTCCGCTTTAGCTGACAAAACAGATGAAAAGTTCCATCGACGTGCGTCCGTCAAAATGGGTGTACGGGTAATTTATCGCACAGATGTACACCATGGCAGTGGTCCCGAGAATTACGCTGCTCTAATCAACAGCCAGGCATCCCCACCGGTTTCAAGTGATCAACTCCTATCACCCCCACCAGCAGGAGACTCCCACCACCACCAACACCAATTGCAGCTGCAACAGATAAATCCAGCTGATGTGCATCCCGCCAGAACGCCATCCGGAGACGCACATCCAGTGGCTACATCCGGTGCAACTAATACCACCTGCACGTCTAGTACCACTACAACGTGCAACACAAAACCGCGCAAATCCGAGCGTGGAGACTCCTTTCCGAAACTGAGACTCTCGCCAAAATCATTTCGTTTTAGTGGCCGCTTCGGTCGGAGCAAAAGTGAAATTGAGAAATGTCCCAACGATCCCTTCTACAATTACAGCAAATCCTTTCAAGAGGTAAGTTTCCGCTATACAATCCTCACCCAACTATGTATGTACTATGTGTTTGTGTGGTTTCTATTTTAGTATGAGAGCGGAGGACCGCAAGGAGCTGTGGATAAACCATTCCTCCTGCAAGAGGGCCGAGTTAGCCTGCGGGCGAGTTTGGATAAAGCTTGGTACACCCATGGAGAGGACGTCATTGTGAATGTCAATATTCGGAACGATAGCAAAAAGACTGTTCGCAAAGTTAGGGTAAGGATTTCTCCTTTTTTATTTTTTTTTTGTTGTTATTTTTGGTTAATCTGGGGCGCAACTGCTAACAACAGATGAACGTGTTGCAGGAGTGAAACACTCTAAATCAGTTGATTGAATTTTGGGTGAACAGGGATTCGAGTACTGGAATTCCGCCACTGAAGTAGATTTGTTACAACACAATGCGTGCATTGTTTTGAGATTGCATCGAATGGGTATTAGGTACAGATTGTTCTATAGTCCTGGTATCCGGAGAGCAGTTAATTGGCCATTCTTGTCCTCCGTCCACCTGACAGTATTGGGATATCTGCAAAACTTTGGCTGTGATTACTGGTTGAACATTTTTCAAAGAGCATTTTGTGGTCCTGTACCTACAACCCTTTGTTATTTAAACTGGTACACGTCGGATTTGCTGCCCCAATCACTTTTGCTTTGCTTCTTTTGAAGGGTTTTTGCACCAGTTCTGCACCCTACAAGTGCTATGCATGTTCCTTCCCGGTTCTCAACGTTTTGTTTAAATTTTATCCGATGAGATAGTCATCCACACTGTGGCAGGTTGTCCAGGCCCAGGGATATTCTCTATCCTCACACTATACATAAGAAGTTCTTGTGTGAAATCTTTTCTACTACATCTTCTAAGTGCTGTTCACTCTCAGGTAGGAGTTAGAACATATCCAAGAGGGGCATGCCTGTCGTTAGAGGCAAATAAAATGCACATCATGACTTTGAAGTAAGACTTGTCAAAAGTTTATCAGACAAACTTTGGAAGACTAAAAATCCAGCCTCTATCTGAGATGGACCATGCTTGTAAGATCCTTTCAGACTGTGCTTAAGAATCTAGTTTGCTCTAAGTGAACACGCATTTGACTAGGAAGAGGGGGCCTTTTACGATGGGACTTTGGATTCCATGTGTGACTCTGCTGGACAACAAGGGTAATATATACAATTCTGGTTATAGATAGGGACTGTGGTCTATTAACAGAGCCTTAAACACGATCGAGAGCAAATGGACACCAAAGCGAATAGAGCGAATGGACACCAATGCTCCGGCCCATAGAGTCTTCGAAACAAAACCGGAGGGACAACACAGTAGAGGAAGACCTTGCCTTAGGTGGCGCGCACAAGTAGAAGGGAAAGTCAATCGGCTTGGAAGGCGCAGCTGGAGGCAGTTAGCTAAGGACCGGGCTAACTGGAGAGGATACTAATCAAAGCGATACATAGTCTTAGACAGAGTGGGTCTTGGTATCATCTACATACACTTTAGTGTATGTCCTGGTTCCATGAACATGCTTTCCAAATGTAGATTTTTCATTTGCTCAGGACTTGCATTGACCAGTGGGTAAGCCTGGTTCCAACAATAATCAAGGCCTTGGTGTTGGTGTTTTCACGGAGGCTTTCATTTTCAAGCGGAGATCTAAGCTATCCTAATGGCTGATTAAATTTTTAAGAATATGTGGAGAGACAGGAATATCTGCGTCTGTATCAGGCCTAAGGTCTTGCTCAACTCTGGCAAAATAGTTCCAGAATGCAAGAGCACCTTATATTCGGTAGCAGTACTTAACTCTCTTACTCTTCTCTGAGTTCCAGGTTACTCTGGGATTGAGAGAATAGGGATCCCCACTGAGATTGCTTAGTAAGGCTCAGAAGATAATTTCTCAAGACCTGAATCTCAGTTGGCAACTATTTGGCGTTCTTGTGAGCCGTCTTTTTTTTGCTAAGCATCTTGGTGTGCTAAGACTTAACTGGCACCTTTGTCTGTGATGGCTATGGACCACAATGGACCCACTGTTTGACCCAAGAAATGCTGAACCACCCGAAAAATGATATGAACTGCTGGAGGTGCGAGTATATCAGAATTACAACGAAGATGAGAACCTTTTCATGGAGGGTCGATAAGGCCTTTCATTTCGTACGATGTCTATATACATATATGCCTTGGAATCAATTATTCTAAAGGAACCCCAGCCGATGTGACAATGTCCTTAGTGGAACCATCGGTGTAGAATGTCAGTTTCTTCATCATTGTCGGTTCTATTGTTCTTTAAGTAGGCTCTGCTCGGAAGCATCGGTTTCATATGAGCAGTTACTCCACACTTCCTTCAGTCTTACAGCGGTTTTGGTCGCAAGACTGCTGTAGTACCATTCCAGCAGAATCATAGTGATCCCTTGATACCCATGCAAACTGTCCTCGGTATATAAGCTAATATCGCTTCTCAAGTTCCTTCCACGATACTAGGAAACCATAAGTAAAAATTAGTCTTGAAGTCTTGGTTGGTTTAAAGCCCCATAAATGCTTGCTTTCCTGTTTCGTGTATTGACATGGATCTCTTCCTAGTATTTTCGGACCACCATGGGACTCCCAGTTTTACTTTACTTCCACCGAAGTCTGGAGGGAAATACATCAGTATACTCCAAAATGCTAATGCTCCTTAAATCATACCGAGGTCTCGTCAACCCCGAGTATAGCTTCTCTTAAGGGAGACACGACCAAACTTTGCGGCAAAGTTTTTGTAAAAATCTAAAAGGGAAAGACTCACTCACGGTGGCTCGTGGATTAGAAGTGGCTTAAGTGGATTTTTCTAGCTCTTACTGTCATCACCTTTTACATCGGTTTAGGTCAAGCTAATGGTCTCTAAAGGCTATCAGCCTTTGACTTTGACTATCGAAATCAACCAAATCCTTGAATTATACTCAAAATTGAATACAGATACAGTTTAAAGGCGAATGGCAGTGGTGTCCTTCCCATACACACATCCGTATGGAAGGAGCATACCTAATTCGATTCGTGCGGTCATCCCTTTGTTATCCCTTCTATAATTCAAAGGATATTGCTGCTGGAGCCCCAAAACTCGATGACCTATATAACCACCCCATCCTGTTTTGTAATTCCTTTGTGCTGCCTGTTCCAGTAATGGCCTTCGAAAAGGGGGAAACCATTCGTGCTGCAATATTTTTTTTTATATTTATTACCGGCTAAGACTTCCGCATAAATCAGTGCTGGCAGTCGCGGTCCTTCGCAAAGGCGCAGAAGATTTATATAAAAATTTATGGATTTTTTTCCAAACAGATATTTTGCCATAAAAACGTAATTCATTTTCCTTCGTTTGTTTGGCTGTAATGACGGAAGAAAAAAAAAATAATTGCAAGGATAATAAACGAAACCTGACCCTTGATCCGTTTACTTAATTGCATTAGGGTAACAAGGACTCGTTTGCCATCCCTTATTGTGGTCATTCGGTGTCCAATTAATTTTGAGTTCCATCAAGCCGTCGCATCGTTTGATATCAGCGACATTCCCACTGGGGATCTGCCCCCCAATTTGTTGCCTCTGAAGGACGCAAGTTCCGGTCGATATTTTTAGGGCGCAATATCCTATGCGTGTCGGTAGCAGAGAACCGTGTTCAAGGACAATTTTGCAGACATCTCATGTACAGATTCTTAGGATTGATAGCCCACCACCTTGCCTACGTCACATTTAAGTGAATGACGTATTGAGAAATGTCAGAGAAAAAAAAACGAACCTTCACCTTCGGGCTGTTAGGTGGATAGGGTCTATAGGGTCGATAGGGAGGTACCACACCGAATTCGGTGGCACAGTTCAAACACAAATTCATAACGCCTCGATGACTTGCAGACGCTTGGTTCAGCCTCAGCCTTTACCGGAAGCACTTAGCCCAGAACATTGGGAAAGCCATTCATCTATTTTAAGAGAATACACACATTTGTAGATGATGGGTTGGGTATAGGCATCCAAGAGTGTCCTTATGTAGCTGTGGAGTGGAGAATAAAGCCGACATAGATTTGAGTATGATTCCGTTGAGATTTTGCTATTGCAGATGACACAAGTTACTTTTGTCACGGAAGATGCAGGAGTGGCAACTGGAATTACTCCGCCATTATGCACAGAAAACCGTGAGTGTTTCACACGTTTAAGTGCTTGGAATAGAGGTGTCATTTGCATACACTTTCGTGGGACACGACTGCTTGGTGGGGTAAGGTGGTGTTATACACCCGAAGGCAGTCGCAGTTCCATATAGTGGAGTGCTGCATGTCGGAAATAGATCTTTCTCCTTCCGAACTAGTTGCAATTCCTTCCTAATTATATCTCTGAACATTCGGCCGTGTGTGTTTAACCTCTTCCATCCTCAGTCCTAGCGTGTGACTCCCCATAAGCCCATTACAGTTCCTGGAATATGGGGGCAATGCTGATGAAATAGTCTCAGGAAGCACCACGACCTCATAGAAACCTCTACTGCTGTCCACTTAAAGATGCTGCTTAGGGCTACCTTACTTACTTAGGTGCCACTAGAGTCCAGAGTGAACCTGGGCCTCAACCAACAAGCCTCTCTTACTAGCTTAGACTTTGGTGAACTACCAGTTCTGCACTCTAAGTTGGTTAAGGTTCTCTTCCACTTGTGCTGTCCACCCAAGGTGAAATCTTCGTCTACTGCGTTGTCCCCTCGGGTTGGGACCGAACACCGGAGCATTGGTGTCCGTTCACTCAGCCATCTTAGACGACTGATGCATACTTTTCTGACCAGGTCGATGTCGCTCTACAGTTCGTAGAGTCCGCTGCTAATTCTCCTCCAAAACCTATCAAGGCAAATTGAACCGAAAATCGAGAAAGATTGCGTTTGAAAAACCCAAGGATATCTTCATTCTTCGTCGTTAACGTCCATGCTTCTGGGCCATAGAGATGGATTGGGATAGTGAGGGTCTTATATGGAGTCTTCTTGGTGTCTCTTAACGAGGTTTTGCTACTAAATTGCCTTCTTAGGCCAAAGAAACAATGATTGGCAAGAATAACTCGTCGTTTGATGTTTGCAGTTACATATGTTGTTGGCACAGTTTAAAGCGAACCCGAGGTAGATGAAGTCCCTTACTTGTACCCCAAAGTTTAGTTCATGAATGAATTTCAGAATAGGTGACATCAGAAGAGAAGGTAAGACCTTTGAGGACATGTTTAAGCCTTGTCCGAGCAGTGACTAGATAGGGAGTTCTACTAGAATGTCTTTGGTCTTTCTTTTGGGAAACGAATGAATTTTTTGGGATGCCTTAAGCCAGTTTGTAAATTGTAGTAAGAGAGCCTTTGTTCCCACTGATGTAGACCTATTTTCATCTGGCTGATAGGTAGAGCACAGAAGAGTTCAAGAATCTGGAAAGTTATACTTGATGAACGAAATTTTACTAGACAGCTAGCTGAAGAATGGTCTCAAGACAGTAGGGTTCCAAACTAGATGAGAGTACTAGTGAAAGCACAATAGAACCATAAGGTGAACTTCGGAGACCGATCTGAAACGCGTGATTATCCAGATCTCCGATTAAGCGAAATATTTGGGAGTGATCCTAGATTAAACTGAGTATGTGACTGTCTTTTGCACTTCAGGAGGATTCACAACTAGGCCAGGCTCTGGTCTAAATGGTTTGTTTGATTTTTTGGCTGTTGGTATCATCGGCAGTAGAATAAGTGTGTCCTACAACCCTGGTTCCATGAACATTCCATCTGATGCAGTTACAAATTGGTGGCTTTTCAATGTTTCTTCCATTCAGGACTGGCATTGACTAGAGTTTAAGCCAGAACTTGGGTGTTGTCGAACTTTTACGAACGGGTCCAAACTGTTTGATGTCCTCGTCGAGACTGATAGTATTAGACTTCAGTATTCTTTATGCAGGCATGCCACTATTTTTCAAGCGAAGATCAATGCTATTCCAATCACTGCCAACTATATTGCAAGGAATAGGTGGAAGGGTCGGAGTATCTGTGTCTGTAGCGACAGCAAGGCAGTTCTTTAAGCCTTGCTCAACTCTGCAACCAATTTCGAAATAGTTCGAGAATGCAAGAACTTCTTGAATTCGGACACAAAGCTGACCTCTTTGACTCTTGTCTGAGTTCCACGTCACACTGGGATTGTGGAAGATGAAACCTTCTCTCCGGACACAATAACTTCGTTTTTTTGCGTCCAAATGATATTTTCAAAATTGTGACAGTACATGTCCGACAGAATGTAAAGCCTCTACATAAAAGGTCCTAGTTTTGACAGCACCTTACTTTCCGGTTCTTTTCTCGGACAAATCAAGGACATTTTATAAAGCGCTCTTTGGCCAAAGGATATTTATTTTGATTGCTTAAGTTAACGAAACCTAACTATTCTTGTATTTCCTTTTGTTGCATTTAATTTATTTAATTTTCCTGAACAAAGGATTTGTTCTTTCTGCGAAAACTAAGTTATTACCACTCGGTCTTAGGGGGGAAGTTTTTCGAAATTGCAAATGCATTCCATGAACTGCGTCGCAGAGTAACAAAGCAGCTGCTGTTCTGAAATGATTTATTGTTGCAGTTGACTTTTATTTGTACCCAACAGTGCTGTTTCTGAGATATTCTCGTTGGTGTTTCACTATTTTTTTTGTCCTTATTTCCGAGTCTTTGAAAGTTTATTATGGTTGACAGCCAGACGTGTTGCTGCTTTGTTACTTTTCAAAAAGTTTTCCTAAGTTAAAAAAACAATATTTGTTTCTTACTTGGACATGTGCTGGCACTGTTGTGAAATATCCTTATAAGGAATTGTTATTCTTTTTATTAAAAATAGTTCCAAGCTGAACAGGAGGGGAACTCTGGTTTATTTTATTTATAGTGTTTAGTCTTAAGCGGCCTCTACACTAGCCAACATTTGTCCAATGAATTCAGATCCGCTTCCTTGGAAGGGTCCTACGAGAAACTTCCTTCTGAGATACAGAGCTGGGCCGAAACAGCTTTTACAAAAAACATTCGTAAAAAAGCCCAGCCTTGTGACATGTTTGCTACAAGACAGTGTGCCTATGCAGTCCGTTTAGAGAGATACAATTTTTAGAGCTTTTCAAAACCAAATATGTTTTGTCGCTCGATATGTTGCTCCACTTGGCCACCTAGGTCTCGATAGCTTCAATTTTAAGGCTTAGTTTGCACTGTTAGTTTAAAGAGTTGTTCCTAAACTGGCAAGTTAATCGGCCTTCTCTGGAACGTCAATATGCCCCGTCACCCAACAAAGTTAAATGCTGAACTACTCAGTCATTTCCATTAGAGACGATCGGCAGTTTAGAGGTACTTCAAAACTAATAGGGGTCAATTCCAAGGATTTGATAGCTCCTTGGCTATCTAGAAAGTGCCGATTTCCTTAGAAGATATCATCATCTTCAATTCAACATCGCCATAATTTCCACCTGGAACAAGCTGCAGTGATTCGGAAGAGGAAAGGAGAGATTTTAAGATCAAGACTGTCAGAGAAAACATCACCACCAACACCGTCCTTGGGCCGTAAGCTCCTTCCAGATCGATATGTAAGAGATGGTGAGGGCGAAACTCCTAACAGAGTTCGGACATAGGGTGGTTTAGTCTGTGTTTTCGGAAGAGATTTTGAGTTTGCTCAGAATGGAGGCGTGGCCAAAGTTTTTTTTGACGAATCTGGAAGGTGGCTTTAAGACAAGCGGGTTCACTTGCTGCCATTTTCTTGATACAAGTGTCAAAGTGGAAGAGCCGCAGAAGGAGTAGTTCACAGAACCTCGTCCAAACACAGTCACGATGTATGTTGGACCTTACTTAGATAATCGGTAGCATTTTCTAATGCTATCCACCAGACATAGACAATTACACATGACCAAGATGTAGAGCCAGAGATTTGTGCGAGGTTGAAGAGCCCATCTATTTCCATTAGTTTTTTTTGCAAGAGGAAAGTGCGACTGTGGCTTTCTCTATCCAACTTGGGCTCCCAAGATAAGACCCAAATATCTGCTTTATTAGAGAAGGCTCATCCGACACCATTGAGGGAAGAAGGGTCTACTATCGGGATTTTATATTTCCTGAAAAGAGTTCCTTTCTTTCCATCAGATCCTGACTATATTGATTCCAATATGTATGTTGTAGCCTTTGGCCAGGAACATAAGCATCTTCTCATGACAGTCTTTCGTCTCGATTGTGTGAGGATCTCCCAATCGGTCTTGTTCCTTTCAATTTTCCGACTGTATTCGTAAGCTAGTGTAGGGTTCCTGAATTTATTGCTATCGATCACCCGAAGATTGGTAATCTAATGCCACCCATTGCGCCTCTGCTTCGGGCTGTTCTCGTTGGCACCGTCAACTTTTATTTGTTTTTTTTTACCAAAATTACAGTCACCCTTGCTGACCTTATACTTTATGCTGGTAACGAAGGAATAGTAGTGTTGTCATGACAGCTGCTAGCTTTGGGTTTCCTTTGTAGATGGTTGCGGTCCGTAGCACTGAATTTGAACTAGATACACCTCTTGTGCCATAGTCGACTTTTCAAAGACAGATTTTCCTGGTTCCGGTCGTCTATGGTTACTGGTATGTCTCAGTCTATCACCAGAACGGTGCTCCCATACGAACAGTTTTCCTTTACTATTTGTGATATACATATGTAGATGGCATGGCGTTGTCTATTACTTTAACCTCTCGTGTGTTGGCCTATATGTCCATGGCGGACAAGTGAAGTGACGGTGAAGTGATACTCCTTTGTCACTCCTTTGTCGGTGAAGTGATACTCCTTTGTCACTTCACTACTGAGTTCGGGTACCGTGCCATAGGTGGAGTGATTGCTTCCTTCCGGAAAGCACTACATATCTGTGTATCACATTACTTTGACCATATCAACCATATCTGACTGCAACTACCTGGTATTTACAAATCACTGACCTGGAATCGACAACAAGGATCTTTCTATACTGTTCCCTTAGCTCAGAAGATGTCGATGTTTCCAGTCGGGCGTGGTGCTGTGATAGGGCTTACAGTTTTTCTTTACACCCTCCTCGGTGTATAATGTTGTTCTGGATGGAAACCATCTCTAGAATTCAGTTTAGATCCAGTACAGTTGCCCAAAGCTATTACCGAACACCCTGTAATCTCAGGACTTTTGAGATTAGCACTTTGAGTGCCATTCTATCGAACATGACTGTGTGAAGCACCTAGTGTTCAAAATAACTGGCTTTAGCATCTTCTTAGGCGGTGAAGTAGTCTGAGGACAGTATGAGTAAAGGGAGTTTGCTTTAGTTATCCTGTGAATTCAAGCCTCCCTAAACTATTGCTACATTGAAACTACATGTACTGTAAGTGAACTTCAGCCAAACATATTGAATTACACCCCAAGACCCATGCTGGCTTTTCAAATGCGTCCAAGCAGAACAGCCCTTAATTTGGAATCCGGACTTCGTATTCCAAAAGCCACGTGGATCTCATGAAAAACTCTGAGGTCGTTTTTCCTTTGCAAATTGCATGTTTACGTAGGAGCGTCCTGCCATTGTGTCCAGCAGCCCCTTGGAAAAAGAGTACACATTTGTAATTACAAAATACATCCCTTAAATATTCATTGTTGCTGGAAACCAAAACCACATCCATGTGTGCATTTCCTGTTATCCCAATTAAATCCCTTGGTTTCCACAAAAAAAAAAAACACAGAATTTTCCCCACAAATTGGAATAAACAATCCCATGCCAGAGATACAAGTAACTACAGACTGTTCAGCATCTATAATTGTATTCCTGATAAAAGAAAACAATCCTTTCGTCCTTTTTATTGAAATTTTGTTTTGTGTATCTCTTCCGAACCACCATAGGTCTGTGCCATTCAACATGTTGACGTTTGTATGTTCAATAATGGAAAATTTAAAAACATCGTTGCCGACTCGGATAACAATTCACCAGTGGACCGAACTGTTAGTCCTGGTGGTACACTCGTTGCGACATTTATCCTCAAACCACAGAGAGGTAAGAAAATCCATTAGTCATCTCCAAAAACGGAAACAGTTCTCGATTAATCCCTTTGTATCCTTGCAGGTCCGACAAAAAACTGGATAGCCCTTGAGGATACACTCCAGCGTAGCACGGAACCGGAAGAGATCACTGGAGCGATTGCGGCCTCAGCAATCCGTTCGCCAACCATTGCTGCACCACTGTCGGCCATTACAGTGTCAAATCCTGACGATAGAAACGTGTTTGCAATCTATGTGTCGTACTACGTGAAGGTGAAGCTAACCCTGAGTGGTATGGGCGGGGAGTTGTCATTGAAATTGCCCTTTGTTCTGGTGCACGTCGATGAATCGTTCCACAAGACAGCTCCTATAATGTCTGCCTGCAGTGCCAGTCATGAATTACTCCATGAGGGGCATAAATTAGCTCTGGATAATGTGCCACCTCCGAGGAAGAACCACCACAACCACGCACTAAAGATGATGCTGACCCATGAGGTGTTGCAGGAAATGGAACCGAGTTTGGATCGAATTGAATCCGTCGAGGACGATGTAAACATCCCAATACCAGAGGTGATGCCAAAGACTCCACGTCTCGGTAGTGGCAAGCGAAAGCTAGTACGAAGTGAGACTGTCGCTAAGGATTTATCCGACGACGATGATGAAGATGGAGCTGGCAAGGAAGAGCACACTCAAGACACACAACTGACCGCGGATTCCTTGGACTGCGCAAGAGACGTTGTAATTCCGAAAGATGACAATCATCAGCATCATGGCAGCGACGACGAGGACGAAGAGTCAAATAAGGAAGATGGACCGACCACAGGACATCAGCAAATAATATGTGCCCAAGTGCACTCCGAGGTGTGATGTTGATTTATGACTCCGGCGATTGTGGTTATTGGCTTTTTAATTGGGATTTTGGGCTCCTCAGAGAATCCTTGTCTCATGCATTAATCAGGTGAGGGGAGGAGTGGAGTAGAACGAATTTTGTTATCAACAAGAGAGCTTTTTACGAGTGTGTGAGTTGTTTTATGGTCTTGCGGTTTCCTATAAACGCCTGCAGATGCAGAGTTTGTTTTTTTTTTTTTTTGAAATTTAAATTGTTGATCCTTGAGAGGAGCTGGTCTCCCAGGTGCGAAGGATTTGTTTGTTTTGCTTTTTTATTGCAAAAAGTCAGAGTACTGTGACAAGTATTAAACTAATGGGATACTAAACCATGTACTACTACTACCACTACTACTAATGCATTGTAATTGTTGAATAAAAAAAAAGTTTACTAAATAAAGGAGATTTATGAATGTGATGGAGTGGTGTTTTGTTTTGTTTTTCTAAAGGAGCAGGTTTTTTTTACATTTACATTTCAGATAATAACACTGGGATGTAAGGACCTTTTCAGATCGAGTCAGGATGTTGCTGACTGAATATACTACATATCTTGGTGTATAAAAGTAAGTTTTTGGAAGGATAACAGTCCGGTTAGTTAGGATTAGAACTCATTTTTGACGCACTGCTCCATGACTTTCTAGAACTATTTGGATCCCTGATAAAGTGAGGGCTGTCGAAAGACTGGTTGACTGAGGAGACGTGATTTTTCTAGAAGTATCTGCGATAGATTGAGGTAAGAAACCTTGAGTTTCCGGAGCCAACTCAAGCTTCTACATGGTACAAGACAAGATGTGCAAGGACATAAAGTGGGTTTTTTGCAATAATGAGATGAAAACATCCTTAGAGTTGTGGATTCGACATACTCTCCGAAGGGGTGGCAGGTCCATAGCTAACCACGCGATGCAATGGAACCCGCTTACTCAGGATGGCAGGATACGCGGCGTTCCTAGGAGAACGTGGCGCAGAACAGTTGAGAAGGATGCACGACAACTGGGAAAGAGTTGGGGAGAACTGACACCCATCTCCAGAATCCGCACACGATGGCGCGTAGGCATAGTCGAGGCCTTAGAACCCACAAGGGGATACAGGACTTAAGAAGAAGTAGAAAAACATCCTTAGAGTTAAAAATTCTTTAACTATTCACTGAAGGATTATAGAGTTCAAGTGAATGATTATCAAGAAGCACTCAGAACCTCCTTCGGTTCATTGTACTTCTAGAAGCAGATGGCCCATTATCTGGTTAAGCAAATTCAAGACAGTCTCAGTTTTCTGACAGTGTAAAGGTTCTTTTGGCTAGAAATAGGGTTTATCATCAAAAAAGGTCCTCAGAGTTTATACGGCTATGACGTAAGTATGTGACTACTTCGGCTACATGGGAACTTTCTCGAGTACGTTTGTCTCGTCCAGAGTCTGAGCCGGGCCTGGGCTATAGTCAAATCTTTACGGATGGCTCCGTAATTACTCTAGGATCTGGTGATGATGTCTTCATGAAGACTGATAATAGTAGTCTTCGCTATTCATTAGGGAAGCATGCTTTTGTTTTTCAAGCGAAGATCTATCCTATCCTAATGGTTGCTGACTATATTGTTAAGATTAGGTAGTGGGCTCGGTACATCTGCATCTGTTGCAACAGTCAGTCTGTGCTAAATGGGTTGTGTAACCCTATAACCCGTTCTGAAATAGGTCGAGAATGAAAGAAATCTTTGAACTCGATCGCAGGACTGAAATCTTAGACTCTTGCCTAGGTTTACCCTAAAATTGGGTTAAATTTGTTGTTGTTGAGCAAGGCTCAGAGGGTGATTTTTCAGGTACTTTCCGTGTCCTCGGTCAGGAGTTTTTAATTGAACGCAATTGCGTGTGGCACGGCTCTCCAGGACACAGGCAGGCTAAACGTATGCTGAGAGATAGCGGATATCATGTTGTCTGTCAGCAGAAAAGACATACGAAACCTATCCCTCCAAGAGGCACCAGCTAAGCAAGTTTATGCAAAGGATACATACAAAATCAATGAATGAAGGAAGAACCAGAAAGACTATACAGGGGTTGGTGGCGCAATAGGTCGATGGGACCTGGGGACTAGCTTCTCACAACCATTTGTGTTGTGCGTGTTATATTCTTTACATGAACGGAAGGGTCCTACTGTTGCCGTGTTCGATGGCAGTTTTTTATTTAAGAAGCTTTCTCAGGACATTTGTACGCTCGGATGTTTGTCAGACGCTCACGAGAGGTGGGACTGCGAAAAACTTTTAGGTGTTCCGACTGGGATTTGAACCTCGAACCCCTTGCTCCATAGTCCTACGTGGGAGCCACGGCGCGTAACCTTTTTATAAGCCAGTTTCTTTGGGGTATGATAGTATGTGGAACAATGGCCCCCAAGACTTCAAAATCTGTTTCAGTATCCAGCTGGAACTCGGAAGGGTTTTAGTGGGTCACAATTGCTACAAATTTGTGCGAAAGTGGAAAGTAGAATCCTTGCGATTAGAATATTATTTCTGGGTGGAGACCAGGTCGTAGGAGGTAATGAGTGCATTTGGACGTGAAATCGCACCAGTTTTCGAAATACCTATTCGGAAAAATCTGTGCATTGGTAATACGAGTATTGCTGTCGAATCTTGTTTCCCAAATATCGCAAAATTTGGTGAAATCTGAACAAAATATTAATATTAAGGGTTAGAACCTCGTCAATAAATCATTAGCTGTATCCAGCACGTGCCGTGTTACCTGAAAGTAGTCTCCAATTACGGCGGAAACAAGTTACAACATGGTTTTATCAAAGCGTCCAGAGTACTCCCTCATGTGTGAAAATGAACTCCCAAAAAACAATTTAATTAACGACCGTGTTTAGATATTAGTTTGCAGTTTGCATGAATGTCAAATCCGATAACTGTTTGTTAATTAATTACTCGTTTTCCGGCTTGAAAAGTGCTTAAAACATTATTAAACGAGGCATTGGCACAGCTATACCACATTTTACGCTGACGTGTCGGTTTGTAATCTAAATCCGATAATATTTGCTGGGCTCGTTAAAATATTTAGACCATAAATTGAGGACCGGAAGATGGGCAGCGGGACGGAAACTGAATGCGTTTATTGAAAATACAATTTGGTATTTGAATTGGTCGGTTTAATTTTGGGTCATGAATTATTGTCAGGTCTATGATTTCAAGCAAAACCATAGAAAAATCCTTTAAAATGCAGAAAAAGTCCTGCTCCAACTCGAGCGAATTGATACCATTTGCAGGATATGAACTGGACTAGGTTTACACTGGAAATAGAAGCGTTTTCAAGCTGGTACACTCGATGGTCATATTCACATAGTTACTAACTTTACGAGCCCTCGATTGCTTGTAGACATGGTAGCTTTCCAACTTCCTTCAATCCCAAGTAGCTTGGTTTCAATTGTTTAGACCAAGCGCGGTGGCATCCCCTACAGCTTGACACTTAAATTAAGATTCGGTGTCTCTTGTCGCCTCAAACCTGGGGATTGTGATTCAAAGATCCTCTTTGCTGGAGCACTATATTCCAGTCGGTCTATGTGACCCAGGTAGTGTAGTCGACGTTTTTGGCTCTTTGGACTGCTTTTACATCTTGCAACAGCTCGTAGACGCCGTTGTGTCTTCTGTTTTATTCGTCTCCTTCGCATATGGGATCAAAAATTTGACGAAAAGTTTTTCTTACTGCTCGGTCAGCACCCGGCTCTATATAGAAAAACTGGGAGGATCAATGTTTTGAAAAGTACGCATTTTATCCTCCACGTTAGGAGTTTTGAATTCATTTGATTCGCTAAACCAAAGTATAGACAGCAGACAGAATCGAAAGTGGTCAAGAGATGTAAATAAGAACTCGCATCCCGTAGCTCAAAGCAAAGGCTAACGTTTCGGGCTTGAACGGGAATACCTATGGGCCGATGCTAGTTAGATAGACCAGAATCTAGCTAACTGAGAACGTGTAGGGAATCTTTTTATTATTGTTCTTAGTAACAGGGATGCCCTCGACTTTATAAGGTCCCTCGGCTACTGTAGAAAACTGTTGCATAGTTTGAAATAACACTGCCAAGTTATGTATACTGGTTCCCATTTGGATTAAATAAGTGTAACTGTGTGCATGTTCACTCACTTAATTACTTAGCTGGCGCTACAGTTGGCGGCGAGCTTCTCCAGGTAGCTCTGTCCTTAGCTAACTGCTTCCAGTTGCGAATTCTATGTTGGTTAAGGTCTTCCATTTTTGTGCGCCACCTAATGCGAGGTCTTCCTCTACTGCGTTGTCCTTCCGAGTAGGATTCGAAGACTCGGCGATTCGGAGCATTGGTCTCCCAAAGTGCAATTTCAGACTTGTAGATCCTTCATGAGTTGCCAATAAATCATAGAACCACATACCTTGCAGTTCCCTTTTAAATAAGTTTCGAAACTCCTTAAGACCTAGGAAGCTTACATAACCCCATCCCCTGGTTTACCACTTACCAAATGGGAGGAGGAAAAAAAAAATATATTCTAGGATTACGCACAACAGATACGAGTGTTAGTTGTTCTGTCAAGTGCAATAGGAAACTGGATGCTTGCAATCCAAAAATCCAATACAAGAGGTACACTCAAATGACGAACGAACACAGGTGTTTGTATTCACAAGACCCTTCCAACAATAGTGAAGTGAATCCTTGACCATGTACAGAGATACAGAAAATCCGTATTATTTTGAAGACTGTCCGGATACTCGCATCCGCATTGTTATTTTGAAGTTTCCTCCCGAATCTAAAAGTATCCTGCCTTTGGTCATTCCGTCAAATCACAATTCCTTCGCATTGTTGTGCTTGAAAATAAAGGAGCGGCATTCATTCCTTTTACAGCAATCCATCATCTTCGATAATTCGTCACCCCAATCCTTGGAATTTTTAAAACCATTTCACTAATCCCTTGCAGTATCGATTTCGTTTACCCAATCAATCTGCCGCCTACAATCCGTCTAACACTGATTGATTTGGAATGATGTTTACCTTCTTAAGGATATGCCATGCACCGGTCCTTGAAGACTTTAAGACACCCGTAGACACCGCGCATTTACGCAAAACTGAACTTAAAGTGTTCCAAGAAAATAAAGGATAAATCAAATCGATAGTTTCCTCCTTACCTCATTGAGTACATACTTAGGAAAAAAGTTAATCGCCCACGCTTTCTGAATTTCAATTTAATTAAATAGCCAGGCAGTGGCAGAGAAAAGTAATAGAAATAAGGACGAAGGAGAGGAAAACAAAAAAGGAAAAAGAAAAACGAAAACAAGATTTTCAAATCACGTTTGATGCGAGAGCCTTTGTGCTGTTCTAAGTGAAAGGACGACATATTTTTGCCATTAAGTGATACATCCCAGCGAAATGAGGTGTTACGCCTTCCCTATTCGGGTGGCAGCAACAGCTAAGGCACTCTTCTGACTAAAAAGGTAGCGCCAGAGGACTGTGACTGTTGCCAAAATGTCGACGGTGTAATTAAGGACCTAATTAAATTCATATTCTTCCGCTCGAACCGAGGCGTTGGTGCTTCTGCAGACGTCTCCAAGGAGACTGTCAAAATATTTTTTAATGATTCTAACATTTAAATACCGTGGCATCATTTCGTATTATAATTTCTTAATTTTATTTTAAATGTATTAATGAAGTGAAAGCGCTTAAGTAGCGAGGCAAGAGAATGGAGCGTGGTTTGAGAGGATACGCTTTGCTAGGTTGGATTGGGTTGGGTGGTTGTCCCCGTTCCGCAAGGACGCACCGGAGGAAAGTCCTCTAGTGATACCACTATGGGTTATAACCGAACTACGAGAAGCAGAGATCTGCACGGATACTATCCACTATAGGCATTACGCCAGGCTGACCCGGTGACGAAGCTCTTTATTCTGCTCAAGTCTAGTCGGGCTGGATCGTTGAGGTCTGTGAAGAAGTACCCGTCTAGGATTTTCCTTCTCTGAACGAATAGGACAGGGTAGGCTCACAGGAGGTGTATTATGGTTTGTTTCTCTTCCTCGTCTCTACAGCTTCTACAGATCTTATTGAAGAGTCACCAAGCCTTCTGCCATGTCTGGCTACCAAACAGTGCCACATAAGTCCTATTGACAGAAATCACAATACTGGCTTTCTTACAGTCCAGCTCTGGCCAAATTTGTTCCCAATACCCGGTCTGCACAATCTCTAGATACCTCCTCCGTTTTGCAACGTTTCACCTGACAGTGATCTCGTTACGAGATCCGCGGCATTGCAGTACCAACTTGGATCAAATTATTGGCGATTTAAAGCCTTTTATCGCAGCCATTCGATACTAATGAATTATTGCGCAGCCTCCAATGTAGGTCCGCGGAAAAGCCGCAATTAATGAACTCATTTGGATCGAGTGTGAAAATTAAGAGGAGATAGGAGACGACATTTTTTTTTTTAGGAGACGATATTGCATTTGAAGTGGACCAATCGACTTCGCCCATCTTTGACCGTGGTCCCCCACATGGCTTATGGGTTGGATCGAAAGAATTTGGCCATTTTTCAATTTGGCCCCCATATGGCTTATGGGTTGGATCGAGGGCCTTGTTCCGTCTTTGACCGTGGCACTCCGCATTGATTTTCGAATGGCAGATAGCGGCAAACTGAGTACGCCAACGTCTAAATCATACGCTAAACGTTTTTCGGTTAAGTTTTTTGTTCAATTTCGTCCATTTGACTCAAAACGCTAAGGAAGAGGAAATAGGAGACGATATTGCACTTGAAGTGGACCAATCGACTTTGACCATCTTCCACTGTGGTCCCCCACATTTCTTATGGGTTGGATCGAGGGCCTTGTTCCGTCTTTGACCGTGGCACTCCGCATTGATTTTCGAATGGCAGATAGCGGCAAACTGAGTACGCCAACGTCTAAATCATACGCTAAACGTTTTTTGGTTGAGTTTTTTGTTCAATTTCATCCATTTGACTCAAAACGCTAAGGAAGAGGAGATAGGAGACGATATTGCACTTGAAGTGGACCAATCGACTTTGACCATCTTCCACTGTGGTCCCCCACATTTCTTATGGGTTGGATCGAGGGCCTTGTTCCGTCTTTGACCGTGGCACTCCGCATTGATTTTCGAATGGCAGATAGCGGCAAACTGAGTACGCCAACGTCTAAATCATACGCTAAACGTTTTTTGGTTAAGTTTTTTGTTCAATTTCTTCCATTTGACTCAAAACGCTAAGGAAGAGGCGATAGGAGGCGATATTGCATTTGAAGTGGACCAATCGACTTTGACCATCTTTCACTGTGCTCCCCCACATTGCTTATGGGTTGGATCGAGAAACTTTGGCCATCTATCACTGTGGTCCCCCACATGGCTTATGGGTTGGATCGAAGGCCTTGTTCCATCTTTGACCGTGGTACTCCGCATTGATTTTCGAATGGCAGATAGCGGCAAACTGAGTACGCCAACGTCTAAATCATACGCTAAACGTTTTTTGGTTAAGTTTTTTGTTCAATTTCGTCCATTTGACTCAAAACGCTAAGGAAGAGGAGATAGGAGGCGATATTGCATTTGAAGTGGACCAATCGACTTTGACCATCTTTCACTGTGCTCCCCCACATTGCTTATGGGTTGGATCGAGAAACTTTGGCTATCTATCACTGTGGTCCCCCACATGGCTTATGGGTTGGATCGAAAGGATTTGGCCATTTTTCAATGTGGTAGTCCACATTGCTTATGGGTTGGATCAAGGGCCTTGTTCCATCTTTGGCCGTGGTACTCCGCATTGATATTCGAATGGCAGATAGCGGCAAACTGAGTACGCCAACGTCTAAATCATACGCTAAACGTTTTTTGGTTAAGTTTTTTGTTCAATTTCATCCATTTGACTCAAAACGCTAAGGAAGAGGAGATAGGAGACGATATTGCACTTGAAGTGGGCCAATCGACTTTGACCATCTTTCACTGTGCTCCCCCACATTGCTTATGGGTTGGATCGAGAAACTTTGGCTATCTATCACTGTGGTCCCCCACATGGCTTATGGGTTGGATCGAAAGGATTTGGCCATTTTTCAATGTGGTAGTCCACATTGCTTATGGGTTGGATCGAGGGCCTTGTTCCGTCTTTGACCGTGGCACTCCGCATTGATTTTCGAATGGCAGATAGCGGCAAACTGAGTACGCCAACGTCTAAATCATACGCTAAACGTTTTTTGGTTAAGTTTTTTGTTCAATTTCTTCCATTTGACTCAAAACGCTAAGGAAGAGGCGATAGGAGGCGATATTGCATTTGAAGTGGACCAATCGACTTTGACCATCTTTCACTGTGCTCCCCCACATTGCTTATGGGTTGGATCGAGAAACTTTGGCCATCTATCACTGTGGTCCCCCACATGGCTTATGGGTTGGATCGAAGGCCTTGTTCCATCTTTGACCGTGGTACTCCGCATTGATTTTCGAATGGCAGATAGCGGCAAACTGAGTACGCCAACGTCTAAATCATACGCTAAACGTTTTTTGGTTAAGTTTTTTGTTCAATTTCGTCCATTTGACTCAAAACGCTAAGGAAGAGGAGATAGGAGGCGATATTGCATTTGAAGTGGACCAATCGACTTTGACCATCTTTCACTGTGCTCCCCCACATTGCTTATGGGTTGGATCGAGAAACTTTGGCTATCTATCACTGTGGTCCCCCACATGGCTTATGGGTTGGATCGAAAGGATTTGGCCATTTTTCAATGTGGTAGTCCACATTGCTTATGGGTTGGATCAAGGGCCTTGTTCCATCTTTGGCCGTGGTACTCCGCATTGATATTCGAATGGCAGATAGCGGCAAACTGAGTACGCCAACGTCTAAATCATACGCTAAACGTTTTTTGGTTAAGTTTTTTGTTCAATTTCATCCATTTGACTCAAAACGCTAAGGAAGAGGAGATAGGAGACGATATTGCACTTGAAGTGGACCAATCGACTTTGACCATCTTTCACTGTGCTCCCCCACATTGCTTATGGGTTGGATCGAGAAACTTTGGCTATCTATCACTGTGGTCCCCCACATGGCTTATGGGTTGGATCGAAAGGATTTGGCCATTTTTCAATGTGGTAGTCCACATTGCTTATGGGTTGGATCAAGGGCCTTGTTCCATCTTTGGCCGTGGTACTCCGCATTGATATTCGAATGGCAGATAGCGGCAAACTGAGTACGCCAACGTCTAAATCATACGCTAAACGTTTTTTGGTTAAGTTTTTTGTTCAATTTCATCCATTTGACTCAAAACGCTAAGGAAGAGGAGATAGGAGGCGATATTGCATTTGAAGTGGACCAATCGACTTTGACCATCTTTCACTGTGCTCCCCCACATTGCTTATGGGTTGGATCGAGAAACTTTGGCTATCTATCACTGTGGTCCCCCACATGGCTTATGGGTTGGATCGAAAGGATTTGGCCATTTTTCAATGTGGTAGTCCACATTGCTTATGGGTTGGATCAAGGGCCTTGTTCCATCTTTGGCCGTGGTACTCCGCATTGATTTTCGAATGGCAGATAGCGGCAAACTGAGTACGCCAACGTCTAAATCATACGCTAAACGTTTTTTGGTTGAGTTTTTTGTTCAATTTCATCCATTTGACTCAAAACGCTAAGGAAGAGGAGATAGGAGACGATATTGCACTTGAAGTGGACCAATCGACTTTGACCATCTTCCACTGTGGTCCCCCACATTTCTTATGGGTTGGATCGAGGGCCTTGTTCCGTCTTTGACCGTGGCACTCCGCATTGATTTTCGAATGGCAGATAGCGGCAAACTGAGTACGCCAACGTCTAAATCATACGCTAAACGTTTTTTGGCTAAGTTTTTTGTTCAATTTCTTCCATTTGACTCAAAACGCTAAGGAAGAGGCGATAGGAGACGATATTGCACTTGAAGTGGACCAATCGACTTTGACCATCTTCCACTGTGGTCCCCCACATTTCTTATGGGTTGGATCGAGGGCCTTGTTCCGTCTTTGACCGTGGCACTCCGCATTGATTTTCGAATGACAGATAGCGGCAAACTGAGTACGCCAACGTCTAAATCATACGCTAAACGTTTTTTGGTTAAGTTTTTTGTTCAATTTCTTCCATTTGACTCAAAACGCTAAGGAAGAGGCGATAGGAGGCGATATTGCATTTGAAGTGGACCAATCGACTTTGACCATCTTTCACTGTGCTCCCCCACATTGCTTATGGGTTGGATCGAGAAACTTTGGCCATCTATCACTGTGGTCCCCCACATGGCTTATGGGTTGGATCGAAGGCCTTGTTCCATCTTTGACCGTGGTACTCCGCATTGATTTTCGAATGGCAGATAGCGGCAAACTGAGTACGCCAACGTCTAAATCATACGCTAAACGTTTTTTGGTTAAGTTTTTTGTTCAATTTCTTCCATTTGACTCAAAACGCTAAGGAAGAGGCGATAGGAGACGATATTGCACTTGAAGTGGACCAATCGACTTTGACCATCTTCCACTGTGGTCCCCCACATTTCTTATGGGTTGGATCGAGGGCCTTGTTCCGTCTTTGACCGTGGCACTCCGCATTGATTTTCGAATGGTAGATAGCGGCAAACTGAGTACGCCAACGTCTAAATCATACGCTAAACGTTTTTTGGTTAAGTTTTTTGTTCACTTTCGTCCATTTGACTCAAAACGCTAAGGAAGAGAAAATATGAGACGATATTGCACTTGAAGTGGGCCAATCGACTTTGACCATCTTTCACCGTGGTCCCCCACATGGCTTATGGGTTGGATCGAGAAACTTTGGCTATCTATCACTGTGGTCCCCCATATGGCTTATGGGTTGGATCGAGGGCCTTGTTCCGTCTTTGACCGTGGCACTCCGCATTGATTTTCGAATGGCAGATAGCGGCAAACTGAGTACGCCAACGTCTAAATCATACGCTAAACGTTTTTTGGTTAAGTTTTTTGTTCAATTTCTTCCATTTGACTCAAAACGCTAAGGAAGAGGAGATAGGAGACGATATTGCACTTGAAGTGGACCAATCGACTTTGACCATCTTTCACCGTGGTCCCCCACATGGCTTATGGGTTGGATCGAGAAACTTTGGCTATCTATCACTGTGGTCCCCCATATGGCTTATGGGTTGGATCGAGGGCCTTGTTCCGTCTTTGACCGTGGCACTCCGCATTGATTTTCGAATGGCAGATAGCGGCAAACTGAGTACGCCAACGTCTAAATCATACGCTAAACGTTTTTTGGTTGAGTTTTTTGTTCAATTTCATCCATTTGACTCAAAACGCTAAGGAAGAGGAGATAGGAGACGATATTGCACTTGAAGTGGACCAATCGACTTTGACCATCTTCCACTGTGGTCCCCCACATTTCTTATGAGTTGGATCGAGGGCCTTGTTCCGTCTTTGACCGTGGCACTCCGCATTGATTTTCGAATGGCAGATAGCGGCAAACTGAGTACGCCAACGTCTAAATCATACGCTAAACGTTTTTTGGTTAAGTTTTTTGTTCAATTTCGTCCATTTGACTCAAAACGCTAAGGAAGAGAAGATAGGAGACGACATTGCACTTGAAGTGGACCAATCGACTTTGACCATCTTTCACCGTGGTCCCCCACATGGCTTATGGGTTGGATCGAGAAACTTTGGCTATCTATCACTGTGGTCCCCCACATGGCTTATGGGTTGGATCGAAAGGATTTGGCCATTTTTCAATGTGGTAGTCCACATTGCTTATGGGTTGGATCAAGGGCCTTGTTCCATCTTTGACCGTGGTACTCCGCATTGATTTTCGAATGGCAGATAGCGGCAAACTGAGTACGCCAACGTCTAAATCATACGCTAAACGTTTTTTGGTTGAGTTTTTTGTTCAATTTCATCCATTTGACTCAAAACGCTAAGGAAGAGGAGATAGGAGACGATATTGCACTTGAAGTGGACCAATCGACTTTGACCATCTTCCACTGTGGTCCCCCACATTTCTTATGGGTTGGATCGAGGGCCTTGTTCCGTCTTTGACCGTGGCACTCCGCATTGATTTTCGAATGGCAGATAGCGGCAAACTGAGTACGCCAACGTCTAAATCATACGCTAAACGTTTTATGGTTAAGTTTTTTGTTCAATTTCTTCCATTTGACTCAAAACGCTAAGGAAGAGGCGATAGGAGGCGATATTGCATTTGAAGTGGACCAATCGACTTTGACCATCTTTCACTGTGCTCCCCCACATTGCTTATGGGTTGGATCGAGAAACTTTGGCCATCTATCACTGTGGTCCCCCACATGGCTTATGGGTTGGATCGAAGGCCTTGTTCCATCTTTGACCGTGGTACTCCGCATTGATTTTCGAATGGCAGATAGCGGCAAACTGAGTACGCCAACGTCTAAATCATACGCTAAACGTTTTTTGGTTAAGTTTTTTGTTCAATTTCTTCCATTTGACTCAAAACGCTAAGGAAGAGGCGATAGGAGACGATATTGCACTTGAAGTGGACCAATCGACTTTGACCATCTTCCACTGTGGTCCCCCACATTTCTTATGAGTTGGATCGAGGGCCTTGTTCCGTCTTTGACCGTGGCACTCCGCATTGATTTTCGAATGACAGATAGCGGCAAACTGAGTACGCCAACGTCTAAATCATACGCTAAACGTTTTTTGGTTAAGTTTTTTGTTCAATTTCGTCCATTTGACTCAAAACGCTAAGGAAGAGGAGATAGGAGGCGATATTGCATTTGAAGTGGACCAATCGACTTTGACCATCTTTCACTGTGCTCCCCCACATTGCTTATGGGTTGGATCGAGAAACTTTGGCTATCTATCACTGTGGTCCCCCACATGGCTTATGGGTTGGATCGAAAGGATTTGGCCATTTTTCAATGTGGTAGTCCACATTGCTTATGGGTTGGATCAAGGGCCTTGTTCCATCTTTGACCGTGGTACTCCGCATTGATTTTCGAATGGCAGATAGCGGCAAACTGAGTACGCCAACGTCTAAATCATACGCTAAACGTTTTTTGGTTAAGTTTTTTGTTCAATTTCATCCATTTGACTCAAAACGCTAAGGAAGAGGAGATAGGAGACGATATTGCACTTGAAGTGGACCAATCGACTTTGACCATCTTCCACTGTGGTCCCCCACATTTCTTATGGGTTGGATCGAGGGCCTTGTTCCATCTTTGACCGTGGTACTCCGCATTGATTTTCGAATGGCAGATAGCGGCAAACTGAGTACGCCAACGTCTAAATCATACGCTAAACGTTTTTTGGTTAAGTTTTTTGTTCAATTTCTTCCATTTGACTCAAAACGCTAAGGAAGAGGCGATAGGAGACGATATTGCACTTGAAGTGGACCAATCGACTTTGACCATCTTCCACTGTGGTCCCCCACATTTCTTATGGGTTGGATCGAGGGCCTTGTTCCGTCTTTGACCGTGGCACTCCGCATTGATTTTCGAATGGCAGATAGCGGCAAACTGAGTACGCCAACGTCTAAATCATACGCTAAACGTTTTTTGGTTAAGTTTTTTGTTCACTTTCGTCCATTTGACTCAAAACGCTAAGGAAGAGAAGATAGGAGACGATATTGCACTTGAAGTGGGCCAATCGACTTTGACCATCTTTCACCGTGGTCCCCCACATGGCTTATGGGTTGGATCGAGAAACTTTGGCTATCTATCACTGTGGTCCCCCATATGGCTTATGGGTTGGATCGAGGGCCTTGTTCCGTCTTTGACCGTGGCACTCCGCATTGATTTTCGAATGGCAGATAGCGGCAAACTGAGTACGCCAACGTCTAAATCATACGCTAAACGTTTTTTGGTTGAGTTTTTTGTTCAATTTCATCCATTTGACTCAAAACGCTAAGGAAGAGGAGATAAGAGACGATATTGCACTTGAAGTGGACCAATCGACTTTGACCATCTTCCACTGTGGTCCCCCACATTTCTTATGGGTTGGATCGAGGGCCTTGTTCCGTCTTTGACCGTGGCACTCCGCATTGATTTTCGAATGGCAGATAGCTTCAAACTGAGTACGCCAACGTCTAAATCATACGCTAAACGTTTTTTGGTTAAGTTTTTTGTTCACTTTCGTCCATTTGACTCAAAACGCTAAGGAAGAGGAGATAGGAGACGACATTGCACTTGAAGTGGACCAATCGACTTTGACCATCTTTCACCGTGGTCCCCCACATGGCTTATGGGTTGGATCGAGAAACTTTGGCTATCTATCACTGTGGTCCCCCACATGGCTTATGGGTTGGATCGAAAGGATTTGGCCATTTTTCAATGTGGTAGTCCACATTGCTTATGGGTTGGATCGAAGGCCTTGTTCCATCTTTGACCGTGGTACTCCGCATTGATTTTCGAATGGCAGATAGCGGCAAATCATACGCTAAACTTTATTTAGTCTTTGACCGCATTTTTCGCTTGATCTAGATGGACTTAGTATCAGTGATATGTGGTTCCAACAAGATGGTGTGACAAGTCACACAGCTGGTCAAAAACTTGATATATTGAAGTGGATGTTCGGTAATCGTTATAATTTTGAGATATGATCCGTTTGTAATAGTCTCCAGAGAAACGATTGCTGCAAACGTCCTCGCTGTGGTCATATGAACAAAATCGAATGTTGTGCTAAAACTTGGTATACGTACTATGCTTCGAATAAATTTCAACCCAGTATCTCAATTATTCTATATTCTACTTAAGTACAGAATTGTTATGTCCCTATTGAAAAGCATTTTTTTGGCATGACCGATCCATATAAAACCCAGGATCTAGGCACTCGCAGCTATTCGTTTTGTGCATGTTGAATCCTTAAAATGAATGATAGGGGCCTACTGTTCAATGTTGCCTCGAAGAGGCAACTCTGCTATTCCAAGTGTTTGCCAGACGTTCGCATTTATTTTCAATCTTCCTTTCGTGTGAATTGAAGCATCAATTGATAATGAAAATAAATCCTTTAGACTCATGCTATGTATCTGCATATGTAGCCTGAAATAAGGAAATACGAAACTTCCCGGATTTATTTGAATTCTAAAAGTATAGATTCCAAACAGCTTGCAGCTTTTTTTGGATGTATTGGGTTAAATCCCTGGCAATCCTCAGAACTGCAATCAATTTCATTTCAAATCCCAGCCATTCGATACTAATGAATTATTGTGCAGCCTCCAATGTAGGGTCCGCGGAAAAGCCGCAATTAATGAATTCATTTGGATCGAGTATGAAAATTAAGGTAAACAGACCAAAACGTGCAACGAGTAATGTCTGCGGCATCACGTTATGGACATATCATTTGGAATGTCCTTTGCAGGGGAAATGTAAACCGGACAACAAAGGCTGCGGGCATTTAGTGGAAATGTAATTGCGATTTCCGCCAGGTTGCCAGGGAAATAGAAGTCTAAATTAGTTTCATAGTTAATTTAAAATATAGATGCTCTGGGGGATACAATACGAAAACGTCCTGTTTACGCATATGAATGGGAATTACACTTTCCATGCAATGATTGGGATTACAAATTGCATTTGTGGAGCAGGGATTTATTTTCCTCTGACACAAAACCAATCCCTTGTTGATCCTTTTTATAATGCATTCAGTAAGTCTTAAGTCATGCATTTTCAAAGAGATACATATACGGAAGTCTAATATCCTTGGATAGAGAGATTCATCTCTTTCCTTTTTGAAAGCAAAGGAACTTTTGGATTCTGATTTTCATTACATTCTAAAAGGTGCAAGTTCACACAATCATATGGAGTCGATCCTGTCTCTTTTGACCCGACACGACACTGTATCCATTGCAACTCGGAAGTCCTTCGTTCTTTTCCTACAATTCTAGCTAAGACATTCCGCTGTTATTGTATAAATTGGAGTGAACACCTCGTGCCAAAGGAAAATGCCGGAAACATGCATCTTTTCCAAAACGTTTTGTATTTCACTGAAATTTCAATAAAGGATGGGCCATCTGTTGGTCCCTCAAAGGATAAGAGCCAGCTTTCGTATCGTGTATTTCATTCAAATGACTGGCTTGGCAGTAGGCTATCCTGTCAACCCATTTCTTGGATGGCTAGTGTGGCACGTAGCCCCATCTTAGCCATAATTTGCGCAAGGTCTGGTCGTAAATAGAATGTTAAAGGAAGTAGAACGAAGTGTCGTTAAAGTTGTTGCATTGGAGGATAATTCTGTCATAATGGTTCCACTATCACCGAACTACTTCACTGCGCTCTCATTACTCTGCACAAGTGGATGGAAGGATTTTAACCCCATAAAGACCCGATACCTCTTCACTAATAAGAGAACAATCCCACAGATCGAGGCCCTGCAACTCAATGGTATACCATTGGATGCTTGAACGTAAACTGAGTTGGAAAGAGAATCCTACAGAAAGGATATAGGAAACATCGATAGCCTTCTAAACATGTAGCAAAATCTTTGGATAAAGGGGGACGCAAGCCCATCATCGTCCGCGGGATATATTCTCACAGCCATCGTCAGACCTATTCTTTCCCATGGGTGCCTAGTCTGGTGGCATACAGCATACAAGACCACGTACCTCAGAGCACTGGACAAGATGCAAGGACTAGGATGTATAGGGACTACAACCGCAACCCTACACCTAATAGGAAACAGCTGCGAAGAGTGATCTACGCTTGAAGCTATGCAACCTGTGGAAAGAGGGACACCGTACCATTGCGAGATGGGCACCCTTGAGGACGGAGACAGATTGCATATCACCATCTCACCACTTGAGTCTAACCGTTAGAACATGAGAGGATTGGAAAGCTGATAGGGCCATCATAACGAAGGAGTAGGCTCTGGCATATCTGAACTCAAAGACTCTGAGACTTCCAAACCACGGCAGTGTGTTCCAAGTGGAAGTAGTAGCAATCGCAGAAGCGGCACGAGAGCTTAAGAAACATGATCGACACCTGTATTGACAATCAAGCCGCCATGAAGGCCATCTCATCCAGTCTCACGGCAGCCCATGAAGTCATACTCCTTTGGGTTCCAGGATACAGCAGCATTCAAGGAAACGACGGACGAATTAGCAAGGAAGCATTTCGAAAAGGGCCAGATAGTGGTCGTGCTCTGTGTTCTACCGCCCCTGGCCCTTGTGAAATATGAAATATAGAGCGTAATCCCATCTTGTCGTGCCTCCAAAGAAGTCTAGGCAAAAAATATGATAGTCCCGAAACTATTCAGATCCTGGCACTTAATAGCCACAATCTCATGACGGTCTACCGTGGACAAATGCGATCAGTAACTGATGACTTGTGGCGATGCGAACGCAGAAGAGAGCGTATTTCACTTCCTTTGCGAATGCCTAAGCCTATATGGAGAACTAGGAAAACAGTCCTTGGCGAATACTACTTCGAAGACCTGGGCGATCTGTCAGGATTGCCACCATTGACTTTGAGAAGCTAAAAACCAAATTGTGTCTTTGTTTTCAGATAAATCTACGAAAGCGGCTCCCAATGGATACACTAGTAATCCGAGTGATCGATGGGCATCCGGCCACCCCGTTCCATATACCTACGTTGCCCAAAGTCAAATCCTTAATTTCTGGGCATACAAAATCAGTTATCATGCCTTGGTAGCGTTCTCCATTGACTGTCGCCTTGAAAGAAAAGTGAGCCACTAGTTATGCCACTGACAACTGGAAGTAGCGTGCCCAGGATCGAAAAGAGTGAAAGGTTGACGTGTCTTGGCAGAGACACGCCCCTCCAAGAATCTGTACACAAGCTGCAGTTGGTACCTTTCGAACGAAATTTCTTTCCAAAATTCGTACTGATTCGGGAATCCAATATCTACTTGGAAAGTAATTTGGTAATATTTTGCAAGGTCGTACCATTTCGTAGGGCGAATACAAAATATTGAGACTCTGTCAATTTTTTGAGCGCAACTTCCTTTAAGACTCCTTGAGCACTTAGTGGCATAGAGACATAAATTGTTTTGGAATTCGTTAGGTTACATTAGGTTCGGAGTCTTCAATTGGTTTACGTCCATTGTTCGAATCTAACTGACCACAAGTTCTTGTTTTTTTTGGTCTTCCACTCCCAGTTTGTATCCTTGTTCTGTCCGTTGAGCTTCACGTCTTTCCCAGAACATCTGCGATTTGCCAGTTTGTAAAATATCGTCCTTTGACTCCTTTTCACATAAGCGTCGTAAAATTCGTTAACTGTTCACATAGCACTTCGTCGTGGTCTAGAGCACTAATATGTCAGGGAAAATAATATTTTGGCCTAAATGATTTTTTTCGTTTAGACGTTAAGAACGATAAACAGATGACAGAAAAACTGCCTTACATAGGTAAGAAGTCAAAAGTCCTACGGGGTATACAAATATATTTACAAATATCGATTTTAAATTGATGTAGTAAACATAAATGGAAATAATGAAGCCTTAATTAATCCGTCTATTGACTGTCCACAAAGAGCTGTAACCGAATCCAGTCAAGAAAAATGAATATAACCTCAATAAAATGGCTTTACTATCCCTACTTACTAGAACTTCACCCAATACATACATATTTATGGACACACTATGGTATAATCATTTAGTACACTTGCCTTGCCAGGGGGTGGCAGCTATGCAATTAATCACGTTTCGGTCGGATTTTATAATTGGATGAAACCCAATAGTTGCATTATTATCGCAATATATCAAACTATGTAGTTACATGTACATACATGTATTAAATTTAAGGGAAAGGCACATTAAATATAATTTTGAAATCATTAAAGATAATCTGAATCGTAATCGATGTGAGTTGTGCAGACTGTGGGCTATGCTTTGCACTATAGTTTGAACGGAACCAAGGTATCTTTAGTCATGTAGCTCCTTACATAGTTGCCTGGAATGTTGCATAGAAGTGTTGAAGTTGCTCTCCACTTGTACATAGCTTTACGTCAGACTCAAGGTTTTTTGTGGACCAATTGCAACAATAGGTCTTTCCGATCCAAATAATCCTATATTGACCTAAAGCCGTAACTTGATATTCCATTAATTCATTTACAATGCTCAGAACTATTTCGAAACCATCAAAAAAGTACTCATCCGCCTTAGAAAGGGTTCATGTTTCCTTACCACATAAGTTCCCTCGGGAGAGCTTCATGAATTTTTATCACGAAAAGCCAGCAACTGGTAAGAGAGATGCCTTTCTTGATTCACTAAAATGATTGCGAAGATTTTATGGCCAATGCTGTGGACTTCTTCTCATTTATTTATTGACCTAGGATCAACACAAAACTGCGTATTTGATGCTTCCTTATCTGTAGGAAAGCAAGCCAATTAAGGAACCGAAAGTTTTGGATGCAGAAGTGTTACGTATACGCCATCGAAATTAAGACAGTTTTAGTGGGCAACTTATCAGCAGATTCCTCCTAGTTCTACCTTTTCATGTTTGAATTGAAGTCGGCTATTTCGTTTCTATGCATCTTAGGGACAAACTTTTTTATCCACTAGCTCTCTATGTGTTGAGAGAACAGACAATTTTTGAACCAAAAAAAATGTGAAAAAATAGGTTACGTATACGCCACAGCACTGGGTACATGTGATTGAAATCAATTTTGTTTCTGTGCATCCTTGAGATATACATAGGTTAGGTTAGGTAAGTTGGCTATCCAGGCAAGAGTCAGGATACACCAAGACCAAGAGAAGGTCCATTGTAATACCACATATTTAGTAGACTGGAAGAATTGCCGGGAAACCTATACCAACCTCAAGGCTTGTGAAATGTGTTGTGTTTAAGCAGGGTGGCAACTGACTTAATCAATCCTAACTGTCGGCTGAAACGGGAAGATGTAGAGAACAGACAAGTACTGCGGCTGACAGATCCAATCGAACCCTTGTCTAGGTGAACCGTGTAGGGAATGGAATGCGTAGGAGTGATAGAGGTAACTGATTCAGTCAACCTATGATACTGCTAAGCAATTTCGAAGGTTGTATAGTTACTTACTGCTAACCTAGAACCAGTTTGATTTTGATGAATACACATCTAGATGGATCTTCGAAGGAGTATCCACCTGGCATTCTCTTTCTTAAAAGAGCTAATGGTGGGTGGGTAAAGAGGATGTCTCTGCAGCTTCTACATAAATCATTTGACAGGTCTCCCATTCTGATGTGATACCTTTCTATCAGACAGTGTCTTGTAATTATTCCTAATGTGAGGCTTAGATTCCTTCTGATCAGAGATAGGAACGTTTTGGGTTTCTTTAGGTAAGGGTCAGATCTTCCTGGTCGATATGCACGTAGTTAAGTTCGATCAACACATAAAGTTTTGTATTGGTGAAGTCGGTTTCTCTCTGTTAACTCCTAAGAATAATCCGGTGCCTAGTTTGGCCAGCTCTCTCTGCCTTGCAGTTGATGGAATGTTAATGTTAAAGTCATGAAACTGGGATAAGTAATCGGTGCGACCACTTTGTATGTCTGTCTACTGTTGGGATTCTCTAAGATTTAAGTTTTCCAAGGATATCAATGGGAAAATGTGTAGTAGAGTCTATAAGGTGGCAGTGGGAGTGGACCTGAGAGCCTGATGCACTCCATCATGCATATGCTGATCGCTGTACTCGTTCAATGAAGATCGCGTTGAGCTTCATTTCAAGTGCAGCCCACCAGATGAGAACTCCATGAAGGAGAATCGGTCTTACCACCGCCTGGTGCAACCAGTGGGCTATTTTTTGTTGAAGTCCCCATTTAGAACCGAGGGCCTTTCTCCAGGTGTAGATCGCGAGTTCTGCTTTCTTAGTTCGGCCATGTATCTATACTATATTTCCAGTTCAGTTTACCATCAAGGGATAGACTTAAGTATCGTGCTTCAACTGTGAAGCTTAGTTCCGTGTTTCTTAGCTCGGGTGAATAGAATTAAATCAGTTTTAGAGGGACTTACGTTGAACCCAACCCTTGAACATCTTCGATTTCTTATTAACAGCTCCGTGAATATGTCCGTGCAAAGGGGGTCCTTATTTTCATATTTCTACCGACAAACTTTCACATGCTTGTGCCTAGAGTGTGATAATAATCGCCATATACCATAGCGACAATGACACATGTTCGTCATCTTAAAGCCAATATCGTTAGACAAGTAAATTTATGGCTTACAAGTCAAAATCCAGATGGCATGTCATACATCATTATTTATTTGGGTTCCTTTCAATTTTGAAGTAAATTGGACTAGTATTTCACGACGGGTTTGATAACACAGCAACACATTGTTACCCGTATCCGTCGTTCTAATCCTTGATAATCTCAGCGTACACAGCAGCCGTTGACCCATATTTCGGATATGTTGACAAAGATTCTAGTTTCACCAAACAACTTGTAACCCAAGTCCTGCGCTTCCCTCCGTCTTAACTTATGACAAACAACCCCAATCAATCACTTTCGACTTTGTGTGCTTGAAATTCTCTCTCGTCCTGTACAAGTGTGTCCTTCGTTATAACGGTAATAAAATAAAATCTCATATTCGACAGAAAGAGGCATTGCATACCAGTATGTGACATTCCACTTCCCTTGTGTGTGGATTTTTTCTTTTTGAAAAATCACTTGAATAGTGTTACTGGCACATACCCACTCGTGCAATCGTATCCTGCCACTTCAAGGATGTGTGTAGGTAAGCAAACAATCACTGGTGAAGGTGTTGGTGACCAGTGTAACTTTCAGCAATTACTTTACTTAACAGAACTTCTGCCGAGCACACACCGAAGGAAACCTAAAACTTTCTTCCGAGAACTATTAGAAAACTTTTGGCACCACCTACACCCTGCCACAGGATGAAAGGATGGAGTTCGTGGAAACTTTCACAACTAAACCAGTTCGTATTACCGTCAGCATGCCGTGCCCAAAATGCACAAAAGATAGAAATAATTTTAAAGAGAAATGGAAGTTGTCGAAGGAGATAAAGGCAAATTTCTTTCCCTATTGTTCCTACGTACGAGTAGGGTAAACTTGGGGAACTAGACCAGACTTTATGGTCGACCTTGGCAAGGGAAATGATGAACATACTTAACTGAATAAAGGATGTCTGCCTGAAATTAAGACGAATGGAGTTTATGACTTTGTGCATCAGGTTGGGTCTTGAGACCATCATCGTATTGACTTCCTTCCTCTGCTCCTTGTGCATTATGAATGCCAATTCTGGTGAACAAATATTGGAAAAGAATGTTTTCAACTACTGCTGGATTATTTAACTTGATTTTCCAATATTATGGGATTCCAAACTATAAATTGATTTTGTAGAATTCCAGATGAAATCCAGGAAAAACCAAGAATTGTGTTGGTGATGTTGTTATGTTGTTTTCCATCAAAATCATGGTATTCTGTATTCATAGGTTTCTAGGTCCTTGAAAGGAGTGTTCTCAACTTAATTACAATGGAATTCCACTTTGTATGTTGACTTAAGCGTTCGATAGGAAAGGATTCAATTCCGTTTGATATACCTATTTGAGTTGGAGAATCCTACAAAATCATCATTCTATCTCCGGGAATTACAAATCAACATTTACTCCTCCGTTTAGAGTGATCAAAATCTTAGAGTTTAGTTCTCAGCTTGAATACTTTTGAAAGATGGAAAGTAAGTCCGAACCTTTTTGCACCGAAAAATGTATGAGAAAGTGGGTTACCCAGGCCCCAAGGGCCCAGATGCCGACATACTGAATCTACCTCCTCGTGACTCAAGTCGAATGAAATATTCTGTTCCTGTGAATCACAAGCACAAACAGGCTTAGCTGCTGCCCCGCTCTGTGTCGAAAAAATAGAACATTTTTTCACCGAAAAATGTATGAGAAAGTGGGTTACCCAGGCCCCAAGGGCCCAGATGCCGACAAACTGAATCTACCTCCTCTTGACTCAATTCAAGTCCGATCTTCTGTTTCTAGGCATCTAAGCACAAACGGGCTTAGCTGCTGCCTCGCTATGTGTCTGAGAAAGTGAGTTACAGAGGCTCCAAGGACCCAGATGCCGACATCCTGAATCTACCTCCTCGTGACTCAATTCGAATGAAATATTCTGTTCCTGTGAATCACAAGCACAAACAGGCTTAGCTGCTGCCCCGCTCTGTGTCGAAAAAATAGAGCATTTTTGCACCCAAAAATGTATGAGAAAGTGGGTTACTCAGACCCCATGGACCCAGGTGATGCATTTGGCTCTTGCACTTGGATTCAACACTTGAGTCTACGTTATTCCTTTAGTTGAGTTCAAAATCTGAGTTTTGGGTGCTTTCCACGAAATGTCAAAGAAATGTTTAGCAGGTTTAACACAAAGCTTCACAGTCGTCTCTGCATCGTCCAGGACCTGCACAATGATCTTTTCTATTGCGTTTAAGCTGAAATCCTTCGATGGAAGAGTGACTGCGGAATACTTGAAGTAGTTCTTGGTCGATCTATATTTTTAATGCACATCCCAGCGGGTCAGGAATCAGGAAGTAGTAGAACTAGAAAGGAAGTGTATTGGTCATGCACTTCGAGATGGTGAAAATCCAATAGCCATACATATTGCCGGCTTTTGATTATCAGAGGTCTTTTAGTTTGACACTATGTACCCAGGCGTTGACTACCTACCAACCTAAGCTTAGCAATGTCCCCATAGTGCTCCTTCAATAAATGTCCATGAGACGCAGCTATGCAAATTAATAAAATGCAAATATTTTCACCGACTATTACCGCACACTCTGAAATTCAAAAATTTTCAAGTTACCGAACGCTCTCACACACATACAGGCACACTACTGCAAGGATAGCAACTGCTGCACGTCTGCTGACGGCAGTCCCCGCTGATGACAAGTTGTTGCCGTGACATTGCTCAGTCTTCACAATGCAGAAGGATATGAGTGACATTTATGCCTTAAATGAATCAAGGACGAATGTACTAAGAGCAACTGTTTTCAGTTTTTAAATCCGATGATCCATTATTGAGCTAGGACCGTGTAATCATTTTCCCCCTTCCCCCACTTAGGCCTCGAATTTCGAAAATCCCTTTATATCGCACACTTCTACAGGACATAAGACATTATTGTGCAAAATTTCAAGTCCCTACGTCTAGGCGTTTCCGAGAAATAGTGATCACAACCACTTTTGAAACCAGAATTGAAAAAAGAGCGTCACTCAGCCACTACGTCCATCAATCGTCGCTTAACCGGTTAGGCGCTCATACATACGTCTACATAGCCTGACAGGAGTCCACATCATTTGGGAGACAATCACTGTTCGGGTGTGGTTGGCAAAGGTCGTCTAGGATTTTTCTCGTTCGCTTATCGAATGCAACTCGTCATTAGTTTCGAAAGGATATTTATTTTCAGCAACAAAGGATTCGATCTAGAATTGAGTCACCATTGACCGGATGTTGTAGGGGAATGGGTTGCTAGTGCTGTATACTCCAGATATACGTCGTGCCTTCAGTTCTTCGTCGGTCCTATCAGCCAAGTGGTGATTGGCGGTTAGTAGTCCGACCTTGCGCGGTTTTCCTTTGCCAGTTTAGTTTGTGTAAATCGGTTGAACTCGACTTCGATATGGTTATCCATGGTTGGATGGATGAATTCCGTCATTGGGTTGAAGTGAGGGTTACACTACCGGCTAATGAAATCGCCATTTTTCATACTCTGGAGATGATCTGAGTTGTCCTTACCAAAACAGCAGAATACGACTTCGATGAACACAATGGATTAAATGTTTATGTCTGCGTATCACAAGAGATACATTGAAGAGGCAAAATGATACTCGGGACCATTTAGTGTGACGTCAAAGCAATATCAAGAACGCTATATTCAATAACACATAGGTTTGACGAAGTACTCCTCGAAAATATTCATCACTCCCACAGGTCGGTGTACTTAGAAGAAATGAATCATTTTTCTATTTTTCAAAAATATTAAATAAAATAATTTTTCCTGGAGGAGCCGGACGTTGCTTCAACTGGCGGGAATATATCTCGAAAAGGATATTCGGAATCAGGCAAAGAAATATATTATTTCCTCATTTTTTCTGTTAAATTAAAAAAATATTAAAAATTTATTTATTTTTCAGTTCTTTCCGGAGCAGACGGTGGCTGCTTCAACTGGCGGGAAAATATCTCGAAAAGGATATTCGGAATCAGGCAAGGAAATATATTTTTTTCTCATTTTTTCTGTTAAATTAAAAAAATATTAAAAATTTATTTATTTTTCAGATCTTTCCGGAGCAGACGGTGACTGCTTCAACTGGCGGGAAAATATCTCGAAAAGGATATTCGGAATCAGGCAAGGAAATATATTTTTTTCTCATTTTTTCTGTTAAATTAAAAAAATATTAAAAATTTATTTATTTTTCAGATCTTTCCGGAGCAGACGGTGACTGCTTCAACTGGCGGGAAAATATCTCGAAAAGGATATTCGGAATCAGGCAAGGAAATATATTTTTTTCTCATTTTTTCTGTTAAATTAAAAAAATATTAAAAATTTATTTATTTTTCAGATCTTTCCGGAGCAGACGGTGACTGCTTCAACTGGCGGGAAAATATCTCGAAAAGGATATTCGGAATCAGGCAAGGAAATATATTTTTTTCTCATTTTTTCTGTTAAATTAAAAAAATATTAAAAATTTATTTATTTTTCAGATCTTTCCGGAGCAGACAGTGGCTGCTTCAACTGGCGGGAATATATCTCGAAAAGGACATTCTGAATTGGTCTTTCAAATAAAAAATTAAGAAAACATTGACATTCAAATTATTCTCCAGATTTTGTCGGATCAGTCAGGAATAGTCGCGCCTGGACAGAAATTTGGAATCTATCACTTATTTTTTTTTTAAATTATTTCTTATAAAATCAAATATATCGAATAAATTAGATATATTTGTTTTTTTTTTTATTTTATTAAATGATTTGAAAATGTAAGTTAGTGTATTTGAATTTAATCTTTCAGAAATATATATTATTTTAAGATTCAAAAATATATTAAATAAATAAAGTCTATCGCGTAAATTGAAATTAGTAAGTATTTGGAAAATTATTAAATAAGTATGCGAACCACTTTTTATTATTAAAATTGTGGTCTTATGAATGCTCTTTACTGTATTTCGAAAATGTTGGTTAAATTAGGGGTTTCTATGTTTTTAGTTTAGTTGCGAACTCTTTGCCTCTCATTGGTGTCACACTACCGTTTTTTGATTCTGAGTAATATCCAGTCTTTCGGGCTCGTAGTCAGTTGTTTAGTCCTATGCTTAGTCGTCCATTGTACTCCATCCCGAGCGGTTGCGGGTCTCTCTCCTCAGTCGTCATCGAGTTAGTCCGTGGTCACGACTCGACTCTCTTGCTCAATGGTAGTGGTCGTGGGGTCGGTGAGTCGGTTCAGATGAGCAGACAGTCAGTCGTCCATGGTACTCCATCCCGAGCGGTTACGGGTCTCTCTCCTCAGTCGTCATCGAGTTAGTCCGTGGTTGCGACTCGACTCTCTTGCTCAATGGTAGTGGTCGGTGAGTCGGTGAGTCGGTGAGTCGGTTCAGATGAGCAGACAGTCAGTCGTCCATGGTACTCCATCCCAAGCGGTTGCGGGTTTCTCTCCTCAGTCGTCATCGCCGGTTCCCAGACTCTTTGACTTAATGGTAGTAGTCGGTCAGTCAGTTCGTCAGTGAGTCTTTAACATACTCTCGGGTTTAGTACTGCAGTACTGCGTGTGTGATGTAGTGGTTCCAGGTTTCAGCATGCTGAGCATTATGAATCCAGTTACAGCAGGATATACTTTGGAGAACCTGATATTGGAGAGATCCTCAAAGATTAAAGGTACAATTTTTATTTCACTTTTTCACGTCTTATTTTGCTCTCAGCCCTTTCAGAAATACAATTCATCCATAATTCTTTACTAAACAATAGATAATTGAATACCCATTCCTTGCTTACTAGCTTTTAGTTCTAAATATCTCTTAATTTCAAATTGAACTATCTCGAACCTACTTGCAAACATTTGCTTTTTTTTTGCAAATGAAACAAAAATTCCTAACATTTTGGACTTAATCCATTCTTTTCAAATCGTCATTCGAATTTAATTTTGAATCTTAAATTATTTTTTTAAAATTAAATTTGCTTGTGCAGATCTTTTCAAATAATTTTCTATTTACAAACAGAAGTATACTGGAAGGGCTTTGACCATTTTTTTTAATATCCTTGCTTGCACTGCAACGCGTAGTTCTAGCTTTGCTTCTATGTTTCATTACTTTTTCATTTGATTGCATATACACAGTAAAAGTTTTGAAAACTTTAACAGTTCTTAAATATTGCTCAGTAATTTATGCCTCAACTTTCAATCACCATATTAGCATAGCGTACTGAAATTTCAGAATTTTCTTTAAGAATTCCATCTGATCAATTAAATCACCCTCGCCTCTAGCAATGCAAAGCAAACATACTATACCCTACGAACTGTAGGAAGTCGATATATCTATTCCCTCCCTACGAACTGTAGGGAGGCTTATAGGTTTTTTTCTACTCCCTTCCTACGACCTGCATGGAGGCTTTTAGGTTATTCCCTTGCTTTTGAGTAGTTAGGATTCTCTTTACATTTACCAACATACTCTTGCTTACCATGAATCATGAATAGCAAGGCTACTAGAGTCTTAATCTTAATTACATTTTGCTTTACGTATCTTTCGCGTTTCTCTTAAACACTTACTCACTTCAAAGACTATCCTTGCCTTCTGCATATATTTTACTTTTTATTCGCATAAGTGGTATACAAGTATTAGTTGCATTGCATATAAACTGCAAGGGAATACTGTCAGGATATTAGGCCCTTTATTTTCTTTTTCTTTTCCTCTCTGTTTCTGTTTTTTTCGTTTCAGGTTATTCCCTTCCAGCGAACTGTTGGAAGGATTTTAGGTGTCTGTATTCCCTCCCTGCGAACTGTAGGGAGGATTCTAGGAGTTTCTTATTCCCTCCATGCAAACTGTAGGAAGGTTCATATTATATTTATACATATATCTTACGGATACTTCAATAGAGTTCAGAGTGGTATCGCATTGAGTTATATAATTTCTACGGTTCGTTACGACTAGTTTTAGATAGTTAGATAGATTAGGTAGTTAGATTGCTAGCATTATTTCATATCTACGGACTGTGGAGCGCAGCAGATACCCGCGATTAGATGAGCTTTGTTAGGATCTTTAGAGTTTTTCCCCCTCTCTAAATCACTGGTAGGCTAAATTTACGTGTTTCTCGCGTTAGGTAGTAGTTAGAGTTAGGCGTGATATCCTCCTGAAGACCGGTTGTAAGAGGGACAACCCTTCAGGCTTGTCTCCAAACTGACAGATCGGGCTTATCACTGGTAGGGTAGATTTACGTGTTTCTCTCGTTAGGTAGTAGCTAGAGTTAGGTGTGATATCTTCCTGAAGACCGGTTGTAAGAGGGACGACCCTACAGGCTTGTCTCCATACTGACTGATGGGGTCTTACCACTGCTAGACTAGATTTACGTGTTTCTCGCTTTAGGTAGTAGCTAGAATTAGGTGTGATATCGTCCTGAAGACCGGTTGTAAGAGGGATGACCCGTCAGGCTTGTCTCCATACTGACTGATGGGGTCTTATCACTGGTAGGCTAGATTTACGTGTTTCTCGAGTTAGGTAGTAACTAGAGTTAGGTGTGATATCCTCCTGAAGACCGGTTGTAAGAGGGACGACCCTACAGGCTTGTCTCCATACTGACTGATGGGGTCTTATCACTGGCACGTACGATTTCACGTATTTACATAGTTTAGCTAGTAAGGATATTTTCCCCTCTACGGACTGTGGAGGCATGGCCACCGTGGCGCAGCAGATACTCGCGATTAGATTAGGTTTGTTATAATGTTTGGATAGTTTAGCTAGTTAGGATTTTTTCCCCTCTACGGACTCTACGGACACGGAAAGCCGCCGTGACGCGTCAGATACGCGTGATAAATTTAGCTTTGCTAGGCTTGTGCCGACTTCCTGAATCTACTTTCTCCTGGCTCAGTTCGCACATAAGCGAATGTCTAAGATCAAATCAAAAAGGCCCGAAAAGCTTGCGTGATCAAAGCCATACAAATCTCCCAATCGTTGAGTTTCCTACTTGTCCAAAGCTGTTTCACAATATTAGAACTGGTTTCTTATTAAAGATCTGAACTCACAAATAGGAGCATCTTGGCCATCGTCGTATCTTATAACATAAACCCGCCATAGTGAAAACAAAGCTAAGTACATTTGACTCCAAAAGCATCCCTCCTATTCCCGGCTACAATGTCTGCCCACGCCATGACCAAAATATCCTTCAAAACCCTTAAATTGCTCCTCACGTGTTTCCGTCATAATCGCCTCATGCAACGTGACTCCATTATATTTTTGCTGTCGTTATCTCGATTTTTTTTTCTTCCTTTTTTTAGAATAAATTAACGAGTCCTTATTTAATTTGGTGAATTCACCACTTCATCATGAGTTCCTCTTGTCCATCTGCGTCTGTCATCATACCATCATTTCTGCGACGATTCTGTGGTCGGGGTATGGATTATGATTGAAGAGGACGAAAACTGCCTACGGAGAAAGAATTGAGTGAAATACGCAGTAAAAAAAAAGAGAGAAAAATTACGAAAAGGACGATAAGGATAATTACTAAAATCGGAGGGGCCGATTGTAGACTTTCTTCTACTTTTAAGTCGACGTCATTGTGATGTTCAGTTTAGCGTAGGGACTCGTGCGTAATGTCGATGACATTTTCAATGAACTGGAATCGGGTGAAGGGAGGGCTAAACTTTGGAAATCGATTTTTAATGATGTACGAGTCAACAATTTCGCTAATAAACCGTCAAATGAGGCTGCTTTTTTTTCTTTTTTCTTTTTGTTCCGTTTTCAAGTTAAAATGACTCTTCATATTCTTTTCTTGAGAAAAGGACTTCACACAGCAAATGGTATTAGGTTGCCGTTGTCGTTCGGATTGTTCTTTATCGAAATGGAGGACAATTAACAGATTTCTGGGAAAATAAAATTGCTGATCACAAGGACGAAATATTTGAAGTAATGGTGCGTAATATAATTTGATGAATTGTACTTTGGTGAAGTATGTAATGGATTTATGTAGAATTAATAAATATGCATACACATGCAGAGAAGAACCCACAATTGCGGGCCGAAGAACAACGAGCACGGTTTGCTTGATGGCTTCCTATCGGAAATAAAGGGTTTTTCAATGAGAAGATAACAATTTTGTTTTTAAATAAAACACCAAAGGATTGACATTTCGGACTGAAATTCATTTTAGGTGTAGTACACGTGTTGAGTTTAAGTATACAGTTCGATCTTGTTTATATGACCGAGATTTGCCCTAAAATAATCTTTAATTGTTCACTTGAACCTATACCTACAGGACAAGTATTGGTTTCCTGAACATTTTCGAATTTCGAACTCGAATCACACTTGACATGTCTGTGATAGAGAAGTCCAAAAAAAGTGGGTCCGCCAATTCCGTCTGCTTGCCTGTTTATCTGTATGGTAGACTGATTCGCTCCAAACTTCATATCTGTAATCTGTTGGGCCACAATTCGGGTCAAAATCAAAACTTTTATTCTAACCTCAAAATTAAGGCCGATTTTGCGAACAGATTTACTCGAAAACGGCTGCAACAATTTTGTTAAATTTCATGTTTGGTTTAGTTGGCATACATTTATGCTAAGGGATCGCATGCTAGTTTTTTAGAATAATATAACCAAATTTTTGAATATTGACTATTTCTCTTTAGATTCGAGAGGTATCTCATTTAGCTTGAGTCACAATTCTTTTCTAAGAATTCTTCATTTTCAATTAGTGCTCAATTATTTATTGCAAAAATTGACACTGCAATCATACAGAAGTGAAACGATCGCCAGTGTAAGTCTGTGTTACTACTTTTTGATTCTCACTCCGCAAGGTACGACATTATGTGAAAATATTTGCAAAAACTTCAGCATTGGGCTAAGAATTAATATTTGAAGGTTATAAGACAAATTCAACGTAAGAGTGCATCTCAATGGTACAGGATCAATCAATAGTGAATATATTGACTCAATTTTATCCACTATAGCACACACAGCCTGTCTGGTGGGACGATTATTATGACCGTAAATTGGAGTTACCCCTCTTAAAGTTGCCACCATCGACTTAGAAATTCAGTAGCAATTTTTAATAATTTTCTAATATTGTTCGTTCGAAAACTTCACCATGATGAAAATTTAAACTTTGGTGAACGTTGTGGTATTGACGAATCACAAAAAAAGTGTAAATCTGCATTTTTATTTAGATACAAAACTGTTATGTCCTTATTGAAAAACCCTCTTCAAGCTACAATTCCGTTTTTCAATATTTTACTTAGAACTTTGGTCATACTTACATATGTAGCAGTAACGGAATTTTTTATGTGTGTAAAAAAATTCTCATTCCCACACAAACCAACCGTCTCTTAATCCCGTTTGGTCAATACTCGCCTGGGATTCCATCACTCGTCAAAAAGTACCTCCCTTGTGGCAAAAACTAAATCTTATCAGCATTCCTTCGAAAATCATGTTCTCCTTAGTTCCTTAGAAATTCGGAATCAAGAAATACAAACATACATACATTTATATGTACAAACATACAAAGATGGAGGAGAAAAAAAAAGTCAGGAAATCCGCTTTACTTTTGAAGTGGGCTAGACATCCAATGCTATACCGTCAAAGGAACATAAATTATGGAACGCACGCATGCTATGATGTGTGAATTTCCTTGAATTTCTCTCCGGCAGAACGGTATGTTTATGGAAATCATTCTTTTCAGGTGGAAAAAAAGATAATGAGTAAAGGTATTTGCGCCTTTGTATTTGTTTGAGTGTTTATTCAAGGAAAGGTGTGTGTTGTGCGTGTGGCATGAATAAGAGCTTTCCTTTTTATGTCTGTTTGTTTATACTCAGACTCAGACCTTAATGGGGTGTTTTCATTTAGATATATAGTTTATAGTGAAAAGGAGAATTAATAAATATAATTTAATTTAAATTTGTTCGTATGTATGCAACAAGTTTTGGGAAATCGGGTTTTGAAGCCATGACTATGGTAAAAAAGTATAGATAGTATACCAGTAATATATATAAGAGTCTTTTAAATCGCCTGTTTCTTTTCCGTTGAATTGAGGTACTGATACAATAGTACAATGAAGTACGAGGGAGTAAGAGATAGTTCAAATAGTTCATCAGGCAGTTCAAGATAAATATAAGACTCCTCACTGTTTGGCGGAAGTGAACAATAAGCCACATTCATAAGTTCCAAGTTGCACAGAACAAGGTCTTAAAAATTATATTAAACTAGCGGCCCGGTCCAATGTAAGTTTTTCTTTAAAGTGGGCGTGGCATTCTGCATTTTCGATGGAACTATAAGCATACTGAACTATATATGAATATAGAAGCTTTTAAATTTGTCTGTTTTCATAAAAACGTCTTCAGAAAGCATATGTTGCTTGGGTGACTCGAGATATGAAATCTGAAGCAAACCCGTCCAGCCGTCTAGGCTGCAGTCGAGCATACACATAGACAGAATTTGCGGATTCTTGAACTTCTCCATCATAGTTGTGTCAAGTTTGTCGCTTTTTGGACCCACAGGCATAATGTAGGTGCAAGTGAAACTATTAAGTATGTTTGTTTTATAAGATGCCTCTATCTCTGTTGGTTTAGGTTGTGTGTTGTCTGTCAGTCAGACCAATTGATTGTGTTAATGTAATCTCGCTTTACCGCACGACTTATAGCTCATCGCTTATTGATTTCATCATCAGAATACTAGCACCAAATGATGTCATTTAGAAGAAACTGTTGTACTTTTGTATATTCGGCAAGAAATACTTCGATCGTGGTTCTTGGCCATGAAGTGGTTCTGGCGGCAGTGTCAATTGTGGTAATTTGACCTTTTCGCTCATACAACATAATCTCCTGGCGGTTGTACTCTTTGTTCCGATTTTGACCGAAACATCCGCGGCGTAATCGACTGTTGGATGGTAACTGAACGCCAAACATTCATTCGAATTGTCACGTTTGGCTATCGGATTTGTCAACGTTCCAAATTATTTTGTGCCTAAGCTCCAACAGAGCGAGTCAAACTCGACTATATCCATTGTTTTGGAGTTATAATGGATCGGGCTTTGAAATTCGATTTATCTCCAAATGATGTCTAAGCACTTCGTAGACTTGACTATCACGTAGTTGACTCGCGTTTCTCGTACGCCGCACAACATTATTTGTCGGATGACAACGATATCTCCGAAGGTTTCTTGATGTTCCATACAAAATTTCATCAAAATCTGGTTTTTGATAAGGAAAACGCCCCCCAAGAGTGGGCGTGACAGTACACTGCTCCTGTTTCTCAGAAGCTCAGGTATGAACTTTTTTCCTTCTAGCTCAAAATATGTGCTCCAAAACCTGGTAACATACCCTTGGACAGGATAAAAATAAATGTTCGCAATACAGCAAATTTCCGATCAATTTTCTGAAAAATTTATTTCATACCAACCTTGTCCTGATAAATACGAACAGAACAAGAAAACAATCAGCCAAATCGGTGGAGCCGTTCTCAAGGGATGAACCGTCATACATGCGGCAATTGATTTCTATATACATACGTACATACATATATGGATTATTTGTATGGATATATACTTATTTATTTATTTACTTAAACGTTTAATTAAAAATTGGAATTCGAATTTAAAATTAAATTCAAATCTTGCCAGCGAAGGACACATGCAGACAAATATCCTGCAGTCAAAGGCTTTTCCGATTCAATTAGCTGAAAGAGTGATACGGATGGTTCCCTTTAGGAAAACATTACAACAGAATGCTGCTGCCATTGCTTGTGTCAGTGAAATGGGTTCTACTTTGTCTGTGGACTCCTTTCTGTATGTAATTATTTAACAATGAATTGGAGTCCCTTATCAAATGCGAAGATTTTATTTAATGTAATTGCATTTGTTTTTCCTTTCAAAGTTTTTATTTTTATGATAAGCATGCTTTTTAGGTGAATGAATAGAAGTAAACTAAGGTCATGTAAAGGGTTTAGCCTTGAACCTGCAAGTCAGAATTCTTGAGACTACAGTAACAGAGCCCTAGCCTACTACATTTGCCCGTATCCGAAGGGTTAATTTATTTGTCAGACGCGAGAGGTGTGGTCTTGAAATAAATTTTGATCCGCAGTTCATCTCACTAACCACTTGAGCAACAGCATCCAGCAGAATCGCGAACGCCAAATCTACTCGTATTGGCTAAGGTTTAGGTTACAGAGGGTAGTACACAGTGTCTCCGGTACAGCTGCACATTATCTTAGAAACTGGTTTAGTCTTCAGCTAAGACCCTTAGATAGTTACATCCTGTCGGTATTCCAACTCACCTATCGGAAGAGAAAAATCGATAAAGTCGACCATGTTCTCGTTGGTGAGAATCAATAAGTAGTCTTTCGAGAACAAGTATTTCACAATGGTGTTCTTCTTTGATTTGACTTGCATTGACCTATATATTTGGGTTCATCGGAGATATGGGTTGTAACGTCCTTTAGAACAAGCCAAGCTAGACAATTTACAGGACACCTTCTCGTAAAGATAGAAACCTCTGTTTTTAATCGATTTACTTCGACACCTTACTCTCATTATTTCACTAATCGATCGCGTCGCAGTTATTTTGCGCAAAGACAGTTTCTAGACATGGTTCGAAAGAATATCATTCACATATGTTGACCATAGATTTTATAATAGATTCATTGATGAGACGCACACGAATCTTGATACGTCTTTCTAATTCTGTCAACAGGAAGGAAGGCACACTTAACGCACACGCAGTGTGAATTTCGTCGTGAGCTCGGTCGATATCATGGCTTCAGTGTGCAGGCAATTCGTCGCACCATGCAAAAGTACACTCTTCTGGATCTGAAGCCACCAACCAGACAGAGATTTGTCCAAAATTAAGAAACCATAAACGCCCCAGCCGCCAGTACCGAAGAAGACCCAGATATATAGATTCGGTGCCGATCAGCGCCGGGTTTCCTCAGAGAGTCAATCCGGCGTATTTTACGGTTGGATTTGAGCCAACATTCGTATAAGATTGTCCTGACGGAAAAATTGAAGCCGTGATTTCTCTAAACGGGCGCTAGAAGTGTTAACTTGAGATCCCGATTTTGGCCAAAAAATCATCTTCTCGGACGTGGCCCAATTTTGTCTCAGCAGCTATGTCCACAAGGAGAATTGGCATTAGTGGAGTGAACGCAATTCACAAGTGTTCCACCAAGCATCAATCCATCCACAAAGATAGACTGTTTGGTACGATTTATGGCATGGCTGGATCATTGGACCTTATTTCTTCCGAAATGGTCTCAGGTATAGAACGATGTTGACTGACTTTCTGTCGGCAGAGCTCGTTCCGACAAGACGGCGCTACACGCCATACAAGCGACGCAAGGCTCGAAGTTGTGAAAAAATTTGGCGACTGGGTTATCTCACGGCGAACGTTTATCGATTGGCGGTTCCGATCATGCGACTTGAGATCACTCGTTTACTTTCTCTGAACCAGCTGGGATCCAAACCGAACTGATCTACTGCGCCCACTGTTCAACAATTATTTACCTCCCTAATCGCTTATGGAAATCGTTTTCCCACTGGAATCAACTAATCTCGTCATTGCAGCTTTCGCAGTTTGCACTCTTTTATAACGATGTACTCTTAATGCGCCGCAGTAAAATATCTCCTACCAGTTCGAGTTCCCTCCCATCCCACCATTATTAAATCAACATTCGGTGAATTCCAAACTTGTTACGTCGGTCCTTTAATTGAAGTTCCTTCCTTCGAGGCCAAGAATCTTTCACTTCCTCGAAATTCAAATTCAAATACATTCCTAATGAAGGGTTATCCCTTCTACATGACTGAAAGAAGTTCTCCTCCCAGTTGACTTCGCATTGGATCAACGGGATCCTAATAACAATCCTATCCCTAGGAAAGGTTCCCCGGTAATATAATACCAATTTATTGCATTCCATCAACTGGTAATTTACTTCCATAAATACACATTTTCATTCCCTAACGGGGGGGTAATTGACCCATTCAACTTGCCCCCTCCTCTCCCTAGGGGCTATTTATAAATCATCCGTCTCAGATTTAGTATCGTGCGAATTATTTTCTTCTATCGTCATAATCCTACAAGGGATACTGTACACAAAGGAATTTATCTCCACTGGAGTTCGTTGGCGATTCCGCCCAAACACACGAAATCTCACGTAAATTTTCGACCATAAGTTTTCTAGCCGGGAATCTGGGAAAATCTCTGTGGATTGCTTAACATTTGACCACGGAAATTGCTGTAAATAAGGGAAACTAATTTTGATGACGGATTATTGGGGGCGGTAGGGAGTATGGGGATGATGGCTTGTACGCAAATAGTAGATGTGATGTCCTTTTGAATTCATTACGTGTGGTAACACAAACCTTTGCATATGTCGGTCTGACAGGGAACCACAAACGCAACGGAAGTATTTACTTATTTTTTCATGGCCTCAATCTGGGCCTCAACCGACAAGCCTCTCCAGTTAGCGCGGTTAATTTTCCATTCGGATTAGGGTTAGTGTCCTTTTTTACTTATCCGCGTCACCTAAGGCGAGGTTTCCTTTACTGCGTCTTCCTCCGGGTTCGAAGGTTCGAAGACTTGGGTGTCCATTTGCTCTACATGTAAGTCAATGTCACAGCACATTTCGTGGAGTTAAATCTCCTCCTCCTCCAAAGCCATAAAACGTTGTTCGAAAGAATTCGCGAATGAATTTCTACGCTTTGACCTTCGCGACTTCACCTGGATAGACAGAAACAATTTGACTCCTTATACTGATCTCCGTCTGCAGTTCCTAGAAAATCGTCGCGAAGTCGCCGATTTACTCTTCCGTAATCAGCTAACTCCTGGACACACTTACTGTTTCCCTCTTCTCGAATCGGTATCCTTTCGCATCAATCCCGTTCATACATCTCTTCCGTATTAAATCTTATCGGACAATACCATCTCGAATGTTGGCCTCGAGTTCGTCCAAAGTGGGTGGCTTGTTAGCGTGGACTAAGGACTTGTCGTAGCTCCAGAAAAAATAATCGAGTGGTGTCAAGTCGGCCAATTGTTGAACTCACGCCGTGAGATGACCCAGCCGCCAAATTTCACCTTCGTCGCTTTTATACCATGTGGGGCCGCCTTGTTGGAACCACAGCTCGGATATACTGATGTTGTCGAGCTCTGGCCATAGAAAGGCGGTTAACATTGCTGTATACCTGAGAGTACTGTCTCCTTCCTCATTTCGAAGGATTCAAAACGATGATTTTTTGGCCCAAATCCGGAGCTTCGGCCAATATTTTCAGCGCTCAATTAGCGAACTCACGGCATTGTCTACGGTCGTCCGGCTTTAATTCTAATGTCAGCAAATTCTTATAAGGATGTAGCCCCAAGTCCAACCGCAAAATAAGCCGGGTTGACTCTCTAGTAATGTCCAAGATCTTCCCGAGGCGTTTAATAATTTCGTAAGCAACGTAGAGGGTCCTTTGCTAAAAAAATTAGGAAATAGAGTCAGATACGCTCATGTTAGTATCCCTTTTCGGCGATGTGAAACCCCCATTAGAACTCCTCCTTTCTTTTTCAAGATGCCACCTCAGTCGTAAAAGATCCTTATTGACCAGAACTCCGAAAATATTGTCTCTTTTATACAATTTTTACAATTAATGTACAAAAAAAAAACACTCACAATGAAAACAATATGAGTAAATGCCAGAAGGTAACTCAATTTCTGAAAATTCCTTGCAACTGACACACGCACATTGTTGTTATGTCATCGAGTCCTTCCCATGAAAGTCATAATTTACATGAGAGGAATTAAAAATTATGAATAAGTTTATCGATGGCCAGCAATTGTAATTACTCTATTAATGAACGTAAATACCAACGGAATGGACCGGAAAAGCACTGCCAATTCAATATTGGGCCATAAAAAAACAGAAATTAATAAACCAATTGAATTGATTAAAACTTAAATTCATTCTTTCTCAACACAGCTACGGCATTGACAAGGGGACATGTGATTGAATAAAAACGAGGTTCATTCATATTGTTTTATAAATAAAACTGCTATTTCAAGGATCTCCTGGACTCGGCACCAGAAATTTGGGAGAAAAATGAATTTATTTTCTGTTAATTGGAAAACAATGTCCAGCCATGCAAAGCAATTCAAGTAAATTTTTCTCATTACATGTTGGAATGTCCCCAAAGGAGGCACGATTCGAGGAGATTCAGCTTGACATGTACAATGATAATTTGGATGGCTTATGCTTGAAGTAGTTTTAACTATTTTTCAACAGAATGGCGTTAAGTGTTCTCGAATTTTATATTTCATTACTTACTCGCATTTGGTGGGTACTGACCAGGGGACAATTTTAGTCATACAGGCTGCGCCATCTTTTATATCGGTATGTGAATATTGAATAACTTTTTAAAAAATCAACTGATTTGCATACGTGAGGTACTCTTATTTAACTTGGTCCTTTGCAACTTATTTGATCTGGTTTTCGAAAACAATATCAATCAAGTGGCTAGCTCTATTGACCAAAGCAAAATGTACCCTTTTTGCTGCGTTTTTCACAACTTTTTCGAGAATCTCGGGCGGAATAGCGATGATTTTTTCACAAATTTCTGTCTTGAACTTACTGGTCTGAAACTTACTGGCGTACACTTTATTTTCATAGAACCCCACAAAAAGAATTCCTGAGGGGTCAAAGCTGGAGATCTGGGTGATCAGTGAGTGTCACCATTTTATGACAGCATATGCCCAGGGAATATTCGTTGCAGAGACTGTATTGTTTGATTTGTACGGCGCACCGTCTTGTTAAAACCAGGACCCATCTAGAGCTTTTTCACACATTTTTGGCCAGACACAATGAGCCATTCTTCTGATGGCGCCCGGCCTAAACAGTCACTATTGGGTCATGCAATGGTGTTTCATTGATCTCGTGTGGATTCGCAGTTCCCCAAAATCGCTAATTGTGAAGCGGTTCTGGTCGGTCATTAAAATTTGCTTCCAAAAATCAGGCCAGTTTTTAACCATTCGAAAGACTGTTTGGTCGTATTCCAATCGTAGTCATAGACAATCTATTGGCAATATCCTTGACTCGATTGCAGTTTATACGGAAACAAATCCTTGAAAATGTGCTGGAAAGTAGTTTCACTGACGCCAAACTGAAGAGCGCGGTGACGATACGGCACATGTGGTGTGGATTCTCGGCAACACTTTCCGTTACCGCTTCAACCAGTTCATTGGAACGTCAGTGGGCATACAGAGCATACTCGGTTGATGATTTGCTGCATGAACCTTATCATAACATCACCACCATTTTTGCTGGTAGGCCATTAGAGCCGTCGGGTTTGCTGTTCTTCAGCTTCTTGACAGCTGAGTCAACCTCTCCAAACTGGAAGGGAAATAGCTCCTTCATTGACTAAATGCTTCCTCTTCTTGCCCTATCGCTCTCTCTACTTCAAGCCCGTTAAATAACTCCTGGAAATGCTTCTTAAATACATCTATACGATGACTAGGCTTTAAGCCCGGAATGCAGGATATTTGAAACTCATGTAGAAACTCTAATGTCAAAGTTTTTACATCATACCCCATTCGACTAACTAACTGAATCCGTGTCCAGATTTGATTGGTATAAAGAAAAAGCTATAAAGTGGACTCGAATAAAAGCTGTATTGTATGTCCTCATTTGAATTTGCCATGAAGCTCATGTACATTAAAGGATAAACTTTCCATAAGAAGAAAGCTTTCAATGTTTTCTATCTTTGGTTCAAGGACTTTTATTCCATACAACAACCATAATGCTTCCTTATCCTTACCAATTTGTAGTGGTTAGTCCGCCGGGCTATAAGGCGGGAGGTTTTTTTTTATCGCGTTTTCACCTCTCGGCAGTGTCTGACAAATATAAGGCAACACTCCTTATATTTTTCAAACTTTTAGTTCCTTCTGGGCAATCTTAATTAAAGAAGACTCCGTGTTCCTTCATACCGGTCTAGATAGTTAGGTAGGTAGGAGTTGTACTATACGTAAGACAAATAATTAGCACGAGAAGTTCACTCGACGAGCGACTGGCCAGTACTAATTGTCAGAACTCTACCAATATCTGTCGGGTTTCTAGTCAATAATTCGTGTGCTCTATTTCAGTGGTATTTGGGGCACAACTCCCTGAATATGACACAGTTCCGTACCCTCTATCACCTACTAACAGCCTCAGCAATCAAGGCATCGGAGGTAGATCTCCGCTTTAGTAGTTCATCCGATCGTTCATTACCGAAAGAGAACTGATTCTGAACCGAGCGAGAACATTTTTTTTTTCTACTTTAGAGGATATAGTAGGACACAAAAGCTTTGATATCCGCCTTGATGTCAATGAGGATGGCTTGTTGTTAAGGGGTTTTGTGGTTCGTTTAAGTGTATGGCACATACTTTCGTCGGGAAGACGCTGCATAAGTCAGGAAGCCGAACAAAGGCAATTTTTGATCAAACCCGAGTGGTCATTTGTTAATGTGTCCTATGCAGTTTATAAGACATATTTCGAGTTCGTCTTATTCGACTTCAAATTCAGTAACAGTCTAATTTAGTACAGCACGTGATATTTAGTACTAATAATATGTCTACAGGGGTTCCTTTGAGGTTCCTTTCACAACTGATGGACCCTAAGGTGTTGGTTTATCTACATACTACTCGGAGTGAAACAAAGAAGGAATCCTGTAAGTTGATAGTTGATCGTCACACTTTGTTAACTCTCCGTAAAAAGGAAGTGATACCTAAGTAGCTGTCACATAAAAACGATCGCAACAATGTGACGATCTCGCTGATCCTAGACAGACTAAAAGGGAAGATCGTGATCTTCAACAATCAACCATCACCTTAGACCATGAACTGTCAATGGCTGGTCACGATGCACGCTTTGCTGCCCTTCAATCAGCTTAAGGTCTAGGTTATTTCTTACCTCGGCTGGATAGCTGCAAATCTTTCAATGCAATCGTTCTTTAATCTAATTTTAGTTTTCCATTGACAGCTAGCTGGCCTGGATTCATGGTATTTTTCGACAACATGACGCTGCTTTAGTACAAGCTAACCCACTACACACTAAGGGTTAGACAGTAGGAATCCGTAGTCTCCTCGTATTCTACCTGACGTCGATCGCTAGGTGATCATTTGTTTGATCTTGTTTCTCATTCAGTACAATTTGACTATCCTGCAAAGTCGTGCCAAAATCTACAAAATTTGGTCATGCTTAGCCTTGGGATGACAATTGGCATGCACCATGTAGACATCGTCAAAAGAACACTGTTCTCCGTTTCTGTGGACACGTTCGGGTTTCTTGAGAACAGTGGGGTTGGGGTTCTCATATGTTTTATTAAAAGATTTTTGTTTTTTTGTCTAATAAATTATATATTACTCATATATTTTCTGGTTTTCTTCTGTTTTTCATTTTCATAATACAATAAATCAATATTAAATGATTTACAATTACACCAATGGACACAATGCAAATGTTGTGACCTTGCGTAATAATAATAATAAAATAGTAATAATAATAATTATGCATTGTAATGACATAAATAACATAACTGTTCATTATATTTTTTTGTTTTTATTTGATTTATTTAATACAAACATTGTTTATGTTCTAAAAATTTATTTTACAATTAGTGTACTTGTTTTGTTTTATTTTTTTTCCTCTTTGCTTTGTATATGATTTTCTTTTTGTTTATGTTATTATTTCACTATAGAAATATAAAGTTTTTGTATTTTTTTATTTTATGTTTTTATAACAGTTTATATTTTTGTTTTACTTACTCTGGAAATTTGGTTAATTGTTAGTGACAATTTGTTATGTAAACGTCATTTATATTCTTGCAGTGTTGATACTAATTTGTCAATAAATTGCACTGTAGTGTATCTCGAGTCATAGCACTGTTTTTTTTTTTCGCTTTCATTCAAAATGGATTTAATTATGATTACCCTTTCGTTTAGAAAAATTTTATTGACTTTACATTATGTCCTTAAGGGTACAAAACTTCTTGTTTTAGTTTGTTTTTTTGTATCCAAATACCAGTACATTATTTATTGGTTTTTGCTTGTATACGATTTATGCTTTTAGAATTAGTTTGTAGCTATATATTCCTTCTGTAGAGCTCTAAGTTTGCTGGTTTCGTGAAGTATAAATATTTGAAAATATAAATACTGATGAAACCAAATTAAACAGACTAACGTTAACTCACGTGAATGCATGTAAAAGTAAATTATATTAACAAAACCAAAAAAAATTAAGATTATCAATGACGGAGAGTAAATAAATAAAATGTTCAGTACACATTAGAAGGTTTGTAAATATTAAAAATACGATACGTACCAAAGTGTGATTGTGCTTAACTTCAGTTAAACTCAATCAGCCAGCTAAAGGTGTATGGTTCAAATGAGACACAGTTTTTGGATAATTTTGGACAAAGCAACTTACTTTAAGGTCGTTTTCTAGCCAAGAATGTACATATAGCTATTTTCGGAAATGAAGTGTAAAACGAGCAACCAAGTGTAACCATTAGAGCATAAATGGTTTTCGAATAAATTTTTAATTCGAATGGAGAGGATTATTTCCAGGCCCAGCAAAACAAGGTTAATATTTGACAAAAAATGCTGATGAAATTATCTCCATTATTATATCCTTTGAGAAGAGCCTTTGGAAAGTCCTTCGGTTGTGGCAAATCTGTATGGATGGAGTAAATAGGACCGTAATAGGTCTTAAGTGCTCACGGTGTTCGTCTATGTATTTTTATTTTCTAGTGGGAAATAGTTTCTACCATCAGCATTCAAATTTTGCTCGTTAACGATACATATTGTATGTACATACAGTACCTGGCCATATTATTAGATCCAAAGAAAAAATTCAATTTGTGTACGAAACAAGTTAGTTTCCCAACTTTTATGCATGACGGAGCACCATAACAACCTTTTGGGGGAAAAAAATCGAGATTTTAGATAGACCAGGTGATTCCCCCGACATGAACCCTATAAAGAACGTGTGGGAGCCTCTAACCGGGCCGTGACCAAAAGTGCTGTTACCACTAAGAGGAAGTTCATAAAAAAAAAGTCACATTTGAGTAAAATCATAACACCTACCTTCAGGACACTATTCCATCATAAGAGAGCATGTCTCGAAAAGTGAGGGCACTTATCGCAACTAAAGGTGCACATGGAAAATACTGAAAAATTCGTATTCTGTACTCCAATACATTTTTTCTTAAATTTATGAAAAATTAATTGTTCTTTTGGTCGAAATATTTTCTTCTCTTTAGAATTGTTTTTCAATTTAAAAAAAGCTGTAGAGCTAAAAATGTTGATAAGGATTCAAAGAAATACGTCTCTAAGGGCAAAATGTTGAATTTTCTTTCTTGGGTCTAATAATATGGAGAGGTACTGTACACAAGTGTATTTCTATGCCAATCCTGGTTTGTACATTCTATGAGATCAGAATACGTTTTCCGGAGACATTGATTGGTAGATAGGATACACCAATTCATTTCGAAGATTTGGTCAGATGAGTGTATGACTGGTGAATGGTATTGTAGCATCGTTGAGCCGAACGACAAGAAAGGGAACCCTCTCCGTCAATTACAGATTGTTCAAGATCTTGAGTGAACCTCTACGTCCCCATCGTAGGTATAATTCACAGAACTAAGCGGAGTATCACGGTAGCGTTCGCTGTTATCTAAACCGAAGCTCTTACAATTCTTGGCGATATATGAAAGCGAATTGATACCTACTTACCAAAGTGAGTGAAGATATCCTCGGTTGTTTCGAGAGGTAGGTTTTTTTATTAGATAATCGATCTAGTTTGGGTTGAAAAATTTTGGAAGAGGACAGTGAATTGACCTATTCAAGAAATTGTCCAACAAAAGCCTGTGTCGGCTACTGACAGAAAATAGAGTTGGTTATCAATTTGGAGAATATCTCCAATACGAGTGTTTAACGGGTACGACGATAGGGCTAAGAAATTCGTAAAATTTCACAATTAATGTAAAGAATCAATACTTTATATTTTCCGAAGGTTAGCAAAATTAGAGTGAAAATGGTTGCATGCCAAAAGGTTTAACACACCAATCTGGAGAATTGTGATGGTTTGTTGCGAGTTTAGTCTTCGTACGTGATGAGTAGGAGCATTTCAGGGATCATTGGTAATCGATCCCACTTCTGAACAGAACAAGCAAGGAACGGCTTAAAAATCACCATCTTCGGAAAAGAATTTTTTTTTGTAAGTCTATGCCACATTCGCCAAATAAGCTAAACTTCGGGATGACATCCCTTAACAGAGAAGAGCCAAGGAACTTTCGTACGACCTTAAGCAAAAGCCGACTGCGAACTCTAAAAGGCATTGCGGACTATGGAAAAAGCCCTACAAAGAGTAAATTCTAATCAATGTGCGGACCTAGTAGGGTATTTTCTTTCAGTGGCGATTAGAGGAGATGCTTTAAGTCATGTATCTCATCTATTCGAGCAATGATTCCCAGTGCTATTGTGTCCCGCAGCCATTTACTTATTTTATTTTTTCCTCAATGAAGTTCAACAAACACATCAACGCTTTGAGAACTAAGTACTTTACTTGCATAATACATGAGAAAATATAAAGAGAAACCAGACATTGTCTACTCCTATAAGGCTACGTTGGAAGATTTCTTTTAGCCCCAGTTGGTACAATAGATCTTATAACTCGTAAAAGAATTGATATTGTGCAGCGTTTGTTCCCAGGTTGTTCCATCTTACAATTTCGGCCTTTCGAATAACCTGGCAGATTTTGTTTCTGTTTATCATGAGGAAGAGGTTACTATCAATAATTTTAAAATTCTGACACATTGAGGGATAACATTCGCATCTCCGGCTACTTCGACATCTTCGGAGTGCAAGCCGGTAAAGATTTACAAAAATAAGTCAGGTTCTTGGAAAAAGAGACAGTGGCGGACGTGCCGGGCAGCACTCACATCGCCGAAGCGGGGTGCTGACATAGGTTTCTTAACCGGCCCCTCGTCTAAAGGGTTTTAAAAAAAGGAACTGCATCTCCAAGTTAGGGGTGTCTCGTCGGGGTAAGTTTCTTACCACGTAAAAAAAAATTTAGTTATGAGAGAGACATCCGCTGATGCATGTACAATATTATGTCCGGAATGTTCAAACACAAACCAAAAGTCCCAACGGTGAGTTTAGCTCTCGATGGGAAGACAGTTAATCAGAAAGTGTTTAACTAATGATCTTCGGGTGAACTCAGCAGACCTTCATTGCTTAAATAAGAAACAAATGCGACCACCTAAATGTCCTATTTTTCAGTTAACAAGACAAGTTCTGGTATTATTGAGGCGGCACTGCATATTCAGGACCAAATGATTTGAATAAAACACAAAACACATATCAAAACAATGTTACACCGCCCTTTTATGTACGTTCTCTCCTCGGGGATTAACTAAAGCATTCCAAGGACATTTAAGTAAATAGATGACAATCAAGCAGCCTAAACTAAATGTCCTTTCATTCCGAGCACTGTAGTAGTAGAAATCAAAAATCAAACAAAACAAAATGAATTTCAACAATTATAAATAAATATATATTAAATATTCAAACGAAAACATACATAATATATATATTAAAAGAAATTATTTTAAATTATAATAATAATAAAAAAAAAAATCAAATACGTTCACTCTGTGATAATATTTTTGGATAATTCTTTTTTTTTTCCTTGTTTTTTAGTAAATTTTTATATATAATTTTTTTTTCTCATATAAAAAAGATATGTAATATCCCACCCATAATATATAGCTAAAATAAAATAAAAAAAAAATTAAATAATTTGGTCAATCTTGTTTTTTGGATATAATATGTGTATATATAGTTGTCTAATGAATTGTTCCATAATTTTTTTGATTTTTCAGATTTATTTTCAATTTTCTTCGTTTGGTTCTGGTATAGTTGTGTTAAGTTAGTAGTTTTCATTAATTAGTTTTTGTTTTTTTTTACTTTAAATTACCCTAAACACTTTAATCTATGCTTATTACAAAAAAGACATAATAAGTAAATAATGATGAAAAAGGTAAAAATTATACAACTTAATTGCTACTCCTTGTGACATTATCATGCTTATTTGGCATCTTTAGTAAACGCTTTGTGCGGAACTCATATGCTCGTCGGCAGAACATTACCAATTCTGGATTTGTGCTTTCTGGTACCACTCGGGGGTTGAAGAAATTCGGTCGTTTCGGTACAATCGATACGTCTTCAATGTCTTCTTCAGCGGCGCGTAATCTGCGACGGTATCTGATGGGAAAGATGGGACAGAACAGAAATTGTAAGTAAAACGAAGTTAAAGGTGAAAGTAAATCAGTTTACCTGCAATATTCTCGGAACACTAATACATAACACTTATCCTCTATGCATGCCACAGAGTTGTGATCGCGATGGCGAGACGCATAGACTTCGTCGGGACAATCGTTTCGTTGGCGCCCCTGTTCGGTGTGTTCCGGCCTATAGTACCATAGTAGCGACATCATCATTTCCCCTAAAACAATCAATGTATAGATGGAGGGAGATTTTAATTGTTTGTCGAGAATAACTCACCATCTTCTGGGTTTTCCCACAAATGGGCGACTTTAGCAACATATGGCAATTCATTATCTTCGTTGGCCTTTAGCAGGACACAATCTCTAGGTCGGATAATATCTCCTTCAGAATGCCGCATAGCAGGGTAACATGTTCGGATTACATGTGGATCATCACTCTGCAAGGAAGGAAGTAAGAAAAATTACAATAATTTCCACAAAAAGGTTTTTAGTAGAACAGAGAGGTGGAGCCACCAAAGAACTTATAGAACTCATAGATGAGAAGACAAAACAAACTTCATACTTACATTTAGAAAAACAGCACCTTGGAATGGTTCACCCTCCCATCGCCAGCCGTTGTTCCATTTCGGCACCACATCAGGTCTCGTAGGTTGAATAGTTTCATCGACCTCAATCGAAATGGAATGTTTATGCTTTTGCCTCTTCCGGCAGCCGAATTTCGAGCGCGATCGTATTCTCTTCATCGGTCCGTGATGCCTTATAAATCTCGGTATAGCCGGTCGCAGGAACACAAATTCAGAAGGCGGTGGTTCTGGTACTGATAGAGTAGCGTCATTCGAACTCGTTGGAAAAATATCCGTTGTAGCCTCAATAGCAGTTTCTGAACTGGTCGTGGCAAGCGGAATCTTAGAACAATCATTGTTATTTGCTTCGGAAGCATTATTATTGTTTGCTGTTGGATCACTAGCGAAATCCATAAGTCGCTTTTGTTCGACACACTCACAGTCAGGCGAGGATGCGGGAGAATGCGTTGGATTTGTGGAAGTTTCTTTTTGCACCAACGATTTGGTATTGGAAAACCCTTTCGTTTTACTGCTCTTTTTTGTGTTAGACCCGGCGGACTTGAATTTTTTATATACTCTCGACTTGTCTACTCCTGATGATTTTGTAGAGCTTCGGCTGGCTTTGGTTGAGGTAGATGATGATATCGCTGAATGAACCAATCGCTCGGTTTTAAGCAGCGAAGCAGATGGCTTTTTAGTTTCTGACTTGGAGCGTGCTTCGGCTATTTTAGATTTTCTTACTTTGCGCCCAGTTGTGGGGCATAAGCCAGTGCAACGCGTCTCTGGTTCAGAGAAATAGCCTCGTCCAACTAAATCAATTGTCGGGTCGAGTCCTGATGCCACCGATTGATTATTGTTAAGCAGTAGTGACTGCATTAATTTTTCTTTCCTTGCTGCTTGGCGTTTTTCTAATCGCTTCGCTGCGGCTGCAATTCGTCGTTTCTCCTTAATCTCCTGTTTTCGTCGCTCCAATGCGGCTAGTTTCTTCTTTCGAACGCGAAGGCTCTTCTTCTGCTGATCAGTAAGTATTAGTTGGCGCCTTCGAACACCGCTATTTTTCGAGGATTTGTTGAACTTTCCGAAACGATTGCGTTTTTCTATTTTACGACTGAGGCACAGGTAGGATTTTGGTTCGGCTTGTTTTATAAGGCTCTTGTAGCTGTTTGGCGGAGATTTCTTGCATTGGCTCTTGTGAAACTCCAATATTTTTATTCGTTGCTTTGGCCCATCTACTGTGGGACTAGTGATTTCAATGTCATCATCTGCATTCGCATCGAGGCTACTGGCAGATGTTTTTGTTTCGTCACCCACTTCAAGCTCCATTTTGATCTTGTTTAACTGTTCTTTAGCATCGTCGCTAGTGGGCAACACTATCGACAATTCGTCATCATTCTCGGTTTTGATTTGTTCGGATTTTATTTTGGTTTTGAGCATCATGGCCACTGTTGGGTCGCAGTTGTGATCGATGTTGCTGTTGGAATTAAGGTGACTAGGAGAGTGTAGTGTTGGAGGAAGTGCACCCATCAGTTGGTGCTGTTGAAGTGCCGGCTGTTGTTGAATTGGCTGCACTGAGGGTTGAATCTGCTGCAATCGAACGGGATTATGAATTGCAGCTGCGCCGGCATAAACCATTTCCCGTGCCATAGTTTTGCCTATTCTCGCTTTCCGACCAACCACAAGTGGCGTCGGCGTCAGCATCGTAGGCGAAGCCACAGATATTGTTAAATCAAAAGCCTCGACAGTACAATTGGTTTGACCATTTAATGCCGCTGTTTTTTCTGTTTCCTTCTCCTGCACCACCACTAGTTCGGTAGACTTTTCATAGCTTAAAGGCGGTGTAGGCGGCTGGATGACGTCTTCCTCGTACTGATTACTCTTGGAGTCCACATCGATTTCTTCTGATTTTAGTTCCGATTTCATTGGTTTCAACAGTTCAATGTCCTCGCAGGATTGCACATGGTGATGGTGCAAATGGGGGTGATGATGTGGATGGTGCAAAAAGTGATGATGAGCGGCTGTGGTGCCGGTATCAACTCCGACGCTACCGTCTGTTACCACTAATTGTTGTTGTTGTTGCTGTTGGTGAATTATGTTGCTGTTATTATTTGTAACTGGGCCTCTACTGATATTCAACTGTTGTTGCTGATTACTACTGCTGTTAGCGTTGACAGTTCCACTACTGTTAAGCATAGCTGACACTGGCAGCATACTGTTGTTGCTGCTGCTGTTGCTCATCGAACTCGGGGTCACACTCGACTTGCTGATCGCATTGTTGGGTGAGGTGGCTATATTCGCTGAAGCTGCTGGTGCCATCACTGCTGTTGTTGCTGCAACTGTAGGATTGCTGATGCTGTTGGTAGTTATTGGTGCTGCTATATTGTTGTTGCTGCTGCTGCTGGTGTTGTTGCTGCCGCTGCTGGTGTTGCTACCAATATGAGGCCCAGTATGGACGTTTTTTGGACAGCTCTGTTGCATGGGGCATGGGCATTGCGGTGGATATTCTAAAATATATTACAATTCGAGATTAGTATTGGTCTGGTAAAGTGAGTGTTGGTAGACAAGAGGGCTTAATAAATTTTCGGGTGAACTTGCCGATACGTACAAAAAATTCTATCTCTGTCCTTATAGTCTAGGATTTATTACTTTACTCTGGACTCAGTAAAGTCCCAAATGTTATGCAAATGGAATGGAAACTAACCTGATGCAGTGCGAAATCAGACTCAAGATACTGTTGTCGCACGCTGGAAAAAGCGAGGTAACATAGCAATCCGTGAACAACGTGTTCGATAGAGAATGCCATCGTAAATCTAAACGAAGAAATTGTCGATTTTATGGAGAGAATAGCGAATCCAAACACGATGTACGAAAGGCCCACATACTATAAGAGGTTTTAGGAAGACCCTGCATGTTGGCTTCGTATGCTTGGGTTATTTAAGAACCCTTAAAACTAGTAACAGCCGGACGGATACTGGTTGGTAATGGTAGGCAAATCTTTTCGAAAACAAAACCGACTGCGCATGAAGCCGATTTATGTTCGTGATTTGAATGAAAGAAAGCAGGGACAACTGGGCCTAAATAAAAATGCTAAGTTCACCCGATAAATCAGGAAAAGAAATAAACAAAATGACGGTTAAGATTAATGAATTCATACATAATGTATCTTTGTATGTGGACAACCATACTTTTCCTTACCCATATAGGGGCTGCGGGTGTAGCATTGACCCCCGCCGCCCGGACTGTAGCCCGAATAATATCCAGGCGGGCCTGGATAATGCTCCAAATGCTGTGTATGTGCTGCACCTGGTCCTGCTGGTACTAGTTGTGTACCTGATGGTGGTCCTGACGGTGGTGGCTGACCACTGGAAGGCGGTGACTGTTCGTAAATATCAGACGGAGGTGGTGGTCCCGTTGGTGGGCCTGGTTGATAATACGGCGGATAACGTCTATATGATGGCGGTGGTGGGGCACTTTGATAGACTTTGGCTGGGAAATACTGTTGATAGGGTGGCGAATAGCACATCGCCTCACCCGGATAAGGAGAATAATAATTGGGCGGATATGCCGACGTATAGTGCATTTGATGCATTGATCGTGGATATGGTGGTGCACCCTGATGAGCGGCTGCTGCGGCTGCTGCCGCTGCTGCTGCTGCTGCCGCTGCGGCGGCGGCTTGCTGATGCAAATGGCTCTGCTGCTGGTGGCTTTGTTGCTGTGCGGCAACGTTCGCTGACTGTTGGGTACTTTGTTGTTGTGTTGGATACCGGAATGTTGCCAAATCACCACCGGTTATGAGAACATCACTATCGGAACTTTCCACCGTTGACGAGGATGATGGTGGAGGCTGTAACTGACCTCGTTCCGGATCAGAGTCAAGTGGTGTAGGAATTTGTTTGGATTTTGTTCCAGACAATGGAACATTTGCTTGTTGTTGTAACGACGATGGGGGTGGTGCCGTAGGTGGTAGAACGTGTGGTGAAATCAATGGACCAGCTGGTTGATAATAGCCTGTTGAAGAGATGAAAAAGACAATAGTATTATTATTTACATCGAATCGAAATCGAATTGTTTTATAAGTGATAAGTGAGTTGACTATCGAGGCTTCAGTGGCACACGGATAAATGCTTATGCTAGAATAATACTTAAGTGTTCCATTAAAAGATTCAATCATCCTTCGAATCATCTAACCTTTCTTTCGCTACGACCCAGAGAATCAAGACCTATACACGAACACTTCTGTAGGTGGCTACACCAACATAGAGGAAAGTTACCATCTGAACATGATAGGTCTAATGCCTGTCGGAAATAAGAGACCATAAAAGACCTCTATATCGAGGGAACGTTTTATCATAGCCCATCACAACCGCTCCAACGTAGGATGCTTATAAGCCTATTACCCCAAATTGTAGAACTAAATTAAATAGTATTTCTAAATAACATCTTCTGCCTCTCACTGTGCTTCCATAAATGACACGCCCACTTTTTTAGGGAGAGGAAGATCTAGTACAACAAGTTTTAAGATTCATTCTACACGTTTTACAAACAGTTTTTGTTTTAAAAAATAAATAAATCATAATCACATTGGTAAATACGTCCCCCTTTTTGATTCTCATATTTTCGACTGATATGATCACTATGAATGAAATAAGATAACTTTCGATTAAAACTAAAGAAAGCCGGCTTTTAGACTTAAGCAATAGATGTCAGTTTAGTCCTGTTACAAAATGCCTCTACCCTATGTTTTTCTGTCCAATCTGGTCTAAATTAGGTGAAGTTTTAATGGTGAAAAGTCATCTGCCTTATACTACTCCTTTTCGTATCACTAAACGCGATTTATGGTGTTATTAGCCATAAAATGTCCAATCTGAAGGGTCTTTAAACGTCAGTACTATACGTCCATGTTTTGGTCTTGTCCATAGGAAGCTCCAAACTGGGAGGCAGTAAAAAATAAATCGGTGGTGTGGTTGCAATGCTGGCATTTGAGTTTCGCTATCATAGTTACTGCCAGAAGAAATGTTTGACCTGCGAGCAGAATCTTACATTTGCTAATAATAATGCCTGCGAACTTGTGGTACACCTTTGAAACAGTGAAGTGTCTGGGGCTGTTCTGATAGCAAGGAGAATAATCAAGAAGCATTTTTGCGACTCAAAGCCTAAAAGAGTTCAAATTGAACCTTCTTCACACTCCATCTTCAGTTGGAACTCCTATGAGTCAGCGATGATGCCAAAAGTCAATATACGCCAGACTTTCCTGACCAGATTCGTAGGAACTAGTTACTAATGGCCAAACTGAGATCTTTTTCTCTACATAGGGGTCAAACTCGATACACGGATCGTATCCATCGTAAGTATCAGAGTATTTCAGAAGGACTACAACTATCTTCATTGACATAACGATGAAGGCTCCTGGCACTCATTTAAAAGATTTTATGAGATTCGAAATATTTTCTTCAAAGTTTACGAAATATCCCGCAATGGACAAATCCCTTACGAAACTCATTGACCCGGTAATCTCTTCAGGCCTGCCAATGTCAGCTGAGCTCTAAAGACTAATGTTATCAAATAGAAGGCTGCCTTATTTGAATGAGGTATGTATCGTCTTTTCCCAGCACATCTCCAAATATGGTCGATGAAGAAAAGAAAAACCTTCCACCTTCGCCTGTAGCCTTTACAAAACCGACCCATGGAATGGGAAACGTGGTAGAAGATTAATAGGCTCCTTACAGTAAGTAAATCACTTTCGGTACAAGCAATTTGTTTCCCCTATAAGAAGCAGTAGTACTACTACCATGTGTCCGAGTCAAGTCAATTCCAAATTCTACTCGACAATATGTACAAACATACTAGTTAATGCATTTCATCTTATGCAACACAAAAAACAAAAAGAAACAACTTCACAAATTTATCTTCCGCATCGTTTTACTTGGTCGTTTCAACCGGGACTACCGAAACTAACCAAACAACAGCCACTTATTTGGTCACATTCTACGATACGACCACTTCCACACGACCACCTGCCAGTCTTAATCCCCATTCGCATAAGGCTACTTGTGCAGCATCACATCAGGCAAAAAAGAAAACCTAAAGAAAGCAGCAAAAAGCCCAGAAGTAAGGTATACCGAGAACGCATACAAAAAAAATGCCTAAAATAAGCCAGAAAGGGTTGTTGGTTAAAACGAGGTACGAGTATGTATGTACGTGTTATCGGTTTCCTTTTACGTAACTTAAACGGGTAATTTCGATAAATGAACTAACAGTAACGAGATAACTACTGTTAGTACAAATGCGAAGCGTTAAGAGAGGAGACAGCCATTAAAAACAAGAAAACGGAAGACAAGAAAAATGGGGCCGTATGAACGATGCACTAGCAATATTTTGGATTCAAACTTTTACGTCTTGGGATGTGGACCAAACTTTTACTCTTCGTTAAGCCAGCCGCAGGTGTTAACCACATGAATTTATTGGGATCAGAGACTGAGTATGATAATTGGTAGCAGTTAGTCGTAACAATGATGAAGTATACACACAGGAAGGGGTTAAATAAAGTTTCCAATGTGAATTGGCCTTTATTATTAAAAATGGCCGAATATGTCAGAAGAATTTTGACAGTTATATGCTGAAGTTGGCAACAGTACATTCTTTGGTACTTAAGGAGTTACCCTACCTTGAAGTAAATATCAACTCCGTGAATGACACCTTACTGGAGATTCGCTGAAGACTTACCCTAGGAAACCGCAGCTACTTCGGTTTGGCGAAAGATATAGTTTCCGAACGCCTATCTCGACGTCGAAATGCATGCTCTACACAACAGTGATCTTGTCAGTTCTGTTATATGAAGCCGAGTGTTGGACGATAAGTATAAGAGTAGAGCATTTTTTTGGATAATTTCGAGAGAAATTATTCTTCGAATTTTCGGTTCCACAGCCCTCAGGTTCGAGAAGGCAAGGAAGACCGTACCTCCGTTTAAATGACCAAGCTATCGCGGATGCCAGAGCGCTTGGTGTGAACAACTGGAAGCAGCGTGCCCGGGATCGAAGGGTGTGGATGGGTGCTGTGTCTCAGACAGAGACTCTTCACGGATAGGGAGCTCGTAAAGTAAGTATAGGCTTAAGTTTCAGCAAACTGACCCATGGACTGACCTTATCCATATTTTTGCAAAAATCTCCAAGATAATCGCAATTAAAATGAAAGAGTTGGATACAAGAAATGGTGGTACGGTCCATGGTTTGTGAAAAAAAATCAAGATATTGATTGAGATGGACAATTGGACACTCCAAGCCTATACCCAAATCGTTCGAAAAATATTCCCTTTCTTACAACGTGTTGTGCACATCGGCAAAAGGAGTCTTATCATGGATTGGAGGTTTTACAGTGAGAGAATAAAATGTTTTTCAAGCAATACTGGGTTTAGTACTCTCTCCAGTATTGTTTCTTTCATTCTTGCCGGACGATACGATACTTCTGACTTAGCGTAATTCGGCATCGGGTATAAGTTTCCATGTACGAGGAGAGTGGATTGACTATTTAACGTTCAATCCTAGCCTGTAGATTCGTAAAGACAAAAAGACTAAACGCTCTGCATAGTGAGGAGGTGAATGTAGATTCTATAAAGTTTGATCTTAACAACTGGAAATATTGTGTCTAAGGTCGTTGAGAACCAAACGCCATGATGTCTCAGGCAGAAACTTTTGCAAATCACGGAGACTTTGTGAATAAAGACATTTTCAGTCATTTCAGTAGAAAAGTCATTTTTCAGATATTCAAACACTTTTGGGTTGACAAGCTTTGGAGGAGAAGATTCATGGATAAACTCTACAGTTGTTTAACGAAATTGATCTTTTAAAAAAACTGAGATGAAGCAGCTGCAATCCAAAATACATGTAACGATTCTTTGAATTGCGTTTACAAGAGGAACCTTAACCGGGTTGGAGTCGGTAAGGCTCAATGGTTGAACACCATGTTCACCACCGTGACATATACCGCCATCTAAGTAAGTAAGTAAGTAAGTATAAGAAGGAACTTTACTGATATAAGTATCCCAATGATACTAAATCCCTGTTTACCTAGAGTTAGAAGTATCTCAGTACTGTTGATAGTACTCAACCTTGGTATATCGAGCATTTTGATACCCCAGCTCAGCATGGATAAATCTGCTTTAAGACATAAACTGAAAATAACAATAAGCAGACCTTTCGTATATTATGTGTCCTCCGCCGTTTTAAACTCACCCACAGTCGGTGAATGCATACAGCTGTGATGTGCCATCGTGATCCATCGAAGTAGTTTTTAACCAATCTAAGTTCAACATTTTCATTTTGCATCTGTTGCATCGATAACCAAATCCAGTTTTGTAAAATTCGAAAGTCTTTTATCTTCACTGGTTCACAGTCGTTTGTGTGCCGACCGTTTGCAACAACCACTGACTACGAATGCAATATCTCATTATCGAAAATCAAAATCTGCACAAGCAACTTTCTCACCCAGTGTGTTCGGTGAAAATAAAATAAAAAAAAAAGAGTCAACAACATCGTTATAACATTTCCTATTCTGCTTTTGGATTTTGAAATTAAAGTAAACCACTTCGCTGTTGAATTCTTGCAGATATCAACATCGTTAACGTACACTTTTTCACACTCAATCCAACTGCAATGGAGTTTGTTCGATTGTGCAGATGCCCCAATTACTTGCGAGTTCTCTGACCAGGTTTAGCTTTTTCCTCCATCCTCTGTACAACTCTACTTCCTTCATCTCGAATGTATGTACGTACTGTCAGCCAACAGGCATTCAATTGGAATTCCCCATTTAGCCACCGGTTGGCAGCTACGAACATGCCCCCTCACTACCATTGCCGCACAACCCCAATGGCAGCAGATACGGGTGGTATCTGAATGAAATTAAGCTGCACACACATGCTTATGTGTATGTAGGTGCAACGACTGCATACTGTGCAGTTTACTGCCATCGACATTGTTGGGTTTGCTTGCGTCAACCAGGAATTGTCGTCTCTTTGAACGGTTCGAAGAGGACTTAAACTCCGACCAGGCCTTTTCTGTTTTTGTTTTTTGTTTGTTGCAACTCATTGCGTTTTGCCTTGGATATAAATTCAAACTGTTCAACCTGTAATCTGATTATTTTTCACCTACTTTGTGTAACAACTTCTGTGCGGATTCGGTGAGTGAGAAATTCACACAACGGAACTCCTTATTCCCATTTCTTTGAACACTTACTTCCACCCTGGGATTTGTGAGTTAGTGACTGACTTGCCTGAATGTTGTTTAACTTGTACGGGAACAAGGCTTTAAATTAGTTTTTTTTTTCTATTTGTATCTTACTTCCCTCGAAGACAATTTATTCACTTATGTCGCTTCCCATTGGGCAAAACGAATTGCGACACAAAAACACTTCTAAATATGTTCCATTGACTGTTTAAAAAGTGCCTCTAGCTTCCCAACTTTAAATTGTAGTCCAAAAGTAGTGAATTCTTGGATGGAACCATTGAAAATGACATTCGAATGCTGGTCACATTCGAAAAGTTCGTAATGTGACACTATCAGCTGTCAAAAATTGATCCGCAAAAAGCCAAAAATTTAAGTACAAATATAACCTAAAATTGGAACACTTAAGAGCCACGACTTAGCGACCGGTGGCGAATGCAAATATTCGCAGATTTTGACATTTCGTTCACAGCGACTTTTTCTGGTCGCAGAAATCTGCGAATTTTACTTGTCATTACCGACTATGAAACACAAAGCAAACGAATTGTCAGGTTAAACTCTTGCTAATATTTTGGAGGTAATGCGGATTACGTCCTACATTGTGTGGAATGCGAATAAACTTTGACAGTTCCCAAAAACCATTCGCCTATTCGCGGACTCGCAGATCGCTTTGACCAGAAAAAAAGTGGCTGTGAATGAAATGTCAAAATCTACGAACATTCGCTCATTCGCATTCGCAGGTCGGCAAACTATGGATGGATCTGATTCGATCTCAGTAACTTTTTTTCTAGTCACAGTAATCTGGAAATTTTGTTTGTCATAGCTAGGTTGGTAAGTAGGTAGGTAGTGCAGTGTTATGAGACCATCATACACTATTGTACACTATAGTAAGACCATGGCGATCCTTAGAGAACCATTACAGTGATAAACCTAAACCTAAGCCATCCCTCCATGCATTTGATATTCTTGCCAAACTTTACTATTTTCTTGATTTGGTTCGCAGACCCAACTTCCTCTAAACTGTCCAGCGTTTAAGTCTACTCAGAGACCTAGGGCCCGGAATACACAGAGTAGATGTATGATATCCTTCAAGATAATCATGGCATGCCTCCTCAGAAAGTAATAGTTTACAGAATAAAGACCCCAAAGTCTTAGACACCCTATGACCTAATAAATTGAACCATTTTAGGGTCAGCCATGTTAAAGAATCTCTTTAGAGTAATCCTCTTCCTCTTAGGCACATACATAGGTAGATCAGTGATTTTACACCTCTAACTGCGTTGCTTTATGGAAGCTTTGTCCTTTCATTTCTCTCATATCGCAATGTCATGGTACCCAGCATAACCTGAATACATAATGTCCTGAGCATTGTGCGACAATTCCTGACTCTTTCATATTTAGCGATGTTGGATTCTAGCCTCTTAAGTGCACCCTGACTTAAAATACATGATCCTATCCCTAGTGATTCCGCAGCTCTAAGCATGGCTAGAACCTTTCCTTGAAATATACTGCATGTGGTCAGGAGTCTCAGAGCTACTTGCAGGTCTATTATATTTTTTGAAGATAATATCGGTCAAGTGGCCATTGCACTCTTGTCGGATATTTTCTTTGAGAGCTTTCAGAGTCTGTTGCTTGTTTTTATAGACCAGTGACTTAAAAAAACCCAAAAGAAAAAAGCCTTGGGCCGACCTGTTCAAATTGCCAAAACGAGACCCAGAAATGAATCCTTGAAAATGTCCATTGACCAGCAAGTTGTGTTTGCAGTTGCACCGTCCTGTTGGAACCAACAGATTGAAAATCACATTTTTTTGGATGTGAAACCTAAGACCGCATAAAATCCATTCGAAGCTGGGAAACGTAGAAAAGAGCTAGTAGGCCAACTCTACAACCTTAACAAGAACTAAACTTAAAAATCATCTCAGGAAACTTTGTATAGAAGGCGACAAGCCCTGCAGAATCTGGATGTAACCTGAAGGTACACCTTCTCATGGAATTTGAAGCACTAACTTACAGAAGAAGAAACCGCCTGGAGGTCTTTCTTTCAGAAACTGTTCTGCTTTCACTAAGCCACTCAAGATATTCCAATTCCTCAAAGCTGGAATCGGAGAACGTGCTTTGAATCGTATGTGCAGTACTTTAAGATTCCTAGCTCAAGTCCTTAGTAAAGAAGATCATTGAATATCTTCAGCAAGAGTTAGAACAGGGTGACTCTCTGACTGTATGAATGCCAAGTATAGTCAAGATACCGAAGGATAGAAAGTTTATCCATAGGAACATAGGAGAAATCGCATAAAATCATCCAGCAATCCAAACAAAAAAAAACGTCCACTTATTTAATCAATTATAGATCCAGACTAGGTCAGCTATATTCTCCACAAAAATAGAAAAATAAATCAGTGTCCATCTGCAGAAGATACGCTGAAGTCCAAACGATTTCCGTGATTCCATTACAGATTTGCACCGAAGATACGTTTCAGATTCTTCACCAATATTTGAGTAATGAACGCATACTTGCCAGCATGTCTTCCCACTCCTTGTTAGAAATAAACAATTCAACTGCAGCCTCGATCGCACTTCGAGGATCTTTCAAAGCCATCACACCGCCAACATAATGTTACCGTGCGCCCAGCTTCATGGGGAAGTCAGCCACGTCGTCGTTGTAGTCGTAGCCGGAGTCATAGTCGTCGCCACGGTCGTTGTCCATAGTGCGAGCAAATAAATCGCGGTCCATTAGCATAAAAAAATAGACACTTCCGCAATTGAATTGATTTATTTGAAAACGTGTTGGATACACGTTATTAGCGTGCTGCGGTGGAATCAATAGCCGAAAGGTGTGTGTGCACGCGTTGTGTTGATTCTGGAGCGACAGTGCAAAAAGGTAAAAGGTAGTCTTTTACAGGCAACATAAATCTTGCGGTGTATAGGCATGTCACATGGATATTTTGTTGCGCTGGGATAAGCTACCTCTTGTTGGCTTGGTTTAACGGCTGCCGAGGTGTACATCACTTTTGCCCACTATGCTGTATCTCATGGTTTGGTCGTAAATAGAAATTTAGTTACACGGTAATTACAAGGCTACCACATGTTAAACATAGATCTGTACTGCCACGACCGTACGCACACAGTATAGTTCTGAGATACTAAGATAGAAGCGACTACTATTTTACAGAATCTCGATGGAGTCCCAGAGTCGTGTTTGAAGTATTTTCACCACACAGCAAGGCAATTTATGATCGTGCTGATAGTGACAAGGCTTGAACGCTCCCTCCACCACAAAGTAGTAGCTTTCAACAAAGTGTGTGACTAGCACTGGATCTACAAAACATAGACCCAGTAATCCCAGACTTGGCTAAAGACGAGACATATCAGCTTAGAAATGGGTGACTGCCAAGTGTAGGCACTGGGCTCACGAGGCACCTCGGAAGGTGTGAACTTGGGACGTACTTATACTTGACCATAGCTTACCAGGAAAGAAAACACGTCACAAAGGATAAGAAAGGCATTCGTTGCCTTCCACACATGAGGCAAAATTTTTGGCCAGAGATGGGGGCCCTTGACCGCCGTCATTCACTAAATAATATACACAGCCGTTCGTTAGACCCTTTCTATCTTAGGATCACGTACTTCAAAAAACAAACCAGGATAGAAAGAGTAACCTGTACAGGAACTAGCAGTGACATGAAAAGTACACCGACTGTAGCCATTGAAACCATACAAGCACTGATCCCATTGGACCTGAACCAAAAGAAAACAGCTGCAGCCTACACTGGGCACTGAACATGACCTGGCAATGGTGGTTGCCTTTGATCTAACGCCCCTAACTCTTGGTTAATCCAACGTAGAGCAAGCCTTTGTGAGACTGGCTGATAAGACATAGAGCAGACTCTCATTTTGTCGTGTCTCTAACAATGCCAAAACCAAGCAAATCTTAACGCTTAACAGACGAAACTTAGCACTCCTTACGGGGATCATCATCAGCCACAACCTCATGGCAGTCCACCGAAGCAGAATGCCCCTGGCCACTAATGACCCCTACCTCGACTGTAGGGACACAGATGAAATAGTACATCTCACTTACTATGCGGATACCCACGGCAGTGGTTCCCGACGGATTCATTGGCGAACAAAGTGCCGAGAGCATGTGCACTACTTACCCACCTTCCTACGATACGAATGAAATCAAAGAACCGACAAAAAATCGACTCTTTTTCTGACCTGCTGACTCCTAATAACTCGGTGTGTCGGAAGAACCAGATTAGAAAAGTCGATGAAACGAAATTTGGTAGCATATTGAAGCAAACTACTTAGCATAACGTACGACTTCTACCCAGGGCAGTGTGCTCTCTCCTCTGCCTTAGAACCTAGTCGTAAAGGAATTCCTCCTAATCCTAGGACACAGCTCCTGCTGTTTCGGGCAAGGACTTCAATACGCTCTGGGATCTCTTGTTCTATAAATAGACTAAGGGATGTGTGCCTCTTACCCAACTCAACTCAGCCGTACACAAAGGTCGGTTTGGCTTTGCATAAGAGGAAAACTAAGAACCACCACGACAGCGACTCTGTACATGCTGTTTCATTTTCCGCCTTTGAACATCAAGCAAGTGACAGCCTGTGCAGCTACTTGTTTGACGGCTACATTTCAGTGGCCTTGTCTCAGGCCAGAACGTATTTCTATTCTTAACAATCTTGAATTTCGTAGTTTGACTTCTGTTCAATTAAAACTTTGATTCACGCATCCTCTCAAGACTCAATTGCGGGGATGACTTGTGGCTACGGATCCGTATCCTTCTACACGGATGAATCATAACAGAGACAGGAGTAAACATAAATATCTCCTCCCGCCTTTCTAATAATTGTTGTTGTATGTATTTCAGGCGGAGATCATAGCGATCAAGAAGGCCTTATCGTGGTTGAAAAATAGTGTGATATCTTATCGGGATATAAAAACTTATACGGAAAGCCAAGTCACGATCAAATTCTTGGATCCTTCCCCATTCAACTCACGAGCACGTCAAGCAAGGAGCAATCTTATCAACCAAGATAATTCTCGAATCACAGTCCATGGACTTAAGTTGGCCGATCCACAATCGTATAGCAAACCAAAAGCATCGTCGAAAATGGACGGAGTATCACAAGCGGAGGGAAGGATATTCACAGATTTGCCTATTCGCTATATGGCTAACAACATAAAGTAATTACAATTCTCATCCATATCATACAAAAAAAATACTTCTTACCACTTTGCCTGAAATGAAGTTCGCACCAGTCAGTCAACGCTTCGCACTTACCTAGAAATAAAAAAATAAATAAAAATATTATTACCAATCATGTAACAGTTTCTAAGGCACATAATATACAGTAAATCAATTTTTAAACAACCACCAACCATTCAAAATATCAGATGGACTACATTCCATCATGTTTAGTACAAAGCGGACGACCATGTAAGATTGGATCGGTGGTGAGACTACTCCTTAAAGGCAAACGCTGGAGTCCCTCAGGGCTCCCTGCTTTCACCATTACTAGTTCTCTTTGGTATTAATGAGATAAATAGAGTTCTTAGTACATAAACTAGATAGCGATTTGAGTAGGATTCAGTATGTTTATATATTACAGGGGCCATCCCACTGTTGGCTCCTAGATTAGCCACTGACAAGCCTATTGGGATTTTCTCCGAAGTTAGAGCTCTCTTATGATACCCGAGTTCGTGATGATTTCAAATAGATTTGTAAGTGAGGTAGCAGCTACTCCTATATGTTTGTATCTTCTGCTTCAAGATTTCATTATCATTAGACTACAGAGTCAAACAGTCATGAGGTGCTTTTGCCTTGACAGTGTCCAGTGAGGTGTCCTGTGACTATACGAATGTGACGTCTTCTAGTTAAGCCTAAGAGTTATTTCGTTCGATGCAGATCATATTCTGGCTAGTATGTCTGTAATCTGTGTTTGCTGTGTGTTGGCTAATGATATGGATACTATAGAAGACCGTCCCATACTCATAGATACTCTGAATAAAATTATAAGTCCCTATCTGCTCCGCTGAGAGATGGTTTTAGGGGGAATCTTCCCTCATAGTTAATTTTTCAAGCAAAATCTGAAGCTCACTTCACATCAGATGGACTTATCGTATGTGGGTTAAATTTTGGGCTGTGGAAATCATTAGTATATTTATCCTTAAAGATACAAATAAAGGAGCTGTTACCGTCAATAGAGAGCGGTATTAATGGCCTCAAATGAAAGAAACAGACACAGATGATCTTTATTTTCAACAGGATGGAGTTACGACTCACACACAACACGTGAACCCCTTGAGCTATTGTGGTCTAAATTTCCAGGTTAATTGGTGACATAAACTGTCCACCTAGGTCATGCGATTTACCTTCATTAAATTACTTTCTTTGGGGTTTTTTGAAAAGTCTGTGTGAATAAGGCAACAACATTAGGGCCGAACTTGATGAACTAAATGCGGTAATGAGTTTGCGAGTCCATGAAAGTGATGATGTTCGTATGAGAGCCTGTGAAGCCTAATTGGTAAGGGCCATATTTTTCAATGGTTTTATTTAAAAAAAACACATATCTAGGCGTTACTTTTGAAACACCCTCTACATGACAGAAATCACTGCTGACACAAACCAAAGTCACCCACTCTCCGATCGCCCGCCCCGTATTAGCAAGCATATCATGCGACATACAATAATTTCTGCAATCACTCTTCACTCCAACCAATTTCACAAATATTCCATCAATTTATTCCGAGCCGGGCATCAATCAATCGCTCAACCTATAAGTTGCATACAAATTAGTTAAGCGATTTTATTTCGATTGGGGCGCCCCTCCATGTGCGCCTTGTCCTCCTCCTATTTCACATTAATCATCGTTTCTCGCTTGAGAGTAGATTTCGTTGGCACTACCTTCGCGCTGTGTGTCCTTTTTCCTAACCAAACCCCCAGTTTTTTTTTTTTCGTGGTGATTTAAACCGCGCCGTTTCATGCTCATCCCCGCCCACCTAATAAGTTCAGGTTTTTTTTTTTTTTTGTATTCCTTTCCCTATCCCTAAGGTTTGGGGTTTTTTTGTTTGGGGAGGGAAGTTCGTCTGCCTATTACCTGTCAATAATTTGTCACGCATCATGGCAACACGATTGTCACACGGTGTGTCGCACGAAATTCGTTTCGATTACCAAGGCGGGAGAATGCCGCACCGCGCCGTGCAAAGGTAGCTAAAAACACACCAATCACTCAACAGAGACCGACCGACTCTTCGTGTTTCGTTACGTTTGGCTAGTTAGTCAGTCAGTCAGTCAATCAACGCAGACAGATTTGAATATTTATGGACACTGATGTCGGAGGAACATGTTGTCGATTGAAGCGACGCGCGGAGTGGGGGAGTGGACTGTCAATTGGACGGACACTGAACGATACGCTGTGGTTCTTCTGATAGAAATCATGTAGCCGTCGAGAGGAGGTCTATGGGAAAGAATGCACCCGGCGGCGCCGCCGATGGCAATCAGTCTCTCTTGCTACAATACAAAAGAGAGAGAGAGATGAGAGAGAGAGAGAGAGGGAAAAAAAACTCATCCTTTTGTCACTGAATGCATTAATATTCCAGAAGCGAGTCTGACATTTAATCGAATCGTGGAATAAAGTTATGAATTTGTCATCGCTACCAGACGAGAACTAATAATTTATGTTATTAACTTTGGAGTATTTGGCTAAATGGTTTCGGTGACATTTATGTCACGACATTCGTGAATAAGAATAATAATAACTGTAAGTGTGTGAAAAGGAGTTTGTTTCTACACTTAAAATTGTTGCCTCATTTGTTATGCAGTGGCAGATACAATCGGAATACTTATGTTAACAGCCCTTGAGGTGTAATTGGGAAATTAAATTAACGTTTGGGAACTTAACGCGGCTCCATGACTGGGGGAGGGTCTTATACATTAGATTTAATCCAGACTTAAGGGTGGGGTCTCATACTATATAGTGGAAACAGCTCCGTCCACTTGGTCAAAAACTGCGGATAATTCTTTGAAACCCAAATTCTTTTCGGTAACTTTTGTGCCTCCAGCGGAAGGATGCTGAACAGGCCTAAAATCTAAAGGATCTATAGCAATGTTCAGTGACAATTGACCGATGCAATGGCGGTGAATAAACCAACATCAAACGTGGAGTCCCACAAAGCTCTACTGCTATTGAAAAATGGCACAGCTCATGGATTTCGCAAAAAATATTGCCTGTTCCAAAGCGATGGAACGCACTAGAAACCTTAACTTCTTAAACTTAACGTATTTGAATCAAAACTATTCAAGTACCAGAGGGTAGGTTCGGTTAGGTTATGTAAGGTAAGATAGCTACGCTGGCGAGAGTCAAGATACACTTAGACCAAGAGAAGGTCGATTGCCATACCACACATTTGGTAGACCGGAAGGCTGACAGGCACAAAGAAAGCCTTTTTCAATGACAGAAGAGAAGACACAGTTTCTATACATTTTAGGATACTATACATTGTTAAGTGGGAAAATATAAACCTAAGGAACCTTCATCAATTCTTTGGGGAATTTTTAAATTTCTGCTGTAATACGTTTTTCTTCGTTTAGGATACAAGCACACACAAAGTGGTGAGCCATTGGTAGCACCAAACATAGCTATAATAGCAGCTAAAGAGAGGATCATTCAAACTAAAATCCAAATACTGGCCAAGTTATTCAAAAGTAATTCGGGACAAAACAGACTATAATACGACAGACGTGTACGATTTTATAAACCATGCTGTGGAAGCCCCTGGCATCAGTCAGTGAGGTTATAGAGTTGGAAAAACCCAGACGTATGTATATTTTATTCATCCTTCAGACAGGGCGCCAAACTGAAGCAGTTCTTACAACACCAATCACAGAATGTAAGAATATAATGAATATTATGTGAGGGGTACCTCAAGTGTCGGAACTAGGACCGCTACTGTATATGTTTAAATTAAGTGAAGGTTTGTGTGACTTAGAACGAATAAATGTTCATTAGATGCCGTGAATCAGAGCATTCGTTTACCCAAGACTAATTAAATCAACTGGTCTTTCAGTAAAGTGAAGGAGGCTCGTGATCCCTAGTCACACCCCCCTAGGTTGTCAAAAAAGGGACCTTCTGCGGCAGTCATGCGAAAGGTAAGTTGGCGTAGTGAGAAGTGAATGAACACGAATTCAGGGATTTGGTTACCTCTTGATTGTCAGTGTAAATGCATTAGAAACGCTTTATTTTAGGTTTGATTGGGATTAAGTTTGAGTAGGATTATTATACATCCGCTCTAACCTTACCTGTGGCTCAAGTGGTTAGTGCATTGGACTACGGAGCAAGGAGTTAAAGGTTCAATCCCTAGACAACTAAAATTTCTTTCAGGATCTGATATCTTGTGAACATCTGACAAACATCCGAGAGTACAACTGTCATGAAAAAGTTTCTCTATTTGCATACTTTTTTCTAACCTAACCTAAAGCAGCCTGCAAATGAAAAGTCGTGGACGCGATACATACATAAGTTTGACTCTATAAGACTCTGCAGAACTCTACAAAAGTCTAGATTTGGGTAGTAATTTATAGAAAAGCAGACTACCAACCGTAGCGTGGTTAATACCAAAATGCGTCCAGAATTCATTTCAAGAAACACAATCTTATCACCAAACACTACACAAAGAGCCAACAAAAAACGAAATGAAAACACTTAAAACTGGTTACACCTGAGTGCATTGGCAAAAAGAAAGTCGCCCAGCAATGGAAGTGCATTCGCCCATGTCCGTCCACCATTCGAAAGACAAATGAGATACATAAATGTTTTCGGTGGATACTCTAACCTAACCTACTTCAGCAGAGAACGGAAAGAAAGAAGGAAAAAATTGCGCTCTAATGCGAGTCAACATGTTATGAGGGTCATTTCCTCAACACAGTTTGACTACAATTTCTATCTCCGCTGTTAGATACATGTATCGGATGACTCTGATGGCTTGGGCCACCATTAAGCCAAACCATGGCTGTTCTGGAGTACATAACACGTTCAATGGAGGGGCAACATATAACAATAGTGCCGGGTTACAACTTTTAGCCAATTTCTCTTCTTTGTGCGAATAAAATGAAAATGCTTGGCCAGGAATAATGGCGCATGGTTTCAATTTGTGAAAAGATTGGTCATGGTTCTTTGTTTAGTGTTGTTGTAATTATAAGTATTTTTGTACACGAACTGTGTGAGCCGATGCGAGAGTGTAAAACGAGTATGAAATGGTTAGGTACGTAGGAACTGAGAATGAATGATCCAACAACGAGTCCAGATTAATGTGCCCAATGCAATTGTTACCCCATTATTCCCGAACCTAAGTTATGAGCCCTATTTGCAGAGAAAGCCGTCACAACACATGCCAAATATTGTAGAGCGCCCCAGCATTGAATAGCAGTAAAACCAAACATTTACCTCGGCCTAATAGATGTGCTGCATACAGCATTTCACGAAAATGATGCATCGGATGATGATGATGATATAGCTGGGGAGGATGATGATGATGCAATAGGGTTAACGACTGTGCCAAATTGGCAGCAGTCATTGCACCACCAGCAGCAGCAGGAACACTACTCGTACTACCACCGAACGAAATGTCTCCTGCTCCTGCGCCTCTTCGTGCCAGTTGGAAGTCATCAATTCCCATACCATCCACAGCATTCCTAGGTATACTACCCATACCTCCTGGTGAGGGATACGCCAACAACGACGGAGTTGATGACAAAGTTGACAGCAATGATGGTGCGGACAGGACACTTGCTGTTGGAGATAATGACGATACGGACGACAGTGTTTCGCATGTACTGCTCCCGTTGCTGCCGACACTTGAACTGCGCTGAGGTGGCGTTTTGTAACTGGTGCTTCTGTCGTTGCAGTAATTGCTCAGTAAACGGCTTGAGCGGGCATCCGTGTTAACTCTATCGTCGTTGTTTTTTGTCAATGTTACTGCTGCTCCTGGCATTCCGTGGATGATAGCTGAAGTGGTTTTGGATTTTGATTTGATCGCATTTGTCGGTGCTTGCCGATGGTAGGAGGATTCGAAATTTTCACAGATTTCACAGCAGAATTTCATTTTTCCGCCGGGAAAAGTCCAAAAGTCTGAACTGTGGTGTAGGTCTTAAGCGGCAAGTAGGGGGAAGTTTTCAGATACGTTTTGCTTTTCAATCGTAGTGACAACAGGGAGACAATCTACAAGAAGAAACGCAAAACATGACAGCGATGTTATGAGAAAGGATTTATTTTTTTAGATCTAGGCGTGGAAATAACGGTTCGATGACTTTGATGTGTCGAGAAACGAAGACTTAAAAAAATATTCAAGATCCTGACTTAGAAATAAATTTTTATACGTAGGTACCAGCGTTAGATACACCGTATATTCAAAGTCTTTCATTTAAAGTCGTAGCCTCGCTACTCAAGGCGTTGTTAAAGGCCAAATCGCTATGATTAGTCCTGACAAACTTAGGAAAATCTAGAAAGTGCAACGGTTGCCCGTTTCGATAAGTTCAACCAAATTGTAGTCCCTTCGTTGAGTCACAGTTTTCACAAAAAACCTTCTCATCTAAAGGAGAAACTACTGAGATGCACGGTCTAGAGCCGATTAAGACGTTGATCTAATGATCAGTAGATCTGTGGAGTTTAAGTTCAGTAAGCACGAAGCCTAATGTAGGCAGCTTAATGGAACCCAAAGCAAATCTAAAAAATAGACCTTCTTCTTGCAATCCTATATTCAAAAAAGCAGCGGTGTAAGAAGCCAACCTTGTGGTAACCCACTTTGTACGTATTGATATACATATGTACTTAGAAATTCCACCATCTAAGCTATGGAGGACTTCGGCAGTCTTCGGAGTGTCGTCAGTCATCCTAAGGTCGTTAAAGTTGAGAGTAATGATCGGGCGACTGATCTACAGTTTGGTGATGATTCACAGTGATTATGCGGTCAACAGACCGTCTTCAGTTCAGTGGATAAGTTTGGCAATGCCTGAAAGATATACCTTGGTATCTGTGTTACTAGGGAGACCTGTTAGGCTTCGAGAGTTTGTGAGTTCAGAACCGCGTTGTTGATTCAAAGTACATTTCTTAAGTTGTTTCTCATTCTAAATCAGCATCACGATGTTGCTTCTCACTTTTGTAAAACTTTAGATAGCTATAAAGAAATGTAAGTAGACGAAGGGTTTGAGCTTGCTAAGCTCATGGGGCTTTCAACGAATTTGCCGACTTAATCAGATCATTTTCAGATTTGTTGGTCGGTTCATCATATTATTCGATTGCTATCCATTGACAACCATATTCTATTTTGAGTATTGAATTAACAGGTCCTTCACTTTGTGCGAATAGTACGTATCTACGGGCATAAGAATTCAAAAGAAGCAAGATTTGTTGAATGACATTAGTTTATCAATCCATAATTACCACCGCCCTTGTATCCATCATCATACTCATCAAAGATGTATAACCTTACATCAAACACAAAGTGGAACCAAAGGAAAGGAACTTCATTGGCCTTAGTCTCTGCGCCGCCGTTTCAACCTACGTAGGAGGTAAAGTGTCCAAAAGGGGATTCCCACGCAATCTCACAGACTGCTTGAGCGCTGTCTGCGGTAAGTAATTTGTGGTCACACGTTGTAGGTTTTTCTTGTCGTAGTTAGCTGTTCGAGAGCCCTACTGAGTGTGTTTCGGTATCAGACGCACTACAGTCGCACTACAGACGCATAGATCGATGTGGAATCAGGGACCAATACTGGATGACAGCCACTAGGTGGGGCGTGGGTATTTTTGTTAACAAATCCTATGATTTGAATGCCATGCAGTTTGCAACTAACCAAATGCCTTGGACAGCTGTTAGGAGTCTATAGTTTGTAGTCCCCTCATCGGACTATTAATTTCGAACCCTACCAGGACCTTATAGGTCACTTCAAATGGCCAAAGTTTAAATGGTCAATTTTCAGCTCCATCAAAACCCACATAAAATTTATCTTCAATTCGAAAAGTTTCGCTATACACTCTCTTGTTTCTTTACATCATTTAACTATCCCCCCTCCGTCCTAAATGAAAAGTACATCATTTGAGATGAAATTCTTCTTCATTCAGTTTGCCAAGAATTAATTTTTCTCATCAAAAAATATTCCGGTTAATGCCAGAGTTCTTGGTAAGTTATTCATTTAAAAAAAAATAAGATACATAACTGAAGCCACGGACGAATTGTAAACAAAAGACTATTTCTTGGATTTTTTTTTTGAAACTTTTTTCGCAAAAGCATAACAAATTGAAAAGTGAGGATGTGATTGCGAAAAGAATGAAAACAAAAAGAGAAATAAAAGATACAAAGAAGGAAAAAAAAAAAAGAATCTAACTGGCGGAAAAAATTATCTGAAAAATAAACGTAGGATGAGACGCTATTTCTAGACATCTGGTGGGAAGATTTATTGTTTGGTTGTGGTGATTGCGACTACTTATAGGTTGATGTTGTTGACCTCTTAGAAAGTTAATAGAGCTATTTAAAATGGCGAATTAGGGAGACAAATTGACCCTGGAACGTTAACTTCATTGTTGTACAGGGGTGACGACGAATGTATCTTTTGTGTTTTTACTACCGGAAACAGGAAGAATCATTTTTGAAATTCAATCAAATTTGAGTGAATACCGAGGGCTACTTGAACTTATGTACATTTAGAAGCTTTTCCAATTGAAGAGGTTCACCTGGTACATAGTAACATCTAGTTCAGGCCACAACCCAACGGCGGCCCACCTCAGTGGGATGGGATTCAACGGCTCAGACCTATGCAGAGACTCAGACCTATGGAAGACACGACGCAATTTCTCTGATAATGCCCAAGTCTCAGCAGAATCACCAAAAACCAAACCTAGGAGAAAACATCCTTCTCTACGAACTAGCTAACACGCCTCCTAAAACCCCCTTAAAATTCATGAACCAACAGGAGAACCGCTCTCGTCATGGACTAATGAGTGACAATAGTTTTTCTTTTCATATTTTTCATATATCCCTAACCGGGGAACACTATGGATCCGTTGAGATCCAAGTGAGGCTGTACCCTCCTCATCATATTGAAGTTGATAGTGCATTCTTGCCTACTTGTGCCAAACCTGTCTCATTGCGCACATCTAGTGGAGTATGTATTCTACTTGCTGACACGTAAATTAACAAAATCTGTCAGATACTTCCCGTTGTACGAAGGTTTCAAGGTCCTACCAAATTTCGTTTCACCAATTTTTTCAGCCAACACCTTTATCGGCAGACCGAATGATAAGACAAGGGTTCGTACTGGCTCAAACACATGGCATACGTCTCTGAGTATAACTATGGACGGAGTCTTAAGTTTGACGGAATGCACATGTTTTGAGCAAAGAGTATGTCACGACCTGTATAAGATATCCACAGAGTGATCATAGTTTCACCAATAAAACAAAATACAGTGCAAGACTGGGTCGGACGTACTTGCACCTTAATGCTAATTCAAGTCTTGTTCTAATAAAGTGGGCGTGGCGTTCTACATTTTAGATGGAATTATAATGATAACATTGTACTGACGCTATTTGTGAGATTTCATACTTCTTTCTGTCTTTTTAAAAACAGTCTAAAAAAGTGGGCGTGGCCACACAGAGTTCTGAGGCGAACTCAAGAGAATTTCATTCGAATTTAGCCTCTGAACGTGACCCCACAGACCCATAAATATAACTTTATGCGTCAAGTAGTTGGGCGCCATTTAGCGACACATTTCTCTACTTTCATGTACAATGGCTTCGGGTATAACAATTAAGGAAGCAATAGAGAACGATTTCAACATACACTTGGATTGTTGTATGAGTAGATCCTGGAAGTGGAAAGCATCGGGTTAGATCCTGTCGGAAGATATTCACAACCGTGTGGCTGTTCATGACTATATCAAAAAAAGAGGAGAAAGTCTGCACTTTGGTATGATGGTATGGCACAGCCTATGATCAGCTCTTTAATTGAAACAATATTCAGAGATTTTTTTGTAAGAATGCCACTAGCTTGTGTCTGATATTACTTATTTAAGATGATCTGCAGTTGCTCCTGCGATCATGGCCATTTTCGATTCCCGCTTGAAGAGCAGGCCGTGATTCTAAATTTTCTAAAAACCTTTGTCAGTTCATTCGATAAAGACAAACTCGCCTGTAGTATCAAATATCAAAGTGAAAGAATCTTGTTCGAGTCTACATTTAATTGTAATTTGCTCGGACACCTAATGGAAGGAAACAATGAGCTCAGCTCTTCATGAAATAAGGAAATGCCGACTTCCCTAGTCCAAAGCCGATATGATATGAAAAGCTTCATGTCGCAAGCTATGATAGGCACACCCAGACGAACATGTAACTCCTAGGTAGTGCTCCGAGAATATGCATTTGGAAATAGCTTTTTTGGAATCAAAGTGGTAGAGGTATCTTCTAAAGCTGATGGAACTACTTGCCCTAATTCTGCTAAATTTAGTACCAGCTCACCAAAAATTCCTTTAATTACACTTAATTGTTGTCCACATTTCACGCGTTGTTTTCGTTGTATCTTTTCATCTTATCACCAACATCTGTCATCGTAGTTCATTTTTACCGCCAATTTCAAACTAAACACAATCCATTTACATTCTTCTCACGCAATTCCATCGCCATCGTGTTGCTATACAACAAACCTCAAGCACGCACAAAGGCGCACTCACATCGGCACCACCCCAAATATGGTAATCAGCCCACTTGCCATTCTAAGCAATTTACTCATTAACCCAAACAAGCGAAATATGTATACCTATCCGTCGGGTACAAGAAAACGAAGAAAAAAAATTCAAATTTCAAGAATTTCATTGCAAAGATACGATAGATACTCAAACGAAATTTTCCCCAGACAGGTATTCAAAACTAACAGCCAATTGACACAATGGAACGCTGCTGCACCGCCAGTAGCGGCGAACGGTTTTAATTGCAAATAATTATCGTTTCACCGGCAAAAATGTACACAACGTTCGGGACGCGGCGATAGTGTATTTTATCAAGAAATCAAAAATTATAAGGCGTGCGCGTTCTCGAGTCGCGCGAACAGCCACAATCATCGATCGTCATCTATGGTTGGCTTTGACTTGGTCTTTTTTTTTTTTTGTTGCTTTGCCGATCTCAGTTAGAGCCTAAGTAAACCGAAGTAAGTGCTCGTCATGAATGTTAAGTAGTCGCTGCCGTCAATACACGAATTAGATACGTGCTGTGACTTCCATTTTAGATAGAAGAAACAAAAAAAAAAGATACAAATGTATCTACGGGTTTGTATGTATATTAACACTGTATCTGTGTAGTTAATCGCTTCGACCATCGGCCAATCCCACACTTTTTTTTTTCTTTCCTAAAGAGACACCGCCGCCGACGACGACAACGACGACGATCGACGCGGTTGCATTCGGAATGCGCACGATTCGAAGTTATGTTTCACCATTAAGGGAGAGATGCTTGTATCTCTAACCCATCTGACTGTGGAGTGTGTGGTAGGCCATAACCAACCAGCTAACCAGCCAACTAACTCCAGAACAAGTTGAAGAATAAACTTCTGTGCTGCTGTGCCGTAGGATGTGAAAAGGCATTCCAGCGATTCCTTTCGGTAGCAAATGTTACAAATCGCATTAGACAAAGCCGAACCGAGGTTAAAGAAGAAAAAAGGAAGACACCGAGTCCAAAGGGGACCCCTCTATTGCCAGTGATATATCGCAGTTCGGAAACGCTCTAATTGGATCATCTTGGGCAGTTTTATGAGGTGGTCCCCGCCGCTTGGAGGGTTCTCACTTGACGCTTGACATGATCGTTTATCTTTGGCGTCCTTTCCGTGGGAAGGTATTGGAAAATCGCCAACAGTTTGTTTAGTATTCCGTTTGTTGGACACACTGCGCGTGTAGGAAATTGTCAAACAAGCGAATACATTTAAAATTGAATGAATGAATTAATTTGTGGGACCTTTGGCGTTTTGGCGCCGTTTTATGAGGGGATTTTGGTGCAAAATTGTCTCTGTATCTCTGTATCTTCATCTTTTATGTGTTCTCTGCTCATGAGGTGTTACCGATTGAGTTGTAGATGTGTGATGGAATATTTTATTGGCAACTGGATCAATCATAGCACTACTAAAATCGATAGATTTGCTATGCAGATTGAGGCAAGATTTATCCAAACGTGCCTCTATTTCAGAGGATCGCCATCTAACCAATCGTTCATCCATCGGAAGATATTACGAAGTATCAAGTTCTACGTGATCGGTTTCTAAAAATGCCGTGGCCTACCTCAGGGCTCTGTCGTTTGCCCTTTACTCTTTTCCACAAGCTATTCGACGTTTATTTTAAAAGCAATAAAAACTTTGTCCGATTGTTTTCAGTGGTCGTGGAAGACTATATGTATATTCCAACAAGTAGCTCAGAGCGTCGAAGTTTCGAACTATTGAAGAATCTGATTTAAGAATTTTCGACACGGTCACTTGGCAGTCACCTTGCATTCTAGCTGCACCTTTTATAGTGCATCTAGCGGTCGTCTTCGTAATGTAGATTTGTAGAAGTGTAAGCCCAACGCCGGCTTCTAATGCAGTCTTAGGGCAGCTACACATGATACCTGAAATAGGGCTCACCATCATAGTATGCATCCAACGTATCATTTCTTCGATTTATAGTTCGAGTTCGAGGCACGCTAGGCGGACTTCACATGAGAGTTGGAGCTAAGCTCAGGACTCCTGTCTACGGCTACTAGTAAACGCAAAAAGGGTTCGCTATGAACCTGGCTGGTTTAGTAACCAATTTAACTAATTCATGCCAAAGTGAATAGATCCAGCAGTTTTCTATGAATTTTTTGACATTTCAATGCTCGCTTCAACTTTAGTCGATAATTCTAGTGCTGCCACATCTCGCTCAACTATTCTTATGCTCACACCCTCAAATATTTGTGCTGTCAATGTCAATGTGACATTTCATTAAAAACTGGCAGACTAGGAGTATAATATCCACAAGCTACTAGAAAGATTGAATATTCCAATTTTCAGCAGTCTTTGTACTTCAGTTTCGAAGCTCTCTTGCATTAGTATTGGACAGTTTGGATTTATTCTTATGGTGAATAGTATTCACCAGTGAATTTCAATGACACTTCCATTATCAAATACCAACAGCAATGAAATCGCCCATCCAATAACTGCTAATAGATTGCCTACACATCGGAGTCCTGTCGTTAAAATACTGAAAAGTAAATCGGCATTAGGTGTCATTGTTCACGAGTGCCGCATACCTCCTGTCAATGGTGGAAATAAACCCCGAGACAATGGCCTTCTTCTGCGTCGTTGCGATAAATCGCGCTGTAAGTATTTTCTTCTGGCTTCTTTCAATATCTTTTGTTATCTCCTTACCAGCTAGTAGCGGGAGTAAATTAAATTTCAATTTTCTATTATATTCTCAGTCCTACGATACGCTTTCGGGAGACATAATTGAATTCCAATGCTTTATAGTGTCATGACCGATTCACGGTCCTTGTATCGATTTAGATTTTATTATTTTTTACTGCACATCAGTACGTATATGCTGGCTAACCCCTTAATTTAGTATTAAAGGCTAAAACACTATGCAACGTGAATCGGAAAACAATAAAAACAGAACGAAGTCTCAAACTTGCACAACTGCATTTGGCATTATCGGGCATCAGATCTGACAATGCAGTAACACTGGTGTTGTCGTTGTCGTCGTCGTCGTCGCCGTGTGTTCCGTGTTTGACTAGGCTAGTCTCCATCGTACACCCTCTATGGAGAAGAGAAGTTGCATGCGACAACAGGGGCCGCAAAAGCCAGGCCACAACATTCGTGGCAAAGTCATATTTCATCTTTCACTACCTACTTTTGAGCAGCTTCTATAACGGTGGAGTAGTGTGCGCCGTGTCGTGTCGTGTGAGTAACCTTTCAGCGAAACAAATAGAGAGACAGAGCTTTATCGCTTTTTAGCTGAAAAAGTTAAATGCAATGGAGTGGTGCATGTATCTGTCTTGGAATTTTGACAATTGACAGCCATGGAAATATGTTGGCATGTTTTCCGGTCTACGGTTTGGCTTTTTCTTACCTTAGGTCCACCATTGTTTTGGTACACAGCGGACATGTTTGGTCTAAATTTTCGTATGAGTTGGGATACAATAGCAGGATGACTGTTATCGTAGGTTTCATACAAGCCAGTTGTCTGACAAATGACAGAAGTCTGCCGCATCGTGGACACGAACCTTAAAAATTCGAATAGCCACTTTGACAGGGTGGTGATATTCTTTTAAAATGAAGTCAATGAGATGCGCCATGGCAAATTGAAAAATATCGAATACCATCGCCGACACGAACCGAAAGTTCTGTCATACAAGGTAGGTAATGGTAGGTAAAAGACTGGTGAAAAATCTTCCAATGCAATCCAGAGCGGCAACGCAATATAGTAAAGCTGTACTTCCGCTGGCGTATACAATTTCCTATGTGACACTGGACCTCGCAAAGGATCTGTTTAGCTAGAGAAACCAGTTACTTCACGCAACAGTGAAAAGCAACACCCTTTAGAAGGAAGTATGTATCTCTCCCATGAACCCAATGAATCCGAAAACGCGATATAGGTGATAAAAGTCAAAGGTCTTATTTTTGTTGCAGCGGTTTGAGACTTTACTAATCAAAAGACACGGACTAGTGTCTGAGCTAAGTCGAGATTAATGAGGTTAAAGTAGATACTTCAGACAATTTATAGAAAAGACTAGAGAAAGGAACAGTTGTGGGTTCCACTAAAATCTAAGAAATTGAAAGGACTTTTCCGATGAAATTTCAAGTATCTTTTGCAACTATGTCCTTTTGTCCCCAACATTTTTTTACCAAGAATCAAATTGTACTAATTTTAGAGGAATTATTCATCTCCTTTTGAAAAAGCCTGAATAAAGGTTTTAGTAATTTAGAGCACCTTACTAGGGGAGCCAGTAAGGGACTTTGTCTACATCGGCTCTGCTGTAAATTCTAACAATGACTGAGTGAAGTCCTATTTCGAACCCTGATCACCCCAGTTCTGCTCCATAGCGCTGAAGCTTGGATTCTAAGTAATGTCAACGAAGACATCCTTGGTCGCATCGAGAAAAAAAAATTGAAAACATTTTTGGTCGGCTTGCGTTGAAGGGTTTTGGAGGCATCTATTGGCAATTACTGACGTCAGAAAGGTAGATGTACTACCAAAACTTTATGACATTTGAACAAATTGAAGCGACGAGGTTTACAATCGATCGTGAGGACATTATTGATGTCGGCCCACTAAAATCCGTGATCACACCAAATTCCCTGAAAACTGCGCGTGAATTCATAAAAAATCAGCTAAAATATTCACTGAAGTTGGGCATCTCAAAAAAATAATTTTTTGAACGAATATTTGAGCTACCGAAAACTGTGTTTAGTCTCCACAAGTAAACAGGAATTTTTTCTAAATTTCTAGTGAAGACAATTACCTGTACTCGCTTGTCGACTTTTACCTTTTTGGGAAAAATGCATTTGCCAATGAAATGAAAGCTTCTTGTGGACGCAGAAGTTATAAGAAAGTTACATATACCGACTTCCTCAAAGCAATCCCTGCCGACGATTTTAAACATGTATTCGTCATGATTTTAGGCTTTTAGACCTTGCAAATCGGTGTTTTGAATAAAATAAATCGCATTTGCTAAAACAAAATTTTGTGTTCTTATTTTAAAAAATCCTGCTTGGTACGCACCTTGCAGTATTTGGACTCATAGAGATCCTTTGTGCTATCACCTTACAGATGCTGAGTGGACTAGCCTACGACGACGAGGTGACACCAGAAGCCGAGGTAAGACCTTTGTGAAAGTGTTTGAGCATAGTCCAAGCAATGGCGGGACATTCGCATAAAATATGTTCGACGGTTGCAGTATGTCCTCGAGTTATAATCGGCACGTGTTCGAATGGCTAATTCCAATTTTCTTGAGATAATCGAGTGCATTCACTAGATAGGAAGCCCGTCAGGACCTGAGGGTTATATTTGGTCATTGTTAGAATCCTGTAAGGGAGCTGTGATTTAGCTTTACCTTTATTCAGCTGACAGATAAACCTGACCTGAGAAGGGCTCAGGGCCGATGTATGGAGATTGGGCACCGGATTTGACAAGTTCGAAAGCGGTCTCATTGCCAGGGATACCTATATGTTCATCTTGGGACTCAGATTAGACTAATTTCATTATGAGCAGCTAGCTATAAGACGGTTTACAGACAGTTCCAAACCAGTTTAGACTCAAAGTCAAAGGACAGCTTTCAGAGCTACCAAACAGCTCTACAGATAGAATATTTATATGTGCTGGTCGGAGGTTTCTTTTGATACACTCATTGGCACAGAGCTGCTAAACGAAAACCACTTTTAGGAAGATAGAAGTAAAGTGTCCTAACAAAGCACTGCGGTCCGACTCCTACCCCATTCGACATTTGAGAACTGTCAGTGTACCATTTAACAAGTACTTGGACTTAGAGCCTCCCATCTGGCTCTCACTATAAAGGTCGACACTTCAACTACGTCATCTCTCATCACATCCCAGTACACAGAATCACTGTTCAAATGCCTGCTGACGTATTTATAGATCTACCTACGTAAGCTACACTATTGGCTCACATGGTAACCTTTTTTATGGTTCATTACACCGTTAACCATCATTTTAAAAAGGAAAACAATAGTTCTGTCTAAATACGTACATTGTACACTACCCGTCATGATTTTAAAAATAAACTGTTTGTGTGACTAATTCTGAAAGCATTTTGTTAATATAGCACAAAACTTTAAACAATATTTCCGGCGAATACTTTACATTTGAATGACAAGGAATTGGCTTATACAACCACAGCTGGATACCCAGAACCGTTTAGTACAAATTGAGTTCTTAAATAAATTATCACGGCTAGTGTATGCCACTAGCTAGAACCGCTCAAAACGAAACTAATCAAATGGCTCTAAGCCACCCACTTAATTGAATTGAATACCACCTTCAAACCGTTGACGTAAATACGATGTGTTTTGTTAACTTGTTTTTATTTTTTATTTTTTTTTGCGCTATTACAACACACCCCCTCACTGACCCCTTTGATGACAATTTCATTGATAGTATGGCGCAGGAGGTGTACTTTACACGCGACACTCACGAGGGTTGTTTATTCAAATTGCTTATCACAAAAGCGCCAGAGGGGTGTCTCTTAAGTGACGTAAAAGATTGCAAATTTTTTTTTTCTTTTTGCGAACTGGTGGGTGGACATGTAGGAGGTTTCTGAACGTATACGACGATGCCATGTGTGTTGGGTGGGTAAAATGCGTCACAAGGAGCCGACTGTTGAGTGGGTCGACGGTGTTTTGAAGTTCAAGAGGTCGCAAGGGGTAACACTTGAATTTTATTCGCTTAGAGGTTAAATTTTATTACGCAAATATTGACTCGACTAGATTGGTTGGTATTCCCATACTTTGTACTTTAAATGGAAAGTACTTTCAGTTTTTTGAAGTCAGGATTCCAATACCTAAAACAAAACAATTTTTCAGTACAACGCTTACTTGTCATAAGTTACATATCTTTTTGTCTAAAAGATAGCACCTCGTACTGCTCATAATATTTCTCAATTTTTGAAAAAGTGGAGTACATTGCATACTCGTACTTAGATTCGTTTTGGGAACTCGGGTCAATGAGCACCCCACACCGTAGGGGTGTTGAAAATTCCATTCCATTTTCGTATTTTCAATATTTTTCGGATTCCCTTTTTGAACGATTTGGATGGATTTGATAAACGGGATGTGTTAGACATCCAATATCACAGTATGGACCAGATATAATGAGATTAGATTGATGATGCTTGACTCTGATGCTTTTCCGTCAAATCGTTGAATTTGAGATCTACTGCTACAATAGACTGATATAGCTTTAGCTTCCATGGTCCTATGTTTGCTTCATCCACATCCAAGCTCATTTCATACGCGTCTCCTAGATCGTACTATTAGCTACCAGTACCAATTCTCTTAGTGCATCGCAAAATGGAATTAAAATCGAAACATTTGTTGTTTCATGGGGAACTTTGTAAGAATCTGCTCGAAGAAATCTAAGTTATAGACGCTTACCTGACAGTTGTTGACATATCCTTAGCGGAATGACGAAGTTGCGTGAGCAACTAAACCCTGCGGAGAAAATGGTTACATCCTGTTTGAGAGGGAAGCGAGCCACCTTTCTCAAACTTAAATTAAACCATTTTTTATCGGTATTAGCTCTACGAAAATTTGGTCCTATTATTAGCAAGAAAGATGTGGACATATGTCCCTGTGCCATTGAGCAGTGAACAGAATAATCTTTTGATGTAAAACCTTACAACGACTTGCACTAAATACCTGGAACCCGTACAATAGAGTTGACCAGGTAACCGTACAACAGAGTTGTGATCTGTAAAGAAATACTTCCCCAGGGTTTTCCTTCTCAGAACCGATAGGGCAGGACAGTAGCATAGGACATGTGTCATGTCTTTACAGCTTCTACAGAAATTGTTAAAGGGAGCACCAAGTCTACTAGTATGGCTGCCTACCATACAGTACCCCTATTAGGGCACCAACTTTCTTTCTTAGGGTTGTCCTATGGGCAAAAATAAGTCTACTAGTTTTCCTGAAATTCAGTTCTGGCCAAATTTGTTTGGAAGAGAGACAAGTGTTGATATTGTACCACCTACTGTCTGCCAATTCTGATAGCTGCGGTATCTAGTTGGAACTTTATCATTTAAATAGGTGCTTACGGCTCCCTCCTATTATCAGGAAAGTTACTATCTACACCTTACCTAGCTAGCTCGTCCCTGTGGCCTGAAACCCAGCACAGAGATACATCGGACTTGACAGCGATCTCGCTGAGAGATCCGCGGCATTGCTCTATCGAAAAAACAAAAGCGCTGCACTTTATCGAAGTAATCAAAAGAAAGGTCGAGGCTTCACGGACTGCTTTGACTTCTGCTTGAAAAACGCTACAGTGGTCTGGCAGTCATGGGATGATACACAAGTCTAGTGCCCTGAAGTAAACCCCCTCACCTGTTCCAGACGCTGTCTTTGATCCATCTGTGTAGATTTCTATCGCATATGCCTCGTTCATTCAGAACCTCTTCCGATGCCCAAGCACTTCTACTAGGAATCATGGTTCTACACTTGAAGTTACAGTCCAGATAGGGGACAACTTTTAGGATGCCTGCAAAAAGTTAAGCATTTATCATGATCCCTGTAAACTCAATACCTCCAGGTCAACGTTCTCATCGATAAGAGGTACGCCTAACTATGGACTTAAAGCGAATCCTTGTCTTACATCCGTGTTCGAAGCATTTCTTCGGTTCATACAAACTTTTTAGACACCATCCATGAGGTTAATCGTTTTTGTGGTAGGGTTTATGAGAATTATTCAAAAATGAGGTGACATCCCTCTATAATAGGATGCCTAGTATATCCATCTCTGAGTGAAGACTATTTGTCAGGTTTTCCCATCAACCGCCTGTCCTCAGACAAAGGACTGCATTGCTGCTCAAAGCCCATATTCAAACAATTTTCAAACATTTCCTTTTTGTAACCAAAAAATGTGCCTATTCCGCCCTTTGCCGCAGCTTTAAACCAATTCGCACATCGTCCGGTCTGCAAGTGAATTACATTTTCACTCGAGAGCACAAAAAAAGAAACACAAAAATCGGTCCTTTGGATCTTGTCCCGAAAAGCACAACCGATTTTTGTGTTTTTTTTAGATCAAAGGGGATTCAAAGGATTTTTTTTCGCTCTCGTCGTGTCTGTACTTTACACCGGAAAATATAAATTTAACGGGCACTTCACCATCACCGTTTTTTGTGGCTAAAAAAATTTAAATATACCTACATACAGGCATAGCTACATGTGAATATGAGTTTTTTGTTGAGATACATATCCCTTTTTTTGACTTAATCCATCCAGCACTTATGAATATGTTTTTGGCCTGAAGGTGCAAAGGGTCAGATGGTAGAGCGGACGTGTTGCGAAACATTTTTTTTTTTCCCACAAATATCTGACGAAAGAAAAAAAGGATTTCAGTGAAAGCGTTTAGAACGGCATACGAGTGCAGTACGAGTGTATTATTCACATATTCATGTCTTCAGAGATTTTTTGTTTTTATTTTTTATACGAATATAGGTTAAGTGAGCCTTACCACGGATTAAATACTCGTTTGGTGTAATGCTTGGTAAATGCGGTGAGACGAATAAAATTATCGTAGATAGACTTGTCCGAGTCACATGAGTCAGAAAGACTCTTCAAGACATTTGAAAATCCAATAGAAGTCCATACTCTGCTCTAGGGCTACGTACAAGGTCATCATAAAACACTCGATACTACAGTGGATCCATCGCGGTTCTTAGGGAAACTTAGCCAGAAGAGACCCAAACCATTGATTCTCCTACAGAATAGTAGGTTAGGTCATGTAAGAAGTATCTTCCAAGACTAACAATGGCTAGGCTTTAACAAAGTTGATGAGAGTGATATCTTCTAAAATGTCAATGCAATACCTGCATGTATCCAAGCGGTTCTTCAGAAATCTTTGACCAGGGAGTATCCCTTTTGTTAGTCTTAACCTTGATCTGCTTAGTTATATTTCTCTTCTCAGTTTTCTGCTCAACTAAGGTTTCAAGCCTTTGTAGTTCCTCCTCTCGTATGGCGTATCGAAGTAAAAGCAACCAAGGATTTCATCCAAATGGTCAGGGATATACCGAAATGATTTTAGTTCAATTAACGTCTCAGAAATTTATCGATTTCAAGAAGTTAGTTCTAAAAACTAAACCAAGTTTCACTTTCGTGTTGCTGGCGTGTGATTGTAATAGCTCTTGACTGATATTTAGTTGAATGTCTATCTGAAAAGAGCTGTATTCTAGTGCTTATATGGTCTTTCTCAAGATTTAACCTTGCGTTCATCTTAATGACATGGGATACATGAAATACAGCCAACAGATCAAGATATTTCAAAGTTTCCGCGGGTACTGAACATACAACCCGGGAATCTTACATCTTAAAGGATCCACATTCCATGGTAAGAAGTGTGTACATCTTTAAAGGCTGCTAGCCCTTATGACTTAATCAATCTCCATTTGCATTTCTATTTGACATTATTGTGATGAAGAAGTCCAAAAAAGTGATTCTGTCGGTTTGTTCTGTCACTAAAACAGCATCCTAAAGGGTTAGACGGGGCCTATCTAGTGGTTTCTTTCTAAATCATAGGTTATTTTGACACTGACAGCTGTTTCCCGCTCGAAATCTTGACAGAAAGTCAGTACCATACATTGGGAACCTTGGAAATATTGAAAACTTATTTCCAAAGTGAGTGCTGTGTAGCCCAAACAGTGCGTTATTTGAAAAGAAGTTTTGGCCGAAATGAAGCACGGACCGCATCTGCTGTACGCAAGTTTGTGCAAAAAGTTCGTGAGACTGGTATGCTAGTGCACCAACACTGTAGCCGAGGTGTAAGACTTAATTCACGAAGTTCAACATTTCACGCACTGGTCTACGGAGAATTCTGCACAAAAATCTCGGATAATTCGCTTACAAGATCCAATTGACTCAACAATTGAAGGCGCACGACCATCCGCTTCGTTATCGCTTCACAGTTTGGGCCTTAGAGCAGCTTGAATTGGACAACGATTTTGGGCAAAAAATCATCTTTTCTGACGAGGCGCATTTCCATCTCGGCGGCTACGTTAACAAACAAAATTTGCGCATCTGGGGCTCGGAAAACCCGCACGTTATTGTCGAGAAGCCGATGCATCCACAGAGAGTGACAGTTTGGTGCGGATTGTGGAGTGGTGGCATCATTGGACCATTTTTCTTCAAACATGAGGCTGGGAACAACGTTTCGGTCAACGGTGGGCGTTGCAGATCCATGTTAACCGACTTTTTTTTTTTACTAAAATTGAAGACATGAATTTGGACGACCTCTGGTTCATGTAGGATGACGCACCATGCGACTGTCGATCTTTTACGCACCAAATTACCAAATTGTGTTATCAGCCGTCTTGGCGATGTCAATTGGCCGCCTCGGAGCTACGATTTCACCCGTTTTGACTTTTTTTTTTGTGGGAAACCGTGAAGGACCGATGCTATGCCAACAATCCGGAAACAATTCAAGCACTTAAGGCCAATATCATCCAAGCAATTCGTGAGCTACAGCCCGAAACCATTAACAAGGTCTTGGAAAATTGGAGTGACAGAATGCGCTACTGCGAAGCCAGTCGAGGCAGCCACTTGAACGACGTTGTATTCCATAATTAATGGGAATATTTGCTCTTACTTACTCTTACTCTTTAATTTTGTGCATTTTATTGCATTTTTAAAAAGAAGCTTGTATTTGGCTCACCCTGTAGAGCATAAGACATGAATCCAAAAATATGGTTTTATATTTTGACTAGAAATTGGAAAAATTGACAGGCAGCACAATTGTCTATAATTCACTTATGAACAACATAGGACCACGCCCACTCTTTGGGGTGTTTTTAGTAAAAATAAAAATTTTGCCTACAACATCTGCGGAAAGTTATCTCAAAGATGCAGAAAAGCATCTCTGACTTTTTCGATTTGAAGTAAAGATTCTGGAAAAGATAATTTTGTTTAAAAAGTAGGCGTGGCGTGTTAGTTTTAAAACTTGGTATGTCATTGCGTGTCACGTTCCCGGTTTCGTCTTGATGTGTGACCCCAGATATGAAGTTTGCAGCAAATTTATCGCAGAGCAGTCTTAGTCCCCGATAGACAGACTGATCGACTGGCAGGAATGTCAAGCAAGTTCGAAATTTTTGCTCTATAGGTAAACGTATGTACTACGTAAGAAGTGCATGTGCAAGTAAAGAATATTGCCAATCGGCAGACGGCTTGGCTTATTGCCGTGACTTCCATGATTTTGGCAAAGAATTGTTTATCTGAGAATCTAATATGAAATGTTAAGATATCCGGAAAAACTCCCCGCCAACCCGCTCGCTACACAATCAGTTTTTTTAGAAAATAAGAAACAAAAAAACGTTCCTCACATTGTAATTAAAATCATACATCTTGGTTGTTCCTTTTGATTTTGATTCCGCATCTATGCTTTCACATCGATTTGTGTGATCCCTGGGTGAACACAGAACATGCAGCAAACATAAATTTCAAATACTATATTCGGCTGCTGCACCACCTAGCCAGGCAGACATGCAACAAGCGTTAGCCCGCACATCGTGACCATAAAATTTAAAAGTATCTTGTTAAGTTCGAAACCGAAATCAGATGAAGCTGCAACCGACAGCCAACTCTGCTAACCACCTCCTCCTCCTCCACGGCCGCCGGCCGCCGTCGCTTGGCGGAGTCATTCCATTTCATTTTCACTGTGCACAGCTTCGATTGCATGAAATCTTTGCCTTTCGCTTCACTTTGGACGTGCCACCGTGATCATGGTCTATTGCATATGCATAAGATCCTGTTGAGGTCCAACCACACTGGCGGATAATTTGATTCTTTTTTTTTTTTTTGTATTTTTCGCTGTTTGTGTAACTTTTCACTCGATGCCTTGTGAAAATTGGCACAGAAAAGACCGAGGCGCAGAAAACTTTCTCCTTTCACTACTGGGTGCACAACAATTTTAAAATTTACTATCTTGACACAAAGCGGCGATAAGATGTATTCAGCGGATGCAGCAAAGCACAAATGTGGGCAAGCTTTACACTTGAGTTTCGGATGGCATATGGTATGTGCCAGTGGCATGGACATTGGCTTAAATCAGGAGGGCGAGGTTCCCATTGTTTGTCGTAATGAAGTGCTGTAGTTGTAGTTGGGATACTGCTTTGGGGCGAAAGGACAACAGGAAGCCGTTCAATTGTATTTAGAGCGTTTTGCATAAATCACCTGCAGCAGATGTATGTATGCATGTGCCTGTCTCGTTGGAGCAAGTTTTGAGTGCAAAAAGTGGAAGGTGGCGTCGCAAACAGCACTCGTATCTTTAACAACTTGAAGGTGTTCTCCCTTAGGGGTGAAGTGGTCTCGAAGAGAATACGTAGGACTATGTACATACATAGGTATATACACAAGGACGTAGGCTACTTATAGCATTATGGTAAAGTCCTGATTATTTAATGCGATAGGGGTCCATCGGTACTAACTAGAGATCTAATCAAGCTTATATTATTTATTCGAACTATGTACCTATATAGTCCATGAGAGGAGGTGTGTAGAAAAGGTAGCAGCTGGAGTCCTTTAAAACAATGGCCAAAACAGAGTCCTCTCTGCTTAAGTACTCGTATGGGTCGTGATTGACGAGATCTTGGTCAGACTGAAGGAAAATGTGTTCAACGTGTCGATCTGTACTGATGATCTGATCATCTTGGTCTCAGGGAAGTTTCCTCAAGTTCTTAGCGAAAGACTCAATTTCGCATTACAATTAGTAGATGACTGGGTTGGCAGAAAAGGACTGGTAGTCAACCATGACTGGTTGCTATTAGTCTTTACATATCTCACAAGAGTTAAATGTTTGATAAGATCTGTTCTAGTTGACTGCAGTCGACTTTGAAGTCTGGTCAATAGATAGAAGTTCACATAGCACGAACGCTACAGCAAATTTCATATTCGCACGTCCGTCGGGAGTGCCAACAACTGTTCAAAGAGTTGCAGAAAGACGTAACCAATTCTTTCGTCCTCGCAAGAAAATTGTGTACCAGAAGGCAGCTATCTCCAGTTTCCCACTTAGCAGCAATAACATGTCCGTCAGATAGAAGCATTAACTGAGACTTATGTTGGTTAAGTGTATTAGGGAAGGACATCGAATGAAAGGTAAATAAGAGTCTGGTCGTGATTTTAACCTAAAAAACTATTCCTCATATGAACTCTCTGAAGCAAGAATAGAGTGACCAGTTGTGCTTGAGAAGCGTCAAAGCTGTTTCTGACTTGGCTCCACTATCGACCATATTAGGATATCTAAACGGCAACACGATGTACAAGAAAGTGCTGAGCTATCATCTTGTTGGACATCAAGTACTAGGCACTCATCCCGTAAAGATTACAAAAAAAAGCTAGGTGTTGGTTGATAGGTATTCTATGAACCAGAGGATGGAACGATGCAGCACAACCTTACAGGCGGCATTCTCCAAGGTTTCGTGCTAGGCCCATTGCTGTGGAACGAGAATAAGGATCAGGGATCTATGAAAATCATTCATAGTGAAGCCTTACGAACCAATTCCTACTATGACACTCGAGATGGTGTAAAGAAATGCCAGATAACCAATGGAATACCTCAAGAGTAGGTACTAGGTCCAATGTTATTGAATAAAGCTACTATTTCTAGAAGTACTATTTCCAGTACTACGTCCAGTAGTACCTTTTCATTTAACTACAATAAACGCGCAAGGAAGAAATTCAAGTTCATTAGCATTGGCTAGAAGCAGTCTAACAAATTGTCACCGTGTACCTAGGAATAGCGATAAACGAACAGAAAGTGCCTGCGGAAAATCTAGTCGAGACCATGTTGTCCTATTGAGACTAAAGTCAAACATAGGTGAACTGGAACAGGGTCCATTCAGCCGCACAGTATAATAAACAAACACATTTTTGGGGCATCAGGTCCAAGGGATCTAGGATCTAGCTCCTCACAACCATTTGTGTTGTGCGGTTTTATTCTTCACATGAATGAAGGGGCCTACTGTGTAATCCCATGCCCGAAGGACAGTTTGTTATTTGAGAAGCTTCCTCATGACAGTTGTACTCTCGCATGTTTGTTAGAGGCTCGCGAGAGATGGGGCTGTAAAAGTGATTTTAAGTGTTGTCTAGGGATTGGACCTGGAACTCCATGACACTTGAGCCACGGTGCCCAGTCACACTGTATACTATACCAATTTTGGTGAACGCATTGTAAAGTGTCGGGCTTGTCATGCTATCCGTTCGGATGACTGGCAACAGTACGATTATAGAAAGGATTAGTTTGCTCATATGGAGACCATTCCGAGAATGTCTATAGTTGGCCATAATGTGGTACTGAACCTGCCGAGCCATTGAAGTAGATTTTTTCGGCTTAATGCTTAATTGAACAACTGAACCAAAACCAACAACCCTCTCTAGGCCTGCACGTTGTTTGCATAAAATGCTGTCAACGGCCAAATTATATTTTACGGCCAACAATTCGCACACAAAATGCCTTCAAGCCAAATTGTTTACATATTATTCTCTATAAACCATTTTCTATCCAGAATTCGTATTTGCATAACAAAGCACACCTTTAAAACCTTTTTATAACCAAATATTTCCATAACTTCTGCAGCAACTGCGACTCTTTGGCGCTAAGCATGTTTCGCTCTTTTCTCGTTCTTCTTATTTGAATAATAATTTTCGTTTTTTATTTTTGGTTAACAAACAAAAATTTAACTCTGTCGATGACGATGAAATTATCCATGTGGTTAGGACAGACGACAGACAACTTATTTTTCAATAGCCTTATCTTGACTGGCCTCCCGCGTTTCTACCTACCGCCGTGCACAATGATGAACTGCCTTGAGTAATAGAAAATGGTTTTGGTGTGACAAACGACACACGGTGGAAAAAATCCAACTAAAACCGAAGTCAACGAGAAGTGGAAAGATACATCTCTGACGAGTGGAATCGATTGAGAGGAAAAAAAAAGTAAAAAGAAAAAATTTATATTTACATAATCGGCGAAGGGTTAACAAATGAAAGAAGATAATGAAACAGTGACACGAATTGTGTAGCTATGCGGAGAATAGTGAAGTATTCTTGGCTAGGGAATCCGTTGACATAGTAGAAATCGGGTAAGATTGCCTACACAAAGATACAGGGTGATCCGAAGAGATCGGAGAGATGGGAAAAATAGTCAAATTGTATCTGTAGATGCTTGACGCCTTATAGGTATACCCATACAGGGTCATCCGAAGAAAATTTATGTGAAAAAAAAACTGTCAAGTGGGATCTGTAGATACTGCTCAAACACGTGTCATCATCGCAAGACACTACTGTAAAGGATGACCAGATAGCAATGATACTTTTTCCAAATGTTACTTTCCACCAGCTGTCAAAGTTACCAATGACATCCAACTGTCAAAATATACAGTAGGGTTTGCCATTCCATCATGCATTGTTTCACGCTTGAATACTATCGAAATACCGGCTTAGTTGTTAATACGCAACGTGATTTTCGAGGTGAGGTCGATGAAGCAATACGTCGCACCGTGGAAAAGTTTGAACGTGAGTACGTTTGGACCTTAACACGCCAAACAGAAGTTGGGATCCGGAAATGTCTATTCGTTCCAAGAAATGCCGATCATTAGAGAGTTAGTCGGCATATTTTGCGCATGGATTTGGGCCTACATCCGTATAAGATTTGTGCCATAGACAATGCCGTGAGTTTGCTAATAGGGCGCTGAGAATGTTGGCCGGGGATCCGAGTTTTGGCCAAAAAAATCATCTTTGCGGACGTGGCCCATTATCGGCTCAGCTGCAGGCAGGCAGAATTGTCGTTATTGGAAGCAATACAATGCGAAATTGTTCGGACAAGCATCAATGTATCCACAAAGATTCAATGTTTGGTGCGGTTTATGGGATGGCGGCATCGGAATGAGGAAGGAGACACCATTACCGTCAATGGTCTCAGGTATAGAGCGATCTTAACCGACTTTCTGTATCCAGAGCTACATCGATATATCCGAGCTGTGGTTCCAACAAAACGGAGCTACATACCATACAAGCGAGGTAACGCTAGAAGTTGTGAAAAAGAAATTTGGCGACTGGGTCATCTTACGGCAAGCGTCCATCTAAGTATTGGCGGACCTGACATCACTGTCAGTAATGTCAAGTCCTCAGTCTACGCTAACAACTCAACCATTTTCGACAAGCTCGAGGCCGCTATTGCCGGATTAACGCCGCACATATTGGACCGAGTCGTAGAAAATTGAACTGATCGCTTGAAGCACTGCCATCGAAGCCGAGGGGGCTATTGGAATGACGTGCTACTCCACACATAATGGCATGAATGTAGCTTCAAAATAAAGCCAGAATCAATGATATATCTCACACCGTTGTTGTTTTATTTAAATTTTTGTTTTCCTATCCTTCTTATCTGGTCACCCTAAATGTTGGCTACACAAAGATACAGGGTGATGCAAAGGGAATATACAGCTATTTTATACGCACGATAAAGAACCGAGAAAATTAGGTCGGAAAAATAGCCACAAATATGATGAAACCAACCAAATGAAAGGCAAGCGGACGTTATATGCGACTGGTCGTACAAAACGGGGTCGTTATAAGCGACTTCCACTGTATATTCAAACTGTTTTCGAACTGATGGCATACACTCCAGATTTTGGCATTTTTTCATCGTATAAACGGCAAACGGATACACATCCATTACCCACCCTGTATCTCAGAGAGAAGAAGCAAAATTTTGCCATTGCGAAAAGCCACCTTCAAAAGTCAAACACTAATTGATATTCAAAAACCACTAAAAGGCCTCCGAAGATTATATGGTATCGCACCCAAAGAGTTGTTGTCGATTAAGCAACAAACAAACGAAATATAAAAACTGGAAGTAACACTAGCTTAGCCGGTAACAGGCAAATGCCAAAGACCACAAAGTCGAATTATGTGAGGGTCATTAATAATGAGACTATAAATGCGTGGACGGAATAAATTTTTCAACTATTTTCGATCAGATACAAATAAAGAATAAAAAGATATTCGGTTTATTGGTGGATCAAAAGAATAATAGATAGCGCGCTTATAGTTTTGAATACTGTTTCCATTTCAAAGTTAATCTTTCTATTAGGCACTCTGAATGGAGAGAGAGGGACTAAGAACACATGTTTACCGCTTCCTATTCTGAATTTGGCTTTAGTGATTTGTGATGGAATTATTAATTGATTTAGGTGTGTATTTCAGTGAGGTGAATCACCTAATGAAGGTGTAATCATGTAGAAAAGTAAATTCATTCAGCGATTTGCATTGACAAATAAATTCTAAATTTCCATTCGAAGGTATGTAGATGTGGTAGCATTTTAGGAGTGTCTTCAGCATGTTAGACGATCCGTCTCATGAGTAATGCGAGATTGGGAATGGAAGAACAAGGATTAGACACGTGCTAACCAGTCATAAGTCAATGGATTCTATACTTCCTAGGGAGGAGATACGCTCGCAGAGAATTGGTTCAAATGCTAAGTACCTCACAAAATTAGGCCGCTTACAGAAGAAATGCTCCAAAGTTTCGGTGGCGTCCCCATAAACGTCGCAGGCAGTAGCGATAGAGTTAAAAATACAACAAATTTCTACAGACATTCGAGGGTATTCGTGTCGTTTCCCTGCGGCTAAATTGCAGTCTTTACCGAAAACTCGGATCACTCATAGATCTGATTCTCCTTGTTGAGTAAGACTTAAGGTGTGCTCAACTTATTCTATGACTATTCGACCTATTTTCGGAAAGCAAAGGTCTGAACTTGGAATAAGACTTCATATTGGTAAAATATGCTCGAATTGCTTTTGATGCTATCCATGAAAATCTAACTACAACTCATCCCCGGCTAAGACATAGAATAAATCTCGAAGCAAAACTTCAAAGCGGATGATTTTCAACACCAGTCTAAGACGATAGATCGGAATCAGAGTATAACAGGCGAGAGTGTTCTAGTTAGGTGCAAAAATTAGTTTGATACTTAGCCTTCTCCACTAAAAAACCGATACGTAAGCCAGGAATGACCCTAGGATTAGGTTTAGGTTCGAGTTAGAGTAAGTGTCTGCATAGGCATGCTGACCCTACCCCGTCTAGTTTGTCAGAGGAAAGAGCTCCTAGATGAGACAGAACTGAGCATAGGAAGTAGACAAATGTTTCTTCCTCCTTCTTCGTCTGGGGTGTTGGCTTATCAGACAGTGTCCAGGAGAACACCGATAACGTGGCTGATCTGTGATCGCCTCAAAGAATCAACTGTGTACTATGTTTCGGATCAGGCCTAGGATAGATCTGTCTTGAAATATTATAAGTAGGCAGACTTTTCGCCCAGCTTTTGCACGTAGTTAGGGGCATACCTAGGCTGCGCCATTTCGGCAGGATTCCATGAGTCCTGTAGTCTTATAGTCCTATAGCCTGGCACCCAACACTGGTTCGACATTTTCAGGAGTCTTTGAAGTGAAAGAGCATGATTCCAAGGGTTTGATTCCCGCTTGAATGCCAGTGCAAATGCTAATATCTTTCAAATTACATTTCAGCCATGACAAGACTTCCTTTCCGCCAGAACACCACAATCTGGACCGAAAAGGCCTCAAGAGAGAGAGCAGTCGGTATCTCCTACGGTGAAGTTGAAGAAATCAATGGTCAAGGAGGGACCTTGATGATAGATATACCGACTTTGAGTCGGATAGCCATTGCTGGTGAAGAATGCCGAAGGGAAAAAGGGAGCATAATGTCCAGCGCCTTTAAGGAGGTATAGGTTAGATAAATGTGTGGCCTTCTTGGTAGCTCACTTAGACCAACTAACAGTCCACTCTGCCCAATTAAACTATAAAACCTCTGAGAACCTAATTTCAGTTTTCGACGACTTAACTATACCTCCCAGATGCGTGTGGTATGAATCTCAAAAGTTTGTTCTGCTCAGTACCTCCTAGGTCATCCAGTTTTGTAGGGAAAAAAATCTCGACTTTCGTTTTGGTGTATAATGCTGGACAATCGCAAAGCAAGTCATCAGAAGTCTGTAAGTCCACATAGAAGTCGCTATAGGGTAAGCCTAGCCTAGCTGTATGATTGCCTATCACACAGTGTCCTGTAGCGACACCAAGAGTTGTCCGAGTATCCCAGCGACTAAGTTTTATGGGATTTGGACATGTGTTCTTATCATAGACTGACTATAACGATGTGGCTATAGCACATGCATGGAGTAGATTTAATCGCCCGTTAGCCTCCTCGTTAGATTCGTTGCCTATAGGCATTTCCCTGTTCAGAGTGCTAAATGGTCCAGTTCTTCAGCTTTTTTGTTACCTGGGATTTCAATATCACTCGATATCCACTTGCCACTGAGATGTCATCCAGTCTTTTGATGGACATTTTAACGAGTTTGCACCTTACTTGTTGTCTCCTGATGCACATACATGCAAATCTTTGCACATTAGTTAGAAGAGGTACAGTCGGGATAACTCTAGGACCTGAACCATAGGAAGAGCCGACATTAATCGAAGTTTCTTGACATGAAGCTCTAGCCAAGTAAGCCAACCAATTTTTGGTGCAAAAGCTAGAATCAAGAGCCAGAGCCAATCTTAAAATTCTGTCTTTAAAAAGATACAAAATACCAACTAAACCTTCAATCGCTAGAATAGTCGACTGGGAATTGCTCGCATCCTATCGGTCCAAATTGCTGCAATATAGTTCAACTTAATCCAACATATTCCCTGAGAACCTGCTTCCTCCGCAATTCATGGTGTAGTTGGTACAATGAGATATCAAGATTTTTGCAAAAAGTAAAGCTTCGTCTACATGGTACGTGGCATATACATTTGGCCAAGGTTGTACACTTCAGAAGTGGGCTTCCTAAAGGGTGTTATAGAGGAGATGATGAAGTCAATATGTAGATGAGGCCAACTGGTTTCAGGCTTATGTTCCGCGATACAGTTTTATATTTGAAAGTTTGCTCTTCCGAAGAGCCTTAGAAAAGCGTTTTAATTCCCAAATTGTCATCGACAAATCCAATAAAATCTCGTCATTGTAAATAGATTTCGCAATGATCTCGCTTTTATTGCAAACTATGGACAAAAGCGTAATAAAATAGTGTACATACGTGTATCTATTACTTTCCGGATATTTAGTTTCGACGTTTTAGACACTTTTCTATACCATGAAGCGATTTAAACGAACCGTGTGACTAACACGTGCTCTTTAACGTCTTGAATGCAATGCTGCATTTTAATTACCAATGCAGTATTGTTTTGCTAATGCCTTTCGAAATAATTGCCATTCAATTAGCCAAAGGGTGTGCCACTGCCAGTGGTCTATTAATTCGACGTGGGCGGTTTGGATAGAAAATGATATCACATTAGATACGAATTTGCATGAAAGCGTGCAAAATCGATTGACTAGTATAATGAAGTGTGGCATTTGTGTTATGGTGTTTCCATTGTACATGGAAATATTTATGGAGAACTCAAAGTGGCGTAACTGGTCAAGGACGGGCTAAATCGTCTGTGAATTATCAAAGAATTAGAAAGGCTTTCCACGGTATGAACCGAGACTACATTAAACGAGCTCTGTACACCGAAACTGACCAAACTTGTCTAGAAAAAGATGCACAGTATCCAAATCGGGGTACCACAAGGCTCCATATTTTCACCACTTTTACCTCTGATATTGAACAGGGATGTTATACAACAAAAATCGTGAACTGCGATAGAAAATGTTGATTGTGGCTTTTCATTTGGAGAATGAATCTCTGTACTTCCCAGGGCACCACTCATCCTCTCATGGTTTATGGTTTACAGGATTCTGTTGTATAAATTTGTTCATACCACGAACCCAGTGATTTCATTTGATTTAAATGTAACATTAATAAATGCCAACCATTAAATCATCAGACTTTGAGAAAACCTTAGTCATCACGCAATACAAATTTATTTGATTTATACACAAGTACCAAACTAATTTGTATCTTTCACTCATTTTCATTTAGCTAAAGATGTAAACAAGCTTCTGATGAAATAAAATAGAATCATTTCGCAATACTTAGATACATAGATTCGGAAGGAAATTGAAATCGAGTGCGCAAAAAGCAGCTACACATTGAGTCACAAGTTATAGCCTCTTAACTTTGATGTAGCACTGAAGACAGTGCTTTTCGCTCGGTTTTTCTTTTGTTTATTAAATTTTTAAAAATAGAATGTGACAAAGCATTTTTGCTATTAGTTGCTGTAATAATTGCTGGTAGTTTACGCACCTCTAGGGGTGTATCTAGAGAAGTATCTACGAGTGTTAGAATCAAAGGAATCGATATGGCTACCAGTCTAGTACAAGTTTACCTCCTCTGTAATGTCATCGGAACAAAAAAAAAACCGTACAACAGGAATACGTGCTAAAAACAATTACGAAAGTTTAAACATGTAATTTCAGGGCCAGAAAAGAAGCTCAAGGGAATTGACAGCCGTCGTTGTTGTCGTCGTCACCGTCATCGTCCCTGCCAGACGGACACTCAACACAAGAACCGTCAACCATCAGCCGACAGTCACAATTGTAAGACAGCTCAACACAACACAATGACCAGTCACGGTAACTGAATGTATACCATACACACATGCAAGGTGTTTAACAAGCAAGGCCAAGGAATTATAATAGTTGCTTCTGCCCCTCTGTGTTCTTTTCTTTTTTTTTTCGCGTCATTATCATCGATGCTTATACCACCATTAACCAGCCCTTAAGGTACAAAGATATTCCCTTTCAGATCATTCCGTATTCACACACAAGTCTTGCTAGATACACCATACCTGGGAAGAAGACCCAACCAAACCTCATGAGAACACACGATGAGAATAAAAACGGATGCACTTCTGCGTATTCGGTTTTGAGCGGTGCGGTGCGCGATAGTGAAGATAGCAGTCAGCTAAAAGGTAAAAAGTGCTGAGGGCAGATTGTAAGCCCGGTGTACAGTCAATGTGTGCGGAATCACCCTGCGGAAAGAAATAAAGTCTCCTCTCTGATATACATATATGTACGTACTCGTATAACGAAGACAGGTTTGGGTTTTCCCCTTTTTTGTGTTGCCTTTTGGCCGCGTGATGATTTCCTTGGCATTGGTACTATCTGCGCGACTGCGATTTTCTTCAGAAATTATTCTTCGTTCTGTTCGGTGGAGTTTAGCCAGCTGCATCGCTTGGAAATTGCAAATTATTCGCAGAGAAATGTAATTACTATGGACGGAGAGGAAACGACAAAGAATGCATTTTTCCCATATTTGGATACTTTGCATATAATTATAGGGTTTTTCCTTTTTGTGTAATGTACACAGGCAATCATCTGGTGAAGGGTTTGGGTAAAAACGGCGACGCATAGTGTTGCTTTTATGTTTCCGATTGATGGTGGTTTATAAATCATCTAACAGATACACCTTACGTTCAAGTTGGATGCGTAAGATACTGGTACTAACTGCTGGCTTAAGTAGCGAGAAATAAATCATAATCTTCATAGCAATCCATGTGCAATGTGCCTAGATCAATCATGAAGAAGCTTTTCTGTAGACGAACCTAAGTTCAGGTGACAGTCTGACTGATGGTATTGCTCCAGACACACTGCAGATGGTAGGACACTCATTCCGAAGAGATGGGTTTCGATCGACGATCGCGTCTCTCCGAGACTAGAAACACAAAAATTACCAAATATACCGCCCTGCTAGCTGTCCAAACTAATTCTTTTATGTAGTCTTGACTGGTCATAAAATGGTACGATGGCTATGTTAGGGCAGGTCGGTATACGCTGGGGTTGCATTGGCAACTATTACTCGAATCACCCATGGATTGATTATGAACCCGTGTCATACAGTAATCCGAAGACAAAACTTTGGTTGTGGCTTTGGTATAACTAAGCAGCTTCCTTGAACCAACTTGAAATTGTTATAATGGTACCTTGCCGGACATTTTACCCAGGAATCTAGGACCGATTTTCTAGACTGCACAGGCATGACCTCTCGCAATGGAAGTGGGATGTTTAATTCTACTTATTGGAAATATGTGGCCGCAGATAAACAGACGCTGGCTCGTGTCGTAGCACGTGGATTGTACTTTGATCAAAGTGATCCTTTAGCCATAACCTAGTACCTTATACCTAGGAACATAAGTACTTAGGCAGGTTGAAGTGGCAGGTGACTATAGCCAACCCACTTAGATCTGATATAGTTGCTCCAAAACATTTTCCTATCGTACTCGCTAAATAAGTTGGAGCTTCTAATACTTCTAATAGAGTGCAAAAGACTTCGCAGAGATGAAGTTTTCCCTTACGGAATAGAGCTGGGCAGACCCACAGAAGGTGTAGAATAGTTTCTTCGTCTGCCTTGTTCGTACAGCTTTCACAGAAATTGTTTCAATGTACGCCAAGCCCTTAAAGCATGATTCTCTATTAGACAGTGCCAGGGGATGATGACTTTTTTTCAATAGCATTTAAGTTAAGAAAGGGTGAGTATTACATTGGCTTATCTGGGTAATTCGCCATCCTTATGGTTCATTGGAATATGCCTATCCTCCGCCACCCAGCAGAAATGAATGTTGACCTGCCATCTTTATGAGAGACGACCGACAAGATCTATCGACCTAGCTCCGATGTCTGTATCCTTAGTAGGATACAGGATAAAGCAAAAGAAGGACCTATGATTAAACTTATCCGAAAAAAGGACTTCACCACCATGTGGTTAATATTAAGCGTCGTTAGTTTGAGGTGCTAGTTATCAATACATTGTTTCAAATTTATTGATCACTAAATTTAAAAGAATAGGACATAAAACGCCACCTTATGGGGTCCCTCTACTGACATTCTCTTCACCGAGAAAAAATGCCTTCTGAATTGCTTTAATTACAAATTTACTATCCTCTTGAACATTGCGTTTCCCATACTATGTGAACGCGTGAAATCCTTTGTCAGCACTTTGATTGGGCTGGTTTCAGGGAAGGAAAGTCCACTTCGAGGTGGTAAGGGACTTTTTGTCATCTCAGCAGAAGTCTAACGAAGATTAGCTCTTGCCAATCGCTGTTTCTTTAGGCTGAGAAGGCAAGCATCTTTAACATTTTCTAACCAACAATTACCTCAGTAAACAACCCTTCCATAATATTACCAACAAGAGCACTCAACTATAATAGTATCTCAAAGATACTTTCTACCTTAATTCCATTTAAACCCAACAAGGTGTTCAAACAAAGAAACGAATAATAATGAGAAGCACTCGAGAAACACCCGCTCATCTCCTGCAAAACAGAATTGCATCTTTTGTTCTTAGGAAATGTGTGTCTGCGTCTAATTTTGAATGTCCGTCGTCGCCGCCGCCAACCACATTACACAAACATAGGCGGTGGCAGGGACTTTTCCACTAAACAGGTACCAACTGCTACACAAAAAGGGCCTGAAAAAGGCACCTGTACACCTTCGGTTTCCCATCCTGACAGTAGGTTCTTCCGTTTTTGGGTTTTCAATGCAAATTACCCGTGATAATAAAATAATTGCTTTCTCCAGGGAAAGAGAGGAGAAACTGCTGTTTTCGGCTCTTCTTCTGTAAGGTCCCTGGGACGTCGTCGGTGTGTGAATTGATACGAAAAGGTGGACTGTGTTATTTAGTAGCTACCTGCTGTTTGGTACCACAATGGCTGGCCACAATGTGTGTAGCATGCGCTGTCCTTTTAACAAAAGGTAATAACAGGGATGTGTATGCTGGTGGTAGATAGCAGTCATTATCTGTTCTGTTGTACCGACTTAAGGGATTGATGGCACCTGCTATTTGGTATTGAATTGTAATTTTATGGTGGACACAAGCTCAGGGGTGATCATTACACAGGATGTGTTAGAATAACTTCATGCTTCTGTGAAACGCTGTCCCTTTGTCGTGCAGAGGAATTCGTCATGCTTGGAGGAGATCTCTTGGAATTGGTGGCATCGGGGATTGTTTTTTGATGAGTAGATGGACGATTTGCATGGAAAGCAGCTAACGAGTACTTTGTTGACTTTCAGACAATTACTGACAGCAGTTTGCAGATTAAGGGCGTCAGGCGAACGTGAAATCTAATTATACTGCTCGACACTCTTGGATCTTAAAGACCGTAAGACACTCCAAGTTAGAGAAATTACCTAGCTAAGCTGGATAACAGATTTAAAGGAGTGCCATTAGCTATTGATTCATAGGCAGATAGATACACAAAATGACACCCTTAATTTCCAACCTGTACGAATGCCACTGATGGAAAAACTAGACGAGGACTTCATCTCAGACAGCATTGTAACACAGATGATGACTAGAGAGAATGGCTAGTATGCAGTTAGGCACACTATAGCTACTTTCATGAAGAAATAGTTCCAACAAGGTTGTCCATACTAACACTGTCCCGAGGATAGGACCATCGTGTGTCTTTTTTTTCTTCAGAAAACCATACGCTGATGCATTCAATAATATATCCCACCCTCTTCTGGTCTATCTACTTTAAAATGTATGCCAGGATTGGCAAACTAACGTGTGGCCTGCAGCTGTCATTTCATTCCTTACTTTTTTCCAAACCTTCCTCTTCGTGAAAATGTGGCTCTATACACCCAGAAGACGAGCCACAACGACGAGGTTTATGCCTTCATCTTTGACATTCGAGGACAACTCGAGACCTACTTTTCATTGTATCGTCTTCTAACTCGGTCTGGCAGTAGATACGGCGGTTACTTTCACAAGTTGATGTAACGAAATTTGGTAGTAGATTGAAGCATTCGTACCATATTTAGTTACCAGCGGATTTCGTTGATTTAGGTGCCAACAGTTGGGGCATATCCTTCACTATACAACTAGGTATCCTGAGTGAACCAGGTAACGTAAACAAAGTAGAGACTCGCAAGGATATCATAGGCACGTGAGCGTGTAAACAATTTGCGTAATATTGTGTTACAATGATCGATTCATCCAGGAGAAGGGTCAAGAAAGCATAAGAAATTCACAATAATTGCTTTGAACTAGCATCTGACTCATGGCCAACACGACTATCGTCACCTGCTCTTTTTCTGAGCTTAAGTCATGGTTTCCCGCTCATAAATAAGCACATCGTATGGCGCCTACGTCAGCAATCATTTGGGAGTTTTCGGATATCTCCGGGTGTCTCCTATTTCTTCAGGATCTCGTTTTGTCATACTTGTTAGAGTTAAATGTCCTCTCAACGTCTTTTCCAGAAATATCTGTGGTGAGTTTATTGGGAGTCATACTGACTTTTTCAAAAAGCCAGCAAACTGACTGTCAGCTAGACTCCGAACAACTTGACTCAGCAAAAAACAACACAGAAGCTCGCGAGGATAAAATTCATAGAAATAAAGGTTAGCCCCTCTGGCCAAATACCGGCATCATATATAGACGTTTAACTTAGCCCATGACTCCCTGACATAAAAGTCTTCGTCCTCGTTCTTATAAGATCAGAACGGTTATGTGATGTGCGCTATGATTAGGATGGAAGCAGTACTATGACGAAGTCTTAAGTGAAGCACCCGAGCTGGACAGCATGAAAGGAATCGATATTTCTGACAAGCCTAGTTTTTTTTTCCAGTCCCTCGTTCGGAGTATGGCTCTTTGATCTTTTTCAATTCATGTCTCTTTGCCGAGTATGATGAGAGGAACCCGGTATTTGAATATCATGTTCATCGTGCCAGATGCCGTCAAAAATGTTAGTCATTATCAGTTTCCGAATGACTAAGACCGTAGGAACCAAAAAAAGTCCATATTTGGATTGCCGCCAGACAGACTTCTCCATGCTATCCAGTGAGTTAGGAACTGACAGATGCAACTATCCATCTTGGCCACCATACGCATGAAATAGAATTGATTTCTTAATCGCTAAGTGACTATGCATAGCATTTGAAGATTTTAAGGGCACAAGTCGATGTTAGGCCACTGTTCTCATGCCAACTTGAACTTAGAATACATGAGTAGTGCATGATTGTACACATTTCAAGCATTCCCACCATGTCTGTGGATTATCACAGACACCCAGGACGTAAAGCCCCAAAAGCGTCAGAAAAGCCGAAAACAGAGAACAGATAATTGTAGAGGTGAAAGAACTCAACCTTGCGGAAAGCCTGTTTCTCGATAGTCCCATTTATGGTACAGTAGTCTACGTAGCAATATGACACCGCCGATGGTGTCATCTACTTTATGTCATCTTGCAAAGTAGTATCTAAAGTCAAGATTCCGAAATAAAATATCGATCCACACATGGCAGCTATCTATGTATGTGCTAAGCTTTACACGATTGTCAAGATAAGCTCAAAGCCTAAATAGCAACACAGCAAAACCCATTTAAAAACTCCTACAGATACAAACGAATCTAAGTGGATTCCAATAGCTTAAATCTCATGATTTTCTTGTATCTCCCATGTAGAATCAGCAAATTATGGCCCAAAGCATGAAACATAAAACCAAACGACCCAGAAACATGTCATGTGCGCATAATAAATCGTTTAATCCAGTCTTAGGATCACAAGTCTCGTTTATATAACACTACACTATATAATCGTAAGTAAATCACATTGCATGTGCTCCGGGCATTGCCTTGCTTTTCAATCACCACAATCTACTTGGACCTATGGTACAACAGATTTGCATCAGTTTCTGATGATAAAATTCACACGTTCCCACATCTAAACAAACAATAACATGCAATCGTGTATACATACTACATATTCACGTACATATATAGACCAGTTTCAATGGAAATCTATTCTCGGAAAATGGCCACTATCGGCACTGTCAGAAAATATACACTTTTTATCGATTAAAAGCAAAACAAAATGTTTGCCATAAATTGTATTCGAAGCTGATAACACATTAAAAGCACAACGCGCCAAATGCAAACAATAAAAATGTACAATTTATAATTATTTAATGCATATGACTCATTGTGTTACTTTTTTCGGGCATATAAACATTTTTGGAATTTTTAATTCAAGGTCCTTCTGTATCAACGAACAATAAACAAGATTTGCTAATTTATAACTTAGCAAAGGAGATCGTTAACATTTAATGTAAGGAGATAAACAAGTTTTGTTTATTTTTATACATATTTACACCCAAAAACCTTGGTGTCTACCTATCAGAATTAGTTCGATTAAAGGTGATTTTTGACGATATTCTAGATGGGAGAAGATTTTATCGCTGTAGATACTTATTTTTGCATTTGTTAATGCTTAACGAGAGCAATGGAACAAACAAAATATGCATAAAGTTCAGTTGCTCCGTTTTGCTCCGCTTTTCTCCGCTTTTGACCGGTTTCCGAAAGTTACCTTTCTCTTCTGTTTCGATCCTAAAACACTTTTAAATGGCTTTTCAATAGTGACATGACATTTTTGCACTTAATTTAAAACCTATCCTTAATCTCATTTTAGGATTCGTTAATGTCAAAACGTCAGTCAAGATTTACATTTTTGTCATGATGTTACATTTTGTCATGGCAACGTTTCAAAATAATTAAAAACTGCTACCGAAATTCCAAGACGATGTTCGCGCTTCTTTCAAGAACTGAAGCCTTTTGACCATTTGAAGCACCAAAACTACTCCGATTGCGCTCTGTATAAGTTTGAAGAAAATCCTGAGTTTCATCAAAAAATCATTTTTAGTGATATGTGGTTGCAACAACATGGAGCCACATGCCACACAGCTGGTCAAACAAGTGCTCTATTGAAGGGGAGCTTCGGTAATCAAACGCAATGGCCACCTCGCTCATGCGATTTATTTTTATGAAATGACGTTAATTCGTCGATTCATGCCAAGAGCCAAAAATGTAAGAGGAGTTCAGAAGCAATATCGAACATGAGATTGCCAACGTTTCGGCAGATATGTGTAAAAGAGTGGTGGGAAATTGGCTCCAAAGGATCAATTGCTGCAAACGTGCCCGCAGCGATCATATGAACGATATAGAATTCCATACTGTAGTACACATCTAAATGTAACATGTGTACTCCATCTGCCATAAATTTCTGTCCGATATCTTAATTATTCTGTGTTTTACTTAAATACAAAATTGTTATGCCCTAAGTGAAAAATCCTTTAGATACATCCGCCTAGTCTATCTGGTTGACGTCCAAGTGTTGTATTCTTATGGGTCATTGCACTAAAATCTTTAAATGATCTTCGATGATAGTGTCTGAGGCATAGAGACATGGAAATCCATATATATATATTGGTAAAAAAAAAAGGAGACAAGGTTGCGCCTATAGGTACTTATATCTCTATTCGAAGCTAATATAGAACAATATTAGGGTGCTGTCATGAAACTATTTGTTTTTCAATTCTGCATAACTTGCCATCAATACAGAGGGAAGAAAATAGGTGAAAATATGGACCCTTGAGGTACTCCATCGTTCTTTTCACTTGCCCTGCTTTTTTTCTTAGAAAATAAAACTTCACTAGTGACCTTCCTACTTAATGATTTTGCTGATCTCGTTAATACCCACATTAGGAGTCTACTATGCTGCATTAGAGGTAGGTATGGAGTATTAGTATTCTGTGGGGGGATAGCTTGCTTCATATTCGAGATACAAACTAAACTGGTGGACAATTATTAGATCACATCGATTACAAAATCTTACTACAGTACAGTGTACTTGCTAAGAGTGTTTTGCCCTCATCCGGTCTCTTTAGACGTTGAGTGGAGAAGACACAGCCATGAGTTGTTCTTGTTTGAATTGTATAACGAGAAAGGCGCTCAAATACAACGACTAAGATGTCGAATATATCTAAAGCGTATGGACACCAATTCTTCGGTTCGATAACTATCATATCCACAGTTTTGCAAAGAAAAACCTTGCTTAAGATGGCAAGAGGCCTAAAAATAACTTCCTGGCTGGAACTGCAGACAACGAGAGACAACTGGGTGAAGAGGCTTATTGATCTAAGCTCAAGGTTTCACTTAAATCATGCCAGTGTGACACAATCCTTTGCTTTGGTGTTCCTAAATATTGAATACTCTCAGAAAACCTGAGCACGATTCTATCAATAAACAAAATCTGTTTTTCTGTCTTCTCGATCCATATACTCATTCTTTACAGTGCCCGTCAACACTACCTCTATAAACTGGAGTGCTGACCACTCTAGCAGAAATCAAGTCGTACATACGACTAATGACAGTATAACCAGTCAATTGACTGAGTTCACCTTCTCTGACCCCACAGATACGCAGCTAGTCGACATGTGTACCTAATGGACCCCAGGACCTTCCGGACTCACGCAAAAAACCAAAATCAATTGCTACATCGCACGAACTATTCGTAAATGTGATAAAATTTTAATGAATTTACCTTCAATCCACAAAGTATCTGCCATCACTATTTGTTTATCCTCAATATTGCATTATTTATTTTTTTTTCTTTTTTCCATTCCATGGATGTCGACTACCTCTTACAAATAGATACAGCTACCGAGTCAACATTCACCCTGTATCCTGTATCATGTTATATAATTCTACTTTCTTATCTCTACCAATTGCCAAATAGTCTTTAGGGATTCGTTTCGTTAGGAGCAGCCAGATACAACAGCAAAACTTTTATTTTATTCCATCCGAAGCGAACATCCGTGCTCAACTCAGTTCTCTACTCTGGTGTATTGGTTAACCAAAATAAAAAGGAGTCTGTTTCCGTTTTTCTTTTTGTTTCTCTTCTCTCCTTCCTCATTGTCTCCTCATATTGGAAATTGAACTTTTCCTTGTTCCCGTTGTGAGAACTACACCCAAGAGAAAGGATGTTTTTTCGTTCCTTTTCCTTTCCTTAATATAAGCAGTGGAAATATCGAACTTATTGTTTCTTTATGCGCATATATTTCACATTTTTTTGGTATTAAAGTTTAGATGTCTGAATATTGCTGGAAAGTTTCAATAAGACTTCAGAGGTGTGGGTATTAAATCAATCTTTGATACTAACTGCCAAATTTTGTGATAAGTTTGGTTTGGTAAGCTCTTCATAATACAAAAAAAAGCAAAACTAACTACACAATTTGGGGTATATCTCACATATCTCCCTTCCCTTAGCGTTTTGAGTCAAATGGGTGAAATTGAACAAAAAACTTAACAAAAAAACGTAGAAGGTATGATCTACACTTTGGTGTACTCAGCTGGTTGGTATTCAGAATTTGGGAAGAATTGGGGTTTTTCGCGATCAAGGATGGAAGAGAACTCTAAATCCAAATTCGACACATATCTCCCTTCCCTTAGCGTTTTGAGTCAAATGGGTGAAATTGAACAAAAAACTTAACAAAAAAACGTAGAAGGTATGATCTACACTTTGGTGTACTCAGCTGGTTGGTATTCAGAATTTGGGAAGAATTGGGGTTTTTCGCGATCAAGGATGGAAGAGAACTCTAAATCCAAATTCGACACATATCTCCCTTCCCTTAGCGTTTTGAGTCAAATGGGTGAAATTGAACAAAAAACTTAACAAAAAAACGTAGAAGGTATGATCTACACTTTGGTGTACTCAGCTGGTTGGTATTTAGAATTTGGGAAGAATTGGGATATGTCGCGATCAAGGATGGAAGTGGACTCTAAATCCAAATTCGACACATACCTCCCTTCCCTTAGCGTTTTGAGTCAAATGGGTGAAATTGAACAAAAATTTTAACCCAAAACGTAGAAGGTATGATCTACACTTTGGTGTACTCAGCTGGTTGGTATTCAGAATTTGGGAAGAATTGGGGTTTTTCGCGATCAAGGATGGACTCTAAATCCAAATTCGACACATATCTCCCTTCCCTTAGCGTTTTGAGTCAAATGGGTGAAATTGAACAAAAAACTTAACCAACAAACGTAAAAGGTACGACCCACACTTTGGTGTACTCAGTTGGTTGGTATTCAGAATTTGGGAAGAATTGGGGTTTTTCGCGATCAAGGATGGAAGTGGACTCTAAATCCAAATTCGACACATATCTCCCTTCCCTTAGCGTTTTGAGTCAAATGGGTGAAATTGAACAAAAAACTTAACCAATAAACGTAAAAGGTATGACCCACACTTTGGTGTACTCAGTTGGTTGGTATTTAGAATTTGGGAAGAATTGGGGTTTTTCGCGATCAAGGATGGAAGTGGACTCTAAATCCAAATTCGACACATATCTCCCTTCCCTTAGCGTTTTGGGTCAAATGGGTGAAATTGAACAAAAAACTTAACAAAAAAACGTAAAAGGTATGATCTACACTTTGGTGTACTCAGCTGGTTGGTATTTAGAATTTGGGAAGAATTGGGATATGTCGCGATCAAGGATGGAAGTGGACTCTAAATCCAAATTCGACACATACCTCCCTTCCCTTAGCGTTTTGAGTCAAATGGGTGAAATTGAACAAAAATTTTAACCCAAAACGTAGAAGGTATGATCTACACTTTGGTGTACTCAGCTGGTTGGTATTCAGAATTTGGGAAGAATTGGGGTTTTTCGCGATCAAGGATGGACTCTAAATCCAAATTCGACACATATCTCCCTTCCCTTAGCGTTTTGAGTCAAATGGGTGAAATTGAACAAAAAACTTAACCAATAAACGTAAAAGGTATGACCCACACTTTGGTGTACTCAGTTGGTTGGTATTTAGAATTTGGGAAGAATTGGGGTTTTTCGCGATCAAGGATGGAAGTGGACTCTAAATCCAAATTCGACACATATCTCCCTTCCCTTAGCGTTTTGGGTCAAATGGGTGAAATTGAACAAAAAACTTAACAAAAAAACGTAAAAGGTATGATCTACACTTTGGTGTACTCAGCTGGTTGGTATTTAGAATTTGGGAAGAATTGGGATATGTCGCGATCAAGGATGGAAGTGGACTCTAAATCCAAATTCGACACATACCTCCCTTCCCTTAGCGTTTTGAGTCAAATGGGTGAAATTGAACAAAAATTTTAACCCAAAACGTAGAAGGTATGATCTACACTTTGGTGTACTCAGCTGGTTGGTATTCAGAATTTGGGAAGAATTGGGGTTTTTCGCGATCAAGGATGGACTCTAAATCCAAATTCGACACATATCTCCCTTCCCTTAGCGTTTTGAGTCAAATGGGTGAAATTGAACAAAAAACTTAACCAACAAACGTAAAAGGTACGACCCACACTTTGGTGTACTCAGTTGGTTGGTATTCAGAATTTGGGAAGAATTGGGGTTTTTCGCGATCAAGGATGGAAGTGGACTCTAAATCCAAATTCGACACATATCTCCCTTCCCTTAGCGTTTTGAGTCAAATGGGTGAAATTGAACAAAAAACTTAACCAATAAACGTAAAAGGTATGACCCACACTTTGGTGTACTCAGTTGGTTGGTATTTAGAATTTGGGAAGAATTGGGGTTTTTCGCGATCAAGGATGGAAGTGGACTCTAAATCCAAATTCGACACATATCTCCCTTCCCTTAGCGTTTTGGGTCAAATGGGTGAAATTGAACAAAAAACTTAACAAAAAAACGTAGAAGGTATGATCTACACTTTGGTGTACTCAGCTGGTTGGTATTTAGAATTTGGGAAGAATTGGGATATGTCGCGATCAAGGATGGAAGTGGACTCTAAATCCAAATTCGACACATACCTCCCTTCCCTTAGCGTTTTGAGTCAAATGGGTGAAATTGAACAAAAATTTTAACCCAAAACGTAGAAGGTATGATCTACACTTTGGTGTACTCAGCTGGTTGGTATTCAGAATTTGGGAAGAATTGGGGTTTTTCGCGATCAAGGATGGACTCTAAATCCAAATTCGACACATATCTCCCTTCCCTTAGCGTTTTGAGTCAAATGGGTGAAATTGAACAAAAAACTTAACCAATAAACGTAAAAGGTATGACCCACACTTTGGTGTACTCAGTTGGTTGGTATTTAGAATTTGGGAAGAATTGGGGTTTTTCGCGATCAAGGATGGAAGTGGACTCTAAATCCAAATTCGACACATATCTCCCTTCCCTTAGCGTTTTGGGTCAAATGGGTGAAATTGAACAAAAAACTTAACAAAAAAACGTAAAAGGTATGATCTACACTTTGGTGTACTCAGCTGGTTGGTATTTAGAATTTGGGAAGAATTGGGATATGTCGCGATCAAGGATGGAAGTGGACTCTAAATCCAAATTCGACACATACCTCCCTTCCCTTAGCGTTTTGAGTCAAATGGGTGAAATTGAACAAAAATTTTAACCCAAAACGTAGAAGGTATGATCTACACTTTGGTGTACTCAGCTGGTTGGTATTCAGAATTTGGGAAGAATTGGGGTTTTTCGCGATCAAGGATGGACTCTAAATCCAAATTCGACACATATCTCCCTTCCCTTAGCGTTTTGAGTCAAATGGGTGAAATTGAACAAAAAACTTAACCAACAAACGTAAAAGGTACGACCCACACTTTGGTGTACTCAGTTGGTTGGTATTCAGAATTTGGGAAGAATTGGGGTTTTTCGCGATCAAGGATGGAAGTGGACTCTAAATCCAAATTCGACACATATCTCCCTTCCCTTAGCGTTTTGAGTCAAATGGGTGAAATTGAACAAAAAACTTAACCAATAAACGTAAAAGGTATGACCCACACTTTGGTGTACTCAGTTGGTTGGTATTTAGAATTTGGGAAGAATTGGGGTTTTTCGCGATCAAGGATGGAAGTGGACTCTAAATCCAAATTCGACACATATCTCCCTTCCCTTAGCGTTTTGGGTCAAATGGGTGAAATTGAACAAAAAACTTAACAAAAAAACGTAAAAGGTATGATCTACACTTTGGTGTACTCAGCTGGTTGGTATTTAGAATTTGGGAAGAATTGGGATATGTCGCGATCAAGGATGGAAGTGGACTCTAAATCCAAATTCGACACATACCTCCCTTCCCTTAGCGTTTTGAGTCAAATGGGTGAAATTGAACAAAAATTTTAACCCAAAACGTAGAAGGTATGATCTACACTTTGGTGTACTCAGCTGGTTGGTATTCAGAATTTGGGAAGAATTGGGGTTTTTCGCGATCAAGGATGGACTCTAAATCCAAATTCGACACATATCTCCCTTCCCTTAGCGTTTTGAGTCAAATGGGTGAAATTGAACAAAAAACTTAACCAACAAACGTAAAAGGTACGACCCACACTTTGGTGTACTCAGTTGGTTGGTATTCAGAATTTGGGAAGAATTGGGGTTTTTCGCGATCAAGGATGGAAGTGGACTCTAAATCCAAATTCGACACATATCTCCCTTCCCTTAGCGTTTTGAGTCAAATGGGTGAAATTGAACAAAAAACTTAACCAATAAACGTAAAAGGTATGACCCACACTTTGGTGTACTCAGTTGGTTGGTATTTAGAATTTGGGAAGAATCGGGGTATATCGCGATCAGATACGAACTTCCTGGCCACATATCTCCTCTCCCACAGCTTTTTGGGTAAATTAAGTGAAATTTAACAAACAAAACTTAACAAAAAAACGCAAATCGGATGATCTACACGATGGGCTACTGAGTTGGCCATAGTGTAGCATGTGCCAAGCAGTAAGGTATGCCTAGCAAAAAAAATTTTAAAATAATTAGTTACACATACGCCACCGAGTGAGATACGAACTTCCTGAATGCTACGTCTCCACATATCTCTTCTTCCTCCAGTTTTTCCGTAAAATGGGCGAAACTAAACTTTTGACAAACAGCAAGGGTCCCATCATACCCAAATTCAGAATTTTTTTTTAAAAATTCTTGATCTTGCAATGGTGTAGGCAAAGGTCTTTATCATAGACCACCCTGACCCTACAGACCTGGGGTTCCAATAAGTAATCCAATCGCATGCTAGTTTTAGTAAAAAGGTGGTCCGTAAGAGTGTCTCATTGACTCTAGAGTATGTTTCTCAAATAGAGACTACACTGTTTGCAGTCTTGCAAGACATTTAGCGGCTCGTTTTCAAAGGAAGATCTCTAGGAGTAGGTCTGGCAATCATAAGAATTTAAGAACCTTTAGTCGTAAACAGTGTAAGTAAGAGGCGTGGAAACTTTCAAAAATCTAGTAAGAGGTCTACATAGGTCTACTTACAGCATACTACACACTTTACTACGGTCTACACTATCATTTTAAACAAACCAATGTAAGTTAAGGAACAAAAAATTAAAATACAACTTTCCTTAGCTACAAAGGTAAACAAGGTGCCACCAAATAAAGGACCTTATTTCCACCGCCTTATCTACAAAAACTATTAACACTGTCATCTACGTTTTACATAAACTAAAGCAAAAGAAAAGGTTAACAAAAAAATCAAAATATACAAACATTTCAATACTGGTAATCCAAATTTAATCCACATGTTGTGTCCTTTCTGTCCTTCTTGTTGTTATAGTGCTCATTAAATAAATCCATAAAAATATTAATCAGTTACTTTATGAAATTCCCCGACAAAGATTACGCATCCACGTTTCTGGTATTCCCTTTGTAGATACACACGGAAATTTTAACTCTCTTTTGGTTTCTTTTCTTCTTATTTTTTTGGTTTTTTTTTTCGTTTTCGACTTAAAAGCCGAATTAGGCACAACAGGAAGGAGAATAATATTTACATTTAAAAATAACAACAATTGTATAACTGGTATTAACCGAATATGATTTTCTTTTTTGTTCTTCCTTTCACTTTGTATCTTATTCACTTTATTTCCATACAAATGCAATTTCCCGGTCTTGGATTACCACTTGTTTGGCCCGGATCACTGTGAAGAGGCAGAGAGAGAGAGAGAGAGAGATAAAACGGATGACGGCTAATACTCTAATGGTTTACGCGTTGTCATCTAATTATAACATTCCAGGGTTTATCGACTTTATTATATCTTCACTTCACTTATTCCTCTTTGCACTTATAATCCTAGAAAAAAGAACGAGAAGAAGAGAAACGGAAGAATAGCAATGGATTATTAGATAATTATTTGGTTTCTGAAATCCAAAGATGACATTTGCGGAATGATGATGATTGGTCATTGCTTTCGTCGATGGAGGTATAAGTAAGGAGTTCGTTAAGGATTTGTGGAGGGAAGGCACAGAAAATTTTGTATTTCAAATGGTTTTCGAGTAAGGATTGCAATCGAATCATATTTCGGAGTTAAAAAGCGATATATGAATCAGAAAAGGATACCATGCACTACAGAACATTCTGTAAAGAACACCTAAAATATCTTACACGACCCCACCTCTCGCGAGCGTCTGACAAACATCCGAGAGTACAACTGGTCCGAGAAAGCTTCTCAAAATAAAAAACTGCCCTTCGGATACAATAGGCCCCTTCCGTTCGTGTGTAGAATATAACAACCACAATTCGAATAGTTGTGAGAGCCTGGGCTCTGGGTTCCATAGGTCTGTTGCGTCAAATATTTAAGAAATAGCATAGATTTGATAAAGAACAGAGGCTTGACTATCAAGTGTAGATTGGTGCAAGCACTGTAAAGAATCATTGACCTGAACATGGGCAAAAGCGTCCTGCAAAAGCAATCCATTTCAAATCAATAATGATGTACCCCAAGGTTGTATTGTTGAACCCATGCTATTTACATTAGCCTTAGATGAATCAGGTTAAAGTATCCAATGGACGATGTACGGAAAATTATCAGAGCAGCATAGAGGTGTCTGAGTTCTCAATCTCTTTAACTCCAATTTGGTAACTCTGTAGCATCATAGTAAAGACACCAGATTGTCCACCCTACGGTGTTCTTATAAAGGACATCCAAACATTCCCTTTGGTCTGGATCAAAATGTCCATCCAACCGTGTCGGTGATCAGTGTCTCCAGACAGGTTTCTATTATCTCCAATCCGCGGAGTTCTGTACTCCTGGGCTCATTTTTCGAAATTCAGGAACTCTAGACCTTGCGACTTATTCTCTTTCACGGCCCTACCTCTCGCGAGCGTCTGATAAACAACCGAAAGTCAACTGTGAGGCATTAAACAATAGGGTCCTCCTATAATATAAAACATACAACGCATGTTTCTGAGAAGCATAGCCCTAGAGCTGTCGCATGAAGTTTTTATTTTTATTTTTTTTGGAATAGGACTCAGACAAGAAGGTGCTATTTGAAGACGTTCATCTAGTTCCTGGGTTTTCTGCTACACAGTTGGTACTACTAAACGCGTCTAGCCTTAGGTAATGTTAGGAAATAGCAAGGGGCATACCTAGACTCCAGCTTTTTGACAGAATCCCGTTGATCGTACTCAGTCTGACGAGCTAGTCGATCTAGCAAATTCCTGCTATGTGGCCACATCCAGAAGAGACAACCGATTGACTTTCAGTGAAAATACCAATACCCCTGCACTGGACATAGTATCCTTCATGGTCACAATTGGAAGGAGATCCTCAGTTTAAGCAATATTTTCAAGAGGCAGACTGATCTAGTGTGATTATGTACCAAAAAGGAGTGAATCCTGCTAACTGGTAGAAAGTAATACTTGAAGGAAGCATTAAATTCTTAAACCCCAGTAAAGTATCTGACAATCACTAAACAGCAGGACTAGGCAGATACATAGTCCCTGATGCTTTCACACTAGGATAGTTGACCCCAAAAGCCAAATTGCAAAGTGGGCATATTGAAGACACAGGCTATACGCAGACCTTTTGAAGTCACTCTAAGGATAGCTTCCACATCAAATTTTAAGACGTACAATGTTCTCCTTAAACATGGATGGAGTGGTATGCCCTCCCTTGCCTCTAAGCTATGTTTAACTCCTAGTGAACCGTCAGAGCTTCAGGATAATGTTTTGAAGGCTACCAACAGAATAACCTTCTTTCAATCTTTATTATGGCGAAATGGCCTTCAAGGACTCTACCATTCTGCGATGACGAAGGCACATTTCCAATCTAATACGCATCAACATAATTCTGCACCCCATGTCTTCGTTGATGACGCGATGTCATTTCGTTGTCCCCCCATGTACATGGTTCATATGCGTTTCACAGGAATATCAACTTACCCCTCGGCATATAACCTACACAAGTATGTGCATACATATGTACTTTTGATTGCTGTCTCCTTGACTTTCTTATATCCTTCAAAATTTGAAACGCTCGTGCGGTAAGCATAATGCATAGCGGAAGGCAGTGACGTCTTGGGTTTTCCTCCAGCACACTGTGGCACATAGTACGTATCTAACATCCACTATAAGGGTGTGAATCAGAGAGAGACCAAGGGAGAGAAAGGAATGCTTGTTATCCTTAATTTGATTCAGTACCTTATGTTTAGCATTTTTTTTTTTAAGTATGCATGTACATATGTATAATGGGATGTGCCGATGTGTAGGTATAATAAATTACGTGTTAGGAAATAAAAGTCGCAGTGGTTATATCCTGTTTCTGGTGTTTTTTTTATGGCGAAGTTTAAAGTATAAATTTCAAGGCGCAGTTAGGATGAGAGAAGGTGTTTATTGCTCACATGCCATGCGGACTGACATTATTCATTGGTTAAATGGAAATGTGTGTGCACTGAGTTGTCGTGTGTTGATCGGGAAGTTCTGAGTATTCAAGGACTTCACATCGTGCGTAGATTGAATTGTTCTGCAAAGCCACTGCGTAGATACAGGTAATAGTGGCGCAGTTAAGGATAAGTCAGTAGCCCATCCAAATAGTGCTGTCTCTCATCGAATCTGACATCATGGTGTTCTAATCAAACCATGACTCGGAACCTTCCTACTCGTATAGTAGAATTCTTGACAAATCGTAAAGCCCAAGTCCCAAAATCATCCTGTGAATGCGTAAACCCTATGCTTGTCCTTGGGAACCTTGTACGGTGACAAGCTGCCAGCAAGACCCTACATCCAAAAGCCTGGGTGCATTGGTACTACCATTGGAATGAGAACAACACCAATGGCAGGGCTCGAGGTCATGATCTACCTAGACCTTGTTATATAAGAATCGGCAGCCATAAGCGTCCTAAGGTTATGTCAATCAGGCAGCTGCAGGCCGAACGCAAGATCAATCAGAGGTATGTTGGGAAAGTAATGGAAGCAGACTACACGATGTCTTATCTTAACTTCGTAATACCTTTTACGATCCTCTATCCGGAAGTCGCAAAAGTTTATACTGATGGATACAAGAATATTTGTGACGCACTCAGTCCCGAACTACAGCAGCCTTTTCCAAGTAAATGTACTGGCAGTGACAAAAGCAGCTCGTTTGACTGTGATGAAGGCAATACCACGCAGGAATATTACCTTTCTAATCGACAGCCAGGCAGCGATAAAAGCGATGTCTGCTGGAGAAATAAAAACTAATCTCGTGAACACAGCATAACGTAAGACTCTGCCCTGATCTCTCGTCATGAAGGTACATATACAAGGGAATACAAGAGCTGAAGAACTGGCTTGGCAGTTGACCTGGAGCAAGCCGACCACTTACCGAACAACCTTCAAAACTGTCTACAACATAGGAATTTCGTATATATATTGAGATTGTTTAAAAGGCGATACAATTTGGAGTAAACTGGGGCCTATACTGAGCTGAACTAACTACATAGGAAATGAAGGAAAATACTCTAGTCCAGGTGCCTTAGGTGTTGGTTAATCCAAGTTTGGGGAGAAACATAACTCCTAAGTACTGTCACTGCAACAGTATGATTCTTAGGAATTGTATTTCAAAAACGATTTTCAGGAGCCTATATCTTATGCATTATCATAAGCAGTTATACCGGTCAGTTTCTCCAAATGACCGAAGGGTCAGAACATAAGGACAGATATATGAATGCTGGGAGCGCAAAGAGGGAAACGTTTATCAGGAATAGATTCCTAGTCCTCTGACATGGCTTTGACACTATAGAGCTACGAGCTTCCATCACATGAATCGTAAAAGATCTGCTGTAACCGAATGAACAAATCTCAACAGTCCTTGAACAACAATGTACTCTCAGGATATAAAGACGACGGGAAGAAGGCTTCTGAATGCTGATCTGCGAGACACGGATCAAAACCATGCACAGTAAAACTCAACAGATGATGTGGTATTTATGACCAGATCTGGATATTTCCAGAATCTGCTTCAGGTCATGGCTTCGACAGTATATCCTCTAATGGGAAACACCCACGGTAATGATAACAAGGCTCTTTCAGCGGTTTTAGTTTTGTGCGAAGTTCGAATTCTTGACGTTACATTGAGTTTAGTCTCCCGACATGGGTGCCGGTTTGAAGAGTTGATGTAACGAAATTTGGAGGCAGCTTAACGCCTTATCACAGTGAGAAGTTATTGACGGATTTCGTTCATTTATACATCTAGTTGAAGGGCAGAACACCCCCTATGTGACCAGGTATGTAAAAATAGGAAAACTTTTACGGGATGACGGGGGATGAGTGAATAGCTAATGTATATGTGTATTCGGAAACATAGTTCAATTCGAGGAAATGCTGTGATTACACGCGTTGTCTTACTTGAATACAATATACAGCATTTACTTGCTAGATTACCCTATTTTCTCATTTTCTCAGATTAACAGTGTGACTGATTCAGAATGTTCGGTGTAGCTACTGTGAGACAATTTCTTGTGCAAAATTAGTACAATATCGCGTTACAATGACCGATTCAGTCAAAATGAAGATCGAGAAACCATTGAGATCCGAGTGAGATTGTACCCCCCTCATGGTTCGCAGTCACTTCTTTAACCTACAGATCAGGAAATCCAGAACAATTCCATATGAATTACACTGAGCGATCCAGAAAGTGCTGTGAATGAAAGTGAACATTTAACCATGAGACATGAGTGCTGCGAAATCTCTTAATACCCACTCGTCCAAATGCTGTTAAAGGAAACGATCTCCTGGCGAATCCATGCTTCTAGTGCAAAGGTTATACAAGGAAAGCAAGGAAGCTGAATCTAACATCAATTCGGTAGACCCAAGAGCTTTGTATGTACGTCTGGTAAAACAGCCCTTTAGACTATACGCCTTTAAGTAGTCGGTTCTTCCCGAGAAAACAAAAACCAGCTTCTCTACTCACTGCACTTATTTATTCCGATTTCAACTTAATAACTTAAGTAAATCATAATATTCGTTGAGACACCTCTTCCATTGGTCAACCCCGGACAGTCTGATCGCACACAAATGCAAATTGTTTACTAAACTAATACCCGTCGTCCTCATCACCACCACCCTATTCGCATTCAATAAAATTAACGACTTAATTATAACAATTAATATTCTTTAACACATTTTTTGTTGTTGTTTTTCTATTCTCTTATTAGATAAACAACAAGAGAATGACTAATTACCATAAATAATTCCTATATCGCCTTAGTCGCACCCTTTTTAATCTTTTCCCGGTGAGAGAGAGAGCTAGCGGAATCACGACACAAGAGATCTACAGCGCAGACCTATAGGTACGAGTATCTATAGTGCGGTTGAATGGAAAAATCTTTAGTCCCGCGCGCATAAATTAATCGTGATCATTTGTTAGTCAATTTTGTCACGATAAGATACTTATTATAAATGTGTAGCTCGAAAAAGATGCTTGGATTGTGCCTCGACCACCACCGACCGTGTGGAGTCGTTTCTGTGAACATTAATGCGCATTTTTTGAATATTTTTTTTTCAGTTGATTTGATGAGCGAGGGAATTTTTTATTTTAGCACTTGTTATGTCTTCTCTAAACTCTAAATCAAATCTAAAATTATAAACTAAATGAAATAGAAATTCCAAAATGAAAATGATGAAAGTATCTCATGCATTAAGTCAACGAACAACATATGGGGGAGACAGATATTTAATTTGTCACGAAAGTGGATTTTATTTGATTTCCAGTTTTGTTTTATTTTATTTGGCTAATAAAAAACAGATACGTACGCATATTATGTGTTTTGGGAATACCTACGTAAATATACGACTGTGACAGTAGGAGATTATGAATAATTAAGTTTTAAGTTTTGTGCGTTACCTAATGGCAATTGACAAATTTTTGAATTTAAAACAGTTTTCGAGTTCTGTAGGTATGCAAATGGGTTCCCATATGTATCTACAGTGGGAATCGGTCGCATTAGATGGATGTATAAAAACTTGCAGTTTTCCGAAGCCATGTAGTTGAAACTGAGTCATTTGTTTACGAAAACTACTACATATATGTATCTGTAGCTACAATTCGTATCGATTGATCTGGTGATTTTCATGTGGCCTTGATACTGAAAGATTTCACAGACCAGATGTGTATATTTGTCTGACTTCATAGTGAAATAGTGGATGTTGATCAGCAGTCAAGGTTGGGATTACTAAATTCATCGCGCACGACTTGATGGGGCTTTACACAGTTCACTAAGACCGTTAATAACTTAATCTTTTCGAAATTTTTAAATACAAAGTAAGTAAGGGCTCCTTGTTTGCCAGCAGATAACCTAAACGAACTTACAGAGTTAATGGCGATCAGAATCATGAGCCGTATTAGCGCTTTTTGCGTTACTTATGTTTCAGAATGTTTTTCCTGATACAACCACCTCTACCTGCGTACTTTATGTGTGGTATTGGTAGGTAAAGACGTAGCTAGCAGCTATCTATTGTGTACTACTATTGTGAGACATTGGTAGGGCAATGCTGATGAATTGAACTCTGATTGCAGATGCGAACAGTGGCCACCATGTTGTGGCAGGTGACAGCAGAGGCTACCCACAAGGTGACGTTCTGTCTTCACTACTATGGTGCATGGAAGTTATCTCTGAACTCTGTTGCATACTCTCAATAGTTCAAACGTCTACAGTCAGGCACACCAGGATGACGCTCCCTCATTTTCGATCGCATCATACCTACATAACACGCAGATACACTAAGACATAGTCGATGAATGGTGGACTAGGAATGGGTTTTAGAACAATCCTCTTGAAACTGAGGTTATTCTCCTGATGAATCGGAGAATTGTAAACGTTCTGACTTAGCCAGTGGTAACATGTCAAGGGTCCAGTGCAAGCGCTTTCGTGAAGACCGACAAAAGTAGTATTCACTACTCGTGAGACAAGTATGCCTGTGTTTCTCAAGCGAAGGTTTTTCTAAGGCCATTCTAATGGTTATTCACTATATTGCTAATAATAGGTAGAGGCATCTGCGTCTGTAGAGACAGCCAGGCTGCGCTTAAGGCCTTGGTAAACCCTGCAACCCGTCCCAAAACAGCTTAAGAAAGCAAGAACTCCTTGAATTTGGTCCCAAAGCTGAACTCTTTAACACTTGCCTGGACTCCTACTGCATACAACCCTGCAGGAGTAGATACACTGAACGCAACTTTCCATGACATTTTTGTATAAATCTGCAAATATGCCGGCTATGTGAACCTTGTTGTTACACTTCAGATCGTAGATTGTTCCTGGCTTATCGAACATACATCATGTACTTGACAAAATCCTCAAATCACATGAACGAGACTTTCAACTGACTCCTGCACTTCACATAACACAGTCACGAAACTTCGACGTCAATAACTCAATTGTTCGTCATGTGGCACCAACTTCTTGAAACCACATTTGCTCCAAGTCATCCTTTTCAGTTAATCCGTCAACAGGACTATGTTAAATGCGTAAACTGTAGCTGTGTTTTCTGAATAAAGAAAAAAATAAGAAAAATGGATGAATGGAGTTTCGCAAATACTAGAATTTTGCTTATTTTCGAAAGTGTTGAGCAAGAAATGGGTTTCATCACTCAAAATGAAACTGCAATGAAAATCGGGATCGTTTTCGAGGATAAATCACTTAAGTTACATCGGAGATGACCCTCAAAGTGATTTTTGAGAGATCCGACCGCAAATCTTTGGCCAAAATTCACCACAAACTGGTCATAGAGATGTCAAATTCATGAGATCGAAACGGAGTCAAGAAACCTCACTTATTTTTGGGAGTCCTTGCGTGGCTTTATCTTGTTAGCACGGGAACACTGTACTGTACGAATCTAAAGAAGTAAATGCACGTAAAGTTGTCGCAGTTGAAGGGGAGATTTAAAAAAAAAAATTGTACTAACTACCAAACTTTGTTGAACCGTATACTCACTCTTCTATGATTAAGTGGCATCTACAGATGAGCTGAAACTCAAAGTAACTTCATAGTCGAGAAATACGTAACTTTTATTTCAAAAGCAGATAACTTAAGGTCCATATTAAGTCAGACCTGGCTAATGAAACAGTAGGTATGCTGCTGTTGTAAGAAGAAAGGGCTTAGTAGTCTTGGGATACATGCATTGGTCTTAGGAAAATGACACCCATGAGCTCAGTAATGTAGATATGCCTATTAAGAGCTGTGTTTCGAATCATTTGCAGATGGAAATATGCCTTCTAAGCCTCACACCAAAATTGAGCACTGTTTAACGGTTCCAAACATGTCGTTAGCTCAATTTTTCAATATCGGCGTTAAAGCTCTTTCTTCTTAGAACGACAGTCTGTTTCTTTGTACCAATAAGCCAGCAAGGTGTTGCCATGATGAGCTCGTCTACTATACTGTTTTTTTTTGGAAAGTCCTTGGCAACCATTTGTATCTATATATGTATGTATATATATTACTCTAAGGATAGTGAAGAGTTTGATAAAGAGGGCAGATTGGCACCTGTTTTAGTTTCACTGTTGTGGACAGAATAGGACTATCACCAACTTAAAGGTGATGACTTTTTTGTATAAAATGTACATCAACCTCTGTACATAGATTATGTTGACATATGTATGTACGTTGACTTAAGGGCAGTTTTTGAATGAACTGAGCTTGGTTTTATGCCGGGTTTGCTAGATTTTATCTTGTTAAGGAAACGTAGGTAGAAAAAAAATTGGAGATGGTGCTGCTCTATGGGCAAAAGTCGAATGTGTCCAAAAATTTGCTTGTCATGGACACGGATGGATAGACCTTGGTCTCGGCTGTAGTTCGGATTCAGATAGTTGTGTTTTTCGTTTTTTAATAGTTTTGTGATTCAGACATTCTGTTGTCTATGTATACCTAAACATACAAATATGTATCTCACTCATGACCTATAATTTGTACTAAATAAAACAAAACAAAAAGTCCGACGGTGAAATAAATAAACTAAGCCAGTTAATTCTCAAATTAAAAAGACGAACAAATTATTCGCTCTCTCTTTGAAAAATAAGTATTTTTCTTAAAATCATCAAAAAAAAAAAACACCAATTTTCATTACAATTTATAGCCCCATAATGCATTTGAGTTGAAAATGTGTTCGGTGTTCGGTGTTGGCTTCCCTTTATCCTGCCGCTATTCAACCCAGCATGAACTGTGTGCGCAGACAGGGGGCAATATGCCAAAATAATTTCTCACTTCTGCCACCACACTACCAACAGTAGCATCTCGCACAACAGGCGCAATCAGTTCAGAATGTCTGAATTAAAATACAATACTAACATCCTCTACAGTTCATTATAAGTATCTATAGATACATATCGTTTGAACGAGATACAGATAACTCTTGTGTGATCAAAAATTTATCAATTTCGGTTAACTGAGTGCGAAAAAAACAAAAAAAACTTCACAGATGAATACGAAAAGATAAAAGATACAAGAATTGGCGCCATTAGAGGAAAAAAAAAAAAGAAGAACGATTTACTTGTCTGCGAGAGCACGCTATTACATAAGGTGGCACAGTAATAACAGACAAATGCTGTTTTCTTTGGATTCATTGTGAACTTTAATAAACACATTCTTGTGCTGTGCACCGAGGTTCGTATTTAATGTGCGATTTGCAAGTACTTGGGCTATCTGTGGGCTTTGCAGCATTGCTTCTGGTGAATGCGCCGCGCTGGCAATGGAATAGGCTGCCATGTTATTATGATTTACGGCGAATGAATGCGCTGCATTATATTAGTTGTAATTTATTGCTGCGAGACCTGAGGAATAATAAAAACAAAAATACATACTAATTGCGTTTGTATTGGCTGCCGAAAGTTGCGCCTTTTTGGTGTAAATGGGTTTTTTTTTTAGAAGACCTACTCGTACGTATGCCTCGAGGTATCATGCACACTTGATGCACAATAGTGCATGATCAAACATGGCCTAGAAAAGTCTAATTTGAAGGCGAACTTGTGGTCGAAGTGTATTGTTTCAACTGTAGGCCATTCGCGGAAACATGGGGCCTCAGGCCGGGAATGATTTAATCTGGCTCAGAGTTTCGTATGCAAGTCAAGGAAACGAGTCTAAATTTAATACGAACCTCGGGACATAAGCATTATAAATAGCTTCGCCTCTCCAATCAGACATTTCGAAGAAAAAAAAAACAGACGGCACAGTCTGAAACTCTGCTTGAAATCGCAAACTTCATACCAGTTGATCTTACGAAGGTATATTTAGAAGTCTTGTGAAGCCAGTCACTAAGACCGCCATACCAACATGCCTGGTGTGAATAGACCATTTACTTAGTAGAAGAGTGTCCAGTTAGCCTATGCGTTGTCGGTTTTTACAGTTCTCGAGACATTTACCTTTTTCCAAACAGAGGACATCTTAGCAAGACACATTCATGCAAAGCAAAGTCCTACACTTGTGTCATTCTATTTTGAAGCTAACATCCTATTTCGTAAGCGAGATCCTGGCATATCTACACATATCCTTTTTGTATCATATCTGGTGTATCTGCTGAGCCCTCGCTATCAATATCGCTTTTTAGGTGAGCTGACAATAAAAAACAAACCTCTTTCACGTCATGAGAAGCATCGACTTTTTAAAAGATTTGAGAACGAATTTTTAAGATGCAATGAACCTAGGCTAGTTAGTCTACGTGTGTCTTCTCTCGAGACACAAACTGGTACTCAAACCTAATAACTTGATACGTTCTGAAATCTGGCTCCCTACCTCAATAGTTTCAGGAGAATGAGGGCTAATTTTCAATTCAAGGTACAATAACGTTCTTCATTTGTTGTAAAACAATATGTGGACAATCCATACGCTACCTGAAGACAAGCACCAACTCCTGGTTATTTCTTGAACATCAATAAAACCTATGTAAGTGCAGCACGAGGATTTTGGAATATAGTTTCTGTGAGGACCTTCAATCAATCTTCACAGAAAGGTCCGCAGCTCTTTCAATGAATTGGGGTACCTATCCAGAAAATCCGACTCCTACCGACTATAGCTATAAAGCTATAAAGAGCTACACTTAGCTTTGCTTCTAAAGATATAGCAGAATAAAAGATAGCAGCGCCTATAGACAAGATACAACATTGGTTTGTCAAGATAAGTTGCGTTTTCTGTCAATCCCTTCCTGATAGAGTTGTAAAAGACTTACATGACACCCTGATACCAACTTTAAGGAGGAAATTCGGTTCTTGGCTCTATCTTCTGCAACGACAGGCCTTTCATCGGAATCATGATCATTAAATGGGTCTAACGCAAGGTTGCCCACGAAGCCCTCTACTTTTAAATCTTTTATTGTAACCAGAACAGCTGCAGGCAACAATCGACAGATTAAAGAAGTGCTGTGATACTGTGTAGCCAAATCTGGTAAAAAGAAGGCATAAGACTAAGTCAAAATTTTTCTAGTATGACTAGTCACTATATAAAAACTCACTGCCTGCTAGGTAGCTCCTCTGAGTACAGCATTAATACTTTCCTGAAAGTGGGTGCTAGACAAAATCCTTAATCCAAGGCGAATAATTCTGAATACCTAACTCCAGATCTGGCCGTAATCTGTTGGATACATTGCAGTATGCTGTGCGTACTTCGACCTAAGAATCATATATTGCTGTTGAGCAACAGAAATTTAGATAGATAGATAGCTTAACTACCCTTCACCACTTCTGGTTGTACCAAACCAATTCTTATCGTAGTCCCACATTAGACAGATGTTCCTCCGCTAGCTAACTTAAAAAAGATACTCAAGGAACCGGAAGGTATACCCAAAGATATCGGTCTCATGGTCTTCAGAAAACATGGTGCAAATGCACTCAATCGGGTGCCCTTGTTGACAATAGGAACTCAAGGGATCACATACTTAGATGAGCAATGAGTCCCAGTCTTAAGACCCCTGAGAAACTAATTTCAGACATCGAAGCTGAACTACAATACCCAGATACGTAATCCTAGCCGTATTGCCTGTTACAACATCAATAGCTGTCCGAAGTCCACCCTGGGGTTGAGTTTCATAAGATCTCCAGACCTCTTATTGTCATAGACTGGTCATAATGATTTGGCTGTAGGACATGTATGTGGATATATACCATCGCCTGTTAGCCTGCACGACGGATTTAGTGTCTATTTCCCTGCTCAAAGTGCTAAGCGGTGTACTAGCCTCAGGACGTGTCTACGAGGAGTTAAATATTCATGTAACCCAGTCGGTCCTCAAGAGTAACATTTTTTTGCCTGCTTGACTCTCAACTTGCCTTACCAGAACATTCGTATTTCGCTCAAAAGTGATGTCCGCAGTCTGAAGGACCAACTTGTATGTCGAGTGAAAGCCAGCACCACCCATCGGTATAGATAGCCAACTCATTCCCGGTTCAGACTTAGCCTTAATCCTTAATTCTTCCCTGCTAGATCTTTTTGTAGTCAATCTCTCCACTGAGTCTCGATTTATTCCACCGGTTAAGGCATGACAATAGAGTTCAGCATAGTCCGGCTTCCTTGTTCGACAAATGCAGGCTTGCGCAAATCTTCAAGCTCCCAATGTCAGAGGACAGAGTTCCGGTCAAGTCAATAGCTGACGTATGGGAAGGATCTCACTTGACAGATGGATAGTGGTAGATGATCTCTGCAGATACAGGACGAAACTACTTCCAGTCTAAGGAAAATCTAAAACGTAATGCTTGTCCCAATGCGACACCAATTAGTATGAAATGAAACCATCACATGATCTCTCTCCCATTTGACGTGATGACACCCCCATCCCAATGCGATGCTCAACAATCTTCTTGACTGAAAGGAACTCGAGTAAAAGTTCTCACCACGTAATTAACAAATTATAATAATTACATAAACATAATGGTAAACACTGACAAGACGACTGACAGGCGGAATAAATTCCTTGCCGCTCTGAGATACAAATCACCAGTTTGTAACACTTTCTTAAATTCATTCATAATTCATTCATTAGTTCCTGCTCCTCCTCCTCCTCCTCCTCCTGGCATCTGCTGCTCCAACATAAAACGCCAAAGAACTTCACAGTGCGCGAGGAGAGATCAAATAGGAGCAACATCATCATTAGTGTCATCATCTGAACATCAACAGCAACCGCATTAATATTCTATCTAATTCTCATTTCGGATGCAAACAGACACAATTACCAGAACGGTTGTGTGTTAATAATATCGCTGTCGCAGCCTCTGAATCTTCCGCACAAACCACAGAATCCACCGCACTAATTATTGTCGTCGTCTTCGTCGTCATCGTCTCCATCGTCGTCGCTGTGATGTTGATGTTGGGTCCCTCGTCATTCACGTTCGTGTCAGACAAATTGTATTGTTTGGCACACGTTTAGCACATATCATCATCTCCCCTGCATTAGAAAATAGTCTTCTTTTTTTGTTTTTTTAATTGGAACCGGGAAACGGGTATAAAACACTGACAGGATGAGGACGCTTCCTTGGATTTCCCCAAAAAAAATTTTATTACTTTCAGCGGTTTCATGTTAACATCCATAAATTCCGATGGACACACTGCCACTAGCCAGTTTGACAAGTAAGAAACAAAAAAGCAAAAAAAAAATGTCAAAAAGTCGATGTGCAACACATAAACGCGAGAATACAATTCGCGTAAACTTGTTTATGGCCATATGCGAGCATTGTGGGTACCTCTGTGCCCGGATTGTCTCACGTAAATCAAGTAGTTGGCTGGCTGTGGCACTGCAGCTACTGTGTTGGTCGGGTCGTGCCTGAGCAGGGAACAGAGTGCCTGCACACACGACAAACACGTTGTTGGCAGTAAAATAGTTACCATATTTTGTTGGTTAGAGCGCAGGAGATGGATATGTGCGAGAATTTGGCTTAATTGCAGATATTTAAGATTAAGATCCAATTGACACCTTATGTTGCTACTGGTGAAAGGGTAGTAAAAAACTTTAGAAAGGAGTTCCTATGCTGAAGGGAATACTCATTCCTTTTTCCATACAACCGCCGTTCTGACGACCCATGGTCTTATGGCTTCTTATGAAGGATTAGGTTAGGGACATACAAGCTGGGCTGGAATAGAAGTTTCGATATTGTAAAGCCTTCTGATTGGAAAGAGCAAGATTTGAGTTCCACTAAGAAAACTGATCTAAAGCTCAAGGTCCGGGCTAACATGCTTGAAAAACTTAATATTATCGACGTGAGGACAGAACCCTGCGGTATATGAACCAGAATTGGTAGAAAAATGAGTTAAAAACTATTCATTGCGACAATCTGTTCGTTTTAAGATTACCTTAAAGCTTAAGAAGTCTTAACGGCCGTAATATGCCCCGCACTATCGAATCAATAGGAACTGATCCACCCTCATCTTTCTGATGAAAGGATTGGTTAATATTTCCCATCAGACAGACCAATAGGTATCTTTACTATGGAGGTACTTGCTTTCTCATAACATGGTCTTTAAAAGTACTGGCTTCAGGGATGTGAGAGATCGGATTCGGACATGAATTTATAGAGGTTTAGGCAGGGTCGAATGGATGCAACCAAAAAAGGATCGAATGGATGCTCTAATATAAATCTTCCCTAAGCAGCAGTAGATACAAGTAGACTATGCGAGTATTTCTAATGAGTTGTCTTCAGCTTGAAGGATGAAAGTAAAATATCCCCAACACATCCGTTAGAGAAAATTTGGAATAGATGCCATACAGACCTTTGGAGTCCATTCCAGAGAAATGTAAAAAAAAAAAAAAACTAAAAAACCTCCACTCGACAAAACTAAGTACAGAATACGATATGCCGATCCAGAAGTTAGCCAGAAATAAAGGGCGTAGATAAGGGCTAAGTGTCTCAAGTGATTAGTGCGTTGATTCCATGTTCATTTCCTAGACACGACTTAAAATTTCTACCTCTCGCGAGCATCTGACAAACATCCTAGAGCACAACTGTTATGAAAAAGTTTTTCACATAACTAATAGCCCTTTGGATACGGCATTGAAAAGTAGGCCCTTTACTCTTGTGTTAAGAATGTAAGAAGCACAACACAAATGGTTGTGAGAAGCTAGATCCTAGATCCCATAGACTGTTGAGACAAATATATGAATAAGAGCTTATCATACCGCCGATGCAGAACAAAAATGCAGAATAAAGTAAAGTAGAGTACATACCATCAGTCTCCGCTTACATTCTGAGCTGAAGAGCTATAAAACCATAAAATATGATATGGTCTTATGGCTCTTGAATTAAGGCATCTGATCTTAGAACGTGGGATGAACTAATGGTGTGTAGTCAACTTAAAATACTGACAGATTTTAAATACAAAGAAATAAAGGAAGTTATGTTGACTTAGATAAAACTGTCGAATATTTGTCAGAGGGTCGCACCTAAGAATACCTTTAGTGTTGTCTAGAAACTGAATCTTCTACTCAGTAGTCCGATGTACAATGCGATGGTTACTAAGTAGGATTGTCCATTAAAGTGCAGTTGAGAGAGAGTTCAGTTTAGTACAAATCTATTTGCTGAACCAGTTCGTTCTTATAGTTCATTCAGTATAGTTTACTGCTTGGAAAATTCGATCTTTTGCAGTTTGGGCAAATGCATTTGTACAACTTCCCTTACAAAGACAATGTCCTGCTGCTGCTGGGTTATGGGTTACAAAAATAGCCTTATCAGATCCGCGCTATAGTCCTACACAAATTTGCTATTACTGAACTTGTCGGACTACTGAACTACACAAATTAACGAAAATAAAATGACACTTAGAACACTTGCTAGACCTCTTCTTTGAACGATTTTGTTCATGAAATACACAAGCGTAAGCCTGCAACAAGTTGGCAAAAAACAAAAACAGAAAACCAGTTTTTTAGAGGCCATCTTACTGAACAATCTCATGCCAAATAGCCAACTAAGAACCTTAGCTCTTCTTTGTTAAACTAGTACTTAACTAGTAATCAATAGATTGGACACACCCAAGCCAATCTAACCGAGCAGTGAATAGCAGAACTCACTTTCAAAAAACAAATATTTTCACGGCTTTACCATGTCCGTCAGCAGAATGTAAAATTTTGAAGCCTTTTTTAAGTCAACGAATGACTTCTGTAGAAAATGCATTAAAGACTTTGTATTACTACTGATCGCCACTGATCATAGTTATTCTTCGACTTAAGGTCACAATGTAGCTACAAAGGGAAACACCACATAGCTACTTGAAAAGAATAAGAAGAAACGAATTTCGTTGGTAATGATCGGAGATAGATTGATCCTCTAAAGAGATCAGAGCTTGATCCTAAGTTGATCCCAAGTATACGTCAATATTTGCGGTGGATCATTTCCAGTGTGGTGACTTGACGAAATGGTAGAAGAAATTATGGATCGTCCTAAGTTTGGTATCATCATCGCAGAGTCCTGGGTCAAAAGAGGTAACAATGGAACTTAAAAGTTCGAGTCTCTTGAAGTACATTTAGGCGGGTTGCTGCTGTCCAATAACGTTGTTGCTTATCGAAGACCTTTAAGCCAAAAATGAGATTCAACGTTGAAATTTTTCGATAAAATTCGATATTTTCTTCAAACGTTTGTAGGACCCAATCGGGAAGCTTTGGCGCTAAGAAATTACAATTCCTGGCATCGCTGTGGAATCGACTGATTTGGCTAATTCTGAACTGAGGTACAAACAGTTCCTATATTTTCAGTACATCGACCGATGCATTCTTTCACCGCCACAGGATCATTCAAAAGTCAATATGTTGACCCGAATTTATCCACTACAGCACGCACACCCTGTGCGGTGGGACGATTTTTACGAATTGTTTGCTGTTAATTCGAAGTAATTTCCAAACGTTGCTCCGTTCTGAACTTCCCCATGGTAAAAATGTAAATCTTGACTGACATTTTGACATTGACAGATCATAAGAGAAGTTTATGAGTACGTGTGTATTAAAATACACAATTGTTATGCCTTTATTGAAAAGTATTTGTCGTCCACATAAGGAATCGTAGTTTCCAGCGAATAATTTTAAATTTAATGACAATTGCATATCCAAAGACAAATAAACAATTACCTGTCTTGAGTGTCAAAATACTGAACTTTAAATTGGTCGCTGAATAAAATTAAACATTAAGTAGACATCACACATACTGAAGTTAACACGCAAATGCAATTCGAGGTTTGGATTCGTGAACAATATTTTTAAAACCATGAACCATTAATGTGGAGTTTTCTTTTTTATAGATATGTAGACAGGTATAACATTAACATATCGTAGGCGGAAATATAGTGCTGCAGTCATTTATTTACGATAAAATGGGATATGAATACAAAATAGAATTCCCAATAGTGTGTCCGAAAATATGGCTGTTAAAGTCGTTAATTTATGTTTCCTTTCACACTTGAAAGGAATTAATATTTATGCTTCTCATTCAGAGTATAGGATGTAGGTAAAGGCAAGTTAACCAAACCATCATCATCATCATCATTCCGAGGGAATACATAACAAATCTTAAGATTACCTTCAACAGATGTTTCCTCTGGTAAACACGTTCTAATCCAACAGTGCCAAAACAGATGACATAATATTCTTACACGTGCTCCCCGTAAATCATCGAAATAACCGCACACATATGTAGATATTGCATTCACTATATTGTTGGGTGAAGTCGTTCGAGATACTCAACACGAATTCGCGCAAAACACCCTTAGATACACTGGTGTAACGAAGCCTTCAATGCATCTTATGATATTCAATCAAATTGGGCGATTTAACTACTGTAAGGCCTCACAGATACACTATTTGTAGAAAAAGATACATTCACTACACTCCACTGTAGGTAACAAAATACATATAACAATCGATTAACCGAAAGAATTTTTGCAAATTGCGATTATATTTTCACTTATCCATGGCATGCATGAGTGTGTGTCCTCGAAGGACGATGACGATGACGACGACGACAACGAGGACGAAGACAACAAAAGGATCTATAAAGTATATTGTTGCCTGTATTCGCGCACACCCGGCGCAGATGCTCGAAATTTTCTTTGGATTGACGGATGCCTTTCCTTTTCTTTTTTTCTCCTTCAGATACTATTCTACGATATCAACTAAACTCGCAGAAAATCAAATCACCGTGCTCTGCTCACAGATGTGAGATTATTTTGAATCTAAAAACCGATCTGATCGCTGACAAACATGGAAGACGTTTTTGTTTTTTTTTTTTTCTTTTATTTCATAAAAATTCGCGCAAACAAATTAGATGCAAAAGAATTTACATTTGAATAGGATTTTTCACAAATGCAAATGTATCTAGATACACGTATCGTTGTTGTACACAATTAAATAAAAAACAGAAAAAAAAACAACAAATATCGAAGCACATTGGTGAGATAGATGTGTGTACAAATAAAAACGTAAAAATCAAAAACGCAAAACTGAAAAAAATAACAATTTTCAGTTAGACCGTCCGTATCCACAATGTTTTCGTGCCGACAGGTAGAGCGAAACTGAATCATTTGTATCTGTGAATGGGAGCACGTAGTAGCAGAAACGGCGAAAAGCAAACGGTGTAGTGTAGATACACCGACAGGCAAACATAGCTGTATTTGGTGTTTTGTATCTATGCAGGCTACAGCTGGTTGTGTGTTGGACGAGTTCAATGGTGAGGAAGGTTGTGGATGGATGTAGAAAAAACGAAAAGTGTTGCCAGTGCTCCAGATACAAAAGTAGTGAGCGGATACACTTAACAATGTCATAACCATCGCGATGTACTATAATATCTAAAAAAAAGTTGCAAATCTGTACGAAATATGCGGATTTTTAACAATGAATGGCGATTCGCAAACTACTCGGGAAGTATCCGACCTTACACATTGAGGAAGACTGCATCGAAGTGGTTTTTAGAAACATTTAAAAGTTTTATAGATTTTGAGAAAATGACAGTAAATCCTTATTTAAAATTGGAGTGACATGTGACATGTGAGAGATAGACAGATACAAGGACATTATGTATGTATCTACTACACTTTATAACCACACCTGCCATGACCGCTTTATTCGAGTTCAACGCAGATGTATTTACATATATCTTATTTGTCACAATGAGATCAGATTGGGAAAAGTTGATTTTACATCTCCAGAATACAGCACTGGCTTCTTGAGAATGAAAAGAAATCAAAGAGCTTTATGTGCTTGCCTATGACCCTACGACATACACTTTCACATCTAATTCTTCCATGAGTCCCTAGACTGGGTGCATTGTTCTAATCTGAACAACTTCACTAAAGAATTTTAGAAAATTCATAGCAATACTCGGAGCAAACCTAAATTGTAACATGAACATCAGAAATATAATTTGTTGCCGGAGGATTCAACTGAGAAATACTGTAAGTTCAAGAGTTTTTGAAACTGAGTTCTGCAGGTAGGAATCTTTGCAGAAGAAAGTGAAATAGATCTTCCATCCTTTATGCTACCACTCTATGTCTTCTATGTCACCTGCGCAGACAAGGATTTTATTTCTTTGATAGCGCAACAGTGTTAGAAGCTTAAAATTGTAAATTTTCTTTGAAATATGCATGGAGACTAAGTGTAAGGATGAGTAAGAAAACTTAAAAGTGTGTATCAATGTCGTGACAGTCAAAAATCGTGCAATGGGAAAGTGCCCTTGCATTTTGTCCCCTTTACTACTCAAGCTAACCTCGTAAGGAACAAAAAAAATAACAAACAAACTCCTTTAAATAACTTGTATATGTGATCTTGGTCTCTTGGTCTACAACACATAGCCTTATACATAATTCATAGGCGAGAATTGGAAAGGCAAAACGCACTCTTGGAGTTAAGATTTGTAGTGCAATGGGTTGAAATCGGACAGTTGAGGCTAAAATAGATTACCGAACTGTGAAGTTTGATTAAAGACATGAATATATTTTAGAGTAGGCTTCATCGGCCCTGACTGATCTGTTCAAGCACGATACTCTCCGTAGTTTATTTCCTAACGTAGATTTGATAACAGTTCTTGAACGCAATTTTGTATGAGATATATCCCTGTCATTAGCGGCAACTCAATTATAAAACAAAAACTACAAATATTTTGCACTACATGTCTTCGTAACACCCAAGATCTGTACGAAAGATATTTCTTTCCGCTCGCGGTAGGTGGGACCGTGAGCTCAGTATCCAGCTCCAGCTCAGTAAACAAAAACGCTAATCAGCGAACTTGTTCAAAAATAGGCTGAAAGACTAAGTCTATCAATTCTCAGGATTTTAAAATGAAAAGCCAAACCTTGACCACAAATTGCGAGAACATCATTCACACAAGCTTGCCATTTTGGAGGTGCTACGACTATACTACATACATATACATATCTCTGTCATCCTCTCTGTTTGGTTTGAGATTGAAGAACTCTGCTCGCTTTAACTGAAGATGGCATAAAAACAAAGATATACAGGAAAGTACTAGAAAGTGAAACAAACTCTAGGTTGATCCGTTTTTGGTAGTAAAGACTCTGGAGAATCTTTTTTTATATCGATTATGTTCTTGCTCCTGTTATATCCCTTCAAATCACTGACAGACGAAAAATCCATCCATCGATGGCATGCTTTGGGATTAACCATGTTACATGATGGCTTACTAAAAATCGGACCACAATAAATGGCACATAGAGGTTAAGAACATACAACCTCTGTGCTTAAAGTGACCAGATGTCTTGACCGAAATAAGATACTTTTGATACTTAACTCCTAAGGTACTTTCAACAAAAGTATCTTCCCGAACTCGCAAACACCACAAACCACTCATGTCAACCATTCATAAGAACCAGCCGCACTCAAGAAGAAAATCCTCTGCCATTTCCCATCTCCATTGTATGAATGTTTGTGCAATTGCACTAGTGTCTGTGTGGTGTGAAAAGACTTCGGCATCAGCCGATGTGCTACGAGTCGGCTCTCTGTCCAATGATAAATTCTCCCGATGTCTTCCGAAGCAGCTCGGTTCGGCTCTTCTTCGGTCACAAGAATACCAAAAAAAAAAAGAAAATATGAACTGAACTGAGCCCCCGCTGTTCGGCGCTGCCACTGCCACAAACAACGCAGTGAAGTGGTTTGGAAATGGGGACTCAAGAGAGTGGGAACAATTCACTGTGGTGCGGATGACGTATACGTAATCTTAAATTTGCGTCTATATCGTCATCGTGTCATGAAGAGATTTACTCTCTCTCTCTCTCTCTCTCCATTCACCCCTTATCCTTACGACACACTGCCACCACCACCCAATACGTCTGCAAACGTACGGACAAGACTCGTTAGCCATCATTATCCGAGGAGGAGGAGCAGAAGGAGCAGTACATTGTATAACCAAAGTTATATGTTCCCTCAGATACGAGTCCTCATCCTCATCAAAAGCACTTTTGGTAGAGCAGTAGTACCTGAAGAGCAGAGAGTGGAGTGTCTGCAGTGTGGTAGTAGTTTCGTCTTCGCCGTATTCGTGGTGGACACAAACGTCGACGACACGGTTGTCATCCTAGAAAAATTAGTAGACTGTAGCTGGTATGTACATATGTACATGCAGTATGTGGTATGGGATATGCATATGCGACTAGGATTACGTTTTCAACTCATTCGTCGCCAGATGCTTGCGACTAGAGAGAAAGGCTCTGGAAAATGTGCAGCGCAGTTGTTTTCTATTCCTTGTTCGTTTCCTTCCACAAAACCAAAAAAAGAAAAAGAAAATGTGTCTGAGTACCGTCCTTCTTGTGGTCTTAGTAGTTTCTTGCATCTATTAGAAGTTAGCGTGTAACTACGATGTGGTGTGAACAGAAGTTTTTTTTTTTATTCTTTTTTGTGGAGATGCAGATACTTTTTCCGTCGCTACGTTGTATGTGCCTCGTGGAAGGGTCAAAGAGGACAATATTTTGCAGGTGAAGTTCAGATTGTCGTTATGCTACACTTATCGGACGACTTAAACCGGATATCACGGTAAATAACGCATGATATTAATTGTGATATATATCGGCACATAAGCTATTGCAGATTAATTTAGTGCGGAAATTGATGGCTGGCTGCGGCGGAAATGGGTTCAATCTTCTGGGTGAACCTTTGCAAGAAGTCATGGTTGGCGTTCTACAGTGTAGTTTGCACTCAATGATATTTGTTTTCTCAAATTTGCTCAACGTGATGTCGCGGATAGTGCAAAACATGTGCCTTTTAAGAATGGAGTCAAGAATTGTTTGTACTTATACTCTAACTCCAGCTTAAAAGCGTATCTAGCAGCCGTTTTCCTAAGGAAGATTTGTAGGGTGTAAGCCTAACGACAGCTTTTAATGACACCTAACATACCGAATCGGTAAATTCTCAGCTTAGTTACGGTTGCCTGTTCTAGGACTTTATGGCATCAAAAGATAGCCGAGTACGTGATATTGGGCCTTACCACCATTATATGTATCATTTTTGGATTTAGACCCTAATTTATGTCGTAAAGGCGTTTACTAGCCCACATGGCGTGCTCTATAGGAGATTCGATAGGAGAATGCCATTTGTCAATGATAATCCCACGGAAATCGACTAAAGCTTCATTGGTCATAGGTCCTAAATTGACCAGTCTTCTTTTAGTAAAAGACAATAGAACGACATTGCAGGGGTTGGTGAAAAGCTCTTCTCATGTCGCCAGACGCTAGAAATGGTCCTGCTATGCCTATCAATATGGAATATCGCTTAGATGCTGGCATTTCGAATGGTTCCGTAGCCTTATCTCTGCAGATCAACTAGAAGATTGTCAATGACCACAGAAGGGGAAAAGGACTTATCCTTACGATAATTTTCAACTGCTGTCGTGACACTCCTCCAGAGGAAGAACCGAAATGATAGTCAAAAAAGGGAAAGAAATCCTTGTCACAGAATTACTGCCGCAAAGTCATCTTGTCTTTAAGAAGAAGTTCTTAACCCTGAAAAGACTGGTTCTTTCTCTACTCCGTTGTCATTCCTCCGGGTTGGATTCGAAGTTTCTACGAGCTCTAGCATTTGAATCTATCCGCTCTACATGTCGTATCCATCTTAGACGGCTGATTAGTAATTTTTTAACTTAGTCGAAGAATCTTTCTCTTGAAACGACAAAGAATGTCCTCGACAGAGTCTAAGCTTCAGCCTTATTCGGGATAGAGCTCCTACTCGTTAATTGCTTTCACATGTCAAAGACACAGAGATTGGCAAGAGTTATTCTTCGATTAATTTTGGGTGAGATGTGTCAAAATTAACAGCAGAGCCGAAGTAGCCAAAAACCTTTCCTACCTCGAAGTTATAGATGTTGTGAAACCTTTCAAATACTTGGTTTTGATCGTATCTATCGCTAGACTTATTTTTGAGGCATCTGTTTCACCCTAGCGAACGGACATATGACAGGCTGACAGATTAATAATGTCCACATTGTCGGAATACGCTAGTTGTTGCACAGGCTTTTGGAAAATTGTGCCTCCGGTGTTGACTTGCCAATTGCGGACAGTTTGCTTTTTTGACATCAAAAAGCTTAGCGAGCGTTCTCCATCGTTATCCTCCATAGAAGAACAAGTTTGGCAGGCTCTGCTTACCTCGTCTCTATAGATACTCTCACATGCCGCCTTGAAATCGATAAAAAGATGTGGGAAATGATTTGGATTGCTTGGGTTTTCATTCAAGATTCGTCGGAGTGGGTGAATTTGATCGACCATAGTGGACTTTCCTGGCTTGAAACCACACGGAAATCCTCCGTTTTCAAGTAGCCATAGGAACTACTATGCAAAACTATGTATGTATGCAAACGATGTTAGCTACTTTATGATCATACTAACAATCATTGAAGATACGAGATACAAATAAAAATAAACAAAACCGTTATTTGCGTATTGTGTTAAACATATTTTATGGTTGGCTTAGTTTTTATTTTTATTTTGTTTTTTTCATATTTTTTTAGAACTCAACCCAAACGTAAGTAGTACTGGAGAGAAGTTTTTCTTATCAATTTTAGCATTTTGTGATAGAATTTACCATATCACTGACATACATAAGATAAGCACCATTTCCCGTTCTATTATCAAGGTGAGTCATTTTAAACTATTTTAACGTTGAAGACATGAAAACAATTTCAATTGTTTTAACTGCCCTTATAATTCATAGTCTTGTGGGCTTATCAACAGTCAGTGAGAGGAAAAAAACAAACAAAGTTATAAATTATGCCGACTAGGATGATTTGCTATGTGGAACCATTGGAAGGAAGTGACTGCAGTGGTCCCTTTCAGTTTGGATGACTCATTGAAATTTCCAACATACGATGGCATCCTAGATACAGCATATAGCCATGAGTATCTCTGCATGTACCATGCAAATGCACTTCCAAACGCACTCTAGTGACCAGAGTGAATCGGACAAATTAAGTGGGATAGCTCTCACTTATACGATGTATTGCATGTAGAGCTAGAGAATAACAAGGCCGTCGATGACTTACCAGAAAAGCTTTAGGGTAGTAGAGCCCTATATCGAACAACTTAGGAGATTCTGTATACGACTCTGATCATCCCAGTCCTGCTGTATGGTTCTGAAGCTTGGACTCTATCTAAAATGTTCGGTTTCGTTTGCGTTGACGGATTTTATAGTCACCGACCTAGTCAAAAAATTAGTCTTTTAAGATGGCTAGGACATGTAGGGAGAAGACTTAACAGAGAAATCTACAGCAACATCGACCTGGTCAGAAAAGTCCATCAGCCCCATCAGATGACTATGACTTCGATCGCCGATTTTTACATCTTTATCATCTGGAGCTCGACAAGACTATGATGGAACGCCAGCATGGATTTAGCACGCAATATAGAGTCCATCCCTGAACTTGATATGGTTTCTTAATCTCGTGTCGAAGCAGATAATATGTAGGCAAGATCTTAACATGGATAGCTCTCTAGGGGATATGCTCCTAGCTTACAGTTAAAAGAAGTACCAACAGTCCTGACCCCTGAGTCAGAGATTCGTTCAAAAATTAGTCCTCTATTATTTGGTTCTGTCTGTATGAAGAGCGAATGAAAGACAAAATCTAACTCTAACTCTACGAAATCTCAGTGGGTGCCGTGGCACAAGTGATTGCCATGATCACTACGAAGCAAGGGGTTACAGGTTCGAATTCCAGGCAAAACACCTAAAAGTTTGTGAGAAACTAGGCCCTGAGTACCATAGACATGCCGCGCCAAATTTTTTTTTTTCTACGAACTCTACCAAGGCGTAGAGGCAATCCAAAAAGCCAAAATAAGGCAAAGCTTCAGCCGAAAGATTCTTTTTTAAGGCTAGAACCTTCTGTTTAAGGACGAATCGTACGTATATGCATAGATGTATGTATATATACCGATGTGAACCTTATACCAGTATTGAGTCGATGGCATGGTTCATTTTAAAAATGTTTGACATAAACCCTTCCCTCTAGAACGACCTCAATCGATTGGCGGAAACTTTCCAAGGTCAGCACGCCAGTGTATGGTGACTTCAGCCAGACTTCCGAGACCGAGCAGAGCATTTCTCTAGTTGGATGAAGGAAAGTAGGAGACGGAGAACAGAACTAATACCGGATCCGTGTTACATTTTTATTCGAGAAATCCTATCTATTCTGCACTTGCTCAGGAGTTGTATTTTGAGCCAGCCGATGTCCTCTTCTCGTATCTACCTGCTCGATAAATCATTACACGGCACTCATAATATTTTCGAATGAGTAATCAAGAATCTGAAACAATAAATTAATAAAGTAGAACAGAGGCCCAGTTGTGGACAACTTTGCTAAAGTCCAATGAGTCATTACACAAAAACAGAGACATAAAATCCGTATGAATCATGCCTGCGGTAGGTGTATGCGAAAATCTCTGAACAATGAAGGTCAAGCACATAGTTGGCACGGATTAAGACCAACTGGTTTCCACAGTTCCTACAGATTCCTCCAATGGAGTAAATGGCAATGCACACAATGTTCCAGAGATGTAAAGTTACCTGAAATCAAACACGAACATGTTATGAACATAATTGAATACCTGGACATAATAATCTTCCATGGAACCAGGCAATGAGAATGAAAGCCAATTATGATAACATATGCAGAGACTGCGGTGACGAAGAAGGTCAAGAGGCTACACCTCACTACCTGCGTAGGAAGACATCACTTCGTTGATCAGAACAGCACCCAGTATTTGTTGAGACGATATCTGGTAGATCTATTACGTCGTCACGGCTAGATTCCCAACCAAGGCGGAGTGGGAAACATACAGCAGACAGATTCACAAATGAGCTCGAAACAATATGTTTCACCGCCAGCGGGCCGTTCAAAAATTGACTGCGAGATGAGAGCAGGGATCCTATTCGTCTAGCATCCTCCAGGGAGAAGCTCTCAATGCACAAGAAGTCTGCGCATTCTTAAGCAAAGCACCATACCTCCTAACAACGGAAAAATCCCTATTGACAGCCAAGCAGCCATCAAGGCTATTGTTTCGGTCACTAGATCCTTGAAACTAGTAGTAGAACGGTGTAAGTGGGTAGTTGGGTAGTTGCAGAAGAAGTTAGAGAAGTTGGGGGTTCCATTCCAATGTTGAGTCTTTAAAAAAGCCTTTAAAACGTCATTCCTGGTCAAATCGTATCTTGAAAGAACAGTTTTATAAGATATTGACTTTATCATAAGCCAATAGATGCAATGGAACCCCCTAACGCAGGATGCGATGATACCAGGCAGTCCGAAAAGCACATGGGGCAGAACAGTTTGCCCTACAGCAAACGGGACAACTGAGGAAAAGTTAAGCATATTCTCAGAAAGCGTACACTATGGCACGTTCACATTATGGAGCGATTCGCTGGACACATCGCCATACATGAACTTCGCTTTCTGTAGTTAAATACAATAATATCATCAAGGGAATGACTTTTGTTGAAGCTACAAACATGAATAAGAATTTGAATCTGTTTGTCACCTGCAGCGTGAGTATCCTTGTCAACTCGAAAAAAAACAAAAAACTAAACACAATTTGAAAAAAATGGTCCTAAGGGGCAATGGCTACCATCGCCAAATCTAGTTCGCGTCATTCAAGTGAACGAACGAGCAACATGCACACCTAGATCCTGATAATACAGTTTATACTTAAAAATAGTTCAGAAGAGCAGACATTTATATAACCCATTTGCACCACACCCTTTGCCAGATGCTGGCTACAGCAAAACACGAAAAATACAAAAAAAGCCCCCCCTGTCCAGCAAACCACAATAAATCCTAGACAGATCCTGTGCATTTCGACCACCACAACCCACACAGATACCACCAAAAAAGAAGATGAAACTCACTTACCATTAACAAAATGGCAACCATTTTCTTGCTGCAGCAGTTGGTGTCCTTTTTTCTGCTCTCCGATACACATTTAGTGATATGAAGCAAAAAAATGACAAAAAGGACAACGAAAACTAATAATAAACTCACTTGGATCCGGATGGGATTTTTCTTAGATAATAGTATCTACTTCACTTGCGAAGTCACATCCGCTATTGTACTTGACTTACATCCTTTAAGGACTAAACTATTCAATGCAACTAATCCATCTAATTGTAGTAACAAGCTTCTTTCTGATGAAGTGACTACATATACCCCAAGTAGGACATCCTTAAATGATAATACGTAATTATATACCTCCTTGTGCATCGTACATATGTATATCGTATCATGACAGGACAAATTACCTATTTTCAACTCGGCCGGCCGGCGTCTAGCCAGGACGATGCAGAGAAAAACTTTCCATCCACTGCATCCGTGTCTGTCTGGTCCTGGTCTATCTGTATCTCTGTCTGTCTGGCACATAAGAGTGCCTCAGTAAAAGTCACACACAAGAATTGTATGTCAACGCCCCTTGAATCTGGCCGCCCAAATAAACAGACAGGACACAGTTTTCTTCATTTGGGAGTTCCTTTCCTCTAGAAGTGTACTTCAATGGATTTGAAATTGATTTTATCTCCACCGTCAGAGATATAAGTAAAAAAAAAATAGTAAAACTTTCCTGTTGCCCTACTCGATTTCAGCGATATTTCTCGAGCATATGCAGAAAGTTTTTAATATATCGTATATCGATTCCGAAATCGAATTCTGTGAATTGTTATCCTTGAGTTGAATCTTTGTTTAAACTTACATACTTGGTTGGTGGCTGTTTGTTTGCTCGAGGAAAATTCAATTTGTTGTATGAACGACTTACCTGGAAAGAAAAGAAAAAAAGAATATATTTAGTTGGGAATCTTAAGGATCTGGATTCACTTGACTTCAATTGTAAATGTTTTCAGAAAATCCATTAAGGATGATTTGCTTAAGTCTTGTTTCCCTTGCGAAGGGCAAGTGTCAGTAATCCTAGATTATTTAGATACATTTCCAGGACAGGCTGTTGAATTTTTGGCAGCAACAACGCATACAAATGGACGATAAGAAATGAAATGGAAATAATTTAATGACAGATGCGATTGTTTATCGAAAACATAAGACTACAAGTCGTGAATTCTGGTGTAAGGAGTTTTGGCATTACACCGACATTAAAATATTTCCAAGGGCAGCAGTTGACACTGCTCCAAGGCGTTATTAACATTCCTCTGCAGAGTCAGATATGGAAGAGAAGTCCTTTACCTCTTACCTATCCAGCATCACACATAGATTGCTACAGTTCATCATTTTTTTCTTGAAGGAGTGGGTCCTTCTTTTTCTGGAGGCATCAGATAATTCAGATGGACTTTTACCACTCTGTGTATTTAAGAGCAGACAATATATCCTCTTGATGCAAATCCTCGTCACCTACAATAAGAATGCAAGACTCCAAGCTAAACGAAAGTGAGCCAAGATGCACGACTCATGAAATACTGCAGGGCTTAATGCGATAGAAAAGCCAACACGAACATCAGATTATAGACGAAAAAAAGATCAACTGACGATATTTTCTCCATGATACTGCAAGGCCACAGGGAATATATCAGTCCGGGTCGGGTGCACCCTCCTCAAGCCTTGCGAGAAGAGAAGCCATTTTTATACCCAAACCTTCACATAGCAGCCCAAAAGACTTCAGGCAGGTTAGCCTTCCCGCTTCCCTTCTCCAGACACACTCGTTTCAAACTAATTCGTAGGATTATGTCCCCAACCAAACATCCCTATAATAAAGGCCGATCTCTTGAGACAGTCCTGCATAAGGTGGTTCACTCCATCATAAAGAATTCACGCTAGTAGTCTTCCTCCATATAGCAGGAGCCTTTATGCGACTAGCACTGGACTAAGGAAATATCGACCCAGTAATCTCAGACTGAGTTGAACACATGCTTAAGATGAGACACATCAACTCAGAATTGGGTGACTTCCAAGTACATATGTACATACTTATAATGTCCTCTCGAGGGACACCGCTAGGATACTGGTTGCCAACGGGATCTTAAAAAAATTGAACGAAGTTGAATCAAAGTTGTCGCGTATTTGGATAATGTTGTCATAATTGCTCACTCAGTTTCAAACCACGTGTGTTCCAAGCGGAAGTACTAGCGATCGCAGAGAAGCGTCACAAGCAATAATATCCACGAAACTGTACTGAAAAAAGATGATGAACAGTGAAGCCCATCTCATCCACATTTGCCCAATCCAAACCATAATGTTACACTTCGAACAGGCGGACGATTTAGCAAGAAACGGCCGCCCTTAGCTCTTGTTTAACCCAATATAACAGGCACAACATAGCGCTCTTTTGTTATCGATGAATTGTTATCGGCCGCAAACCGAATTTCAAGGGGTCACATCTCAAATGGAATTTCTAGACTTCATCATCGAATACTATTTCCTTTTCAGACCACCGATACCTCGAATCAAGTCGTAATGACTATTGTCCGAACCATTTAGTTTTCATACGTCGCACACAGGTACTTCGCACAAAGCTATGAACTACCACCAGTATCAGATGAAAACATGATCAACATAACCAATTTATTCAACGCTAATTCATTAAAAAAGTAAAACACTATTCACTAATTATTTAAAGAAAATAGATAGCTAATGCACCATCTCCAGTGAGTAATCTCTTCTTTTTGATTCTCACTCTCTCAAGTAACATATGCTAACTGGCAATGCATAGGATATTGTAAGAAACTCCAGAACTGGCGAACTCGAAAAGAGTGGAGAGGTGTTGATCTCTAGCTCCTTCCTTTCACCAATTTAAATGAATTGGAGACCTTACCTGAGGGTCACCGAAGATTGAGCACAAGGGGTTCAGGATACAGCCAGTCGATTTAGTATCGCATATTATTCAAAGAGTAGTTGCAACCACTACCAGTCACCATCAAAACCAGAAGAACATAGCAAACATTTTCAAGGCAAGAACGTAACGATAGTTATACACAAAAGGATACTCTAGATCGCGTTCTTCAGATGACAACTAAAGACATTATTAAACCGAATGAAGAAGTAACTTAGTAGGTTCACGTTGCTAAGATGGTTCGTCTAATCCAGCCCTCCTAATATAGTTCACATAGCCCCAAGCTTCTTATACGAACGACGAGACGCAGCTCTCCAATCATAAGTTTCTTTAATTAACTGAATATCTACGTTAGCTAGGTTTAGGTTAAAAATAGCCTGCCTCCTAACAGCAGTGCGGGCTTTGACAGAGGTTTGGATGTCCGAGCTTGTGCATACATTTATAAGATCCTTTTATTCTCTTTTTTTTAAAGAATGTGCTCTCCAGTGGAAATTGTAAAAATTTCGGTTTAAAAGACAGTTCCCTAACCCTAGCTACAAAATTCCTTGGGGCGACCACTTTAAGAGAAATTCTAGAAATGGGCACCGGCCGGCAAACTAGTTGACTACCGCCTAAGTTACGGCAACTACATTGGATCAAAGACATTTAGTAAATGCATGATATTGCTCTAGTTCGAAAGGTCTTTGAAAAATGGTCAACATGGCATTGTGAACCGAACCACCAGTGACACGAGAATCACTCCTCCAGCGGTGGAGGGTTGAAAGCTATCGAATTCTGAAAGTAGGTCTTGAAAGCCATTCCTGCGGCACTTTCCAAACATTACCATAAATATCCCGATACTATCTTACAATACAACTTTTATAATCGAAAATGAAATTAACAAACCCTGACCTGAATACGTCCTCGAATAATGTCACTGCACCCGAACGAGCAGCTAATAAATTTTCTTTTCTTTTTTCTTTTTTTTTTTTTTTGTTAGCCAAATTAATGACAAACATGGGAGAGCATATTCTACACACGAAATGACCTGCACAACATGTTCTACCAAAAATGTGTTATGCAACAAGGTCGTCCGCCTATTTGGTATCTGATGTGCCTGCGGTAGTGCAGGAGGGAGCCAGGGAAGTGCAATGTAATTTGTGGTTACACAAAATATCGAACAAACATGTGTTGGTAATTTGGCCACCAGGGGTTGAAAGGACAGATGCTCGGATATGTAATGAAATTGATTTAATAGAATGCAAAACGAACCATGATGGCTGACGGACGGGGATAATTCACTTTGCCAGTGATGTTGATTGTAATTAAATAGATTGTTTTGCGGTATTTACTGGTTGTCTGAAAAGCCTGAAACTGCCTGCAGCAAAGCGAGAGGATGAAAGCTCAAAGGTCTGTGGTCACAACAAATGGCATTGTTGGCTCACGAAGTTGTATTATGTTGTATAGTGGCGCGTTAAATGAGTAAAAAGGATTGACGATGTAATAGTTGACGGATCGAATGGAGGGGTTTTGTTTAGCCCTACCGGATCTGGTGCAGATATTAACGATCTGCGGATGATTTCGCTAATGCGCTACAACAATAGAAGGACGCCTTAGTGACAACTGTTTTGGCAGTTTGTTACTTGTGTTAGGCTTGTTGGATATCCTTTACAAGGAGACAAATGGCAAAATAGATAAATTGATTGACTGAGGTCCAAACTACGATTGTGCATATAGCAGACAATGAAGAAGACCTTCAGCAGTGCCCCTCAAAATGACGAGGATCGGGTGATGCTGACCCTTTGGCATTACACTGGGCAAGAGGCTAGATTGAAAGCTTAACATACAGGAAAGAGTCTGCCAGGCTTATACCGCTCCCTTCTTCTATAAGAAAACAGCCGGAAGAAAGTGGGGCCCAAAACCTGTAATGAAGCACTATTATGATTGCCATGCCCATCCTCATAATATGGAACTATTATATGGTGGCTCACTGCTGCACTTGGGATGTTTCTATAGCTTTTGCCAGTTGACCTGAAATAAAACTTCAGCTCACTAATGTAGGGCTCTTCAATCCCTAAAGTGTGGGGCATTGTTCCATTCTAAGGGAATGTCAGGATGAGCAGAGGAAATTTGTCTCAATATCTGACAAGAATAGGAGTCAGGCTTCGCTTAAAGTCCTGGAATCTAACATCATTAAACCTGAAATAGTCAGGAATTTCCGCACAATTCTCAGGACATTATGCACGCAGACCATGTCAAATTGTATTGGGTACCTGAATACTGGATTATGGTGAGGATATAAACGTACTGCCCAAGAAAGGATCAGGGTTTCCAAAACCCGATACAGTGAGAGAAGTGTTCTCTATAGGATCATCAATATAACTAGAATGGACCTAGAATGGTCGAACTTAGAAGGACATAAAATCTCCAAGACCTTTTGGCCAGTGTTAGATGAGAAAAATTCTGGAGAAATGATGAGACTAAGTCGGTAGGTACTCTCTCTACTTCCCTTCTAAGAAGACACGCCAAGAAACTGAAATTATCTAATAAGGATACATGCGGATACTTAATGATCTTCACGTCTCGAGGGATATCACACATCTACTCTGTGAATGCCAATGCATCGGTAGGACTAGATTTAAACACTTTGAAAAGAATCAAACCAATGATATAGATGTAGATGTAGATGTGGTTTAGATGTCGATTTGTTTCCGTACACTACACGTGTTACATTATCTTCCTTCCTACCAAAAGCAAGCATTATTCCTCAGATCATATAAAATAGGAATGATCCTAAACGTTACCACAAATGAAGCGTTGCGTTTTCTGAAACAATCAACTAACCTTATCATTCGCACCAATGCACGTACCTCGAAGTCCACGAACATTCTCTGGACCTGGTACCAGACTTGTGCTCTGTACTTCAACAGGTTTTAACATATCGTACGTTTGTGAGATAGAGGGGCCATAAGAGAAACTCTCTCGCATAAGCCTAGTGTGTTTGTCAATGTTCACTCGGCGCACAGGGCCGATGTAGATACTCGATACTGGTTGCTCTAAACAGTAATCTAAGCGCCGGTGAGTCATGGATTAGTAATGGATTGTTACACGTATTTCTGGAGTTGAAGCAGGATCTTACCCAAAGATGCTAAAGATCTATACGATCACCATTATAGGACTCACCTTATCAAAAACAATAGTAAATGGCGGGACTCCTCTGATAGAAAAGCTACTATCAAGACTTCCTTTGCTGTAATGATCATATGTATATGACATCATCCAGCAGGCTATTGTTAAACCGTACAGCCTTAAGCGCTGCATCGGTGATTCTAGACTGGATTCTTGTTCATGCATGTATTCAGGTTAAACAAGAAAACGAGTTAACATTGAAAACATTGGCTTGTCCAGAAAAAAAGACTTAGAAGCCTTAAAAGTTAATGGAGTTGAACTCCGAATTTAATTGAAAACCAAACAACAATGAATCCATGTGTAGTATTCTAAGAAAGCAGGGCATCAGCAACATATGACACCAGCTCCGGTATACAAAATATATACCCAGCGACTTGTACATAGATCCAAAGTAGAGTACCACGTTCCTGAAAAAGAATATCATTTTTCAAGTCTCATCAAAATCTAGAAGACGATATGCATTGAGATCTTGACATACAATACCCACAGAGGTCATGCTTCCGCGACAGAAACATCGCTTTGACTGAAGAACAAACGATTTTTGTTTCTAGAACCAAACGGATATCCCTCGTTTTCGAGTCGATATGTGAGGGTTTATCGGTGCGTAAGTCTTTTAACTTTCCAGATAGACTCGAGTGTATAAATAGACATGTCCTCACCACTTCTGGTTCAAAATAAAACTGGAAATGAAACAATAGCTGCAGTGTCACTCCGAAAAAAAAAACAGCTTCCAGCCTGGAGAAACCATCTTGGAAGACAGTAATCAGACCAAGGCTAGACAAAATCTATAAGAGTTGAATCAATGCCAAACACAATGATATCTCAGGTAACGCAAGTCCTTGTAGTAGCGTGGCTCACAATGGGAAAAGAAGTCAACCTTCCAAAGTCAAAATTCTAATTAAAAATCCCCCCGAATCGTTTCATTGCCAGCATTCGTATAATTAAAATCGTGAGATTGCACGAATTGTTATCAAATTGAATACAACAAAAGGACAAAATTCATTCTGCTAAGCCCTACCGACCGGTCGGTCGGGTGGCGCAAACCGTTCATACAAATATCCAAAACACTAACTGCATAATTGCGTTCAAGGAACTTTATCGTTGAGTGGGTAAGCGCTCGGCGCTCAGCGCACCGTACAGTGGTAGGTATTGTTGAAATATTCATTATTCGAAAGGAGCTCGAGGTGCCATTGTGCCGCCCACCACTCATTTCTTCTTCAATTATTCACAAAGGATAACGAGTGGACAAATCGTTGCAACTCCCCGAGAAGAACTCTCCTCTCTCTCTCTCTCGTTCACGGCCCACTGAAGAGCACGGCTCACCCACGGTATCCAGGTCCAGGTCAAGTCAAGGAAATATGTGCAGCACTTCGTCGGTGCACTGGGGTTATTCCGAAAGAAGGTTGGCGTCTCGCTTGGCTGCTTGAAAACGATCAGACGGTGGAAGTCTTTTTTTTTTTTTTTTTGTATCGAGGTCAGTAAGTAAATTAATTTTTCGTATCTTTCATGGATATTTCGAGAAGGTTTTTCCATGTAAGGACATTCCATTGACTGTCAGACACTTTGTCCTCTCGTTGAGAAACTAATATTCCCACGGAGTCGTTACGCCTCTTAACCTCAATGGTCACAAGTTAGTTCGAAAACTGACCAAGTGGTTCTAATAGATATGTAAATTGAATGTCAAAACCTTTCTCGCTACGGACGGAGGATGAAGTGTGAAGAATGTGGCATGAAGTGATGGCCAAAGTTTGTTTTACCGACACGCATAATCATGATGCTAATGGATTTGAGTTAATTTATCTCTGAAGTGACCTGTCTGGCCGGCATACTACGCTTGGATGACTATTGTTGGAGCTACATCTTGATCGTGTAAAGGGCGGTGATGGTGGGTACAATAAAGTAGGTAAACAGTAGTTCGACTAGCCACAGGCATTATGGATTTTAACGTAAGCCCACTAAACATTAATTAAACTTGAGATACAATGCTGCTTACTTAGTGGGGTTACCCGAAATCGTCAGTGGTGTTGAACTGAATTATTCATACAGCAGCGCATCTTCGGTTTACAAACAATGTGGACACAGTAGACTGCAAACAGCGGAGAATCGCGTGGAACCAACGAACCGACCTAGGGATTCGTCTAGAGGTGCTGTTTATCTTATCTTGCTGTCTTGGTGACACCCAAAGTTCGAGTAAAGTTGAACTACTGGTGGACACCTTTTACGAGCTTCATCAAGACTTTTGTGTTCATGACGTGCTAAGGCGCAAAACAGATACACAGACCTGAAACAACCATAGCCTGTGGTTTGAGAATCTGCACCTAGAATGTACGTTCATTGTATATTTTGGGGACTTTCGTCAAATAATTGAATTCAGTAACCGCCTAGATTCGGTCATCATTATTCCCAGATTCTTAAGCTGGATTCGAGTGAGTGTTCTAGAATAGTAGGGGGGACCAATAGACCAAAAGTGACAGTGGAACCTACTTCATCTTCAAATTATAATAATACTCTGAGGACCGGAGATATTACTGCGATCTAGAGGGTATGTTCGACAGGATCTGGAGACATGCAGCAAAAAGTTTCACCTTGTCGGATGTGGTCAGCCTTAAATATGTACTCGCTCCAATCGACGAAGCCGATGAAGACGTAGAGTCTAAGGAGAGTATCTGGTGATTGCCAGCACCAGAAGAATGACCTGGACGCAGCTCATAATTTCCATGAACATGTCGTGGGAAATATCGACTCGGAATTTTTGGTCTAGTAGATCGGCGGAATTCAATATCGACCGTCTTCGCACACTAGGGTCTACAGAGAACGATTGAGTGTGAAACTCTATATCATGCAATCACCTGCCACAAGTGCCAACGATCAGTAGCTCTGATGTCATGTCATCATCAAGGAGATGCGTGACAGAAACCTGCTAGAAACCCAACTAGTTACAAACTTCTGATTCGGAACAGGCTCTTAGTAGCACTTTCATCTCGTACTTAACTGGACGTCAAACAGAGAATGTGGCTTCAATTTGAATTGTCCTCAGGAAAGGGAGCAGTGCTCCATTTACTATGTTTCGGAATTAGTCAGTGTTTTCTAGGGTGAAATAGAGAAGATCAATGAGTTGGCTATATGGTAGCTAGATCGCTGGAAGAAGGCTTTGAGTCGAAGAATTTCCTGTCCAAAATAAGACCCAAGTATATTGCACTAAATTTGGAATCGTAACAGGGTCGTAACAGGATCGACAAGGTGAACCTTATGTTTTCTCATAAAGAGCAGAGGTTCTGTTTGAGAAGGGATTCATCTGTCCGCAATTTGAGGTCCACATAGTGAGCCGAAAGAGGATTCCCTTAGATGTATGACATCAGGGTATTTTTCAGAGTAAGCGATAGTAATGTCATTTGCATAAGCACTTTGTAACCAGTCCTTTCCATGTTCAATAAGAGCTCGTTAACTACTACATTCCACAGAAGAAGAGTTAAGACACCATCCTGAGAGTTTTACAAATCAGACGACTGGTCGATGCACCGCCCAGCTATGATCTGATACTCGTGCGTATGAGCAATTCATTGATCAGCACAGCACATCGATTTTTAGTCCTGGAATTACCATCGATTAGACACTGTTAAAGGTCCCATCAATGGCTAGGAAGGCAACTCAGTGATTTTTCAATGTTCTCCACTACCGCGCATTAGGCTGTCTCAAGCGATGTGCCTTTGTAGTACCTATGCTTAAGCAGAACTGTGCTAGTCCTCTGCCGTATCCATGGTGGAGCAGTATATTTCGATGCAATGGCTGAGAGTATGCGGACACCAAATACTTTGGCGGCTTTCGGTTTTATTCCAGTATTCCTCTGGCACCTAATGAGCCTTCTCCTGATTCAAAATGGTAATTTTTTCAAACCAAATGCCTCTCCAATTGAATCAACTTCTGCTACTGTAGTGGAGCAACCGGTCATAACACGACTTTCAGATACTGTCCAGCTCTCGACTGCCATATGGGCCCCTTGCACTTCTTCAGGATTTGTCATTCAAATGCAGAGCCCAGCTCGACCTTATCAGGCACAAAGTCAAATCTCGTGCAGTGTTACAATGAAGTACAACAAGATGTTAACATCTCAGACTGACAGTGCCATCTACAAGGGCTTCCCTATCATTGAAAACCCCCACCACCACCGCCATCATACATGAACATAAAGTATCTGCGAAGATATTCAAATAAATTTATGTTTCTGGAAGGCAAAATCCCCCGAAATCCATACAGGATGCTCCTGGCTGTAACCCCCATCGCATTCGATTGCGATTTCCATTCGAACACGACTGTGCATCCTTCCGTCTGGCCGTAGTTTGGCATCACTTTACTTTAAGCGCTGATCTGTCCTGCCATGTGATGTTATAATAAAACACACACAGACACACAGCCTCAGTCATCTTCCTAACTCCGGCGTATTGCATCACAGCCAACCACGTCAGCAACGACGACAATGTCGACAAGAATTGAATTTATTATCCAATCTCATGCATAAAACCTGAATTGAAATTGAAAGTTTGTAGCTATATTTGGTTGTGCGAGAGGAACGCAGGGAGGGTGACGTGATTTACCAACGGGGATGCCTTGGCCAGGGCGAAACACTCTGCAGTGGCAGGTGCAAATGCAGCTTGGTCCGACTGTGTTTATCTGCTGACTATTTCGATGGCATTTGTAGCTCAATCCGATGGGGCACACAATGCGTATTCGTGGTGGTCATTGAAAATGGCCCGATGGCCCGCAGCCAAAATGCATAAAAGTGAGTTGCGTGATTAATTTTTAGTTACGACGAAGATTTATTTTTTCTATTAAATGTTGGGTGAAGGCGAATCGGCGGCGGCGTGGTGTTGTTGGACGTGTATCTGGGGATAGATACTTGGATAAGAGCCGCTTGGTGGCTAATATGGCAAACACTTGGCGCTCGTTGAATGCAAAATCGACTCATGATTTATTCAGAGGCAAACGATTGCCTATTGGACGGGGAGTTGAAGTTATTGAGTGAAAAGAATGGCTTACTGAATGTCGTTTACATTTGACTAGCTGCTGGGGCTGGTGAACAAATGCCATTCAAATATGGCAAGCATTCGGATTGGGTACGAGTGCAGTCAGATGGAAGTGTGCATGGAATGGGAATACTAATCGCTGGGGACGGCTTATTGTTGCAACGAATTCGGAAGGTTAGATACTAGTTCGGTGCAGGTACCTATGCATTATGGTGTCTATTGATCCTAAATGTGTTTTGCTGCTGTAAATGGTACTTTAGTTCGTGCCAACACACATTCGGAGCTAGAATCTTGGTACCAGTAATAATCGAACTGTCGAAGGTAATAGTGCGGATACATTCGCAGTGAGCTAGAAAGACAACCTCATGCGAAGAATGGCGTTGGGATCTAGCTAGAACTATTGAATTTTCCTTCAGAATATTGTAGGTTTTGTTGTTTCACGGATGGCAGGGAGGATTTCTAGGAACAGCAAACTGAGCGCAGCTACCAGCTCAACGCCTCACGGAGATATCGTAATTGTGATGGAAACTCGCAGATATTACGAACGAAGTTTGGTGCCTTTTGCAATTTTGACCGCCTGGTCATTGGAGGAGCACTGTTTGATCACAAGGACTGCCATAACATCAGCTTAGTCTCGGCTTAGGAACCAAATCGATCGCTGTACCACAAGTTAACGCTTTAAAAATTTCATCCGCGACTTCCGTAACAAATGTGGAGCTGATATTGGTATACAGAGAGACCTTCATTGAATAGTAGCTAATATATGCGTTTGTACTACATCTGCACATATACTTAAGCATCATGCCGATAGGCTACGAGATCTTCAAACCAGCTTGTCACAAATGCTTCGTAGATATACTCATTGAACTCAAAGCATGGATTGGAGAGTCCTTAGCTGTAGAGCGTTCCATGTAGTGTAGTCCAGAACGAGACACTAGCCACCAAACCTGAAGAACCAGTCAGTGACTACGACAGTGGGACCATCTGTAGTACTGCTAAGGAACTCTTTGGCGGTTAACGCCCCAAATGGCGTCTTGTAAAACGACAGGACGGAAATCTTCTGACTTCGGATCAGGAACAGCTTTCCAGATGACGGAAACACTTCGCAACAGGTAGTATCAGCGATTTAGACTCAAGCTCAGGAAACTCTTTTACAGAAAGAAGTAATGCTGAAATAATATATGAAAGGCAGTTTACATAGACGACATCACGGCGAAGCTGTTCCAACCTGACCTGCCATATATCCTAAAAAACTGTTTTTTAGGAAAGAATTGGAACTCAAGAGAAGAATGGATTACAGTGCCACAGAAGAGAAATTTGACGAATAGTGACAAGCAAAGAGGTTCTTCTTCTGGCTGTGGCTGATTTTGAATAAAGTAGGAGAACATGACAGGCTTTCGAACTGAATCCTCCTGCATCACAAACACACCTTCCAGATTATCGTTGCACAACCCCCTGAGTACACATTTTTACCACATTTGCTGTTCCTCAATTTCGAGAGGATCTTCGGTAGCTCTAATCGAGATTCTAAGTATATGGCGGGCAGTGATAAGTGTGACGATAATAATGGGTTTTTCAATTAGGACATAACAATTTCGTACTTAAATAAAACAAAGAATATTTCAGATATCGAACTGAAATTTTTCTCAGCTGTAGTACATATGTTATATTTAAGCATAAAATTCGATCTTGTCCATGTAACCATCCCGAGCACGTTTGGCATAGTCGATTTTTTTTAGTAAATTTTCCATCACTCTTCCCCAATTACGGAACCGCCGACTCCGAATTTCGATAGTAGTTTCTCATAATTTCCAAACATTGCTCGTTCATGAACTTTTCCACAAATAAAAATGTAAATCTTGTCTGACGTTTGGTATTAAATGATCATAAAAAAAGTTTAAGTGTGCGTTGACATTAAAATACGAAATTGTTATGTCCCTGTTGAAAAGCCATAGTTGTGAGAAAAATTGTTCGGAATGTAAAGCCTACATATAGCCCTGACATGCACGGTTTCTTGACTACGCTTATGACGTTTGCTTACTTTCACCCAGGATACTGGACCTGGACCAGATACCATCTCAGGAGATACGGGTACCAAACGCCATGTAAACTGCCAAATTCGAAAGGCAAAGCCTGCGTTCAGCAGAAAAACCAAGACAGCTCCTATCAAATGCCGAAACAGGGCTACGAAACATGAGCAAAGCTATTACTTACATAATTAGATGTCACAAGCATACCCTGGGATCAATAAAAGCCAATATTTGACCCGAATTCGAAGACTGTCCTTGGTAAAAAAAAACAGAGGCCCACGTGTCCCTTCACCAATTAAAGTTCAATGTTCCACTACCTCCATCCTTCGAATAACATTATTTAATTCATCCTGTGTCGTCCAGCTGTTACCGCATAGAACTATAACTACCTACGCCATTTGTGTTCATTGTCTACAGTTCCTATTCTTCGCCCTGCTACCGATACACGTGTGCTAAGGATGCATGCCAACAAATTTGCAGATGACGGCTCAGCGATTAAATGAAATCATTCAACATAACAATGGACTCGTCCTTGATATGAACAACAACAACCCGAGAGGAGTAAAGAGGCAACGAAAAATTAATCTACACAAACCTTTTTTTTTTTCTTTTTTCCTTCTTTACTGAACAGAACACAAAGGCAAATCAAGGATACGTCTTCTTAGCGTGCTCTACTTAGAAGCAGATGTCTTGATTCGAAGATGATGATGTTTATAGTTTTTTTTTTTCGCTTTCAAGAGAGACATGGAGGTTATTTGTGTCAATATGACGTAAGGGCTGCGTTCAGAGATGAATTGGAGTTTGATGGCGCCCAAGAAAGTTACGTAAGACCTAGAACTGAACACATCGTAGCAGTATCGGAACCGTTGATTCATTTTTTATATATTAAAGTAGCCACCGTCTGGATGTGAACAAAAAAATATAAAAATTCAAGATGATAACATAACATGACATAAGCTGTCGATGTTGCACACTAATCCATGCCGAGATCTACACACAATGTCAAGAAATCCAGAGAGAACGAGAGAAAGGCAAAAGAAAAAACAAAAAGGACTCTGATTCCTTCAGTCGATGTAAGCCATTCATGTGACATTATTCGTGTTTTTTTGCATTTTGTATTCAATCACTTCAGTTCGTGGGGATAAGCCCCACAAGGACGGCTTTCATTCGTTGTCTCCTATTCATTGCGTCGTCGGTTTTATTGTTCAGAGGCTAACTCCAGAGAGCCGAAAGGAGGAGATGAGAAATTCACATTTCTCGTGACTTAAGGCTGTGGGGCCTTAATTTGCTAAAATCTTGTTTAACATGAATCTGGGACATAAATTTGCTTACATATCTTAACGATGCAGCGCAAAAAAAATGAGTTTAGGATCGTGATGTCGTTATGGTCGTCTACAAATTGGACTCAAAAATTTTTATTTGACAAAGGGAATCGCATGTCATGTGTGGCATTGCCTTGCTGTTGACCTTTTAGCCCGGTAGTTGACTGTCTGTAGCGAGCTATGGAATTCAATTAACCGACTACGTGACATCAATTAAATTGCATCTGATATCTTTGCTGTTTTGTTCATTTGGAATATGAGACGCATATTCGTTAATTGTCTCAAAACATTGTGTGATTAATTGTTCTTAGGAAAAGAATCAGTTTTGTCCAACGAGAGACAAACACCAGTCTGGGATAGTGCATCGCTACATACGGCAATTCGAAATGTCAAGGAGTACGACAAGGATTCCTTCGCTTGTATCTGTCTTGCAGGATAACAAAGATGCGAAAAAAATAGCTAAAAGTCGCTGCAACATTATTTTAAAGCCTGCGAGACCAAATAGTGGTGCAAAATGGCTCGTCTTCTATCCCAATTCTTGTCCACAATGATCAAAACATCACTGACTCCCAGGAGCAAGCCAATCTACTAGAGGTAATGAACACTGCTGAACGCGGTACAAAACCTCAAAGTTTTTCAATAGACCGCTGTCTTACATAATTTTCAGGTTTCATGGTGTTATTAACCTATTCTCTCTGGGTTGCAAGTTTCTTAAGAAATCGATCAATACAAGTTGCTTTGCATAGGTATACATCTAATCCATCTCAACTAATGCTGGTGTACCACAAGGCTCAGTCCTCTCTACGACAGTATTTCTAATACTAATAACCTTCTGCCCGAACCATACCTTCGCAGGTGATAGGACTCCCGATTTAGCTTACACTTTGTGGTCTCCATCTCCATGGCAAGGACTCCATAGGCTTGGTCTACAAATCATCGATTTGAGTGCGAAAAATCGAGTTGTCTTCTATGCCTGAAGATCGATACTAACGTAGACAAAGTAAAAATTAATGAGCCCTCCAATTGAGCCATGAATTCACTAGCAATGTCAATGATTTGGGTTGACAGATTACCGATGTTTCCTCAAGAGCTGTAGACATTTTTCACTCCTACAGACCTGAGTCTGTAAGTCCTCACGCCACTTGTTAGATTTTATCAAATCGTGTCCAGAGTCCAACTTGCAGATTGATTGGTCATCTGTCAATTCTGTCAATCTGAACCTGACTATTCAGAAGAAATCTTTTCAACTATGAAGGTAACCTGATGGATATAAACATCCAGTACACCTTTCTATTCATTACAAGTTCCAACTGCTTCTACGATAGTAGTATGGATACTGTGGCATTACCATACCCTACTCTGGTCTTAGTGTATCTGGGCTCTAGACATAGCCAACATAACATGGATTTATATATAGGACTGCAGCTTTAGAAGTATAAAGCTACAGGGATCCATGTTGGTACCATTGCTTTACACTTTATTGTCCTATGACTTCCGAGACCCTGTACTTTAAATTTGGAGAATGATAATGTCATCGCAGTTACGTCTAAGCTCCTAGCAATCAGGATAGCTATAAGAATTCTTTCGAAAGTTGCGGAAGCAGACTTTGCATTCCTCGTACCTAATATTTCAGGACCAAGCCACAGTCAATCTTCTGCCTTATTGTCGGATTATCAACTAGAGCCATTCTCCGAAGAGGCATTATCTGGCTGGGAGGCTCGATGTGGCTTAGGTGTAACCCCCTACTAGCACTCTTGCCGTCAAACCGAAATCAACCAAGCACCTAGCAAGTCGTTAGACTCGACCTCTATTAATTCTTTAGTAGCTCTTGACTGTCAATAGTCTCTTTTGGATGCCGGGGCATAGTGGCATTCCAAAGAATTGTAAGACCGTTGAACTCACCAGAATAGGAGCCTTACACATTTTCCCGGACAAAGGCTACTTAGGTATACTATTTGCTACCAAAATTCAAACTAGATCCTAGCGAAAGCCAATAGATGGCATATCGGGACTACAAATGGTGTCGTCACGGAACATTGTCTAATAGGCATTGTCTAATGAAGCAAAATAAAAAACCATTCCTCACCTTCAGAAGGAACCTTCAGTTACATAAGTGCCTTCCAGTCTACAAGGCGTTCCTGAGTAAGTAACCACTTCAACCAAACCATGACTAGACGAGGGTTTTGTCATTCTATTCAACCTAAAAAAATAAATCCAAAATAACTACATTTCTCTCTCACTTTGTCGACCAAATAGAAACAACTTAACTGAATTGAGTAAAAAAAAAAAGATTCCTTTGACCACAACCCCTCCTTTTTCCGTGCCTAAGGATTCCGTCATAATTAATTGGCTGTAAGAATATTTTAACATTTACTCAACGGATAACTCGTTCTATGCGGCAAAACAGTACGTTTTCCATTTATCACCTAATTACCGCTGAGGAACTGTAAACACAAACTCACTTCCAAGGATAAAAAGGATACAGGAAGCAAACGCAAAACAAAAAGGCTAAAAAAAAAATATCAAAGCATAAATGAACTCATTACGAATCCAAACCTGCAGATACAAAGAAGGTATCTCTGGAAGTTTTACACAGAACAACATTTAAGTTATATCCTTGCTGAGTTATACAGCTACTTTAGCCGGTTTTCAGAGTTGAGTTAATCAAATTATAATTAAGTGGGGTTTTATTGCAATTACGACTACATTTCCCATTCTGACAGATTTTCAACTACAGCACGCATAGCGTACCATAAAGATCAAAGTCTGAGCATTACGCAAATAGCCACCTAAATAGGACAAGTCAAAATAGAGTCGTTCAAAAAAAGAGAAACAGACACCAAAATCAGAAATCAAAAAACATGATACCTTACATTTGAAAATCTTGTTTACCCACATGCACACAGCGTACCCTACTGCAAGGGGCTTATGGTAATAAATTCATATGCGAAAATCAATTAGTAACAATTTAAAGTATTTGACTGCCTAGGCACTCCTTGATTGTGTCTTACGTTACCTGTGTTAATTGCCGTGCCAAATTACTCCATAGCGCGTGTGTTGCTCTTTTATTTTTTGCACTAAAATCTGGTTTCGATAAGATCCATGTTGGGACATAGTTACTTGCGTGTTTATTAGATATGCGGGGAAACGTTTTTTCGTTTTCTTCTCAGGAACACTTGTTTAAATAACTTGTCAAGTAGTTGTTGATCGTTTTACAGATACAGGAATGAGCGTAGGTTTAGGTACAGTCGGAGAAACTAACATATTCACATTGCGATCAGTGATCAGTGGGTGTCAGTTGGAATTCTACGTATGTGTCCCAGGGCTTTCAAACATTCCCGCGATCGGTGTCACATTCTACGTATATAGAACTGGAATGTAGGTTCTCGATCGAATGCGGTATCCCTCCTCACTATCCTGCCTAGCACAATGCGAAAGTGATCTTGCAAGGATTATCCAAAAATGTAGGCAATATCCCATCACACATGGTCAAAACTATAAAGTATTGGTGATACATGACACTCTTGTGGTACACCATCGGATTGTGTTTGTAGGGCAGAACGCTACATTTAAGATGCACAAAAACTAGTCAACTAGCTTCAAAAGGGGTTTCCAAATATCGTCACGAAAAGATCTGTCGAACAACAACTGCTGTACAGTGCCAATATCTTACATGTGACAGCTTTCCTTGGTTTAAGACCCAGGGACGTACGGATTGACCTCATTATGACAATTACATACCTAGAAGAGTCTATAGTTCTATTCCAGAAATTTGATAAAATTGGGTGGGTATGTCACCTGTCAACTCTGATTCTAAGCCACGAAATTATGATCTGAATATACACAGCCCTGTTTATCAAAATAATGTCCACCCAGTCCGCATATAAGTGGTAAGTTAAACTTCATCTAAACCGGGGTGCAGACATTTGAAGCATATTTTGTTGATACCACCTTCAAAGCCTACCCACTTTCGAGGATGCCAAACGTTAGTTTTTCATGTGACATTTCTACCAGATATGCAATCGTGCCAACTAACATTGGTTTCTTCGAGAATCTTTACACGAACTAGCGCCTATTGCAAACACGCAAACTGCGTGTTAAACAAATCGCAAACAAATGTAACCAACTCGCACTGTTATTAAGTAAGTACGAGTAAAAGCTTTTACACCGAACTCCTCCCAAACACTACCTAATTAAGGCGTAAATATTATGCCACCTTCACATCCGCCAGCATCCGTCATTTGACTTTAGCAAGCGGAACGCACACATCCAGCAATTACCCTTTTCTGTGTAACAAAATACGCAACAGCACGATAATTTTCACCTGCGCTAATGAGTGTGCAATTTTCCACCTCTGTACGCGCCAAACGACGATGACGATGACGACGGGGCCGATGCATTAAGAACGTTTCCATGTGTTAATCCTTTGCCTCTGGCTCTACGTTTGCCCATTGTGGTCGAGAGATTGACTGAGTTGCTTGAACTAGAGAACCAAACGTCAAAACATGACTTTCGTGACGTGACGTGGCATATGTAAGTGCAAGGTAAACTGTGTGACCGCGCTTTCTGTGCACTAAGTGATTAGGATTTTCCCGATACACACACACACACACATACTCAGGGACACGCTGGCCATGGTATCCTTCGCTGAGATCAGGTTACGATACACTGGCGCTGGTAGGTGCGGTGACATATCGAATGTCAAATGGGGGGCTGCGCAGAGATTGGGGACGATGCCTATAGAATAAACCGAAACGTGATTCAAAAGGAGTCGTCGGTCGATGGTCGTCAGTCGTCGGCAGTCGGCAGTCGGTCGTCCCTTTTTTGTAGGCTTTTCGTTCTTGGGCCATAAAGTGGATAATTTAATGTCACACGTGTCAATTAGTCTCTGGGTTTCTCCCTTGAATGGAGTGATTTTTTTTTTTGATTTGATTTACCGACGAAGAAGAAGGATGAGAGAAAAAAAGGAGAACCACCGACATGATGGGATGGAAATTAATTTCGATTTAGTATTCATGTTCGCGGGGGTGGTCATAGATATGTAGATGAATGGCGTCACTCGAAATGCGACCCTTTATCGCCGTCGTGTCGTCGAGTGGTGCTGCGTAGGTGGGAAGTGGAGTTGTTGAGCTGTCACTCCTTGGGTATGCGGAAGCATAAATTAAATGGTGTGAAGGCAGCATTATTCAATTAGTTGAGTTCCATACTAATTGCTGGGCGGTAATATACTTAGCTAAGAAGATAAACGGATTAAGTGCTAAACGATATTGAAACGGGCTTAGAATCTTGAGCGGAAATAATATAGAAGTGACAATTTTTCAAAGTCCAACTTATGACCTGCAATCGTGTTTCTTCCTCGACCGATTTGAGCTTTGTTTCATTCCAATCCTTTACCAGGCATTTGCATGTCAGCAGGTAGCTGCGTAAATGAAATACAGACACCATGTGCAAATATCAGACTCAAAAGCCTGGAAATAGGATGAGCATCTTACGAGAGGTGGAACCGTGAAAAGAACTTTATTGTTTTCTGTGAATCGAAACTAGAATTCAGTAGTCAGACTAGACTTTTCTTTACAAATGTGTGTTGCTTAAATAAAAAAAATAAAATAAATACTTATTTTCTGTCTCCTACTTGCATTTTAAAGCATCAGCTAAGCTAGCTTCTGCCTCGAATACACAGAAACCGAATATCTGGCTTGCGATGTGCAATAAGAGGATGTACCCAGATTGTGGGTATCAAGAAGTGTGGGCTATACACTGCCCTTTTTTTCATACATTTTTTGGTTGAAAAATTTTTTGTCTCCTATTTGCACTTCGAGGCACCAGCTAAGCTAGTTTCTGCCTCAAATACACAGAAACAGAATATCTGGCTCGGGATGTGCAATTGGAGGACATACCCAGATTGTGGGTTTCAAGAAGTGTGCGCTATACACTGCCCTTTTTTTCATACATTTTTTGGTTGAAAAATTTTCTGGGTCCTACTTGCATTTTAGAGCAGCAGCTAAGCTAGTTTCTGCTCCAAATACACAGAAACAGAATATCTGGCTCGGGATGTGCAATTGGAGGACATACCCAGATTGTGGGTATCAAGAATTATGGGCTATACACTGCCCTTTTTTTCATACATTTTTTGGTTGAAAAATTTTCTGGGTCCTACTTGCATTTTAGAGCAGCAGCTAAGCTAGTTTCTGCTCCAAATACACAGAAACAGAATATCTGGTTCGGGATGTGCAATTGGAGGACATACCCAGATTGTGGGTATCAAGAATTATGGGCTATACACTGCCCTTTTTTTCATACATTTTTTGGTTGAAAAATTTTCTGTCTATTACTTGCACTTCGAGGCACCAGCTTAGCTAGATTCTGCCTCAAATACACAGAAACAGAATATCTGGCTTGGGATGTGCGATTGGAAGATCTACCCAGATTGTGGGTATCAAGAATTGTGGGCTATACACTGCCCTTTTTTTTCATACATTTTTTGGTTGAACATTTTTTTGTCTTTTACTTGCACTTCGAGGCACCAGGTAAGCTAGTTTCTGCCCCAAATACACAGAAACAGAATATCTGTCTTGGGATGTGCGATTGGAAGATCTACCCAGATTGTGGGTATCAAGAATTGTGGGCTATACACTGCCCTTTTTTTCATACATTTATTGGTTGAAAAATTTTCTGTCTCCTACTTGCACTTCGAGGCACCAGCTAAGCTAGTTTCTGCCTCAAATACACAGAAACAGAATATCTGGCTCGGGATGTGCAATTGGAGGATATACCCAGATTGTGGGTATCAAGAATTGTGGGCTATACACTGCCCTTTTTTTCATACATTTATTGGTTGAAAAATTTTCTGTCTCCTACTTGCACTTCGAGGCACCAGCTAAGCTAGTTTCTGCCTCAAATACACAGAAACAGAATATCTGGCTCGGGATGTGCAATTGGAGGATATACCCAGATTGTGGGTATCAAGAATTGTGGGCTATAACTGCCCTTTTTTTCATACATTTTTTGGTTGAAAAATTTTTTGTCTCCTATTTGCACTTCGAGGCACCAGGTAAGCTAGTTTCTGCCTCAAATACACAGAAACAGAATATCTGGCTCGAGATGTGCAATTGGAGGATATACCCAGATTGTGGGTATCAAGAATTGTGGGCTATACACTGCCCTTTTTTTCATACATTTATTGGTTGAAAAATTTTCTGTCTCCTACTTGCACTTCGAGGCACCAGCTAAGCTAGTTTCTGCCTCAAATACACAGAAACAGAATATCTGGCTCGGGATGTGCAATTGGAGGACATACCCAGATTGTGGGTTTCAAGAAGTGTGCGCTATACAGTGCCCTTTTTTTCATACATTTATTGGTTGAAGAATTTTCCGTCTCCTACTTGCACTTCGAGGCACCAGCTAAGCTAGTTTCTGCCTCCAGTGCACAGAAACAGAATATCTGGCTCGGGATGTGCAATTGGAGGACATACCCAGATTGTGGGTTTCAAGAAGTGTGGGCTATACACTGCCCTTTTTTTCATACATTTATTGGTTGAAAAATTTTCTGTCTCCTACTTGCACTTCGAGGCACCAGCTAAGCTAGTTTCTGCCTCAAATACACAGAAACAGAATATCTGGCTCGGGATGTGCAATTGGAGGACATACCCAGATTGTGGGTTTCAAGAAGTGTGCGCTATACAGTGCCCTTTTTTTCATACATTTATTGGTTGAAGAATTTTCCGTCTCCTACTTGCACTTCGAGGCACCAGCTAAGCTAGTTTCTGCCTCCAGTGCACAGAAACAGAATATCTGGCTCGGGATGTGCAATTGGAGGACATACCCAGATTGTGGGTTTCAAGAAGTGTGGGCTATACACTGCCCTTTTTTTCATACATTTTTTGGTTGAAAATTTTTTTGTCTCCTATTTGCACTTCGAGGCACCAGGTAAGCTAGATTCTGCCTCAAATACACAGAAACAGAATATCTGGCTCGGGATGTGCAATTGGAGGACATACCCAGATTGTGGGTTTCAAGAAGAGTGGGCTATACAGAGCCCTTTTTTTCATACATTTATTGGTTGAAAAATTTTCTGTCTCCTACTTGCACTTCGAGGCACCAGCTAAGCTAGTTTCTGCCTCAAATACACAGAAACAGAATATCTGGCTCGGGATGTGCAATTGGAGGACATACCCAGATTGTGGGTTTCAAGAAGTGTGGGCTATACACTGCCCTTTTTTTCATACATTTATTGGTTGAAAAATTTTCTGTCTCCTACTTGCACTTCGAGGCACCAGGTAAGCTAGTTTCTGCCTCAAATACACAGAAACAGAATATCTGGCTTGAGATGTGCGATTGGAAGATCTACCCAGATTGTGGGTATCAAGAATTGTGGGCTATACACTGCCCTTTTTTTCATACATTTTTTGGTTGAAAATTTTTTTGTCTCCTATTTGCACTTCGAGGCACCAGGTAAGCTAGATTCTGCCTCAAATACACAGAAACAGAATATCTGGCTCGGGATGTGCAATTGGAGGACATACCCAGATTGTGGGTTTCAAGAAGAGTGGGCTATACAGAGCCCTTTTTTTCATACATTTATTGGTTGAAAAATTTTCTGTCTCCTACTTGCACTTCGAGGCACCAGCTAAGCTAGTTTCTGCCTCAAATACACAGAAACAGAATATCTGGCTCGGGATGTGCAATTGGAGGACATACCCAGATTGTGGGTTTCAAGAAGTGTGGGCTATACACTGCCCTTTTTTTCATACATTTATTGGTTGAAAAATTTTCCGTCTCCTACTTGCACTTCGAGGCACCAGCTAAGCTAGTTTCTGCCTCCAGTGCACAGAAACAGAATATCTGGCTCGGGATGTGCAATTGGAGGATATACCCAGATTGTGGGTATCAAGAATTGTGGGCTATACACTGCCCTTTTTTTCATACATTTTTTGGTTGAAAATTTTTTTGTCTCCTATTTGCACTTCGAGGCACCAGGTAAGCTAGATTCTGCCTCAAATACACAGAAACAGAATATCTGGCTCGGGATGTGCAATTGGAGGACATACCCAGATTGTGGGTTTCAAGAAGAGTGGGCTATACAGAGCCCTTTTTTTCATACATTTATTGGTTGAAAAATTTTCTGTCTCCTACTTGCACTTCGAGGCACCAGCTAAGCTAGTTTCTGCCTCAAATACACAGAAACAGAATATCTGGCTCGGGATGTGCAATTGGAGGACATACCCAGATTGTGGGTTTCAAGAAGTGTGGGCTATACACTGCCCTTTTTTTCATACATTTATTGGTTGAAAAATTTTCTGTCTCCTACTTGCACTTCGAGGCACCAGCTAAGCTAGTTTCTGCCTCAAATACACAGAAACAGAATATCTGGCTCGGGATGTGCAATTGGAGGACATACCCAGATTGTGGGTTTCAAGAAGTGTGGGCTATACAGTGCCCTTTTTTTCATACATTTATTGGTTGAAAAATTTTATGTCTATTACTTGCACTTCGAGGCACCAGCTTAGCTAGATTCTGCCTCAAATACACAGAAACAGAATATCTGGCTTGGGATGTGCGATTGGAAGATCTACCCAGATTGTGGGTATCAAGAATTGTGGGCTATACAGTGCCCTTTTTTTCATACATTTTTTGGTTGAAAATTTTTTTGTCTCCTATTTGCACTTCGAGGCACCAGGTAAGCTAGTTTCTGCCTCAAATACACAGAAACAGAATATCTGGCTCGGGATGTGCAATTGGAGGACATACCCAGATTGTGGATTTCAAGAAGTGTGGGCTATACAGTGCCCTTTTTTTCATACATTTTTTGGTTGAAAATTTTTTTGTCTCCTATTTGCACTTCGAGGCACCAGGTAAGCTAGTTTCTGCCTCAAATACACAGAAACAGAATATCTGGCTCGGGATGTGCAATTGGAGGACATACCCAGATTGTGGGTTTCAAGAAGTGTGGGCTATACACTGCCCTTTTTTTCATACATTTATTGGTTGAAAAATTTTCTGTCTCCTACTTGCACTTCGAGGCACCAGCTAAGCTAGTTTCTGCCTCAAATACACAGAAACAGAATATCTGGCTCGGGATGTGCAATTGGAGGACATACCCAGATTGTGGATTTCAAGAAGTGTGGGCTATACAGTGCCCTTTTTTTCATACATTTTTTGGTTGAAAATTTTTTTGTCTCCTATTTGCACTTCGAGGCACCAGGTAAGCTAGTTTCTGCCTCAAATACACAGAAACAGAATATCTGGCTCGGGATGTGCAATTGGAGGACATACCCAGATTGTGGGTTTCAAGAAGTGTGGGCTATACAGGCCCTTTTTTTCATACATTTATTGGTTAAAAAATTTTCTGTCTCCTACTTGCACTTCGAGGCACCAGCTAAGCTAGTTTCTGCCTCAAATACACAGAAACAGAATATCTGGCTCGGGATGTGCAATTGGAGGACATACCCAGATTGTGGGTTTCAAGAAGTGTGGGCTATACAGTGCCCTTTTTTTCATACATTTATTGGTTGAAAAATTTTCTGTCTCCTACTTGCACTTCGAGGCACCAGGTAAGCTAGTTTCTGCCTCAAATACACAGAAACAGAATATCTGGCTTGAGATGTGCGATTGGAAGATCTACCCAGATTGTGGGTATCAAGAATTGTGGGCTATACAGGCCCTTTTTTTCATACATTTATTGGTTAAAAAATTTTCTGTCTCCTACTTGCACTTCGAGGCACCAGCTAAGCTAGTTTCTGCCTCAAATACACAGAAACAGAATATCTGGCTCGGGATGTGCAATTGGAGGACATACCCAGATTGTGGGTTTCAAGAAGTGTGGGCTATACAGTGCCCTTTTTTTCATACATTTTTTGGTTGAAAAATTTTCTGTCTCCTACTTGCACTTCGAGGCACCAGCTAAGCTAGTTTTTGCCTCAAGTACACAGAAACAGAATATCTGGCTTGGGATGTGCGATTGGAAGATCTACCCAGATTGTGGGTATCCAGAAGTGTGGGCTATACACACTGCCCTTTTTTTCATACATTTTTTGGTTGAAAAATTTTCTGTCTAATACTTGCACTTCAAAGCATCGGCTAAGCTAGTTTCTGCCTCCAATGCACAGAAAAAGAATATCTGGCTCGGGATGTGCAATTGGAGGATATGCCCAGATTGTGGGTTTCAAGAAGTGTGGGCTATACACTGCCCTTTTTTTGCATACATTTTTTGGTTGAAAAATTTTTTGTCTTTTACTTGCACTTCGAGGCACCAGCCTCCAATGCACAGAAACAGAATATCTTTTTTTGCAAAATGTTTACTAGAAATTGAGAAAAAATTATTTTAGCCAAGTAAAAGGCCTTAAAATTTTCTATAATTCACTCAAACACCTTATCTTACTACGCCCACTTTTTAAAGTTTTTTTTCTAAAAACAAAACATTGAGTAAACTCCTACAATGTCATGACTATTATTCCATCGAAACGCGGAATGCCACGCCTACTTTACTGGGAAGACTGGGAAGACTTGCACTTTAATCCTGATAAAATTATACACTTATAGCATTACGCTGCAAGTACGTACGACCCAGTCGTGCTCTTTATTTGATAATGAGGTGAAACCATGTGTTAGAAGTGGAAAAGGTTAGTATGCCATTCAAAAACAACAGCGCTGACAATATGCACCCTTGACGTACTTCACTATCACTTACTACCCAACTATATACAAGACCGACTAAACAGCCTTCTTAAAGTCCATAGCAATAGATGTCACGGAGACATGTTCATGTTCGCATGATAACTGTCGCAAATGAACTGCCAATGAGCTGACAATGAGTTTGTCATATTACAACGTTATCCTCTCAGAACATACGGTTGTTAAATTTTTGTTCAATTTCTGACAGTTTCGGGTTCATTGGCAGACGTTGTCAAAGCAGAGAAGATAGAGATGAATCTGTACCCAAATGGCGAGCTGTATAGTTAGTCAAGCTTTAGTTTCAATATTACTTTTCACAGCACACAATTCAACTTAAAAAGAAAATAGTTGACGTATAACACATTTGATAAGAAATGAATTGTCAAATGTCATAAATGTCTGGAAACATCCTAAATGTCTAACGATTCATTGTCATATGGCGGCCTGTCAATTGTGTGTCAATATTACGCGTACAACAATGTCAGACAAAAATTGATAGTCCACACGTTTGTCAGATATTTGGAATACATTTTGCATTTGTATTCAGATGTGGTGGACGCATTCAGGTGAATAAAACGAATGTTCAGCAAACGAAAGCTTAAGAAGGAAGACCTATTCCCTTTGAGCTCATTTGAAGGCTAATTTGGAGATATTACCCACAAAGTGGCAACATTCTGCTGGAGTATCTGTTACCTTGAATGATATTTAATTCATTTGACCCAATCATTCCGTAATCATTACAATTCCTATGAAGCAAAGTTTATTCGAATTCTTGCCCTTTCAACCTTTCCCTGTCCGTGGCATGTACAAGTATCTACATATCTCACGACCAAGAACATAAACAGAACCTTCTATACCGATTAGCCCCAGTGATTTGTGAGCTGATAGTTTGGGTTTTCCTTACATCCCAGTCGACCTTAAGGCCATTCTCATTCGGAAATACCATTATAAGCTTAAGTTACGATCACGTTAGCCACAAAAGATGGCTTAGCCTTGCATAGAAATTTCCCCCGAATTAGTGCAAATTAGTCACACCGTCGTAGTCGTAGTCGTAGTCGTAATATTGATGTCGGGTCAAATTATTCGCAACAGTATCCAAATGTGCGTCCGCTGTAGTATACACAACCGAAAGCCAAAGCCGAAAAGGACACAAAAATAGGAAACAGGAACAATGTTGTGCGCCGTGTTAATTTGCGAATAATGGATGTGCAAAACACCGGTAATGAGAACATTTTACTGCCCATAAAGCTTCCGCCGCATATGCGATCGTGCGGTGTGGCCCATACGTTGTGGCTGGGACGGTGTGGTGCTGCCATTCGCATTAAATGTTGAACAGGAGCACCATAGCTCGGTGGGATGCGGAAGTGTGATGTGTGCGTGTGTTGGAATTATTATGGCGTTTAGCTGGTGAGTTTTATGAAAGAGAAAAATTTATTTCCATACACAAATAATAAAAACCGTGGAATCATCACACGAAAACGCCATAAAAGGTCCGGGGGCTTTCGAGTGATAGACGCACACACTTCTTTATTAATGGTGTAATTTTACAGCTGGATAAATTGGGTGTGTTCAGTAGGTGTTTTGGTTGCAGTTTAAGGGATAGCACAGAGGATGGTTGATAGTGCAGCCCTGTCTTGGGACAGTTGATCGTAGAAGAGGTGTGTCGTCCAAACAAGAGTGGAAGTCACCATAAGAGATACTTGTTCCACTTTTACTGCCATTATTCTGATTTCATGACTATCACTGCTGGCGCATCTTGAAGTTCATAAATCTAAAGCAAATCATCGAATCGCCTTCACATACTCCTACATGGTTGCTGCCAGAATGACTATTCTTTCTGAAGTAGACACTTGGCGCGCGCACCAAACGTATGGTAAAGAGAATAGCAACATCGATGCGTGCCTTTTGAAAGATACTTCTCCTCCCACATTGCTTCTATTCTTAAGGGTTCTATTCCACTCCTTCATGACCGACGTACTTGAGGAGAGATGTATTGCTTTCGTTTGTAAACTTGTTGATTGGAGATTTATGATTCAGTCCTCAGACTAATTTTGCGAGAACTCTTACAAACGAATGCAGATCTCCCTATGAATGGCGGAATAATGGCTCTAAAAATAGGATTTATGGCCTTGTCGCTGCCAGAGATGGACTACTCAAGACAACATCGAACATGAATGGCGTGTGACATAATCAGGTAAACGCAGCATTAAACGGAGGCGGCACACGCACGAAGCAGTATTCCATAGGGTGCTCTGCTGGCATAGTGACATTAATTACTCCATTAAATGAAGCTGCCAGGGTGAAGTGATTTTTTTTATTATTCCAAAGATTTTGATGTATCTTCTTTTGTTTATAGTAGGTATGACAACCAGTGTTCACCATTAGTAGAGCAGAGAAGATGTTGATCAAGTTGGTCACCCACTTTGGCCAAAAATCTGAGTATTCCCCAAAAAATCATTGGAGCCGCTTGTGCTAGATCACCAAGATTGTCGAAGAAACGTCCCTGCCAATGAGTCCAGCTACTTGCCTCCCAAAGATTAGATTGTAAGTCTCAACTGATAGATGCGTACACATTTTCTTGATCCAAATCCAGACATTCAAACCATACAAAGGTATTGACCTGATTACGAATGCATAAAGCCCGTAGATTTACGGCATTCAACTGGGCAACTAAGGTTAGGTCGTCATTATACGATCCGTTTTTAATGACGTAGTAAAAGTTAGTAAAGCTCCTGGTAATGAAACAAATCTAATCTTGAGCTCAGACTTGTAAGAGAGCTTAGTAAGGGTATTTTACTCAAAATCGGTCTCTTTCTTTGTAAGTTGAACGTTAAAAAAGTATTTTTAGTACAGATCCAAGCCAGTTCACAAAAGAAGAACGAACTGGATACAACAATCTCCATGAACAGTTCGGAAACGGACTCCGGTGTTGACTTAACGATTTTTGCAGACAAACTTACCGAACTTTGTCAATGCTAAGTTCTCTACAGAAACCAGGACTTGTTTCAGACTCGGGCAGACTTTACGCATCAGAATGGAGTAATTATTTCGGTTCTAGCCTCCACTAAATGTCCTATTCATTGAATTTGATAAACGTGTAACAGCATGAATCACGATGCTATTTGGTTGACCTTATGCATGATGGGCATCGTATACTAAATCCCAACAATTGTTAAGGTTACATACTACCGTGGTAAGTACATTATTTAAGCTCCAAATGGTTCAGCACAAGATTGTGCAAATTTGGTACTTAATGACCACTTAAGACTGGGAGTTCAATTGCTACGAGGAAGCTTTAAAAAAAACGAACTATACATCAGGGGCTACTCGTAATTTACAATTTGGAAGCAATACAGAGAGGAAATCCCTGAGCATTCCAAATTCCGAAGCTCAAACTATTGAAACAGGCTGGCTACACCTAGAAATAAGCAACAGAAACGAGAAGGACCCTGGATGATGACCTCTTCAGCACAAGAATCAAGCTAATACTGGCCTCTTCGAGTCGCGATAAATTGAATTTACAAAATTCTTCCATATCCAAAAAGACTATTAGGCGAGAGAATAGCCTTTAGCCATGAGGAGCTTATATTATCAGCAACGAAGATCTACCAACTGATCCGAGCAAAAGAAAAACAATAGGAAAAGTCATGATCCGGAGTATCGTCGTCTCCGAGGATATGTGTACTATTTAAGATGCTTAATGAAATGATATTGTCCCATATGAACGCCCCTTCAGTTTTTTATGCTGAAACGACAAGAATGCCGCTGATTTCTTACAGAAGCTTCCAGAGCATGCCTTCAGTTTGCCTTCAGGATGGAGAGTCATGATATACTCAACTGTGTTCAAACTCTGAGCGACGACGGAAGAAGACCCAAAGCAGGTTCATTGCCTAGCAATCTCATTTTCTACAATTCTTGTGTGACCTGGAACCCAGACAAGATTCAAAGGGGTCAGCCTTGTGACCGATTACAACGATTTACAGTCTCCTCCACCTATGCTTAACTATATAGTCGGTAGCCATTAGAACGCCACGATGGGCATGCTTGATTAACGAATAGTAACGACTGGGTGTCTCCTACAATGACTTTTGTAGAAGCTGTATGGACGAAGAGGAAGAAGGGGCCATTAGTCACCTCCTATGCACATGCCCTGCACTCGCCAACATCAAGAAGACTACTTTAGGTGAATACCTGTTCGATGATCTTAACAATCTCAGCAACGCCTACACTAAGATAACCTTTTTCATACAAAGGAGGAGATGGTTCCCAGAGTAAGAGGCCCACCTTACTCATCGGTATTACAATGTCTAAACCAACCATCCAACCTACTAACTTCTAGAAAGTCTGAGGACTTTGGTTCAATTTGAGTTTGCGGAATAATATGACTTCACCGCTCGCGCGACTTCGTCGCTCCGCTAGAGATGACTCCCAGACAGACGCCTATAACTTCGATTTCTCTGACCAAATTCTTACAATTATCCCCATAAACAATGGTTCTGACTATGTTTGGCTGGATATCCTCTCTGGAATCTATGGTTTCTTGCAATTTTACAAGAGTTTTCGGCCAGTACCCCCTTCATTTGAGAACGACTAAGCTGAAAATTTCTTATTACGTAATAAACCAAGGACCGATATAAGTATATGTGAGAGCAGGTTTCAGGACATCTACGTGCAGTTTCCTGTTACCAATACAGACACATAAATGTGCATTAAAGTAGACCAAAAAAAAAACCAGTTTGCCATTTACGTTTTTCAACATTTTGACTTAAAATCGATTAAAAACCCCAACCACATGGAAGCAAACCTCACAAACGTACCACAATTCCAACAATTTTCAACGTTCCTCTGCGCTTCACTGACTGAATAAATTGCCATTCGTCATGTCGTTCGTCGGTCGTCGGTCGTCATAATCTTAATTAAAAATCGCGCGCGCGAATTATTAGCACTTTGCTTCAATTTAATTTCTCTCGAGCCAGCATAGGGCGGCGGGAACGAGACTTTCCCATGTTTGGAGGACCCTTCCTGGCGACAAGATAAATCCCAATTCAATTGAAATTCAAATGGAAACCTTAAACCATCGACGAGTCAATTTATATCAATCCTAACAAAGTGTGAGAAATATGATTACGCTCTGACTGCGTTTCACTGTGTCCTTGAGCCTTGGGCATTCATACACAGTGGGCGGGCGCACAGGTATCACTTTGCATAATCATCACTCGATACTGCTGCTGCTGCTGCTGCTGGTTGTGTCCAACCATCATTAATCACTTATTGGTGGCACAGTGAAGCTGCTGCTATGGGCAGTGGGGGGGCTGGGCCACGATGATGGCCTACAGCCAAGTAAGTGGATCATCGTATAGTTTGTGAAAAGTCTTTGTTTTACACTCGTCCGACATTGTTTAGCCGCAGAACACCGGTAGCGGCAACTGGGTGTGTATAATTACAGAGCTGGGAAGTTGTAGCAGAGAAAACAGGTTCCTTCCGAATATAATAATTAGTACCCATCTCCGGGTTTTACCTTTCTCTGTTTTGCCTTTAGTGCCTTGGGCGGGGGGGAGGTAGCAGCCCCATACTCGTATATTGAATTGTCAAACATTCGTAACTGCACACTCTGCCGAAGGCAGTTAAACGAGCTAATTGCAGGCACTGCTGTGTAATTTCAATGTGTGTGCATATATTTGCGTTTTAATTTGCGGTAATTGTCGGTTCTGGAAACATGATATTCGAAAATGAAATGACATTCGTCGGTGTTTTTTCCTTAGAACTGAATTTTGCGGATTGCGGCTTGGAAAGATTGTTTAATTATTTTGGTTCAAGGTTTTTCTGAACCCAGTTCACCAGTTCTTTACGTTCTGAGAGATGCATGTGACTCTTAAGAGTTCTTTAAACAATCATTTTTTTGGGCATGTAAACCAGCCTACGAGGTCTTAGATACACGGTATCTAAAAGAGTATCGTTTTCTCTGCATTTGCAGGCTGTTACTATAAAACAGGCTCTTTCGACAAAAAAGCCTTAGTCCAACTTAAGACTAGGAGTGTCCTTTAGAGTCTTCCTATCTTAGACTTTCTAAAAAAAAACCAAAAGAATGTTAAGAAATTGACTTTTTGAACATATTCTGCACTCGATTTAACGTTCTTTTAACGAATTGAGTGGTACCTTGGTACATAAGCCTACTCCTGTGTTGCTCTAAGCCTTGGTGTTGATATGACTTATTTTCGAAGATAAAGTTAGAAAATTCTAAATGGAACTTTCGTCACCAAATTCCCTAAAAATAAAGTTAAAGGCAGAAAGTACTCATACCCGAGATTTTACAGAAAGACAACAGAGACATATTCGATAGATTTTTTGTATCCAAGGTTACAAAGCTAATACCTTTCTCTGCCATTGAACGTCTCCTTACCAAACTTACTGGGGGAAGATGACCAGAGTGCGCAACGCTTTTATCAACCCAAGCTTCTGAAGAATTGAATCTAGATGAACAGTCCCGATTCTAAGGGAATGGCTATTATGATAGGGCGACCAGAATTGGCTACAATATTGCCCTAATAAATGAGAATAAGAGACATCTAGTGACATAACGTTTGGCGGATTACTTAGACAAACTTCATCACAACTTCGAGCTCACAGTTGGCTTTGCTAATGATACTATCAAAATGCCCAGCAAACATTTATATATTTCACAGATAGGATAGCATCTGAAGGTTGATGAAGGTTAAAAGCTTCTTCAACTCTGCTTGACATCCACTTCAAGAGTCAAAAAAGAGTTTTTTTTTATGACGAAGTTAACGTCATTAACAGAAAAGATGAAAATTAGAGGACCACGATGGCTCCCTTGAGGGACTCCGGAAGTGGGGTTTAGTGAGTCGAACATAGGAGATCTAAAGAGGATTCTGCATTGTCATCTTAAAGGTAAGATTTGTTCCATACTACAAAAACCGACTGAAAACCAAGAGCTTCAAATTTGAGGAGAATGATTCCGTGCTGGCAAAAAAATTGATTAGGCTATTTTTAAGTTAACCTGGTTGAAAATATGTAAATCTAGCTCCGTCTATAGCCTACCACACATCGGCTGACAAACGTATATCCTCGTCTACAGAATCTATGTACTTAGATTAAGCAGCGATATCTGATATCTGTGGGCGCCGTGGCTCAATGGTTAGTGCGTTGGACTATGGAGCAAGGGGTTCGAGGTTCAAGTCCCAGTCGGAACACCTAACAAGTTTTCTACTGCCCCACCTCTCGCGAGCGTCTGACAAACATCCGAGAGTATAAATGTCCTGAGAAAGCTTCTCAAATATCAAACTGCCCTTCGGACACGGCATTAAACAGTAGGCCCCTTCCATTCGTGTAAAGAATATAACACGCACAACACTAATGGTTGTGAGAAGCTAGGCCCTGGGTCGCATCGACCTGTAGCGCTAAGTATTTATTTATTTTTTATCTGATAAATCTGATAACATCGGCTGGGACCCGATATTAAGAACAATGAGTGCTGGCAAGTCGAATAAATACATAACGTTACTTTCTTTTACAAAGGTATGTCGGAATCTGACTAACCTCTACAAATCTTGATAAGTAAAGCTAGTCCTATTATACTTCATGGTACTACTGGAAACTGGAATTGTATCCGGAGAACTGGTCTAATGGCGTACCAACACTACACCCTAAAAGTCTAATTAAGTCTGGTTAATTGAACCAACACCAAATAGAGCCTACTTGGTGTAAGACAAACCCACCATGCTATTAAAATAGCGAACAGTTGGTGGTATTACAATTTGGCTAGAGCTAGAGTTTAAAAAAAGGTCATTCTGTCATTCTTTTTAGGCTGAATTAGCTGACACATTACCTCATCCTTAACGACACACGTGATGAACTTTTAAGTCTATCTTATGTCCACGAATATGGTAACTATATTCCAGACAGTTTAGGCTAGTGTAAACCAAATACTTCAAGTAACCCACCCAGCTTAAACAGTTTTTCAGAGTTCATGTCAAAATCAGTATTTTAATGGAAACGCATCGAGAAGTGGGCGTGGCTACAGCACATGTAGGTGATACATACTTTGTATACCTGAAAACTTAAAATTCGCATATCTTCTGAGCAAGTAGTTCGCTTGTAAATTAACGAAATGTAATTTTCAAAGAAAAACGCCCCCAAAAGTAGGTGTGGCCACATATAATGTACATTTTTTTGAGTTATTCAGTAATTTACTAAAAAAAACTGTTTCAGCCAGTTGAACCTATCTAACAAATGTAAGTTCTATTGGACAAGTTTTAGAAAAATTTATGGGCTTATACTGAAATAGGTTAAACTGAAAATCCTTCACTTCTAGACCTCGGGATGTCATAACAAACGTCATGTTCTAAATCAGAGACAAGTATATACTTATGGCTCATATCTAAATAAAATGCTTGACGTCGATCTCAAACAGAAAAGGGCTAATAGGGTGATTCTGGTCACTAAAAATTAAACACAATGTTTATCGATGTTTCAGTAGCTTTCCAAGATTACCACCTTCTCGAGACAGCGAGTCTGCGTATGTTAGGTTACGTATGTGGGTAGGCGACTAGAATAAATTATCACATAGCCACACTCAGGTCAGTACAGACCCATTGTGATAGCCATAGGGGAAAAGTCCCTTGCCCATTGGTAAACCCTAGTACCGATTTGCATCTTGTGAATCACGAAACCATCCTATGGATGGACTCTTACCGAGTCTGAGTAAGATGTGCACGTTGAGCGGTAAAAATCTGCCATTTTCGAAATTTTCATCCAGTGAGCCGAGGATGCTACAGAGCCCAACTCGGCTCATCCTGTTTTCTGATTCTGGATCTCTTGCAAACATTAATCTATTGGAAGGTGCTACTCCTTCCAGGCCCAATGTCAGCCAGTGATTGAGCAACAATAAAAATATACTCAAACCATTATCATTGGCTATCAAATCAAAAGCCTTGGTTTTGTCCACATTATCTTTTCGATAAGATTATCCGAACTACGACTAATAATACCCAAGGAGTGCAAGTATTCTACAAGTACATGTGTGTAGAGATAAAAGTGATGACAAGTAAAAAACTCTACAAAAACGTTGAATAAACTTTTTTTTGTATCCTGTCACCGCCCAAAGCTGTGAAATGTCATCGTTGTAACCATCGTTATCTCTGGCGAATCCCTCAACAGCCCTTCACATAGAAAAGTAGTTGTGACAGTTATCACTTAAGTACCGTGAAATCCGAAATGTGAAAACTCGCTCATACTCGCTCCCCCAGCAATCATTTGTCACTCATCACCTCGGCTCCAACCCTGGGTTTTGTTATCAACCCTTTCAGGGAAAATGCTGGCAAATTCTGGCCACGGAATGGTATCTCCACCACCGTATCATACTTCCTGCATCGTTTTTCACGTTAACTCAACAGTGTCGCGTTGGAAAGGTAAAAGGGATGAAATGCTCATTAGCCAACAAGGGTTAGGTTTTCATCCGATAAGCCATTTGTATCGCATACCGCAATTAATTGAAGAATTGGTCAAGTAGTCCACTCGTCATGGTCGGCGGCCACTCAGGTTTGGCGATGACACAACATGCAGCCCACTTCAGAACGAACCCCAGGACCGAACGACTGACAGTCCTCAAACAGAAACCGCCCGCCTCCGCGCCATGAATAATCGGATGAGTACTAATTGGAGCTATTTTACATTCGGCTCTTCAATTTTGAAGTGAAGGACGACTGTTGTTGCTTCGGGAAAACGCTGACAGGAGCTTTTTTTGTTTTTCATTCCTCCCTGCGTCTCCTAAGGGATTCTTTACCCGTCAACACCTCTTTAGTGGGTTTTTTCTCCTTTTTTTGTTTGCTTTTTCTCTGAGTGGGTGTGAATTGAAAAGCGCTGACATAACATGGCGGCAGCGACACGGGTAACGGAGATGAGAGACTCAACGTTACGATAGAATTATAATGGCTGCGCGGTATGTGTACATACACACATGATGCAGAAGGAGGGTGTGGAACCGCAACGCGTTAATTGAGCATATTAACTGAGTTTGAGTGAAAGGCTTTGAAAAGATAAACAATTCAATGGAAGTAAATAAAGTTTTGTAAACTAATTAGGTTGGAGATTTAATTTATTCTTGACTTGAAAAGCATTGCAAAGAACAGCATCGTCGCTGAGATGCATTTTAAGTTGTGTCCTTGTTCGACACTTTAAGGTAATTAAATCTAAAATAGTACAAGGGTGTGTAAAGTGCATTTGTGCGCGTTCTTGGCATGTCATTTGGTGAATAAAAGTTGGGTTGGGTGGGTGTCCCCGCTCAGCAGGGACACAGTAGGGCATAATGGAGTACCACCATCTCGGTATTACACAAAACCAGGGCCGGACGTACATATATATTGGAGGTCTATCATGGCTTCCTCCACCTACAGCTCTTACAGAAGTTGCTTAAGGGACCACCTAGCCTTCTGTCAGAGATACGTTGCACCTGATTACTTTACCATCTTCGCATTTTTAGCGATTCCAAGACTTGACTGTCTATATAGAGAAGAAAAACGCTGCACTCTATCGAGTTATTTGAAACCGCGGCTAGGGCTTCACGGACTGCTCTTACTCCTAATGCAGGTGTAGGCTTGGTCTGCCGATTTCAGTTATTGGAGTTAGACTTTAATTTAACTTTAGTTCTGCCTTGGATGAACGTACTAGACCGACAATATCCGTCCACTTTTCAAAATAGTCTACATTAGACTACATCAGGTCTGCTGTGGGACTTAATCTCGCCTTACTCAAGATTAGTAGTACCTATGTAGCTCATTCATCAGCAAGAGCTAAAGTAGTGGTGAAAGTACTCCACCCTAAGTGGAACCACTTCGCAGATCATCTGCGTGGATAGAGAATGAAATAAATCATATTAGTGTGTACTTGTACATCTAGGCCCTTGACAGTTCATTGGAACCTAAAAATTTGTTGGAACTTCTAGGTTAGGCTAGGTTGTAGAGGGTTATGAGTTAATTGTAGAACCATAATGAGCCCATAGCGATCCATATGAAACCTTCACGACCAGAAACCTATACCAATTCGTTCATACACTTAATCTCTCTGCAGAACCTAAAGATCGCCCTAATTCTGAGGGACTTTCCTCTGCTATGATCGATGGCAGCTACATGCCGGTCATCTCATAGCTTGCATCCTCAGAATACAATGACCAGAGAGTATCCCCATCGCTATTCTCAGCTTTGGTTCAACAGATTTTTTTTTGCGATCTAACACAAGGCCTTTGGAACTCCTAACTACAAAGTGCATACCTCCCTCAAAAAAACAGATTTACACACTGGTGATAGTAAAACAAAAAAAATATGAAAAACCGCCCTCATTGTTCTGGGCCGTTTCTATTATCATTACTTTACTTTGTGCACCCTATTCCCTGGCGTCCACACAGAACGTTTCAAAAACAAACGAATCCCTGTGAATTCAGCCCAAAGCGTGGAGTCCTTCTTGCCCCCAAGAAAGTAATATGCCATGCATGTAAAAAACTGTATGTATTCCAAAAAGCGAAACAAAATAATCACTATGTGTTTATTTAGGTTAGATTATTGTGTTGTTAAATATGCTGTGTTAGTCATCGCCAGCACACAAGGACGAATTGAGTTCACGAAGAGCGCTAAAGGGAATGCGACGTTAACCCATATTGGGTTTTATTGAATTTTTTTTTTTTGCATTCTGTGATTCAATCCTGAGCCATAGACCCTGATGTCATTGGGTGTACATACAGAATAATTAAATCAACCATTGAAGTTCGTTCCGATTTCATCATGCAGTGCAATATCGAAACAGCGTAGTGAGTCAAGCAGATTCCACGGGCCGGGCTGTATCGGCACTATTGCCTTGAATAGATGCACAGTCATAGTTTTCGAGAAATGACATTGAATGATGAAATCTAGCCAGAAATACAATGATCATTAGTTGTACTATACAATGGATGTACAGTGTATCAAGTTGGTGCTGGAATGTACAAAGGAATATGGAATGTCCTTCTTCCGTCCAAAATATTATGAAGGAAGCTGCAGCCACTGAAGTCCTTTTAGCAATTCTTTCACACCTATCTCATCCCATTGGAAGATGTTTTTAGTTTTGCAAATGGCGTCTTATGTCATCGCGGGTTTGACATTTGTGAAGCAAAGAAAAACAGAACACGTTCTGTCACATGAGTCGTAGGACTGCTCTTTATATGATCACCGCGAGCACGTTTGCGGCAATCGATTTTTTGAAAGCAATGTTCAAACACTCTTCCACACATACCGACCGGAACTTTGCCAATTTCAAGTTCACTATTGTTGTTTTGCTTCTCTAACGTTTTAGTCTTGTTGGCATAAACCAATGACTTAACGTAACCCCAACAAAAAGAGATCCAACGACGCATGACTGACGCATGACTGAGGTGGCCACTCTCCGGACCGAACCATTTCTTGAGATGACACGATCAGCAAATTTCCACGTCAATAGATCATTTGTTTGACCAGCCTTGTGTGGCATGTGGCATCATCTTATTGAAACCACATATCACTGATGTCGAGTTCCATCCTTGTTCCAATTCTGGCCAAAAATAGTTTCTATCGCACTATAGCGAACTCCATTGACCCAAATACGGCGATAATTTTTTGATCGAAGATGATTTTTTGATGAAATTCAAGATTTTCTTTAAAATTTTGCAGAGCCCAATCGGAAAAGTTTCGGAGTTTCAAATGATAAAGAGGCTTCAGTTCTTGAGCTCATTTGATCTTTCATAGGTGTTGGCTAAGATCTTTATGTAAAATTTGCCACCACGTGGACTGAAAGATTCCCAGTTCAAGTGAACGACATGGCACCGACTGATTTGGTTAATTTTAAACAGAAGCGCTTCCTAACTAACTATTTTAATTATTTCCGAACGTTGCTCATTCGTGAACTTCACCATGATGAAGATGTAAACCTTGTTGAACGTTTTGACATTAACAGATAATAAAAAAAATTTAAGGGTGCTTTTGAATTAAAGTAAAAAATTGTTATGTTCCTACTGGAAAATACGGAATACGGAATAAGTGTGTCTGTTTTGAAAACGTGAATTTGGTCAATTTGCATGTGGCTCTGGCCAAATACTGCGACTTCAAAGAAACTAGCTCACCATGCATTTTACCCGTCAGTAAACGACCTTAACAGCGAATTTCGTTGAAAAATTCGAGACCTGGAGATCGCCAATCACGCGTAACTTACAATCAAGCCTTACTGAACCTATGTAGACCGAGTAAGGTCTCTTGCGCCACCTTGTGTTTTACGGAAGCTTATTATCTAGGATCCTAAAAAGTATAGTCCCAAAAAGACACTGAACATTGGGTGAACGTTTAGCAACATCTATTGCCAGAGGCAATAATAGATACACTATCGAATCAAGACGTCGATTGGCGAACTGGTGAACGAATTGCTTAGTAACAGGTTTATCAACTCAAAACTGGGTGTGTCCTCGGTTCGTATATTCTTCTTTGGAACCTTGTGGCAAACGAACTGTTCATGGAAAGAGAAAGGCCCAATGTAATTGCCTATGCTATTGCTATCTCAAGGAAACAGCTCAATACGCTTAGGGATCTTCTGCAGAACCTCTTCCCAAGGAAATATAAAATTTCCACCGAAACTAGGAGACTAATATAGGGTCTCGCAGAAGATCCATGTGGTTTTGTACGAAAGGGCCCAAAACGCAAACTGTAGTAGGAGGAGGTGTTTTGTCCTAATGTTTAAGATCTTCTTCGGTCTACGTGATCACTGAAGTGTGTTCTAGGCTAAAATGATGGGAATTAAGGAGGCCTTGTAAGGTGGGTAAGGTACGATGTGATATCTGGTAGGAATATCAACATTTTTAGCGACACTAGGCCTAAACCTCCACATAATTGCCTCCGTCTTAACAAGATGTTGGAACAATTCATTATTCACCTTATTTGGGTGCGGAGCCATAGAGACATTTCAGGGATTTGCATGGCCGATAAAGTCGCACAACTCTACTGGAGAAGGGGGATCTCTCCATGCCTTTCGCTACTAAACATGGGTGATCGAACTGCACGACGTATTCCATCGCGAAACAGGTCTGGTCCAAACTACTTCTGAAGTGATTCAACAGTCTAATTGAACTTGAGAGATCCCTCATCATTCGCTTAGGCTGGGTCACAAAGCAAATGATTTTTCCAGAAGCTCTATGGATGAGGAAGATGAAGAGACTATTCTTCACCTTCTATGCACCTGTCGTATCAGGACCTATTTTGGCCTAAGCGTGGCTACAGGTACTGTAGCCTACCAATCAAACCTAACCATGTCAATCGAGTTGGCCGGTTTGCCATATGTCGCAGTAAGATCAGTCTCAATAGTCACGTTTTACTTTGAATATTTACTTCTTGTATGCAACTGGGCTGTTCAAGACCTGGTTTGAGTCAAAAGTGCTTATGGTGGTCTACTTGCTTTTCTCTTCCTGTTATTTCTGGAAACATGTGCTCTAGGTAAAAACTAAAAGTACGACCGTTGTCTAGACTAGGCAACATGACATTCAACAAGGATGAGGAATAATTAAACGACGACGCATTGGGCTCTGGAATATCAGTGCGCGTATCGACGGTTCTTTCTGGTGAATATTGCGCTGACAACTGAGTGAGTTTATTGGGCTTTCTTTCCTAAAACCCCAAAGATGGCTGCCTCGAATGGGGAGTGGGCTTCATGGTGACAAAAAGAAAAAGTCAACGAGACTTGGCAGACTAATTGTCACGAAGGACGTGAAAGACGATTTCTTAAATCAACCTAACCACCGTCAGCAACACTGAACGATGAACTCCTAGGTTGGCATTGACAACCAAGGACGCGCCCAGTAGCCAAATCTCCTTACCTGGCATGTTTCATGTAATTTACGTAACAATTATTCACGTTAGATACATTCGTAATAAGATACAAAGTGTGACAATAAAAATTAACGAATAATCCTCTTAAAAATACATAAGAGAAAAAAAAGCGAACACAATCCGACAAGGACTCTCTACATGCATACATATGCATGAGGCACTGACTGAATAATATGTACGTAGATACCAACGTACATGTGTAGTCGTATTGCCTCCAATTTGAGAAAGTAAATTCGTTACGGAAGACGAACTCCATGTTTCCTATCCACGTTATATGGATTTTGGAAGATTGCCAGAAAATTTCCACTGTATATTCCATATCCTTTTTGAGTCTTTTTTCCTCTTTTTTTTTGTTTCCTTTTTGTCTTCATCCTATTTTCTGTTAGTGTTTGGGCATGGGTAGGACTACATTCGCAAGGACTAAAATCAAGGAGGAGGCTTTTCTCTCCAACACTGCCTGCACCACCCACTTAGCAAAAAAAAAATTTTAAAGCACAAACAAGGGAAACGACTCCTTAAAAGTGTTTTTTTTTTTTTGTATTTTGTGCACTTTAAGCAATTTCATGGTTACTTATTCTGAGACAGTAATTAATTTTTGGCCAAGAGTGGCTTTAACGTAAGAAACCTCTCGGTGAACACCGAGTGGATCCATGAAATTAGTTTATTAGATTTAGATACTGACGTTTTGAAGGTTTATTTATTTTTTTTTTGGGAACCGCACCTAGATTATATAAAAATTCGAAGGTGAAGGACTTACTTATGGACTCAGGAAGCTGAAATATGAGACCTACTTTGGAAAAAAATTAAATTAACATTTACTTGTCGTATGTATAGCTATAGACGGGAGGTTTATGGCTTCAATGTCAGGTTAGGTTGGGTTATTCAATTAATTATTCTTGTTCACCACTCACTGATGTCCTTCGTCTACCTCGTCTCTACCATGTCCTCGGAAAACTACACCTCAGAAGAAGAAATAACACGAAGAATAACTCTTGCCAATCGGTGTTTCTTTGGGCTAAGAAGGCAATTGAATAGTAGGGCCCTATCCCGAAGAACTAAGGAGACTCTATATAAGACCCTGTTCATCCCACTCCTGCTTTATGGCCCTTCATCTAAGGCGGATGAAGAGATCCTCAGCCGCTTCGAGAAAAAGATTCTTCGTCTAATTTTTGCGTTGACGGGCTTTTGAGGAGAAGATTCAACGACGAACTATAGGAGCTGTACAGCGACATCGTCCTTGTCAGAAAAATGCGCATCAGTCGCTTAAGATGGCTAGGACATGTAGAGCGAATGGACACTAATGCTCCGGCCCGTAGAGTCTTCGAATCAAACCCGGAGGGACAACGCAGTAGAGGAAGACCTCGCCTTAGGTGGCGCGCCCAAGTAGAAGGGGACCGAAACCGACTTGGAGTGCGCAGCTGGAGGCAGTTAGCTAAGGACCGGGATAACTGGGGAGGCTTGTTGGTTGAGGCCCAGGTTCACCCCGAACTGTAGCGCCACCTCAGTAAGTAAGTTCTCACTGATGTCCTACGCTGATGTCCTGTTAGCGGAGATTTCCAAACGTGGTGCTACTTCTGTTCTGGAAGGTTGGATGCACCAAATTATCTGCCAAGTATGGGTGGATTAAGTCATGCCCGGTGAAAGGACTATCAGCTCCAGATGTCCCATCTTCAAGAATTGACATCTTATGCCCTGTAAGAACTAAGGAGACATATCCTTACTTAATGTCGTACATAGGCTCATATCTCTGAAACGCTCCTGCAAGGCACTAACTGGCACGTACCGGTGTGGCTTTCGGCCCGAGTGCCGGTGGAAAACTTTCGGTGAAATGACCAATTCGGAAAGAATTCCTCCAAACTACTCTATAAGGAGATGCTCTGTCATGTGATTTCTTTAATTTTGGAACAGATAGTGCGCACGGCAGGGGTAAGTACGGAAAGCACTATCTTCAACAAATCTGTCCAACTGTTGGGATACGCAGACGACATCGACATCATCGACCGCTACCAGCATAAAGTTGTTCCACTTGAAGAAAGGCAAAACGAGTTCGTCTTGAGTTCCTGTTGTCAACAAACAAAAATCATCTGTCCGCTGTCTAGGACAAAACGTCACTGTTGGCAACAATAACTTTAAAGTGGTTAAGGAGTTTGGCTACCTCCAGACTATGTATCAACTCCACGGATGAAACCTCATTGGCGAAGATTGACTCTAGAAAATAAAGGTGCCTTCGGTTTGGCGAAAGAAATGGGTTCAAAACGAAGACGAAATGCAAATGAAAGGGAGCTCTTTCAAGGTCAGCAATGGTTAAGAGATTTAAGGAGTTCAAGCTTTCGTTACCCTCTCTGTGGACCAAGTGAAAAACGAAGTCCTCGGTGATCTTGTTCTCAGGTCAGTAGAGATCTGACCCCAACGAATCCACCAACCATCCTAGCAAGGGCTGATTCAATTCAACGTCCTTATCGGAATCAACATCCTCAGAAGTCAAAGAGATGTTGCTTGATCAGCAAAAGTCTCACTGATTGCAGAACCAATGAAGCAAACGATCTTAAGTAAGCAGCCTCACTAAAAATTTCGTCAAGTCAACGGAGTATAAAGCTGAGATCGATGATTTCAACACGAAAAATCACTGACAGAAGCACGGCTTGGGCGTTTGCATTATGGAGTATTCATTCTTTTACTTGAAAATGCATCCAATGCCATGGTAACCGATGGTGTTGTTGGAAGTGAGAGTCTTTGCTTTGCTGTTCGTTAATGGTGTGATATTCATGTGGAACGCCTTTGATCGCTTCGTCAGTCGTTGAAGAATCTAACTTGGCTTGAGGTCATTACAGAAGCTCATGCAAAGGTTCTTAAACTACTATAGGTAGTAGTGAATCCAATTGTTATCGAAACTACCTGGAGCTCTCAGTATAGTTCCAGGTGTCCTTACTTTAGTCAGTCTAACATCATCTATCGAAAGCAAGATCGTAGTTCCTCCGAGGTCACTGAAATCAGTTTCCAACTCGAGATCATTCAAATATGCTTAAAACTATAAAAGGGGAAATTTCATCCTTTAAAGTCACATTCATCTTGATCTTCTAGCGTAGAGTTCTTCTGTAGATCCTGTACACTGTCTTCTTCTGAGCAAATATGCAAACAAGTAACGCCTCATCGAAACCATTCATTTCGATAGGCAGACACGATTCAGATGCTTCATTTGTTCAGTAGGCATTAAGACAATTTTATTTTTAAAATACCTGATTTACACTGAACCTACAGTGAAACATACACATAGATGACTGGAGGAAGTCGATAGGGTCCTAGAATCAAGCTTAAATCTGTAAACCCTTCAGGGAAAGGTAGGTAAGGTACAGAGACGAATTTCTTTATGCCTTTCAGCTTCCCTAAATTAAAGCAATTCCTTTAGGTTATTTTTTAAGGTACTGAAAGAAACGAAGTTCCTTATATTGACTCTGTCATGTCTACTGGCTGTAAGAGACTACTTTGGGTAAAATGTTCTTTGAATCACAAACTGCTTTGTCTGAGCAACTGAATGTGAAGCAAGGTACAAATGTAAATAAACTTACTCATAACATCATTGAAATGTAAATATGTAGATGGCACTCACCTGAAATAGACAAAAAAATATATTTTAGTAAAAATGTTCAATAGTATGTTTCAGTTATGAAAATGAGGATAATGGCTCTTCTAGGCCAATTTCTAGGCACAAGTTGATAAATATCTTAAACTCCACTATCCAGCAATAGTTCGAACTTATTCGATCACCATATTGAGTGATAGGTTAACCTGAACTGATGTGAAAGTGGCATTATTTGTCTCTACTCGGCTTCTCTGAACTATCAGATATTTGAGTGCCTGAAACCGAAGAACATTTCACACTTGAAGGCAACACTTTCTATCGACTCTATTGGACTACAGAGATACAGGATCAACTTAAACTACAATAAGCCTAACTGGAGTAAACTACGAGACTTTTACACGTACATTCGCTGAATCCTTCTAGAAAATAAGTAAAGAAATGAAACTGCGAAGTGTCTCACCTTTAGTGGAAGAAGATGAATCCCTTCAACATTAAATACGGCTGAAGTGGGGTCACATTCAACATCGATATCGGAGGTGAAGTTTCGACTTAAGGGTGAATGGTCAGGTCAAGAACTTGCCTAAAGTATTTGAAAGAAACTTTCGCAAAATGCCATAAAAAGTGTTCAATTATGTGCTAATGGTAATGACCACTATTTTCTAGATGAATGAGGTGAATACGGAATGAATAAGGACCAACTGTAGCAAAGAGTAGACACAGAACTTAGACCCCGTTTGGTACGATAATTGCTCCAAAATTGATAGTTGAGGTAGATGTTAGCATCCTTCAACTCAACTAGTAAGGTCTAAAGATAGGTTTTAGGTTAGGTAGCTATCCTCCCTTTACAGTATGATACGCTTAGACCAGAGAAGATCTATTATGTTACAAATGCGGTCGCTTCCATTGTCGAAGAGCAAATTCGAGTTATAAACGAATTTTCCTCGAAGATGAATGGCAGCTGCAGAGAAAGTGAAATGATGGTTCCTCCTCTTTTTCATCCATTTACCTGCGTCAGAAATCACTGGCCGGAATTCCAATCCCCAAGGCGAGTCCACCTAACGTACAATGAGCCATCTGTTCCCGACTAGGTTAGGGTCTGACGGTAAGTAGCAGAATTGTTGACCTGTGTCTGCTCACGATTACGCCATCCTACATTTGCCTGATGCAGAGCTAGTTCGTCTATCTTACAATTGCCATGGACGTCTGAGTGGCCAGGAATCCAGTTCAAAATGAGACTACAATTGATCGATATCTCATTCAGTCAAGCGCGACATTGTTTGACCAATTTAGATCTTATTGTTGGTGATTCGAGTGCTTTGGTGTCCGTAGTCGATTGGGATCTCATCGTAAGTCAGCTGCTTTACGAATAGCCATTACCTTCGCTTGGAAGAGACCTCAAAAGTTTGGTAGTCTAAAAGACAAGCCTGCATAAGGAAGCACTAAAACCAGTCCAGCTCCTACGTCCTCGCCTGTCTTAGACCCATCAGAATAGATGGCCGGTACATAATTACTGATTCTATACCCAATTCTGTTAGCTAGACGTCCATAAACGGGGTTACGTAGTCTATGTATGTCCAGTGTTCATGCCAGTTTTGTGTCTAGCTATAGTATAAGGTCCAAGTGTTTGGCATATTTGGAGAAACTTAAGAGCACTAGCTCCGATTTCGTCGGATTGGGGCTAAGTCTGCACCTACTTGTGGACTTGTCCAACCTCTCCAGAGCTGTTTCCATGAGGTTCCGTACTGAGGACTGACTGGTATAGCAATGTCATCGGCATAAGGTATAACTTTGGATCCTTCATTTTCTAAGCCCGTAACGTACTTAGGATTTAGGGGACAAACTTTCCTACATGGCGAAAACATGTCCTTGTAGGCATAGGCGCATTAAGGTATTAAGTGGACCAAAAGCCCTTTTTCTTTTAAGTATAAGGTAGTATAGGTAGTATAATAAGAGTTTGACGATTCAAGTCTGTCAGTTCCCTAAACAAAAAAAAAACGCAATTTCCCAGGCACTTAGAGCTCTTTGAAACGCGTTGCAGTACAATAAGCCATTCATACCACAATGCGCATTCACAGTATCAAAGGGAGCAACTTGCTAATTAAAACGCACTGAGTACCTACTCGAAACAATTCCATTCACAGCTTCAATGCCCGCTTTGTTTACAGAGCAATTCCTTTTCCCAGGACATACCAAGTAATTCCTAAATAATACGAGTACGTTCCAATTCGAAAGGCACCTACGGACGAGACCTGCATAGGTCCAAATGATTTCATCATTAAAAGTTCGTAACCGTTTGTCTGTAACACTAATTAAAAAACTTCCCAACAAAGCTGCTGAAATTCAAGCCATCCACAGAAAACGCCAGCCACACATCCGGTGACTGAATAAATTATAAACGTTCCACACCCTCGATCCTGTGTGTCCTGGTCATGCAGCAGAAAATCATACAGGTGCTCCCCAATAGTCACTTCCAACACACACACATATATCGATTTGTTTCGCCGTGAACCGTCAGTACCGTAAACGTCCTTCTAGAACGACCCTTTTGCTAGTCAACCCCCCAGCACGGTCGTCCTCTTTCGGGATGAAATGAAGGAATGCGTTTCGTATTCGTCCTCTCGTTGACCCAATTTCATAGGGAAAAGCTAATAATACTTTGACCTCGTCTCGCAGTGAATCGAATTTCACTCCACGTCCTTGATGTGCTCCTGCTTGCACAGTGTTGCAAAAAAGGAGCTAAAAATCAACACAAGAATGCACTCGAAACAACGATAAAAGTTGCACTGTTTGTCATTGAGCTCTCTTGGCCAAAAGCATTTGCTGTTTTTTTTTTTGTTTTTCGTGGACGTCGTCGTCGTATTTGCAATATGCAATTCTCGTTAATTCCTTGCACCGGGAGTGGGAACCCAAACTGCTGGAAGGCAGAGCTGCAGCAGAAGGGTGCCACCGACCTCAAACTCAACTCTATTATCTCTGTTACTAGCTGACCCAGGTCACCGGAGGGAGAATGGGTGTTTTAAAGTGCTGTCCACACATACTTCTGGGTTGTGCAGCGGAAGGGTCTTCTAAAAATAGAGTGTGATGAAGTGGGTGGTGGGAGGGGGCAAATAAATAACAAGAACAGCAAGTTGAGGTGTGATATTGAGGGGAGGGAGAGGGGGTTGAAATTTGGCATGGGGAGTCAGTTGTCCTGGTGAGGATTGCATTTTCAGGAGTATTTCGCATCGTTATAGTGTTACCAGATGTTCAATTCGTGGAGTTGAGGTTTAGAATGGTTCTACATGGGACTACATGGTTGGAATCAAAATGTTCCTGAGTGACCGGGAAGCTAAAGTGCCTTTACCAGGTTACAGATATTACCGAGGGCGCTGTTTGCCTTTGACTGATGCCATGCATCTCTAAAGGAAGAAAAAGAGTGTCTCCGTCGCTAAGTCTGGGCCAACGAACGGCACTTAGTCTAACCTGCCCTGTTTTTAATTTATTTTACTCTATGTTGGCTCCAGCGGCACGTCACAAGCTATTCTGTATTTCATTGTTCTGTATATAATGTATATTCATGTGAACTACTGTCCGGGTAGTGGAGACACCTCCCATGGAGTATACTCTGAAACCAAATAACAGCAAGGTTTCAAACCATTACACCAGAAAAATCTATCCCACCTTCTGTCCTCACTATCGTCTTATGCCATAAGAGGCTATCGCTTGCACTGCCTTGACCAGAGAAGAGCTCTCATAAGACCTTAAGCGCAAGAATATTACAAAGTCAATCATTGTCGTTATTAGATTTGTTTTGTAGCGAGTGTACCCTGACCCCGTAGGTCCTTACAACACTCTTGGTGCTACATTATGAAGACCACATGATATGAAACTGCATTTAGGACTATGTTTGCGCCGGTATAGCTGCTGCTTGAATACCTTGCTAACCACCAAACTTTACGACACAAGATGTCCTTTTTGGACATTTCCAGAAATTCTACTTATGCCAAAGGCATTCTTTTACAGATTGCGTTTATAGACTTTAGCTCTTGAGGAAGTTTCAGTGGCCTTTGTATTGAAGAATTGCAGAACTCGCAATATTCTTGGATCACAGCCCCACAGTATCCTTTCGCACGTCCAACAAGTGCCAATGAACTTAGAAAAGTATCCATTATCCCCTTTCGTGTCCTTGACTGTAAAATCAAAGAGCTTGACTATATCCTGACTTGGAACACGACACAAGGGACGAAACAGAAGCTTTGAAAGAATGTGGCGATCCTACGAGATACTATTTACTGGCTGCGTTTGCTATGGTTGAAGTTGCCAGTTGAAAGTCAAAGACTGACTCAGAGAGAGAGAGAGAGTAACAATATAAGACAGTGGTCATACGCCTCTATTTTCTCAGAACAACCCGTCATTTCACAGTAAACAGTAAGACCATGCAACCATAAAATGTTCAAAATGAAAGTTTACGTCCACTTCCGTGAAGATAAAACTTGCAATTGATAACACAACGTCAAATTCGATTTATAGGGGAATACCTAACAAAATACTTGGCGCAACAGGTCGATGGGACCCAAGGCCTAGCTTCTCGCAACCATTCGTGTTGTGCGTGTTATACTCTTTACACGAATGGAAGGGGCCTACAGTTTAATGCCGTGTCCGAAGGACAGTTTGTTATTTAAGAAGCTTTCTCAGGACAGTTGTACTCTCGGATGTTTGTCAGACGCTCGCGAGAGGTGGGGCCGTGAAAAACTTTTAGGTGTTCCCCAACTGGGATTCGAATCTCGAACCCCTTGTTCCATAGTCCAACGCCCACTGCAGATATCCTAAAAAACCTAGAACCTACGGAAGAAGTTTAAAAGCAGCTTTGGGTCCAAAGAAACACTTCTCTGAACCTTGCTTACCCATCTCATCGGAGGAAATCTCATTTCCCGCAATCCCGGTGGGACCCGGAATCCGATAAAAGTTAAAGGGTTCAGCCTTGGTATCGAATTTAAGGAGTTCTTTCATTCTCGAACTATTTTGGAACTTGTTGCACTGATTACCAAAGACTTAAGCGCAGTCTCACTGTCGCTACAAATGCAGGGACTCCGATCCCTCCATCCAATGGTCCAAAGTCATTAGCTAATAAAAAGTACTGAATTCTAGTGCAGGTACCGAATCCACTAAGCCACTCTAGTTTTGAAGTCATCCGTGAAGATTCGACTACAGCTCAAACCAGGCTCAGAGTCGAACATGAGCTGTGACTTGCGTAACACTAAGTCTGTCTAATCGGCTGAATGTCGAATACGTATCGTTTACTAGAGGTCCTTCTTTGAAAGACATGCTCTACCTAGTATGCGGAAGCATCCAATTAGTTAAATCGCTCAAAACTTCTTGCTTGAAACTTAGCCTTGAATAGGCTTAGGGATTCATACCCCACAAGCAACCACTTTGTGGTTCAAATTTAGATTACTATTCCTGTAAGCATAAGATGTATTCACTGAACGTAACCATCTAATTTATACGTACATTCATACATATGCATTCGTATTTCGCTTAAATTTGTGGTTTCCCTACATCTCCATACTACAGTCCCTACAGTCACAGTTACGTCACATAAAAGAAAGAAAAAAGATACAACACAATGCAAATTTTCGAGATAAATCTCCCCATCTGGCACTCGTGCTGCAGGACATAGAGGTTACCACCCATTTGGTGGTAATACATGCAAAATATGTTGGCCTGTTGGAATTATGTGCTTTTTTCCGGCCCTACTACGGATGCATGGTTTGATTTCGGGCTGATGTTTGAAGAGTTTATCCTTTTTAGGTCAACTCGAACATGGCTTTTGGGAAATATTCTTATTGATTAAAAAAATTCTGTTTTTTTTTTCATAGTTTCGGGGGCGTGAAAGGGTAACAAAAAAGAAGTTAACATTTCGCCATAAAATAAATACAAACCGAGAAACATACGTCGCTTAATTGAAATTCGTAAATATTTTCAAATTCCCGTCCCGAACAGGAGTCCTGTGTTTAGCACTGTAATCCACGTGTGCGTTTGTGATGATGAAATTCGTTTCCCTTAGGTTTGTAGTTTTTGTTTTTTTTTTTTTTGTATTATATCCTATCGGACCCGTAGGATAGATTCAAATTCAAAGGCTTTGTGCTCTCCAGTGTCAGAGGCGCGCTCTTATTCTCTCTTTCTGATTCTCACAAAAACACAGAAAACCGTCTGTACTGTGTACAGCGCCGCGCTTGAAAAATGTTTTCACTTCCGTTTTGATAGAAAATTCTGGAGAAAAGCATCTCTTTTTACACTCCGCACACTCTCTTCATCGCACATCACCAGTTGTTGTCCTTCAACTGGCAACGAGAATGACAACAACACACATCCGACATGAGGTGGGCGGACGAGTGGATGTGATATGCATCCACCACGGCACAGCAAAAAAAAAAAAAAAGTTTAAACGAAAAACAGCCGATTATATATTTCCGATATTGATGAGAAGATAAGACGAGAAAAACTTTATCACACCAACAACAACAATGAGAGGCTATGTCCGTCCCGCCCGAATAACATCGACCGAGAACCGAGCTTGGAAACAGAGACACCGAAACCGTAACCGAAACCGATATCGTGTTGTCAAAATACGAGTATCTACGTCGTCTTCTTTGCGAGGAGAAACGTCATTTATTATTATTTCATTACACACTATTCGTTCGCTGCTATTTTATACACAAACTGCGTACTTTAGTTCCGAACGCTTGCGATGAATGCAAAGTGCGCACTAAAAGTCGATGGAAAAGTTCTACAACATTTCGTTTTTAGTATCTCTGTGTGACACACCACCAGCACTCACGACTCAGAGTGTGAGATACATATATCTGTACATTCTGTGGTATATGCCGTACTCGTAGATATAATCGTTATTACAGTTTTTTTTTTTTTCCTTTTTTTGCCTCATTCTACGGTTGTCACTACTTCCTGAAAGTACGCTTTTCGTACTAAGATGACCAAAAACTGGTACTAACTCCGCTGGAAATGATTTATCTTGGGGTTTTCATTAGGCCTCCCATCTAGATTTCGGTCTTAGCCATCATTCATGCATGTTTCGGCAGAAAATCGACGGGAATTTGTGTGCGCCACGGTAACACTAACGTACTATTCAACCCTACCATAACGTGCCTAAGGAAAATAGCAGAGTATCCGCTAAGAGGGAACGATTCCAACCACTACCGCAGCCAAGCCCTATATATCTATAACTATCGCTAAATACAACACAAAATTCTATTCGAGATACTTCTCTCTGGTATTCGGGGGCACAGGCACACAGATACACCGCCGCCGACCGAACACGAGGAACAAATGGCGCACCTACAAAGCGAGAATTTGCAATTTACGTTCTCTCTTACTCTCCCTCTCTTGGAGTTTTGTTGGGGGTTTTGCAGAGAGTGGGGGAGTGTATCTGACGTATTTTTGTGATGAAGTGCTTGCCGGCAATGCTTGCTGCGTGGTTGTGTTGGAGAGATTGGTTCTGTTGCTTTGGGGCTAAAAAGTGTTGCCATGCAAGTGGACTCCACGAATGCATGTACTATGTTTGTTATTACGTCGTTTCTAATAGTTTTAGTGAACATTAATTGCGTCTTAAGTATCTATGCATGCATGTACGCATTGCTTCTTCATTTCAAATAATAGACAAGCCTAACCAGCGTCTTAAGACTAAACTGAACGGCTTTTCAAAAGTTGCGCCTAGATATTGATAAAAGCTAAGATTTTGAGTGATGTTTTCATTTTTATATAAAAAATGGCTCCCAACAAACATGAGCGAACATTATGGAGCACGTCTACAGGCTCTAAAACGAACATCAAAACTGTCAAGGACTCGTTCACACGTTACCGCATTAAGTTCAACAGTTGTCAGTTTACAAATGTCAAAGATGACATAAGAAACAGGTAGCGTTCAGAACTAATAAGTAAAACTAGGATTCCCTTAAGAAAATCCGTACAGCAACTAGATTTTCACCATCGAATGCAAAGGATGTACCAAAGATTCTAGGTCGCACCTTCATGAGGGCAAATGTTCTCCAGGGCGGCTTTATGGTTTTGGTTAACTTCAAAGCTTAGGATAGTTTAGAGTGGCTGTTCATTGTAATGCCGTGTGCACCATTTAGCTGTCCCGGAATACATAATTAAGCGAACTAGAGCTTTTGATAAAGCAAAGGAGTCTCAGAAACATAACGGTTTCTCAGACGAAGTTCAGTGAGAACACCGCTAACGTCACTGATTTCTGGTGGCTTCAATAGAAATCTGCGTAATGTTTCAGATCAAGCCTAGGCCAGATCTCTCTTGAAATGTCGCAAAAAAGGAGATTTTCCCATCTACGATTAGTACTATGAAAGGCGTCCAGCCTTAGCAATAGTTACCATGTAGCGAGGCCCATACCCAAGGTCCATCATTTCAATAGTATCCTGTAGGTCGTACCTAGTCGGGCGAGCTCGTAAGCCTTGCAGTATCTTGAACTGCTCAGACAGTTTAAAGCAGCCCTTGATGTAAAAGAGAACGAGTTCAGGAATTCCATTGCCGCTTGAATATATTTTAGCCAAAACAGGGCTTCAAGTCAAGACTTTTGGCTGAAAACACTACAATACTATGGGAGGCGAAAGAAAATGATCACATTGAGCTGGTTGGGCAAAATACGGCCATTTACTACTTCAGTCTTGGAGCCGTCCATGTAGAAGTGAATTGAACTATTTCAGGAAAGAGAGCCATGCATTACGGTCCAGAATGCTCGTGCGGAAGTTTTGATCAAATAGCAGAGACGACGGGGTGCAGTCGCTGTCTTCTAGAGTGAAATTGAAGAGATCAATGATCAAGGAGTGGACTTCATGATAGCTAAAGCCGGATGGCACGCGTCAGAAGCCAGGAATGTCTAAGAGGAGCAAGTGGAGCATGATGTCTGGCGTTCTCAGTATCTATTGATCTATCGGTCTAGAAGCTCACTCTGTAACATATCTTAAGTTACACCTAGGGACCAAAGGAAATAAATAAGGAAACCTGTAGATGATTCAATGGCACCTTTGAGAATCCAATCGATCCTAACCAAACTAATGAGTTTCACTGGACACAGAAAAACTGCTGGGGATGGTGGGTTCATTATTCCAACTAAGCAAATATATGGTGAGCACTTAGGTCAGGACGGTCTGGATGGCCACATCAACAATCTCGTTGCCAAGATCTTGAGTTTTGTAAACATGTGGCTATCGACACATCGCCCAAGAGTTTTAGTTTCTTCTGCTATAGTGTGTACGAACCCAAGTGCAAGAAGTATGTAGAGCAGTTCGATTTGGGTCTTATCTTGGATAGGAAGTTAAGCTGTACAGCCAAGATTCAAGAAAGAATCAAAACAGCTACTGTTGCACTTCACTCTTGCAAAAACACTAAGCTATCCTTTGACCTGTCAGCCAACAAATGGGTCTGACAATGTCATATAACTCACTGGCTCGACATCTTGGTCATAAAACTGTTACTTACATACGATATGGTTGTCTGGTAGACTGCCTTAGATAAAGCCTTAAACAGAATACTTATAAGCAAAGTGGAGCGCTTCGTACGACACCCCCTGCAACTACTGCAACGTGTTAAGGCAATATCTCAGTGGTCCAGTAAAGATTTTGGCCACACTTCCATTCTGAATAACAATTTCGAAATAGTTTTCGAAGGCATCGACGCACATGGACCTAAACTTCCTTCTATTAGGACATTCTGAGAGGAAGAGGTGTTCTTTCAGAAACGTTCAGAAACGAATGACTGAGTAGGTGGTGGTATTTTCTCTGATAGACTTAAACTTAGTCTTTCCTTCCTAGCCGTAGGAGTGTGGTTCAAACAGGATTAATGGTAATTAAAGTAGTCCTACCTTGGCTCAGGAAAAACCTGATATCCAGTACAGATACCTGCATCTTTGCAGAAGCAACTCCTTGGAACCCCTCCCTGATAACTCGAAATAGCTTCAGACTGGCGTACGTCTCCCTGAGAGGTGGCAGAGCATATTAATATTCATCTTTGGTGATGTGGATCTATTGTATCTATCTTACCTGGTAAAGCTACCTAAGGTATTCCAATGGCTACATGCAAATTTATATAAAAACTGGATGCTTTCAAGAGATCAAATCCTTGGTGGACTAGTGGCATAAGCTGGATCTAAAACGTTCTACGATTTTGAATTCCCTTAGCAGATTGCATATCAGCGCTGTGATAGCTGTCATCACTGGACATTGTCTAATGGGAAAGCATGCAACTAGGCTTGGTGTACATTCAAACAATTTTTGCAGAAGTCATAGACTGCTTTCTTTTCCAAAAGGAAATGATCTTGGCCATCCTATTGACACCGAAATTAGGAGTCCACCACGCTTCATTACAAGCTCAAACATTTCACTAACTTGTATGGAGGATTTCATGATCCAAATGGGATTCCAACTGACCTACGATTGGTCTAAGGCTGCTGGTCACTTTAAACCCAATCTAACCTAGGTTAAGGGCTTCGGTTTATACCTGATACTCGTATATACCTGATTTGGTTAATCAACTCACAAAGCCAATACGCATGGATGAGAGAAATGCTATCAATCCCAATTCAACAGGTAGGCATTCTATAATCCTCAACACCCCCTAACTGCCATCAATTATCACATTTCTCTCATAAACATAACAGCAAATCAGAGTTAGAATGATTACAGTAAATCGACCATAATACCTACACATACGAGTATCTATGGTCCATGATACGAGGACTACTTCATAGTTTAGTTGAAATAGTCGGTTGTGCTATTACTTTCCCGTTACGAAGCGAACGAATATACATACATATACGAAAAGGGATACCATAAACACATATCTCTATCGTAAGCAAAGAACACAGCTACGAAGAATAAAAACCGTTTGCGAAAGGATGTGGATGTTTCCGGCCGGAATAAGATTTTATCTGATTTATGAACTTCAACAGGATCGACATTTTTTTCTCTGTGGTGCGGCGTCTGCTTTTCGAGAAACGGGAAATATTTAAATTAGGACACAATCTACAAAAAAAAAAAACTCAAAAACTAAGCAAGGTAATAAATTATATGGTACTGTGACAGTTTGTTGTTCATTTTTAAACTAAAGTCCTGAGGTTTAGTTAGGAAAAAAAATGTTCGCTGTCCTTCCAATGCTTTACTCTATGCGAGGTTTCCAAGGATTCCTATCCTTTCACTTGGAATTGCGGAACGAAGGTAGTCTACTTACTACTGACAGCATGATTCAGTCTGGTATACACTGAGATTGCTTTACAATGAGGGAAAGAAGGACCTAGTTGTCATTTAAACGAAAAAGAGGTAAAAGCTTTGTTTTAAGCTAGATCTTATCAACTGATGTAAATATTTAAAAATGGCTATTTAAAGGCAATCGAAGAAGAGGCGAAACGAGTTGACCTTAAAGTAAATGAGGACAAGACCAAGTACCTGTTGTCAACAAACAAAGAAGCATCGGTCCACCGCCTAGGACAAAACGTCACTGTTGGCCACAGTAACTTTGAGGTAGTTAGGGAGTTTACCTACCTCGGAGTAAATATCAACTCCACGAACGACACCCTAGTGGAGATTCGACGAAGACTTACCCTAGCAAACAAATGGGTTCAAAACTCCTATCTCGGAAGACGAGATGTATGCTCTACAAAACTCTGATCCTGTCAGTTCTGCTATATGGAGCCGAGTGCTGGACGATAAGTAGGAAAGCAGAGCACATGTTGGGCACTTTCGAGAGAAAAATTCTTCGTCGAATTTTCGGTCCCATATGCGAGGAGGGCGAATGGAGGAGATCTGTACCAAGATGTGGATGTAGTCCAAAAAGCCAAAATACGTCGACTACACTGGCTCGGCCACATCGAGCGAATGGACAATAATGCTCCAGCAAAGAGGATCTTCGACTCACAGCCCCCAGGTTCGAGACGACAAGGAAGACCGAACCTCCGTTTTAAAGACCAAGCTATCGCGGATGCCAGAGCGCTTGGTCTGGACAACTGGAAGCAGCGTGCCAGGAATCGAAGAGAATGGAAGGCTACAGTGTCTCAGGCAGGGACTCTTCACGGGTCGGTAAGTAAGTATTTAAAGCTGCATTCAAAGGAATTCAAAACAATAGAACAAAAGTCAATCCCAAAAGCCGGACTGCAGCAATGCAGTAGAAACGACGACTCATTGTGCATAAGTTCGATAATGAGAAACTAAGGGGTTTTTCAATAAGGACATAACAATTTTGTACTTTAATCCAAACGCAGCTATACTCTTATTTTTTGATTTGTCAGTATCAAAACACAGATCAAGGCTTACATTTTTATCACAGTGAAGCATACGAACAACCAACGTTTGGAAAATATCACAAATTACTACCAAAATTCTTTAAATTCTTAAGAGGGTTTCCTCTAAGTGTCGGTCGTAATAGTCGTCCTAGCAGACAAGCTGTACGTGGAATTGTGGATGAATTGGATTCAACATATTGACTTTTGAATGCCTTTGTGGCAGTAAGACACCACACCGATCGTAGTACCAAAAATATAGCAGCCGTCCGTGCTTCAGTTCAAATTAAACCAAATGAGTCCATTCCACGACGTTCACAGGAATTGGCAATCTCTCCGTCCGCATTGTGGCGAATTTTGCGACAAGATCTTGGCCTACATCCTTACAAGATTGAATCAACTCACTGAAACAAAGTCCCTTGACCATTCGGTGTGCCAAGACTTCTCTTATTGGGCCCTGCACACGTTTGAAAAAAAAAATCCTGAATTTCATCGAAGCATCATCTTTAGTGGGCGCCGTGGCTCAGTGGTTAGTGCGTTGGACTATGGAGCAAGGGGTTCGAGATCGAATCCCAGTCGGGGAACACCTAAAAAGTATTTCACCCACCTCTCGCGAGCGTCTGACAAACATCCGAGAGTACAGCTGTCTCGAGAAAGCTTCTCAAATAACAAATTGCCCTTCGGACACGGCATTAAAACAGTAGGCCCCTTCCATTCGTGTAAAGAATATAACACGCACAACACGAATAGTTGTGAGAAGCTAGGGCTTGGGTCCCATCGACCTGTTGCGCCAAGTATTTATTTTTTTTTTTTTTTATCATCTTTAGCGATGAAGTCTTGCTTTTTTGAAGAATGGCTTTGTCAATAAGAAATATATGTGTTAATGGGACAGTAACACATCCTACCGAGAGACTCCATTGCATCCACAAAAAGTGAGTTGACATCAGTGATATGTGGTTCCAAGGAAATGATGCCACATCCCACACTGGTGGTGAACTAAGTATGAATCCATTGAGGTTGAAGTTAGATAATTGTCTCGAGGAATGGTGTTCGATCAAGCGAGAGGTTGCATTAAGTTGCTGTTTAGATTTATGACAACAAGCCATCAACGTTAGATGAGCTCAGGCACAATATCGAACGGTCGATATGGGTAGAAGAGTGATAGAAATTATCTCCACAGAATCGATCGCTGTAAACGTGCTCACGGTGCTCATATGAACGAAATCGAATTCCATACTTAAATTTGTACATGTGTACTATACCTGGCATAAATTTCAACCCGATATCCCTTTTATTCTGTGTTTAATTTTAGTATAAAATTGTTATGTTGTTATTGAAAAATTATTAACCTGTCTCCATGTCCTTGGGATTTATCTTCATATGTCGTGACACTACTAACACATAGTTTTTTCTACACAGGCATGATATCAATGAAGTTTTTAGAGTATCATTACACTGGATATCTTTTCCGAAGTAGATTCCAGGTCCATTCTTTTTGATTGCTTCTGAATAACCAGACCAGTCGCACCATAGGAAGACCATATCATCATGTTAATAAAAATCGGTTTCTCTTCACACTTCCAGATGCTAATTTTCTTTCTTTGATTTGTATCTAAACCGTGTACATATATATGTAGATACATACAACATCCATAAAAGTAGGGCAGTCTAACTGGCTCGAACTTAAACTGTCAACCAATATCATATTACCAATCCCCACTTGATATCTTTCATTTTTTTTTTTGGTTTTTGAAGCGACACATCACTACTTCCCCGTCATTGAAAATCCACAAACAAAAACCCAATTTACCAAATTGTTTATTTACACATTTGAGTGGTTGTAGCTTTTTGTAGCCATAGTTCGTCTTTCGATTTTGTTTTCAATTTTGTTTCAAAAGCCATTAGAGAGCCGTTCGTTGGTGGTAGGTAGCTGACCTGCTAATCCGCTTTTGTATTTCAATATCCGTGCCACCAACGCAAACGAACAGTATAAACATTAAATTTGCAAATTTAACAAAATGGTTATTTACGGTACGTAAATAAATAAATAAACATTTCCAGCAGATGTGTCGCCTAGTAATGAGTTTACGCATCATCTAACAAAGAGTGCCGCATTAGCACGTCTTTCTTCCGCGCCCATAAAATTCTGGATAAGGGAGTAATTTGAATGTATAGAGTAGAGGGGCGCAGCTTTTAGAGCCAAAGGAAGTAAGGCAGATTGGGCCAAGCACATACTCAACGGGGTCTGAACATGTTTATTTAAAACAAAACGACCACGAGAGGTAAAGGCTGCTGGTAATCGTATGGAAACGCGTATTTTGAAAACTATATGACTTCGCGCACTCTTGTCTTAAATGCAGTGATTGCAAGGACATCTTATGGTACCAAGTATTGGATACATATGAGTTAGATAGCATCATATCTGGGACCAAAGCAGATCTTAACTCATTTGAAAAGGATGACAGATTAGTCCGCATTTGTACGTAATACGTTCCCCTAAACATTAGCTTACAACTGATATGTTGCGTAGCACCAGCATGAACTGGTCATCTATACCGAAGAAATATGCTGAGCTAAAATGACTCTCACTGTCTTTGAAACTAGTGTTTCAGCTTCGTATCTTAAACTCAAAGCAACATGCCTATTACTCAGCTTCGCCCATTTGACCCAAAAATCTAAGAGGGAGGAGATATGTGGCGTCGATGCATTTTCATTGGACCCTGAGTTTTCAAGAAAACTCCATTCTTGATCGAGACATACCCTACTTCCCTCCAAAAGCTAAATAGCAGGGAACTTAGTTTCTAATCTTTTACTCGGTTTCGCCCATTTGACCCAAAAATCTAAGAGGGAGGAGATATGTGGCGTCAATGCATTTTCATTGGACCCTGAGTTTTCAAGAAAACTCCATTCTTGATCGAGATATACCCTACTTCCCTCCAAAAGCAGAATAGCAAGCAACTGAGTTTAGCAAAGTCTAAATCATCCGATTTGCGTTCTTTCGTTTCTAATCTTTTACTCGCTTTCGCCCATTTAGCCCAAAAAGCTAAGAGGAAGGAGATATGTGGCGTCAATGCATTTTCATTGTACTCTGGGTTTTCACGAAAACTCCATTCTTGATCTAGATCCCTACTTCCCTCCAAAAGCTAAATAGAGGCCAACTGAGTTTTCCAAAGTTTAATCGTGAAGAGATGATCGTTCACGACTTGAAATTCGTTATCCCTTTCCAAGACTTTTCGTAGTGTGAAATTCTGGTAGATTGTCGATCTACCGATCCGGATGCCACACTGGTACGTGCTGATTTTCAGACGTTCACGAAATACGTTGGATAAGACCTTATATGCGATATCAAGCAAGAATGTGCCAAGATAGTTCTTGCAAGACATAGGATCGCCTTTCTTGAAGATGGGACATACAGAACTAATAGTCCAGTCATCGGGCATGGCTTGATGATTTGATGCACGCACCCTACCTGCATCACCCCCATATTTGAATAGCCCCACCGGTAGGCCATTCGAGCAAGCGAATTTGTTGTTCATCGGCTTTTTGATAGATCAGCAAACCTCTTTCAAAATGGGAAGAGATTGGATCTCTTTTTGCCCTATCACTGTCCCTACTAAATAAATAAAAAAATAAATACTTAGCGCTACAGGTCGATGCGACCCAGGGCCTAGCTTCTCACAACCATTAGTGTTGTGCGTGTTATATTATTTACACGAATGGAAGGGGCCTACTGTTTAATGCCGTGTCCGAAGGGCAATTTGTTATTTGAGAAGCTTTCTCAGGACAATTGTACTCTCGGATGTTTGTCAGACGTTCGCGAGAGGTGGGCCCGTGAACAACTTTTTAGGTGTTCCCCGACTGGGAGTGGATCTCGAACCCCTTGCTCCATAGTCCAACGCACTAACCACTGAGCAACGGCGCCCACTACATGCCCATTAAGTATGTTGCTGTTGGAAATGCTCCTTAAATATGTGCATCTACTATTCCCTGTGTTCCATAGAATGAGAATCACAGCACCTCGAGTATCACAATATAAGTGTGTCTGTGTAAGATAAATCTAGCCGTACCCATAGGTTTACCTAAACTCAAGTTTATCCCATAAACGTCATGGATAGATGCGACCGAACAGATTTACTATTAATTAAAAATGTCATTTGTTCAAATGTCTATTACTTCGAGTTCCAAATTCAAATTAAAATGAAATTTAAAACAGTCCAAGTGATTTTCCTTATTCTTCCATCTATAAATTTTCCCAACCCTTAAACACTTGTGTAACGAGTCAGTGCACAACTCTCGAAAATCATTTATCATAGAAAAGTCACAAAACTTATCTCCGCATGGCAGGCATTTGCTTTGCTTGAGTAGTCCTAACTTAATTAATGATCGACCCACTCCTTCGTTTGCATGTTCAATTTGTGGTTTAATTTTGTGAAAATCCAGCTTCCGGCACTTAGTGCGACTTCTTGTGTATTGATTTTATAACCCTCTCGCATGTTAGGGATTCAATTTTAATTCAATTGTTGGGAAAATCTCTTTCGGTCGAAGATTAAATGGATCTGCAGATAAAAGGATTGCAGATACCGAGTTCTCAAATTCACACATGGATATTTGTTACCTTTACGGTATTTAAATTCGATTGCCGTCTGTGTGAACTACAATAGCAAGTTGGCTAACGACATACATGCATATTGGTATGGAAAGTGTTCCTATGTCACAAAAAGGGTGGTTTTGTGTGTATCCTCACCGTAACGACCCTGACCTTTATGGTCAACACCAACTCCCATGACCAACGTAATGACATTTTAAAACACCCTAACACGGTTCGCATGTACCTACATATGTAGGTAGGTACATCAGGCCTGGTCAATATTGCCTGTTTTACTTGAATCGTGCTGGTCTCCTGTGTGTACGGTATTGTGGCTAAATTTTCCCTTACCAACGACGAAAGGTGATTTATTTGATTGCACTTTTATGCTTGGGGTTGTTTGCCATTTGACGTGACGCAGTGATGTATCGGATTTAAGGTCATAAATTCGCCTAATGTTTTAGAAATAATACCTTCCATTGGTGTGGAGTGTTTTATTTAGTGTTGAGAGTGTTGCTGGCATAATTGTGATTTATTTTAAGTACTGTCGCGATGATGAATGCGGAAAAAAGGAACTTAATTGAATGGAAATACCAAGGTTTAGGTAGGTGTAAGGTTTTTCAATAAGGACATAACAATTTTGTACTTAAATAAAACAGATAATAATTTAGATACCGGTTTGACATTCATTCATAGTGTAGTACACACGTTACATTTAAGGATGATATTCGACATTGTTTATATACTAGCACCGCGAGTACTTTGGCAGCCATCGATTGCTTCGAGCCAATTTTCCACCAATCCGCTGGCTTAGTTTGAACTGAAGCTGAGATAATTTTGGTACTTCGACCGGTGCGATGTCTCATTGACTCAGGAACATTCAAAAGTGAATATTTTCACTCGAATTTATCCACTACTTACAGTCTCTCAATATTTTAGGACCGAAAATTGGAGTAAGCGCCCTTTAAGTCGGGACTACCGACTCAGAATTTCGGAAGCAATTTGTAACTATTTGCCAAGGTTGCTCATTCGTGGACTTAACAATGATAAAAATGTTTACTTCGACTGACATTCTGACATTGACAAAACATAGAAAAAGTTTAAGGCTGCGTTTGCATTAGAATACAAAATTGTTATGTCCCTACTGAAGAATCCTTTAAAACCCGATTAGTCCCTATTTTGATGGAAATAAAGAAAAGAGCTCGAAGTAGCTGTTCAAAAACTTAAGCCCAACAACACTTAGACTGGTCTGAAACAGATGTCATTTTTCAAAACCATTCCCAAACGTAGAATGCAGAACATTATGTATAGCAACTCCCTGTGTGTACTCTTCCACGGACACTTTATTCGTGGTGTCACAGTCCCCACGCCCTGTTGAGTGGAAAACCAGGATAAATTTATCGCATTCAGTCATTCCTTTCAAATGTCATCAACAATTCCCGAACCACGTATCCTGTTTATGGCTAATTTTTTAATTTGAATCCAACACTTATGGCAAGGAAATCGTTAGCAATAAATTACCTGCTCCTGGCATTAGCGTTAACCCAGCGCCACTGCCACCGTCATTACCCCTGCCACCAGTTCAATACCATTCATCATTCAGCGCTGTCATCGTCGTAAGCATTCGGTTATCAACGCTCATCGCATTTATTCACCACACGCATCCCATCCAATATAAATAATGTTCCACGGTAACCCGCAGTACAGACATAGTCATCAGGCGACCGCTTATAAAGTATTAAAAGCTCGCGATTATCCCATCAATCTGCATATGCTGCTGACTGCCTGTGGATACTGCCAGCAAAGACACAATGACACACAGCACACAGGGAGAAGGACGTATCCTTCTAAAATTGGTTCTTCTAGTTGAAATCGGATGACAGTTACTATGTGGGTACCCCCTGCCGCCTTGCGGACGACAGCCAACGTTTATGTCAATTTGCGTAACGTAGCGTCAAATATGCCACTCAGTGTGGGGCGCTGAGGGGGAGAGTAGTAATTCCTTAAAATCCCTGCTAATACGTTGCGTGAAATTCAAGCAGCAACAAGCGATTCCAGGACGAACAGAACGACCAGACAGATATATGTCTGTGTACGTGTCAAACATATTTGACAAATCGACAAACAGTGCCTGGGGCAGGTAACTCAGGGTGGCGTCACTGCCACCGACAGGTTACCCAGCCATTACTTGACGGCTCGGTAGGGTAATTCAATAACCGACGCAATAGTCATCCGCTTGCCACCCTGTTCTGACTGCTACTACCGAGGGGAGGCTCCATGATTGGTTTTATGATTTCATTACGCTGGAAGGCCTTTCGTGCCACAGGCGGGGGAGCATTTACCTTTATAGGTTTTTTTTTTCTAGATTTTCTTTTTCAATTCTCCTGTTTTTTTTTTTTTTTGCGCCATGACTCGAATGAGTGGCGCCTCATGAAATAATCGATATGGTTGATAGATTTTGTGGGGCGAAGTGGTGGTGGAGGTGGTGAAGATAATGAGAACGTTTGGGGGGGCGTACGAGTGAGTCACTTCGGTGGGAGGATTGTGATTTTCCAAATGATTCGCTCGCAAAGTGGGATAGATACCCAGTTTTTGTGTTTTCTTTGTTTTCAGCGTTCGGTGTGTTTAGAGTTCCTTTGATTTCGAATTCAATAAAACGTCAATGAGATATTTATCGATTCGTTAAGTAAATAATTACCAACTAATGGGGGAGAAAAATTGCGGAGGCGGATAAGTTATGTAGTTTGAAGGCGGGACGGGACTATTCCGATTCCATGATCTTGATGGTACAGTGTTTCTAAGGGGGTCTTGATCCACTTGGCGAGAGAGAGTCCACGCAAGAGTTAATAACGATGAGTGTAAGGGGTTGTTTCAGACTAGGGATGTGCAGTTCACGAAGGAACTAGTTCGAAAAATAGCTCTAACAAGTGAGCTGAGCTAGTTCCCAATCGCATTTCATTTTAGTTCAGTAGTTCAACAAGCTCAGGTATAGTCTGCACACATGTAGTTCAGTAAGAACAACTGAACTGTACTGAACGCATAAAACCAAACTAAATGAACTGAAAAAAAAAGACAGAAATACCACTTTTTGAACTGAACTAATATGCAGAAGCTTAGTTTAGAGGATCCCATCTTGATTTTTGTTTCTTTTTTTATATAAAACAACTTGTGGTTGAGAAAATAAATGACTGCTGTCTTCCAGGAAATACAAAATTCCGATAGTCGATCTTCCTTCTCTCAATGGTGTCATCTTAGCTTTCTGTGATAAAGCCGAAAGCTAAATTGGATACTAACCATTCAAGAAAGAGCCAAGAAAGTCATAGTTGCGCTTTTCTCTTGATTGCTACAACGTCGAAAAACTTCACTGACTACTCCTACTTCTCAGGTATTAGATCGATGCTCACGGGGTCTGCTAAACACCCTTAGAAGTGTCGAATATCTAAGTAAGGTGCAACGTAAAGCTTGTCCATGCATAAGCAGAGCTTTACACACAACTTCCTCTGCACCACTGGACATCATGTTTCATCTGATATCCCTCGATATATTTAACGAGCAAATGGGACAAAGTGTAGCCATACCCCTTTAAGCTACCCAAGTCGTCAATGGTCAAGGAAAGAATTGGGCGAAGGCTCCTTTCTACATAAACTCAAAATTTCTCCCGAAAACACAGACTACACCATCCCATGTAAACACTTTGTTAAGAACTTCGCAATCACTCTCCCTCTCAGATCATTCTGAAAGGAAGTTACTTCTTTAGAAGATGACTTAAAGACCAAGGACGGTGTTAGTGGAAGTATTTACTGTGACAGTCGGGATCTCAAGCTCTCTCTCCATCTTCCAAATCATTATAACTTGTTCCAAGCAGAAATTATAGCGCATAAAGAAGTCCTATCATGCCTTAAGGAAAACGTAATATACATATGCTGAGGACATCCGCATCTTTTCGGATACCCATGGAGACATTAAATCTTTGGAATCGATCTTTATTCATTCTTGCCACTCATTTCTTACGGAGATGGCTGAGTAGTTCGATATCCACCTTCTTGCGTGCCGGAGCATAGAATAGACCAAAGTTCGATTTGGAACGCTCTAAGAATTTGATCTCCTTCAGAGGACTACTCATGGACATTCCAATAAGCATGCCACAAGGAGCCTTCACAAATGACTTTTCCAGAAATTTCATAGCTTTGTTTCGGCGCGCATAAAACCTGAATCTGTCTCGCTGACATGCTACTTGTACCCTGGTACAATACAGACAGACTACTTAAGCGCCACTAAGTTCGGGGTGAACCTAGGCCTTAACCAAGAAACATCTACAGTCAGCCCGATTCTTAGCTACTTGTCCCATTTTACTTCCGTGTGCCACCTAAGGCAACTGGAAACACTACGGGCCGGAGTATGGTGTCCATTCGCTCTGTATGTAGGTCCTAGCCATCTCAAGCGACGTATGCGGAGTTTCATGACTTGGTCGATGTCGCTGTACATCTCATATAGTCCGTCGTTGAATCTCATTTTCCAAAGGCCCTCAATTTAGGTACCATCTTTGGCAGAGATTCTCTACTCGAAATGAATGCTTCCCTGATGAACGAAACGCAAGCTACCGAAGGTGGGCTATCTGATGGAATGCGAGAATGGAAGAGGAAGTTTTGTTCTCTCAGGAGTACCAGATAACAAGCAGGCTTTTGTCTTACTGCGTTGACAATATTTAATGCACAATGGAGTAAGACAAGGCTACCTACTTTCACCACTTCTGTTTCTGAGGATATCTGAACCTATACCAAATGGCTCATAGGCTTACCTAAAAGACGAATCAAACAGAGTAGGGCTAAAGATAAATATGCCCAAGACACAAGCTCTTGGGATTTCAAATTCGTCCTGTCTACATTACTGGGTAGACACTCGAGAACGATGACAACGTGAGATGTGGCACGGTCTTGTTGAAACCACATGTGAAATGTAAAACATGACGTGAAACAAGCCCAAGTGCTGTGCTCGCCGTAAAGTCGATAGGTTTGGATCTTTTTCAACACTTTCACCAACGGCAGTCATATTTTTTGTTTAGATGATGGACAGGCCTTAGGATATCTGTAACAGAGTCAGTCTCTTTGAATTTTTCTACAGTTTTGCCCATAGTACGTCAAGAGCATAATATGCTCATAATCCACGAAACCTATACACTGCAGAATCACTATTTTTTTAATAAGTTTTCACAATTCTAACACTTTCAGCGATTCTTAAACGATTCATGGACTAAACATTGACAACCTCGGATGGATGACAATTCGGCTTGACGTAATGTGATTGAAACAGGGATGTCAAATCCGAACCACCATTTGGATAACCCTGGTCATCTTTGATCCGCGAATGAGTGGCTGTTGAATAGAGTGTGTTCTGAGATTAAAAGATCGAATCCAGAAGCCTCACTTCACGGTTCATATCCAACCACCAGTACTTCGCTCCTCATCTGCTTCTACTTTTGCGTCAAGACATGATTAAATGAACACAGGTCTCTTTATGCCATCTACATGTTTTGCTAGGTTTACCAGAGCTACTACAAAAGAAACGTAAGTTTTTTTGAAAGCTAAGGCCTTACCTTAACCCCGCTTCTTAGTTCTACATTGGATAAAGCTAGGTAGTCACTGTTGACAATCTTCTCAGAGCTGGGTATAACCAAAACCTTTTTCGCCACATTAACCACTTATTAATTCCACATCTACAGAATGAAGGACTAATTTGCCTTCGGGACTTCCGAGGAGTAACTACTCCATTTGTCTCCACCGATCTTATCACCCCCAGCCTGGCTGTTCCTATAATAAATGTCACCTTAGTCCACCCCAAAGAACCCCAATGGGCGACGAAATTAATTTGCTCATTCGACTAAATGAAATGATAAGAAGTCATTAGCCCCCAGCTGCAATCCGATAGATACAATATCCAATTAAACTTCGGTGATATCGATTATTAGCCATAGCTCTACCTGCAATGTGGTAAGGGAATAACTTTTTATCCTTATCGCGTGCGTGTGTGTGTGTTAGGGGATGGTGTTCGTCTTCCATTTAATTCAGACACGGACATTTCCAACTGTCAGTTCTGTTGGGAAACTTTCTTGAGTGAAAACTTCCCACATATACACGAGTATATTACAGAGTTAGTTACGGGTTCGCTTTGTACAAAGGTGCTTAAGCCTGGCAAAGCCACCTGCTGGGTAGTGGATTATAAGTTTATTTCTGCTTACCAGTCACACAGTTTCTTTGAAGTGGTCTTCCGAAACTATACTATACACTCTAAATAAACATTCATAGATGTGTATGGGTACACGTATACATTGAAACATAAAAGAGGACAATCGCATCACAGCTAAAGTTCCTGAAGAGTTTGAGGAAAAGTTTGAAATTTTGTAATTGGAACACTTGAACTGCGAACGAGGAGGATGCTTTCGATTAAGTTAGCACAAGAGCAAAACTAATTGTTAAGGAGTTGTGTCCTGCAAAAGGAGAGTATCGCCAGGTTTCTTTCCCTCCCCTTTTGGGCCATTTAAAGGATAGTTTTATTTATTAATTAAGAAGTTTCAGCAGTTAGCCGAACGAATTAACTCGTCAAGGACTGGTTCGACAAGGAATACCTGTTATTAGAAACACTGAACCAGATTAGTCAACAAATGTACGGAAGACGTCCTATCGATTTTGGCTGTAAGGATGCAATAAATTGTTAGCTCACTCCCTCGATGGACACAAAAAGTAACGCAGCTCCCCTTGCTGTGAGCACCAATGAACGTTGAAAGCTTGCACATATCTGTGTCAAAATAGAACTGCTTCGTGGCAGCTGGTACAGGTATAGACCGAAACGTTTCACAGAGTCGTATCCAGAGCGCGCTGCAAACCGGTTCCAACGTGGGAATAACAACTATGCTTTGCGTTCTAGTTTGGTTTTTTATGCTCTCTTCCTCTGGCTGCGTTTTCTTTTCTATCTGTTTTACTTGTGGGTAATAGCAAGTACGGGGAATTGAATATGCAACGGTATTCCTTCGTCCTCGATTGATGTCATTTACCTTTGAAGGGAATTCTGCATTTGTGTGTGTGTGTGTGTGTGTGTGTGTTGGGGGGATTGAGGACATTCTTCGGCGCGATGACAGAGGGAAGAACTTCCATCAGTCACTCGTGGGTTTGGTTAAAATGAAAATTTTCAATAGGCACAGGAGTGCATTTTCACGTAAAGGACTTTCATTGATGAAGATTGTGTAGGTTTACTTTTGACTTACAGGGTGACCTCTAAAGTTTTGTAAAAAGTTTCCTTTGATGAGATTGATTTTACTGTTGAAAAGCTATGCAGACGAATTAAGGATAATGACGTTCGGTTACATGCATATGTACACCAAATGTTGAAATCCTTTATAGACCACACGTTGCTGGGATTAGAGGAATACACAGATGCGTATACAAAGGCCTTATCACAACAAGGACCATTGCATGAATCACTTTTTCTTACAAGAACTCTGGAAAAGTCAGCATCTTGTCCTGGAAAGCAATTTAACTGATCTTAGATTTAAGATGACGTATGAGACCGGCAGTGTCTGAGGTCGAAAGCAGTGGAAGCAAATGAAAAATATACATCATCACGGCCTTGAGTGGAACTGTCCAGACCAAGACGGATTACTTCCCAAGAAGTATATAGGTAGGTAAGACTGATGCAGCAGCGAGCACTCAGTTCACCGATGGTTTCATTGTGAGCCCCTGTCGTGGAATAATCCTAAGCGAAGACAAAAGTTTGATTATGGCTTCGGTATTTCTAAGCGGCCTTCCTGAATCAACCCGTCGTGTTTTGCACAGAGTTTTGTGGATACACGATATGACCACAGTGTGCTGGGCAGCACGGCTAGGACTAATATACAACGATTTCTCCAGAAACTGCATAGACGAAGACCAAATCTAATCTGTTCATTCATAACTTGCTAAGGGATTGTCCAGTACTAGCCACCAAAAAGAGAACACTCTAGCGAGCTACATATTTTATAGTGGAACGAGGCGATCTTATTAATATTAAGCTTAACAAGCTATTGAGAGTCATACACGCATTTGGGTGGTTTAGTTCAGTCGTCAAAGATTGAAATTAGATTCTCAGAGGACTCCCTGTTGGTCTAAGTCATTGAAATTGCTCGTCAAAAATGACACCCATTGCCCTAAATATACCAGTGTGTATGTGAGGAGTGAAATGTCGTGATTTACTGTGAGCTTGGATGAGATGCCAATTGTCCTTCTAGAGTGCAGTTTTGTTGACAATTTCCGTGCCACTTTTACAATGACTCGGAATTCTAAGAATGCGGCCAGAGCCAGTATGGCTTCAAAGGATACAGTCGGTGTTACTCTAATGGCGCTGGTAGTCCTTAAACATACTAATCTTTGTATTCTGGTCAGTGCCCTAACGTACGTGATCTTGCCTGTTGCCGGCCTTCGGACTAAGCACCCATAGGATAGAATAGGTCCGACGATGTATGAATACATCCAGCGGTTGATGAGGCGCTTGAACCAGCATTGGATGGATGCTTTCTTTATCCTTCCTGACGTGTATTATTTCCTGGTCAACTCATAGTCGAGTATAGAGGCCTTGCTTCTGTTTATGTGGGGTTAACATTTATTCCACAACTATCCCATTTGTACATTTGTGTGGAATATTGGGACCTAATTGAAGAATTTTGATGATGGCAACTTTGCGACCCCCTCTTAGCGCGGTACCTCTAGAGACCAACTTGAGTTGTTGTATCTCGTCTTGATGATGCATTCAACCCAAAACTGAGATTGCAGGGTATGTGTTTTGTTGGCCGAAGGACTACAACAATGTCCGAGAGACCAATCTATCTCATGCACCACATGAGTGGCACAAAGTGTAGTAAGAACTAGTCCTCCTGTAGCATTGTACATTATGGTTCATCTGCTGTCCTTGGGTATATCTGTCAAAAAGATGCCTCCCAGTGAGCCACAAACCTCTATTCTCAATCTATTTAATTTTTTTAATGAAAAAATCGACAACACACTGTCAAAAAATTTGACAGTAAATTCTGAACGAACATCTCTGCTTGCATACAACAGGACAATGGTACTACCTTGACTGTGAGGATTCAGGTCACTTCTACACAGAAGTCTCCAAAATAGAAAGTGAGGTACTTTTTCTGTAGAGCTCATTCTGATCACCTTCTTCCGCCTCCCATATAGCTGTAGTGTCAAGGAAAGCTTATCTCGGTTGAAATGTAATCCTATATCAGTCAGGTATACTAGAATTTTCACTGACAATGGAGCGGCTAACGAGTTCCCTGTAATCGTGATCTTTCACGTCAAAGGCAGCTTCAAACTGCCGTTCATCTCTTTCGGAAGTGATGGAAGACGTTGAGTTTCACCTTTGTTGAGTGCTAGTTTCGGTAAACAAAAAGGATACGACTTTAACTATTCTGCCTAAATGCATCTAAAAGTCTACTACAGCTAGACGTGGTTCTGTCAGAATAACTAGAAAAGAGAAAATGACTGGACATGTCTTTTACCTCATCTTATACAGATCTGACCTATGCTTGATCAGAAATATAATGTCAGTTACGTACTCCATGTCTTTACGATTTACTGTCTGAAGAACAGATGGAAATCTTTCCTTTCTGTCCAATTTGGGAGTTATATGTTTCAATTAACTCAGCCAACTGGCTTTGTAAGACGTCACGAGCATCGTTTGCATCTTAAGAAGGCCCAGTTAGTTTTACTTGTCCTTGGGCATCGACATTCGGAAGATATGTGATATCACAAAGGACGTCTTCTGATTTATTCAAGTGTGCCTGTCTGTTTTGATATAGATAGCCACACTAACCTAAATTTAAACCTAGATGAAGTCACTAAAGTAACTTTCGTTAGTTCGTCATTGTCAAAGAGGTAGTGGTTGTCTCTATGGTTGTCACTAGATCATGTCACTCGATGATGTCGCGAAAACACTAAAGCTTGACAATAAAATTCAGCTCCACTGTATAGTTCAGGGAGTAGTAGTGATGGGAGTTGTTAACGTCACCGTCGATTCCACCTTTTCAAAAGATTTTTTGTATTTTTTTATAATTTCCCGAACAACTAAGCCTGTCATCCCACAGGCAACTCAGTATTGAAGCCACATTCGATATCTACTGTATCTATATGTCGAATTACGTACTTTGAAATGAATATTCCAAAAACCCTCAGTCGCACTTTAGTCCCATGCTCACTTCCAATTAATTTAATTCCATTCGATTCATTAAAAGTTATCAATTTTCACTAACTCCAGTCGGGCCCTTCTGCATCCTCGTCGCTCTGCAGTAGGTATTAACTCGCAAATGCCAAAAATTATATTAACTCTGACATTGTTTCGCCATCTCGTTATGTTGTGGCCCCACCTCATTTAAAATCGAATTATTAACTTCGATGTAACGCCGCAGAATGATTTTCAGTGGTTGCTACCCTTGCCCCAAGGCCCCATTCTAACCTGGTAGGTATCAACTTTAATTAGATTTAGTTTTAAACTCAATTAAAACCGTTCGATGTACATAATTTGAATGAGGACCAAAAGTTTTCCCAGTGCATTATCGTATCCTACAGGAAAAGGCTCGTTCATATGGAGAATCTGGAAAGGGCACCATTTAACACATTCGAATGGATTGTGTGTGGCGCTGAACACGAACTGTGATTTAATCAATTTCAGCATCACCCATAGAAGTAGAAAATTTGACATTTGACGTACCCATGTCCTTGTGGATATGTCTTTAGACTTTAGACCTACATCATCCCATTTATAAGTGGCAATTGGTCCAAATATTGTCGAGGACATTGCATAAGCCCGGTGATGTGTGCTATTTTCCATTTACTGACAACCACAGTGTCGGCAAAGCCCTAAATTTCCCTTCGACTATCGAAATAGAACAACAAACGTTTCCCAAAGACCATCAACACCCACTACAGTAAATTGGAAATTGAATAACTCCCTGACGTAAACTCCATTAAATCGAAAATGAATCGAAGGATAGCTCGTTCAGTTGGTACATAGCTGTCATCGACATCTGTCACTTGAAACCACTCGTGGTGGCTTTCGGAGTGAGTGAGTAATCAAGTGTGCGTGTAATAACGCACACACACATACACAAAGCGATCTGTCAAATATTAGAGACTAACTTTCTATCTATTGGCTCCTTACGGCCAAACTAATCGAGGAAAGTACAAATTTTTCTACTTACCGGTCATGTCATGATGCTGCTGATGTTGTTGCTGTTGTTGCTGCTGTTGTTGGTGGCTGGGTGGTGCACAGAATGCACTGGAACCTCCTCCAGCTGTCATGGATAAAGTCGGATGTTGCCCCTGATAGCCACCAGCATAGCGCACCGGTGAATCACATCGGCTCTGCGACATTGAAGTCGTTGGCGGAGGCTGTTGTTGTGTGTGGTAGTGATGGGCGCTGGGCGCCTGTGGCGGTGGTTGTGCTGATGCAGTCTGATGGCTTCCATAGTGATGCATCTGCGATGCATGATCCGTAGAGTGAGGATGCATTGACATCGCTGACGGTGACATGTGATGATGATACGAGTAATGTGAATGCTCTGATGGGTCATGATGGCTCAAATCACTGGGTTGGTAAATGCTTGAATGATTAATTGATTCAACTACGGGTGCTGCAGCGGTGACAGGTGTCGGTGGTGTTGAGCGACCTAAGTAGAAAATAAGCAAAAATAAATAAATGCATGTAGAGACTAAGGAGTCATGGGAGAAGGTTGGAACATCCTAGAGGATTGAGATGGCATATGACTTTTCTCAAATATTTCAGGCTTATGAGGCATGAACATGTCATGGTGGGTTGCCCGTGGTATGTTAAAGATCGGTATCTGTTGGTGCAGAAACCGAATGATCACCATTGGGGATGACTGGATGCTGTGGCGACTGACAAAACAGCTTGACGAGAGTCCCTCGAGTAAGAAGTGGGGTCTGAAATATCCCTATTACCTCAATGGTAGATTCGAAACGAACCTCTGAGAACGTCATTTGGAGCACTATCAGTTCCATTCAAGTTGGACAAAAGAAAGGATCTAGCTTCCATCGAACAAATGGAGAAAACTTGATTCCATTCTGAAGCGCATTTTTCAACCTCGACCGAAACTAACCAGATGTACCGATTGGATCGAAGTATAGGAAGGTATCAGTATAGGAAGTATACAAAGATGACGACTAAACGAAAATCTTGTAGAACCTTCTTGGAGAACCTTCTTGAACCTTCCAGGTTTAGAAAGATTCTAGTCACCTTTCCTGGAATTCGTGGCTATTTGCACCATCTCTAGCATCAAATTTCTATATTCCCGAAATAAGCCCCTGAATAGTCATAGCGTGTCCTAAGGAATTGATATTTCACACACAGTTCCGAGTTTCTGAACCTACGCCTTTTCTGGTTCAATAAAGACGGGTGTACTGCACCTCATCATCAAACAAAACGAGTTGGCCTCACCAGACTGGACTGGCCTAAGTTAGAAGCTAGAAACTAGATCAAAAACCGCCCAATTGTCTTATTAGATGGTTCGATAACTAATTTTTTGAAGATCTTGGTTTCTTGTTGTAACACTGCCTGTCACGTTAACCTAACCTAGCCTAGTCCTTCATGCTTTTGGTCTATCCGTCAGTCTCTTCGAATATCACATGGGGCCGAAGACGTAGCAGTTCAGAGTCATTTCACCTTTGTGACGAGAAGGAGTCAATAGGCAGTCCAACTTAACAAAATCCTCCTCAATGACCCTAGAACCGAACAGGTCTTGATAGGAACTTAGAACGGAAATGGTCTATAAAGCGTCCTCTCTTACTTATTTCCTTAAGAGGATGTAGCAATTAGACTAGTAGGATTGTAGATTGCTCAATTACAGTATTTCTAGCAAGGATTTTACCGTTTATTCCTCGAAATTAACTCAGTTAGGTTTGAACTGAAAAGCTCGTAACGCTCCATCATTTAGGGATCAACATGTGTCTTGGATGTTGCCATTGTAGTGACATAGGGATGGTACCCCATACGGCTTACTTCTGATAGGGAAACAGCATTTGAACACCAAAAGCTCCAGGCTCAAAACCCCAGCAAAGTAAAGATCCATCAGAACCACACTGTGCAAAAAATGAGATTAGATCGCTCCTTAACTACCCTAGAGATCAGAAAGGGCTTCATACCTAAGTATCTAATACTCCTAAAAATAAGGGCTTCAAACCTAAGCCTTCAGTAAGAAGTAACTGTCACGCTCTGGCATATAATTCTGCTCTAAAAGATGTAATCACGACCGAGACAGTTAGTACTACAAGATACATACCTTCAGTTCCTGTGGCAGCACCAGGAGGGCGCATACTAGACAATGCACCCAGTGGAGTGTAAGACTTCGGCGGCTCAACAGATCCCGGCCTGAGAACGCGTTCCTCCGTAACACTCGATTGCACACGATATTGCATCTTACAGTAGGCCTCTTGACTAGATCCTGTGGTCGGATTAACATAGACCCCAGTTATGGTGACATCAGTGTCCTGTACAATCACCAAGCTGGATGATGTCGGACGCGTTGTTTCCTTTGCATCTTTCACAGAGTCCTTAAAGTCTTTGGCTTCCTTTGTGTCCATACACTCGGATGTGTCGATTTTGATTTCCTTGATGTCTTTCGAGTCTTTCGCATCTGTCGTCGCCGGAACAGATGGCTGGTGTACAGCTTGTTTCTTGGACTTCTTACTCACGTGCTTCTCCTCCTCTGGGAAACTTTCAAAACTACTGCAATCCGATGCGAAATTTCTATCAAGATGTCGTTCCACTTCATAAGTGGCTGCGACTATTGCACTTGCATTGAGACTAGCCATACGCTTTCGCGCCAGTATGCCCTTGTAGTCCCCAATCAGCTCCTCCTTGAGTTCACGTTTACGTTTCTTCTTCGGCTCCGGTGGGGGCTTCTCTGGTGGAGGGTTCATTGCCTTCTTCTTATCGTCGTGATCGCTGGACTCAGAACTGCCATCGTCGGAGGTGGCGACTTTGATTTTAACTGCTTTCTTCGGCGGCTTGACCGGCTTCTTCGGTTTAGCGGGCTTTTCCTCTAACTTTTCTTTGTCCTTTTTGTCCTTTTTCGCCTGTAGGGCCTTCAGTTTCTGCAGCTTTTTCTTTTTCAATCGCAGTTTTTCGATTTGTATGGCTTCGTTGTCGGTGTCGCTTTCGAATTCCCAATGTTTGCCCATACCTCGACCAGGCACGTTGCGTAGCTCGCGCTTAGTCTCCACCTCGACTTCTTCCTCCTTCTCAACTTCGGGACATTCTTCGGTTGGTTCGACCTTGAGCTCGTTTATTTTCTTCGTTTCCTTCAGGGGCGAGGGTTCCTTCTTAATAGCCACCTTTACGTCCTTATCGTCTTCGGAGCTGCTGCCCGAGTTTAAAGTACGTATTTTCGGCATAACTTGGACCGTCTTGGACAACCCGAGTTCGTAGGCCGTTCGAGATTCGTTTTCATAGAGACACTGGACCTTGGCTAAGGCGTTCAGAGACGCCATTCGATGGCGCTTTTGACCGAATGTGCTGAGCTTTTGCTCATCTTCAGAGTCGCTGGTTGAGCTAGACTTTTCGGTGCTGGACTCTGGCGGAGGGGGTTTCACCTTTGCTGGAGGCTTTCGAGCCGCCTTAACAGGCTTCTTTTCCGCTGGCGTCTTAGCAGCCGCCTTCACCTCCTTCTTTTCAACCTTTGACTCAGGTTTCGGTTCTGGTTTTGATTCCACTGCCTCCTGCTCTTTCTGCTCCTCTTTAAGTTTCTTCTTGGCAACCTGCAGAGGCTTGTCATCATCGTCGGAGAACTCTCGCAATTGCTTGAGCGTGGGTAGCTCCATTTTTATGTTATCCTCACTTTCAGAGCCGGATTTGAAGTCGTAGATATCGTTTTTCTTTTCCTCTGTTGAAGGTTTAGCTGCGGTTTTCTTAGCCGCAGCCTTAGTCTCGGGCTTTTTCGCCGGCTTAGCTGCAGGCTTACTCTTCACTGGGACCATCTTGTACTTGTTTTGCAGACGCTGGCGAATTGTTAGAGCTTTCGTGGCTTTATTCGGGTTGCATTGAGATTCTGGAGATTTGTCTGCACACTCCGGACTTTCCTCCGGATTTGGTTCGTCTTGGGCTGGAGGAGACTTTGCATCGGATTCTTGGACCACGGTTGATGAAACTTCAGTACTGGGTATCAGGGGTACCTTAATTTCATCTTCATTGCACTTTCCCTTAACTACTTTGGTGGTTTGCTTAGTCTTTTTTGGCGAGTTAGCAGCTTTTGGCAGTGGCTTTGGAGGAGCCGTTTCCACGTTTAGAGATTCTTTTTCTGGTTCGGCCTCCTTTTCTAATTGTTTGCCACCCTTTGCGGGTCTTGTGGGCTTCTTTTTGTCATGTTCTGCTTCAGCGGTTGTCGAACCCATACTCTGTTCGTCGGTCGTCGGCAGCTCTGGAGGTTGTGCAACTTCTGCTCTCACCTCTTCTTTAGGTTCTTCGGGCTTTTTCTTGTTTCGACTGGCCTCTAGCTTCGCCTTTTTTGCTGCGATTTTCTTCTTCGTTTCCACAATTGGCTCCTCGGCTTTATGCTCCACTGCCTCCAGATTATCCTTTGACGTTACGTCTTCATTCACATCGGGCTTTTCACTTTCTAGAGCTACAAGGGTGTCCTTTTTCACAGTTGGTTCAGCCCCTTTCAACTCGTGATCGCCAGAGATACTCGGAGAATTCGCTGTCGACGAACTAGTTGAAGGAGAGCTCTTCTTTTCTCCTGAATCCTTTTTCCCCGAAACCTTGCTGAATGCGGCGCTGGTACTTACTTTTACTGCTGCAGCACGCGACTTCGTTTTCACATTCTCCGATATCGAGGATTTCAAGACTTCTATGATCTTCTCCTCTGGTGGAAGGATATTTGCGAAACCAGTGATTTGGATATCGAGACTCTTCAGCATCTTGCTGATTGCCTTTGTTTTACCATCCTTAGGCGTTTGCTTTGCGTCAATCTCCACTTCAACGCTTGAGTCTGCAGGCTTTCTTTCGTCAGTACCTTCGGTGGATGTTGAAGGCTCACATTCAGTTTTCTTAGACTTTGAAGTTGACCTTGGTTTGGTTTCCTTTACATCATCGGTTGTGGATTTTTCCTTTGAGATTCGTTTCTTGATGGGAAGAGATTTTTTTGAAGCAGTTTTTGGATTTACTTTTTGCGGCTTTTTAGGTGTGGCAGCAACGGTACCGGTTTTGTTGGCTGCTAATCGCGTTTTCACTTGACCGGAACGTTGCTGTCGATCGACTGCAGTGTTGCGTTTCTTAGCACCCATTACACTAAAACGAGAAGAATAAAACAAAAGAAAGACTATTAAGAAATGTGGAAACAAAAATTGAGAAAAATTTAAAGGACTAATATTTTTTATGATTTTGGAAGATTGGTACCAAAGCTAGGAAGGGAAAAAGTTCAAACCAATGCAAACGACAGCAAAATAACTTCAGACAGACTTTTGAAACTTGTCTAGGACAACTACAAGGATCTTAAATTATGACAAACAGGGGCATGGCAATGAAATTTCGTATTTGACTAGATTCGGTACCAATTTGAAGCCTTCGTACCTTGGAGTGGGAATAACCCCCAATAAGTAGGTGTACTTGGTGGGATAAATGTCAGGTTCAGGGCAGAGAAGTATGGCGGCAGCTGGAGTACTTTGGTTTGGATGATCAATTTTAGGGATTTAAGCATACTGATTCTTCATACAAGACTTCCTTCGACGTCTGACAAATCGTCAGGAATCTATGAATTAGACTAAAAATTTAATAAAATCTCGATATCCAGAGTTCTATACACAAAATTTGTTGATAGACCCACCCTTGGAACCATCGTCTTTATGTCTATAGGAACCTAATCCACTGTGTGCCTGGCGGAAATTCATGTCATTGGATCTGCACTGCTTTTAGAATGAACCATTCAACCTGGACGGTAAAGGCCAAGACTTCCATCCACCCAACCAAAATAAAGTAAAGATAACGATATCCAAACTTAAATCCAACAAGGCTGCCGGAAACCCTGCAGGTCGAATTATTTAAGGCAACCGGAAATGACTTCGTGGAAAGCATATGTATGTACATCATCCAAGAAGAAGTGGTTGAAGGAAAGTATGCCTAATGAATGGATTCCACCATCGTTTACCCGATCGACAAGAATGGAGACCCTCTAACCTACGCGAACTATAGAGGCATTAGTCTCCTTAACACTGTGTACAAGATCTTGTCGATCGTATCATGTGAACGTCTAAGACCCTTTGTTAAAAAACTGATTTCCATAATCGACCAAATATTCACACTTCGGCACTCTTGGAAAAAACCGAAAAAGTCCAGATCGATACTTGAGTAGCAAGACCTTTTCAAGAAAACCTTAGGAAACTTAGTAAGACCCTCATCATCCCAGTTCTGTTCTATGGCGCAGAAGGATGGATGTTAACGAAGATGGATGAAGATATCCTTGGTTGTTTTGACAAATTCTTTGGATGATTTTCGGCCTCGTTTTCTTTGACAGGCTTTGGAGGAGGAGATGTAACAGCGAACCCAACGAGCTGTACAATGACATCGAACTGGTGAGAGAAGTGCGCATCAGTTGTCTAAATTGGCGAGGACATGTAGAGCCAATGGACGTCAACGCTCTGGCCCGAAGAGTCTTCGATTCCATCACAGAAGTACAATGCACTGTAGGAAGATTTCGTCTTAGGTGATGCACACAAGTGGAAGAGAACCTTAACCAACTTAAAGTGCGCAATTCGAGGCAGTTAGCCAAAAGATCACGCAAAGTGGAGAGAATTATTGGTTGAGGCCCAGGTCCACGCCGGAGAGCCACCTAACCGATTAAGTAAGTAAGAATGTGCACTGGGTTAATCCCTTGAAGATGTATTCCATAGTCCAACTTAGTGCACAGCATCAGACAACATCGATGTTTTCACGGTCCCACCTTTGACAAAAATCTGGAAGTAATGAAAAAGTTTTCAAACCAAATTACCCTACGAACTCGGCGCAGACCAGTAGACCTCTTTCATTCTACAAAAGTGTTTTGGGCCAAATATTTTATTTGCGTCTTCATTCAGAGAGTTGTTGCATTTTGGGAATATTTTGGAACTTTATTTTTGAAGGATTGTGGATCCAGTCATCTATTCTTTAGTTTGTTGTTCTACTCTATAGGATAAGTGTCCATTTGGGAATTATGACCTGTTGGTCCTTACTTTGAAAATTTTAGAGGCTTTTTTTCTTAAGTTAAGTGAATTAGGCTGTCACGTATGTACATACTTAAGAGAAAGCCTACTCTACCAAACAACTGAACCATACATTTAGACCGAAAGGACCTTTTCGGTGTTACACGCCATATCGTACCAAAAGTACCCCTTACGCTAAGAGATCTGGGTAATTAAGTACTTAAGGTTAAGTTAGAGCGAACACAATCTTCCTTCTTGTAAAGAGGAAATTTGTTGATGACAAAACTAGCAAAGACAATCAAAATGACGTCAACACAAGAAAAGGAGAACTTGATTGCATAGGATCGCTGCTAAGGCCAAAAGGCCGAAGGACATCCTCCCACTTGTTTTCTGAAGACTTACTCCATGAATACTATGAAACTTAAAGACTCTCTGTAAGATTTTTTTTTATGTTAGCGACATTGCCCCCTACAGAGGCAAGGTATTGGAAGGAATTGAGCCAAAGGTGTTGGCTAGAGATTCTAGAATATTGTGATGATCCTACTGATTTCAAGCATTCAAATATTTAAAAAAAATAAATAACCTCGACATACTCTGTATGTCCTTGAACTTTAAATCTGTTTAAAGCTGTAAAAACGAATAATATCATCACTCTCGCAATATTTGAATAACAAAAAACCAAGGACTTGATATGACTCAGCACCACAGCATCCTTAACCACTTAAATCATCAACTGAACAAGTAACTTACAACGCAAAACAATGGAAGCCCTGAACGGAAATATTTTAAAAAGTGGATTACCATGGTGAACGGGGGCGTATGTGTAGCACTACGTTCCTCCATTTTGTTGGACGAAAAAAAAAAAGGAGGTAACACCTATAAACAAGGAAGTCATCCTGACACAATTTGTTGCTTGTTTTCCTTGCACAATATGTAGCCCATCCATACAAACGTATGCTTACGTACGTGCCGGAACCGGATGTTAAAATTCACATAAAATTCGCGGCATTCGCAGTTTTACCACATCAGAGCTCAGGGGTGTTGCAGATTTAAAAACATAGGGTGAGCCGGACCGTGGTGGTTGTGCTGTAACTTAATATAGTAGGTCACAGGATATATGTGTGTGCGGTGCATGCAAATGGCAATCCTTTCAAACATAAATGTATGTATTTAGATGTGAAATTTTTCGCTCGTAAATAACATGTTGCACGAGCTATTCATGTGCCAGGGCCAGAGCCACTAAACGACTCCGAATGGAATACAACGGGTAAAGGATTGTGTAGGGTAGACTCCTGTGCACCTCGGGATGCATTGATAACAATTTGCTGTCGTGAATAACATGTTTATGAAATGAATCGCTGGGCGTGATGATTCTTAATTCGTTGATATGTTTTCCCATTAACACGTACTTTTTCATCAATGTGTTGATGAACTATAGCACAGTGGATACAGCAGTTGTTTTAATTGAACTGCATAGTTTTGTGGATCATATTTGTTAATTACACCACTATCGTGTTTAATTTTTGTTTTGGCAGCTTTGGCGGAAACCATAGTCTGCACGACAACACGTTCATGCGGATTCCCATCTCGAAATTCACAAAGGAAAATGGACGAATAAACCGTGAGCCAAATTGATCTCATTATCCGGATGTAACGAGGAACGAACTTCGACTCGGACCACTAGCTTGTTGCTGCACAGGGACAAATGCGCATATCCAGAAAATCGAATCCCTACATTGATAAGACATTCCCAAAATCTCCTCTGATCGAGTGTCCCTTAATTTGTCTAGAGGTCCTATGAAACCAATAGAAGAGAAGGCTTCCACGCCGGCTATTCAGAAGGACGAGGGAAAAAGCATGAAAAACGTGCAATCCTGTTGTTCCACTATTAAGGTCTGAATATTTACAGTGACGAACAAAGGAACCTAGTAGAAGAATTACAGTCAAAGTTGAGGATATGAAAATATCACTGTAAATCAGTGGCAATGGCCAAAATTCTGCTGTCAGGAGGAATAAATCATTCAATCTGGACAACGAGGCAACATTTTCGTCCCCCAGACCAGTCCAATGAAGCTGCTAGATCTGACAGTCTGACTTCCAAGCTATTCAAAGCAGCGGTGGCCGTCTTGGTAAGGAGTGTGCGGCAATTCATTTTCGAACTACTTTCAAATGAAAGTATGCCCGATGAATGTAACCTCCACATTGTTTGGCTGATCCTCAATGAAAAAGATCCTCTAAAACGCGACAACTAAAGAAGAAGGAGTCGACGCTAACGTTGACAAGAAAATTGTATCTACTTAAAACCCTTTACTACCAATCTGACTGCTTCCCCAGCAAAGCCCATCATCGACCAGGAATTCTAGGTCGATACTTACCACCTTTTTATAGATTTTAATGGCGCTTAGGGCAATATCTTTAGAGACGAGCTACTTTTGAAAAAACCCTGCCAAACTCTTCTCGTTTTGAAGGATGATTATGGAGAACGCACGCAGTCAAGTTCATGCCAAAAAAACAGAGACTTCAATCGACTTGAAGGATTACGACTAAAGAGCATGAAGCACAAAGCAACACTGGCCATGGCGACATTTTATGTTATGTTATGATATGTCAGAGAAGACCGGCTAACCCCAATAATAACTGAAAAAAATGCATGTATTATAAGCCTTCGTTAAGTAATACCTCGTACCTCTTAGTGGGATCGTAAAATAGGTGCTATATTCCTTTTGACTGGGTTCCAGTCCATTAGGAACTGCAAAGCGTTTAAGTTAGCCAGAGAAGATGCAAGACAGCATCTTGGTGAGGATAGTGAACCACTCACTTACTGATGTATAAAGCATTAGCTATACATCAGACACCCTGACAATACAGTTGAGTAGACACGCCGGAAGTTTATGAGTCTCTTCCAACGTCTTTTGTCGAAGCTTTAAAGATAAGGGAATATATGAGAGTTTAGCACAGGAAAAGGCAAAAACTTCTTCAAACATATGGAGGACGTAGGGGGCATTTGTTCTGTTAGCTCAGGACTTCACTACGATTAAAGACAACCAATCTGAACCACTAATCGAGATTATTTGCTAAAGTTTGAAGTAATCTTCTAGGTGAGCCCTAGCCGCTCAGTACTCAGAACGAGTGCCTAGTCAAACTACATTGAACTGGGTCAAAAGCTAGTTCGGCTTTTGAATGTTTTGAAGTATCGAAAATGTCTCAGGCGTAAGTGCCTTAGTTCTAAATTAACCGCGAAATGAGCTGTACCCTTAAAACATCAAATCAGCTTAAGAACTGACACCTCTTGATCATTTGAAGCGGCTGAAACTTCAGTAAAAAAAAATCCAACATGTGCTTCAAGAGATGCCTTGTATCCCTCAGGAAGTAACTTGACGTCAGTGTTAGGGGTATTGATCGGGTGGTGATCTGGTGATCTATTAAAGATCTATTGAAGAGGAAACTTGCTAATCGAATAATCTCGAGAAATGTGAACCTAGCCCCAGCTATTTAGGCTGTGTTCACCGTCGGGGGAATTCGCGTCGACCAATTACACAAGGACTTGTGGAAGTGTTCATGGCGTAGCGAATTGAGCGACTACACGCAATTTCAAGCGACTGCGAGGGACCAGCAAATTTCAGTTTCTCGAATTGCTCGTGTTTGAAACGTGTATTGAAATTTAGAAAATGGTTACAACACACGAATAAAACCGCTCTGTCATAAAAAATCAATTGCATGCGATTTCCCTCGTAGCGATATCGTTTAAAATATCGTGATTCAGTGTTTCTAACAGAGCGGTTTCGCCTAGTTTTATTCGTGTTTTGACAGTTGATCTCGTCGTTCCCAGTCGCTTGAAGTCGCTTGTAATCGTTCCATTCGCGTTTCGCCAAATCGCTACACCAGGACCAACTTCATATGAACTTGTATAATTGGTCGCGATATCACTTGACGGTGAACACAGCCTTTGGATGTATGTATCATGTACCATGCAACTGAGATTTTTAACGAAAATCACAAATATTGTAAAACAATTCATTTCCCGACACCTTTTATTTCTTGTCATTGGATGTACCACATAAACTTTCAAATTAATTTAACAGTGATTTTAATTTAAGTAGTTAAAGTCGCGCAACAAATAAACTTCATGGAAATGTCCTTTTTTCTCGAAATGGATCAATCCAAAAACTATGCCCCTTTTTCTTTCCGGTCTTTCTAACTTTTTCGCTTCATTGAAAATCGTCAAGGCAAGAATCAAGACCTTGATTACTCTTAGACGACATGATTAAAATGTCTTTTAAAAACTGTCCTAAAAACATTTCTAACATAAAATCTGATATAATGACTTGTGGCAGTTCCATCTGACGTTCGCACCATTTGATATTTATGTACATATAAAGTAACTGATCCAACGCTAGTACTTATTATTGTTATATTCAAGCAAAGAGTGGTATTTCTGAACTCTCAGTAGTCCATCGAAATATTATGGACTATGATCAAAGTAGGCGCCCGTGCGTAGCAAGTCTGTATGGCTTAATAAAAGTCTTTATAGTGAAAAGCCCTATAAAACGTGTGATATACAAAATTGTATACAGATTAACAGTTTACCACTCCAAAGCCAAACACTTCCATTCCCATTGAGCCCTAAATAAAATCATTCTCTTAAGTCCATCAAATTACACAAAAACAAAAAGCATATAAAAAGAAAAAGAAAAAAGCACAAGTATGGGTGACATTTTGACAGCTGGTCTGCCGGTGTGAGTACTTGATGACATGAAAATGAATAAACTTCGTCCCTTGCCACCCACCCACCCGCTCACTCTCACACTCTACAGCAACAACGTTGAACAGTAAAACGAAGGAAGAACAACAGAAAAAAAAACACCATTCCAACCAAAGGAAATAGGTCTTTTGCACATGGTGAACCACTACATCGAACCGCGTGTTGAATGTATTCGAAAAGGCAACTGGTAGTGGTGTTTACATACAACGAATTTGGAATAACCATATTGGAAGAAAAATCGATAAAATGAAAACGGAACAAAGAGAAATCGTAAAGAGAGCAAAAGAGATTCTCTTTCGATTTTGCTCACTTCTCGCTCGACGTTTTGGGGATTGGGGAAGTGGAAATGAAGCCTTTTGTTTATTTTAAAAGTTCCGTTGTTTGTGCCAAACAAATACCTTTCCAGGTGATGTAAATATTTTCGTTTTGCAAATACTCGTATATCTGCCTATTTACTAAGGGATTTAGGAAAACAAACAGTTCTGTTTTGGATAATATACATATGGGAGGTATTGTTGTCAATATTGAGTTGAATGTTGTAAGTGTCGGTGTGAACGAAGAGCCCTGGTCCTTGAGACATTCTCGAGAAACGACTTTTGTTGTATTTACCCAACAAGGTGTTCACTTAAGCACAGCCATGCCCCAATGATCGCACTTGCGATCGTTATTCACGGAGCAAGAATTTTATGGGAGAGATCCATCAAAAGACGGTCTTTTCAAACCAAAGCTTTGTGGGCTGATTCTGGTTAATGGAGGCTTTCTAGTAATGGTTCTATAGTAGCCATTGAAACATGGAACAGTATACGCTTGAACAACTCTTGCAAATTATCTAAATTTTGTATCAAAGTTCTCGTTCGGTTACTGTAAGGTACGTATACGAGCTAACTCTAAGTTTTGGTCATTATTCTCGTCCAGATACGCGAACAATTGAATGACTGGGGGGAAAATTCAAATCGACATATCAACTTCATAATCCCTGGCAACAAGACTAAGAAACGCAAGTACTGCCGAGAATACTGACACCTCATTGACTTTAGGAACGAGACATCTCTTTAAATGCTTTGCGCTTGTTTCCCTATAAGATCACTTTGACGCAAGAACTGAAGCCAAACGACCTTTAGCTACTACATAACTTCTATTATTATGTCCCAGACATGAACAAAAACGATCCCGATTTTCTCACCGAATTGGGCAAGTCAGCACCCCAAAACCTTTACGAAATGCCATTGCTTACACCCACAAAAGTTAACTGCTTGGTGAGGATTTGATGCTTGGGATAGGCCCATATTACTTTCTTAAAGATGCTGGCCGACAACACAGTCACAATCAATGGAGATCCCTTTCGGACAATGTTGACTGAACAACTTTGGCATAAAATAGAAGAGGAAGACTTTCAAGAGTTCAACAAGACTTTCAAGAGTTTCAACTAGACAGCGCTACATACCACTCAACTGGCCAAACAATTGAATTGTTGAATTCATGTGTCATGTCTCCAAATGGACTAGTTCATTGGCCGCGACCTTCCTGCTTTTCGTCCCTTCTAGACTATTTTCTTCAAGGCTATGTCTAGACTGTTGTCTACCTTAATAAGCCAAAGATTTTAGACGGTCTCTACCATTAAATCGTCTATCATCAGAATGTCACTCAGACGCAACTGATGCATTGTATATTTATGCCCAGGAAGCGATACACAATCTTATCCATTTTAGTGGAACCGAAGATCTGTCATAAGCTACAAGCAAAGACAAGTTTACCAGAAGGAAAAGATCCTAAGTATCGCCACTGACAGACGTTCAGGAGAATCTGTCCAGTTTGCCTGGATTCTGCAAAGCCGTGTTACAAAGCGTTCGTACGAAACTAAATTATCAATGGAGATTCTGACTAAGGATGGGAAAGGATGGAAAAGGAAACACAGGTTGAGGTCCTGAGAAATTCCAACTCAATGTGTATGGAAAATCTGAAAAACCTAACAACGTAGATAGTAACCTCAACCGTAATTTGTCTTACTACACGTGCTACAGAAAACCTGGAGAAAAAACTAGACCCATGGAAACGAAAACGATTCAAAAATCTTTTCATGAAACGTCCGCTCACTGTACAAAGCTCGAGCTACCCAGCAACTAGTCGAAACCCTGCCTGAGAATAAAGCTAATATAACAGCTCTACAAGAAATTAGATGGGTAGGGAATGGTTTTCTACTGAAAAAGAATATCCCATTAGAAGTGACATGCAAAACATGATCGACTTTGAAGCTTATAGCCTCTCCTTTACAATGCGAGACTTGGCATTCTACGAATGCGAACCAAAATGGGCCTCAAGGTGTGATGTAAAAATAGTGCTTGTAACATACTAATTACATCTTTGGGCTAACGGTAGAAATTATCCTCGAAGAGCTCCATGGAAAAAGTGTAACTTCTGGCCCCAGAATGCCTAGAAGAGAAACTGGCACTCCTCAAGAATGCTGTCATTAGTAGTGCCTACTGTATCTTAGACAGAACGAAACAAGGGAGAAAAAAACTGATCTGTGAACAGAAGAAGAGGACGACGACTGCAACAGGCGCGTACGAAGTTGCACTTATTTCGAGAAGCAAGGCAAATCCGATCACTGATTCAGATGGGATTCTGGATCTGGAAGTGCATTTCAACGAACTGATGAAGGATTACAGGTTGCAACAACAAGAACCAAAATGCGGCTGAAACTCAAGAAGATCGAGAAGGGCCACACTATACACAAGAAGGGTGATCTTACGACGTACACCCATATTTCCTTATACCACTCAACTTCGAAACCGCCTACAAGACAACTAGCCTATCCTATACAAAGCCATGATAGAATTCGGCATCCCAAATAAACTGACACTTCTATATACATATGTATGTATGTAGGTTGACCATGGCCATCATAAGAAGCCACATAAAAATTGCCGGATCGCTATGATTACCGATCAACATCTTTACTAAATTCCGACGAAAAGATGTCTTGTCAACCATTTTTCAACTTGGAGTTGGAGAAGGGGAAAGAAATAGGGCGAGCAACATAAATTTCGGTACAAACCTCTGACGCAAAAACCTAGCTCGAAATTTTTATAGAAGATCATACCGTGATGCAGGTTACATAGGGATACCCTATTGACTGACATCGACTCGAAATCGAGATCGGTGAAGAGATTTACTGAAAGGCTAGAACTGGATCGCGATATTTGTTCTTATGATGATTAGATTAGTTCTGAGTGTTAGGTAGCTTTATTTGAAGTTATTTGACAGTGAGGTATAGTTTTGGCGCACTAGAATCAGTGACATTTTAAATTCTGCACATACTCTGCACCAGCACTCAGGCAGCCTAAAAATTAAGACAAAGTTTGTTTGTACCTTTGGGATTACTAAGGGACGTTAATGGTGGCTTTCTCGACGGATCACTCAGGTATTGTCCAGACTTTTATGGAGATACGACATGATACGAGTGTGCTCCATCTCTCCTTGGCTAATCTCGCGAGGGCTTGCTCTGTATTGGATTTAACAAGAGCTAGAGGCGGTAGAACAAAGGTAACTACCATTGTTAAATTCTATCCGGGTCTCTATCTTGCCACCTGAAACCCAAACAGGTGTTCCTATATGTACATATGTAGATGCTAATCTTTGTATCATGGCCAGTGATAGTGTGGGATTATTCTCTTGGTACTGAAGAAAACCACCTCTGTTTTCAAGAGGTTAACGTTTAATCCACAACTTCGTTACAATTTCTTAAGATTCCGTTCGCGACCAGTAATCATAGTAGAGGGGATACGACCCCACCTTGCGGGCTGCTTCTAGAGGTCAGTGCATGTACTTGGCGTGTCTCATCTTAAGCATGCAGTTAACCCTGTCTAAGATTCTTATGTTGATCCAGTACTAGTCGTATGGATTCAGATTTTACACTGTTGAAGGGTCGTTCTATATTTAGGAAGACTGGAGAGGAGTGTACTTTCGACCTCATGTAGGTCTGCTTTAACAGATCGGCCTTTAGCATCGGACATATTCCTAGAACTTGTGTAAATCTGATCATCTTTCAAATGTTTTGATTAGGATCGAGGTAAGGCTGAAGAATTTTGGGCCAGAATGGTAAAACATTTCTTATGTGTAGGTGTATACATACATATGTAAGTACTTTGAAAAGCCAATCACAGAAGCCGGGAGGGTCAGCTGTATAGACACGATGTAGACCCAATTAGTCATTAAATGAAGGAATTTGTTTTTAAATTATCTGTCTTTACGTAGTATGTATCTACATACGTTAGGGATCCTAGTAAACGGTTTTTTAAAGAAAGAAACTCGAGCCTCATTTAGCGAAAGAGATGCAAGGTTAGGTGCTCCTCTCTTGAGAAGAAGGCTTTGATGAAGGCATAGTCTCTACTCTGTAGAACGCAAAACACCAAACCATAGAACTCATTTTAGATATCCAAGGAGCTGCGAAGCTACAGATCATAAGTTACAAAAGCCAAGAAGATTGAATTTTACATCAAACATACTTATAATTACCGAAAACTATTCCAAAAATAGACGCAAAATAAAAGCAATCGGATATGGCCTTGTTGCTTTTTTGCTTTTTTTCTCCCTCTTTTTCGTTTTTTTCTTTTTTTCTTTTCTTCTCCCCCAATTACACACGTGCATATACTGCATGCATGTGCGCACGCATCGTATACTCGAATTGAAAACATTTCGTTGCCATTTCAATGTGTGCGTGTGTGCGTGTGTGCGGTGTGGATATATGGGAGTGCGACTTTCTCAGTAGCAGTAGGTACATCTCTTTCGAAAACAAATTCGATGTTCAACTTGGATATATGGCTCTGGAATCCATAATAATCACCATAATTCCAGTTGGAAGAAAATCGAGAGATTTCTTTCGATTGTAAACATTTCCAATTGCATTCCCTCTCCCGTCTCCACACCGTTATTTCGACCCACAAGATGGGTAATCAAAATTCCTGACATTGATGATTTCAAAACAAAAAAAGAAACAAAAAACGAAAAGAACATTTTGGAAACGGAATGACGAGGAATTTCAAAGATCATTGCTCTTTGCAATTTTTATAGTAAGGAAGGAAGGTACCCTGCTCCAGCCGCCCCCTCAAATCCCATTGGAAGAGATACACAGAGAGAGAGAGAGAGAGTGAACGGTGATGCGAGAGAGAAGCTACGAAATTCAATGATAACGATGACTCAAAAATTGAGATGGATGCAATGGAAACCAACCAAACCTATGGATACATAGATAGAGAGTGTTCATAATCACTTACTAAAAGTTTCTCTTTTTTGTTATTTTTTTCTTTTCTTTTTGTTGTTCCTTTGTCTTATCCACTAATGTTTAAATTTGTATCCTTGTTTTTGTGCTTGTTGTTGGGATTACCCCTTCAGATAAGGGAATAAGTGCTTCCCCATTTTCCTGAAAGGGATTTTCGCCATTCTTCTTGCGTTAACTTATGCGTTTATCCTTTAATGCGTTCACATACTAAATATACACAAAAAAAAATCGCACTATCGTTTCACCAAACACACATATGCACCACTGCGATGCACTCTATTCACATAATCTTGCCGAAATTATGCATCTAACTCTCGTACTTATGTACATACATATGTGCTTTTTTTTTTTTTAATTAATTTGAATTTCCTTTCATCACATTCCACACAACACTCTGTGGGCCGATACACAACACGCACGCACTTAGCGACGCGAAACTGAAAAAAAAAACGAAAAAAAACGAACGAAAAACTTAAGTCAATTGCTCGGAAGAAAGCAGATTCAGATAGAAAAGTATCTGAATAGGTACAATGTGAGAAAATATGTATACAAACGAGAGATGTTACGAGTAGTAGCGCTGACAAGTTACGCGTTTCGCAGCTTTCTGAAGGTTTTCCCTTCCGCGCGGATAATTACACACAACCCACCGCCAATTGCACTTCTTTCGAATGATAACGCACACAGTAGGGCCCCGCAGATACACCACTCACTGTATCTATGGGATTCACTTGAGAACATGTACTATGTCTTTTAGCGCACGAATAATTGTATCTCCCAGTCGCGGCAATATCCACTATATTCGACCAAAAAGATTCACACACAGCACATACAGTAAGTACAGCAGTACTCTCTCGCACTGTCGTCCTTGTCTAGCGCAATTGCTTCAGTGCAAACGATTGCGTTAGTGTGCACCTCTCGGATACGTTAGTGTGTGCGTAGGTATGTCATAGAGCGAAAAATTGCAATTCTTATAAGAGAAAAAGTAAAGAAAACAAAAGACGAGCAACTTAATTGTTTTCGAAGCTAAAAACTATATTAGTTTCGGGAGCGATGCGGATACACACAGAGACTTTCCCTCCCCTTGTATGGCTGAGCCTGAAACACTTTTCCGGTAACCGATGAATTTTCGTATCCTCCCAGTGAATTAAACTCGGAAAACCTATTCAAATCGGTTTTGATTATAAATTTTGTGGTACGACAAGACAAGAACTCTCAGGAACACTTGGTTTTCGAACGATCTCTCAAACGTCACTGGATTTGAGATTTACATGAGTCGAAAGAGATACTAGCGAATACAGTGTACACACAGCTCGGTAGAGTACTTAAATGAAAAAAGAAAAAAAAAAGTAGGCAGATACATAGATACACACGGTAGAGCAGTCGCTGCTCTGTACGAGCTGCGGGAGGAGGGAACAGAGAACGAATGTGAGAACATAAAAATACATTCCAATTGGAATGTTGTCTCGGTTTATGGGACTGGAAGATAAACAGTACTCTGTGGAAATATTCTCACTGTGCGATGGAATATTGGCTAACTTGCGGGGCTCATGGAACAATGGAATTCTTTGAACTCAAATGGGATCTCGGATGTTCGTGGGTCTCAAGTGTAATGGGTCTCAAATGCAAAAGACACTTTTCGTGGGATAGTTTATTATTGTTGTTTTCCACGAGAAGAGAGCTTAAATTTTGTTTATTGTTCCGATTCCAATTGGCTCGTTGACGACTGGCATCTATGAGTGGAAAGAAGTAACTGCAGAGCGACATCTATGCTTTAGGAAAGTCAAGTAGCTATGGATTGTCGTTATTTTTTTATAACTTGAATGTGATATTGTTTCAGAAGTAAAATCCAAAAAAGTCGTTGGTCGTCAAAAATCACATTCCACCGGACCCTGTTATGCCCTATCAACCATTATCAAGAGAACTCATTGTTAACGATTACTGGCTTTGCTGTGGAGCGACTTCGTAATCCCAGATGTCCTGGGTCATAATTTGTAGAAAATATTGAGGGAATAATTCATTCCACATGTACGTGTTGACTGACTAAAGAACGAGCTTCTGAATTTCACTGTGAGCCCGAAAATAGGTTTTAATAGATAAGGGTGGGCGGAAGAGGGCGCTCGTGAAAACGACTGACTGAAAAAAACGTGTACACCTCTAGACGTATCCGAGGCACCCCGTACCTCGCAATTTCGGAGGAAATCTGGTGATTTCAGCGAAGGTCTAAGCATTGACAACCCATTAGATTCCTCAATGTCAGCTCCATTCATTTTTAGTTTGACTACATTAGTATCCTGAATTTTTGTCGAATTGAACCCACCCTTTTTTTTTGTACTTCATTTGATGATTGCATCAATATCGGAGTTGATCTCGGTAGACATTCGCTGCCGGTGAGACTTCCCAGCTTGGGGTCTTAGCCGAGGAGTCGTGGAAAAATAAGCGAAGTCAAGAGTAGTGTCATCTGCAAAGAAATGGATTGGATTGGGTATGAGAGAGAGAGAGAGTCGTCAATAAATATTAAGAACAGGATCGGGGAGAGGACTGAACCCTGAGGAACACCAGCATTGGTTGAGAATGAGGTAGAAGTAAATCCGCCAACACAGCTTGTATATGTTGAACTTGTATTGAAGCTTGGATTTTGCTTAAGAGGGCACTGTGCCACATTCTATCGAAAGCTTTAGAGATATCCAGGGCAACTACGCGGGCTAGTTTTCACCTATCAGGAAAGATGTCTGTAAAATAAAACAGGTGAAAGAGCTTGCGTAGAGGTTTAGCTAGGGTGGAAGAAAACCTCTTTAAAATAAAGGGGGGGCTCCCATATGGACCTGAAGATTTGTTACTACTTAGATCTTTAGGACTCGAGCTACTGAGAGGTTTGGAAAATGTTGTGTCCTAATGTATATTAAACTGGGTTCAGTATTGGTAGTGGATGAGAAGTCTCTGGCAAGGTGGGATTAGCAAGGAGCATAGCTGCCAGCAGATTGGCTTTCTATTGGGAGTCAGTGGTACTAAGATCGTTGTGGACATGAGGATGGACGATGAGGCGGAGCCTTTAATTCTTTTTACGAAAGACTAAGGAGATTTGCTGACTTTAGAACATTCGAATATTTTTTGCCTCACTTGTAGGACATTTAGGATTCCTTTTACAGGCTAATATCGAAGAAATGATCAGGTGGCTTTAGATCATGAGTTATTTTGATCCTGTAAAGGAGTAAGCCAATATCTTTACGTAAAACTCGCCACAATGAGAACTGAGAGATTTCCTATTTCTGTGACCAACCTTGACTGAACCTTCGACAAGGTGCGTTATCTCAGTCATGTTGGCGCAAATTTCTCCATTATAGGACGCACAGGGACCAATACTGCAACCAAAAATGAAAGTAAGCACTCAGAATTTAGGTAGTAATTTTTAATAGTTCCCAAACGTCGCATATACATACGTAAACGTCAACAACATACAAATGTAAACTATGACAGAGGTTTTGACATTAACAGACCATCGAAAAAGTATAAGGTTACGTTTTTGCTGAAGTACAAAATTTTGATATCCAATCAGAAGAATTGCAAAATCTAAATTTGACGGTACCATTGCAAAAGTACCTCGTACAATGGTATCCACTTACGTCCATTTCGATTATCCTTGGAACCTCTAAAGAAACAATTAATAAACTCTCAGATAACATACCGTCCTCTTAGGAGGACTATTACCTTCTCAACTGAATAGGTGATATGATAGAACCCTTCCTATAACCGTTTTCCTTTCTTCTGCTGTGGAATTAGGAACTCATTGCAAGAATTGATTAGATGATCAAATACTGATTAATTTTATTTAGAATGCAGCTAGATAATTATTTCAACTTGTATTCAATGTCCACCATGTCCACCACCATGTCCATTACCATGTCCATCACCATGTCCACCACCATGCTCTCTATATCTGTGTCCAATTTCATGTTCGCGTCCGTGTCCACTACTATGTCCCTGTCCGCTATCATGTGAGCTCTCGTGTCCACTAGCATGTGAGCTCCCGTTTCCACTAGCATGTGAACTCCCGTGTCCACTTTCGTGTGAGCTCCCGTGTCCACTTTCATGTGAGCTCCCGTGTCCACTAGCATGTGAGCTCCCGTGTCCACTTTCATGTGAGCTTCCGTGTCCACTTTCATGTGAGCTCCCATGTCCATTACCATGTGCGCTCCCGTGTCCACTATCATGTGAGCTTCCATGTCCACTATCATGTGAGCTCCCGTGTCCACTATCATGTGCGCTGCTCACGTGTCCACTATCATGGGCGCTTCCATGTCCACTATCATGTGCACTATCATGTGCGTCTTTGCAATTTTGCGCTTCTTTAGGTGATTTTGCTTTGCGTTTCATTCGAAAATATAAGTAAATCCCTGCTATAGTGGCATATGTTGCTTTTGCCACCTAAATGAAATAAAAAATATAATAACAAATATATATACAAAGGACATTGGAAAAAAAATATTACATTGGCACGTCCAGTTTCTGTCGTACTGTTAAATATTTTATTCATATTGTGTCATATATGGAATTTCGTTCAATTCGTTGAAAGAAAAATTAAAACTCCAAACGATTTCTATTCACTGTTTGCGGAGACTACTGCGATCGATATCATCTCCTAGTACAGTAACGATCTATTCTAAATATATTTTCATCATCTTAGTAGGTTGACCAGATGAATCATATTAGCCAGTTCATTGCACCAAGTCGCAGTGGAACCTTAAGGCTGTGTTCACAGCCAAGCGAATTCGTGTTGCGAGACGGGATTTCTTTTCGCGCGATTTCAAGCGATATCGCTACTAGCGAAATGCCAAATGATAGTGTTTCTGACAGAGCGGTTTTGCCTAGTTTTCTTCATGTTCTGACAGCTGTCGCTTGAACTCGCTCGATTCGTGTCTTTCCAAATCGCTACGCCATTAACACCTCCATATGCACTTGTGTAATTGTTCGTTAGCAGCGAATCGCATCGCGCCTAGAAGTTATAATAATTAGATTCAGTGACAAGAAGGGAGGACTTAAGGATGACCGACATTGACGGATGGTGATCCAAATGGTCTACTTCTGCATGACGATGGTCGATAATTGCTGGGAAGATAGGGTATTGCACTAGCATTTGGCACCTAAGAAAAAAAGCCTTAAGAAAAGTATTATGTTGTCGACACGAATAGATTGGCCTTATGTTAAGTACCGCGTCCGAAGAGCTACAATTGCACAGTTATACTCTCGGATGTTTATCAGACTCTTGCCAGGGTTGGGCCCAAAAGAAAAACGTTGGCCTTGTCTTAGAATCGAGCCGAGCTAAGCATTCATGGTAAAAGGGTATCAGAGGCTCAAAAACCATACTGGGAGTTAATTCCTACAAACTAAGTTGGTTCTCTTTTTCGTAGGGACATGTCTTGAGACAAATTGTCTCCGTTTTGATCTCATTGTTTGTCTAAAATGTGTAAGGTCTAGCACCTTAAACTAGATCAGGATCTTTTATGGCAGAAAAGAAGTAATCAAGAATCGCCATAAAACTATAAAGTTTTTGGATTTCCCAGTTTCAATACCCAACTTCGTTCTCCCTGTTTATGAGTTCATGACACCAATTGACTGAAGTGAAACCACACACTTCAGTCAATTGGCATGTACTCTACTTTTCTAAAAGTGTTCGTGAATTTTGTAGTTTCGGAATCAAGTTGGGTATCTAAACAGGGAATTCGGGTATTGAAACTAGGAAACTGGTTCTGTGACGGTTCCTGACTTTTGGAGTTAATTGGCACTCCAACCAGAAGTGATAGTGTGTATTCTACGATACTATATATGCTTTATGCCACTTCTTTAATCCTGTGATCGCTTTGAAAAAAAAAACCGTCTGAATATTTGTTCTCAGTACACTTAGACAAGAAACAGCGGCATAGGAAGAAGAAAAGTAAAACGCCCTCAAGTCCTTTTTTGAGGTTCGGGAATCAAAAGCAAATGATGGGAGCCCAGGTCTGTGGAGTGCTACAGCTTTTACTTTATGAAAGTAAATTGTCGTCTAAGAACACCCGGATGTGACAAATAATAAGTCTCTTTCCGTACTTTCTGCACCAAAATTCACAGATTTTCTAATTTGAAAGAGTGGGGGTAAAATACTTTCAAGGAGAGCCAAATGTAGAAAAAAAATACGGGGACGCATTGAGCAAAATACTACCCACTTTTTAAACGTCAGAAACATAAGTGAAAAAATGTGAAAAGTGTCATTGAAATAAGTTTGACAGATCGTACACCACATACACACAGAAATTTGTGAGGTAAAAAGTCGTAAGTTTTGTCACTAAGCGAAAATGTTTTTCTCTCTTTTGTTCTCTTCCTTGTACGATTTTGCTGTGTAAGAGGACGGAGTTAGACAAGGAATTTGTGCGAATAATATGACTTTTCAAGTAAGGGAACCGACCTATTGTTTTTTTTTCCAGAGTCTAGTTATTTTGAAATGTTTTTACTGTACATATTTGTTTCAGAACAGCTAGCATTTATTGAGTCAAGCCTTCCTTAACTTTTTTCTACTTTTACTTCTCTCTGAAAGATTTGTACCTATACACTGGGAAATTTGAGAATTAACGATTTTTTGTGCCGAAAGTAAGTGAACAGACCTGTCTAAAGATATTTCTTTGGCTGAAACTCACAGGTAGATGAAATGGTATATTTACTCGTGAGCGCTCACGACATTTTTACGTACGGAAACAGGATTTCATAATTTTTTGTAGTTTTTCACAGTTTTAGTCAGTACGAGAACAGATCTAATGTTTTGTGGTAATAGTCCCTTCATATCTCACGATGAGTTGGAACATTTTTTACTCGTCGGTCTTTCTTTCGTCCAAGATTTTCTTGCCGAGGAATTTGTTTAAACCTTTGCCAAAGTGGTCGAGATCTTTAGGCTTAGTAGCAATGATATTCGCATGTCGGCCTGCTCATAAAGTATTTAGCACCTACCTTTGAAACTGACGTATTTAATGGTGAAGATTGTGATCCTGGGACGCTCAGGCTGACGCTGCCATACCAAGGTTTCCTGGAGAAATCTTTGGCCAATGGATGTTTGTTTGTCTAATTAAATTTTAACACCGAAAGGCACTTGCTTGACATATGTATTTGAATACAAAACACTAACTAAAGGATTACATAATAGGTAAGCCTTTATTACTATAGCTTACCTCTATCATTCCTTTTAAGTTCTTAGGTAGATACATAGATAGATAGATAGTGCCACTGCGAACATATTCGACCATCCAAATAAAGTAGAACACATTTTAACAATTGGCCATCCAAAATAGCGAAGTTTTATTAATTTATCGGACGAATTGTTCAAACTTAATGTGGTATTAATTTATTTGTATTTTATACATGCTACACTGATACATATTTACTTGTATATTAATGTTTTGTCAATGTATTTCTTGTTCGCATATAAAAAGCTGATCAGTCTTCTGAGTAATTTTTGTTCATGTTTTTATACTTTACACCGTCATTCTGAAAATATCGTAGAAACACATATTTTTAATGCAATATTGTATAGAAAAAGAAGCATATATTGTCGTAATGAGACCACCATGGTATAGTCGGAAGCTACCTGTAAATGAATAATATTGATCTAACGGACACTTATAAATGAAGTAAATCATGAAATGATTAGGAGTGTACGTGCCTCTACAAAAATATGTATATCCCAGCTAAAAGAAAAATAAACTATTCGGAACTCGAAAGAGTCTTTGTAATAACACTGACAAACCTTTCTATGTTCAGGTGATTCCTATCAGAGTAGATGTTGCAACTATTGATTTACGAGTGATCCTCAAAAGCAAACAAACTATGTGTCAAGCTTAATATACCCTTAGTGGCTGTAAAAACGGTGAGAATATCGCTGAAACGTTCCCAGCTACGTCCATTTCGATAAGTTCAGAGGTTGATTCTATGCCAACCCACAATCCACTGCATTTTGCATAAAGATCTTGGGCTACAAGGTTCTAAAGTGAGACGACGCTGATTGGATTTCAGCACAAGAATGAAGATCAGAACAAAGTTATTCTGAGTGCTAAGGCTCATTTCGATTTTTTTCGGGTTGCGTAAGCCCAACAGAAATATGGGTTTATATATGGAATGGATGGTGGTGCGCCTGGTGAAGAATTCTCTTATCCAAAAATATATTTGGACTGCTTAGAGCACATGTGTTGTTACTTTTTAAAACAGAGGTCGAAACCAAGTGTTCCACAAGGCTGCGTGCTAAGTGCGCTACTGTGAAACCTGGATGCTTTAGAGGACACTTAAGACCGATTGACTTATTCGGTAAATATAATTCTAAATTCCCACCAAGAACGGCATAGGTCAGCGCAACACACTGTAAATGTGTATTAGGTGAAGTAAGTTTAAAGATAGCAACGGTTCGGATATAGAAAGTCGTCTTACTCGACAGAAATTCTACGTTCTATTTTCCTCTGCAAAATTGCGATAAACCCCCAAGGCAACGCAACTTGTTTCAAAAGAACGATGGGAATCGAAAACAGCTTTTGGAGGTTCTGATGTTAAGGGGCACCCAAATCCTTAGCTCTAGTTTCTTCGAAGAAAATGTGTTTGCTCCTCTAGTAGCTCAATTAGCTAAGTAGATCCTTTTCCAATGTAGAGAACAACATGTGGTACATCATGACTCACGAGTATCAAAATGTACACACCTACATATTATAAGATCAGATAGGAAAACATATAATTCACTAAAAATTATCTACACGTATAACTTTAATGACTAAAGTACATGTATGTAGGTACAATCTGGAAATACTAAAGGCTATAAAAAAAATTACATAAAAAACTATCAACAGCTACGCTATGAAACCTAAAACAAAAATTATTCACATTTAGTTAAACTAAAAAATAAAAAAATAAAACAAAATAATTTATTAAATAAATATATATGTATACGTATATTTGTTTTCGTTTTATTTAAAAAAAAAAATAATAATAATAATAAATAGAAATAAACTTAAACTTAAGAAATTCGAAAATAAGAAATAAAGTAGCAAAGTGAGTTCGTTACAATAACTTTTAATATTTCAATTTTTATTTCTTTGTTCCTCGTTTTAATACTACATTTTCATTTCATTTTAAGTCTTCCAAATAGTGAATGTTAGTTTCTTAAGTATAATTGTATTTTTTTAATATTATTGTTGCAAAATTGACAAAGTACATCTACAGCTTTTGTAAGACATCATTTAAGCATTTTGGTATTTTCATTATAATTTCGCGATAATTTTTTTGTTTGGCTTTAAATAAAAGAGAGCATATAAATCCCTTTAGGAAGGGATTGCTTACCAAATTCCCCGTCCATTAACTTACTAGTAAATTGGGATTGGGTTATCTGTATGTTTTCAGTGGGAATCTGCCAATCGAATTCTCACTCCATTAAAAAACTAATCATCACAATTTTCAATAGTTTTTGTAAAAATAAGAAAAACTCCACAACAAAGTATAGCATTTCGAAGGCCTTTACATTATGTTAACCCAAAACTGGTGGCATGTAAGAAGACGATCGGACGGACATAAACTTCGATTCTAATATAATTTTTTTCAGCATAACACAAATGTAGCAAAACTATAGAAGATAGACTACAAACATAACTTATAATTTCCAAGATATATTCTAACAAGATTTAAAATCTTATGCTTTTCTTAAATAAATATATGTATGTCAGCCAAATTTAATGATAATTCAAAAAGTATAAAAAAATAAAAAGGGCAAGGTAACAATCTTTGGGTTTTGTTCTCGAAAACAAACAAATAATACTTCTACAATTATATTCTTTATTAAACTAACCAAACCAACACTTGCTTTAGTTAACTAAGCAATTGGCTAATGGAAATAAAAAAAAAAATTATATAAGTATAAAAGTAAATACATTTTATAAAAATTGAGAACGTCAAGCAATTCACAGAGAGGAACAAATATATGTATATTGTGTTTTAATTTTCCATTACAATTTGTTTTGTTGGATTTTCTGTTTTCTTGTATATCAATTAATTAATTTTGTTTTTGTTTTTCTTTCCTTTTTAGTGAATAACTTCATAAAGAAAAATATAATTCTATTTTTTAGTAACATTTAATTTTTGTTTTTTACATCTATTTCTAGTTCTACGTTTTATTTAATGTATCTATGAGTTTTTTTGATTTCTTTTTTTCTTATAATTTAATGAGAAAAGGAAAAAGAAAATGAAAAAAAGAAATGTAAAGTCAGGAAATGAAAGAAGGAACCGCATCAATTCTATCAAGATAATTCAATTGTTAAGTTATAGTTATTTTGTCTTTTAATTTGTTTGGTTTTTTTTTCTCTTTTTGTATGCAATTTATTAGTTTTTTTTTTTTATTTCGGTTGAAGGGTATCTATGGTAAAATAATAGGAATTCAACATATAAATGAGAACAGTAATGCTACTTTTACAATAAACATTATGTGTGAGACATTGTCTGAATTGTAAACAAATATTGGGCAAACCTTTCTCTGGCAAATGTCCCCTTCCACATTATTGAACATAATCGTACGCTGAAAGAAAAATGAGAAATAGATTTATCAATTAACGTTATAAGTTTGTTAGACTGCAATGTGTAACTTGCAAAGGCTGGTAAGGCACAGGTGTTCACTACACTTTGGCACTTTCAATTAAAGACTTGGAGTCTACAAGCAGGGACACTCTTAGACTTAAAGAAAGAACCGATATATACAATTCTCATGTCCGACAGGAAGCAAGTACAAACTCATGCTGGAAGATGATTTGTGGTTCCCTCTCAACGGCGATAGGGGAAACAGGTAGATGTGTCATGGTTTGTTCTTACTCTTCGTTTAAACAACTTCTACAAAAATTCTTGCAGGATATATCTACCAAGTCAGAGGTCATGAGTTCGAAGTCTAAATTTGTTTAGATGAGACATGTACCGATCTTATTCCATCTGCTGTTGATGGCTATAGTATCCTACTGGAATGTCAGTGGTTGGGAAGTTTGGTAGGTCGTTTGATTTACAATTGCCTGAAATATCATTGTGACCGACAATTACCGATTCCAAGGCTGTTATAGCTGGTCTATATAATTTTACTTCTTCAAAACCCTTCACAGACTCATTTAAAATTGCTCCTAAGACTTTTCCTGTCTTGTTATTAGTAGCAAAGTAGAAGAGTATTTGAAATATACACAGGCGTTCTGTGTGAATGGACAATTCCTCCCTTCATCAATTCCTAAAATTTCCTCCACGAGGATGAGAGAAACGAAAGAATGAGTCTTCTTGTTCCACAATCCACTACAACCAGGCAAATAGTTTAAAATGGCACACACGTCAAAACCTATCGTAGCTCGATGACCGTAATTCGCTTACAATAAGTGCCACAGTATGCAAACAAACTTTCTGACTAAATGCAGTTCTATTTAAAAAGCGGAGTCCATATATCTTTACAGACGGTATTGCTGCAGTGAAATCGGTCTCGATGTGCAGCTTTCTGAATACGGAACCACGTTACCCTTATATCCTCTAATGGAATCACTATGCACAATAATTCTAGTGAAAACTTTTTTGAACCTAATATAAGTATTGTATGCAGTAACTTACCATTTTTATAAATTCTCGTCATTTATATCTGTTTTTATCGCACATCCTATGCTAACTCTAAGCATCATGACTAGTAACAGATTCCAAATCGCTATTGTCTTCGCTACCAGTTGCTTCGGTGGGATCGCCCATCGCAACACGTGCATATTCGTCGGTATCGATACTCTTGCAAAAATGTATAGCGTACTTCAGTTTATCCAAAAGTACAGCCTAAAACAAGTGACAATTAGTAAAGCCTATGAGATGTAATTCAAAGTAACACATACCTTGCACGAATACCGTGGCATCTTGAGGAGGAAAAAGCATGTATAACTCTCAGGCAGGAAATGATCTGGAGGATTTTTCTCCAGCACTTGTAGAACAAAGTCACGTCCTCGAAAATCGGCAATGGTTCGCGGCAGTCGCGTTCGTCCCCAAACGAAACGTAAAAAGAGCGACCGTTCCTGAAAATCCCACAATAAATAAGGTTAGAGATCAAATATTGAAAATATCATCGAACTAGTTACCTGATTAGAAAACTCTTCCATTACTTCCCAGAACCATGAGACAAGTGGGGAATTCGGATCGAATCCTTTGTATGTTGCAACCGATTTCAAAAGACCCAATGGAATGTCAGGTGATCCACATACCATCGCCTGTAATTCAGCCGCTGAAAACAGTGAAAGTAGTGGCACTGGTATCACCTTTGACATTCCATCCCGAACCGCTTTCACTTGTTCGTCGAACTCATGCAAACGGAAATTGAGAGCCAATCGAACATACTCGTGACGGTTTTGGGGCGTGATACGAGTGTATCGGGTGGATAAAGGCACTTCGTGGCCCTTAGCCGACGACGTTGAGAATGGCAATTCGAGAGTGCTGAAGACTTTGGGGTCATCCTCCATATTACGAACACAGAGTAGTCCAGCTACATAGTCTCGGTCAACTTCAGTGAGATCGCTGGGACGTAGACTTTCACCGGCTAATTGTCGCCAAACCGGTTCAGCCATACTGGAAGTATCAAAAAGGATTACGTGCATAGGTCAGATATACCACGAAACACTTACTTTAAACTCAATGGAGATCCAGTCCTTACAGCGATTCCCATCAGCACACCCAAAAATCGGAACATATTCATCTGCAGCACTGACGTCAACATCGGATCCAAAAGGAAACAATCTCGATTCGCCCCTGCCTCGCCTCGTCCATTTGGCGTGTTTATAAGAAGAGGAACACTTCCGTTTTGCAATTCATCGCACATCTCCGCAATTGACTCCGAATATCCTCCACCACAATCATCAACGCTTTCACCCACAAATTTAACCTTCCACACACGATGTGGCAAGGATAACGCTTCCTGTGTTAACAGTGGTAGTTTCTGCACCATCTGTCCAAACACACTTTTCATTCCATCAACGCCAGCCAAACCGTTTCCAGATTTATTACGTGAGCGTTTCACTTGAATACGATTCAATTCAATGACGGGGCCATGTTGCTTATCACGCACCATTGTTGTTTGGATAACCTTACGGAAGGCGGCCTCTTTAATTGTATACACTAGGACATCTTTCAATGCGCCCAAGCTCAATTCGCCAGAAATTGGCAACATGGCTAGACAAGGACAAACCAGTTCAGAGAAATGGTGAAGAAGCACTAATCGTGCATGTAATGCTTCTGGGGGAAGATCTCGTACAAGATCGTACTCTAATGGTGGATTTGGTGGCGGTCGAACTCGTTCCGTGAGCTGAGAGGTGGACAGAGCTAAGGTGTGAGCTGAACCACATGTTACTTTGACAATATGCTTGCCTTGCAGCGCAGTCACAAGCCGAGGTCTCTGTATAGCACTGACAGTTCCATCACCAAGTTGTCCCTCATCGTTGTCACCCCAGGTGTACACTTCGCCGGTGTCACTACACGCTACACAGTGTAACGATCCTGTTGCTATTGAGATGATCTTTTTGCCTTGAAGAGCAGCGACTTTTTTTGGTCTTCGTACATGATCGACAGTTCCGTGTCCCAAACGATGATAGTCACCTTTGCCCCAGGTGTAAACTGCTCCAGAGCGTGTTAACGCTACAGAGAATTGCGATCCGCACTCAACTTTGATCACTCCCAAGCCAGAGAGACTTTCGATCTTCATTGGGACCTTACAGCCATCAGAACCCCCACGACCCAGTTTTCCATAGTCGCCGTCACCCCAGCTCCACACGTTGTCATCGTCCGTAATGCACAGGGTTTGCGCGTCTCCGGAACCACAGGCAATATCAACAGCACGGTAGCCGAGGAGTGCTTCTACGAGCTTAGGTCTCAACTGATCTTCAGAATCTCCATGTCCCAGGCGACCGTATCGACCTTTTCCCCAAGTCAACACGTGACCAGATGATGTAATACAAGCTGAATGGGCACTGCCGCATGCAATATCTACAATTCCTATGCCAGATAGAGCATCGATCAACTTGGGTCGATCGTAACTCATTCGATTACTATGGCCAAGCTTCCCGTCTTCTCCTTCGCCCCAGGAATAAACTTCTCCATCAGCTGTGAGTGCTAGGCAGTGCTTACCACCAGAATTCACAGCTACCTTCTTTACGAAAACATGTTGCAGCGATTCCACTAAAGTTGGAGTCGAAACGGAATCAGTTCCACCGATTCCCAAGCGACCACCAGATCCATAGCCAGTGGCGAAAAGCTTTCCGTCTGGAGTGACTGCATAAAGTGTTTGTTCTCCACCGGCCAGTTGTACGGGACGCAACAAGCTCAACGCTTCACAGGGTGTTGGGGTTTTTATGCGACTTCCCTCAAGACCTCCCAGTTGACCCCTGTGGTTATGACCCCAGCCATAAATAGTACTTGCTCCACCCCATGACAGTGCCCAATCCTCTGGACGTCTATTCAACCACTGGAGTAGCTGGCTGTCATGCTCGGATTTGAATAGTGTATGATCCTCGTGTAAAAATTGCGTCTGTTCATTGATAATCTTCTGATCCACATCATGCATGGACAGAGACATTACCGAGTCGATGTATTGAATAAGATTACTGGTGCTGGGCGTTAGGGAATTCACCATTGAAGCAGTTGTTGTTGGTGGCTGCTGTTGTTGCTGCAATGACGGCGGCGGTGTGGGCGTTGCGTTGCTTGTTGTGCTCGAGGACAGCGAAGTAGTCGAATTCATCATTACCGACGACGACGGTGAAGCATTCTGCGGTGGCATCATCTCTGAAAATTTCTTTTTCACTTCCAGACAAAACGCTCTAGGTAGTTCTGTCCTTTTGATCAACGACTGTGCCACGCGAACTGCAATGCAATATCGCTTAAACCACACCCACTTATGCATGTCCGCCGGTGGTAAAACTGAATCCAACTGCATATCGCATGCCAAGGCCGCGAGAGTTTTGAAGTAATCCGAATGCATTAGATGAATTCCCCCTCGAACTTGTGGTTCTTCATACTCGTACTGTCGCAAGAACTCTGGAATCAGTGGCATCAATATGGGATTTAATGAAGGATCTAAGACTTTAGGCGCATGTTTGGATGTGAGCACACAGTGGAGCTTTTTCAGTGACCAAATCCGCTGCGCTGTTGTTAGTGAACTGAGTTGAGCACACGCTGCCAAAGCGGCTGCAAGTCTCAACAGAACACTGTTGTTATTCGGCCCCAAACGTGAATCAAGCAGTGCCATGACCAGTGGCATTGATGGCTGCGATAACACAGACCGGTCCGATCCCATTTCCTGCATCGATGCCGCTGGCATAATGGCATGAACCCAAAATTTCCAACCCCATCCATTCACCGAACTGTCACTGGTGAATTTCCATCGTACTTCATCCCCAGGAATACGTATTTCCGGAGCCCACTGGGAAAATTCACGACCCGAACGAGTTGCGATCACTCGCCCAGATCCATCCATTATAACCAGCGGATCGTTTCGTTTTTCCGTCGAACATTGTGAGTCGAATTCAAGGCGTAACGCTTTAGCGCCAGGGATTTTCACATGACCAAACGCTGTTACATTGTCCACATATGGATGACTGCTTTCTTGCATCACAGGCTTTGGAATTTTGCCCAGGCAGTGCCTCGAGGTGCACAGGTCCTCCAGTTCAGTGATGCAAGTCTCAAGAAGCATCGCCCCAATGGCCGTTGAATTCGAACCCAAGGCAATTAAGGTATCTGCGATGGTCTGCGATGTGCATGGCGGACCAGTTCGGCCAGCAACACTTAGTTTTAGTAGTTCTACAAGACTCTTTGCTTCAGCCTCTCCTAACAAAGAAGTGAAATCATCTAACCCAGTCAGACTCGACTCGGCAATCATCTCTTCGTGGTGAGTCATTGTCGCCGCCATTACTGACATGGCACTGGCTGACATTTTTGAGTGTTTGTGCGGTGCATTACTTGAAATCGATGCCGATAGGGATAGGGATCCTGTTAAGCTCTGGAATGCACTGAGAGGACCGGCAGGCGCTGGGATTACCTCTGCTTCCGGCGACGGTTCATGAACTGCTGGATCTGTGGCGTCTGCAGGAGCTTCTCCACCGCCTTGAGCTATTATCTCATTGTTGTTGGTTGTCACTACACTGAGATTAGGAGCTCGTTCTGAATCTTTAAAACTCTCAGAAGGCTCAATTTCATTCGAGATTTTCTCATTTAGATTGATCTTGCTGTGACTAGTCAAGGCGGCAACAATTAATTGACGAGCTTGTAGAATACTCATCGCATTTAGCACGTAGTTCAGAGATGTCTGTCGAGCTCCATAGGTTTCCAACGACAGCAATGTTTCGCTTAGCGAAAATTTGGATTGTTGCGTTCCAATAGATGTGCTCGACACTGAGGGTGTTGGTTCAGAATCGTATATTCCCAAACTGCTTCCGCCAAGGGGATCTTTTGTTGTGGCAAATGGCACCGGTCCCTTTTTTTCATCCTCAGCTGGCGACACCGGTAGACCCCAAGCAACAGAATGCGAGCTACCACATGCGACTCTGTTTACAAAAACTGAATCCAAACCAATCACTACGGCTGGCTTTTTATTCACAACTGTATTCCCAGATCCTTGTTGTCCATGGTCGTTGTCTCCCCATGCGAATACCTGTCCACTGTCTGTTACAGCGAGACAATGTAAAGCACCAACAGCAACGTGTATAACTTTTCGTCCACGTAAGCCTTGTATTGGAGCAGGCTTTCTTACATGTTGATCGCTGCCGTGGCCTAGACGATAGTAATCACCCTTTCCCCATGTCCAAACTTCACCAGTGCGTGTCAATGCCAAGCTGAATTGTGCGCCGCATTCGATTTGAATCACACCTATCCCAGTTAAACGTTCGATTTCATGTGGAACTGAGGAACCTTCAGAGCCGCCACGGCCTAATTTACCGAAATCACCATCACCCCAAGAGTACACAGCTCCATCTTCGGTCAGAGCTAAAGTTTGAGCGTCACGACTGCCACAAGCGACCTGAAAAGAAAAAGAAATAACTGAAATGCTCAAATGCGAATAGAACATTATAACACGACCTGTATAACACGTTTTCCAGTTAGGGCTGATACCAGTTTCGGCTTCAATTGTGTAGCATTGTCACCATGTCCCAAACGTCCATATTCTCCCAGACCCCAGGTGTACAATTCCCCCGAAGATGATATAGCAGCACTATGGGACGATCCACAAGCAATGTCACGTATTTTCTTCGCACGCAAAGACTCAATCATTTTCGGTTTGTCCATAGTCAGGCGATTACCATGACCAAGTTTTCCATCTTCACCTTCACCCCAGGAGAACACCTTGCCATCCAATGTCAAAGCCAAGGCATGTTTGCCTCCAGAATGCACTGCAACTTTCTTCACGACATACTGATGCAGCACTGGGACTTGTCTTGGCACAGAAACGTTGCAATTATGTCCCAAGCCTAGCCTGCCATTTGTTCCTTCTCCACAGGCATATACCTTTCCATCCTGTGATACAATGAACAAGGACTTAGAGCCACCAGCAATGTGAATGGGGCGTAAACGGCTCAATGTTTGCGAGAAAGTAGGCACTTTCACTTTCGATCCTTTCAGACCACCCAGTTGTTCTTTATCGTTCAGGCCCCAAACCATAACCGTGCAGGGTGGTTCATTTTGTGATGACTTCACATCCGGATAGTTGGTCAACGAGCTTGACATGCTGTCATATTCGCAGGCTAAGAATGCAGCATCCATGAGCATGAGATCCAAATCAGTTTGCCGCCGTCGTCCAATAATGTTGATTCCGTGAACCTTGCACTGAATACCGTTGTTGCGACAGTGTTTGATCACAATCTCAACATACTGATAATACTGTCGTACATCATTCATAAGTGAGACATTTACATCACTGTTCTTGACAGACACCCAACTGTACTCTTTGAGATTGGGAATACTGTCGCCGACGCGTGTCACTATAAGCGACGGCATATGCGAACAATCTGTCGGATTGACGACGATGGATAAGCTATGAATGAGCACATTCTCATGCATTTCAATACGTATCCAATGTTTGCCCTGACTGTTGGAAGAACTCTGCCAGCAGTTGGAACTTTTATCCAGCAAATGTTTTGCCATTGACTCATTTGACGAGACAGTCAGTGTACGAATACAACGCGACCAATCCTCAATGAGATCAGTTGGTGGTCCTTGTAGAATACCAGATGTACTGCTGTTGATGTGTCCGTCTCTTATAGCGTTGACCAACTCGATTTCATTGAGACTCCCGGTCCAATTAGGTTGCTGGGGGAAATCCACTGTCACATCCTTTCCACTGATCGAAGTAACCGACCCAATTGCACCTCGTGTGATGTAGCCCCATTTATACCGTGGTGTTGAGCGAATGCGCACTTGAGAACCAACAATAATCACGCCGCGATCGAATGAACTTGATTTTTCCTTGGGCATTTCCAGCAGCTCAATGTGAACGAAACAAACCCAGTAAGTATCGCCGTGCAATTGCCAATCGACCTTGAAAAAAAAAGAACAGTATTATGCCTAATATGTTGTGCTATAAAGAGCCTTGTAAATACCTGGACATTCAAATCATGAAGACCTTCTGTATCCACTTTCAGCACCGTGCCAATATCGCCCTTCTTTATCTCTTCAAAATCCCGGCAGCAACGCACTGTCATCCCCGGGCTGACCAAACCCCTCACATACATAGCGTATTGATCGGCAAATTGAAAATCTCTTCGTGTGGCAAACTTCGTCCCACTAGAATGTTGTGGATCTTGTATGGATGAACCCTCCACGGTATCACTGCTGTCGGTACTATCATTATCCGAATCAGCCTCGGGATCATGACGTGCAATCTTTAATCTTCCACTACCATCGATATCGTAGACATTTCCTTTGGATGTCGATGGCATCGGCGGGCACAGATCCGGATGCTCGAGAATCCATTGAACAATTTGCTCTGGCGTTGGCGGAACTTCAGTATGAGCAGCTAGAAAAAAAAACCCATTCAGTCAAATGTTGTATTCTTTTTACGAGACCGTAACTTACTTAACGTTTTTACGGCAAGCTCTACAGATTTTCTAGAGAATCCCATTTCCATGATTTGTGATACCAGCGGACATGGTGCAGTTTTATTTCTATTTATAGCAGCCGAAGACATGGCACCTTGTGCACTATCTGCGGCAGGCCCACTAATGCTGACATCATCGTTTGAGCCATCGTTATAGATAGGCACTCCATGAATCAGAGTAGGCTGAACTGGCGGCGGTAAAGATCGCGATTGCAATGATCCGCGACCATTCAATTCCGAGTGCGTTTGGCTTGCTAACATTTGAGAGACATTCATTGCAGCTGAAGCCAATTCGGCATAGGTGTATTTGGCTTTCAGCGGAGATGGCTGAGTAGCACGAATAAGGATGCTTTGAATGAGAAGTTCATTATCGGACAGAGATGACGGAGATTCATCTCCCGTTGGTTGTTGGTCTGTGACTACATTCAAGTCATTTGAGTTGACTTTAACTACTTCTCCTTGATGATCTTCTTCTGAGATGCTTTCTTCTGACGAGTATGAGCTCATTCCAGGCGATCGCTGACGCAAGATTTTTCGCAAAGAAGCCTGATGTCGGTAGAGAACACAGTTCGAGTTGAGCACACATATTTGAATCTGTTGTGATCGCAATAATGAAATATCAATGGGTCCTGGGATGGATTCCTTTCGCTCGCCTGGACCATACATTAATACGGACCACGAGTTTAGGAGCATTTCATTCATTGGTAAACGAGACAAACTAAAAACGGAGTAATCTGCTCCATCTGATGCGGTATTCAAGGAAATTTTTCGAAACTCCCCATTAAGACAATTCCCATCAGTACTGAGAAGGCATTTCCCCTTATTCGTGAATCCACAAATAGTCGCTGTGCTTCCTTCGTACGAGACTTGCAGCCCGACCCGTGGCCTTGTGTCACATCCTCCTATTGTACTAAGCACTCCCATTACGTGCACATATTCGGACTCCAAGTTGTTCACCTCCAATCCATCTTCTCCAAAAAGTTCAGCTGCAACGCACAACTTTTGCGATAAAAATGAATTAATTACCGGATTCCATGCAGGTAATGTGTGCAATTTTCTTAGCAATGTTATAATCTCCTCAGCCACTGTTCCCGAGTGTGATGCCGTAAGTAGAACTCTCGATTTTGTATCGGCTGGATTCTGAAGCAGTGAGATATCGTTGGGACAATAGAGCGTAATTTTCCCCAAAATTGAAAACAATTGCTTCACCAGCGTTGTTGTTCGGGTTATGTCGTCATCAGTCCAATTTACTAAAACCGTTTGCAACAATCGAAGGCAATGGATTTTTCTAAAGACATCTTGTTCACTAGCACTTGGTTGCTCCAAGAGATCAACGTAAAAATCAATCCAAATTGGTGCAGTCAAGAATTTAGACAAAATTTTCGATTCGCCAACTATTGCGCGAAGAAAACCGAGAGTCGTCCAGCTGTCTAGGCCACAAATGCTTCCAAGACCAGATTTTGAATTTAAAATAGCTCGAAACATCGACGTGACTCCTTGAACAGCTTTTTTATCCATCTTTTCACTGTGTTGACCAATGCCGACCGACATGATTTGTAACATTTTGGTGCAAGCATAACGCAGTAGTTTTGTTGGATGTGATTCACCCGAAAGCTGAGTTTCACAAATAAGTTCATCTTTTTCAGTGTTTTCTGTGTCAGGTGAAACTATGTTCGATGCATTATCGGCTAAACGAAGGTCGTATTGGCCTTCTTTGCCCATGCGGTATGAATTGGTCGCCCCAGTGTACCACTCTACCCGAACCCACCTGCAAAAGAAAAGGGTATGGTTAGCTTAAAAACATATAGAGCAACCAAAATTTATCTGAATCTGAAAGCATAACTTGGAAACTTAAAGAGAAATTAAATGTGCACAAATCTTACCCATCTTCTCCGACTTCACTGATAATCCTGCCCTCGCCCGGTGGATTACCATCTTGATCGCCCCACTTCCAATCAGCACCTCGGCATATTCTTGTTCCGATTTTCATTAATTTCGCTAACTCGGGTCCCGTCAAATTGGCTTTGTTCGATTTTTGCTAAACGAAAATGTTTAAATAACACAAACAATTCGAATGTACAGGCTTACTTTCAAAATAGTATCCTCATAAACCACCGACAGCTCATACGTATTTCTGATAGCCGGTATATCTCCGCCGGTTTGGCGCAGCAGACCTAAAATTGTCCCCAGAGTCCCGGAATTAATCAGCAAACTTAATTCATTAGGCCCAACATCTTTGGCTAAAATCCCGAAGACACTGAGTAGGAACCTTGCTCTTGGTAACTTCTTCAAAAACACATATGTCCCCAAGTTGGAATTGTCCTTGCCACCGTGAAACTTTGGTTTCATCGAGATCTGCTCTTGATTAACAAGTCTTTGTAGCTCACATATTGCCCAATTCAATACTTTAGATTGAGCCAATATAAGATTCGCCTTCTGAAAGGCAGTTATAAGATTCAAATCCTCTAGAATGTTTATAGTCGTTAGCTTGTTTCGCTTTAGGTGTAATCCCAAGTATCCGCTCAGCATATTATACTGCACTGCATCGAGCAGTCCACTGACTTGAAGTATTTCATGAAACATTTCCATCCCTTGTCGTCGAATATGATAGCGCTGCACCTGGCAATACATAGCACGGCGTACAGTTTCCACATCACAGACTTCTTGCATGACAAAGTCGACTATTTCATACATCGTAGCCATACTTAGCTCGCCACCATCAAACCCTTGCAGAAACTTTTCGCTCAGCTTAAGAATAACGTCATTGACGAAAGTTTGTTCGGAGTCGGCCTTTTTATCGCCAAAGTCCATGTCGTCGTCTTGTATTTTCGCATCGTCAAGTGGCTTCTTGTCTCCTCCTCCACAGAAGATATTGTTGTCCGTTCCAGATTCGATTAGATTCTCGTTTGATAAATTGTTGCGTAGTGGCGTGTTTCCTCCAGTGTTTGAGTCTCCGGCTTTGTCGAGATTCTCTACAGATGAGACATGTAAGAGGTTCTCCTGCGATTGATTTTTCAACGCAGCGTGTTGACTTTGAATTGTTACATTCAGTATGTCCTCCGGCTTATTGCATGCTAGCTGCTTTTTGGCGATGCGCATTTCAGCTATGATTTTCTTAACCACTGCCTTGAATCTTGGAAATTTGTGGAGAATGCAGAGTTTTCGTAGGCCCGACTGTTCAAGGCTTATAGCGGGGCGTACTTCGTATAGCAAAAACCTCAAACGCTCCAACATTGGCGCACATACCTCTTTGTAACTTCTGTTCAATTGTTGACGTGTTCGTACAACTGCCCATTTGGTTTGATGGACTAATCGTATGATTTCGGATATCTGCTTCGGTGGTTTCTCAGTCAAACCACCCAGTTCGCGATCGATAACAGCGAGAATTAACGGTCCCAGGCTTTGATGGCGAATGAGTACTGAAGTTAGGAGGCGCTCCAGCTCTTGAACGGGATGTTCGGGAGGAAATTCTTGATGCCAAATGAGATTGTGCTCTTTACAGAAACGATCCGATACTGCCATCCAACCAGACACTAGGGGATCGGAAAGTCTTGCTTCTCCCAGGCCACCGAGTAGAGATTCGATTCGCTGTTGTACAGTGCTAAATGGCGGCGGGTCTAAACAACTAGGCAATTGGTGATTACTAGGTTCGGTAGGTGTGCTCCCAGCCGTACTAGCACTGCTGCGAGCTTCACCCTTCTCCTCATCAAATGGGTTCGTAGGCTGTAGAACTTGTAGCCCGCCGCTTAGTATCTTCGAACGAATGATGTTTTTACATTGTAATTCGGCTGGCTGCAAATATGGACCTGTTTGTAGGATGCTGGTAATAAGTCCGAGTAAGTAGGATAGTGCTCGCTCGGAATTGAAATGTGTCAACACTTTGCTCTGATGCAGTTGTGGCTACAAGTAAAAAGGTTAATGCACTTAAATTTTGATAACCTTTATCTTAAAACAAACTTTTTCATCAGAGATGTTCGGAGCATATTTTCCCACTTTGTAGTTGTTCAATATGTACTCCAGTACATGTCGATGGGCTGGTGTATTGAATTCAGAAGTAAGATCCTTTCCAATGCCAGAATCGATTAGTTCATTGATGCCTGAGTTGTCACTTCTGCAATTCAAAAGGAGACGTTTATTAAAATAAAATATTTAAAAAAGGATTCATTCAACTTACTGATAGTCATTGACATCGCACACGTAGCCGTTAATGATAACCCACTTGCCGCCATCAGCAATTTGATTTTCAAAGTCATTCTTTCGTATAAGCAGTGGCTCTTCCTGAATAGGCGATGTCTTTTGCGTGCCGCGGCATATAATTCCTGGCCAACCCATGTCGTCTGAGTCCTATTACAAAACTTTTAGACAAAAGCAAACATTTTTAAGAGACTTAATCACATACCTGTATCTCACTGTCGCAGATAACCCGATTCAAGTTGTCCAGGGCATGCAGCAAAGGTATAAATGTCTTTGTCCATTCGAATCCCTGCAAAATGCCTGATTTATCACGATTCAATATCACCAATCCTATAAGCATCTCGTAGAGTAATGTGTCTGAAATATCTGACTTCAGGACGTCTACCACGCCGTCCTTGCCTTGTAGAGCAATTTCATGAGCCTTCTGCAGTGACATCACACATAAACCGACGGCACTTTGTACATATTTGCTGAGTAAGGCCTCTGCGCCTGATGAATCTTCCGCTTTTGTCTGATGAATGTGTGAGAGCAATAAACGTTGAAATCTGTGCAACAAATCTAAACTCGGACTTGTGTGTTCTGGCAACGTCATTCCTCCATCGTCCTCAGTCTTTATCATTCCAGCACTTATCAACAGTTGTGATAGACGAGCTTGTGTTAGGGCTGAATTGTTTCGCAAAAGTTGTTTGATGAGGTGAAGCAGTGGTAAGTTATGTCCACTGTCGGGGCATTCCGAGGTTTCGGAACGTATGGCTTGATTAAGAGCGATTTCAAGACCACCTTCGGCCATCAATGACCCCACTAGTAGGTCAGTCATAAAACGATGGCCCGATGATGAAATACCTGGTTCAGAGGGTAGTAATGATGTCAGAGTTTGTGCTCTCTCCGAAGCTGTGGGTAGAAGTACACTCCATCCGATCTGCAGAGTCCATTGTGCGGCTTCCTGCATTGTTTTCAAAATACATGATCCGCCCGCTAGGCCCAGTATTCGTGTCTTCAAGTTGACCAATAATCTAGAGCCCTCACTTAATCCGACAGATTTTGGAGAAATTCCATTAGCAATTAGAGCGTGCAACTGCAGTCGCAACAGGTTCAAACAAGCAACTGCAATACATTCTGACTCCTGATTTGGTGTCTGACGTACTTCTTGACCACAAACCATACCTAAAAGTTGATCTAACAGTCGAAATGAATGCTCTGAGAGGTCAATGACAAATGGAATTCTTGTTGCAATCCCCTGTATCGATGTTTGGCTCCAGATTATGCTTTGCGTAGCTCCGCATGAGATTCCAGACACTCGTACAGATGGATGAGTGGCCAAAATTGGTGACGGTAAGATGGGATCCTTAGATATACCCTGTGGACATACTTGCTGATAATCATTGCGACCCCAACCGAATACTTCTCCTGTGCTGCTCAATGCCAAGCAATGAGCCGCTCCCACGGCAACATCGATAATCAGTTTGCCTTCCAAGGCATTTATTAGTCTCGGTGTATTCACAATTTCAACGACTCCTTGAATGCTCTTATCCATGCAACCATGACCCAAACGACCGCCCAGGCCCTTGCCCCAGGTGTAGATCTTACCATCACATGTTAGTGCCAAACTAAATTGAGATCCAGTGAAAACTCTCTGTACTCTTGGCAGCGCTTCGATGTGAACAGGTAACTGCGATCCATTACAGGATCCATTTCCCAATTTGCCATAGTCTCCGTCGCCCCATGCAAAGACCAAACCTTCTGCTGTTACACAAAGCGTATGCGAATCGCCACTACCAAGAGCTACGTCAACCACTTCATATTCCAGTAAGGCTTTCACAAGAGTCGGTGTGAATTTATCATCAGAGTTGCCATGTCCCAGGCGTCCATAGGTTCCTCGTCCCCAGGTATAGAGATTCCCATTCATAGTTATTGCTGCGCTGTAAGTGCATCCGCAGTGCACACTTCTCACATCGTTCTCTAAGCTGCTAATCTTTTGTGGTTCTTCCAGTGGGAGACCATCCCCATGACCTAAACGTCCACCTTCTCCGCTGCCCCAGGAATACGCATACCCATTTGCATCCAGCGCCAAATAATGCCGTCCTTCGCAGTGTGCCGAAATGCTGCGCACACTTGCTTCGGACAATTCGTTTACTAGCACCGGATCAACCTCCGGTTTTGCAATTTTCCAAGTATAAACCTTCCCACATTGAGTCAGAAAAAGGACAATTTCCTCCGAAAAAGCCACTTGCTTAACTTGAAAACTGAAGTTAACGACAGGCGCCGAATATAGTGGATAATTGCTCTGCACACCGGGCATTGGTATACCCACCGCGGGTTCAGCTGTAAATCCGTAATGGTCATTACAGAGCGTAAGCCAGCCCAGAGCGAATACTTGTTGTTGATCATGAGATGACTGTGCTGTTGCCTGCTGTGGTGACTGGCTTTCCACCATCGTTGGCTTAGTCTTCGCTGCCGCTGGCATCGCCGAACCAGTTGGCATATGGGGCTTTGCCAAACGATCTAAATGAGAGACTATTACGACGGCTGATTGCTTTAGATCTACGTTGGACGTTTCCTGATCGGGCAGTGTTAGAAATCGTAAAAATGACTCTGTAGCACTAGCTGGCAAAATATCTGTAGATGTCGATGGTATACCATAGTTACCAATGGTTTCGTATCGTCTGAGAATTGGCACAAGTGGTGCGCCAGTGTTTTGTGGTGTGTCACGGTTATCATCGGTCTCTTTTTCTTTTTCCCATAGCATTAGCAGCAGGACTATTGCTTCAAGTGATGCACTTAACGTGCCTTTTTGTGCACCCAATTCTAGTAGTAAGCACAACGCTGTGTGTCGATCTTCACGGGGTGCAATACATCGTCCACCCATTATATCACCCAAGGCTACTTGGCGCAGGAATTTTATGGAACGTTCAAGAACTTCAATCCACAGAGGAGAGACCTATAAAGAAAAGAAAACCAAAATAGTTCTTATTAACAAGTGAAAATTACAGAAAGGAAAAGGTGTGAGAGTGGTGTTACCCAAAAGCAGAATTTGAAGATTTGAACTCCCATCACACTGTGTCCTCCTCTCAGTGCATTCATCTCTGAGTACTGTCCGATGTACATACATATGTAGTATATTCCGACAAATTATGGCATTTGGTAGTACGAATTAACCCTAAATCCACAATATCAATTTAAAAACACAACGCATCCTCAGCGGTTTTCTCACGAGGCATTATAAACTCAAGGAATATCTGAGGAAACGAGATATGTACAATGAAGTCTTTTCATTGGTAAGCAACCGTGCAAAAGGCTTTACCATGATTTGTGGAGAGTTATAGGACATCAGGGACTCAGATGAGGAAATGGACCACGCTAGTCGACACCTATAACTTTGAGGTATTAAGGACTTATTCTACCTTTGCCCTGCTCTTCAATTTATTTAAAAATCCTCAACCATAACTATTTTGTAAATCAAATGGCAAATGCAAAACAAGAAGCGTATTGCAAAACATTTGAATTACATTCATATATGTATCTAGAACGAAACGTATGTTAAATTGAAATAAATAAATGATGCATTACAAGACATTATTATTGCTGAACGGAAATAGAATAAATTGATATTCAAATCACGTTGTTGCGGTCTCAGTGTTGGGAATTAGCACGTGGATAGGTGAAACAATGAAGAGCATTGTTCTGCTTTGTTACATCAAATAAGTACATGAGTGCATAGTACATGTGTATATTTGAATGCTTTCGCTTTCATTAAGATAATTAAGATGAAAACAATTCTGTTGAATTTTTATTTGAGATTGTCAGTTCAAAACTAACATACGTGACTCAAAAATCTCATCGAGAAAATGGAAATTGTAATCGATAATGAATGATTCCAGTTACGGGTAAGTAGTAGCTGTAATAGACACGGTTTCTATAAACCTGTCCATTTACTCTCAATTTCAAAGAACATGTACGTGTGTCAGATGTAGACATGTAATGGAATATTCCTGTAACAGATATCAATATTGTATAACGATTTGTGACAAGAAAATGTCAAGCTGTCAAGAATGCCAGCTCTTCAATGGCAGGTTGAACATTGGGAATACAAATGATCCCAGCAGAGTCACGAAGATTCTAAGATCTAAGACGTCTACTCTACATGATACATTAAAAAAATCCAATGGAACAGCGACTGCATACCAAAAATGGTCTTTATATTGAAGACTAGGAAATCTCTGCATAGCTCACCAAAAGATTTCAGATTCAGATTAATTCAGACTTCTCGCAAGGCTGATGGATATTTACACCTGCACTAATATCAACTAAGTGCAAGATCGCAACGTGTTTATAATAAAGGTAAACCAGGCTTTACATTCTTTCGTTGGAGCAACTGAAAAATTACTGGTCAATCAAAAATTTACGCTTCACCACATAAAACCAGAGACCATAGCAATGCACTCAGAAAGTTGAGGATTAGTCCTAGGATAAGTTAAGAGATCAACCAAATTTTAGAGTGATCAGCACAGGACTTGGCGAATGCAAATCAGAAGCTCAGAAATCGGGTCTACGTGCCGTACCACAGGCAGGGTACTATCACCACAACTACGGCTTCTTACCGTAAACGAATTACTCTTCACCTTATACTCATGTATGGAATCCTAGTCTAATGGACAGAACAGAGCCTTTCGCTGGAAGCAATGTTGCGCATCCTTCCGTTGGACATCTAGCAAGAAAGCATCAAAAGGAAGCAAATTCTGGATAAATACTTTAGGATATCTGGAAGATTAGGGTAATTGTAGCAAGCGGAAGTGACTTGTATCGTAACACAATGAATCCCTCCTGGTCCAAGTGTATTTCAGGATAGCCACTTAACCTGAATCTGTGACAACCATCGATCCCAATTTGCTCATAGTTCCGTAAAGAGATCATTACAAGATCAACAAAATATTTTTATATGAGAACGAGTAACAAATGAAGATACACAAAATCTCAACCAGAAAGTGGCAAAGAATAGTATTCCCTTCCAAGTAACATCCATCGAGAAACAGACCATCGTCGTATCGTAAACTTTACAAGCTATATACGGCTAGAAAATTGTTGGAGCATGCGAGTATTATCTCTACAAGACTTGAAGTGGGAAAATTCTGTCAAAATTTGCACGATTTAAGGAAGATACATACAATAGATGTGGTAAATGCAAACAAACAAGTGGAGAAGAGCTGCAGAAAAGTATTGATCGTTCAACAGTTCCAACTAAACAATGAATTTGCACAGCTATTGATCCCTTAGCAAAAGAGGTAAAAGTAAAGCAAACTTGGGTCAGCCAAACTTCATCCATTGTCGTTTATCCGGACTCGCTTAGGTCGCAGTTTATTTTATCGACGTGGTACCAATCGATTTGAAATTCTCGTTTAGAGGACAGTGACTAGTGATTCTAGTTCTCAGGGCAAGTTTATTCAGTTCAAGCATTTATTTAGTCCCTCGCCTGGTCTCTCCTTCGGTCTATTTAGTAGATTCTCTGAATGTCGACATATGACTAGGTGCATGGGTGTCTTGAGACGATAGTCACAACTCAGTTAAGCCAATCTTTGGGCCAATTGCCTCCATTCCGATTACTCTCGGTATCCTTTAAGATTTTTAGGCCGCCTTTGTCAATATCGGGTAAAATCTTGGCCTTAACTTGTTAGCTGGTCTCAAGCCCTGACGCTTGGCCTAATAGTCTGCGTGTCTGTTGATCTCTCATTGTGTGATCTTGGGCACTGTTAGGTGGCACCTCAAAACAGGGTCTAGGACTTTGAAATCTTCATATCCTGGGATCTATGCTATGGTAACTTTGTCCCGGATCAACTTAGACCCTACCGTATAGGATGGGCCAATAGTGCCACAACCACCTAGATGCTGAAATCATAAAAATACTGCTTAAGATATTGTTCGTCTTTCTAAATCCACTTGGGCGTGCGGCGTGCGGCGTGAGTCGATGTAGTTTAGTTTAATTATATACTTCGAGGCGATAAGTGAGTGCAAAATACATCATACTTTGGTAGTAGATAGCCTATAGCCCCTAGATATTCCACTGTGAGACACCTCCTGATATTGTTACAATAAAGCTGGAACTACTAACATGAGATAAACTAATAATCCCACTGAAAATGCGTTAAGCCACAACGACGCTGAAAAGTAGAGTAAATAGGTACGATCCGATACATAACATGGCTATTATTTTTGTTTTCCTTTTTTTTTAACTCCGTTATTATTAATACATAATGAACATTTACACGCAATCAATTTCCGGCTAAGACGAGTACATATTGTTTCCAAAGGTTTATTATTTCCTCATTTCCTGAGAAGAACCAACGCACACGAAAAGGAAGCAAGAACACAATGTATTATACAAAATAGCGCCAATTAAGATTTATTACATTTTTTCTATTTTTTTATGATTTCCCGTCTCAATAATTTGAATACGGATGTAGTATGTTTATTGTTATCAATATGTGGATATATTTCTAAAACAATATGTACACAAAAAGAACCTCCCAAACGAACAACACCAGTATCGTGTAACGAAACGATTAATTCATAATAAATCAATAAGGGTGTGAGTAAGGAAGGGCTGACGGGTTAGGAACATAAATACATAGTCCTTTGCCTATACATTAATTAGAATGCCTTTGGTGACGAAGAAGAGTCGAATAGATCATTCAATGCGTACATGTTTAGAAACCGTATTAAGAACAAAAATAATTGTTTATGTTTACAAATGATTCAATTTTTAACGCTCGTTATTGCAAGTGGTTAAATTTAGTACAATAGCTGAGTCCAAGTTAGGAAACTTCGTGTCGAATTAAAGTGAACAACCATGATCTTGACATTAAAAAACTCGAATGTGACGAAAACTAGAAAATACAAGTCGAATAGATGTCCTTAGGACGAAAACCTTTTAGACCGTCACGCCTGTCATCCTTGTTCTGTTAACACATAGGGATCTTCCACACAAGAGTTATTAATAACTAATGGTCAAAATCCCATACAATTAACTTATACTTAACCAATCAGATCAGGACGCAGGGACATAAGTCTACAAATTCTCTAATTTAGTGCCCATACGTCCAGAATCTTTATAGACTTATATCTCACCTGATCGGACCATCGAATTATGGATTTGAATTTGTGTTCCACTCGTGTTTCACCTAACCTGCCTCAAATGGTTAGTGCGTTGGACTACGGACCAAGGGCCTCCAGGTTCAATTCCTAGACAACATCTAAAATTTCTTCCACAGTCTGAAGGGAGTACAACTCCTCCTCAAATAACAAATTGCCCATCCATTCGTGTAAACAATAAGACACACGCAATACGAATGATTGTGAGAAGTTAGCCTCTGGGTCCCATGGGCCTGTTGGGCCAAAAATATTGGTGAAATATTTTGCTTGACTCAATGGTGTGAGACAAAAATTCGTAACTCAATTCTGGACATTATGCTATCGTTAAGAACGGTTAGTCCACGTAAAACAAACGAACATCAAATCACCGGCCTGTGATGTCGTCCGATTGTTCAACTGAGAGCGGCATCAAGTTAGAGGAAGACGATTTTCGATGTCGGGCCCATTCGAAAGTTGACCATGCAAGACGTCTCGATTGTGTACGATTGTGTTCAACTTTGCTCGGAAAACAGAATTCAGATGACACCGGCAAATGTCTGCAGACATCTAGTCTACGTGTCTTCAGGAAGGACTAATTGCAAAATGAATCAATCAGAACGCCTACATTTCGGTGATATGGGTTTCGGGAGACACGCTCCACGATCGAAGTTATGGATGAAGTTATCTGTAAGCCCGAGAAGAGACAATTAAGACATTAAAGTTCTGTGCTGTGCCATCATCACACTGGACGTTTAAAATACATTGAACAAAGCGAACTGGCTGCACAAACTGAAGCTCAGACTCGAGATGAAATAGTAGGTGCCAGTCATTAGAAATGTGACGACTGACGGATATTCACAGAGAACATATTCGGAGGTTTTAAATTGCTTGTTTGTCCTGTTTAAACAGTCCAATATCTCCATATCTTTCTAAATTAATTCTCTTTTGGTATAATGTCGTAGAAAGAACAAAACATGAACTGAGTCAAGTATTTTCATGTGTCCCACGGCGTCTGAAACAGTATTTCTCAACATAAGCCTTGTACTCACCTGTGACGCATCGAACAGCGATGCCTCCGGCAAGTCCTGCAATGATTCCAACGCCTCACTCAACAGCTCGCTGCACATCTCGGTATCCTCTCCAGACCGCCAGGCCCGGCGTAGAAATGCAAATGAGAAATTCAGAGCTGCCCGAGTGCCGACGCGAGCCAAGCCCAGTGTGGCACGTTCGTTATCCTTTGACGAAGAAGTGCCCATTGTAAGGTCCACCGACTTGAACTTGCCAATAAATGATTTATCCATCGAAGGGTTAACTGGCGCGACCGCTGTTGTTATAGTCACTGTCGTGGCGACACTTGCATCTTGACTCAAACGCTTGCACGGCACAATCGTCGTCTGTTGCTTACAACGTGCCAAAGCCACATAATACCGCTCGTAAATGTACAACTGCTGTCGCAGGTGAACCGACGACAAACAATTACCGGCTGCCTGCAAGGATATCTCGTGCAACTCCCCGAGCAGGGTCTTCAGACAATTCGCCTTTTGTTCCTCGTTGGGCGTCTGTCCCCAGAGCCATGACTCAAATAGAGAATCCGAAGAAATCGGGTTCGATGCACTCACATTTGTAGTTATCTTCTTGATGGCCAAATCCGAATCAAGAATCCGGCAAGACCCGCAATTGCACCCAGACAATGGGCCACAATAACACGAGCAACACAGGCACATTAGTTTCTCAACGCCGCAATAGTGTTTGCCATCGTCGCCCAAGTACGAAAAATTTCCGGCTGCATTCAATACGGGCGCGGCCTGCGATGACACCAACTCACAATCTTGTATCAAGTTATTCCACAGCACCGCTGTGTCCTCCACATTTCGCAGATTCGATATTAGATCAGCACGAAGCCATTTGGAGTCTAAAAATGGCAGCGGCCGCAAATAGAGCTCTGTTCTGCTGTTTGTTGCCATTGTTGTCTGCCTTGGATGGACGATAGAAATATGTTCTCCCTCCGTTCCCCTGCTTCTCCAACACTTCTGGTATCCGAATATTTTTTATTTATTTTATTCGTTTAGACTTGTGTTTTCTTTACTGATGTCCACCCAAGTGCCGCATTTTCCAAATTTTTTTTATGTTTCAATTGATCTCGTTAATTGAAATAAAATGTATTTTCCCACCTCACCACCCCCCTAGCACACGCACAGAATCCTAACACACAGAAAAAAAAAACTAAATGAATATGGAAAAGAAAAAAAAAACGAAAAACTCCAATTCACTTGAACGTTCTTTCAATGGCAGGCGACGACACGGGAGGAGTTAGTAGTTTTGTGAGAAAATTCAATTTTTTCTTCTTCTGCAGCAGCACTTTTCAATGGCGATTTTCCATAGAATTTTCACACGTTTGGATCGAAATTTTAGTTGCAAATGATTTGGCGAATCGTTAACTTTATTTTTTATATATTTAAATTACAAAATGTACGCAATTACAAGCGAGCAATAAAAATTTCACGGATAAGACAGAAAAAATGAAATCCGATAAAATAACAAATATAGAACTGTCAAAATGGGATTCCACTAAAATTGTAGTAGAGTTTTTGACAGAAATTCAATTTACGAATTTTATATAAGTTTTGGGGAATACATGGAATACGGGCATTGAAAAGTTCCATTGCAATTGATTTCTGATTAGTAAATGTATAATTTTCAACACGAAATGCTGGTAATTTGCAAAAACATTGGCGAGAACTCTATGTTACTACATTTCTGTTGGAAAGGGTGGTAATGACAGTTAATGGGAATGCTTTTCCAACAGATCTAATACAATGGGGAAGTGCAGATTTAGTCCAATTGCCAGTCAGCTGTTTTTTGTTTATAAACACAAGAATGCGTGCTTATTGGAAATGTTGTCAACTAAGATTTTAGGTTATGGTTCGGCGATGCCGGTGTTCGGTTTGTTGTGGTTGTGGCAACTTTACCGATGTTACCGATGCGCAGCGAAAGGAGTCAAATGGATTTTTTTTTAAAAAACGTACGAAACTTGTTTTCTTTTTTTCCCTGTATACTGGTTGATTAATAACACTGCATGACATTTTTGACAGTGAATTATCTCTATAATATTCCGAAATTATAGCAATTTGGGCTTTTGTAGGAGGAAACATTTTGGAACTGCGTGCACTTTTCCTTTTACCTGAGATCCGAAAGATTTATAGAACCGGAGTTAACTTTATCTTCACTACAAAGAGTCCAGCCAGATTGTTGCTTCTCTGTAATGATGGAGATCTTTGAATTCCAGAAGGTTATGGAAAAATCGGAAGAACCCGGAGCAAAACGAAAAAGGACGGCCAAGTTTCAAATCCTCCTTACTTACTTACTTACTTAGGTGACGCTACAGTTCGGGGTGAACCTGGGCCAGTTAGCTCGGTCCTTAGCTAACTGCCTCCAGCTGCGCACTCCAAGTCGGTTGAGGCCCCCTTCTACTTGTGCGCGCCACCTATACCCGTCAACGCAAACGGGACCGAAAATTAGACGAAGAATCTTTCTCTCTTTTCTCTCATGCTTCAGCGCCATAAAGTAGGACTGGAATGATCAGGGTCTTATAAAGAGTCTCCTTGCTTCTTCGGAATAGGGCTTCTTGCTTCTTCGGAATAGGACTACTCAATTGCCTTCATAGCCCAAGGAAACAGCGATGGTGTGAGAGGTGTTATTTTCAGAGGTTATAGCAGAGCTGAGGTAGACAAAGTCTCTTACTAACTCAAAGTTTAAGCTGACGATTGTGACGGTTTCTCCAATTCGTCGATGTTGTGTGTCCCTTCTCGTTGACAGCATATACGTTGTTTTGCCCTCGTTTACCGCCGGGTTTAGCGGTAAACGAGGGCAGAAATTGATGAAGGTTAGGTCCCTAAAATTAGAAGGAAATGATTTTTTGACGAAGAATGGCCCTATTTCACAGATTTGATGAAATCAGAGCAAGTCGTTCCTGTCATGGATGCAATTTCAATTCATGGCGCTATAGATCTGGTCGGCGGAACTCAGCAGACCTCAGCGGATTACATCTAGTTTCATGAAATGCAGAAAAGAAGAAAGGCCAACGATAAAGGATAGCAAGGATGTTTTAAATTGGCCTCCCGATCTGTATCTGCTCGAAAATGTTAGAACATCTTGAAATTAATTAAAAAATTGCCTCGTTTCTTGTGACTTGCGAAGTTCATACAGAAAAAGCCGCTACAAAATATTTCCAATGGTACCTAGTCCCTGTGAAATTTCAAAACCCTCGTCGCTATCTAGAGCACTAGTGCGTTGTCGACTTGACTGTGTTTTTCTTTAAAGCATCAGAGGGAATAAGTTGATCACAGTCTTTAAAATATGAGTGTTTCGGATAGGACTGAAGATCACTCTGATTTTATTATGCCGATCTTATTTAATTCCATCAAAAAAGATAGATTCTTGAGCCTTAAGACACATATTTATGTCTGTTATCATCGAAGGAATTCGGGATCCGTGGCTTAGTGGTTAGTGCGTTGGACTATTGAGGTTCGAGGTTCGAATCTCAGTCAGAAATACCTAAAATTTTTCATCCGAGAGTACAAATGCCCTGAGAAAGCTTCTCAAATATCAAACTGCCCTTCGGACACGGCATTAACCAGTAGGCCCCTTCCATTCGTGTAAATAGTATAACAAGCACAACGCAAATGGTTGTGAGAAGCTAGGCCCTGCGTCCCATCGACCTGTTGCGCCAAGTAGAAAAAAAAAAATCTTCGAAGGGTTGAACTAAAACCAAGAGTGGGTTAAAAAAATGAAACCTTGAAGGCATTAAGTGCGTCTTAAGTCAAACAACAGGGCAGGGAGAAATATTTCACCTACTTACGAAGCTTTCTTGTTGTCTGCTTATTAGACTCTGGATTTTTGGGTTTCAACGCGCAAAAGGCGGCTACAAATGTAACATTTTCCAGAATCTCTGGTTGCATCTAGCATCCTCATGATTAGATACTCTTGAATAGATCCACTTTACCCCTGGCTGTCAAATGTGCCTCCATTTTTGATAGGCTATCCTCATTAATTAGAACTCGTCAAGATTTCGAGCATATATAGGTAGTATTTATTGTATGTATATGTATATAATGAATAAATATAATTTGAATTGTGATTAGATTTGCTTTATATCGATTCCTTGATCGGCCAGCTTGGGAATCATACACATTGCCATATCATGAGCCTTTTCGCACCTAAAACAGACACGATTGACTATTTGATTGCACAGTTAATATATTTTTTACCTATCTTCCGTAGTGACTTCTGTTGTACATTCCTCACTAGAATCTGCAACGGCTTTCAATTTCTCATCATCCATGATGTCCGGATGAACTTGTTTGAAAAGCTCTTGCATTTGGGTAATGTTAAGTGTTCCGTCATCATTGTACTGCGAGTTAAAGTTATAAATACATCGTCATATACTTTAAATGGGTCTTTACCAGATTGTGAGCCTTCATAACACAATAGCGCATGCATTTGGTGCTACGAGGTGGACTGGGATCGCTGGTGATTAACGACTCGAAAGCGGCTACAGTTTAAAAAATAATTACGCTTTTGCATTTGTTATATCAATTTTTAATTACCATCAGTCACTTCGACTTTGATTGTACTCTCATCATCTTCATAGCAGTCATCTACTGCTGCGTGAATAAATTTCAAAAGATCATCTCGATCAGGTACATCGGCCTGCAATTAATGAAAATTCTGATAACTAAGCATAAAGTAGCTGAAATGTTTTTCTAAATAAAGTCAGAATGACGTCAGTTGTCTGATTCACAGCACAACTCTGTGGACGCTATAGACACCAGACACGATCAATGGTAACAAATTTTTAAAGAATGAAAGGGGCAGATGGAGGTGCTTTTTTAAAACTCTTACTGGGTGTGGCTGTTTTAAAGGACATGTCCACATATTTGAGTTCAACGACGACTCCTATTGCCTCTGATATATGCAGGTAGTGGAGCCTGTGAACATCGTCAATCTCGATTTTCCGCGACATAATGAAGACGCTGACGCTGGAGGAGGTATGTAAGGACTTAGCCTCAGAGAGCGTTCGAAGCAGATGTCGGCTGGGACTCACCAAAAAACTACACTGCCAAGCGTAACAACGAGATCCAACAAGCAACAAGCGGCTGCAAATACGAGCAAGACGACCAACTGGAGCCCAACTCGTAATGAGCCAGATCTGAAACATCTCCCAACCATTATCACACTTGTTAAGCCGTGTTCGAAGAGATATTCTTGTTCAGAGAGAATTTTACTCTCGGATGTTTGTCAGACGTTCGCGAGAGATGGGGCCGTGGACAAAAATCTTGGTTATGTGTAGGATTACTGATTGTTAGGCTGCTATAAGAATCTGGAATCGATCTGTTTCAAATCGGATGATGGTTCAGATTCTTGGATTTCTTTTGACGAGGTGGCCAAACCATTTAGAATTCATCTGCACTTAGTGCCATTTGGTGATGTTTACAGAGCTCGTTGTCAGTTCACGTATTTCCTGTAGAAAGTCTTAATCTCCTTTGCGATTAAAACTTTACTTAGGGCTCAAGACACTTAAAATACGTGTTGAAAATTAACAAAACTACCTTAGCAAAGGCGAGTAGAACAAAACTAAAGACAACTGTCCACTTCATCATATTCACTCTCAAATACACTTTATTCCAACTTCAAACAACACTAAACGCCTGCAGTCGTATTCAGTTTGTTTTATACCCGAACATGCATGCAGACGAATTAATTACTATTTCACAGATATTTATCGAGATGCAAAATGTTATAATTGATGGGAAATTCACATTACAATTAATTGCAAAATCGTAGCAGTCGTTTCAAAAAAATATAATTAAAAATCGTTAAACTATAAAGTTAGCTTTCCATGGGAAAGGTATTTAAACAAAATTTGTCACTATTGGCATTTTGTAAACAAGAGAATGATGCTGATTTCATGCGAACGGGTAATTAAATTAATTTATATTTAGGAATAACAACAATCAGTGTCGTAGTGTCAGAGTATCTCACCTGGGAATATTTGATTTGATACTGCATTCAAACATTGACGTGTGAATTTGGTAATCTTAATTGTTGTCACTGTTGTCATCCGGTTGGTGGCATGCAATTGAACTTCATTGTAAATCGAAATTGGCCTGGGAGTACATTGAACCTTTCTTACAGCCTGGGTCGGGGGAGTACTTGTTGGCTTAGGTGAATCGATGGCGAACTTTCCATGTGACGTCCAACGTAGCTGGTTTTCACCTAGGCCCTCCTCTGTTGCCCTTTTTTCTAGGTTAAGTAGGTAGCTTCCTCCCTAACATCAAATAAGTTGGTTGCCACCTACGGCAAGGTCTTCCTCTCAGGGCCGATGGATACTCTTTTTAATTGACAGCATATTCCTGAAGTTGTGACATGACAGCGAGTTGCTTTTTTTTACATGAAAGGCCTCGAATGCTATCCAGCACAGGGATTCTGAAGTAGACTCGGTTGATACTATAGGCGAGACTAGTATTCCCAGCTACGACCATTAACCTCCTGTTTTTGGTGATGTGATTTTCACTTTCTCTAAATTTTCATTTTAAAGCAACATGAGCTCAAAAAGATTTGATTGTTCTTCGATAGGACATGGGATCAATCCAGACACCCTGGTCAGTTTTGACAGACAAGATTGCTAGACAATTTCCTTCCAATCTGTTCCAAACCCTTCCACGGATATACTGCATGTGTGAAGCTGTAAGCAGCTCATACCGCTGGTAAGATTCTATTGTAATGTCATCATCCCTTGAGTCGATGCGGTTTATGTATCCGTTGCCTATATTGTCCTTAGTTTAAGCCCAAGGCTTAGAGGCTAGCTATTTCGATATTAAAAACTGAGTTCGGGGTTATGAAAACTACAACAGACTACAAACATGAACCTGTTGAAAATACTTGTCAGGTTTTGAAAGACATCACAAAAATTATCCAAGATTGGTCACTCAGTTCGGAAAAGGTCTCAGTCTTTCATAGAGTACCGTGACACGCGGAGTATCTCCATATTAGATGTGATTTTCGAACGCATTAGAATTGTTAACAAAAGACTCGCCAAAAGAGTGCACGGGTCCATCAAGTGCTTATTTAATTTGAACTGATGAACGAGAAGGTAGCGTTAAGTTCCAGATGTACCTTGATTGAAGTATCTTCTACGGACCCGATAGTTTTTCCCAAAGAGTTTGACAAAAGAGTGCTGATGTCACCGTCTTATTTTATTCTCTGTTTTGTTGGCATTTTCATGACAATTGAGGGAAAGCTGCAAACAGTGGGGGACAGTTTTATTTTTGAATGAGGTATATCTCCTAACTGCAATAAGAGAAGTGAATCAAGTTCTGAAAACTACTTAAGACATTTTTGTTAGAATAACTTTAGTGAATGACTAACAACAACGCGATCATCATCTAATTTATGTAGAAAGTCAAACTGTCTCACCGTGCGCCTAGGGTGCGAACTGCGACATTGTGCAGTGAGGCAGTATAAGACTCTAAAGTCCACCTCAAGCAAAAAGGAAACTTTTAGAAATACTTTCCTCACTTTTATCCTCTGATGACTCGTAGAAAACCAATCCGCACTTGGTTCTTAAGTAAAGCAAGAATATAAGGAAAAAAAACATTTTTTCAGGCATCGAGATGTCTGAGGAAGTTCTTGGGGAAAAATAAACTGCACTGTCCCACTGTTCGCACCTTTCCCCTATGCACTTGGATGTTTGTCGCGGTTGCTCGTGGGAGGCGGGAATCAAACCGTACTCTCAGTAGTTCCACGTTTAACTTTTTCGCAATACCTTCTTTTGTGTAGGAGACATTTAGTCTTGACCATTAGTTTTTGATAATTTTATCTCCATCGGTGGCGTATGTGTAACCTTTTTTTCATATATTTTTCGGCTCAAGAATTTCCATTTCGAGCCATTAGTCAAGCCCGTGTGTACCTAGGATACACAGAAACAGAATATCTAGCTCGAACTGCGCCACGAGAAGGTAGACTCAGGATAGCAGTATCTCGTTCGGTGGCGTATTGCACGTTTCTGTAAGAACGGAGGTGTATTGACCTTCGAAAAATTGATTATCATTCTCCGACTAAATTTGTATTATTGAACCTTGAAGGTTCCTTTTCAATACTCTTTAATTCCATTAGCAAGTAATCGAGTAATTAGTCTTACCGAGCGGCTACTAATCAAAACAAATGTCACTACGACGCGTCGCGACTTATGGTCAGAAGAGCCACAGTGTCTCAGCAGGTTAGATTGAAAAACATATCTCGAGTGTTTTGTTTGTAAGCTGCAAAATGTTTCGAAGAAATCGTTTCATTCTTGGAATATTGAAAATTTTTTACTTCATTGCGAACATACTCGGATTGATGCCGCTGCGTTTCAATAAACGCTCGCAGACGTTTAAATACTCGAGATGTTCACTTTTTATTGCAATTCTGTTTCCGGTGTTAAGTGTCGGTTTCCCGCTTATGTCGGTATTCTGGTTCGTTGCGCTCCGACAGTACGTCGGTGAAGATTATTTGGCACAGAACGCGGTGTACACCGTGCACATCACAGGCTCAACAACGGTGCTGTTTTTCGTTCATTGGAAAAACCACAAGAAGATCTGCGAATGTGCGGCCTCACTTTTGCACTCATTCCAAAGCATCAACAAGAAATACAGACGCAACCAGTTTGCATTCGATGAGTTGTTTTTGATAACTACTATTGCGAAGATAGTTATTGTTGTAAAACAAATTACTCTATTCAATTTGGATCCCTTTGGGATGAAAGGAGGTCCAATTAGACTCTTCACATTGTCATTGATAGTGTCGTCTTTAGTTCATATTTACGTGACAATTGCTTACCTCATGATCGGAGCAATGTTCGATAACATCCTGACATCCTTGGAGAAGAATTACGACAGAATCTGTATTGACAAGCAAATCGAAGGAAGGGAGATCTATTTCGATGAGACCTTTCTTCTGTATTTGGATATTCGAAAGTGTTTCGAGCAGTTACTGATGTTTTTGAATCCCATTTGGATACTGTCAGGCACCTACTTAGTGGCGACTATTTCCTATAATTATTGGCAACTTTACTTCAGCATTTCAATGGATAATGAAATGAAGATAATTCAAATTGAGTTAATTAATTTTTTGATTACGCTCTTTGCGGCGTCTATTGTTCCCTTCAAAGGAAAGCGCGTTGAGAGGTTTCTGGGCGTTTTCTGTCTCGAAGGAATTAACTCACAGAGGGAGGACGTAAGTCAAAACAAAATCTGTGTCATTCTATTTTAAATATATTGTTTTCCCACAGCTGGAATGGATTGATTTCACTAGACACCTGCATGCTGAGTTCAATGCCACAGTATTACATTGCATAAGGTTGAGGCCCTTCTATTCGATTGTAGGGTGCATACTTTTGTTACAAACAGTGGATTTGTTTCTCGAGGGCAGTGATTTATTTGAACAGACGTGATGAAATAAAGCGAACGAAAGAGTAAAGGCAAGGATCAAGAAGGAATGACCCAACTGGCTAGTCCAAACTGGAATCACTCAATTTCTAAGTAAATAAGTAGATATCGATGTACATGCATATGTTTGTATAATATTATAATAAAACTCATGCCGTTGAACAGACTAAACAGATCAGATTCTGTCCAAATAGCTAATTTCTGGTTCAACTAAAGACCTTGTGCAGAGCCCAAGAAGGACCACGATGAGAGAATACAATGGAACAGTAGGAAAGTACTAGTACTTATTATTTTTAAGCTTTTTGTTCAATTTCGTCCATTCGACCCAAAACGCTGAGGGAGAGGAGATATGAGACGATATTGCATTTGAAGTGCACCAAGAGGATTTTTTCACTCCTGACCCTGTTTACCCAACTTATTCGAAAATGCGACATAGCGACCAACCGCGTGCACAAACGTCTAAGTCATACGCTAAACGTTTTCGGGTTCAATGGACGAAATTGAACAAAAACCTTAACCAAAAAACGTTTAAGGTATGATTTAGACTTTGGCGTCCTCAGTTTGGCGCTATCTGGCATTCGAAAGTCAATGCAGAGTACCACGGTGAAAGATGGAAATAGGCCCTCGATCCAACCCATAAGCAATGTGGGGGACCACAGTGATAGATGGCCAAAATTTCTCGATCCAATTCATAAGCAATGTGGGGGACCACAGTGAAAGATGGTCAAAGTCGATTGGTCCACTTCAAATACAATATCTTCTCATATATCCTCTCAATTAGTGTTTTGGATTAAATGGACGAAATTGAACAAAAAACTTAACCAAAAAACGTTTAAGGTATGATTTAGACTTTGGCGTCCTCAGTTTGGCGCTATCTGGCATTCGAAAGTCAATGCAGAGTCCACGGTCAAAGATGGAAATAGGCCTTCGATCCAACCCATAAGCAATGTGGGGGACCTCATTGAAAAATGGCCAAATTCTCTCGATCCAAGTCATAAGCAATGTGGGGGACCACACTGATAGATGGCCAAAGTTTCTCGATCCAATTCATAAGCAATGTGGGGGACCACAGTGAAAGATGGTCAAAGTCGATTGGTCCACTTCAAATGCAATATCTTCTCATATCTCCTCTCCCTTAGCGTTTTATATTAAATGGACGAAATTGAACAAAAAACTTAACCAAAAAACGTTTAAGGTATGATTTAGACTTTGGCGTCCTCAGTTTGGCGGTATCTGGCATTCGAAAGTCAATGGAGAGTGCGACGGTCAAAGATGGAAATAGGCCTTCGATCCAACCCATAAGCAATGTGGGTGACCTCATTGAAAAATGGCCAAATTCTCTCGATCCAAGTCATAAGCAATGTGGGGGACCACAGTGATAGATGGCCAAAGTTTCTCGATCCAATTCATAAGCAATGTGGGGGACCACAGTCAAAGATGGTCAAAGTCGATTGGTCCACTTCAAATGCAATATCTTCTCATATCTCCTCTCCCTTAGTGTTTTGGATTAAATGGACGAAATTGAACAAAAAACTTAACCAAAAAGCGGTTAAGGTATGATTTAGACTTTGGCGTCCTCAGTTTGGCACTATCTGACATTCGAAAGTCAATGCAGAGTACCACGGTCAAAGATGGAAATGGGCCCTCGATCCAACCCATAAGCAATGTGGGGGACCTCATTGAAAAATGGCCAAATTCTCTCGATCCAAGTCATAAGCAATGTGGGGGACCACAGTGATAGATGGCCAAAGTTTCTCGATCCAATTCATAAGCAATGTGGGGGACCACAGTGAAAGATGGTCCAAGTCGATTGGTCGACTTCAAATGCAATATCTTCTCATATCTCCTCTCCCTTAGCGTTTTGGATTAAATGGACGAAATTGAACAAAAAACTTAGCGTTTTCTCTCTCGATCCAACTCATAAGCAATATGGGGGACCACAGTGATAGATGGCCAAAGTTTCTCGATCCAATTCATAAGCAATGTGGGGGACCACAGTGAAAGATGGTCAAAGTCGATTGGTCGACTTCAAATGCAATATCTTCTCATATATCCTCTCCCTTAGTGTTTTGGATTAAATGGACGAAATTGAACAAAAAACTTAACCAAAAAACGTTTAAGGTATGATTTAGACTTTGGCGTCCTCAGTTTGGCGGTATCTGGCATTCGAAAGTCAATGGAGAGTGCGACGGTCAAAGATGGAAATAGGCCTTCGATCCAACCCATAAGCAATGTGGGTGACCTCATTGAAAAATTGCCAAATTCTTTCGATCCAAGTCATAAGCAATGTGGGGGACCACAGTGATAGATGGCCAAAGTTTCTCGATCCAATTCATAAGCAATGTGGGGGACCACAGTGAAAGATGGTCCAAGTCGATTGGTCGACTTCAAATGCAATATCTTCTCATATCTCCTCTCCCTTAGCGTTTTGGATTAAATGGACGAAATTGAACAAAAAACTTAACCAAAAAACGTATAAGGTATGATTTAGTTTGGCGTCCTCAGTTTGGCGCTATCTGGCATTCGAAAGTCAATGCAGAATCCACGGTCAAAGATGGAAATAGGCCCTCGATCCAACCCATAAGCAATGTGGGGGACCACAGTGATAGATGGCCAAGTTCTCTCGATCCAACTCATAAGCAATATGGGGGACCACAGTGATAGATGGCCAAAGTTTCTCGATCCAATTCATAAGCAATGTGGGGGACCACAGTGAAAGATGGTCAAAGTCGATTGGTCCACTTCAAATGCAATATCTTCTCATATCTCCTCTCCCTTAGCGTTTTGGATTAAATGGACGAAATTGAACAAAAAACTTAACCAAAAAACGTTTAAGGTATGATTTAGACTTTGGCGTCCTCAGTTTGGCGCTATCTGGCATTCGAAAGTCAATGCAGAGTCCACGGTCAAAGATGGAAATAGGCCTTCGATCCAACCCATAAGCAATGTGGGGGACCACATTGAAAAATGGCCAAATTCTCTCGATCCAACCCATAAGCAATGTGGGGGACCACAGTGATAGATGGCCAAAATATCTCGATCCAATTCATAAGCAATGTGGGGGACCACAGTGATGGATGGCCAAAGTTTCTCGATCCAATTCATAAGCAATGTGGGGGACCACAGTCATAAGCAAATTGGGGGACCAGAATGAAAGATGGTCAAAGTCGATTGGTCCACTTCAAATGCAATATCTTCTCATATCTCCTCTCCCTTAGCGTTTTGGATTAAATGGACGAAATTGAACAAAAAACTTAACCGAAAAACGTTTAAGGTATGATTTAGACTTTGGCGTCCTCAGTTTGGCGCTATCTGGCATTCGAAAGTCAATGCAGAGTACCACGTTCAAAGATGGAAATAGGCCCTCGATCCAACCCATAAGCAATGTGGGGGACCTCATTGAAAAATGGCCAAATTCTCTCGATCCAAGTCATAAGCAATATGGGGGACCACAGTGATAGATGGCCAAATTCTCTCGATCCAACTCATAAGCAATATGGGGGACCACAGTGATAGATGGCCAAAGTTTCTCGATCCAATTCATAAGCAATGTGGGGGACCACAGTGAAAGATGGTCAAAGTCGATTGGTCCACTTCAAATGCAATATCTTCTCATATCTCCTCTCCCTTAGCGTTTTGGATTAAATGGACGAAATTGAACAAAAAACTTAACCAAGAAACGTTTAAGGTATGATATAGACTTTGGCGTCCTCAGTTTGGCGCTATCTGGCATTCGAAAGTCAATGCAGAGTCCACGGTCAAAGATGGAAATAGGCCTTCGATCCAACCCATAAGCAATGTGGGGGACCTCATTGAAAAATGGCCAAATTCTCTCGATCCAACTCATAAGCAATATGGGGGACCACAGTGATAGATGGCCAAAGTTTCTCGATCCAATTCATAAGCAATGTGGGGGACCACAGTGAAAGATGGTCAAAGTCGATTGGTCCACTTCAAATGCAATATCTTCTCATATCTCCTCTCCCTTAGCGTTTTGGATTAAATGGACGAAATTGAACAAAAAACTTAACCAAAAAACGTTTAAGGTACAATTTAGACTTTGGCGTCTTCAGTTTGGCGGTATCTGGCATTCGAAAGTCAATGCAGAGTACGACGGTCAAAGATGGAAATAGGCCTTCGATCCAACCCATAAGCAATGTGGGGGACCTCATTGAAAAATGGCCAAATTCTCTCGATCCAACTCATAAACAATGTGGGGGACCACAGTGATCTCTATCTCTTAAATGGACGAAATTGAACAAAAAACTTAACCAAAAAACGTTTAAGGTATGATTTAGACTTTGGCGTCTTCAGTTTGGCGGTATCTGGCATTCGAAAGTCAATGCAGAGTACGACGGTCAAAGATGGAAATAGGCCTTCGATCCAACCCATAAGCAATGTGGGGGACCTCATTGAAAAATGGCCAAATTCTCTCGATCCAACTCATAAGCAATGTGGGGGACCACAGTGATCTCTATCTCTTAAATGGACGAAATTGAACAAAAAACTTAACCAAAAAACGTTTAAGGTATGATTTAGACTTTGGCGTCCTCAGTTTGGCGCTATCTGGCATTCGCAAGTCAATGCAGAGTACCACGGTCAAAGATGGAAATAGGCCCTCGATCCAACCCATAAGCAATGTGGGGGACCACAGTGATAGATGGCCAAAGTTTCTCGATCCAATTCATAAGCAATGTGGGGGACCACAGTGAAAGATTGTCAAAGTCGATTGGTCCTCTTCAAATGCAATATCTTCTCATATCTCCTCTCCCTTAGCGTTTTGGATTAAATGGACGAAATTGAACAAAAAACTTAACTAAAAAACGTTTAAGGTATGATTTAGACTTTGGCGTCCTCAGTTTGGCGCTATCTGGCATTCGCAAGTCAATGCAGAGTACGACGGTCAAAGATGGAAATAGGCCTTCGATCCAACCCATAAGCAATGTGGGGGACCTCATTGAAAAATGGCCAAATTCTCTCGATCCAATTCATAAGCAATGTGGGGGACCACAGTGATAGATGGCCAAATTCTCTCGATCCAACTCATAAGCAATATGGGGGACCACAGTGATTAGATGGCCAAAGTTTCTCGATCCAATTCATAAGCAATGTGGGGGACCACAGTGAAAGATGGCCAAAGTCGATTGGTCCTCTTCAAATGCAATATCTTCTCATATCTCCTCTCCCTTAGCGTTTTGGATTAAATGGACGAAATTGAACAAAAAACTTAACCAAAAAACGTTTAAGGTATGATTTAGACTTTGGCGTCCACAGTTTGGCGGTATCTGGCATTCGAAAGTCAATGCAGAGTACCACGGTCAAAGATGGAAATGGGCCCTCGATCCAACCCATAAGCAATGTGGGGGACCTCATTGAAAAATGGCCAAATTCTCTCGATCCAACTCATAAGCAATATGGGGGACCACAGTGATAGATGGCCAAAGTTTCTCGATCCAATTCATAAGCAATGTGGGGGACCACAGTGAAAGATGGTCAAAGTCGATTGGTCCACTTCAAATGCAATATCTTCTCATATCTCCTCTCCCTTAGCGTTTTGGATTAAATGGACGAAATTGAACAAAAAACTTAACCAAAAAACGTTTAAGGTATGATTTAGACTTTGGCGTCCTCAGTTTGGCGCTATCTGGCATTCGCAAGTCAATGCAGAGTACCACGGTCAAAGATGGAAATAGGCCCTCGATCCAACCCATAAGCAATGTGGGGGACCTCATTGAAAAATGTCCAAATTCTCTCGATCCAACTCATAAGCAATGTGGGGGACCACAGTGATAGATGGCCAAATTCTCTCGATCCAACTCATAAGCAATATGGGGGACCACAGTGATTAGATGGCCAAAGTTTCTCGATCCAATTCATAAGCAATGTGGGGGACCACAGTGAAAGATGGCCAAAGTCGATTGGTCCTCTTCAAATGCAATATCTTCTCATATCTCCTCTCCCTTAGCGTTTTGGATTAAATGGACGAAATTGAACAAAAAACTTAACCAAAAAACGTTTAAGGTATGATTTAGACTTTGGCGTCCTCAGTTTGGCGCTATCTGGCATTCGAAAGTCAATGCAGAGTACGACGGTCAAAGATGGAAATAGGCCTTCGATCCAACCCATAAGCAATGTGGGGGACCTCATTGAAAAATGGCCAAATTCTCTCGATCCAACTCATAAGCAATGTGGGGGACCACAGTGATAGATGCCCAAAGTTTCTCTATCCAATTCATAGGCAATGTGGGGGACCACAGTGAAAGATGGTCAAAGTCGATTGGTCCACTTCAAATGCAATATCTTCTCATATCTCCTCTCCCTTAGCGTTTTGGATTAAATGGACGAAATTGAACAAAAAACTTAACCAAAGAACGTTTAAGGTATGATTTAGACTTTGGCGTCTTCAGTTTGGCGGTATCTGGCATTCGAAAGTCAATGCAGAGTACGACGGTCAAAGATGGAAATAGGCCTTCGATCCAACCCATAAGCAATGTGGGGGACCTCATTGAAAAATGGCCAAATTCTCTCGATCCAAGTCATAAGCAATGTGGGGGACCGCAGTGATAGATGGCCAAATTCTCTCGATCCAACTCATAAGCAATGTGGGGGACCGCAGTGATAGATGGCCAAATTCTCTCGATCCAACTCATAAGCAATATGGGGGACCACAGTGATAGATGCCCAAAGTTTCTCTATCCAATTCATAGGCAATGTGGGGGACCACAGTGAAAGATGGTCAAAGTCGATTGGTCCACTTCAAATGCAATATCTTCTCATATCTCCTCTCCCTTAGCGTTTTGGATTAAATGGACGAAATTGAACAAAAAACTTAACCAAAGAACGTTTAAGGTATGATTTAGACTTTGGCGTCTTCAGTTTGGCGGTATCTGGCATTCGAAAGTCAATGCAGAGTACGACGGTCAAAGATGGAAATAGGCCTTCGATCCAACCCATAAGCAATGTGGGGGACCTCATTGAAAAATGGCCAAATTCTCTCGATCCAACTCATAAGCAATGTGGGGGACCACAGTGATAGATGCCCAAAGTTTCTCTATCCAATTCATAGGCAATGTGGGGGACCACAGTGAAAGATGGTCAAAGTCGATTGGTCCACTTCAAATGCAATATCTTCTCATATCTCCTCTCCCTTAGCGTTTTGGATTAAATGGACGAAATTGAACAAAAAACTTAACCAAAAAACGTTTAAGGTATGATTTAGACTTTGGCGTCCTCAGTTTGGCGCTATCTGGCATTCGCAAGTCAATGCAGAGTACCACGGTCAAAGATGGAAATAGGCCCTCGATCCAACCCATAAGCAATGTGGGGGACCACAGTGATAGATGGCCAAAGTTTCTCGATCCAATTCATAAGCAATGTGGGGGACCACAGTGAAAGATGGTCAAAGTCGATTGGTCCACTTCAAATGCAATATCTTCTCATATCTCCTCTCCCTTAGCGTTTTGGAATAAATGGACGAAATTGAACAAAAAACTTAACCAAAAAACGTTTAAGGTATGATTTAGACTTTGGCGTCTTCAGTTTGGCGGTATGTGGCATTCGAAAGTCAATGCAGAGTACGACGGTCAAAGATGGAAATAGGCCTTCGATCCAACCCATAAGCAATGTGGGGGACCTCATTGAAAAATGGCCAAATTCTCTCGATCCAAGTCATAAGCAATGTGGGGGACCACAGTGATAGATGGCCAAATTCTCTCGATCCAACTCATAAGCAATATGGGGGACCACAGTGATAGATGGCCAAAGTTTCTCGATCCAATTCATAAGCAATGTGGGGGACCACAGTGAAAGATGGTCAAAGTCGATTGGTCGACTTCAAATGCAATATCTTCTCATATCTCCTCTCCCTTAGCGTTTTGGATTAAATGGACGAAATTGAACAAAAAACTTAACCAAAGAACGTTTAAGGTATGATTTAGACTTTGGCGTCTTCAGTTTGGCGGTATCTGGCATTCGAAAGTCAATGCAGAGTACGACGGTCAAAGATGGAAATAGGCCTTCGATCCAACCCATAAGCAATGTGGGGGACCTCATTGAAAAATGTCCAAATTCTCTCGATCCAACTCATAAGCAATGTGGGGGACCACAGTGATAGATGCCCAAAGTTTCTCTATCCAATTCATAGGCAATGTTTGGGACCACAGTGAAAGATGGTCAAAGTCGATTGGTCCACTTCAAATGCAATATCTTCTCATATCTCCTCTCCCTTAGCGTTTTGGATTAAATGGACGAAATTGAACAAAAAACTTAACCAAAAAACGTTTAAGGTATGATTTAGACTTTGGCGTCCTCAGTTTGGCGCTATCTGGCATTCGAAAGTCAATGCAGAGTACGACGGTCAAAGATGGAAATAGGCCCTCGATCCAACCCATAAGCATTGTGGGGGACCACAGTGATAGATGGCCAAATTCTCTCGATCCAACTCATAAGCAATGTGGGGGACCACAGTGATAGATGCCCAAAGTTTCTCTATCCAATTCATAGGCAATGTGGGGGACCACAGTGAAAGATGGTCAAAGTCGATTGGTCCACTTCAAATGCAATATCTTCTCATATCTCCTCTCCCTTAGCGTTTTGGATTAAATGGACGAAATTGAACAAAAAACTTAACCAAAGAACGTTTAAGGTATGATTTAGACTTTGGCGTCTTCAGTTTGGCGGTATCTGGCATTCGAAAGTCAATGCAGAGTACGACGGTCAAAGATGGAAATAGGCCCTCGATCCAACCCATAAGCATTGTGGGGGACCTCATTGAAAAATGGCCAAATTCTCTCGATCCAACTCATAAGCAATGTGGGGGACCACAGTGATAGATGCCCAAAGTTTCTCTATCCAATTCATAGGCAATGTGGGGGACCACAGTGAAAGATGGTCAAAGTCGATTGGTCCACTTCAAATGCAATATCTTCTCATATCTCCTCTCCCTTAGCGTTTTGGATTAAATGGACGAAATTGAACAAAAAACTTAACCAAAGAACGTTTAAGGTATGATTTAGACTTTGGCGTCTTCAGTTTGGCGGTATCTGGCATTCGAAAGTCAATGCAGAGTACGACGGTCAAAGATGGAAATAGGCCTTCGATCCAACCCATAAGCAATGTGGGGGACCTCATTGAAAAATGGCCAAATTCTCTCGATCCAAGTCATAAGCAATGTGGGGGACCGCAGTGATAGATGGCCAAATTCTCTCGATCCAACTCATAAGCAATATGGGGGACCACAGTGATTAGATGGCCAAAGTTTCTCGATCCAATTCATAAGCAATGTGGGGGACCACAGTGAAAGATGGCCAAAGTCGATTGGTCCTCTTCAAATGCAATATCTTCTCATATCTCCTCTCCCTTAGCGTTTTGGATTAAATGGACGAAATTGAACAAAAAACTTAACCAAAAAACGTTTAAGGTATGATTTAGACTTTGGCGTCCTCAGTTTGGCGCTATCTGGCATTCGCAAGTCAATGCAGAGTACCACGGTCAAAGATGGAAATAGGCCCTCGATCCAACCCATAAGCAATGTGGGGGACCACAGTGATAGATGGCCAAAGTTTCTCGATCCAATTCATAAGCAATGTGGGGGACCACAGTGAAAGATGGTCAAAGTCGATTGGTCCACTTCAAATGCAATATCTTCTCATATCTCCTCTCCCTTAGCGTTTTGGAATAAATGGACGAAATTGAACAAAAAACTTAACCAAAAAACGTTTAAGGTATGATTTAGACTTTGGCGTCTTCAGTTTGGCGGTATGTGGCATTCGAAAGTCAATGCAGAGTACGACGGTCAAAGATGGAAATAGGCCTTCGATCCAACCCATAAGCAATGTGGGGGACCTCATTGAAAAATGGCCAAATTCTCTCGATCCAAGTCATAAGCAATGTGGGGGACCACAGTGATAGATTACCAAATTCTCTCGATCCAACTCATAAGCAATATGGGGGACCACAGTGATAGATGGCCAAAGTTTCTCGATCCAATTCATAAGCAATGTGGGGGACCACAGTGAAAGATGGTCAAAGTCGATTGGTCGACTTCAAATGCAATATCTTCTCATATCTCCTCTCCCTTAGCGTTTTGGATTAAATGGACGAAATTGAACAAAAAACTTAACCAAAGAACGTTTAAGGTATGATTTAGACTTTGGCGTCTTCAGTTTGGCGGTATCTGGCATTCGAAAGTCAATGCAGAGTACGACGGTCAAAGATGGAAATAGGCCTTCGATCCAACCCATAAGCAATGTGGGGGACCTCATTGAAAAATGTCCAAATTCTCTCGATCCAACTCATAAGCAATGTGGGGGACCACAGTGATAGATGCCCAAAGTTTCTCTATCCAATTCATAGGCAATGTTTGGGACCACAGTGAAAGATGGTCAAAGTCGATTGGTCCACTTCAAATGCAATATCTTCTCATATCTCCTCTCCCTTAGCGTTTTGGATTAAATGGACGAAATTGAACAAAAAACTTAACCAAAAAACGTTTAAGGTATGATTTAGACTTTGGCGTCCTCAGTTTGGCGCTATCTGGCATTCGAAAGTCAATGCAGAGTACGACGGTCAAAGATGGAAATAGGCCCTCGATCCAACCCATAAGCATTGTGGGGGACCACAGTGATAGATGGCCAAATTCTCTCGATCCAACTCATAAGCAATATGGGGGACCACAGTGATAGATGGCCAAAGTTTCTCGATCCAATTCATAAGCAATGTGGGGGACCACAGTGAAAGATGGTCAAAGTCGATTGGTCGACTTCAAATGCAATATCTTCTCATATCTCCTCTCCCTTAGCGTTTTGGATTAAATGGACGAAATTGAACAAAAAACTTAACCAAAGAACGTTTAAGGTATGATTTAGACTTTGGCGTCTTCAGTTTGGCGGTATCTGGCATTCGAAAGTCAATGCAGAGTACGACGGTCAAAGATGGAAATAGGCCTTCGATCCAACCCATAAGCAATGTGGGGACCTCATTGAAAAATGGCCAAATTCTCTCGATCCAACTCATAAGCAATGTGGGGGACCACAGTGATAGATGCCCAAAGTTTCTCTATCCAATTCATAGGCAATGTTTGGGACCACAGTGAAAGATGGTCAAAGTCGATTGGTCCACTTCAAATGCAATATCTTCTCATATCTCCTCTCCCTTAGCGTTTTGGATTAAATGGACGAAATTGAACAAAAAACTTAACAATAAAACGTTTAAGGTATGATTTAGACTTTGGCGTCCTCAGTTTGGCGGTATCTGGCATTCGAAAGTCAATGCAGAGTACGATGGTCAAAGATGGAAATAGGCCTTCGATCCAACCCATAAGCAATGTGGGGGACCTCATTGAAAAATGTCCAAATTCTCTCGATCCAACTCATAAGCAATGTGGGGGACCACAGTGATAGATGCCCAAAGTTTCTCTATCCAATTCATAGGCAATGTTTGGGACCACAGTGAAAGATGGTCAAAGTCGATTGGTCCACTTCAAATGCAATATCTTCTCATATCTCCTCTCCCTTAGCGTTTTGGATTAAATGGACGAAATTGAACAAAAAACTTAACCAAAAAACGTTTAAGGTATGATTTAGACTTTGGCGTCTTCAGTTTGGCGGTATCTGGCATTCGAAAGTCAATGCAGAGTACGACGGTCAAAGATGGAAATAGGCCTTCGATCCAACCCATAAGCAATGTGGGGGACCTCATTGAAAAATGGCCAAATTCTCTCGATCCAAGTCATAAGCAATGTGGGGGACCACAGTGATAGATGGCCAAATTCTCTCGATCCAACTCATAAGCAATATGGGGGACCACAGTGATAGATGGCCAAAGTTTCTCTATCCAATTCATAGGCAATGTGGGGGACCACAGTGAAAGATGGTCAAAGTCGATTGGTCCACTTCAAATGCAATATCTTCTCATATCTCCTCTCCCTTAGCGTTTTGGATTAAATGGACGAAATTGAACAAAAAACTTAACCAAAAAACGTTTAAGGTATGATTTAGACTTTGGCGTCCTCAGTTTGGCGCTATCTGACATTCGAAAGTCAATGCAAAGAACCACGGTCAAAGATGGAAATAGGCCCTCGATCCAACCCATAAGCATTGTGGGGGACCACATTGAAAAATGGCCAAATTCTCTCGATCCAACTCATAAGCAATATGGGGGACCACAGTGATAGATGGCCAAAGTTTCTCTATCCAATTCATAGGCAATGTGGGGGACCACAGTGAAAGATGGTCAAGGTCGATTGGTCCACTTCAAATGCAATATCTTCTCATATCTCCTCTCCCTTAGCGTTTTGGATTAAATGGACGAAATTGAACAAAAAACTTAACTAAAAAACGTTTAAGGTATGATTTAGACTTTGGCGTCCTCAGTTTGGCGCTATCTGACATTCGAAAGTCAATGCAAAGAACCACGGTCAAAGATGGAAATAGGCCCTCGATCCAACCCATAAGCATTGTGGGGGACCACATTGAAAAATGGCCAAATTCTCTCGATCCAAGTCATAAGCAATGTGGGGGACCACAGTGATAGATGGCTAAAGTTTCTCGATCCAATTCATAAGCAATGTGGGGGACCACAGTGAAAGATAGTCAAAGTCGATTGGTCCACTTCAAATGCAATATCTTCTCATATCTCCTCTCCCTTAGCGTTTTGGAATAAATGGACGAAATTGAACAAAAAACTTAACCAAAAAACGTTTAAGGTATGATTTAGACTTTGGCGTCTTCAGTTTGGCGGTATCTGGCATTCGAAAGTCAATGCAGAGTACGACGGTCAAAGATGGAAATAGGCCTTCGATCCAACCCATAAGCAATGTGGGGGACCTCATTGAAAAATGGCCAAATTCTCTCGATCCAAGTCATAAGCAATGTGGGGGACCGCAGTGATAGATGGCCAAATTCTCTCGATCCAACTCATAAGCAATATGGGGGACCACAGTGATTAGATGGCCAAAGTTTCTCGATCCAATTCATAAGCAATGTGGGGGACCACAGTGAAAGATGGCCAAAGTCGATTGGTCCTCTTCAAATGCAATATCTTCTCATATCTCCTCTCCCTTAGCGTTTTGGATTAAATGGACGAAATTGAACAAAAAACTTAACCAAAAAACGTTTAAGGTATGATTTAGACTTTGGCGTCCTCAGTTTGGCGGTATCTGGCATTCGAAAGTCAATGCAGAGTACGACGGTCAAAGATGGAAATAGGCCTTCGATCCAACCCATAAGCAATGTGGGGGACCTCATTGAAAAATGGCCAAATTCTCTCGATCCAACTCATAAACAATGTGGGGGACCACAGTGATCTCTATCTCTTAAATGGACGAAATTGAACAAAAAACTTAACCAAAAAACGTTTAAGGTATGATTTAGACTTTGGCGTCTTCAGTTTGGCGGTATCTGGCATTCGAAAGTCAATGCAGAGTACGACGGTCAAAGATGGAAATAGGCCTTCGATCCAACCCATAAGCAATGTGGGGGACCTCATTGAAAAATGGCCAAATTCTCTCGATCCAACTCATAAGCAATGTGGGGGACCACAGTGATAGATGGCCAAATTCTCTCGATCCAATTCATAAGCAATGTGGGGGACCACAGTGATGGATGGCCAAAGTTTCTCGATCCAATTCATAAGCAATGTGGGGGACCACAGTCATAAGCAAATTGGGGGACCAGAATGAAAGATGGTCAAAGTCGATTGGTCCACTTCAAATGCAATATCTTCTCATATCTCCTCTCCCTTAGCGTTTTGGATTAAATGGACGAAATTGAACAAAAAACTTAACCAAAAAACGTTTAAGGTATGATTTAGACTTTGGCGTCCTCAGTTTGGCGCTATCCGGCATTCGAAAGTCAATGCAGAGTACCACGGTGAAAGATGGAAATAGGCCCTCGATCCAACCCATAAGCAATGTGGGGGACCACAGTGATAGATGGCCAAAGTTTCTCGATCCAATTCATAAGCAATGTGGGGGACCACAGTGAAAGATGGTCAAAGTCGATTGGTCCACTTCAAATGCAATATCTTCTCATATCTCCTCTCCCTTAGCGTTTTGGAATAAATGGACGAAATTGAACAAAAAACTTAACCAAAAAACGTTTAAGGTATGATTTAGACTTTGGCGTCTTCAGTTTGGCGGTATCTGGCATTCGAAAGTCAATGCAGAGTACGACGGTCAAAGATGGAAATAGGCCTTCGATCCAACCCATAAGCAATGTGGGGGACCTCATTGAAAAATGGCCAAATTCTCTCGATCCAAGTCATAAGCAATGTGGGGGACCACAGTGATAGATGGCCAAATTCTCTCGATCCAACTCATAAGCAATATGGGGGACCACAGTGATAGATGGCCAAAGTTTCTCGATCCAATTCATAAGCAATGTGGGGGACCACAGTGAAAGATGGTCAAAGTCGATTGGTCGACTTCAAATGCAATATCTTCTCATATCTCCTCTCCCTTAGCGTTTTGGATTAAATGGACGAAATTGAACAAAAAACTTAACCAAAAAACGTTTAAGGTATGATTTAGACTTTGGCGTCCTCAGTTTGGCGCTATCTGGCATTCGCAAGTCAATGCAGAGTACCACGGTCAAAGATGGAAATAGGCCCTCGATCCAACCCATAAGCAATGTGGGGGACCTCATTGAAAAATGGCCAAATTCTCTCGATCCAAGTCATAAGCAATATGGGGGACCACAGTGATAGATGGCCAAATTCTCTCGATCCAACTCATAAGCAATATGGGGGACCACAGTGATAGATGGCCAAAGTTTCTCGATCCAATTCATAAGCAATGTGGGGGACCACAGTGAAAGATGGTCAAAGTCGATTGGTCCACTTCAAATGCAATATCTTCTCATATCTCCTCTCCCTTAGCGTTTTGGATTAAATGGACGAAATTGAACAAAAAACTTAACCAAGAAACGTTTAAGGTATGATATAGACTTTGGCGTCCTCAGTTTGGCGCTATCTGGCATTCGAAAGTCAATGCAGAGTCCACGGTCAAAGATGGAAATAGGCCTTCGATCCAACCCATAAGCAATGTGGGGGACCTCATTGAAAAATGGCCAAATTCTCTCGATCCAACTCATAAGCAATATGGGGGACCACAGTGATAGATGGCCAAAGTTTCTCGATCCAATTCATAAGCAATGTGGGGGACCACAGTGAAAGATGGTCAAAGTCGATTGGTCCACTTCAAATGCAATATCTTCTCATATCTCCTCTCCCTTAGCGTTTTGGATTAAATGGACGAAATTGAACAAAAAACTTAACCAAAAAACGTTTAAGGTACAATTTAGACTTTGGCGTCTTCAGTTTGGCGGTATCTGGCATTCGAAAGTCAATGCAGAGTACGACGGTCAAAGATGGAAATAGGCCTTCGATCCAACCCATAAGCAATGTGGGGGACCTCATTGAAAAATGGCCAAATTCTCTCGATCCAACTCATAAACAATGTGGGGGACCACAGTGATCTCTATCTCTTAAATGGAAGAAATTGAACAAAAAACTTAACCAAAAAACGTTTAAGGTATGATTTAGACTTTGGCGTCTTCAGTTTGGCGGTATCTGGCATTCGAAAGTCAATGCAGAGTACGACGGTCAAAGATGGAAATAGGCCTTCGATCCAACCCATAAGCAATGTGGGGGACCTCATTGAAAAATGGCCAAATTCTCTCGATCCAAGTCATAAGCAATATGGGGGACCACAGTGATAGATGGCCAAATTCTCTCGATTCAACTCATAAGCAATATGGGGGCCACAGTGATAGATGGCCAAAGTTTCTCGATCCAATTCATAAGCAATGTGGGGGACCACAGTGAAAGATGGTCAAAGTCGATTGGTCCACTTCAAATGCAATATCTTCTCATATCTCCTCTCCCTTAGCGTTTTGGATTAAATGGACGAAATTGAACAAAAAACTTAACCAAGAAACGTTTAAGGTATGATATAGACTTTGGCGTCCTCAGTTTGGCGCTATCTGGCATTCGAAAGTCAATGCAGAGTCCACGGTCAAAGATGGAAATAGGCCTTCGATCCAACCCATAAGCAATGTGGGGGACCTCATTGAAAAATGGCCAAATTCTCTCGATCCAACTCATAAGCAATGTGGGGGACCACAGTGATAGATGGCCAAATTCTCTCGATCCAACTCATAAGCAATATGGGGGACCACAGTGATTAGATGGCCAAAGTTTCTCGATCCAATTCATAAGCAATGTGGGGGACCACAGTGAAAGATGGCCAAAGTCGATTGGTCCTCTTCAAATGCAATATCTTCTCATATCTCCTCTCCCTTAGCGTTTTGGATTAAATGGACGAAATTGAACAAAAACTTAACCAAAAAACGTTTAAGGTATGATTTAGACTTTGGCGTCCTCAGTCTGGCGCTATCTGGCATTCGAAAGTCAATGCAGAGTACCACGGTCAAAGATGGAAATAGGCCCTCGATCCAACCCATAAGCAATGTGGGGGACCACAGTGATAGATGGCCAAATTCTCTCGATCCAAGTCATAAGCAATGTGGGGGACCACAGTGATAGATGGCCAAAGTTTCTCGATCCAATTCATAAGCAATGTGGGGGACCACAGTGAAAGATGGTCCAAGTCGATTGGTCCACTGCAAATGCAATATCTTCTCATATCTCCTCTCCCTCAGCGTTTTGGGTCGAATGGACGAAATTGAAAAAAAACTTAACCAAAAAACGTTTAAGGAATGATTTAGACTTTGGCGTCCTCAGTTTGGCGGTATCTGGCATTCGAAAGTCAATGCAGAGTACGACGGTCAAAGATGGAAATAGGCCTTCGATCCAACCCATAAGCAATGTGGGGGACCACATTGAAAAATGGCCAAATTCTCTCGATCCAACTCATAAGCAATATGGGGGACCACAGTGATAGATGGCCAAAGTTTCTCGATCCAATTCATAAGCAATGTGGGGGACCACAGTGAAAGATGGTCAAAGTCGATTGGTCGACTTCAAATGCAATATCTTCTCATATCTCCTCTCCCTTAGCGTTTTGGATTAAATGGACGAAATTGAACAAAAAACTTAACCAAAAAACGTTTAAGGTATGATTTAGACTTTGGCGTCCTCAGTTTGGCGCTATCTGGCATTCGCAAGTCAGTGCAGAGTACCACGGTCAAAGATGGAAATAGGCCCTCGATCCAACCCATAAGCAATGTGGGGGACCTCATTGAAAAATGGCCAAATTCTCTCGATCCAAGTCATAAGCAATATGGGGGACCACAGTGATAGATGGCCAAATTCTCTCGATCCAACTCATAAGCAATATGGGGGACCACAGTGATAGATGGCCAAAGTTTCTCGATCCAATTCATAAGCAATGTGGGGGACCACAGTGAAAGATGGTCAAAGTCGATTGGTCCACTTCAAATGCAATATCTTCTCATATCTCCTCTCCCTTAGCGTTTTGGATTAAATGGACGAAATTGAACAAAAAACTTAACCAAGAAACGTTTAAGGTATGATATAGACTTTGGCGTCCTCAGTTTGGCGCTATCTGGCATTCGAAAGTCAATGCAGAGTCCACGGTCAAAGATGGAAATAGGCCTTCGATCCAACCCATAAGCAATGTGGGGGACCTCATTGAAAAATGGCCAAATTCTCTCGATTAAACTCATAAGCAATATGGGGGACCACAGTGATAGATGGCCAAAGTTTCTCGATCCAATTCATAAGCAATGTGGGGGACCACAGTGAAAGATGGTCAAAGTCGATTGGTCCACTTCAAATGCAATATCTTCTCATATCTCCTCTCCCTTAGCGTTTTGGATTAAATGGACGAAATTGAACAAAAAACTTAACCAAATAACGTTTAAGGTACAATTTAGACTTTGGCGTCTTCAGTTTGGCGGTATCTGGCATTCGAAAGTCAATGCAGAGTACGACGGTCAAAGATGGAAATAGGCCTTCGATCCAACCCATAAGCAATGTGGGGGACCTCATTGAAAAATGGCCAAATTCTCTCGATTAAACTCATAAGCAATATGGGGGACCACAGTGATAGATGGCCAAAGTTTCTCGATCCAATTCATAAGCAATGTGGGGGACCACAGTGAAAGATGGTCAAAGTCGATTGGTCCACTTCAAATGCAATATCTTCTCATATCTCCTCTCCCTTAGCGTTTTGGATTAAATGGACGAAATTGAACAAAAAACTTAACCAAATAACGTTTAAGGTACAATTTAGACTTTGGCGTCTTCAGTTTGGCGGTATCTGGCATTCGAAAGTCAATGCAGAGTACGACGGTCAAAGATGGAAATAGGCCTTCGATCCAACCCATAAGCAATGTGGGGGACCTCATTGAAAAATGGCCAAATTCTCTCGATCCAACCCATAAGCAATGTGGGGGACCACAGTGATAGATGGCCAAAGTTTCTCGATCCAATTCATAAGCAATGTGGGGAACCACAGTGAAAGATGGTCAAAGTCGATTGGTCCACTGCAAATGCAATATCTTCTCATATCTCCTCTCCCTCAGCGTTTTGGGTCGAATGGACGAAATTGAAAAAAAATTTAACCAAAAAACGTTTAAGGAATGATTTAGACTTTGGCGTCCTCAGTTTGGCGGTATCTGGCATTCGAAAGTCAATGCAGAGTACGACGGTCAAAGATGGAAATAGGCCTTCGATCCAACCCATAAGCAATGTGGGGGACCTCATTGAAAAATGGCCAAATTCTCTCGATCCAAGTCATAAGCAATGTAGGGGACCGCAGTGATAGATGGCCAAATTCTCTCGATCCAACTCATAAGCAATATGGGGGACCACAGTGATTAGATGGCCAAAGTTTCTCTATCCAATTCATAGGCAATGTGGGGGACCACAGTGAAAGATGGTCAAAGTCGATTGGTCCACTTCAAATGCAATATCTTCTCATATCTTCTCTCCCTTAGCGTTTTGGATTCAATGGACGAAATTGAACAAAAAACTTAACCAAAAAACGTTTAAGGTATGATTTAGACTTTGGCGTCCACAGTTTGGCGGTATCTGGCATTCGAAAGTCAATGCAGAGTACCACGGTCAAAGATGGAAATGGGCCCTCGATCCAACCCATAAGCAATGTGGGGGACCTCATTGAAAAATGGCCAAATTCTCTCGATCCAACTCATAAGCAATATGGGGGACCACAGTGATAGATGGCCAAAGTTTCTCGATCCAATTCATAAGCAATGTGGGGGACCACAGTGAAAGATGGTCCAAGTCGATTGGTCGACTTCAAATGCAATATCTTCTCATATCTCCTCTCCCTTAGCGTTTTGGATTAAATGGACGAAATTGAACAAAAAACTTAGCGTTTTCTCTCTCGATCCAACTCATAAGCAATATGGGGGACCACAGTGATAGATGGCCAAAGTTTCTCGATCCAATTCATAAGCAATGTGGGGGACCACAGTGAAAGATGGTCAAAGTCGATTGGTCGACTTCAAATGCAATATCTTCTCATATCTCCTCTCCCTTAGCGTTTTGGATTAAATGGACGAAATTGAACAAAAAACTTAACCAAAAAACGTTTAAGGTACAATTTAGACTTTGGCGTCTTCAGTTTGGCGGTATCTGGCATTCGAAAGTCAATGCAGAGTACGACGGTCAAAGATGGAAATAGGCCTTCGATCCAACCCATAAGCAATGTGGGGGACCTCATTGAAAAATGGCCAAATTCTCTCGATCCAACTCATAAACAATGTGGGGGACCACAGTGATCTCTATCTCTTAAATGGACGAAATTGAACAAAAAACTTAACCAAAAAACGTTTAAGGTATGATTTAGACTTTGGCGTCTTCAGTTTGGCGGTATCTGGCATTCGAAAGTCAATGCAGAGTACGACGGTCAAAGATGGAAATAGGCCTTCGATCCAACCCATAAGCAATGTGGGGGACCTCATTGAAAAATGGCCAAATTCTCTCGATCCAACTCATAAGCAATGTGGGGGACCACAGTGATAGATGGCCAAATTCTCTCGATCCAACTCATAAGCAATGTGGGGGACCACAGTGATTAGATGGCCAAAGTTTCTCGATCCAATTCATAAGCAATGTGGGGGACCACAGTGAAAGATGGCCAAAGTCGATTGGTCCTCTTCAAATGCAATATCTTCTCATATCTCCTCTCCCTTAGCGTTTTGGATTAAATGGACGAAATTGAACAAAAAACTTAACCAAAAAACGTTTAAGGTATGATTTAGACTTTGGCGTCCACAGTTTGGCGGTATCTGGCATTCGAAAGTCAATGCAGAGTACCACGGTCAAAGATGGAAATGGGCCCTCGATCCAACCCATAAGCAATGTGGGGGACCTCATTGAAAAATGGCCAAATTCTCTCGATCCAACTCATAAGCAATGTGGGGGACCACAGTGATAGATGGCCAAATTCTCTCGATCCAACTCATAAGCAATGTGGGGGACCACAGTGATTAGATGGCCAAAGTTTCTCGATCCAATTCATAAGCAATGTGGGGGACCACAGTGAAAGATGGCCAAAGTCGATTGGTCCTCTTCAAATGCAATATCTTCTCATATCTCCTCTCCCTTAGCGTTTTGGATTAAATGGACGAAATTGAACAAAAAACTTAACCAAAAAACGTTTAAGGTATGATTTAGACTTTGGCGTCTTCAGTTTGGCGGTATCTGGCATTCGAAAGTCAATGCAGAGTACGACGGTCAAAGATGGAAATAGGCCTTCGATCCAACCCATAAGCAATGTGGGGGACCTCATTGAAAAATGGCCAAATTCTCTCGATCCAACTCATAAGCAATGTGGGGGACCACAGTGATAGATGGCCAAATTCTCTCGATCCAACTCATAAGCAATGTGGGGGACCACAGTGATTAGATGGCCAAAGTTTCTCGATCCAATTCATAAGCAATGTGGGGGACCACAGTGAAAGATGGCCAAAGTCGATTGGTCCTCTTCAAATGCAATATCTTCTCATATCTCCTCTCCCTTAGCGTTTTGGATTAAATGGACGAAATTGAACAAAAAACTTAACCAAAAAACGTTTAAGGTATGATTTAGACTTTGGCGTCCTCAGTTTGGCGCTATCTGGCATTCGCAAGTCAATGCAGAGTACCACGGTCAAAGATGGAAATAGGCCCTCGATCCAACCCATAAGCAATGTGGGGGACCACAGTGATAGATGGCCAAAGTTTCTCGATCCAATTCATAAGCAATGTGGGGGACCACAGTGAAAGATGGCCAAAGTCGATTGGTCCTCTTCAAATGCAATATCTTCTCATATCTCCTCTCCCTTAGCGTTTTGGATTAAATGGACGAAATTGAACAAAAAACTTAACCAAAAAACGTTTAAGGTATGATTTAGACTTTGGCGTCCACAGTTTGGCGGTATCTGGCATTCGAAAGTCAATGCAGAGTACCACGGTCAAAGATGGAAATGGGCCCTCGATCCAACCCATAAGCAATGTGGGGGACCTCATTGAAAAATGGCCAAATTCTCTCGATCCAAGTCATAAGCAATGTGGGGGACCACAGTGATAGATGGCTAAAGTTTCTCGATCCAATTCATAAGCAATGTGGGGGACCACAGTGAAAGATGGTCAAAGTCGATTGGTCCACTTCAAATGCAATATCTTCTCATATCTCCTCTCCCTTAGCGTTTTGGATTAAATGGACGAAATTGAACAAAAAACTTAACCAAAAAACGTTTAAGGTATGATTTAGACTTTGGCGTCCTCAGTTTGGCGCTATCTGACATTCGAAAGTCAATGCAGAGTACCACGGTCAAAGATGGAAATAGGCCCTCGATCCAACCCATAAGCATTGTGGGGGACCACATTGAAAAATGGCCAAATTCATTCGATCCAACTCATAAGCAATGTGGGGGACCACAGCGATAGATGCCCAAAGTTTCTCTATCCAATTCATAGGCAATGTGGGGGACCACCGTGAAAGATGGTCAAAGTCGATTGGTCCACTTCAAATGCAATATCTTCTCATATCTCCTCTCCCTTAGCGTTTTGGATTAAATGGACGAAATTGAACAAAAAACTTAACCAAAAAACGTTTAAGGTATGATTTAGACTTTGTCGTCCTCAGTTTGGCGCTATCTGGCATTCGAAAGTCAATGCAGACTCCACGGTCAAAGATGGAAATAGGCCCTCGATCCAACCCACAAGCAATGTGGGGGACAACAGTGATAGATGGCCAAAGTTTCTCGATCCAATTCATAAGCAATGTGGGGGACCACAGTCAAAGATGGTCAAAGTCGATTGGTCAACTTCAAATGCAATATCTTCTCATATCTCCTCTCCGTTAGCGTTTTGGATTCAATGGACGAAATTGACAAAAAACTTAACCAAAAAAAGTTTAAGGTATGATTTAGACTTTGGCGTCCTCAGTTTGGCGCTATCTGACATTCGAAAGTCAATGCAGAGTACCGCCAAACTGAGGACGCCAAAGTCTAAATCATACCTTAAACGTTTTTTGGTTAAGTTTTTTGTTCAATTTCGTCCATTTAATCCAAAACGCTAAGGGAGAGGAGATATGAGAAGATATTGCATTTGAAGTGGACCAATCGACTTTGACCATCTTTCACTGTGGTCCCCCACATTGCCTATGAATCGGATCGAGAAACTTTGGGCATCTATCACTGTGGTCCCCCACATTGCTTATGAGTTGGATCGAATGAATTTGGCCATTTTTCAATGTGGTCCCCCACATTGCTTATGGGTTGGATCGAAGGCCTATTTCCATCTTTGACCGTAGTACTCTGCATTGACTTTCGAATGCCAGATAGCGCCAAACTGAGGACGCCAAAGTCTAAATCATACCTTAAACGTTTTTTCGTTAATTTTTTTGTTCAATTTCGTCCATTTAATCCAAAACGCTAAGGGAGAGGAGATATGAGAAGATATTGCATTTGAAGTGGACCAATCGACTTTGACCATCTTTCACAGTGGTCCCCTACATTGCTTATGAATTGGATCGAGAAACTTTGGCCATCTATCACTGTGGTCCCCCATATTGCTTATGAGTTGGATCGAGAGAATTTGGCCATTTTTCAATGTGGTCCCCCACATTGCTTATGGGTTGGATCGAAGGCCTATTTCCATCTTTGACCGTCGTACTCTGCATTGACTTTCGAATGCCAGATACCGCCAAACTGAGGACGCCAAAGTCTAAATCATTCCTTAAACGTTTTTTGGTTAAGTTTTTTTTCAATTTCGTCCATTCGACCCAAAACGCTGAGGGAGAGGAGATATGAGAAGATATTGCATTTGCAGTGGACCAATCGACTTTGACCATCTTTCACTGTGGTTCCCCACATTGCTTATGAATTGGATCGAGAAACTTTGGCCATCTATCACTGTGGTCCCCCACATTGCTTATGGGTTGGATCGAGGGCCTATTTCCATCTTTGACCGTGGTACTCTGCATTGACTTGCGAATGCCAGATAGCGCCAAACTGAGGACGCCAAAGTCTAAATCATACCTTAAACGTTTTTTGGTTAAGTTTTTTGTTCAATTTCGTCCATTTAATCCAAAACGCTAAGGGAGAGGAGATATGAGAAGATATTGCATTTGAAGAGGACCAATCGACTTTGGCCATCTTTCACTGTGGTCCCCCACATTGCTTATGAATTGGATCGAGAAACTTTGGCCATCTAATCACTGTGGTCCCCCATATTGCTCATGAGTTGGATCGAGAGAATTTGGCCATCTATCACTGCGGTCCCCCACATTGTTTATGACTTGGATCGAGAGAATTTGGCCATTTTTCAATGAGGTCCCCCACATTGCTTATGGGTTGGATCGAAGGCCTATTTCCATCTTTGACCGTCGTACTCTGCATTGACTTTCGAATGCCAGATACCGCCAAACTGAAGACGCCAAAGTCTAAATCATACCTTAAACGTTTTTTGGTTAAGTTTTTTGTTCAATTTCGTCCATTTATTCCAAAACGCTAAGGGAGAGGAGATATGAGAAGATATTGCATTTGAAGTGGACCAATCGACTTTGACCATCTTTCACTGTGGTCCCCCACATTGCTTATGAATTGGATCGAGAAACTTTGGCCATCTATCACTGTGGTCCCCCACATTGCTTATGACTTGGATCGAGAGAATTTGGCCATTTTTCAATGAGGTCACCCACATTGCTTATGGGTTGGATCGAAGGCCTATTTCCATCTTTGACCGTCGCACTCTCCATTGACTTTCGAATGCCAGATACCGCCAAACTGAGGACGCCAAAGTCTAAATCATACCTTAAACGTTTTTTGGTTAAGTTTTTTGTTCAATTTCGTCCATTTAATATAAAACGCTAAGGGAGAGGAGATATGAGAAGATATTGCATTTGAAGTGGACCAATCGACTTTGACCATCTTTCACTGTGGTCCCCCACATTGCCTATGAATTGGATAGAGAAACTTCGACTTTGACCATCTTTCACTGTGGTCCCCCACATTGCTTATGAATTGGATCGAGAAACTTTGGCCATCTATCACTGTGGTCCCCCACATTGCTTATGACTTGGATCGAGAGAATTTGGCCATTTTTCAATGAGGTCCCCCACATTGCTTATGGGTTGGATCGAAGGCCTATTTCCATCTTTGACCGTGGACTCTGCATTGACTTTCGAATGCCAGATAGCGCCAAACTGAGGACGCCAAAGTCTAAATCATACCTTAAACGTTTTTTGGTTAAGTTTTTTGTTCAATTTCGTCCATTTAATCCAAAACGCTAAGGGAGAGGAGATATGAGAAGATATTGCATTTGAAGTGGACCAATCGACTTTGACCATCTTTCACTGTGGTCCCCCACATTGCCTATGAATCGGATCGAGAAACTTTGGGCATCTATCACTGTGGTCCCCCACATTGCTTATGACTTGGATCGAATGAATTTGGCCATTTTTCAATGTGGTCCCCCACATTGCTTATGGGTTGGATCGAAGGCCTATTTCCATCTTTGACCGTCGTACTCTGCATTGACTTTCGAATGCCAGATACCGCCAAACTGAGGACGCCAAAGTCTAAATCATTCCTTAAACGTTTTTTGGTTAAATTTTTTTTCAATTTCGTCCATTCGACCCAAAACGCTGAGGGAGAGGAGATATGAGAAGATATTGCATTTGCAGTGGACCAATCGACTTTGACCATCTTTCACTGTGGTTCCCCACATTGCTTATGAATTGGATCGAGAAACTTTGGCCATCTATCACTGTGGTCCCCCACATTGCTTATGGGTTGGATCGAGGGCCTATTTCCATCTTTCACCGTGGTACTCTGCATTGACTTTCGAATGCCGGATAGCGCCAAACTGAGGACGCCAAAGTCTAAATCATACCTTAAACGTTTTTTGGTTAAGTTTTTTGTTCAATTTCGTCCATTTAATCCAAAACGCTAAGGGAGAGGAGATATGAGAAGATATTGCATTTGAAGTGGACCAATCGACTTTGACCATCTTTCACTGTGGTCCTCCACATTGCTTATGAATTGGATCAAGAAACTTTGGCCATCTATCACTGTGGTCCCCCATATTGCTTATGAGTTGGATCGAGAGAATTTGGCCATTTTTCAATATGGTCCCCCACATTGCTTATGGGTTGGATCGAGGGTCTATTTCCATCTTTGACCGTGGTACTCTGCATTGACTTTCGAATGCCAGATAGCACCAAACTGAGGACGCCAAAGTCTAAATCATTCCTTAAACGCTTTTTGGTTAAGTTTTTTGTTCAATTTCGTCCATTCGACCTAAAACGCTGAGGGAGAGGAGATATGAGACGAAATTGCATTTGAAGTGCATCATGAGATTTTTTACATTCTTGACCTCTGCATACCCAGATATCCAACTTCTTCCCAAATGGTGAATAGTTTTGATCTTGAAGGAATCATGGCACGAAGTGAGGGAAGCAATATTCAATTTTACCAGCCAAGCTATTGACGCAACTGAGAATGACAGATGATAAACGAGTACGTATGCTTTAGCTACCTATACATTTCTCGGATTTGGTTAGATCTTGACAAGATGACGGCCTGTGCGAGACTAAGAAGTCAATAACGGATGCATAGTTTTCCAAAATCCTGTGCAACTACCTGCGACGATATTTTCATCTATAATTGACAGAACTCAGCGGGCTGTCAGCAATCATTAAGCTCGAAGTCTAAGGAATCCATTATAGAGAATAATGGAGTTTTAATTACCACTTGATTTCTACTCCATAGGAGTAGTGTCAATAAGAGAGTAAGATCCAGCAATGGTTTTACATTTTTAACGATTCTATTCAACTAGATTCAAATTCCAATTGTGGTTTCCGTTGAAAACAGCTCCATCTCACGGGAATAGTCAAGCAGCTGCTCAGCTGCCTTTTGACATTTCTGCTCTATATTCGATTTTGGATTTCCACGGCAACTAACAAAACGTAAACAAATCTCTTCCTGAAAAAATATCGAGGATAAATTCACTGAAATGGAGGGCAAGGACAATAGATACAACTCGTAAGTCGGCCGAGATATCTATTAAGGACCAACTAACTAATTTATTATTCTTTCCCACAGGAAACGCTCGAATATGAAACAACACAAGAAATCACATCATCGTCATAAACAAAACGCACCTGGTAATGGATCTTCCAGCTCTCAAGTTGAGGTCCTACGTGGCGTTATCGATGTAGCAGACTCAAGCGATGATCGTTTTAGTGTCCGTTCAATCCCGTGGTCACCGAGAGCTATAGAAAGTGAATTAGAGATCGATATGGACAACGAACAAATGCGCGCGGGAGATTTCGGTATGCTATCCCAAATGCCTGCCTCAATTGGTGGACACTTTCAATTTAGTTCGGAGAAAAACTGGGACACTGAAGATACGCTGTTGGATAAAACGGAAGCAAGTGAATATTTTACACTGGATTTGAACCTTTTGAACGCTGGTCTGCAAACAATTCCATATTACAAGCGATTGGATTTTCCATCTTCGTGGTTCACGAAATCTCAGCTAAACGCCATGAATCAAGCTGCAGAAATAGCTGAAAAGAATTACCAAAGTGTTCTGAACGATCACGAAAGTAATCCGAAGGGCAAGGCGGCTACTCCGAGTAAAAAGGGGTCTGCTCGATCGGTACGCAGTTCTCTTGAGGTAAATCCTCCTGCAACTACTGCTAGTGCTGGCAACAATGACAAGGATCAAGAGTTAGATGAGCTGTTGAATCTTACCACAAATGAAGTAGCCAAGGTAACCATCGACACTCCTGTGAAGAGTGAGAGTAAAACTTCAAGACCACCGAGCGCAAAGAGTGATATAAAAACACCCGCGGGCGAAGAGAATCGGGAGGGAATTCAGCAGTGGCTTGATGATGTTCTTGAAGAGTGAAGCAAGTTTATTCCTATTTCGGAGACATTTTCGGAATTTCATGTTCAATTTAAAAAAAAAAAACACTTTGTTGAAGACTATTTTACTCAGAACACATTTCCCATTTTTCTTAGGATAAGATAAACCTTTTTAAACTTTTATTGTTGACATACTTTGAAATAAAACATGCTTCTCACTTAGCTGCAGTTTTGTTCATTTCTTGTTTTTTTTCTGTAGCTGGGAGAGAATCGCCTTGTTCCACTATTGTTGATTATTATTGTTTTTTTCTAACTTTAGGTGGATGAAGGCAAAGTCTCTAAGCCATAGCTGATTTCATCAGTTGTATTTTTGGAAGAGACTATTCGGTCAAGAGCTAGAATTTCTTTCACAGTGCGTTGGATTGGATTGTTGAACTCTTATGATAACTCTACATTCATCCACCCGTAGTCATGGCCACTACTGCAGTCAAGAACTCAATGAAGGTCTGTAGACGCGGAACTTTGTTCTCATTCTTAGTCTTCCACCGAACCCATTGCGAATTCGTTCAAACTGGTCTGTCGCGTGGATAGTGTACAGAAAGGCGCTAGGTATGATATCTATTTAAGAAACTCACTCGAAACTTGAATTAGTTGTTTTGCCATTCTGTCAAGGATGTTTCGCGGTGCCTCCCAATTCTGAGAGAAATAGAGTTAATTCCTGGGCATGTTTTTCAAGAAGTTCTTCGCGATTGGATTCAGATCCTTATATCTTAGTTCTGCCTCCATCAAGCCTTTTACGATCATAGTTCTGAGCTTCAAACCCTTCTTATATCACCCACGTCAGGTAAACATCCTCCTTATCAGTTGAGTCGATGATGGCCAAAGCCCCAATGTATTGATATAATGCAGTAAAATGGGTGTGGTGCATGGAGACTTTTTTTTGTATGATCCAATAGGTTTAAATGACAGGAAAAGAATGGTTAGCCGCAATAGACTAAAAATCACACTCTCATGGTCAAGGCACAGTGGTTTAATATTTTTCTTATATTTCAAGAATCCTAAATATGGCAAACGCAAAAGAGGCACTTCTGAATCAGGGTTCAAACCCCAGAGAAGATACTCTGTTTTTTGAAAAATTAAAATCTAGTCAGACACTTCGGTTCGCTCAAAATTTGTTTGTTTTTTTCGCACAGAATATGCCAATTTAATTTAGAATACTATATTAACTGGTTTTCAAAGTAGATTGTTGTGTATTCCAACTGGAAAATATACTTATATATGTATGTGCACATGAAATGGTTTTTGATTTCGTCTACTCTGAAATATTATTTCCGGAGTCCGAACCCTGCACTGATTTGTATAAGCAGATGAAATAATGTAGTGTGAGCACTCCCTCAGCAATTCTGGGCCAATGCCTGAACTGCGTTGTAGTATTAACTGTCAAATCGTATGTCTAATTCTGACAAGAGAGTTAGTAAGGAATTTCTGGTTACGTTATTTTTAATATTTCTTTTAAGCGGTCGTTTTGTTTTCCTAAAAAAAAGAAATGATGTCTTTAAATACCGCCTTTAGGGCGCCTAATATTTTTTCCCGAATAATTTCGAGCTCGCTCAGGTAATCTACCCCCGCTGACAAATTCCCAAAAATAAATCTATTTACTCAAATCTTCCAGGCCAGCACTTGTACAGTACCAACCCACAGCTGGGGTTAAGACCCTCGAGGAAAAAGTGGGTCTACCACCGAAGCCAAAAAAGCCGCTAACACCATTCTTTCGTTATATGAAACAAGTCCGACCAGTCGTTATGGCTGAGAATCCTACACTAAAAATTACAGACGCTGTTAAGTTAATTTCCCAGAAATGGGAAAAAGAAGAAATTTCGACTAAAGAAAAGCTTCAGGAACAATACAAAAAAGATAAGGTAGCTTATGTTGAGTCCCGTGCCAAGTACGACAGTACGATAACAGAGAAGCAACGCTCGGAGATAAAACAATTGAAACAAGATGCGATTGTATCTAAAGAACGACGCTTGACTAAGAAACGCATCGCCCAATTGGAACGTCCGAAGAAACCACCATCCGCCTTCTTGCTATTCATTGCCAAGGAACGAACATTAACACCACAGAGTCCTGGTCAGACATACCGCGAGTGGCATGCCAAAATGACGGAAAAATGGTCAAGACTTAGTGACGCCGAGAAGGAAGGATATCTTCAAACCTTCCGCGATAGACTGGTGAAGTACAAGTAAGCAGACTTTGTTTATGTAATGCTTTCGTTTAATTGACTTTATTTTCTTTACTGCAGAGCCGATATAGCAGTGTGGGAAGAGAAAATGGTTCGCATGGGCAACATTGATGTTGTCCGACCTGACATTCTCATTGATCCTCCCACGAAAAGTAAACCAAAATCTCAGAAATAGAAATGCCCTTTTGCGATAATATCATTCATGCGACACTTATCACTTATCACTTTTTGTGTTCCAAATCATCTTTCTATGTGGACAGTAAACATTTTTTTGATATTTTGTTCATTTTTTGCAAAGAACTCTAATAAAGAAGTTGACTGAAAATGCCTTTACATATTTTAGATGATTTTCAGACTTTCGCTCCAATGATTTGTTCGTAAATCAAGAAATGAGTTGTAATATCTTTTCTTACTTTCTTCCAACCATACTTTCAGCTTTCCTGCTTGTCTCAAACTTAGGAGATTTAAAGCTCAATCCAAGAAATTTTGTTTAAACTTCAGAGATGAGTAACAAGAGACTACATTAAGAAGGAACATGGATTGCCCCATGCAATACCCTGAACAACATGAATTGTGCCGAGGTTACCGCTTATTTAACAACTGATACTGTGAAGAATGTAACCATAAATTGAGCCGAATGTCCAATATTCGATGATATTCAATGGAACTGACCGGTTTTTTAATTTGTAGAGCATGCCCATTGCTGGCCGTCCACTAAGGCGGAGTTTGAATTGACACCAATCGGATATCTAACTGTGGATGCCAACATTTGTCAACTATTGTGTTACGATGTTGATATACCACCTGGAGAAAACTTACAACGTTTAATCCTTAAACGATGACGATGCTTAGAAATGGATTGTAATTGGATTCTAAGCATAGTCCTCGTATTAGTTAATTCCGATAAAATGTTTGGAATTTATGCGACAGATCGAGTATCCGAATTGGGCTCTAATTTTGTAAAGCTTCAAATAATGAACGATAAATCGTTGAAAAGACTTGGTTGGTGTCAACTTGAATGTCGTTGGATTTTTCTAGGATGTGTCTTAGGTCAAAGTTATGGTCGTCAATTTGTCGGGTCGAAAGCCACAGGACAGGATTTTTTTACTGAAATTCATCCCTTGTTAGAACTTACAAGATGTATGATCACTTTCTTGTAGGTTGCGCGTACGAGTACAGAACTGATACATGAGTCGGCAGGGTTTCATTCATGCGGTTGATATTATTCGTTAATGCATACTACTTATCATAATATCAACCTTCATCGGTTAGGTTTAGTATTTATTCTTGCCTCATCCTTCTCTCTATTGACTCCCTTTTGGGAACTGCTAAACAAATTTCTTTCAATTCACCTACCACTCTCTACAAACCAATAACTAGGTACCAGTTTCGCAACGCTTCGGCATAAAGCTGTTAGCCAGTTACGCCATTCTTGTCACAAGATTTTTGGGTATTCTTAGCGAGAATATGATGAGGTTTACAACCAAACAATACCTAGTCAATCTAAAAAAGTAAAACTACGGATTTGTCGTTAATATTAAGGTGATTGAGACATGTAGCGTAAATGAACATCAACAATCCTGTCCACAGAGAGCTATGTGGTCATTAAGGAACGGTTCAGTCAGACATATAAATACAGAACATGCAGCCGTGAAGTAAATTCAAAAAATGTGAAACTAGCTTTAACAATGAGATCATCCAGATTCCAACTCCTGCTTCAGAGGTAAAGGTGGCTTGGTGGGAACACTCTTGAAGTGTTGGATCGACTTCTTGGCGTGCACAGACTCTACATTGTTCCATTGAGACGATGACAAACCAAAAACAGCAGTGGACAACACGATATTCAGTCATATTTTGATTCTACATGCGGATAATCACCACTCTCAAACACAAAATAAAATATTCACGATAATTCGCATTCAGTTATGTTTATTTTTTTTACTAAAAAGCGAATATCAACGCTTTACATATATGAGGGCTAAGTTCAAACGTAAATTCCGATTTAGAACAAAACCTGTTCACGGTAATGGTGTTGCAACTTATTCGCCCTTACGCTCAACTTCATCTGCCATTTTGCCTGAACTCGCTTCATCAGGTGAATATCACGTGCCTTACGAGCAGCAGCTTCTTGTTGTGTGCTTGTCCATCCAAGCGAACGATATTCTGAGAGAACTTTGTGCAGTTTACGGTTGGATTTGTGGACAGTAACTGCACGATTTGGATTCAACCTTTGTTTGTAGTACCGTAGAAGGGATCGATGGCCAATTACAGCTCCGGACGGGAGCACCAATTGATATTCATCGCCATCGAGCAGTTCGGGCACAACTTCTTCGTCTATATCCATACCTTCCGCCTGAAGAAACCAACAGAATGAGTAAATCACGGTGTGAATGGTTTTTTTTGTCTACTTACATTGTCTGGGTAGCTGGAGCTGTAATCATAGAACTCTGTGTACTCAGCCAGTGCAATACCCTCGTGTACCATTTGGCAGTGACCTTTGTCAATCATATGCTTTCGCACAGCGTCCAGTGTGTAAAAGGTCTTACCACGATCATTACACCACAAGCAGATGAAATGATTGCAAACCTTGTCCCCCAAGTAGAACAGAAGCCCTTCAATGTCCGTGCAGAACTCAGCGTCAGGAATGAAGAAAGAATGAGCTACCGACATGTGCTTTAAATTAGCGACCAAATCTTCGCTATGTTCATTGCAGAAGATGCAATTATTGTCCGGAATGGGGTTCTCACCAACTTCTTCCCATTCATCCGAATCAACCTAAAAAATTAGAGGTTTCCTCAGATGAGTCATGGGAAAAATGCAAACAACTCACCTCCTCAATTTGCTCTTCTTCCTCTACCACCATTGCCTGTTGTTTTGGTTGTACCACGCTTTTTGTAAGCACTTCCTTGGACTCTCCATTCAGGTCATTGAATTTTGTTAGGTTGTCCTTGTGTTTCTTACTATTCAAGTGATTATCAAACGAACTCTGGCTGCTGAACTGCTTCCGACATGCATTGCAATACAAGCTTGTTTGTTTTTCTTCGATTGCGGCCGACTCAGCGCTACGTAACTGCAAAACTCGATTCTGGAATTCTTCTGCTGTTACGGGGGGCAGCTCGGCCACTCTGCGCTTTAGATTGTAGCGATGCCAATCAGTTTTGTAATGTTCTCGTTGATTGTCAGCATTTGCGAACTTAACGCTGCAATTAATGCAAGTGAAGCCGGTGGACATTTGGATTTCTTCTGTTGTATTAACAATAAATTCAACTAATTTCACCATCAAAAGAAATAAACGGAGAAAAATAACTTAGCACGTTCCCAGTGTTCCCAACGCGCAGAATATAGTTTGACGTGTGACGAAATAAACGAGACGGGAATGTGTTTTTAAAGACAGCTAGTCGACATATAACGAAAAGTCAACGAAAAAAGTTTCTATACAGCGGTTGTTGTTACACTGTGTTGTCCACGACGTTGCCTTATACAAATTGTTGATTCCTTTCATTGATTCGATACAAAATATGTACATAAATGATATGCTTACTGTAAAAATATATAAATAATTTCATATAAAACACAAGATAATTATTTTTTATTAATTTCTGAAATTTCTTGGCCGTACCTTTGGATACAGACCTACAAATCTACTCCCATAATTAACGGCTGTTCAGAAACAACCCATTTTACCTTTAGAGGGCAAATATAGCTGAAAGTTCGAAAATTAAAAATCATTTCACTTTATTGAACACTTACGCATAATGCAAAAAACACTAAAAAAATGTACATTTGCCGAAAAAGTAAGGGTGAATGGCTATGCCGAGGGTTTTGCCGAGGTTATGTGCTCTCATTAGCTTCTGGTGAAATCTTCTTTAGGCTTAGAGGTTCCGAAGTTTTTGAACTTGTGATTAACAACTTTAACTGCACTAAAACATTAGCCAAAAAGTGCATTGGTGTTACAATTATTTAGGTCCAGGTTCCAGAGATAGTCGTCTTTACCTCCGTGCTTACAGCAAAATTTTTGGGTAAAAAGTGGGGTCGTAAACCTGCCTCTATCCACTGGATAGTGGTACACTGCACTGGTACACAGGTGGAGTGTACCCTCCTCGTACTGTATTTCGCGGCTACTTAAGGCCCAATATAACAAAAACAAGACAAGAGAGCTCTTGTCACTCAATAGACCACTACAGCCCACCTCAGAAGAATGGGAATCGACAGCTCAGGCTCATACTGGAGGAAGACATTCCTATCTCTATGCAACGTCTCTAGGGTGTATCATTTTCATACATAATCTCTCTTTGCCCGCTCGATGTTTTGCTTATTTTGCTGATTCTATGTCCGAGAGAAAGATTCTTCGTCTAATTTTCGGTCCCGTTTGCGTTGACGGGCTTTGGAGGAGAACTATACGAGCTGTACAGCGACATCGCCTTGGTCAGAAAAATGCGCATCAGTCGTTTAAGATGGGTAGGACATGTAGAGCGAATGGACACCAATGATCCGGCCCGTAGAGTCACCGAATCAAACCCGGAGGGACAACGCAGTAGAGGAAGACCTTGCCTTAGGTGGCGCGCACAAGTAGTAGTGGAGGCAGTTAGCTAAGGACGGGGCTAATTGGAGAGGCTTGTTGGTTGAGGCCCAGGTTCACCCTGAACTGTAGCGCCACCTAAGTAAGTAAGTAAGTAAGTAAGTAAGTAAGTAAGTATGTCCGAATTTAGTGCCAATATCCTTTAGCTTAGTTTGGTTGTTTCAACAAAGCAGTGCATTGCATGTCTCATTACTGTTGCCTTGGCAGTTGATCTTATAGACCACATCAGTGCATTATTTCTTCTCCGTCTTTACTTTGAGTTTTACTAACAGTGATGCAAGCGTTTTGGTGGCTGTGTACGCTAGACTAGCCCTGATCGTGATGATATATTTTGGAAAATACATCATACTTCTGTAAACAAATTTCTTGTCGCTAGGAGTTTTATGTTTTTGGGGTATAATATGATTTCCACGACTTGACTATGAGGGTCTGAGTGACTTTTTTCTCATTAGAGGAGTGAAATTATTTATTTCCATAAAATGCCCTAAGTTGTAGGGCTAAGTTGTAGTTGACTTAACTTACGTTTTGTAAGAAAACACCACGAATTTCTCAAAATGATTTTTTTTTTGTATTTTATTTTTATCTAATCGAATTTCATAGAAGAAACCAAAATAGGTAAAATGGAACTTAATCGTACATTCACTTACGGCTAATAAATAAAACTTAACAATATGGTGTTGAAATTTTCTTTCGAAGCAAGACTGTTTCAATATTCATTTAAAAAAAAAAAAATTCTCTAACATGTTTCATAGCATGGGGACTAAAATGGGTAAAATCATAAAAACTACAATTTCCAATCCCCAAGCTTAAAAATAAAACACTACTATTAAGCTGCCTTATTTTGTGAAAAGTGATATTTTATAGATTGAATAGAGATACATAGGTATGTCCGTATTTCCTTCTTTGCTCTTAATACATGATTATCATAATAATTATTATTATTTTGTTTAATAAGACTATTTAATCTACTTTTCTGCTAAATATTACAAAAACAAAAATGTTCAAAAATCAAATTTGTATAGTTGTTTTAAATAATATATTTGTTTAATATAATTTACATGGTCAGATACAGATTTGAAGCCAATATTTTAAGACGCTTCAATTGAAATCAATATTTACTGTTAAATAAATACGCAAAAACAAGTTTTATTGTCTTCGTTTTTTTTTTTTGTTTATAAATCAAAAAAAAAAATTGTTATTTTGTTTTATGTAAATTAAACTAAATTCTTATATTGGAAGTGAATTCGCTGCACTCATGGTTTTGGTTGCATTTTGTTTTGTAGATTCAGCTTATTGTTAAATAAAATATGGTTAACATAAGAATTGTACTATTAGTTTATGGTTTTTAACGTAGCGAGTATGTAGTTTTGTTGTTTATTGTTACACTTTAAATTTATTCGATTATGGTTCGTAATGAAGGTGTGATTTGTTTGTATATTCTGCTGTGAGCGAACGAGCGTTGAATTTGCTATCGAACATAAAAAAGGTGCCAGGCTTGGTATATAATTGAACTGGAGTTTGTATAAAATTATGTGTAGCTACAGTCCACTCGGATTGCAATGAGGAAACAAGTTGTAGAGATGTAGAGAAATGGAAGCTCAATATGTAATATTTGAAGCTGTTTTGTAAAGGGCTTCTTCCTATTGATTGATAATTACTTCACTACTATCGATGTCTTTGCAGGCACAAGGACAGGTGTAGATAAATCATATCGTACAATCGTTGGTGATCACATCAGTTCTCTTCAAAAATTGCCATTTACCCACGCTACGGTATCGTGAATAAATTTTGCAAGTTGATGCATGCATTATTGAATTCTGGTTGCATTTATATTTTGAAGAATGCATCGTGAATAATGACGCAGAAAAGCGAAAAGAGAAATGATGGATACACAGCAAGGTCAAGGAAGCCACAACTTACTGCACCTAGGGTATCCATAACGCAGGGTTTAACTATAAACTGTAAAAGCGATATCAATGTAATTATCAATCAAGAAATTGTTCCTCCAGAAACCGCCAAAAAAAGCTAAGAATTCAAAATCTACAATCTTCATGATCACCAAACGTGGCCTAAACAGCTCCAGACAAAGATGTTCAACGAAAGGAATATGCCATGATATACCATGTACTTACTTGAGCAAAATTGTGTAGAAATATTTGCGAGCAGAACTCTTGACTGAATTCCTACTTCTAGTTGCAAAGAAATTGTTTCAACGTTAAGGTATTCTGGACAAACTTTAATATGCTCTGGCGTACGTATAGCAATACCACTTTTCCACAGACAAGAAAATACAAGCGCTAACATTCTTAGAAATCTGTGCTGAGAAGTGAAAACTGTTATGTTTCATATGGACGGATGGATTGAGTGCAGCTAACGAGTAATATGTTTTTTTTTTTTTTTTTTTTTTTTGTAGGGGAAAAATATAAATCAAACTAACATAACAATGCATTCAACTAAAACAAGGACACAGGTTAACTTCATGTGTGCACATACATAACAAGGATTCACAGGCATTTTGAGAATATGATAACTGTTTTGCTAGCGATGGTTAATGATATAATCTAAAACATTTAATAGATTTACAAATTTCTATAGACTTAGGAGTACTCCTCGTTCAATTGTCCTTATAAATATTGGCGCACACTTAATGTATAACTACCGGACTCTGTTGTACACAAACCCCGACCATCGGTGAGGATTCATCGCCACCGCCACCGCCACCAGAAGAACCGCCACTGCCTCCACCACCACCGCCGCTTATAATTGGATTTCCACTATTACGATCACCAATTATTGATGGTGCACCAGAACCAGCTGGTGGATTCATTCGAATCACCTTACCTTGATGATTGATTAAACTACTGGGCGGACTGGTGGTGTCGGTGAAACTAGTTCCCATGCCAAATAAATGATGACTACCATATAATGATGAAAAACTCGTTGGACCAGACGATGATGATGAGGATAAGTTACCAGCCGCTGAAGCGGAAATGACACTAGAATCGGTCATCATAAGATGGGATGCAGCCACCAAGGAATCGATGGGCAAAGATAACGGAGCATAGCTATGTATTGGCGGCGCAGGAGCTTTATTATGTCCAGACGATGCTGATGACGATGAGGATGATGAAGACGAGATTATGTTTGAGACTGGCATTGAACGATCACTAGCAAGATGATCACATATCCTTTGATATTTAGATCTATTGCTACCTCCTGAATTACTTCCAGCAATTGACGTACTATTAATATGGTGTAAATGTCCTTGATTTGAGGAACTATACCGTGATGGCGGCGGCAAAGATGCTGGTGGTGGATGTGGGGCGGGTGGATCGCAATCCATCGCGTGTGGATAGCTGGTGACAGATGACGTAATCGGTTGGCAGGATGTGCTATTTTGTGAGGCAGCTGAACCAGATGAACTTGAATTGCCTGATGATGGCGGCGACAACAACGATTGCAGACCTTGTTGAGCTGCAAGAAGTGCCGCCGCCTGCTGTTGCTGTGACTGTGAATCGTATAATTTCAACATTGGAAATTGTACCATCGAACGCGGTGGCAATGAACTTGAAGTTGTGTGTCCGGCATTGTTGGCTTGATGAATACCAGATGACGCTGACGATGAAGACGAGGAATGAGCACTGGGGTGTAGAAGAAGGCCTGTAATAATAATAAACAAAAAAAAAACAATTAATCAATTTTCAAAATTGAAAAACTTAAGATAAAATTAAAATTGTTAAGACTACAAAACGTAACTAACCTAATTGGTATCCACTTCCAAATTCATTATTGGTTGCGTTTAAGATATTAAAGAATATTTAATTTACAAAATACAAATCTTTGGCGCGACAGGACGATAAGGGGCTAACTTCTCACAACCATTCCGTGTTGTGCGTGTTATATTCTTTACACGAATGGAAGGCGCCTACTGTTTAATGCCGTGTCCGAAGGGCAATTTGTTATTGGAGAAGCTTTTTTAGGACAGTTGTACTCTCGGATGCTCGCGAGAGGTGGGGCCGTGGAAAAACTTTTAGGTGTTCCGACTGGGACTCGAACCTCGAATCCCTTGCTCCGCAGTCCAACACACTAACCACTGAGCCACGGCGCCCAATTATTATGTCCATCAGTTAAGACTTTAGTTTTAATCACAGACAGACAGACAGTACTGGCTGACCAACTTTTTTGGAACCTCCCCATCATAATAATGTCAAGTTTGATTAAAATCTCGAGCTCGAAACTTTTGACGATACCAAAGTGCAAGTAAAAAACCCTTTACATACAAGAACACTTCTAGCTTTTTCATGTTCATTTACATTATATTAAGCCGACCTGTTCCAAGTTGATTCATCAACATGTTTTAGTTGCCATAAACTATCCAATTACTTTGTAAAGAGATGAGATGAAATGAAACGAATGCAATCCTCGACTAACAATCCAATTTGACTATAGTACAAATAAAACTATGTGGTTTCATTATTGCAAATGATATTTCTATTACCACTTATTGGTTTATCTGAATTTTTTATTACTATATTTGTTTTTTCCATATTTTATTAAAAATCAAATATATTATCATACAGTCTTTACTTTTTATTCCAATAATCATATATGTTTGGTTTTTAATTTCCATTCCACATACCCAAATAGATAGTATATCCCAAAAATAACGTTCTACTGTATTGCAATTTATGCAAACTTTTACAACTTTGTTTGTAAACTCTTTTTCCCCACTAACCCATTCAGTCCAACCCGTTCGGATCAATTCTTTTTATTTTAACTTTATGTTATAAATTCTCAGCGAAATGATATTATGTATATGCTCGTATATAACTAACATATTTCCTTACATAGAAGTTATGGTATACTTAAGCTATAGAGTAGTTTACCACGTTGTCATTAAATGTTTCTAACTACAAATATATTGTTTTTTGTATATTGATTGTGTCTGTTTAGTTTGTATATGCATACAATGGATATATGGAATTTATTAACATAAAAAAAATGTGTTTTGTGTTTATTTGTTTACTTATTACACTTCTATGTATGTACATTCAGCTGTTATAGTGATTAAATAATATTTTTTTTTTTAGACAGATTTTTGTCATTTAAAGACCTGGAGGTGAATCCACTAATATTCAAGCTCGATTCATTCGATAAAACGGGTGGTTTAGTTTATTTGTTCCGTCTACTAATAATATTTTTTTAATTTATGATTTACGATGATATTAGTTTTTTTTTTTTTTTTTGGAAAACAAATGTTGATTGTAGAGAAGACAAATATTGATTGATGAAATGTTGAGAGTTGGTGATTATGTTAGTTCAAAATGTTGATTGAAGACCAAGGTTATGGTTAGATCGGCTGCAATTCTACTCATATATCATATTGGGTGTCTTTTTTGTATCGAAAAAATAAGTAAATTACTTGCAAGGGTAAAGGTAGGTTTCTGATTATTTTCTCTAGATATTCTACTTGCAAAAAAGAAACCATTTATTAAATTCAATCATTATCAGTTGTTCCGTGAGAAATTGTATACCGTTGATTATTTTATATTTACAAGCGCGGTGGAAGTCTAAAAAGTAGTTTTAGAAAAGTTTTGTAGAATTTTCACTTTAAATTAACCTTTTTGTTATTGGGTGTATCCCTTTTTTAATTCGAATCAGAAGGAAATGGATCTATCCAAAAAGAACTTGCGAAGAAGACAACATCAATTACGAAAAAGGTTTATTTTAAAGATAAAAAAATACTCATTTTAAAGTAAAAGGAAGGAAAAAAGACTATTACCATTTTTGGTTGATTATATCATAGTTTTATTTAGATTTTACTATTTTTTTTTTATACATTTTTTTCTTTCTTTCTTTTTGTTTGTTTAATTGTTATCGCTTTTTTCGCTAAATATTTCCTTTTGACTTAATTTTTAATACAAATTTAAGTTGTTCTTCTCTTTTTGTTCTAAGAATTATTTCTTTTTTTTTATTATAATATTTAGCTGTTTTGCTATTAGTACAAAAAAAAACTGTAAATATATTATTTTTGGTTGTATCATTTGTTAATAATTTTGTATTAGATTTGGATTTGTTTTTTTTTACTTTCTTTTTGCTCGTTTCTTAAACTTTTGTTCTGCTATTTTAACTGATCGAATCCGTAGTTGAGTGTCTGTTGTCTTAATTTTTTGTTTCGTTTGTAAATATATAAATATTTTGTTTTTGTTTTATATATTTTCTTTATTTTTGTGTTATATTTGAATGCAATATGATAATAATATGTAATCAAATTCTCCTACAGATTTTCTGTAATTATGTTTATATACATACATTTATAGAATGTATATATACGTATTATTTATAATTTTGGTTTATTTGTTTAGTTTTTGTTTAATTTTTTTTCTTGAGAAATATAGTATTTAAATATATTGTATAAATAATTTCGTATTTTGTTAATAAATTTAGTATGTTGAGTATAACACAAGAAAATGACGAAAAGTATTGCTTCTGTGTTTCTGTTTTTAGTGGTTTTCTAATTAAATTAAGATTTTTATATAATTCTATGAATGCACCTTTAGCATCGTATACATTTTTTTTAAATTCATTTTATATCCAGAATAGAACAAATTATAAGGAGTTACCTAAGTAAAATCAGGGCAGAAAACAAATACATTTTTAAGTTCCGATTCCAAAATTTACACATAGTACCCTTTAAACTTCAGATCTAAACACATAGCTAATGTAATTGTAAACAAATAGCAATATTGCATAAAAAATCGTATGATTTGGGTTAACAGACTAATATTCAAAAAAGCAAACACACTATAAGTACAATGCTCATTATATTTGCTTATTGACTTAACTTTGTTGAGAGTTAAGTCCTTTTATAATTCAATAATGTTGCAGATATACAGCGGAGGTCGTTTATAACGACTTTCGGATTGGTTGGTTTTCTAGAAATGGATTAATCCAAAAACGATGCCTTCTTTTTTGTTATGATTATTCAAGTTTTTGGACTTCATTTCATGCTGTTAAGGCAAGAATTAATCGTAGCTTACTTTTACGCAAAATGGTTGAAAATGAAGTGTCTTATGGAGGCTCGGTATTAGCAAAGGTAAACATGAAAGATTTTGCTGAACCATTCGCTCGATACGAGTCGCATTTGGATTGATATAAGGTTTTTCAAATTTACTTGAGAACATCAATTTATAAATCAATAAACATATTAGAAATGTAGACATTTAATCTATCGTTCATCGGAGTTGAACTCACCGCTTTGTGAGATAAGCTAATTGATAGAAGAAAAGTGTAACTCATACTTTTGTAAACAAAAAATCCATTCTGATCTTCGAATGCAGTGCACTAAGGCTTCAATCAACAACTTTTCCCTAACTGCTTCCTGTTATGCACATGCACATGCGCTGCTCTCGTTGTTGCAGCTGTATGCCTCATTCATCTGTTTGAATGTCTTTTACTGGTTGGATCATTTCGCTTGAAATACTCCGATGAGTTATAACGCTCTCGCTTACTTTTCAGATTGCCTTCTTCTAACGCCAAAACTACTTAGTTAATGATGTCTATGCAGCAAAAGGAATGTGCAAATGAGAATGATAGAATTAACTTGCTTCCGACGGAACCCCGCTATGTGTGACCAAAACTCAACTTTTTAATTTTTTTTTTATTAAATGTACTGATCTTAGCTACGCGTTTATTATTTTCAATTATTTGTGTAAGAATAATGCAAGATGCAATAGAAGGCGGTAGTAGACAGACAAGAAGATGGAAATGGTATATTGGGTAGTTTGTGACCCAAATGGAAAACAGTAAGCACAGCTAACAAACAAACCAAGAAATATTGCTTTCCAAAGCTACACCTTCCAAAGGCCAAGGATAGGTAAAATGCTGAAAATACATGAAAAATCTCACAGTCGGTTCTGTCACTGGAGTGCAGCAAATCATACTTCGCCCACTTCTAAAAATTTTCCATAAAATCATCTCCAGAAAACGAGAAACTCGAAAGTAAAAATTGTATTCTCAGTGGACCTTCGCTTCCATCTCTTCGACATGACGATCTACTGCAATGTTTGCCACGTTAACTCCCATTGCTATTCATCAGGCTGCTTTTTCTTGTAAATGAAACCAATAATATGAACTTTTGATGGTAATCTTTACTTACTCTTACAGTCAACTCAGGGAATGCAAGATGATTGCTTATTCGTATGTGTGTTTGAACAAAACACTCAAAACAAGATCGCTGCCAGATCCCTGGCCATTGCCTTATCCCAGAAATAAGTGCAGCTAGTGAATAAACTAAATAAGTTTTTCTTTCCGTGCGTTCTTCAAACTGAATCATAGACAGACTCATTTATTAGACTAGTAAATACAACACAGCCAAGCTTTAATGGCGAGTTCTAGATTCCATCAGGAAATAGCCACTTCAAGAGAACATAGAGATAGGATTTCTAATCTGAATGTAGGGTGAACGCAATACTGTAGCGTCAAACATTTCAAAAATGCTCACAAAAGCAATTTTGCAAATTAATTTGATGGATTTATTAACATATTTTCAGTTTACTAAAGTATAGCGTAGTGTTCCAAGACATCAAAAATTAAAAAAAAAAAAACCCACGCACTTTAACGTTTTTTTGGAATTCAGCTGTTATCATTGGATTATATGCACTCTTATGTACGTAAGTACGTACTAAAAAATTATGTTTAATAATAAAATGTTTAAAAGAAGCTAGCTATTGAAAGGGTTAAGTCTTGAGATGAATGTTCATAGGCCACTTATGTAATTCGTACAGCCGCTTTTATATTTTCTCAACACCAGTCATTTCCTTGACTAAAACGTTATCGTTTTGTTATTTATTTTGAGACTACTCATTATATTATCAAAGCGCTAGTTAATGCAGAAAAGTACATACAAATGTAGGTATTTATTTTTAGTTAGTTTCCCAAAATCATTTAAACCATATAAATAAATAAAACAGAAGCTTCTAGAAGAACAGCGAGAGTTATGAAATGATTCAATTGTGAAACGTTTTACCATGATAAGTTAATAATTGCGATAAAGCAATATATAATTTCTTAAAAAGAAAATATTACTTTCTATAGGAAATGCTGTTTTTTTTGTTTTGTTTAAATTATATTATTTATTAATAGAAATACTCGTTTCAGTTTACATCGTAATATTTCCGGTTCCGCAAAAACCAATACATACAATTTGAACTTGGCAGTAATAATCAATGCATCTAATGAATTTTTAATTGTACAAAATCTGGAACCATGAATTGGCATCCAATGTTACGTAAAACTGTCGCCTGTGAAACGAGAATAGAAAGAAAATAACGAAATATTTAATTTTGTAAATGTAGGGACACTCCTTGACCTATTTATCAGTTTTAGTTTGAATTATTACTGTTGTATGTTTAAATTTAAGAATTTTGTGGTTTATGGTTATTGTAATCCAAATTTGTATGATTTTAAATATTTTGAGCTGAATATTGCATTTCGAAAATACCAAAAAAACAAAGCATCTTGTAAAAGAATGAAAATCAATTCCGACTTTGGGAAATTAGGGCGACAATTGTGTTTAAGTTTACACTGGTACGACAAGGAATACTTTCATTGCCATGAGTTTATAATTCAAGGTGCCTTGTACCTCGTCTGGAATTTAAGTTTCAACCTTACAACCATATGCAATGTGTTCCCAATAATTTTGTTTAAGAAAAGAACAGACAAGTTTACGGGATAGGATGGCTTAACGTATTGAAGCTGCCGCTTGGTTAATGAGACACAAGAGAAGACATTTAATAAGATGTCCCTACTAATAGTAACCAGACAATGACATGGCATGTATGGATTTCTCAGTCTAGTTACCTCTTAAAGTCAATTAGCATCCCATGTCTTCAGAAAGATGTCAAAGTTAGGAAACTCCAAAATACTAACTAAAGTCTTCTAAACTAATGGAAAAAAACTAGATGATAAACAAATTCAATTAGGATAGACTGCATAAACTCTGTTTTCCTTAGGTAAGCGAAATAATAGGTCCCAAGCTTTCAAACTGAGTCAAAGAAGATGCTTTAATATCAAGATCTTCAATGGTCATCCATTGTATCTGCTTGCCATCGACAGATAAGACCTTTGATAGCTCGAACTAGGACATAATCTAGTGAATCTTATGCAACGTACCTTTGTATTACTTCAAAACTAATTATAATACATAATTGAGTATGCAAAGCGTTTAACAAAATTATATGTTTTTTGATGAGTTTTATATTTAAATTAGCATGTTTTTTGGCCCATCACACCTATTTTACGGACAATATTAGCTTGTTTTCTTCGCTAAAGTTTTGTAAACAGCAACTCTCTCTGTTTACAACTGAACTGTGTGTGTTTAGCAGATATTTAACCAACTTCAAGTAAAGTTTAGCTTCCACGATTACATTCCTCCGTTTATAGTTGCATATCTTCGTCAACAGATGTCTGGATTAGCGTCAAACCTAGGGCTCATTTTATGAATACATATAGCCCGAAGAGTATTAGATCAAAATAGATCGGGAGCATATAAGTATTAGAATGAGACATCGATTAAGAACTAGTTTGCGTGAATGCCTTCCAGAAACCCAAAACCACCCACTTTACGTACCAACTTCAGGATTATACCGACATTCAGGAAAGATTTCAAAGAGTTTCCTAGCTATGTAGATCGGAATGAAAGAATTAATATGACCATACACAAGACAAATGCCTACCAGGATGCACAGTCTATGGAGGTGGTTGTCTTACTATTCACCATTCTTTATTGCATTCTGCGAAAAATACTAACTTTCAACGTAACACAAGCACCTTCCACTGACCAAGCGAACTAATGTTGTATTTTTAACAGCTGCTATTAAGTATAGTGGCCAATCTCTTAGATCAGTAAATAATTTAGCTTTCCTACTTAAGTAGTGAATTCAGTTTTTTTTTTTTACATCCCAGAGGTTAATGGAAATGGATAACTTTTTTCTTAGGGATGAGAGGGCAAAATCCCTTCAAGGAGGACTATCATACGAAATGGAAAGCATTACTCACTCTTTTATTTCAATTAATAGCCATACATTTAATTTGTAAGTTCGCTGCAGTTCCCCGTCACAGGAGGTGGTTACAAACAAATGTTTATTGTACTCTTTAAATCAAGTCTCCAGATTTGATTCAGATTCACAAAACCAAGACCTAACTTCCAAACGACAAGAGTAAAATACGCTTTTAAGGTGTATATGTATATCTGTCCATTATTTACAACAATCCTTTCGTTTTAATTGTTGCCTAAGAAACAAAAGATCCTAAAACTTTCCTCCAAAATTTGTTCATCTACTCGTACATTAAAGAGAAGCATACGTTTTCGTCATTTTCTGATTATATGCATTGCCAAAAAGTATAATTAGTTTAAATGATGTATAGTTTTTCTTCAAATTTGTATTTTTATTATTATTTTTATTTATTTTTTTAATACATTTCTTAACACTTTTTGTTTTATTTTATTTTATTTGTTTGCTGTGTCTTGTTGCTTGCCTTTTTCTTATAGTTAATTGTTAATTATTATAGAATTTATAATTATGTTTTGGTTTTGTTTTTTTTTTTGTCTTTATAGTAAACCATGTCTCAAATGAATTTCTTCGATTCGATCACGATAAAGTCGCACGCACTAATGCGATCTCCGGGATAGTTTTATATATATTTTTTTGTTTAATTTTCTTTTGCTTTCTTTTATTATTTAATAATTATTTTACTTGCCATTGCTCTGCCACAGTTTCTTTGTTTGAGACTAAAAATACTTTTAAATACTAATTTCTAAAATTAAGTTAATTAAAATAAGTTTTCTTTTTTGTTTTTATTTTATTTTACTTTTCCATTGGGTTGTCTTGTTATTCTTCTTTACTTCTTTTTTTTTTTTGTTTTTCTTTCATGTATTACGCGTTATAAATAAATAATATTACTCGTACATATTTGGTATTTTTTGCAGTTTTTTTTTATTTTTTTCTTTTTATAAATATTTTTTTTTACAAACTTAAAAATCTAATTTATTAAATTAGTTGTTTATTATAATAATAATAGCTCAATATATATTGGGGTTTTATTGAAGTTATTATTATTATTGGAGCCTTTTTGTGTTTTTTTGTTTTCTGTTTCGTTTGTCCTTTATTTACCGATATAGATGAACGATGGTTAGGCGACGAATCTTACGCCTTTAAATGCATAATTGCTCGATTTTGTTTTTTGTTTTTCGTTTAAGTTAGCAATATTATTTATTTTTGTTTTGTTTTGTTGGATAAAATTATCAATATATGTATGGTTGTTTTTATGTCATATTATTATTTTGGGTAAAACAAAATATTTATATTTGTAATTGCTATATAAAAGAATATACATAATTATATATGCCTACATATACATGTATGTATGTATGTATATACATATTGTAATTCCTAATCTTGTTTTTATTTATGGTTGCCTGATGTCGGTTAGTTTTACATTTATGCTTTGTGGCTTCGAATAAATAATTAAAAAAAATATTCTATGACTTTGTTTTTTTGTTGTTGTTTTGTTTTAATGTATAAGAAATAATTTAATGTTATGACAAATATTTATATATAAATTTATATATATATTTATATATGTGTATATGTATATTAACTTAGAGATTTTAGACCAAATGATGAGTTTTTGAATCTGGTCCTGTTCCTGATGTCGCTGAGGTCGATGATGAACCTGAGGAAGCCGTTGATGATGATAGAGATGATGTAATGCTACTGTGTTCCCGAGGCACTACCGGTCATCGGCGATCGTCTTTAGATTTTACAATGAATAGTGTTTTTTTTTTTGTTTTTTATTTATATGTAAAATATTGGTTTTATTATTTTATTGTTTTACATTTAGTTTTTGATTTTTTTTTGTTTTTAATTGTAAAAGAAAGAAAAATAACAATTATTTAGTGTTTTTGTTTTGTTTGTTTGTTTTTGTTTTTATGGAATTTATACAAACAGAGAAAATAACTAGGCTAACTACAAAACTAAACAAAGAAACTGAAAGGTTGTTTCGTAGAACAAATTAACATACTAACATTTGCAATAACATTTACGAAATTAATAAAAAAAAAAATAAATAAAAGAAATATTAATAAATAAATCGAACATTTATTTTGAACTGGAGTGCTCGTGAGTTTCGAAACAGATACAAAATTTAGTATTCAAGTAACTCAATGGAGTCATTATAAGAAACTACTAAACTACAACATATTAAACAGGAGACTGTATACAAAGTTTTGGTGTAGTTTTACTTATAGTTTTCTACATGATATCAAAGCGGGATGAGGGTTTAATCTTTTATTCTTTACACTCCAAAATAGATCAAGGTATGTACAAAATTATCTTACATTTTTTCGATAGACGTACATATTTATGACTGTCCTAAAAATATACATCCAAAGCAACGTGGTGGTGTAAAAAAACCGTCATCTACATAGATGCGCCTTGCGGAGGAACATCAACAAAGCGTTACACAAAATTACATGAACCCCTGTACATTTTCTAGAATAGAATCAAGGTGGTTCATCACCTACCACCAAACGACCAGCAACAGGGAGAACAACATTCCCAGGAAACCTTTTATCTCGAGGTGTATTTGACTTGAACGGTTTCGGATTCAGTAACGCCCACAGGTAATGCTCTTACAATCAATAAAGAAGTTAATGTAATTATAAGAGTCAGACTTCTGACAGAAAAATTCAAAGATTTAGAATTTACCCCATAGAGTTAAAAGAACAGTTCAGTATATGGTATTAATGTGCACGAATTTCTGTGGATCAATTGTGTCCGTTGGTTTTAAGAAGACTTTTCAAGCCCAAATATGGTTCTGTTTGTCATTTACGGGCTTTTTCGAAACTTATGGTCAAGCCTGTTGTAGTGAATTCTCTTTAGGCAGATCGCCAAAAAGTTGTAGGCTGTTATAATGTCTTTTAGAAGTCCTAACCAAACCTAGGATGTCTGGATAATTTCTCGATTGGAATATATCAATTAACCGTCGAATGTTTGTAACTTGACAGCAGCAGATTCCCATTTATACGACAACGTTAGTCATTACAGAAGAGCGTAGAAGAATAGTTATCGGATATTCTATGTCATATTTATTTTTCCAAACATTTTTAACAGCTTCTAGCAATTTAATTCGTCGTTGTAGTCCAAGAAGATTTGGCACACAGGTGTTCTGGTCTCTTTGAAACCATTGCTTCATTTAAAGAGTACGATCCGTTTTTCGCGACAGACAAATATATGACTATGAGCTTTGTGATACAAGATAAGCCTCCTATGTGATGCCCCTAGTTGGGAAATTCGGAATACTTTTTAGTGATGCTAGAATGGTTTTCGACTCTAAATAAAGTGCACGACTGGGTCGTACGTACTTGCACCGTAATGCTATAAGTGCATAATTTTATCAGGATTAAAGTCGAAGTCTTGCTTATCCCAGTAAAGTAGGCGTGGCATTCCGCGTTTCGATGGAATAATAGTCATAACATTGTAGGAGTTTACTCAATGTTTTTTTTTTTTTAAAAAAACACCTTTAAAAAGTGGGCGTGGCCAGATAAGGTGTTTGAGTGAATTATAGAAAATTCTAACGCCTATTACTTTGCTTAAATAATTTTTTCTCAATTTCTAGTAAAAATTTTGAAAAAAAAAGTTTTATAAAAGTGGGCGTGGCAATTCCAAAATTTGGTAAGCCATTATTTTGCACTTGTCCTATAACCTACAAATATTAACTTTTAGCCCAATCGCCGGACAAATGACCGAGAAACAGCTGATTTTCTATATTACCGTTATTCGAATTTTTCGTGAAAAACGTGGTACGCCACCTCATAGCATATGCTCAAACTAACCCAGACATCAAATTTTATCGAAATCGTTAGAGCCGTTTTCGAGAAAATCCATTTTAACTTAAATCGGCCTTAAGTAAACTACCCTTAATTTTGAGGTTAGAATGAAAATTCAAATTTCGCCTCTAGGGAATATCCCACAGACCCTATATATGAAGTTTGAAGCAAATCCGTCCAGCCGTTTAGGCTGCAGTCGAATATACAGACAGACAGACAGACTGACAGACAGACAGACTGACAGACTGACAGACTGACAGACAGACAGACAGACGGCATTGGCGGACCTACTTTTTTGGACTTCTCCATTATAGTAATGTCAAGTTTGATTAAAATCTCGAGTTCCAAATTTTGCACGAATACAATACTTGCCCTATAGGTATAGGTGCAAGTAAAAAACTAATAAGTTAGTTTAGATTGATTAAACCACTCACTGTTCCCTTTTTCATAAGGGTTCCGCATGTTTCATTTTTTAGAGGGATTTTTAGTCCTTCCCACATAGAGAATAAACAGACAATGATTCTCTTCCATAGGTTATATGTATACGTCAAGAACAGATGCCATATAACGTAAAAACATGACATGAAATTCAGTTCCCAAGAATGGGATGCGGATAATTAGAGAGAACAGAGAAACTATGCATTTGCAGTAGTCATTGAGATTTCCGGAAAATGAATGAAAATAAAGAACATTAAGGCAAGGATGTACAGAAAATTCAGTCTCTAAAATACTTGACTAAGCTATCCAGGGAGAAGAAAAAAGACAATACTCAATCGAAAGTACTGGGTTTAACAACACTTTTATCTAATTAACATAGTGTACACCGAGAAAGTTTTTGAATCTGCATTATTGACGTCCACAGCTTTGATACTACGACCCGAAACCACACATACAATAAAAATTTATCAACCGACCTTAGGACGCAGAACCACCTATGTACACATAATGTACATAGACTTCATTTGGAGATCCTATTGTATATGAAAGATATCTTTTCCACTGACCATACGACAGCAAGTATGTGGGTATTTCAGGCAAAAAGATGTAACAGTGTATGCCCAATGAGCAAATAAGGAAGCATTTAGAAAGAATTAATCACTTAGGAACTCGATTGACTTATAGATCGTAAGAAAAGAAACGCACATCAAAAGTTCTGCTGGTGTTAGGACAAACGTGAATGCTAAAAAGAGAAAATAAACCTTACATATAAATGTACTCAAAGAATGTTACTTCAATTAAGAAATACAAAAACTAAATCTGGATTACAGCAGACTAAACATGTATAAAAGAATTCAATCAGACTGCTACATCCCTGTAGCTAATAGAAACATCGACAACACTGAACATATTTATATGACAATCCAGAATAAGATGTGCTTCGCTGAGGAATCTCATAATTTACTAAAAATATCCAAGACGACTCATATTTCACTTAATATTTTACAGTAGTGTTATCCTTTATGATTGATGCTGCACATCATCTGCGAAAAGATGACGCGAATATATAGCATAGAAGTATTTAAAGGCATTTCGAGGCTTCTAATCTATGTATAAGAAGTCCTAGAAATCTCAGTGGTGCAAGTTTCAAGAACATATATACATAGTATAGATAAATCAATAAATTTCAACAGCAATTAAATATTTTTAACCCATTTGGGAATTTGTTTTGTTACGGCAAGTTGTTCCTCGAAAAGAATGAACAAATATTCAACAAAAAGAAAAAGAAATTAGCAAAGCGATGAGAAAAAAACATCTCAAATGGGTTAAATATAAGAACATTGCCAATAAATTGGACAAAAATAGTATGGCCAAAATATTATAACGTACACAACTGCACAGAACAAATAACTTGCAACATACCTAAAACTTCAATTCGGCACACACCCTCAAAACTATTGAGAAGGGATCCCAAAAATTGGGGATGGGCTAAAAAACTGCGAAACATCGCTTGACACCGGACACGATATGTAATAGATACCTATAACACAGATTAAAGATGAAATTAGGAAATAAATGATCAAATTAAAACAGATAATAGATACTAATAGCAAACTTATTCACTCTATCATTTAACCTCGGCTAGAAGCAAAATATTAAACAAACTGTGAAATGTAATAGCTCTCCAAGCGAACGCAATTCAAAATGCTATATTCTCTTTAAGTACGTTTTTTTTTTTTAATTTTTTTTTCAAAATATGAATAACTCAAAACTAATAACAAAAAAAAATTAATCTACTAAGTTTAGGGTGGAGTAAGAGTTAACGAAAATAAAAAAAAAAAACAAATATAAGAAACAGTAATGCTAATGAAAAATAAATAATATAAATTATTTAATTATAAAGCCATAGACTCACCATGACTCTGTTGTTCTTGATGTTGCTGTTGTTGCGCCGCTGCTAACGCTGTCGCCGCTGCCGCTGCTGCTGCCGCTGCCGCCGGCGATGATACTACTATACTACCGGCGGTATTTGTGCCTTCGTCCGTTGTTCGCTTAAAGAAATTATGTTGCAAGGCATAGTACGGTGTGACACGTGTTTTCGGATCGAAATCCAACATTCGTAGGATCAAGTCTTTAAATTTTAAATAATCAGCCACCGAATGTCCAGGTTCATCTAAGCGTCTGCCACCCGGACCGCCTGTTTCCACACCAAGTATATCGTGTAGTTTCCTTGAACCCGGTGGTTTGTACTTACGATGCACACTCTTTTTTAGCACGTATGTACCATCGGAGGCAGTCCTATCGAAGAATTTTCGTGTCTTGTGCGCTTGATCAAGCAGATACTTGGGTGGCATGCCTAACACTTCGACAATTTTATTCATTTGATCGACCTCGTTGCAACCAGAAAATAATGGTTCGCCAGTATGCATTTCGACTAATATACAGCCCAGTGACCACATATCAATGGCTAGGTCATATGGTATGCCGAGCAATACTTCCGGCGACCGATAGAAACGTGATTGAATGTATTGGTATATCTATAAAAAGAAAAACCCATAAATTAACATGTGACCAAATGATTTAAATGGTTCATTCAAACACACTTACCCGTTGTCCCAATTGACAAGAACTACCAAAATCGACAATTTTTATTGCCGATCGTTTTGGATTACAGAGTAAAATATTTTCGGGCTTAAGATCACAGTGTATTATATTCAGTCCTGGTGTACTCAAAAAGAGTAGAGCAGTGCACAGCTGTTGGGCGAATTTTCGCGTTAGATTTAATGAAACACCACGGAAATTCGTATTCCGCAATAGATCGTATAAATTATAGGAGAGCAATTCAAAAACTAGACATAAGTGATTGCGCCACATAAAATGTCGTTTTAGTTTAACTGAAATGAAAAACAAACACACGGTTAGGATTAGATTTGTATAATACATAAAAACAATAAAATAGAATTCAAAGAAAACGCAAGTTTCTGCACATGGTATACCACAGTCTTCACTGACTTTTCAGTTTCTTAAGCTGGGCTCCAGACTCACTAAATGTATACTTCTTCTTACAAGATAGCTCACCATTTAATCTCTCACTCAGCATATTACACAGTCGGTTCCAAAATAAAATAGAATTCGGTTTTAAGTTAGTACGAATGTCAATAGGAGAATACATAAAGTTTTAATCATGCCTAGCACCTAACAGAAAATCTTTAAGAAATTTACTTTTGCCATTTATAAGTACACAAGTCGATATAAAACCCATCGGTATGCCATGACGAGATACGCAGATGACCTTCCATAGCCATCCGCCCAACCACACAGCTCAACGCGGCCTATCCTGTCCTCCGTATCAGAGAAGATCCAACTTTTATTACTCTCCTCTCGTTGTGATTTCTAACTATATCCTCATCAACATCTCGGTCAAGGAAGATGAGGTTTGTGCTGGATTGTGACACTAACGCCCATCATGACGTAGCACTAACTCATGAGATAGCTCTCTCTTTGAGTATCTAGTCCTAGTTCTAACCAAAAAGTAAAAAAAAATAATAATAAATACAAACGCTTTTGGGTAAAATCGGAGTTTCACCTGGTTTTAGACACTCACTTCCTGGGCTGCAAACTCAGCCATAATCGATCAGCCCTAACGATTTCCTACAAATCGAAGTTAAGGGCGTACACAGTCAACAATCTAAACAAACATTTATTTTGCCAGAAAGGGTTAGTCTAAAAGACAACACCCTAATGGAACGATGAACTTAATAAACTAAAATCGAAAGGAAATAAAGGCTTTAGGATTTTGAAGTAATATCTCTGATACCAAGCGGGAAGCTCTATTCACAAAGATCTTCTTATCTACAGTCTTAGAGTTCGGAAAACAACGAAAATTTTGTTTTGCGGACCAGGCCCTCCTTGACATCTCTACTGGAGAAGACAGCAGCTGCAGCTAACGCATGGACTTTGACTGACTGAGGTTACTATTTTCCAAATCTGTTAGAACTTCAGACTCCTACAGGCAACCTACGTCTGAAACGGATGGAAAAATACCCCTTAATCAGTCTGAATAAAGTGGACAAGATCGCGACCGTACGGTGTATCTAGAACTAGAAAATATAAATCTTTCAAGTACTACAAGTATGTGCAAGTTCTCTCAATCAGTGAACCTCTGCAAACCCTGAACCAGTCTGGTTTAATACATATGTATATACTGTTTTGGCTGAAACTTGGTTATTTTCTTGCAGATTCCTTACATAATCAAAGTTAATTTGTACAATAAATATAAAACAAAATAAATGCAATTTCTCACCTATATAATATTTGTTTTCTGCATCGGCTCGATTCATCATCTCAAGCAATTTAACTTCTATTTGTGCCTGATTTAGGAACGGTTTTTTATTCTTAATTATTTTAATCGCCACGTGGCACTGCTCCTCGTGGTCATATGCCTTAACCACTTGTCCAAAACTTCCTTTGCCTGAAAATACACACAAAAAAAAGTCAATATTTTCGTCTCAAATGTAAAACTTAACTAAAAAGCACAATTTGCACGACAAATCTATTTCATTCCCCCTCAACGATACACTAAAATGCGCCGGAAAATTATGTACAAACTAGTAGAGGAAGATATACAGCAACAGCGGGTGGTTGCTCTTTAACTATTATAACCATAAATGCTGAGTATGTCATTATTAAAATGAAAGAAAAACTCAGATGATGGCACATTGCAAATTGCTGTGGACAATTATCTCTAAATATTCACCGACCATGAACGGAAAGGAAAGAACGGCACGTACCAGGACCTTCATCTTTAATGCAATGAGAGGAGTTCAACTTTACGACAGATGGTGACTCTTATAAGTCTTATAAACGTGGCCTAGCTAAATGGTGTGACTACAGTAGGCATTGATAGGACAGAGGCGAATTGTTATGACCTCATTAGAGGAAAACCATTTCTTCTCATCATCTTTAACATAAGTATTCGATGCCTGTCTGCCTTCGTGGAATACGTTCAAAGTTTATTGCATTTGGGTACGCATTACGATGTAACAAACATTTTATTCATGTAATTAAACAATTGGTTGAAGGTTTCATTTGTTCATAATGGAACTTGTTTTTTCCATTTAAAGTTTTATTCGAAAATATGATTCGGTGTTGCTAGTTGAAAGCCACCCACTCCTCAATTTCTATCTCCACACAGTGTTTCAACCCAAATCAAGTGCCATTATGAATTGATTGACGGCGCCAGTAAGTTTTATTCATTCAAACACTTTCTAACACGTGTGACATGCGAACAGCGGATATGCATGACCATTTTTGGCTCAGTTTTTTCCACTCAAGTACATATGTAGGTCTTCGCACGCATAATTCTTTATACAAACAGAATAGAATGAAAGAAATCAAGCAAAAGTAAAGACTTACCGATTAACGAATCAATTTCATATCGATCTAAGAACTTTTCCCCATTTTTGATTATATAATCATGATTATCATCGTCATAGCCGTCATTGTACAGTTTACGTTCCTTTTTATTTGAAGAATCGTCCTCGCCTTGCGTCTGCTGGGCTCGTCTTTTCTTTTTCGCATAATAAACCTGAAATGCAAACAAAAAATATTTTAAATGAAGTTGAAAAAGAAAATTTAATCGATTATGTAAAATTAAAAACATTCCGTGAATATTTTAAAAACAGATTAGGTTTACGTACTTAATGTGATTCGGCCTTAATGTTAGCCGTGTGTGGTTTCTGACTGATATGGACTCGTAGAGTAGGTGGAGGATAATTGTTTGATTATTGTGAAAATGTATTTCCAAAAGAATATGGCAATCAGTATCCAACCACTTGATTCAAACAATATGGGACATGGGCGTCGGTTTTGACTTATGAGCGACGAGGCCCGATTCAAGTCCAATGGATTGGTCAACAAGTTGGGCACCAAATTTTGGGGACTGAGAACTCACTTATGATACACGGTGACACGGTGGTTGAGTGTGGCACAGGAAGTTAGATAAACCGGATGACAAAGATAGGATTCTAGAATGTGAAGACCATCCATCCTCGACTCGAGTAGTGCATGCCCTGATAAGGACAGATTCCTCCAACTCCACCAAGAGTTCATGGAATACACATGCATATCGGCTTGTGATACCATTGAGTTAGCTGAGTACCAAAAAGCAGATATGAAACCGTCAATCCAAGTGACCTTTTGCCATCAGGTGCTGCTGTAGAGGTAGTCCCCTGGATGTGGGAAACAGACGAATAGCAATGTGGGGTAGTACAAGATCACTACTCTTCAACTAAGCACTGGTTCCCGACACATCATCCAAAAACCGCATACGATGGGGAAGGACCACAAGGACATACTGGACATTTGAATTTTAACGGTTTTACTCAGTAAATCAATTCAGCGTCAATGGGTGTCTCTAGCATTCTATGAAGAATTTCAAGATGGCGGACCAAATTGCTGCTAATTTTTTTCCGACTTATGTTGGCGACAAACAAACAAGGAATGAAATTATAACTGGTTTAGAAACCCCAAAACAATAGAACTCTCAATTGACACTCAAGGAATTCCTCATGACGCCGATCACATGTGTAAAAATGTTCATATCTATGCCATCGTAGTTCATTGAACTGTCTTGAAAATCAACTGTCATATCGTTTTCATTTTTTCTCGAAGGACATAGGCAAAGTGGTGGGAGAAGAACAACGAAAACACATTAAGGACTGGTTGTTGGAATCGCAAGTGCTTCTTAATAGATCCTAGATACTTTTCGTGTCAAAAAAAGGTATGTAAGTAGAAAAGAATTTTACGAAGGATTTGCAATTACAGATAATCCTAACATATGTGTCACAATGGCATGATACGATGGATTTTAAAGGAGAATTTTTCGCCGACATACTCACACATATTTTGATTTCTGTGTACATTTGGATAGAAATGCTTTTTTTGTTGCTTTTGATTGTATTAATCGGTTTTTCCTTTTTTGAATGTCACTGACCATATTCATAGGCATGCATGTGGCGTGTAGAGGGTAGATAGTGGGTGTAGAGTAGATAGTCCATCTAGGGATTGTGTAGTAAAAGCTTTATTAAGGTTGGAGTCATGTTCACCGATTTGTTCACCGAGGTAGAATTCTAAGCGATAGCACAATCCTTATCACCGGATATAGGTAGAATACATCCAATGGCGGCGTTCCATAAGGTTTTATAATTGGATCACTACTACTGACCTAACATTCTTAGGTTGATAACTCCGAGACCAGCGAGGAAAACCGACTTCGCTGAACTTGAGCAAGAAAGATTGTAATTACTGGTTGGTCTGGAATGTTGGAGACTTGGCAACTTTGAAGGAAGAAACCAAAATGTGTGCTCGGGAGAGTCGTAGCCTTAAAATGATTTTGGATAAATGCGTTGTGTACCTACATACTCGTATGTAACTCAGGCTGCATTTTGGGTCTTAAATAGGAATCTACGAAAACGAAAATATACAAAAAAAAACTGAGGCTAGGGGTAGATGGGGAAGTGAGCTTAGTATGTACGTGGAAATCTCACGCTGTTCTTGAGTACTTTCATCTTTAAGAGATTCCCACCTATATTTCTACATAAAAAAGACTGCCTTCTTATTATTAAGAACAAAGATTTGTTTCGGTGTTTTTTGTAAACTAGTCATGCATTCGGCTGTCCAAGGATAGTTAGAAACGTGAATCAGGCACGAAAGCGAAAAAACAACTTCTACATGACAACTCGACTTATAATCTTCTTCAAGAATGTGCACATTAAAAATAAAATCAATAAAAATAAAACGTTTCAAAGAATTAGCAATCTTAGCAAAAAAATTAAGTGTTTGGCAAATAAAATAAATACAAAATAGTACCACCAATTGTCCCCATCAGTACGACCCTTCAGAATTATTATCTTTTACAACAATATAGAGTGAATTGCATACGCATTCCTTCAACAAAATGTATCTATACCTAGGTTACCGGTAGCAGATATGGTCATAGAAAGGAAAAAAATAGGAAATGGTAGAAACTTTTACGACACTCCACAATGGGGTACACATTCGTTTCGTATGTTCCTACCAAACAGGATATCAGAGAGGGATAAATGGGAAACTTTCTCATTTTATTCTTCATCACAAGCGGCACGGGATGCTATGTCTTCACCATTTTGAATGAATATTGCTACACGAATGAAAGTACAAACAGAATCACTGATAGACTGGTGTCTGCACATCAGGAAACACAAGGATCTGAGAAGGAACTTGAATGCTGTTGATGCAACTAAATGTGTACATATGCGCGCATACATATGTATGTATATATACATATATGTATGTATAACATACTTCTCTGCATTATGTTCATATTTAAGTAGGCACATGTAAGTATGATAGTTGCTAGTCGTACACAATTTTAATCCTCAATATTCATAGTTTTATTTAGATCATATTCATGCGTGCGTTTTCTTATAAGTTTACCAAGCGGGGGTGCGGGTTTCTCACGTAATCTTCGGTTTTGAATGGTAAACAAATATTTACAGCAGCAATTGATTTTAATATTTATTTATATTTACATATCAATATATTTGGATAACATAAGGGTGGACAGCATTAATGCATACCGAACTAGAGTGTGCAATGTGAAAGGATGTCCAAAGCTCCGCGACGATGAGTTTTCTTGTTTCGAATCCAGGTTTGGCTATTCCTCCCCGATATCCGAAAAGTTCCGGCTTGGATTCTGTTTAGTTAGATCGCCTTGCAATACCCCAGAATGTTCCTCCAACAACGTTCTATCTGAGAGTGGCACTGCTATTGTTTTTTTTTATCAATTTCCTCTAAGACGGGTTGAACCCAAGACGAATTTATTAAGAGTAGATTCCAACAGTGCGTCCACACATAGTATAAAGTGTAATACTGAAGCCAAGTATGGTATTCCTTGGGTAATACTCCAAGACACCGCCCACTTGAGCATGGATACGTTAAGAAGTCCAGAAGATATAGAATCTGTTTTGACATTATTGAAGCTGGAATATGGCTAATAGTTTACTGGCAATCAGGTTTACCAAACTCTTTACATGAAATGAACTAAGAGAAACCAGGTGATTCGTACGCAAGGAAACTGTGTATTTCCCAACTTAGTTTTAAGGAACAAATACTCTTCTCTCTCTTATGGCGTTTTACAGAATATAGGTACTCTATCCCTGGTTGTCTTTGTGTACGCTGGACAAGGTCTAGTTTTTAGTGGATGCGTTCCGATCCGAAAAGTCCTTAAAAACAAAATTCTTAAAGAATTATCCTTCATCGTGAAGGTCCATTTAGCGAAGCAGTGTCTATTTTAAGTACTCTTTAAGGATACTATACTTTATTTTTGGAAAAATGTTAGAAGGATTGATTAAAATCCACTCGTTCAAGCAGGGAAGATAATCTACGAAATACCCTTGGTGTTAGAAACGGGACACAGGTTCAGAACCGACATCGCAGATAGATTCCGTGCCAGAACCTTTAATATTGTAGAGCATACCATAGAACTACCATACATACGAGATTGGAACTAGCTGAACCAAAGTGCTATTCATCAGTACCAGATTGACAGTGGAAACTTGCCAAATAAAATGTAGTCTTACAGTCAGTGTACATACACAGATGAATGCCTTACATTTCGCCAGTTAGCCAGTTACAATTAAAATAATAATGATGAACCAAAATATAATGCAAAATTGCATTTACCAAAAGCGGTCGCACCCATAATCCTACAAGGATCCCAAGTCTGGACAGAAACAGCTCAAAAGCAGAGATGTTTTATAGGGCCATTGCACTGAGAGCAATCAGCGTGAAGAGAAAAACCTCAGAACATTAGAAATGTAAGAAATATAAAGTTACTTACCTACCCTCTACCCTTAAGCCAACAAGCACTGAATAGCTGTACAAATAAATTATGGAAATCGTCTTTTTAAATTATCCCAAGGAATTAAATAGATGGTTAGCACAAGGCAAATTCTTTTGGATCCCCTTAAAGTTGTAGAACCGTTTCTTACGCTGAATCTTCTTACACTATCGTCAATCATTTTACAAATATCACACAGAAAAAAAAAACCAACCATTAGTAACCTATTCTAAAGAAATATCTCCCATTGTAAGTTGCATCAAGTACAAAATAAAAGTTCTGCATTTCATTCACAAATTCATTCAGTACATCCCTGTACTTTCGCTTTTTTCTCATTTTCATCATCTTCTATCCTCTCTTCCACACCCTTCATTATTATTATTTCAAATACTATAGTATGGCTGCTTGGGCTGTCAGTTGGATGCTTATAACGCGGCGATGATGGTGTATCCTTTTCTCCTTTTTTACTGTTGATCTCTCACATACTCTCTCATACACACACATACACACATGCATATACATATAATCCAGCCACCGTCGTCGTTCACAAACATTAACGACATAAAAATTCTGTTCGCGCGTGTGTATTTGTGCACGTTCATCGATTTTTCCCATTCCCACATGAACATTTCCATCGCCAACAAGAGAGGCAGAACATTGCCCTTGCTATAGTGTGCGGTCTTTTAGCTGTTTTTTTTTCTCTTTTTTTGTAGGAAGAATTTTAATGCTGGACATAGCAGGAATGTATTTTTTTTGCTCTCTTTTTTATTCCAACTAATGGTTCCTGGGATTTAAGGAAGTTCTTGCAATTTGTTGCGAGCCTTTACTAAGGATTGGCTCCTTGCACCGAGTACCAAATAAATTAAATTTAAGTTTTGGTGTATTTTTGATTCGATAATGCACAGAAAGACTAGACAGCTTTAAGCCTGCAAAAAGGAGGGAATAACCTTCATTTTTTCCAGTGCTAAACAAGCCACGATCACTTCAGGTATCCCCGCTTACTAAATTAAGAAAACAACTGAACAGAACGATGGCTTAATTGGGTCTTCGAAATCAGTCAGTTAAAGACTGGGTTGCTAGAAACCGGACAAGACACCTTAATGCCACGCCCCATGGCTCCTAATATAAAGAAGAAACTCGGGCATATACCAAAACTTTGGAGAAGGCGTAAGGAAGACGTTTATTTTGAATGTAAGCAACCGAAACCAAAGGATTGTCAGTTTACCATACCATACCACCTCTACCACCAGGAGGATCTACGGAAACCTCATTCTACTAGGCGACAAATTTGGATCAAAATACATTCAACCGCCAAGACACACCACCTCTCATCCATCCTAGACGTTTGGAACATCTTTAAAATCAAGAATTTCGAAATTAAAAAACTCCTAGAATTGCTAGGGTAACATTAGAGCCTGGTTTCAAGAGCAGCTTCAGAGCAAATACTTTACGAAATCACCCAAAGACAACTATCGTACAACACAGCAGTGTTGTTTAAGACTGGGACTCAGAGTGGTTCTCTTGAACAGGATAAGTAAGGTAGAACTGATTCTACTTGATGGAATACAAACTAGAAATCCGAGGTTCAATTTCCAGATGGCGAGAACTTTTTTTCCAAGGTCCTGATACACACATACATATCATGGCAAATATGATAAGATTCATGCAACTAGAATCTGATACTATGCTTAGAATGGATAGACACTTTGTTTGCACTCAGAGATAGCATATGTAAGTGCAGTTGTACTCATCAAGACAATTGGACCGGAAGAAGCTTCAAGCTCAAAAAAACCCATGGGCTGGAGCCTTAGTTTGGAGACACAGCTTTGATTAATGTTATTCCCATCGACTAATCAAAATATCGACTAATAGTTAGCTAATGTAATCGTTTTAAATGTTGGCACTGGACTACCTTGCACCTGTTTTGTTAGACTCTAAATTTTCAGAGGGTTTGGGCTGATTAAGTTTCCTTGGCTGATTAAGTTTCAAGAATTTTCTAAGGATTTCCTTGGTGTATGTGTTGTTAAATGCGGTCCAAGTAATGAAGATCTGCCAAAACTCAGGATATAATCATGAATTCTATCAGCCCTATCGAGGAGTCTAAAAACTTATAACAAGTCCTTTAGAAAGCTGGAATGCTACTCTCTCCATTCATCAGAATCCACGAGACACTGTTAAATATTGACCTAGAGACAAAATTACCCATTTTTTTCTAAAGAAGTGTAGATGGAGCCTGGATCTACGAATCCTTGGAACGTCCAACAAACACCAAGTTTTTAGGTTACAAAGAAAGCAGTTTTGAAATCCCAGCAGTCTGTAACACAGGGGACAGCATTACCGTCACTATGACAGTGTTAGATGCCAGGAAAATTTATCTTCGTGGTTTAGGTTCAGCTTACTCTTCAACAGGGCTTCACCAAACTGGTGAGAACTGCATTCTCAGCCGCACTTTCTACCTGCCTATATACCTTGTCTTTGCGATCAGTCAACTCATGGACAAAACTGAAATGACACTTTTCTCCACAAGTCTTCACCGTCTTGACTTAATATTAGCAGAATCCTCCAGAAGCGCCAAAGTCATGAAAGAAAGAGATCCATCCAACAAAAATGTCGGTCACTCGCTCTTGGACCTCCGTCATCCTATAGTGACTGACACTCTATTTTAATGACTTCTTAAACAATCGACTACTGGTGTCATCATCAGTAATACTGATGTAATCAAATTAAAAAAAAAGTCACCGAAGTTCCTCATCCTTTTGAAACAAAAAAATGTCCTCGGCCTTCCCAGTTAGGTAAGAAATATAAATACAACAGTAAGTGGCACAGTGAAGCCAAGGTAACTATCGAAGAGATTAGAAACAATATTTCCCAATAAATAAACAAGTACCATTCCTCCTTTTTGCCTACAAAACAGTCCATAAAAAGCAGACAAAACGCACAAACAACGCAAAAATAAACATCAAACATCCTATGAGTATCCTTGTCCCATAAAGAATTCATGGCACATCTTTTTTTTTGACATTTATTACATTCTCCAAACACTTTGAGATCCCTTCGTCGTTTCACTGACATTCCTTGTCCTACCTCCTGCACCAATATTAAGTCCTCCCCTCCCACCACTCCATTTTGTATTATTATTCCATTCCAAGAGACAAAAACGAAATGATAAAAATAGAACCCAGCGCGAAGCAAACGACATTCTTCGTCCTTTGGAACAAAGAACAAAAGTCACAAGCAAAGAAAGCAAAAAAAAAAAAAAGGAGAAAACAAAATCGCACAAACGATAATTGTTGACTAAAAATTGAATTACTAAAATAAAAGAACATATATGTGCGCTAGCCAAGGCCAAGTCATTGACGCCTTATTTCTTCTCTTTCCAGCGAGATGGCGAAAGATAAAAAAAAATAGTTTTCATTAAAGTTTCTCCATAAGACAGGACAGGACAATGGTAGGAGATATCCTTTCTCTCGGTTGTTGCTATGCGCCAACGAGTTTGTTAGCCTGAACATTTTTTGTTATTTTTTTTTTTTGGGAATGCCCAGGGAAATTCTTTGTACTTTGTTTCTCATTTACTTTTCTTCTGTTCGTGCATGGATACATACCTACTTATAAGATTGCAGATACTTTTTGTCTTTTATCAAATAATGGGTTGAGGTGGACCTACACTGGGATACACAAAAACACCATCGGTATTGGAATAGATGCATTCGAGTATAAAAAGAAAATGGAGGTTCGGCCTTAATGGCCTTATCTGTCAGAAGTTTTCATTTTGACAGATGTTGAATGGGATCAAGGACGAGTGGTCCACTAATTAAGTCACCTGAGTTCTCTTCTCAGTTAAAGAGTCCCGTCACGTCGTGAGAGACATCACTTGTCGGTCAGGACAGAGAAACTCACTACTGAAGGACACAAACTGAGTCTCGGATAAAATAACCGATTTTAGAGTTGACGACCTCAGTAAACGTATAAAGGACTTCAGGTAACGAATTGTTTCTAGGAGTTCATCCAGATTTCCTTGAAAATTTCAAAGCCAGATCGAAGAGGAGAATATCTTTGGTAGGACTGTCGAATGGTATCTGTACCTTGTACGAGTAGGATACCCTTGCGCTAATGAATTAACATTCCGATTGATGGAAGGCACTACAGCAAGGTAGTGTTCAAACATTCCGCATTCAATCAGGGACTGGAACAACCATTTTGTTGCAGCAACGGTACGAATTTGAATATCCAGTAATGTCTTGTAGCGTAGTGTTCTGAGGAAATTCAACATTAAAAGGGTGCAATCGCAAGATCTTTAGGCTATCGAATGTCCCTAGAGCTCTCGAGAAGTCCTCCACCAGCAGCACCAGACCAAGGGCAGCGAACCATCAGGAATGCCGCGATTGAGGTGGTCTACTCCAAGCAATTCTGCAAACCAGGATGAGAGCCACTCGCGAGTTTTGCAATCATAAAGAAAAAGACAAGAGATGAGAGATAAAGGAGATTCAGAGACGTTAAAAAGGAAATCGATCCGGACGGAGTATCTATAAAAGGGTAAGAAGGGCAACACAAAGCTTAGTTACACTGAAACAACAACCACAGGTATACCAACAATTTTGAAATAGCCATAGCCGGGCTTAAATCCTTTCCCAGATACCCTTTCAGCTGAACCGTCAAAGGCTACAGGTGATGACTCGGGTGGGGAGCATGTACCAACTCATCTGAAAAAGATTGTCCGAACGAAAGCATGGTCGATTATTGGAACCTTAGCACCTTGGCAAGTCTCTCAGCTTGTGATTCGTTCAGTTTCAACGGATGTTACCTCTTTTCGTGGAGGTACTGCAAAAAACTGCCACAGTTATGTCCACAGGTCTAGTCAGATAGAACTATTTACTGAACACTATGCGTGTATGCATGTATTAACGAAACTTCGATAACGTCAATACCAAAAGGAAATAGAATTCGAGATATCTGTTACTAACCGTGTATTTCCTGTGGCATTATATCTATCCATAGGCACACAACCAACTTATCCTCTCCTTGAAAAAAATTCCTAAGGATACACCCAACTTAGCCGAAAGTATACACGTCACACAAGTGCATCACAACAAAGATACAGGACCAGCAGAGCCATCCCAAGATCACGTTGAAGAATAAGTAAGAATAGACGTTCACAACAAAAAGTAATACAAGTTGAGAAGCGGCAGCAGAAAAGTCCTACGAAAATGTTGGATTATTTTTTTCTTTTCTTTTTATTCTATAACATATCTCTTAATGGAGAATAATTGCAATATTGGGGCCGCCAGACAGGCAGATGCAAGCACAAGCACAAATGGGAGGGACGAAGCAAAATTGTAGCACTGAAACTGGCAGACACTTATGCGCACTCACCACCCATAGAACAAGAAAAAATAAAATTGAACCGACAGACCGTCGGTGTCGACGGAACTGTGTTGGCTGCCTATTCATTCCACAGCATCGCTATCACCATCCTCAATTACCCGTCGTCAGAGCTTACGAAGGGAGGTCGACCAAATTCAATCGAGGACAAAATAATAAGATTCTCGTACGAAAAGGGATGTCATTTACAGAACCTATACAGGAATATTGTTTACAACGAAAAAAAAAGCAGAAGGTTGGAGGAGTTCTTCCTTCACCACATACATATACCATTAAGGTGAGTGACATGTAATTGAAATTTGTATCATTTGGGTTTCGAAGATATTGAGTGCTTAGCAGGATTATTTAGAGAACAGTATTAGTTTAAAAAACTAATCACTTATCTGATTCTTTGGAAAATTCATTTGAAGCTCCATCTAGTGTGGCGATGAGTTGAAGTGGTAGTTCTCACCAATTGCCTAGAAATAGCTTCAAGCCATACTCTGTAAAGAGTTTAGACGGTTCTTGAAAAGGGGATTAGCTCAAAAGATGGTTAACCACCTAGATGGCAGCACCATGAGCCTGCTGCAGCTACAATAGGAAAACTAGCGATTTTTACTTGAGAGGAAGAAAGGTATGATTAACTTCCAAGTGCGGTAATTGGAGAGCTAGATACATCTATGCCCTCTACCAGCTGTAGTAAAAGTTAATAAAAAGGATTTAAAAGGGATTTCGAAAAGGCATGTTTTCACACCGAATTCTGCTGCGTAGAACATATGACTACCCTTCTAAACGACTTTGAGAAACTTCGATAGCTTAAATCATATGTCATCAAATTCGGGCTGCCCTAGAGGCGAGAAACTACGAAATAAGATGGGCAATGGCATTCCATTTATGGACCTGTATTTCATGATTTAAAAATTGAGCTACGCATGGTGCAGAAGAAGCCTTGAGCATCACTTACTCTAAGTCCCCTTTCACACTGTCCAATACGGAAACATTCCTTTAATAGACTGAAGACGACCATTCATATTACAGGGTAACGCCAAAATGCTTGTCACAATGACAAACAGCAAACTCGCTATGAATAAAAGCGGTGCTTTTATTTTCATCGTACGTGTTCAACTCATCATTGCTGAACAGGAGATTTAGAAAGTATGAAGAAGGTCCACGGTGACACCTTGCTTAGTGTAGGCAGTAGAAACGTCAAATAAGTACTCCTGTACCTAATAAAAAGCTTTGTCGAATAAAGTCGCAAAAACCTAAAACGTCACGATCAGGAGGAGGAAATGGGAATGGATCGGACAAGTGGGAAGACATATTTTTTCCCTTTGGAACGTCTGTCACCCAGTCACACCCAGTCAGTTGACGGTTCCAGACTTTTCTGAAGTTATTAGCTTCTTTGAAAAGAGGTAGACGTCATAAGACCTAAAATGTTTCGCAACCAACAAATTCTCATTCCTCGGGTGCTTCGATGTCAAGAAGGTTCCTAGCTGTGCTGCAAATATATAGTTAACTGTCCTTCATTGTCCATCGAAGAAGCAGTGACTATAAAAAGTAAATCCAAGATGAGAAAAAAAAAAAAAATAATAATTCTGTCATTAGCCACAGTATAGCCTTGAATTTGTCAAACGTAAGAACCCATTATTATACCGGACCTTGTCACACAAAAATGACAAAACGATAGGGGGGCGCGAGAACACAATACCGCCCCGCACACCCGCTACCAAAAGACAGCCGCGCAAGGACGACACCCCTTCTCCATGAACGGAACATGCCTATGATTACATTCATTCACCGGCAGACAGTAGGATCCCTTTCCGCAAAATTACTTGTTGGAAGCTTATAAAACGAATACTGGGTGTGTATCTGCACGTTGCTTGATTTTCTCCACATAGGGTGGTAACTCGATGTCTATGTGTGTTTGTGTGTAATGACCGGCTCCCTTGTCTTGTTAGCAGCCGCCCCTCATTTTATGTCGATCCGAAAGTTTATTTTTGTTTCATTCTTTTCCTTTTTTTCACTTTTGTGTTTCTCTTCAAATCGTTCATCTGATTTTGCTTTGCCTGTGACGGATCCTACCCCTGGACTTTGGCAAAACCAACTACCCTTTAAAACGAAGGGCCATACAAGAGGAGAAATAAAAATAGAAAGGAGGAATAATGAATTTTCATCCCTTCGCCGACATTACCGGCTGTCGCACTTATCAGTGGAGCAGAGTAAAGAAAAAGGAAAAAAAAAAAACAACATAATAGCAGCAGCAGCAGTAGTTGGTAGCTGGAAAACTCCCAATAGATGGGAGGGAAGAAGTTCATCAGGGAGAGCTAGCCTAGCTGCTGGAGAGATATGGGAGAAGAATGAGAAATGAGAGCGCGAGGACCGCTCTTCCTTGCCCTATTCGGTTTATTCGAAAACATTTTCAGCTTGTTGCTAGGAAACGTTTCAATTTAATTGCAGCTGCTGTTCCTGCAACAGAGTAATGCACTCAAGTCGGTTATGGCTGATAAGTCCTGATGGGTGCTTTTATTTATTTATTTTGTTTTTTTCTTATGTTGCTCATTGTACATTGTGCATTTTTTTAAAGTAGATACTAGGTTTAATTAGTTGTTCCTTATTGAATTCGGAAGATGCAATTTAGTTGTACTTAAACCTGAAGATTTGGATATACCTTTCCGGTCACCATCTTGCCTTTCGCTTAGTTAAAGAGGAAGTTGGTGGCAGACATATCGCCGACAGTTACAACAGTTGATAGATGCATACATGCATACTGAACAGGAAGATCCAGCCCTGAATAGAAAAGGTTGAAAGAGTGATGTATGACCTTTTGAAAACATAATCGGAAGAGACTTAAACTTCGCTAAGAATCAAGGTTAAACCAGAGAGTTATTCAGTAATGTTAAAACGGATTCAAAAACAAAGGTCTGTAAGGTTGGACAGACCTTGGACAGACAGAGGTTGGGCAGAAAACATGCTCAATTAGAGGACCATCAACTCAGCTATTGGGCCAGGTTCTGCAAAAAAAAAAAAAAAACAACGAGGAGCATCCCAAAAGGAAAAATCTTACCCCACAGCTTTAGCTTCCTAAGAATCAAAATTGTACCTTATGGAGGCTACTAAGCTATAATCTTCAGATGATTGCAAGATCTGAAAATCTGCTTAATGGCGAACTAATTCGCAAAGTTAAATTGTCAGCACACATTGTAGTTAGATGTCTCTATATTTCTGACAATTTAATGTCAGATGGCAATTGTCTCACGATGGTTTTGATCACAATATTGTCGGAAAAAATTTTGTAGTTTGGGACATTTTTTCAAATATAAAGCCAACAATCAGTGAATTAACAAAATCTGATCTAGAGTTTAAACTTTAGAAAAACAAGCTGCTCCTGTTTACTAGGAAGAGAAAAATACCTGACTTTACATTACTACTGAATGTACTGAATGTACAAAGCCATTATCATCACCTGTGGGTCTATAGCCTGGTTGGCAACAACTGGTACAAAGAACTATATGCAAGGACACACATCGCAAACAAAGCTGGACATTATCCTTTCTTTCACAAAAGGAGCTCTTAAATCAACAGCATCCAAGCTATGGAATTAGACAAAATAATGTCAATAAGGATATACCGGAATATGGTAGGTCAGAGTCGGATATGACTATCTTCATTGACAGTCAAGTAGCCTTTAAATAGGGTAAATCCGATACAATTGAATGGTTAGAAAATTCTAGTGCTTTTGGATTCGGATGCTTTCGCAAGACTAAGGGCGACAATGTACATCAATTAAGCGGACACAGTAATATTGCCACTGATTGGTAAATTGCATAGCATAAGTGGAGACGGAGGAACTACGATCTACTACCAATCAAACAAAGCAAAAAACGCAGAGCTTTCTGAAACAAGATCGATCCTCTGTCCCCATCTTAACTCGAGTAATCACAGGACACTGCGCCATTGCAGTCATATTCAGTAAATAGATCCAATATACATATATATGCAGAAGTTACAGAAATGAGATAGAGTCTATTCAACATCTGCTTTGCCACTCCCCCGGTTTGCAAGAAGGACGACTACGCACCGTAGGATGTGCATATGTTCCTCGTACTTTTTGAATGCACTTCTTTTTATCCACTGATTGACAAAATCTAACTTGATGCCTCAATGCATGACAAGAAAGGATAATAACTTCATATTCGGATTAACTCTAATCAGTATTTCTTTGGCTCGAGAAAGTCCACAATAAAAGATCAAATTCTCACATAAGTTTCTAGATAACCTTCTGCTCTATACCCGGCTGAAGTAGAGAATAACCAGATGATATTATAGCTTGGTACACTTTCCAAATTGGAGCCAAGACTTTTAAAATTTAAGTCAAAAACTAATGGTGTCACCGAAATTTTTGATCTTGCTACAATTTTTTTTTTTTTTTTATAAATTGCGCGCGCCAAAGGGGATATGAATACCCTTATACTGATTCAGGGCGCGGGCGTTGGGAAAAGGGGAGAGAGGAACAGAGGAGGTACCGGTGCACGTTGGCTTTGAATGTTTCGAGGTTGAAGTGATGAGGAAATACAGAGCATGGGAGATCATTCCACATACGTGTCGTTCGGCTTATAAACGAATCAATAGATTCAGATTACTTCAGATCACTCGATGCAAAGATTAGGGTACATTATTTTGATTCTAATATAAAAATGAATATTTGTATAAGTTATAAGTGTATAGATCTACAAAATACTAATTTAATTAAGATACCTTACCTCATTTATATGTTTATATGTCTTTATCAGATCCACACTAAGTTTTCGTAAGGGCGCCGTTGCTGGATCTCGAAAATGTGTTGGTATTCGAGCTTGCATCGCTCGAACTTCCGACGATGATGTCGGACTTGATCGCTAATAAAAAGAAAAAAATATATTTGAATACAGAAAAATTAATAAAGAATTAAAAATTTAACTTACGTGATGCATAACATCTCGATGTGTGGCGGGTAATTCTTCTTCAACAACAAATCGTCCATAAAGAGGTGCGTGTCGCTGGCGCCCCGATTCAGCACCAGCTGCACCCGACACATATGCCGCCGACACTGTAATGATAAATAAGAGATTGGTTTCTTAGTAAAAATTCAATTAATACTTTTCCTAACTGCTATTATGCCTTTGTGCGGCACCTGTCATTTCTGCCCTCCGATTCAGAAAACCAGACAAGTGTAGGTGGGTCTACAGTCCAAAAAACCACAAGTCTTCAAATTGTACCAAGAAGCAAAAGAAACCATAGCAACGAACAGAAAATATGTACACAACATTTCCTATCATCTGTAGACAACGATTGGATACTGGATCGCATCCCCCTCAACTAGCAACATGATAAGCTCCAAACACCAAGAATATGGTCGAGGCAATCCTAATGCAGTACACCTATAATGTAGTTCTGTACCTTGCGGTAAGGTATACTGGCTTGATGACAGGAACTACTTCTCTAGCAAACCTTTTGTAACTCACCTCATATCTTGGTGACTTAATTGTGAACAAAAAAATACAAATATTTGGCAACAGGTCCATGGGACCCAGAGCCTAGGTTCTTTCAAACATTCGTGTTGTATTCTTTACACGAATGGAGGGGACCTACTGTTTAAAGCCGCGACCGAAGGGCAATTTATAATTTGAGAAGCTTTTTCATGACAGTTGTACCCTGGTATGTTTGTCTGAAGATCGCAAGAGATAGGGTCCTGAAAAATAAATTAGGTTTTGCCTAGGATTGAGAACTTAAGTACACAGGGCTTTAGCAAAGAAGGCTAATCATGAAGCTTAGCTAGCATTGGATTGAATAGTTTAAAAGAACATTTTTTACTGAACTCTTGATACAAAGTAGACAGATTTTCACACCGGATATTCCGCATAGACAACACAAACACCGTGTGGCAACAATTTGCAATCAATCTACATATGTTGTAACACTAGATTTTAAGTCTAGCCTATACCTTGGCTATGTTGGCTGTCTGCAACAGAAAACAGATACTCTTAGGCCAGAAGATGACCCTTGTGATACCATGGATTTTTCCATTTAGACTATCCAGGCATTATTTAAACCATGTGAGATTGTACAGTGCCGAATAGGTCCATATAAATAAAGGGCGGTTGTCTGGTCCACTTCGTTTATACAGCCAACTCAGGAGTCACTTGGAAAGAGGTTCAACCTTAAAACTTTTGCCTATCACACTGTTTAGTGATTACGTAACTAATCTGGGATAACCTTAGCGAAACCTTTCGTTTCATGACATCGACGTCGAACAATGCCCCTATCTGTGGTGGGTCCAGTGGATAGTTACATCAAATTACATTTGTGTTTTGTGAACACCAACATATTTCATCAAACATCACTACTCATTCAAGCAAGTTAGTTTATTTAGCAAACGAATGACATTTATTGGATCTACATCACAGCGTCTTCTAGAAATTGGTTGTCCACTTGAGATTATATTGTAACAGTAGGCAGTCAAGACATTTTTCATTTCAAAAACAACCGTCTAAAGTGTTAAATTCATATTTTCACCAGCAAAAACAGTCCTGATTGCAGTTTCGACTGATAGAACATTATATTCCTTCATCGAAATGTACATAAATTAATTGACATAGCATCTGTCCGAAAAACTTGTTTCTTAAAATATAATGTGTGCCCATATGTAGGTAGTATGTACATTTGTATGCCTTCAGAGACTTGTTGCTTGAATCGTCCTTATCATATTTGCATCACTGTGTCAACCTTGTTCAAAGAGAGACGACGTTAATTGCTCAGGTTATTGAACCGAAAAGTTGAATCAAAGGCATTCTCTTGTATTCTACTTCTTATTCCACATAAACACCGAACGTAGGCATACACGGATAATGTCCCACAAAAAAAAAATGACAAACCATCTAATTTGTGTTTCTTTCCTAAAGATTGGAGGAGCTTTGCGTGAGGAATTAGGTTGGCATGGTTTAGTAATTTCCCTTTGCTTTTTTTTCCTCTTTGTTTTGGCGGTTTTCTAAAAAAAGATTATATGACATGGCTGTGGGAGTCCATCGGAAAGTGTATGTTTAGCTCAATATATAAAAAAAAAATAAGTATTTGCTAAAGTAGGTCATAGTTTTGTTTTTATAATTTATGATTACGTAATGTTTATCGAATGATATCAAGGGGTCTGGCCGCACTTGTTGTAAAGCTAATAAGTATCGACTTTGATAGAAAACATAGTATAGATGATGACACATTGGTATCGTGGACTAGAGGAGTGCTGATCCAAACCTTTGTCGCTATGATATCCGTAAGATCCCATGCTGCCTCTAATGCTATTGTCCATGGGATATAAAGATCATATTTGCCATTGTCTATCTGTCTTAGGTGCGGTCTTTCAGTCAATCCTCCAAAAACTAAGATTGTTCTCTTTTCGAAAAAAGTGGCCGATTTTTAGTGACTTTTACTCTCCAAACTTGAAAGAACGGCCTGTCTTGACTGGATGGAAACTTTTCCAAGGACGCCTAGATCTGCTTACAATATGTATCATGGAATGTGTACTATCAAAGCAGCCTGGGATCTTTGGCGCTCGAGTTTGGTATTATCCGGACTGAGTTCTGATCACCCCGCGGAAAATTTAAGTATCCTGCGATCCTGGTTTCATGGGTATGATCGATTGACAGAATGACTCCAGAATAGCTGCACAAAGTTGCAATCGATTGTATTTGCCATTGTCCAATCCTTGCGTCTTTAATTTTTCGTTCATATTGGAAGCCAGGTCTTGGTTAACCACTTTTAAAATAGTTTCAGATTACACTCAAACCTTGAGTTTGAGAACTGGGTACGACAAGAGGATGATCTCTTAGGACCTGAGTGGATTTTGTTTTGTAAATAGTGTGCAGAACGGGTATCCAGGACTAACTACAGGCAGAATAAACCTGTCAGAAACCTTAATGGGACACTTTGTTTCTGATAAGCAAGTCAATGTGCTTAAGTGACTACCGTCTGCGACGCTTTGGAAATGGGCGACGATGCATTAGATCATTCCTTTTGTGACAGTCTAGCGTTCGCTCGAATCAAAAGATAGATCTTTGGTGCTGATATGTTAAACGTTGGACAGACATGAACTCCTGAATCTTTTCAATAGACATTGCCTGATTAATAAGTCTCAGTAGTGCGTTCCAACTGGAACGTCCTACATATCTCCTTTACTTATTCTGCAGTCCAGTACAATCGATGTCCAAGCATTGTGTATATGTACATCGGTCATCATCTTCCACCCTCGTACGCTATTCTGTACTTTGAGAAGTTCATTAAAAGTCTTTTCCTCAAGATTACGATGGTAATGGATAGTAATGAAAACTGAATAAAGACAAAACAAAAACGGAAAAGAGGAAATGCGAAAACAAATACAATTGAATGTGAGGCACAAGCATTATAACAGAACGTCGAGCAACGCAGTTTCAATGCAAAAAATTTTTCCATTTGGTACATCAAAGGACTTTCTTGCGCAAGTACCTACTTCTTCATAACTATTGGCAAATGAAAGGTGAGTCAAATTTTCAAGGAGCTTCAGGGATGCCGATAGATAGAGGAAGTCGGATTATAGCAACTTGAGTGGTTTGATTGCACGTACATATATGTACATATGTACATAAGTATGTACATCCTCGTATACATGAGTGCATTCTTTTTGTAGTTTTAACCTTAATGCAAAATAAGCGAATCGTGATCGGACCACGAACAGCAGTGTAAATCAAGCTTACATCATTCAATTCGAATTTTTTTTTTAAGTTTTTTGTTGAATTTTGTCCGTTTGACCTAAAACGCTAAGGTAGAGGAAATATGTGGCAAACATAATAAAAATGTAAATCTGGACTGACGTTCTGACATTGACAGATCATTAAAAACGTTTAAGGGTGCATTTGTACTTTAACATACTATTGTTATGTTCCTATTGAAAAACCCATTATATTCTGTAAGATTGAAACTGTATTGGTCCCACTTCTTCGTGCGACTAGGACACTTAAAGAGTCTTCTAACTTTCTTCCTCAGTTTATCAAGGTGATCATTCCAACAGATAACCTGCTTTGATAAAAAGTAACCAACATTTGATCTAGGTCTTCAGTGTGGACTAAATAGATTTACCAGAGTCCAGTTCGTGTCGAGGTAAGTGACACTGTGCTTTGTATGTATGTCAAATCTGATTGTCTGACAGCTTTGCTTCGTCTGACATATGCCAAGTTTCAATGAATGTAAGAATAAATTAAAGTGGGTTTTGAATTTAGAAACAGCTTATACTTCACTACTTGCTCCTTGCTACCCAGACTAGAACTCGAATTTAATTCTACTACATACATAATTACCCATTTCAGTTTCAGTACATACCTGAAAATAAGACAAGAAATAGAACATTAGGAAGTATTCGCAACAATCATTTATTTAAGCTTTATATTTAATTTAATTCAAATTTAAATGAGAATTCGTGTTCCTGTCTATTCGACCTGCCAGGAAAAGATGTATTCAACGTCAAGTTAGATCGTTTATTCTTAAAATTATACTCCCGTCATCACTCTGCCAAAAATTTATAAACACCTTCAATATCTATAGCAACATTCCTGACATTGATGTGCAAATTAATGCCAAATTAATTCTTGGAATTTGGTATTCCACTAATTCCCATTCAGTGCAGTATCTGTGCGCACGTATTTTTTTTTTTGTATTATTTGGTTTCCATTTTATTAGGTTTCTGACCTATTGAATGCGTTTGTACATATATTTTCGACAGCGCGACAAAAACAAACTGTCATGCATGACAAGAAGTAATAAAATTCCTCCAAACACGCATGTAAAAAATAAACCGCCCTAAAATGTCCCAATATGTAGATGAACTGCCAAAGAGGGAGAGCAAAACAAAATGTAAACAAACAATGCAGAAGCCAGAACGAGCGGCCGGGCGGGCGGGCATTTGATTTCATTCTAAAACGTGCCAAAGTATATTTCTTGTTTTTTTTTTAGTTCGCATGTAGTTATTGTTGTCAATGTGTTTTTTTTATTCTTTTTTGTTCGTCTCTTCGTTAAACGTATGTATGTACATGAACATAAAAGATGGCACAAAAAATATCACATTCAACACTCAAAGAAGGACCGGCGTGACCGTAATTTCAAAAACCCCATCGAGACGTCAAAATCGCACGCTTTGGGCTACAACAAGCGCGTTGGTAAAGTATCTTATTGTCATTATTACAAAAAAAAAACTGACTTTTTTTTTATTGTTTTGCTACGTAACAATCCACGGAATGGTTCAGTAAACTTTATCCAAAGTTCGATGCCATTTTTGGTTAGAAAAATGTATAACGCGCGCACACGTTTCTGGTTGCCCAACATGTTGTGTTCGTATCTTTTTGGTTTTCGGCATAAACGAAATGATTACCTAGTTTATTGTTTTGTTTTCCGTTTAATTGTGAGAGAAATGTTTGTTTTCCTGTGGTCCCATGGAAAAGTTGGGCTTTTTCCATTTGGTGGGTATGTCAAGGGAGTTTTCGAAAATTATGAGGTGACTAACAATCCATCAGCACAGTAGTTTAGCACGACACTTAAAAGGAGGAAAAAGACTTGTGCCAATCCTGGAAAAAGTAATATAAAGTGAGATCCCACAAGAATCAGTAATAGGATCCCTATTGCATTGAGCTATGTAGCTTTACCGGTAAAGTGGGAGCTTTATTCAGTGATGATGCAGCTTTCATGTGAGTCGAACATTGTTTACTGGATGGTAAGCTCCAGTTAATGACCATTGGTGAACATACACGAGTTGTGGCGAAATTACTGAACTCACCCTTCTCGCGATGTGTACCGCCATTCTAAAAATGACAGTTCACAAGATGGCTGCATTGGAATGCCTCAGCCATTAAGTTTCCGATTAAGAACAGATGTTAGGCAAGGTGAGTTCAGTAAATTTGTCACAACTCGGGTGTGTTCACCAATGGTCAACACAACTCAGGTACGGTAATAAGCTCAGGGAATCTGAGTCAAACGGTCGTAGATGAGGAAAAGATTAACTTGGAGTTCAGTATAACATATAAAGTCCTAGGGGTTTAAACGGGTTGAACATGCTTAAATAGTTACTATAGCAAAGGAATTAATGCCTATTGGAGTATCAGTTACTTTTTGTAGAAATTCAGAAATCTCGTAGTAGTTAAGACGATCCAACTTACTTGATGGATGCGGTACTAATCCGAAATGATGCAGAATATTAGACGTTTTCGAATGTCAACTGAAATAATGGCACACTCTCAAAAAACATCTCTGCGTCAACGAGTCTAAATATAAAAATTTTCAATATTTTACCGTATGCTGTCATTCTTAGAATTTAATTGTTCAAATAAAACATTGATAGTTATCGATTTGAAATTTTTTTTCTTTTTGTCAAACATGTCAAACATAATTCATAATCCGAACATTGTATAACATACTGAACTTTGTTTTAATCACACTCTATCGTACGAAAGTAGATTTAAGGGGACAGCCACCCAGTTTGTTGCGATACTTTGAACTTTCTGCTGAATTCTATATTTTATCTCAACGGTTCATTTGAATTTATTTTTATTTTCATCTTACATTTCATTGGAATTATTTTTGCTTCTATTTTTTTCGCATGACAACTTTCTATAGCGCAAACGGGGGGTGGACTGTACAAAGATTCTGTCACATGATTTAACTGAGCGATGCGGCGGGAAGCCGCGATTGATGTCGCCGCAATAAAATAATTCAGAAAAAAGAAGGAAAAATGTTCTCACAGATTTTATTAATTGGTGGTTGATGAAATTATGTTTTCTATTTTTTTTTTTTGCTATTACGTGACACCTGCAACTTTCGGCAAGTGGTTGGTGGTGTCTGATTCGAAATAGGGGGTGAGTTTTGGAATGCTACGAGTATGTGTGGCTATCTGTTAGTCATCTCGGGTTCTTCGTAGCGGGGATGAGTCACGATTTGGAAAACAATAATTAATTCAGTGTGGCACATATGTACGTCATGGGAAATTGCTTCACACTCTTGTATTTATTTTTGTTTTGTTCGAATCGCAACACAGTGCTTAGTTGCGCATATAAATTCTATTCAGAGGAACATGATTAATATAATGAATATCGACAGTTTGAATTGATATTGTGACGTAAGGTAAGGTAGTTGTACAGATTCCTTTTTTTTTTTTGTGGAGGCGCGACAATGACTGTAAGTCAATTGAGAGATCCTATTACTTGGTACTCTGCGGGATGAGTTTTTATGTTCCAATATTGTACACATTTGATAGTTTTGGTTGGAAGAGGCCGGAGGGTAACTAAGTAGTGATCTGTCGAAAACTAGGACGAGACACGTAAATGAATGAAGATTAGGACAATAGATATTTGGGTGACTAAGAAGGGTTTGATCTGCCATAAATATATACTTCTAATTTCAATCTTCGATAGCTAACCTAATTTACCCAGATTCGAGTATGAATCTCGGGAGTTTTTTCAGTTCAATATTTCCTAAATCGTACAGTCCCGCAAGGAAATTGAAGAGGGTCTTTGCTTTTGATAGTTAGTGCTGGACAATCACATAGCACGTAACGAATAGATTTTATTGTCTCTTCGTTCATGCAGTTTTGCAGAAGTCATCGTGGTGCAGTTCTAGCCGTTGTCCTTTCACAACAACTCTGAGAATATTTCTATTTGGTTGTAGCACATGTACATACGTGTGTACCAGATGACATTGCTTGTTAACTTCCTCGTTAGTCTATTTTCTTGTTCTGAGTGCTAAATGGTGTATTGGCCACATAAAGGCTCTGCGGGGAGCTTAGATATGACCCTGCCCTGGCTATTTCACCTTCTTTTTAGTTACCTAGAATATTCATTTGACCCGGTATTCAACAGCGTGTCACCTTGTTGACCTCTATACTTTCAACTAGTCATGTATGCTGCTTGTTTTACTGCACTGGCTTCCACTTGGAAAAAGACTGCAATCGTCTAAAAGGTGAGACAAACTAAAAGTAGAATGTGTTCAGCATCTGCTATGCTCGTGTCATGTTTTGATTCAAAACACCAGGTGGCTTTGTACCCTTAGCAACCACATCTTTACTTAGTCTGAACACCTCATTGGGTTTATATCTCGATTTAGGTGCTTTTAACTCATCTACGAACCCTTTTCGTAAACCCAATTAGAAACGTATTAACGGGTCAGATGATGAAACAGTACGAAATAATGGTCTGGGATAGATCAACACTCTACACGTCAATTTTCCCTCACGCAACACTCTAACCACCAAAAAACAGTACCAACGGCAATATAAATTTTCTTCTCAGTATTTTAAAACAAATAGACACACACTGACATTCCCACGACCTTAAGTGGCGTTCTTTTGACACAGACATATGTACGTACGGATATCCACGAACCCCTCGACAACAAAAATAAAGGTAACAGAACTAAGTACCCAAATAAAGAAAACCATGTGTAGTATATGAAATAAAGTGACGGTTTCTCTCATGTTGCTTTATGTTCCTCCTCGTTTCCATCCACACGAAATGAGAAATAAATTCTGATAACCCTGCCTGAGCGCAAAAGGGAATGCTGTACGCGTTCGTTGGTAGTCAAAAAAAAATTAGGTCTGTAGGTTCAACAGACTCGTGAAAATTTTATTTGAAAAAAACTAAAAATAGATATACTTATGTACATAGATCTAATTAAGTTGTAACTTTAATATCTACACGAGGGGAGTAGCTAGCTACCATCAGTTCCGAGGTGGGATATAACGAATTCATAGAAGTGAAACGATTGGCTACATAAGGTTCTCATCACGTAAGTCCTATCACCCATCGAAAGGATAAGGATGGGTGGCTTAGTCGCACCATCGTATACATGTTCAAATCTCTTCAACTCAGCCTTAAAGATTTAGATACTCCTTAAATGATTCTAAGACATGTTTGCTTACACCGAGTCACCATGTCGGAAATTAAAATTTTTTTCGTCTATTACCCAGATTCACTGAAATTTACAATTATTGCCAAATTTGTTTCAAGGTTTATGCCCACAAAGAAAAAGTATTTTTTAATAAATCGAAGGACGCTGTTCGCCTAGGTTGCCAAAGAAAGGAGCTCCTAGATGGAAAAATCTTTAATTGGACAGAACTGAGCAAGTGCATAGGAGGTTTCTGTCTCTTTCACATCCCTACAGCCTTACAAAAGTCATGTGAAAAGAGACCCATCGTTTTGGCATGTTGACCTATCAGACAGTCACCAATGAGAACACCGATAACGTGGGTGATCTGCGATCGCTTCAATAGTAGCCACACTGCACAACGATTCAGATTAAGTCAAGGCCAGATCTGTCCTGAAATGTCGCAATTAGCGTGACTTTCCCATTTTTAGTTCGTACTACTAAAAGGGTCCGGTCTTAGTAACAGTTTGCATGTAGGGAGTGACATAGATTCTGCACTTTCGGCAGGATCTTGTAGGTCGATCTCAGTCTAGTGAGCTCGTAAGCCTTTGCAATGTCCTGCAATGTCTCAGTGGTGGCGCGGCACTCCAGGAGAGATAACCGCCAGTTTAAAGCAGCGTTTGAAGTAAAAAAGTACGATTCCATGGATTTGATTGCCACTTGCTATCCGAGTAAGAGTGGACTAAACTGTCCTCAGGAAAGGGAGCAGTGTTCTATTCACTATCAGACAAATAATAAAGTCGGAGCGGTGTAGTCGGGATGTTCTATGTCAAATTGAGGTGATCAATCATGGTAAGGAAGCTTTAAGTCGGATAGCAGCTAAGTGCTTGGCAAGAATGTCTAAGGGCAGCAGGTGGATTATGATGGCCAGTGCCTCTGAAGGAGACCTTCTCATTAAATTGCTGACGCACGTACATACATATGTACAAGTAGATATTTGGACATAAGAAAAAAGATTGAGGTGAGTAGGCCCCTTTAGAGCTGGCCACCAAATGATCACGCCATACAGTATTATAAGCCTGATAACCGACAGATCCATCTAGTGACCAGAAGTAGAGTGTGGAGGATTCCCTTGGTGTTTTCGGAGACAACGTTAGCAATGACATCTACATAGGCAACCACTTGGCAACCAGTCCCTTCCATGTCCAATAGTAGCTCGTTAACTACTAGATTTTACAGAAAATTTTGGATAAGACATAACCACGGGGACCTTTGCAACTAACAAGTCTTTTGCTGGATGCGCCGACCAACTGTGAACTGATAATTTGTTAGGTAATTCGAAAATATATTGTACTAATGGGTGTTATACGCCAGACTACTGAATCACTTGAGTGCATTCCGTTTGTCTACCATGAGGTCTATATAGCATTCGGATTTCTTCGACAGTGAACCAGTCAAAATCAGTCAGGTAGCATCCTTACATAGGATATCGATCAGCTACAATCTTACTCTGCGCTGAGTTGCTCCTCATTCTGCCATTGTAGCAAACAAATGGGCATAATGCAATCCTTCATTTTGGAAACAGAGTTGTACAATATTATCGACAGTTCTTACTAATAGTTCATCATGCTAAACAGCGGTGGTCCTAGGAAGGTGCCTTGTGGTACGGCTCCGGTCAATTTGTCTAGAATTATGTGCTTAAGTTATCCGTCACTATGTTCTCTTTGACCCTAACCAACATACAAGGGTCTACAACTGGCATCTAGGGACTTCGGAAATCTTTTGTATAATTTTCTGTAAACCTAAAACACGAACCTTTAACGCTAGGATAACGTCTTGGGATGCTACCAGGTAACTATTGCCTCCTTAGTTAATTATCCTTCAAGAACTTTTACACTGGCCCACAGGATTAAACCAAAAGTTATAATGAGGCTCTTAGTTAACCTCAGTATAACTCTAGGCTCCAAGTTCTGACTTTCTCCTAAACTGACAGAATCTTCATCGAAGTGAATCAATCTCTTCCTTGCCATTCCTAGGTATAAGCAAAGAATATGTTCTGCGGTTTTACATATATCAGCATTTGACAATTTTATTTTGTGCAAATGGTACTAAGTGGACAACTTTACAGAAAGTCTCGGGTCGTCTTTGTTGAGATTGAGTAAAGTTTTGCCCTTATAATGGTTGGAGTTTTTCGTTTGCCCAAACTCTGAAGGTTGATAGGACCTAGCAGTCAGTCAGTTCGGTATGTTCGAAGCCAAGCGTTAAGAAATTGAGTTCCATCAACTACAAGAAAAAGTTGTGGAATTAGTTTCGAGTGACTCTTCAAAGGTCCTCCATAGATCGCGATGGTCCTATTTTAGTGCCTAGTACACCCTAACCTAACCATCACCATTACCACACCCTTTTGTTTCTACAACAAAAAATTAAACCCACCTGAAGGTAAAAATTTAATTTTTCCCACTCAACCGATTGTCTCTCGTCTATACTTCGATTTTATTTTACACTGGTCCCTTAATTAGCTATTAGCGCGTCATTGGGTGGCTAATTAGGACCATTTTCGGGTGACCGAACCTGAGTTTATTTTTTTTTTTTGTTTTTTTGCTCCTCTTCTTTTTTATGCTAAACGATAATTTTTTATTTTTAACGTTGGTTCTCTATGAGAATATTTAATTTTCTCTTGATGACAAAAGGTGAAAGTTAAGCCGAAAGCGTTTTTGACATGTTAATTTCGCTTTTCACTTGACATGTTGGCAAAGTAGATGTTCGGAGCAGAATGAAAGGAACAAAAAAAAATGTGTGTGTGTTTTCAACGCAAGCTCTTATTGTCCTTCGAAAAAGGTATTAAGCACATGTATGGATGTGTGTGTGTGTGTGTGCATGTGGGTTTGAGTGAAGAAACTTGAGTGTAGAAAACCACAAAAAGATCATTTAAAAAGTGAAGGACAGAATTTTTTGTTTCTTTTCTCGTTCGTTGTTACGAAGTTTTGAATATGTCATTCTGGGATATCGATTTTCACACCTGATGTTTTTTACATTCACTTTTTGGTTTTTTTGTTTTATTTTTTCGTTTTTATGCGGCAATTTTGTTTTAATGTGGGTTGGGGTAGGTACCTACTGTGTGTACATGGGACGGTGGAAAGGCTCTAAAATAAAATGGGGTAAGGAGTTCTGAAGGTAATTCCAGTTTTGGTGTTTCTGTTTACCTTGCACAAAAATATATGTATATCATCGCAACAGTAAGCTCCAGAAGTTGATGGTATTGTCGTTTTAATTAGCGAGATGTAAAAACATTAATACATACATACATACGGACATGTACATATAAAGGGAGCTGATAGGGCCCTCTATATATAAATTGTTAGGAGCAAAAAATCACTATTGGGCTCTGGAGATATACAGGCACTTAGGTCTGTTAAAGGAGAACTCAGAATCTATTCCTCTAAATCAGGAAGCGATGGGTCATGTCAGTCTTTTTTTACAAGATCGAGTCTTTTTGAAGTTCCTTTGCATAAACAAAGATGGCGTAGCTTAACTTTCTCAAAAATAGTGTAAGATAGATGCGACATTATTCTGATCCGGCGTTAGCAATCCGTAGCAATGACTTGCCAGTGGTCTAAGCAACATAAAGTGAGTGCTGTGGATCAACTGGTTAGTGAGTTGGACTACAGAGCAAGAGGTTCAATCCATAGAAAACACCTGAAAATGCCTTTCAGGCGCCACGTCTGACAAACATCCGAGAGAGCAACTGTCATGAGAAAATTTCACAAAATAACACATTGCCCTTTGGAGACAGGATTGAACAGAAGGCTCCTTCTATTTGTGTAAAGAATATAACACGCACAACACGCATGGTTGTGAAAAGCTAGGCCCTAAGTGCCATAGAATTGTCGCTTATTTTTTCAAGCAACATAGAGATTATAACTGAAATTAAAGCACATACTGAGAATTATGACTGGTACTTGACAGTTTTTTAGGAAAATTTGTGGAAGCAGTACTCAAAATGCTTGTAGTAAACCACAAAAATGGAAGAATGGGAGTCGGAAATTGAAGAGGAATTAATGTTCTTCCAGTGGTAGCTAAAGTAACACCTCGTTTAGTGGTAGAACACAAAAAAATAACACTTAGTGACAAATAAAGTGTAAATTTAGTGTAAAAGGCGGAGTACCGCAAGGCTCCATTCTGCCATCGGTATTATTTCTAGTAAAGATGAGTTATTGCAAAAACATGACATCGTTTTTCAAGTACTTGAATTACGCTTGCAATAGACAAGAACCAAGAAGAACTAAGCTGCGACTGTTTGATTCAAATGCATAGATGACGTTGATAGATGTCATTATGCCGTCGTAAGGCGACCAAACCGTATCTCGTAGGAGCACTGTTTAGTTTTCTAATAATATTCGTAGCATCTCTAGCTTAAACTCACCAATTGGTTTAATTAGTGAGGGTTGTTTGTTATTACAAAATAGGACCGAGAAGACAAGATCCACAAATACGATTTGCTACCAAAGGTCGATCTGTTCCAAATATTTTTCTGATGCAATACTCACAATATGATAAGTGTATCTAGGCAGTCGACGACAAAATTTTATAGTGAGCATGAAAGAAGTCTACCCTACGAGCAATCTACTTTAAACAGTACCCAAGCCGTCTACGTGATAACATGAAACCAAACCGTCTGACGAGGGTTTTATTTTGTCCATACTTTCTGCGAGAGAAATGGAAATGTCGGCTATGTTATGTGACAGAACTCCGAACCCTCTCTATGTTGTTTTAGGTATGTTTTAGTACTCTCGATGCTTAACCTTTCGACAGGGTAAAGTCTTCTGATCCCGGCTTAGGAAAGAACGCAAAGAGTAATAGCTAAAATGTTTTGCCATCATGGGTAAGTTTTTCAACGTTGATCGACTGTTTTACCTATCAAAGGCAACAGTCAATCCTTGCGATCAGCCGAAATTAAACCTTCCACCAGTTCATTCGAAGGAGGAGACCTATATTCCCTTAGTATTCAAAAGTACAATCACAAATCCTAATGAAAACCACAAAGAAATACATGTTCACCAACCGAAACCCACAAGGAAGTGAACCGACAAACCATTTGCCCTAATTTTGAAATAAATTCAAAAAAGCGCATCCGAACCGGCTTAGTGCCAAAATTGTTTTTATCCACCACACCTCGCCAGTGCTTTTTATTGTTCAAAATTAAACTCTTTGAACGTTTTTCGCTAGCCCCTATGTTGCTAGTTGGTCACAAAGCGTAAAACTATTTCCTGGATCATTGCGTGGCGTGTGTACACCACAAGTGTGACTCTCACCTGTTTGTAATGCCTTTTGGCAGCACACAAAAAAAAGAGCAACCCGCCATGTAACATTTGGGGGGAAAATGTAGAACTGTTGCCAAAAAAAAAAAAAAAAATATCGCTAAGTTTGTTTGGTATTGCATAATTCTTGATGGCGAATTCGGATAGTTTTACAGAAATAAATATCATTCAGTTGTGTATTTTTAGTTGAAATACGTACAAGACATGATCAGCTGAATTTATTCGCTTCTCACAGGATCAAAGTGGTTGCTGGTTGGCTCTGACTGATGCTGTTGTCATCACACTATTGCCGCATCACAATATTTATGTAATCACACGAGAGCAGAGGTGTACAATTTGCTTTAATGTTCCCTTTGTACCAAAATATATTTGGTTGCTAACTTTTAGTCAAAATTATGAAATATGATATGTACCCACAGATGCCACAGATCCACTTGGGAAAATAGTCCACATTGTAGGTGCAAAACTGTTTTTTTTTTTTTTTAATTTCTAGTTATTTTCGATCATCTCTCTGAATTATTCAAACTTGTATACTAGAAATGCCTCCTCAACATAAGGTGTATCGGAGGATCGTAACGGAGCAAAGCGGTGCAATATTTTGTAGTTGCAGTGGAATTATTGGTCACTTTTAGTGAGAAAAAATGTAAGTTCCAATATGGAGTAGATTGCAGAGGGTTTATACAGACAGAGAAAAACTTCATTGGAAAGTGCAGTCAAACCTAAATAACAAACAAGTAACACCTCGAGAGTTAGTTATCTTCTTAGACTCATGGTAAGAGCAAGCCTTGTGGCAAGCTTTAAAAACGTTGTCGTCAAGATGAGATGAGACTGAGGACTAATATGAAAACAAAAAAAAATAAATACTTGCCGCAACAGGTCGATGGAACCCAGGTCCTAGCTTCTCACAACCATTCGTGTTGTGCGTGTTATATTCTTTACACGAATGAAAGGGGCCTATTATTTAATGCCGTGTCTGAAGGGCAGTTTGTTATTTGAGAAGCTTTCTCAAGGCAGTTATACTCTCGGATGATTGTCAGACGCTCGCGAGAAGTGTGTCGTGAAAAACGTTTAGGTGTTCCGACTGAGATTCGAACCTCGAACCCCTTGCTCCATAGATCCAGTTATTTATTCGATACGTCCCCATTGTTTAAACAAAAATTAAGTCGTTTAGCCTGTAGCCTTGGATTCAGGACCAAAAGAAACTCTTTATAAATAAAACATCAAAATTGTTAAGTAAGTTTCAACTTGGTGAGGGACACTTAAGTAGAAATTCGACGAAGACTTCCGTCTTCCGAAACAAATATTCCTTAATTGTAGGGTAAAGGACAATAAGTACGAAAGCTGATATTAATATTGAGATTTCTTGTATGAAAAATATTTCATTAAATGTTTAAAGCAGTAAGCTCTAAAGAAGAGATATCCAACGACGAATTGCATGAGCAGTACCAAGATATAGACCAAGAAAAAAAAACATCAAGAGAATGAGGTACAACTATCCAGTCAAGAACATCTTCTAGTCTCAGCCTCTAAAACAAGCAAGATCGTGCCTATTGCTTCAAACACCAGGGAGCAAAGAGGAAGCATAATCTTCTACACTTGAAACAAGAAGTGGGATCGTGAGAAATTTCCTCTGATAGATTCCAAGTGGAATTACTGACAGTATGCGAGGGGTGCTGCTTTCATCTTCTCCACTGAAGCTGATGGGAAAGGAAAGAATCTGGATGAATTAGGGTTTTCATGCCCAGATTGTCAGACCCACGTCTAACTTCCTCTCCGGATGCCCGTCATTGCACATGAGTATCGCTGGACCCTTGGAAGTGACTTTATTTTAGTCAAGACTTGCGTTTCTGACGGATTTTAGCGATACGTCAGGAGAAAGTCTTGGTGCTATACTGGTGACTGGAAGTTTTCTGCCAAGTCTTACTAAAATCGATGTCCTTAGACTCGTGTAAGGAAAGAAGCCTTGGAAAAGAAATCATACTTTCATATAACTTCGATCTGGACTGCCAATTCTAACGGGGGTACCCTCAAAACGATCGAGAATGGTTAAAAGAACATAAAACAAGGAGGATCATTTGGTTTTTAGTCGCTGTGTGAGAAAGAAATATGGTATCTCCTTCAGGTAAAGTAAAAATTTCCACGTCAAATGTTAGTGTTACGATTTTTCTGAACTATACTACATAAGTACATAGAGAGTTGCGTACATACCTCTACTACATCCATTTGCATACTTCTCATTGGCCATTTCCCAATCATTGGAAGCCGAAATCGATTGTAGATAACAAAGAGCTGCCGCTGACATTTTCATTCTTCAAGTATTTCTCAAAAAGATCTCACTATTACCACAACACAATATATTGTAACTATACTGCAACTTCTTTTCTCCACCGATATTTACCACCAAATTCACAATACATTTATCCTTTCTTGGTTTACTTTGTTCAAAAAAAAACAACAGACGTTTAACTTCCTGATCACTGCAAGGCTAACAAATAAACCACACAATATTCGTGCTTATCGTTCCAATGCACAGTCCCAACAAGGACTGCAATTCCGAATTTTAAGAATATCTGCGAAATGAAACGTTCCGAACCAATGCACACAAAGCGAGTGCAAAAATGAGAAAAAACATAAAAACAACAAGAGCCGAACAAACCAAAACAAAAATAAATTGTTGCTGCGTTAAAGAGTAAAGAAAAATATTTATGTCCCATTGCTGAAGTGCGCATGAACAGTTAAATGAAACATAAGGATATATTTTATTTTATTTTTAGATGTAAAATAAAAAAAAAAATTTAGTTTGGCATTTGTTTTCCTCATTGGTGTAAGGGTGATGTTTTTTTTATTTTTCTTTTTGTTTGCTTAGTAACTTTTTTAAGTTTTTAAAAGTATTTTCTTAAATTTTAAGCCGAAAAATCATGGCGTCATAGAAACAGGTTGTTAAACTCTTTCGTGTGTGACACGTCTGCAACAATTGTGGCGGACAAATCTTAAATCATCTTGACAGTCGGAGAATGAGAATAAATTTTAAGTCAGGTGAATAAACCCCGGAAATTTATTTTAAATAGACTTTCCCAGGAAATCCATAAATCATAATCCACTGTGATTTTAGCAGTTCATACGAAACAGATATGTTGATACTTTTTGAACACACTCCTACAACCTTTACTGCTGAACGCGATGACGTTTGATGGCAATGCACTCATTTCTATTACGATAAACATTATTGGTCTACGTTGGTTCCCTTGAGGGACCCCGAATGTTGGGTCAATCGTTGAGATACTGAGGATACCAAGAGACGATTTTTTTTCATTTTGAATTAAATATATTGAAATCCGTGCTAGAATGAAAGAGTATACATTTGTTGTTTCGTAAGAGAATAACAAAGAGAACGAGGGTGAAAGACATGTAACTCCAAAACAAGATGGACAAGATCAGTGGGACTTCTCTGTCAAAAGAAATGTTTAAAGAAACGAAACAAGACTCGTCTTAAGAACTAGTCCTAGTCATTCTAACGAAGAGTGATTAAAGTCACTCACCGCTGGTTCTGTGATACAGAATAGAACGGCAGGAATGGCAAGTTTCCAGATCCCAATGGGTTGAAAAGGTCGTCTTTAAAAACAGTACACAAGGGCAATATTAACAGCGGTTTTAAAACTTTGCGATCACTTACAATTCCACGAAAAGTTGTGTATCGGTTTGAGCCCTCTAGTGGAGTGCTACAGACAAGGGTCGTTCAAAAGGTTCAGCATTTTATATTTGTCCAGCAAGGAGCACCTGGGAAGTTTACAAGTTTGATTGATTTCAAAACGTATAAAAGTTTTGTCAGGCTATTAAAACGACTAAAGACCTAAGACAAAATTTATTAAAGCCCTTTATATGCTCTGGGGTCCAAAAGCATAAACAAAAGATATAGGCAAGGATTCTTGTCTTTAAGCTGACCGATGTTACCTCTTTCTTTCACATCTCAGTAAGATAGACTTCGAATATACACCAGACTGTGCTCAGACGACCAAAAAACCGAGGAACATATTCTATGTGAGTGGCCACCTCAGTCCGAAAACCAGATTTGCCACAGGGTTCCCTTCTAGTACCACCCTTACTTAGCTTCGTACGAGTACATCCATTGCCTTTGAAGTAGCATCACAAGCGAAGTATATCACATCGAAATGACTTCAAAGTCTATTCAAATTTTGAACCATGCTGTACGTTTAGTAACACTAAAGACAAAGACATTTTTTTAAATAGTTGTTCACACATTTTGTATCTAAGCCAAAAGTTCGATGTGACGAAATGGCCGAATTCAAAAATAAATCCCCTATCGATTAGGAAGAATCTATTTTTGTTCTGCGAGATACTTGTCAATGAATATTGCAGCGTTTGGAACCGATAAAAAAAAAACACACAGCCAAACATATCATGCGACAGACGTGAGACATTTCCAGAAAATAAAAGGTTTATTGCTTATATGTTAAAAAATAGAAAAAGGAAATTAAATTTCAAATCACTTAGGATATCTCGTTCGTTTCCATTATTCATTAGACATCACTGGTAAAAGCAATATTTTTAGATCAGAATTCAGTCAGGCAATAGTATCTAGTGAAAGTGAATTACAAGGAAACCGGTGACGACAGCACAGTATGCATCTTTTCTAAATTTGGTAAATCTGTGCAGTGCACATTAAAATAGTTCATGACTTGTTATGGACTTTCCTAATTTTAGACTATGATTTGATAGTGTGATCATCGAATGTATTGAAACATAACAATATGGTTCACATTTCTATATTTAATACTTCAGGTAAAATAATAGTAAGTCATCAAGGTTGACTAATAAACGATTTTTGGCTACCATGAGTGGGCTGAGATGTGAGGACATCAGATTAATACAAAAAGAATTAAAGTTCATGGGATACCAAAGACCTCCGAGAGTACCTACCCCTAACGAGTAACATTGTGCTGCAATTTTCTAAAGAACAACTATAAAGTCAAAGATTTCTTGGTTTGAGATTTATAGTATCGTGCGGAAAGGTCTTAACTGCTTGATTTGAACGCCGCCCAGATTCCAAGCTAGAGTGCGGCCACCTCACATAGCCGGATAATAGAGTGACAAGACAAACACTGATTTTTTGGTGCGGGTTTGACGCTGGATAGGTCATTGGCCCAATACTTTAGACAAGCTCAGGACCAACATCGAAAACCAAATTGCCGCCAATATCACACAAGCCATACCACATAAAGTCGTGAAAGATTTCCGTGAAGCTGATTTTAAACACAGTCTGTTACGATTAAAAAATAAAATGGGATTTCAATCAAGTCTTGGACAAAGTCAGTTGACGTTCGGAACAGAACAAAACTAGAACTAAGTTCGCATAAGTTCGAAGATTACACTTAATCAACAGAAATCCCACAGGAAAAAAGACAATCGTTTGGAGCTAGCGATTAGTGTGTTTTGGAAAATATTTTTGAAATTTCAGTAATACCCTGAGATGGTATACTCAAGCAATTTAAAAAAAGAAACTAGACTTCCAAGATTGCATAAAAATTGCAAAAAAAAAAACCATCTTGCGTTAGTCGATCGTATGTATATTCAACAAAATGGTGGTAGATGGTTACAGCAAAGACGGTTCACTGTTTATTTCATATAAGGACCAGCTCAACCAGTTGGTTGAAAGGATGAAAACTTTGCAAATTTTTAACTTAATTTCAACATTGCGAAAATGTCTGTATTTTTGTCGAAGTGACTCTAACTGTTGGGTATGGTGGTTTGCAATTCCATTCGCTTCCACAGGCACTACTGTCATATATTTTGAAGCGAATTGATAGCCGCAGTTGGTGTTGCGCTTCTATGACTCTCAGGCAGGACATCCGTTGTTCATACTTTGTCTGGATTCGAATTCAATCCCCAAAACTGCCCGATGACCCCCCACATGTCCAGAACGCTGTTTTAGATTTGTGTACTAGAATGTTCGGAGGGCTTAGCGGGAGTTTCTTCCATACGTCTTCCTTATATCAATACGTTGAGGAAATCTGTATCTAGGCGCCGCTGTTGGTGAGTCGCAGGCATGAAAGCAATTGTCTACCCTAAAATAGACTCATAGACATCTACCAAAATCAAAGAATCATTTAAGAGGCGGCAAGCTACGGAACAGTTCAGAATTTTGTATCCCCAGCTCCAATAGACATTCCTGGAAAACGGAAGTTGATAATATAGTGTGTCCAATTCCTTGGAGGAGTGTTGAATGGGTATCCCTAGACGAAAATGTAAAACAAAGTCTATTTTAAGAAAGCTAGCAATCCAGGAAAGGAATGCAATCCTTCTTCGTTGGTGGGAAATATTTAGTAAAAGTAGCGCTGTCTCTCGCTTAATTAGACGAAACTAAATGGAAATGCTGCGCTTCCCAGTAGGTAACTAATCGATAGGAAACTTTAATGAAATTCCTGACATACCTATTATAAGTACCTATAGTAAAAAAAAAAAAAAAAAGAAATTCACATGACAATAATCATTCATGCGATCATCGCTTATTTTTATCAACTTAGAAAATTGCAAACAAAAATCGCTTTAATCTGGAATTTGTGTACTTTGACACTGTGCGTGTGTGCAGCTTTATGGACACACGTTTTCTTTTTGTTATTATTGCTGGCATTGATAGCAACGTACTGATGTTCCTTCGTCGACTGTGGTTATCAATGGAATGAAAGTCTGTCGTCGTTGTCGTCGTCGTCGTCGTCAATTAGTAGGAGGGCTACATTTTTCTTTTCTTTTTTTTTGCGCATCACATTTACTCGGGCTTGAGCAGTCTTATCGGTGGACTCACATGTGTCCGGTACATGAACACGATGAGCGGCATTGAATTACGCAGTTCATTCATGTATTTTTAGTATGAGTAATCAAATGTGAAGTCGTAGCCAGTATTTGGGTGTCACTGATCGCAAGTGGGCTGGAAGCATCTAGAGTTCACATGAGGAGAAATCCGAAGGTAAACACCAAGATATCATTATTTTTTTTTTGATCTTGAGATTTCACTGTGTAATCCCAGTTTAAAACATCAGATGACTGAAAGTGGGACATTCAAACATATTCTCAAGGGTATACCAACGTATGCACAAATGTATAATGCGCTACAGAATAATGTTGATCACCCTGGGAGGACAAGTTGCAGTATCAGTGCTGAAAATATGGCATCTACCGATGCACCTGCTCGCTGAAATGTTTGAAAGTGTTCTCGCCACACTGTACAAGAAGAACGCTCCCAACTCTGCAAATTGCAATCAAATATTGCAATAAGGCTGCCATGGTAGCCAATTTGCAGATATGTAACTAATTTGAAAAATGAATACCTTTCAACACACCCAGCGAGTACTCCTACACTTTATAAGTAGGAGTTCCACAAGGATAGGTACCGGGACCTATTTTGTACTATGGTGTTCTAAGACTCCCAATTTCTAGTGAAGCAGCTACTCTTAAAAGGAGTTAAATCGAAAACCATCTGCGAAATGTCAATTCAAGTTGTCAGACACTACATTGTTGCTACGGTTCGGAGAAGCAGCAAGAAAAATAACTGGTTGCAAGCCTTAAGGACAACACGAAGCGGCAGTTGAGAAGTTGTTTGCCCCAACATTTCTGTCTGCAACAATAATTTTCTTTTACTGAGTTATTAAGGAGATCAGAACAAGAACAAGAACAGACTCCTGTGTCTGGGCCTACTTACATTCTTGCAGTATCTATTAATAGAAGGACTGTCTGCCAGCAATACCATTGAAAACTACTTAGTGCTATTAGTTCGGTTGAAGATGTTATACCTCGTTCTTCGAACAGAACGGAATGTTGATCTTTAAAACTACCACGGATACCCGACTTAGTTCTTATTTGCAATCCATGGTTGAAGTGTAGTAATAAAGAAAATAGAAAGAAAAGTTCAAGTAGCCTCAGAGTGCCTGTCCATAAGTGCTTTTAGAATCGCAATAGCGTTAGGCGAACTAATGACAAGAAAACGCTTCGCTTTTTAAAAAAACGTCAGCGAATGAATGGAGCTAGGATAAGACAAAGAAGATAGCGTCTTTATAAAACATCAACTGAACACAAGCAGAGTTTGTAAGTTGCAAACTGCGGTGGAAAGTGGCTCAATTCCTGTAAAGGTCTCGAAATAGATACTGGACGTTTCATTTACATTCTCATATTTCGGTTAGACCACCGAAAACTATGCACAGCTTTCTGTATGCATATGGAGTTTCACATATCTCCACGTGTGGAGTACCGCAGGGTTGGACCTTTTTTCCTATACTGTTCATCTTAATTATTGTTTATCTTAAAGAAGATTCTGAAGGTAAGAACAGGAATCTAGTTAGAGAATCTCGAACTCACAGATGAATACATAGTTTTGCGAACAATGTTAAATGGAGATCTGACACCATGACCCTTCGGAAACCTGAAAGGACCAGAGAAACCTAGAAAAGAATGCGATGATGACAAATAAGTCGGGGTAAATCCGAAATTTTGATCATAAAATGTATTTCCAAAAGATGCATCAACAACTTGAGACACGTCGGTACTCTCCTTGTATCGCTTCTGCGTATAGAGTAAGACCGAACCGTAGTTGGTCCGTCTTTTCAGCTAAACGTGGTCATTCAAAGGAGAAAAAAGTGAAAACCAAGAAAGTTTTTGATGTTTAAAAATCCAAAAAATAAAATATGTATCGCAAGCATTCCACACAACGTAACGTGTGGGCAGAAATCACGGTATCACGCTCATTCAATCCCTACAAAAAAAAACGTATCTTTTCGAATTATTCGTTCTACTCCAATTGTGAATTCGTTGGCAGAAGGAAATCAAAAGCGAAACAGTTGAAGATGAAGTAAAATAACAGAGAAGACAAGAAAAAAAAAACAAAGAAAGCTGCACTCACAGACGCCACCCGTTCATACATATATTGTGCATGGTGTGGTGATACACTCTCACCATTCGTGTTGTTCTTCTTCGCATTCGTCTCTTGCCGCTTAATTTAATTTCACGAACATAAGATGAACGACACCAAGCAAGGCGAAGACAAGGCGTCAAAAAGTGGTGCTTCATCACGTGTGATGCTCAACAATAAGGAAGTTAAAATTGCAATATGAAACGCCGACGATGTTTGACCGCAGCCAACGCCAGTAGTCGAATCTAAAACAAAAGAATACGTGTTTGGAGGCTTTTTTTCTATTTTTGTCAACTATACAGGGTGGAGGAACTTTTAGGTAAACGTAATGAAATAGTCGGATAGAAGATAGAAGCTTCACGTGAGAAACCCAACGATTCCCACACCTCAATGTTATGGAAGTATCTGACAGTCCCTAGATCAGTCAGATTTTTGCAGTCCCACTAAGCATGGCGTTCCTACAATGCAGATGAGAACGATTATGATGATTTCTACAGGAAAGTCGACGAAGCCACTTGACACGGTCTGACACTGATCGACAACGTATGTACATCGAACCAGGTCGATCATTATACCATTAGCCAACGCTGTTAGATATTTCATCCAAGACATCCGTTTTAAACGGTGATCTGACATCGAAATAGAGAGGACCTACATATATCCTTTGTGAACACCAACCTATGGAACATACTGACGGTAATCAGGTATACTACTGACAAGCTCCAAGATGCCCAAGAACATGCGAAATAGTCAACACGAATGACCAACTATGATTTATCGATTCACTAGCCACCAAGATGTAGAGGACTAGACGGAAATCTGCTGACTCTGGGTAAGGAGCAGCTTCCCAGATGGCGAGGATATTTTCCTCAACTAAACATTACCGAACAGCACCACGAGAAAATAAGCAATTATTCGTATCTAGCGAGTCTATTCTCAGTTCAAATGGTGGTGGACAGCAGAATTCTCAAAGCTAGGACTGCTGGTATGTAGTACCTAGATAATGAAGAACTCCGTCCCAAGGAAGCACAAAACCTTCATAAATATATGTCTTTAAGGGTTAAGGATTAAAATGAACCGTAAATCAAACGATACACGCGATATCGCGATAGGGAAGGCGAATAAACCACGTCCGTTAGTCTGTCCGTATATCACCAATTTAGGACCTTGATTCTTAAGCTAGGAGGATGAGATTTCATATTACAGCTTTAAATAAGGAGAAACAGTATAAATCAGCCCAATTTTTTCGTAACATCACTATTTTTGTATACTTTTCACCCGTTTGTCTGAAGCCACGCCCACCTTTTGGGGGCTTTTTAATAGAAAAAGATGGCATTTTGGATGTAACATTCTCAAACATTCTGTGAAGAACTTTGAAATAGCCTTAGGAAGCTCTGTGACCATGTTTTGAGATCTTTAATCAGACCGTAAGTGCCCCGCAAAGAGCGATCCATGCAGATGAGTGGGTTTCCTTAGGTCGATATAGTGGAGGACTTAAGAAAATGGGTACTAAAATTTCTCGAAACATTGATATATAGTAGTAAAATATTTTGTCGGATTTCCATTAATTTCCAAGTCCATCGCCTCATAACTCAACTCTGAATCCAATTCCAACTTAATAAAGAAAACATTCCTTTAGTTGGAACCTATTCATTCGATTCCTTGAAATGTACCTATTTAAAGTTGATGCAAATAAACCATTCAAGAATTTTTCCATCTGAATATGTAAATTGAGCCCGTCCCCCAATGAAGAGTTTATGTAACGTAATTCCCCAACAACAGCAGAAATAACCAATGATTCATTTGCAGCATGATTACCTACAGCAACATTTTTCACATACGAGTACCTCTAGACCTGTGACTGGAGTTTTATGGGTATTTTCAGAAGATTTTGCTTTTTTTTGTTCAAAATATCACAAATATAGTAGGCGCCGAAGCAATGTCACGCTATCATTTCTTTGGCTTGTAGACCACTTATGGTGGGAGTAAAAGTGGAACACGGAAGCCGACTTCAATACCAATTCGCGGATACATAATAGTTGGAGATTTTTTTTTTCTTTTCAGATTTATTTACCCAATTAGATTGAGGTTGTAGTAATGGACTTACAAAACCACCGATCCAAACAGTTTTTATAGGACGCGGATACTAAAAATTCTACGGCAATGTAAATATTCTTGGAGGCATTGTAAGGAGATTATCCTTCCTAATTGAAGTGGAAAATGATGTTTGAAATCATTAAAAAAAATTGAGATGTACAAAGAAATGAAATTGACCTGGCCATAGACAGTGGAATGGGCGTGGATCCCAATAGAAATTCCTTTAGTACGAGGCAGGCACACATAAACTTAACCTGAACAAGATGCAAATGAAACTAACCTCCGAAACCAAACTCAGTCAGCGAAAATTATTGATTAATAGATAAATTTACAAGATAACAGCTCCAATGATTTAGTCTTAGTTTAGTAAGAAGCTGTAGAGGCACTAAAACATACTTTTTGAACATAACAAGTACCTGCGAGACCAAAACCTAAGGCGAAACATGCTAAACCACTTAAAATCTCCCTTCGAAGGGCTTCCTTCCTGCCTTCTTGCCTTCAAAACTATTTGTCACGGTGTTGCGACTTCATATAGTCAAAGATTGAACGTTCACTTAAGAAAAGAAGGGATTTCGACTCGGAGTCTTGGAAAATGATTAACATATCGCTGACCTGTGTTTCTTAGGAAAGGCGACATTTGAACATATCCCAAGAGGTCTAAGACTTTTGTAAAACTTTGTACGATTAGCCAAGTTCATTTCCTGGTTAATAGTGTCCACCTTTCAATAATGTTGAACGCTAAATGTAGATAGCAGAGGATTAATGAAATGGAAGCTTTCTATCTATGTACTAGGCTTATGTAGTTAAAAAAAAAACAGGTGAGCTTAGTGAACTAGTTGCCAATCTCGTTTTATTTCAGTTCAGTAGTTCAATAGTTCTTTTAGTTCAGTACTTGTAGTTCAGTAAGAACAACTGAGCTGTGCTGGTGGTGATGTTGTGTGTCTTTTTGTTTAACCCATAACACAGAACCATGAGAACTTTTACAAAAGTATGTACCAGAATCGCACAAGACTGATTTTTCTGAGCACTGAACTAAAAAAAAGAACTAGTTCTGCAAACAGATTTGAACTAAACTGAAACAAAATGCACAAGCCTAGTATGTAGTACATTGATTTAAGACGTTTCTCGGTTCAATGTCAAATCACTTAGCCTACCATAACCGACTTAATGATGTACAAACAACAACTACAGTACGACCGGATTCAGACTTATACTAATGAAATGACTAATGTTTCATCCAAAAACGCATTAGTCATGCAGGCTTCAAACTTTTTAGACTTTTTCTACAACTATCCTACATAGTGACGAATAAACTACGATGATTAAGTAAATTCACTAACTAGCGTCAGACAAATGTATGTAACAAGTTGGAAAGTACACTGAATCATCGATTTGCCGCCAAATTATCACTACAAGGCGAATGGAATTCATGGAACTGCAGCGCCAACACCCAGACGAAACAGAAAAAAAACATGAAATTAGTCTGCGTAGCCAATTATCGCCAATCGGTGGGAGAATGTGGTTAAATAAAACCTTTTTTTCAACAGTACAACCGTTTCTGCGTTTTTTTTCCTACCATTGACCAAATAGAAAGTGAAAGGAAGGAAAAATAGAAATATTCAAAATAGACATCTATTTTTAGATTCGAAGGCACTTGTTGTGAGCAATCCGTCACGTGATTTATGCACTATTTTGGTGTTTTTGAGTGACAAATTAGCGCGAGTGCAGTTAATTTATAGGAATATTTTCATTTCCTAGTTTGGCATGAGAACTTCTGTAATGTGTAAGTTAGGTTAGGTGGGTGTCCCGGCTAAGTCAAGACACGAAAAGCTACGAAACCTACTGGTAACCCTAAGAACTACTTCTGAATTGTATGCGAAAGTGAACTTAAGAAAGAAAACTTAGCGAAATTGAATGGAAGGAAGGTCAATGATTCAATTCAAACCTTGAAATGTTGTTGGCAGATAAACCAACAAGGTGTTTGGGGCTCGTGAAGCATTAGAGGGTTCGAACAAGCTAAGATTTTCTAAACCAAATATTAGAGTGATCCTACTCTTGTGATACAAGTACACAATCCCCTTCGAACTCGTTCGCTAGAGATCACAAGTAAGCACCTCTTCTTAGTCACATCCGGCATATACTTGGAAAAATTGTAAAATTCGTTCATTTTTCTCATCGAGAATTTGACTCAAACTAGACCAAGTCATGCAAATAAACCTAGGAACTGAGAGGATGGAGAGTACCCTTCTGACTATGATTAATGCGCGAAAAGATCAAAACCCATTGACAAACGCAAAAAATTTTGGATTGGAACCGGGATATAGATCAAATGCGCAAAGGAACTGTCAAGATCGCTATAATATTGAACAAACTAATTGCAAAAGTAGACATGAAGTTCCAAAATATCAATGTTGATGTGTTCAGGCAAGTCGGTGTGCCACAGGAATCTGTCCTTGGACCACTACTATCGAACATAACGTACCAAGGTATATAGAGTCCCGGTTATAGTCCTCTAGTCAGAGAAACTAAAAGCTAAATACGATTACGGCAGAAGATAAACAGTGTCTACAGAGTAAAAGAATTATATCGACTGACCGATATACTCACTAATAAGACAAAAAGGTGAAATACAAGGATCTGAAAGTACTAAGAAGACAATAACACCAAAAAAGTGCCAGAAAAGTTAAGACAAAACACAAGCGGCGGTGGACAAACGGTCCAACCCAAGATAGAATCATGAATATGAAAAAGTTTTGGGAAGGTAAACTACCAGTTTTTGTTTCTTTCAAACTAGATGCTCCAAATTAAATACAGAAGAGTGCCGCAAATGGCCATGTAATATGGTTGTCCCACGAGGTTAGTGTCACAGCTAGTGGAGATTAGGTTTAGTCAGCACAAATTTGACTTTTTTGAATAATTTGGAACGCTGTGCTCCTGCCTAATAAAAAAAAAACCGATCACGCTTCTGTATATTTATTTTTTCTAGTTTTTTCTTAACAAATTACACTAGAAACACTGTTTTTTTCCTCATCCTTCTCGGTGCTGACTCATGATAGGCATCATTCATTCAAGTACAATTCCTAGTATAGACATAACCTTCTTACCATCTAACTTTCTCTAGTTGTTTCAATAGAACATTGTATACGTACCTGCAAAGAAAAGAAACAAAAACAAAATTAATTTAATCTAAAAAACCATTTTTTCCAACTAAATAGGACTTTTTTTTTTATTAAGTTAAATTTAATTGGATAAAAAACTAGTAGGTACATACAACACTCGTACATATATACACACTTAATTGCCTCAATTCCATTCATAATCTAATTCCCAGACTAAACAAGACTATACCAATGGCATCAGCCCCATTGCGCTTTGTATATCAACAGACACGCAGCACAACAAAATAAAATAAAACAAACATCACGAAATTGTAACATTACCTTTGCCAGAAGAAAACAATAAAGCAGACTAAAAACGGGTTAAATTTATATACAAACATAGTCGGAACGTAATTCCTCCACCTTCTCTTTCCTTCCTGCAAAATATAGGAAGACTTTGAAGTACTTTTTACACAGGACATCAATTTATATCTGCCCGCCCACTGACCCAAGCTCTTGTTGTTTGTTCGTTAGCCCCAAACCACCCACAATCGGTCTCTCCCACATAACCACTCGACATTTCCTCTCTCTCTTTCTCTTTGTCGCTCTATGCCTAGATATAAGCAGAAAAAAAATTAATCAACCTAATGATAAGGAAAATGAAATGCCAAACAGGTAAGCTAGAAAATTAATTTTTGTTCAAGTGAATGTCAAATAAGAGTCCTGCTGCTACTGCACATTTGCTAATTCATAAAGTGCCCTTGTACTAGACAGAACGTCGAAATGACGAGCACTATAAAGTGACAGTATAAGGACAGTATGTATCGATCTACAGATAAAGTTGACAATCGTAAGCCCGAACTGGTATGTAACACAAAGTAGATAGCTGTAAGGGTTATTGTACAGTCGCAAGTCGAATCTAGTCCAAATGCGGATATACCTACTTTTCTAAGTTATAGGAAGGAATGGTCTGGGCTATGGTCGAGACGAGAAATTTAGGAATCCTCTCTGGTTTTAGGTTTGGAAAAATAAGGGAAAAGTTGACCTTACACTATTTTGTGTCGGGTTTCACGAATCATTAGTCTCCATAAATCAACAAAGGTCAACATCTTCAAATGACAAATTTAAATGGACCTTGTAGTGTCAAATCCGATACTATGCTTCAAAAGCCTTCTGACAAAGCATTCCATTTTATCAACATTTACACATCTCTCAGGGTTCTAAACTTGCCAGTATATATCTCAATCTCCCCTTTTATTCACTTGCAAAGCCTTTGAGTCCTAGTTTTTAGAATAAGGTGACTGATAAGTGGGCGACTGGGGATCTTCTTTATTTTTACTTAGATTTACAAGTGAACCTAGCATGTTATACTTTTTAGAACCTTAAGTGCTGCTGCTAGTCACTCTTGTATACAAAATTGTTCAAGAGCGTACCAGTGTATTGGCCTTTGAAATCCAAACTCGAAAACAACACCGTGTCTTGGTTTCAATATTCAATTTCGAATCGTATTTATAAAAATCCAAAAATTTAGATGGTTTTGGTTTTTTTTTTTTTGCTTGATGGGAACATTTGTTTGTTGCAAGTTTTGGGAACATTTAGCATTATATCTGGGATCGATTAAATGAGATCATGGAACTTGTTTGACCGAGGAGACGGGGTACCCCAAGGTTCCACTCTATCACCACTATTTTTATTTATCATGTCAATGTTCTTCTTGCAGCTTGTGTGACATGGAAAACCTCTTATAAACCGAATTTCGTGAGCTAGGATAACTGATCCGTCAATTGTGTTCCAAGCACGCAGTCCCAGACTAAGTCTAAAACTTCGCGTAACGCTTAAGAAAATAGTCGCACTAATAACAACTTCGCCCAAATATAAGATAGGTGGCTTAATTCCACCCTACTACATCCTTACTACATTGGTAAAAGAGTAATCCCTTCCACATGAGACTGAACAGAGTGATGAACCAGTGGGCTTGATTTCTAGATTTCATAAAACCAATAGAAGTCGCTATTGTCCAGTCGAGCTAATAGCACTCACTGGGAGCAACAAAACATCCTGTGATGTGTCCCAGCAGATAGGGATGTCTAGGTTAACCATATTGGTATCATCACAGAAAACAATTTTTCTGACGGACCATCTACTCGTAAGAAAACTGGGTTTAAGTACAGCAACTCAGGAACTAGGAAGACGTAGATGCGCCCAATTTTTTCAAGTGAGTGCAAGTATTGAAAACAAAACCAGTGCTATCCTGGTAAATGGAATAAAGTCAAGCTCTCTAAGAAAGGAAGTCTTACACTGCAGTTACTAAAGTCATAGCTAAAGTATTCTTATCCCTTGATGTCGAATAGACAAGTTTCCACTCAGAACCCATCTGGTCAAATTCTTTCAGCTCAATCGGTCGTAAAAACTGCTGACAATTTCTATCCGTATATCCTTTTCTAAAACAACGTTCTGGTTTTAAAAATATAACAATAGCAGGACTTTTGATCCCACTTTAATCGAGATTAAAGGGAAATATTCACTAATTACTGAAATTTAATTGATAGCACTGAATGAGTATAGGAATACAGAACACGCCAGTTTATATTTGGATAAGGAACCATCCTTCCACGTACATATGTGTAGGTACTATAAAAATAGTAAGGAAAGCTAAGTATGTTCAATGAATTCATAGAAAAATCGTTGAAGTGGAATAAATGGATTGTTCTCCTGCAATTAGAAAATAAATACGGCGCACGCCTTTGATTTAAGTTATTCATCTATTAAATAAAGTACAGATAAATGGGGTCGAATACGAATGAGGGTCGTTAAAGAAATCCTTCAAGAAAATGGGACAAAATCAAAGGCTGACGGGCAACCGACTGGTCTACGCGTTTTTGATGCGCTTACATACACGGTTAGTGACAGCATAGTGTTTGGTAAGACACCATCGACAATTGGAAATAACTTAAAGTTCGCATTACAGCCGACTACACGACACATGGTCTTTATTTGACCTTATATTTGAATGCCTTTATCGGAGTACAGAATAATGGAAAAAGTTTACACTGATGAATCTAGGACAGACAGTTGCACAGCAGCATGTGACTTCTCCAACTCACTGGGCATGCACGAATCAGTCAGACACCGGACCCACAGAAGTGACAACAGCTCCTCGTGAGACTGCTATGAGGGTAATACCATGAGATAATACCCAGGCCGAGATAAAAGCGATATCTGCTGAAGAAATAAAATCGTAATTTGTTAAGTCCTGGTGAGAAAAGGTAACGATTCTTGAAACCAAACGGCTCTACTAGTCATCACGGTATACCACAAAAGGAGAGAACTAATGAACTGCCTAGAGGAGGCTCGGCACTTAACCCGGCACATAGTACTCTAACTGTCACGTTTCACGGATATTGGAGACTAAGCACTTTGTGATCGTTTTCGTTTGTAAAGTAGAGATCACGTAAACTTGATTCATTAAAACTTGATTTCAACTAGAATGCAAACCCATTCAACATCTGTTAGCTGGGATAGCACAAAAGATCTCTACGAGGTCGCGGTGCTTCTTGAGGTTATCTCGAAGCCCATCATTCCAATTATCCTTTAAAAACAACAAATGTTCAGGGCCCCAACATAGTGTTATACGGTTGTACATAGAACATTGTTCGACCAGTTCTGAATAGTTCAGGACTCCATATCTACTAAATTTCACAACGTAACTGCCCAAAACTGAAATCCTCTATGATTGTTAGATCAAAATGAATCCGAACCTCGAGATCTAATGTTCTAAATCAGAACACCCATAGAAGTAAGTAACCCAGCCACATTTTCCTTTTACAGTTCACCCACATTGTCTGAACATATGTGTGCAGATACATAGCCTTCCCCATTCCTTTGTGCTTCATCATTGACTCTGTTCTGATTTCATTAGTCCACGACAATTTGCACGCTAGCTGCTAGACAGCAACAACCTCCGCCACACATTCCTATTAAATAATTTAGTTATTGCGACGAAAACACCGATTGACGACGATGACGATGACGACTGTCTGACTGGCAACTGGTCTTATAATATAGACGTACAATGTTCCTATAGAAGAAGTGGAGAAAAATCGATATTCGTTTTACGACAAGGGTACCAAGTAATCCCCCCCCGTTTGGCGTATATTTCCTACAGTATCTAAAGAAAAATCTCACTTTGCATGTTCACATGGCCATCGGCAGATACATATACGTATGTACACACCATATACAACTGACTGCGTTTAGTGCATTTCAGTGTACAATTGTCATATCTATGGTTCTCGTTCTATTTAATGGGGAAAAGAAAACTTTCCTTCACCCTCACATTTCGGCATTTCAGGAATTGAAAATTAAGTATCTCAAACAAAGATGCGTTCTTCTTATTATTATTATTGTTACTTGGTGCTTCGTTCTTCGCATCCCCCCTCATACACATTCTTACTGACATTTGCGTCATTTTCTTTGACATTTCCTGGGTTTTAATCAATTTCAGTGTTACTTGTCAACTTTCTAAAGTGAAAGAGAAACACTCTGAGAGTGGAGGAGTTCTATCTATTGGGGAACATAATAAGGATGGTTGCATTAATGAGGGCACCAATCTCAGGCCAACAAATGACAAGTATTATAGTCGGTTTTGAAGAAAGAGAAATATTGTATTACAGAAGTTATTTCCCACGAGAAGCCACTATGTATGTATGATGAATTTTGTCAGACATATTATTGATACAAGAAGAGCTATTGAAAATTTAAGTATTTTGATGATTGCGATCACAATATTCGTATGATGACACTTAGACAAATGATTCATGACAAAGTCTTGTGGAGCATTGGCCCGTTCACTTCCCAACATCCTTAGTGAATCGGATGGCATTCTCGGTACCCTGGACGATAACCAGCGGAAAGCTGTTCCTCTACAAAACTTGATACACGGATGGTTCCAAAACCGATGGAGGCACGGGCCCAAGTACATACATGAGAGACATATGTAGAACTGAATGTAGACTCGAGACTCCCAGGCACTTGCAGTGTATTCCAAGCAGAAGTTCTGGCTGTGCTTAAATCTGTGGTATCCACACTGATAGTCAAACTGCACTTAAGCTTAACGCTTAGTGGTGATATTGCAATGTATGGGATCCAGAGTTTACCTTCATCCTTGCTCGAGGTGTATTTCAATTCGCCCCAAATGCCCGGTCGAAGTAACAAAAATATCGCAGCCGTAAGTGAATGAGCCTATTCAGTCGATTCCACGCCGTTCCCAGGAACTAAGAATCTCTAAGCCCTTACAAGATCAAAACAAGTGATGAGCTGAAGCGTCAACACTACTTCGATTGGGATCTGCTAAAGTTCGGCTTAATGACTTTGTTAAGAATAATAAGCAAAATATGAGTTATTGGACAGCCACCAATCCATACAAGTCTTTCAAGAGAATTCATTGCAACCACAAAAAGTGACCGTGTGGTGTGGATTTCCTGTCGAAAGTGTGATTGGAACATATTATGGTCAATCGAGTTCGCTATCCTGACATGTTGGAAGATTATTTTAAGCCAAAATTGGATGGTATCAACTTTAGTTACATATGGTTCCAACAAGATGATGCCACATATCGGAAAGGATGTCAAACAATTGATCTATTGAAGGGAAAGTTTGCTAATCGTGTGATCTCGAGAAATGGTTTGGTCGAATGACCAATCTCACTCAAATTGAATGGGATTACGTTAGGTGGTTTGTTTATGGCACCAGCCTAGGGAGCCTCAGAAACAATATCGAACACGAAAGTGCCAAAATGGCAACCTATATGTGTGAAAAAGTGGTAAAAAATTAGCCTCAAAGAATCGATCGCTGTAAATATCCTCGGATTGCATACTTAAATTTAACATGTGTACTACACCTGGACTAAATTTCAACCTGATATCTCAAATATTCAGTGTTTTTTTTAAATAAAAAATTGTCATGTCATTATTGGAAACCCCTTTACGTTCTGGCTTCCATTTCATTTATCTGGAGCAACCGGTACACGATAAAATGGCCGCCACGTGCTTGACACCATTCACCAGTAACGATGTAACGAATTTCCAAAGAGAACGCATAACACTTTTGGAAGCCCTAAAATCTACTACCTACGAGTACTAACCATAGATACTGCTTACTTATTTCCTTTGATTCGAAAATGCTAGCTTAACCCAATTACACCTGTTTACCGTATGTACTACAAAACTTAAGGCGCACACAGCAAATGCAATAAAACTATTAAACTATTAAATAATTTCGAATAAATGACGAAAGAAGACCTAAAATGCATTCTAGTTACTTTTTTTTTCTGCTTCTTCTCCTTTCCCCTTTCTCTCTCTCTCGCTTTTGTTTGTTTGCTGTATGTAAGCAATTTACCATGGTGTTATTGTTCGTTATTGATTAGTAGTATATGCGCAGTTGGAATGCAATTATAAACAATAACCCTTGGTCGGTGCACAAACCTACACAGCACTACACCCTATACGAAGTATTCATTTAGTAACGCTGCTTAAGGCCTGACAACACCTTCAAGTCTTATTCAAATAAACAAAACTTTGCGCGGAAGTTTTTCATCTAGCTTGGACATGTGACAGCCAGACACTTAGGAGCTGTCAAAGTTGCGGAACAAACATTTGAAAACGCACATATGTTCTTCGACTTAAGACGAAGGCTTTAGGCGAGTTCAAGGCTGCCTTTAATGGAGTAAGGGTGATTCTATTATTTCTGAATTTGTTATTGAACATGTATACCTACATGGCGTACACTATAAACAACAAATTAATCTATTTGGCGCCTCAATTATTCGAGGCTATTGTTTATTGGTTTCTATATACAGGCGCCATTTGCATTGGAGGTGCACGTATCGTTCTGGCCCCGCTGTTCCTTGACTTTTGCACAAACATATCTTTAAGGGCGCAAATGATTTATTGAAAATGTAAACAATAACATTGCAACCGCGTTCCAAACAGCTAAATGTCCGCAAATTATCGCTTTGGTGGGGCTAATGTGTGATAGCGTGCGCTGACTGATGGGTGACAGTAGAGAGGTGGCAATTGTGGTCGTACAATAACATTGTGGGCACACGTATACATATATTTTGTATAAATGTGTTTGTATTTTCTTTAATCGCAAAAATCGCATTGCCGTGCGGCGATAACAGCTTTGGGAACAAAAAAAAAAAACAAAATATTTTCCTTCCCTGCTGTGAATGTGTGTTTTATTCATTTGTCGTAGTTATTGACTGGAAAGCGTCATAAATTGAGTTTGACGTGTGGTGAGGGGAGGATTGGGGTATTTTAAGAACAATTTCCGCTAAATCGGGGATTCCTGGTATTTTTTTTCTTTTTTTTTTTTTTTGCGAAAGTGCTTGTAAACACAAGTTAATGTCGACGGAAACTTTGTTGTTGTGCTTGAAATGAAAAGACGGAATTGCAGTTCATCTTTTCGTTTGTGTAGTTTTACAGATTTTGATTTATTAGTATGTGTAGGTACGTAGGTAGTTTCCGGCGAGGTGTTAATAAGATTGTTGACATTATTGTTAGTAGAACATATTGCGGTGTGAAAATTCGCCCCTGAATCACTCGACCTGTAAGCGAAGATGGATGAAAATTGAAAAAGGAAATTCAAGAATATAATATGTTTGCCTCTTAACCATCCCTGGATTGAACGATTTACACTCCGAGTGCCTAGATGGAATACCGTCTTAGAAAAAACGATTAAACTAGCAGGTGTGACCTCCTAGAGGCGATTGCACCGTTAGACATTTTTTCGGAAAATTCTGGAAAGTAGCTTCAGTAGAATTGGCATCACCTTTGTCAGTGGGCATATAGCATATAACGTTGGATAGGTATGCATAGTGATCAGCAGGACGGGATTAAGTTCATGCCACGGTCCAGTCATATCAAAAGTCTCAGTGCTCGCAGAAAATAGCCGCATAGCCGGGATCGATTGTTCGATAGTGAACAAAAGTATGCAATAAAGTGGAGACTGTAACCGAAAAAGAGCCACTGAGCCATATCATCTGAACGCATGACCATACCATCTGAACAGAGTCCTGGACTACCTTCAAAAGATATGGTACTGTTGTACAACACCGATGATAGGACTAAAGTCAAATGTGGTGTTCACCAAGTTTCTGTATAAGGTCCACTATTGCTGAAACTATGTCATTCTTAGATTAAGAATCCCGAGGTCATCATAGATAATTGGCTTTGCTAAAGGTACAGCAATTATTGGAGTATAACTCCAACGAAGTCATCAGAGTACTAAAAAAAAATTGACAACAGACATGGGTCTACCAATTGTAAAAGAATGTCTGATGCTTAGAAAATAATATAATGAACGGTTCCAACTGTGTGTTTTCAAGTCAGAGTTAAGGTATATTGATGAGGCTCCTCCAACATCAAAAGAAAGACACTGAACCTCTATCTGACTCGAATGTTCATAGGCCAAGAGGTTTGATGGCCTATCTTGAGTTCGACATCAATTCCTGTTACCAAGTTTTTCGATTTCTATCAATGATGTGACGCGAAACTTATGTAGAACTAGACCCGTCCTATGCAATGATTGTTTGATGAAGGACCACCTCCCATGAACAAGAAACCGATTGCTTAATCTACTTCTTCTTGACATTTGACATATCATTGGGAGAGCTATCAAGACGAGATGTTTTCTATGCTGTGACATCTACTAGTGTTGTGACAAATCTCTGTTCCATGAATATGCCATTTCATTCAATAACGCTGTTGTGCAAGTGAAAGTTGACTTTCCTTGCCTTCAGGACTGGCTTCGGCCAAACCCTGTCCAAAGAATAAAGTAGAATTCTCATGGACGACTTGAAAACCAATCAAGAGTCCAATGATGGTGTCTTCCTATAGACCATCAACAAAAGTCTTCACTACTCACTACACTATCGCAACGGTAGAGCAGTCGGAGTATCTGCATATGTAACGACATTCAGGCTTCGCTTGAAGACTCTTAGAATTTATGTATAGGTCGCAAGACTGACTGCTATGACTCTGGTTGGTGTCTTTGATTACACTGGTATTACGGAAAAGCAATCTTCCTTACGAAGACAACTATATGGGACTCTCCAGGACGCTGACTGAGTAAACGACTAAGTTTGTAAGAAATTAGCGACATTCTTGGTGTCTCTTAGCAGAAGAGGCATAAGACAACTTATGGGCGTTCTTTCGGGACACATTCCTTTTGGCAAGCATCTTAGTTTCTTAGGCTTCGGATCATTTCCTTTGTTATTGTCCTACGTTACCTCGCGCATTAAGTGATTGATTTGGCTAGTGCTGACGATAGTGTCTTTTCCACTTAACAACTGTCGAAAACTAAGCCAGAATCTCAACCTCTTTCGTGCCTAAGAATCAACAACAGCTGAACACAAAACTACCATCTGCTCCATTGATAGCCAACTACAATCTACACCGCGATTAGATCCACGCAATAGTGGAGACCAGTCGCAATAGATTGCTTCGATAAAAGCCAACATTTCCTCATAGCTTAGACCTTATACCGATTGTTTTGGATTTGCAATACATACCGCCAACTTTTTTTTTTTTTTTAAATAAAACAACATTAATACATTTGAGATAAATAAAAATTTTGAATAACAAAGATCCATAAAACACAAATTCCTCGCAGTCTTACATACATTAAATAAAAAAAAAAACATACATATCGGATCCACAACCACCAGTTTCAGTTTCTAAGACGGAAAGTCGAAAACGCAAAAATAGACTTTTCCTAGTCTACATGCCCACACAGTGACTTTGCAGAAATATGCACCAACACACATAGACTCTCCAGAAATATTGAAAATATTTTTTAAACATTAATTCTTGGCTCTCTCGCCCGGTCGTGCATGCGTCGTCGTGTGTCGTCATTTGTTCTATATTCGCCAATCGAAACGCGATTCTATGTTGCTGTGTGTTATTTTAAAATACGAAACGCACGTCCAAATCCCACTCGATCAACGCCAAGAACTAATCTAATAAAATAGGTAACCAAGCTGTTTTGGTTACCGCGTGCTGTGCGTTTGTGTGTGTATCTGTGTGCTTATCAAGTCTTGTGGTTCGTCTGCGTTTTTTGGTCTGTCTATCTTGTGACCGAATTTGGGGAATATCCCAGATAATGAGCAGTTGGGTCAGTTTAAAAATAGAAAATAAAAAAATCCCTTTTTTTTTCTACCCACCGATGGGTTCCGGACATCGATTTTGATGTAATTTTGGTATCTCGGGGACAACAGTCAATTCGCCAAACACCGTCAGTTTGTTCCACTTTTGCCCAACAGCCGCTGCGGTCTGCCCAACATTGTACAACAAACTTCCCAGGTACGACTTCATATTCATGTCATCGGTGATGTAATTAAAGCATAGACCGGTTTATTTATACGCTGGCGGTGCACTGAATACTAAGGCCGAGGAACGCAGTCATACTCTCCCACATAACATCGGCGCGTCGGAGGTGACGGCACTTTTTCAAACGCCTCTCCCCTGGTAGGAAAGAAGCTATTTATAATTCCAGATAGCTGATGGGTGGTAGTGGAAGACACACGTCATTGCCTACTTAATCACAGCCCAGACTGTCAGCATAGGCCAATGCATCCATCGCAGACGGAGTATTCAATCATCACATGAACACCGAGATCGAGCGATGCTGCTCAGCTGCAAGGTAAAGTGGGTGTGTGCGGGGGGGTTGAAGCGTTGTCGGCAGTATAAAAGCCACGCACATCAGCGAACAAGTCAAACGCAACGCGTTATAAAATCAAAACAAAGAAGTGGGTAAAACGGGCTCTCTCTCTCTCTCCCTCGTGTGTGTTCCAGGTCGTGTCTATCCAATACGGGGATGTCACACACCCTAACACTTAATAATTCACCTCCGGGAATAAACATTCGTATCTGCGTATCTGAGATTTGGATGTACTCCGCGTCTAGGTATTAATGGTTGTCTCGCAATTTTAATTAATAATAAATTGCAGCAAATGTGGTCGCGGATACTTTTGCTTTTTTGCTTATAGCGGCGTGGTGTTATTATAAAATGCGTAAATTAGGGCTGCTAGAGAGACGAGTGTTTTTTTATTTTTTGTTTTTAATCCTTTGAGATTGTTTGCATGTCCTCGTATAAAGTAAAATTGAGTTGAGTAGATGATTTCACTTCCGGAGTCATTGGTAGATACTTTCTTATGTATCTATACATAGTATGTACGTACATATGTAGTTCAAATAAAAACTTTAGTAATTTGAGAAAGATTAGGAGCAGGATCACAATCCGACCTTTTGCAGGATATGGACTCCTTCACTATAAAACACTTTTAAATCGTGAAATTGCCTCATACTTGGTTGGTTGGTTTAGACCGGCCCTCGATGAAGATGCATTTAGACCAGAGAAGGTCCATTGTGCTGCCGTTTAGTAAGGTGGGTGGGTCACCCTCTAGCTCCTGGAACCATCCGCTCCTTTTTATGAAAGAGCCAATGCTGGCCGTGCACGCGGTATTCAGATCATTGAGATCGTTGAAAAGGTATTTACCTAGTGTGGCCTTTCAAATGCATAGGAGGTGACAGATGGTCTCCTCTTCCTCCTCATCCCTAAAGCTTCTCCAAAAGTCATTGTAGGGAATGCACAATCTCATACTTGACCGAAGATCCAATTTTTTGTTGACAGTATTGCTGAAAATGTTTGCTTCCCTTGGTTTTGAGTACTTAGCTTCAAGTTTGGTTTTGAACCAAAGATTGTGCCTTAATATTTTGTTCTGAAATATAATGAAAGAGGCTGCTTTTTTGGTTTTTGCGTTGATTTATAACGAAAAGAGACTTCCCAGACTTTATTCGTAGTCTCTAAAAAAAATAAGGCGACACTACGCCTTCTTGAGGGACTCCTCCACGTGAATTTTTAATTGTGTTGTTGTTTCGCAGTGTTGACTGAATTATTCGAGTTCTTAGGATGAATGTTATTCATTTCCTAATATGATCCTCTGGAGAGGCTTGTTGGTTGAGGCCCAGGTTCACCCCAAACTGTAGCGCCACCTAAGTAAGTAAGTAAGTAATATAATGCTCTACTGTCTACTATTAGTTTCAATGTAAAAGTTGTTGAAAACACGCTTTAAGTCACAGAAAGCGAAGACATTGAGTTCTTTGAATCCACTTGACTTGTAATGACTTCTCTGAAAGTCAAGTACCTAGGGTTCATAATACTATCGACTGATTCTGAACAGATTGAACCTGGCACAGAGAAATTGTCATTTTAAAGATCAGGACATTGAGCTATTGGGGATATATTTTCTAAAACACTCACTCCTTCACTGAAATTCATAATTGTGCACTATTATACCGCTTTAGTCCGCTACTCTTTGCTTTCACTTAATCGAATCGAAAAGTTAGTGCAATGAAATTCAGTAGGATTTTATATCTTTGTATGATAGGAAATATCTAATTTAGTAAAGTTATCCTTGTCTGGGGCCTACCTTTCACTATACGACTTATGTCAGGTGGACAGTCATTACAATGTGATATGATATAAACTTGTAAGCAAATGTTAGTTTAAATTTAGCGTAACGTTAGATTATTTAGCCAAATCCAAGTAAACCGATAAAACTGAGATAATCGAGAAGCTAGCTAGCTATCTGAGATCGCGGGAGATTGAAACTTTCTGGAAATACTTATGCCTCCTGGTAATATGTACATAGATTCCAAGGTAGTATCATAAAATTGATTTAGTCGAACCAGGCGTCTTCATCAAATCATCATAATCACAATCTGTTAACTTCTTTGAAACATCTCAACCGCTAACCTTTCGTTCATCCACTGATCCTCATTTGTAGATATTTGTGCCCATAAACATTACCAGTGACCTTGTACTCATTGTCTTTTGTATATAGTATCCTTGTAATTCTCAACAGAGGTACAAAATTATAAGTAAGAAACCCTAAACTATGTGGTGCAATTCTAGCCTTGTAGGACTCCAATTAAAGTTCCAATTCATCGGATACCTCGATGTTTTACAAGACATGGCACTAGACATACTTATATAAGTAAAAATGCAGCATCGTCCACGACTGATTCAAACTTTCGGGAAGAAAGGGTTCCAGATTCCAGATGAATCCTTAACGGGTTAGTAAGAGATATCGTTCGAATACCCGGATCATTCGTCAGTGTTGCCTATAGATCTAGCTCTTTAGCTTAAGGGTTGCTCGAAGATTTTGGACAATATGTTCCTTAAAAAAGACCTTAAACTTGTTCAGAGCGACATATCAACATATGTATGAATTATCCTTTCAACTTAATGAGGATAAGTGGCGTGCTCTGGGCCACTCTACCAAAAACAAAGGGAGTAATTCGATAGACTACAGCATAACAACTGAGATCAGTTCATCTATTCATTTTAAACTCTCATAGATGACATAATATCCGTCGGAAGCACTTCCTTACCACCGAGTACTGTTGTAAAGGAAATGATCTTTTGATAACTTGTTTGAACGGTGTTCGCGATTTAACATTTAAGAACTTTATTTTTGGAGATAGGAAGAAGAAAAAATAGAATTGAAGACACCTCTGGTTATGAGGAATAGATTCATACTTCCATTGAAGATAGCTGGTAGTCAAATAAGAATAATGTCTAGGGACCTTAGAATTTCTCAAGAAATAATGACAGCAAGCAGTTTGAATCTATGTACGTATGTATAATCCAAAGGATTGTCCCCTTGGATATGTAATTCTTGTCTCGTAGAGTCTTCGAATCCAACCAGGAGGGACAACGCAGTAGAGTAAGACTTCGCTCTAGGTGGCGCCCACCAGTAGAATGGAACGCCAATCGACTTGTAGTGCGCAACTGGAGGCAGTTAGCTAAGGACCGGGGAAACTGGAGAAGCAGGTAAGTGGAAGCTCCGAACCACGCCGAACTGTGGCACCATCTAAGTAGAGTAAAGTAAATTAAAGGATTCTTGTAAGACCATTGAACCAACACGCTTTTCTCAACAAACACAAAAAATAAATGAATGACAACCCTGCAATTAAAAGTTAGCCTACATATGTATGTGTGTACATAGTTAAGATTTGAAAATTAAAAATAATTTGAAAAAAAAACTTACATTTTTGCTTTGTCTTATCCATGGCGGCGCCGCTTGTATCATCCAGTCTATACATATAAAATCCGTTTTATATTACCCCTTCAGACACGAAAATTTATATATAAATTAAAAAGATTTCTACAATCTTTTGTTTTTTTTTTTTTTTGTTTTTGTATTGGTTATAGGGTATGCTGAGTATTTTCACTTGAATATTACTATTTCTTTGTATTTTAGCACTGAAGTTGACTTTTTATTTTTAATACTTTCTTCCTAAAGTAGGGTATTTGTTTTTATTTTTTTTTGTGAACTATTTTTGTCAACTTTTTGTTTTTCACTTTCTATTATTATTTTTTTTTTTTGGTCGAACAACGTAGTTTCGATCAGAAAACAAATACAACCGTGAGAAAAACTGCAACGAAATTTTCGTGTTTTTTCTTCAAAAGTGGCGGCAACAGACAAAACCGTAGTAGTAAACAGGAAGAACGAATTTGAAAAGGAAATTATTCACAATAAATGACTTAACAACTCGAATTGAGCCAAAGTTCTTTTGAGATCTTTCACGTTAAGAAATAGACACACGAAACTACGATGCCGATACATTTTATGTAATTTTTACTAATAATTACGCGAAACACACTTTATTTCATTTTCCACTGTTGCGATCTCTCTTCCGCATTTTATTTTTTTTCAATAATGGATTTAATTATCTCCTTTTTTACACGAATGAATTAAGCACAATATACTATGTAGGTATGTTATTGCAACCCAATTTGTCACAAAAATAAAGAAAAATAAAGAAAAAAACACGCAAAAAGTGCTGATTGAATTTTTACCGATGACAGTTGCAAATTGCTGAAACGCAGACAAACGATTTCAATCTGAAAATAAACAAACAAAATCAATTAATAGACGGACATACTTTGTTTCGATGCATTTAATATTGATTACAATCACAGTGTAACCTAGCACAACTGTAATTGCATCTAAACTGCAATGTCAGTGTGGTGTGGGAAAACAAAACGTTTAACAAACGTCAAATAGGTAAACAATAGATAGACAAAAGAAGTAAAACGTAACGAAGAAGAAAAAAAAAAACTTCAAACAAGTTCCTGTCTGCCTTTATTTATAAAACAAACATCACTTACCATCATATCAATAATAAACCTGACGTCAGTTGGATACATTATAATCAATAGTATCGCCGCGCACCACACAGCTGTCAACAGCTTTTTATCATAACTGCTGCGCTACGAAAACAAAATGGATGTTGCAAATCAAATGTCATCGAGAACAGGCCAATTGACATTTTTACTAGTACATAGGTACCTACTATACTTAGTATACATATGTACATATGTATGTTACCACCTGACGTATCAACAATTGCAGCTACGCCGCAGCGGTTGAATTGTCAATGTGATTTTTTTTTTTTTTTTTGATACGAACAATCGTATTTGCAGTCATTTAGTGGCGTCAAGTGCAAAAACATACCTACTACTTCAGAATTAGTATATTTGTGCGATAGAAACAAAATGACAAAAGTATACTCAGAACGATGACACTTTCAACACAGTGTTCCCGCCTAAACTGCGTATTAACCTCCTTTGGCTTCCAAGTGAATAATTGTATAGTACCAGCGAACGACCTATACAAAGTGAAACGTAATAAAGCTTTTCATCCAAACAGAAATAAAAAAAAATACTTTAATGTATAGATATAGGATTGCTTTGTCGTTCACACAAATATAAAACATGCGGACACGTTATCAGAGAAATGTCGCAAATTATTTTGGTGGCATTGACACTATTGCATTGTTTAGAGGGGTAGGTGGTAGTTTGTTTTTGTTTTTTTCTTCTCTCCATGAATTTGATATTTTCAAATTCTTTTACTTTTTGCATTGATTTGTTCGTAGATTTGCTCACAGAATGACGAAATGTCAAGAAAGTTAGGAAAGACATCGAATAACAAAACTGAAATGTCACGCATGAAGAAAATCGAAACATAGAACATTTAAAAAACTTAAATAAATTTGATATCACTCTTTTCATTCTTTGAATTTTTACTTCTAAACACAAAAGTCAACAACAAATATAATTTGATTTGACAAATCTCATGAAATCTCACAAAGAAATCTCTTGGCCTCAAATTTTCGACTTTTTGTGAGCTGTCTCTCTCTTTTTCGAAAAATTACAAAATTTGTACATACAGGAGCAGGATTAAACCGATTGTCAACTAATTTCGTCGAAATTTACAAGTCGGGGAAATAGATATAAATATTATTTATCTTTTTTAACAGGAATGACAAGTGACTTATTTTTCAAGTGAAATGGCACAAGCACTGGGGTTTTTTATTTTTAAATTATTTGTTTTGATTTGACGTGATTGTTGAAGAAAAGTTTGATAAGACCTATTAATATAAAAGAATATATCTATGGATGTATGTTCATCCATACATAGGTATAATAACTCGTGTCCATCACATGCTAATTGAGCAATGTCGCATGCTGGAAGCGTGACGTATTATGTTCTTCTTTTGGTAGAAGGCAAGTGTAACATCTTTTGTGTGAAACACACATCAATGACATTTCAATTCTTACTTAGGAAAAACTGTTGACAGAAATTTGGAGAGTCTGGTCTTCAGAAACATGAAAAAAAAAGTATTTTGTATTTATTATTTACAATCATCTAGAATGTGGTGCCCCCCTTAATGATGAGAAAGGGTCATTTTGGCTTTGGAACTTCATCAACTGAACGAGTTCAATGGCTAAGGCGAACGGTGTGACGACATGTCACTATTTTCATAACGTAGATGGCAGTTTTTATTGATATATTATGACAGAAGTAAAGGTAAACAGTGACTGTCTCCAAAGGAACGTATTGTCTGTCTCCCCTGTTTTGCATAGTACTTTGCTCCCAGAGATGTATGAGACTAAACGATTGGTCAAGAATGGGTGTAGAAAATAAGAGACATTGTTTAACATTCTGTATTGCCTTGACAGTCTAACGAGTTACAACGTTTCGGTAAAGCATCATAACAGGTAGTCTGACGTAGCACAAAGCCTTCACCAAAAACGTGATCAGTCGAGTCGGGGTGAAACGTGTACATTTCAAGCCACTTGAGGCGAACATTGATACGGATGAGAGTATATCAAAAAAAATCGTAAGGATATGGAAGTTCATCCTACAATCGCCAAAGATCGCCTAATCGGATATGAGGATTTTAGAAGCGAAATTTCCATCACTTTTGACCCCTTCGAAAGCCTGGATGCCTTGGACCACCAGGCATAAGTTCTTAATGCTCCATAATGAATATGCCGCAGTTCAGTAGGTAAAAATTGTTCACAATTGGGTTAGGGACTTACATACATAGATGCTACAGTGAACTTAAAGTTGTTGTTGCGTCTGTTTGTTTCACGAATTTTTAGTTCTAAAGAGATTTATAAACGGTCCACATCTTATAGTTTCTATGTTTTAGGGACGTTAATACTTGTTAATACTTACATGCTAAGGTAAGTGATCCAACTATAAGTTCATAATGGGCTTATGTCCATAACGGACTGACGGACCGATCTACAGATCTTGGTTAGGCATTCTACTAGTAGAATAAGCTAAAATCGAAATGACAAGCAGGTCGAATCATTATTGGATTTAGTATCAAGTACCAACCTGACATGTAGGTTCCAGAACAACCCGCTGTCTATTATGAACCAATGGCCGATATTTGGACGCTACAGTCGATAAATCGGTCTAACTTCCACTGAAGATGATATTCTCGAGTCATCAGTGTTGTTACGAATTTTGTTGTGCCTTAGATGGGCAACCAGTTGACTTGGACTGGAGTCCAACTGGCGAAAGCGTTGTAGGAAGAAACACCAATATGAACCGATGACAATACAACACTAAGTTGTCGACTTGATATGTTCCCATTCACCGAAGGACTGACTTTATGAATTTTTTTTAGAAATGTGGTCTCCAGGAAAATTGAAAAAAGAATTGAGTAAAGAAGTGTAGGCTCAAGGGGTGTCTGCAACTATTAGGGGTTGCAGTCTCACTTTGATCTCAACAGATCCATTGTGTTCTCCGGTGTGGGATACCTGCAAAAATATAAAACATAATTGTTACAACTCCTTAATCCATGACTGGATCGGCCCTCCTGAACCACTTATCCTGTTCAGGATAACCACGAATTTTACGAGCTGATGTATTCGAAAAAGTTGGAAGGCCCATATCGAGTGAATGCCAAACTACGGTAAAGCGAAGAGGATTTGTAGTATCACTCGCCAGTTAGAGTCAATAAGAGAACATTATGTATACCTGGAAGGATTTTCTTGGTTTCAATAAGAATGGAAGGCTGGTCAAGAAACTAAATATATGTAGGTATGTATGTACATATGTACATATGTATGTATACCAATCAGCGCAACATCGTTCCTTCTCAAGGCGATGAAAATGGGTGTAAGGATAGGAACTACCTCTGCCATCATAAAACTACGTCAACCCTTCTTGCACTTAATTCATTGGACTTGCATCTGGAACGATGGTAGGACGGATAACCGTGCTATTAGAAAATGGGCATGCATGGGTATCAAGACAGACTAGATACCACAATCCCAACCAGCTTTCCCTTAAAGGGGTCGCGATGGGACCATAAACCCGAACAATATCTTGATTTTTATGGACGAGTCAAATCCAATGAGGGAGTGGAAAATGTGAACCTGAGATTGCTCGTTCACTCCGACTTCCAAAGCATGTAGAATGTTCCAAGCGGAATTTCTAGGAATAGCAGAATCACCACGAGAACTATCCGCAAAATGATTGACGTATACTACGTACATACATACATACATATGTTTGTATGAACATCAACAGTCGAAGCCCCATGAAGACCATTTCATCCATAGTCATCAAATCTAAACTCGTAAAACAATGTCGTGAAGAGCTCAATATTCTCACAGTAAATCAGGATGTAACACTCCGACGAGAGTCGTGTCTCCAGGAAACTCTGAATATCAACTCATGTGAGAAACAGCATATGAACTAGGAAAACAAGGGGCAGAGGAACACTTCACAGGACCTGAACCATTTCGTGGAATAGGGGAACACACCCTAAATGAGAAATAAATTAAGAAGGTCTGGGACAAGCTAGATACAAGATACTAGCAGGATGCAAAATACACCTAAAAATAATAATACATAATAAATACGTAACTTTTTCAATCAATAACCAGAGATACTGTAATACTCCCTTAAGGGTATTTCTCCTAGTTTTTTTTGCTTGTGCAAGGACAATCCCTTACTGTTAGTTGTCAAGGGTTCATAAAATTAAAGGGAAGTTCATTAAAGCCATAAGTCTTAAGTTTTCAAAAGGAATACTTCGCCAATTGGAATCCAGTTGGACAGAAGGATAAACAGACTGTTCTTTCTTTTTACAAATTTCATGTTTAAAACGTCTCACTTTTATTTGAAAATCCTACAGTTATGAGACTAAGAACACATTTAATGGGAAGCGTTTTGAAAGTCAACTGTATGTAGCAGCTCGAAATCAAATAACTAGTAGTCCTAGAATGTGGTTATATTTACGTGGAGAGCCTGCTTCAAGGTCTTTAGTATGAGGAAAGGTATCCAAGGCATAGGAGTGCATCCGCTTCCACTAAACCTAGTTATTTTACGCCATGGCTCCTCTCTCCTAAATTTAAAGGTCGCCTCAGTTCCAAAATCAATTTCAACACGACCAAAACGAATCTTTTCTCTTAACAAAAAATAACCTTAAACTAATAAATCACGCATGGATAAAACAAATTTTCAACTAAACCCCACAAAAACAAAATTCGAAATAACTGAAAAAAAAAAAAAACTCCAACAACAATAAGAGAAATTATAATAGAATAACAGGAGAAGAGACAGAACAAAACGAAGAAAAAAAACACATGCATGCATATGTGTATATGTTGTATCCCCTAACCAAAGCGAACATTCACCTCTCTTCTTTGGTATTTCATTTCGGTAGCCGAGCCGACCGACAACGACGACGACTACGACTACGACAACGACACTCTACTGTGAAAAGTCAAAAGCCAAAAAGAGACAGAGAATGCACTGCTGCCACTGCATTGAAACGAGATGCAAAAGCTTAAGAAGCAAGGTGAATTTTTGAAAAATACAAAAAAAAAAAATACCAAATTATTAATGAAATTTACCAAGGAGCAAAAGCAGTTAAAAAAAGAATAAAATTTCGAGTTATTAATGCAATCTGCGCAGCAAGTGCAACGGCCCTACACCAACAGAAATGGGACATTTTTCTTTTCTTTCGAATTTTTTTTTCCTTTTCCTTTTTTTTTTTTTTTTCTTTTCGCCGTGTTCACTCCTTTTTTCCTTTTAATGAAATTTGAGTACTGCACTGTGTGTTGCTGAAAGGAAATCACCATCATCATCATCATCATCCACACACATCTGTCAAATGGATTCTTGCATCCTTTTCTGTTCACTTCTTCGCCCAGTGCATCCCACACTTCTCACTCACACTCAACCACGAACAAAAAAAAAAAAAACTAATCGAAATGATTATACAAAAAAAAATTAAATAAAAACAAAAAAATGATCATTTTTTGTAAATCTTCCAGCAGGGATCTCTGCAGTTTTTCAACACTCAAAATTCCTCACTCACACCATACGCACCATTGCAAGCAACCGAAAAGAACAACACCGCCACCACAAGACCACGGATCGACCGCATTTCACACGCGAAAAGCGAAAAAAAAATTCAAAAACTTTTTCCAGTTCCTATCTTGAATGAATACACAATATTAGGAACGTATTTCAAGTGTTTCACATAACTCCACCATTACCGTGTAAAAGTAGATGCCACACAAATCTTTTCAATTAAGGAAAATACACTTTTTTTCGTTTTGAAATTTTCATAAGAAATTTTTGTCTGCTGCTGCTAGGCTGCCGTTGCTACTGCCATCAAATTCTTCAAATTTTCATAGCCTCGTCTCGCTCACTCCTCACAATTTGGGTGAGGTAAAACAATAGAGACAAAAAATGCACCACTGACAAATGATGGCAATGACACAAACAGTACACACGACATGCGCCAGAAAGGGACGCAATATTCAACGATGCATTCCGAATAAGAAAAAAAAAACGCAACCAAAAGAAAGGGAAGTACGAAAAGCAGATATCTACACGGGGAAATTATTCAAAGAGAAATAAAAAATTGAAAATTTATTACATTTTCAGGCATTACCACTAACTTTTTCACATTTCCTTTGGCCCATAGACGGGACATTCGAAGCTGTTTTCAATTTTATCTAAGCACTCTTTCTTGATCGCTCTCTTTTCGGTCTCATTTTTCTGTGAATTGTCGTCACTGAGACACCACCACTACCGTCAAACCATTTAGCAGGCGTTTTCGCAATCACCGATGAAAAAACACACTCACACACAGACACACGAAACCAACTGTGAAAAGCTGGACGAGTAAGGGAGATGGGGATAAGTAGCGGAAGGGAAGAGAACAAAAAAAGAACTCTAAACCGGAGATGAGAAAATGCGATTTTTCATTGAACGATAGAAATCGAATCACGAACAGAAAAAGTTCACTTTTTTACGAAATTTCGGTACACAAACTAACAGTTGGTGTTTTCGATCACTTTTTGAGTGTTTTTATGTAATTTTGGCAACAAAATTCTCCAGTCGAGCTGCCGTCGAATTCAATAAACCGCACAGACTTTCGGGCTAACAACCGAGTTAGGCGACTGAAGAACATATTGCTTTTGGCAGACATAGATCCCTTTGCGGTGGTTAGAGTGGGAGAGCCGTACACGGCAGATGGCTATTGATCGTTTCGTTTTGTTTTTGCGGTGAGATGGCTGGCCTGCTTGGTTCTATTGAAAGTGTAATAACATGGCGTGTGATAGATACAAAAACATAGCCAGCGAGAGGGAGAGAGATAATGTCTGGGGTATGGTTTATTCGTGCGGAGGAGATTTGGAGAGTTGGACTCTTGATAGTTCTTGAATCAGACATCATGTCTGTGGTGGCGTTGGTAATGGGACTAATTTTGAGTGGTGAATTTCGAAGCGGTTATGGGGGGGGCGATTTAAAAAATTCACTGTTTGCGAATACACCAGTATCTAACCGGCTTATTCTTACAGTGTTTTTGACAGAGTGTTGAAATTTAGTGTGGCAAAGGAGATGCTGAAATGTGTTTGCAGTCTACAACTCCGAACGTGACATACCGTATTCACAGGATACGTCTATTTCTCTGGACTTTTAGGACATTAGTTTCTAAGAGTACGACCGGTAAGGTCTGGCTAATATGGATGCGGTTAACGGCTTATATGCAAAAACGCAAATGTCCAATTAGAATGAGGATAGGCTAATTCTGAACAGAGCTATTCACATGCTTAATGAGATGCAAAACGAACCTAGGGACCGAACCTACTAACCCTCTCACCCTCTACTACGCAGAATCCGAATGTGTCGGCTGAAAAATGGTCCTGTTGAAATCTGTGTCAACAGTTCGCTTTTTCAAAGAGAACCCAATGAAATAGTCAAACGAAGCCTTGGGAGAGAAGATAAGACCCAATTCAATATACTTAAAGCCATAAATAGACGCAAGCCAATTCCAAAGACTTCTTGCAAGGGAAACTGAAGCCCGGATCGATTGTATGACGGAAGACGGAACACATTACATTGAGTTGAGAAATAAGGTATAATCACATTCTTTCAGCTTCTAACCGTCTTTACATATGTTAGTGCTTCAAGGCTCGTACGTGTGAAACAAGTCTACATTTCGTAGACTAATACCGACTAAGTGAAAAGCCTGAGCTACTGTTATTTATTAGAAAAACGAGGGCGGATGATATGACTTTAACTAATGAAGTTCCAAAAACCGGTCAACGCCCGACCGGCTGATAATAACCAATTTTATTGAGCTACAACGAAAGATTTGCCCGTAGACAACATGTTTTCTACGTCATTCGGAAAAACAGGGTTAAATTTCTTTCTGAGCTTCAGGCAAACAATAGGCAAGACTCTACTCTGTCTACACAATAGGACGACTTTTTGTTGAGAGGACTTGAAAGTTCTGACGTTGATATATAGGTAATCTACAGAGTGCTTTTGTATCATTAAGCGATGGGTGCGCTAGGAAAAGAAATCCTTTCAAACCTAAGGTTAAGGTAATACTTTGCCAAGTTATTGAAATACTTCTGGACTTACTGGATATTTTCCTAATATTGCACTTTTCCTTTTGAGACGGACTTTCCAATTAATTAGCCAAATATTCCCTTTTTGCTGAACTTGTTTCAATCCGTACATCAACTTATTACCACCAACATGGACACCAGGTCCCTGTACCTGCAGGCTCGTAGAAAGGACTGCAAGAACTCTGTGAACGATTTGTGAGAACAAAAAGCTCCCCGAAATGTAGAAATGTTGCTTACCGCCTTTTCGAAACCATCACTCGAAAATTTTCAAAAAGTTTACAACCCTCTGTTCACCACTGGTTGTTCTATGCGACAAAATTTCCCTTCCTACCCCAGACACCAAATCAAAACGGTTATGTAAATTTTCTTATTATGTTTTCTAACCTCCTCACCCGTTATGAAAACGGCGCTGTTTTCGTTCAATACTCTCCAAAATTGCCCACACCCTCTAGTTATCTCATTCCAACAACTGTGTGTTTATACAGACACATCCCTCTGCTCCGTTTCAACAAACAATTCCCATACGGAAAAAAGTGTATATGCTGTCGCGTAATCTTTCGAGCGCATAGCAACACAAAATTTTACCGAAAATGTTCTTCGCCATCGCCAGTCGCCACACTCATCATTTTGGGGTTGGCGAAGACGAGTGCTTATGGTGTGGTGCATGTGGGTGGCAGTGGATAGGTGGGTTTGGAACTGGAATCACATTCTTGGGGGCTTACTGATGTGCGGAACTAATGTTGCATATATTTGGAGTTACACGTAATTTTGTTGAGAAAATATTTAATTGGTGTGGTTCGTGTATACCAGTTTGATTGAAAAAAAAAGGCCGGAGTCAACGGTGGTGGTCTGTCTGGCTGTTCGAAGTTGTAGTCACGGGGAACTGGGCTAATTTGTTTTACTTTCTTTTTTGTTGTGTCTTTTAGGGCGTTGCAGTTAAATTATGAGGATTCACAATGGCGGGATTGGTTTTATAATGAGATGGTAAAGAGAAAATCGCTACTATTAGGTGGCAGAGACAATTGTTGGCTCTTTGATTAATTAAGAATACATATTACTTAATGTTCAATTAATGAGGGCAATTGTTAAAAAAAATATTTTTTTACGAAAAGTTCCAGGCTAAAAGTTTTGAGGTTAAAACTAATTAACACTTTGGAACTTGAATGTTTAATTTTCGAATACCGTTGTCATAATACTCTTTTTAAGTGAATTAATATGCAGTCTAATTATTTGCGATAGGAGACATCTATTTTTCAAGTCCAAGAGAAGATAATCACGTCTGTGGTGAAAATACGTTGAAATACGTAAAATTATTTTAACTCTGATCAACTGAACGCAATAGAAGGTATTGTATGGCTATTACTTTAGGAGCCTCCATATATATTGTCTGCTGCAATACTAAGTGGGCAAGAGACCATAATCCGCCTCGAAAAGCTTCGATAAAAGCTGTATTCTGTGGGCTCCTTTTGTGGTATTGGAAATATATGTTCAAGATAAGTATTTTGTTCTCTTTTTTAATGCCAGGGCTCAGCATTTGGTGAATTCAATCCTTAAATCAGTGCTCACCAAATGAATCTGTAGTGTCTTGTAATCGATGATTGCTATGATAGAAGCCTTACTTAGACTGGTGTACAATACGGAGTGAAACTGGGTCTAGACTTACAATCTTCTCCAGTTAATAGCTTGCAATTGTGTTATCTAAGTTGTTCGAAGTCACAAATTGCCTTTTACTTAGAGAAGAAGTCTTTGTCCATTCCATTGTCTTAATTAGGATTCAAAATTGTGTATCCTGGTAAAGTAAATTTTCACGATAATAACGTTTATGTTTCTTTGCCAGGTGTTCATGCAATTTAACGCGCTTTCGCATACGATTTTGACTTTCTACCAAGCTTTTAGTCCTAAATAAGGCTTATTGCATTTCGATTAGGTCTCTCTATGAGCATTGGTTGGATTTACTATGGGATTGCTGTTTCGATAGAAGTTCTACTGTTGCCAGAAAGGGCCATCTTAGTACGTGTACCTATCTAGCCCGTCACAGGAGCAAATTTGCTGTAAGTTGCAAGTCGCAATGCACTGAAACTTTTTGTGAACACATACAAACCTTTGGGAATTGAGCTACCAAGCCAGTATTCAAATCATTCAAATCAAATCAAATTTCAATTTCAAATATAATCCCATTGCCATCATGACATCCCTGGAACTTACAATATTTAACTCTCTCCCTCACTCTATCAAGTCCTTTCGGGAAATGTCAAAATAAATGCCTACTGTCAAAATCGATCCTTTTTCTTCCTTATGACTGTCATTCCTTTAGTTTCCCATGGAAATGTTGGGTTGAGTTTACTTTTAAAACTTCTTTTTCCTTTTTCGAATTTAAGTAGAGAAAAAAATCACTTAGATTGTACATTAACTCACACAAATGCCGATTAAGTAGTACAGAATCCTAGCACATGAAATCAGTTACCATGTAGTGGATCCTGGAAATAATATAATATTTACAAATCAATTGCAAAACTTGTTTTAACATTTGCGAGAAGGTTCTGCGTCTGCCGCAGCACATTGGGGGACAGGACGGGTCACCGTACAAGATGACTCCTTTCGATGACTTTGCTTATTTGATTAATCATGTCCTTTTGGGAGAGGAGCCGGTAAGTAGGATGGTATTCCCCCTCAATGCATGTAAAGTATTGAATTTCTTTTTTTTTCGTTCTGGTGAATAATGATAGACTATTGAGGATTTCATCCTCCTGGTTGGAACACTGGTGGCTTTTGTGGCTTTTATACTATGGTGCTGTTTTCCCATTCAACCAAAGGTAAGTTTGTGTCTTTTTTCTTCCAATTGTCTAGAATTTCCTTGAAGGACGTTCACTCTTTTATACTTGGCAATATATTTAGTCATTCAGCCGGTATTGTGAATATATTGTATGTATTGTGAAAGATATGTAGCTTTTAGCATTCCTTACATGGTACGGATTTCCTTCGTCGGTAAAAAGGCATTTCCTGCATAGTTTCGTTCGAACGGATAGATTAGGTATATTGCAACTCAGTCAAGCATTATTACGTACAATCTTCTCGACTTTCATGAGACAAATTGTTCCCAAGTCGTCTTAAGTTCTTAGACGGTCTACCGCTGAAATATTAGTGAAGGTGTTCCATCTCAGCTTAGTATGAACAGAAAACACGCAGGGTAAAGCAAAAAAATACTGACTACAGGTAGACCTCAGTACACACTGAAATACAAAAGCTCGTCTTATTGGACCCTTTTTGTATTAAAAGCTGGTGTTGATGAGGTTTCGGGAAGTTAATCCTTGCTTTGTGGTGGTTGTAGACATTGCTTTGTTTTTTCTTAAAGTAAAGTGATTCTTCATATAGTGATGCCCCTGTATATACCAGTGAAGCTATGTCAATTACTATGCGACCCGCAAATAACCATTTATCTTCTCTTTTGAATTTCGTTGGAGGTTTTAATTTAGGAAAGTTTTAATTGCTCGGTTCGTGTTGTGTTGTTTTACGATTAAGGTGAGATCATGTTCGAATCTATGTAGATATTCAAGGCATCGATGTTTGGTTAGCTCAAGTAGAAGTTTACTCCTTAGGTAGATAGGTCTATCAAACGAAACGTTCTATATACGTACATACATATTACATCATCTAAGACTAAAAAACGTATTCTAAGATCTTACAACTGTTATACATACATATCGTTAGTGTAGCCAATAATTGGAATTTGGAATTTCAAGAGCATTATGACGAATTTAAGCTTAAATCGATGTCCGTACCTTTGGTAGTTCCTCGGTGAATTTGACAAAAATCAACATCTTCATTCAGTCAAGGTTCATTTTAAGAAAAACTTCGCTCTATGAAAAAGATGCGAAGAAGTTTTGAAACTCTTCGCTAAGCAAATCGCAATTGCGAAACAAACAATGGGGTTACAGACATTTTATTGGGGTAATCTAGAATCGTTAGGGTTAAGTAGTATTTACGAAGTCAACAATGCGCTGTTCAACAAGCTTAAGTTTACATCCTACAGTCTATTGGAACATCATAGGCAGTTCGAGCTTGGAATTTTGAATACACATAATGTCTGGTTAAGTCTTCATTTTCATTTCATTTCTGTACGTTTTTGGACAGTCAAACTCTGATCTACTTACCTGATTAATTAATTAATGCGCAGAAAAATTTGTTAAATGTAAGTGTAGAAGATTTTATGTGAAGCATTTAAGTTTTATTTCCAGGATACCAGCAACCACAGGCAATTCTCGTGTAAATCTACTCAGCATTCGATTACGTCTGCTCAAGTGCACAATAATTACAGTAAGAACTCTTCAGCTCATAACAACTATAACATGAAAAATGGACACTCATACCATTGTTGTACCTAATTCTAAGTCTTTATCCTCTTCTCCTTCTTTTCACTACCATAATACAAAACAAAACAAAACAAAACCCTTCAGCTATACTTAAGATAGTTTTATTAATTTTATTTACATTTTATAAAGGAAAACCAAAGTAATTTTTACAGTTAGTCTTATATATACATACATACATACACATTATATATACAAACCATTATTGAAACTTATATAAATATTATATATGTATGTTTAAGCTTATTGAAAACAAAGCAAGCAAAGTATAAAAACAAATTGGTATTAATTTGCAGACTGATAATATTTATAAAACAAAACTTATTGATTAACAATTATTAATACATTTTAAGAATAAGGAAAATCTGTAATATTTTATGTTGCTTATATTTTTTTTTTTGTAAATTATTACTTGACTGGCCCTCGAAGAGAAATCACGGCTATTAAACGAAAACCTAGAACAAGAGAGGCAATAAGGGCATAAATATGCCAAAAAAAAGAAAGAAAGAAAGAAAAAAAGAAAAAAAACATGTAAAATACATTAAACAATAGCAAAACAAAGAAATAATAATAAAGTATACATAAACATAAACAAAACTCATGAATGAAAGACCCAGTTTAGTTTAGTTTAACATTGTATGTAGAGGAAACATATATATTTATATGTACATATTAATATTTTTGTACTCATAGTTATTAAAAGTAAATAATAAATTCAATGTACATAGGTATTGCATGGTATGACGATTGAAATATCACACATACGTGGCACAACAAGTAAAACTAATATAAAACCTGAAACATAGCAATGGCTCACATATAAAATAAACTCATACCGCTATTTTACATTCAAGAAAGCAACGCTCTTCAATCTTCTCAGAATACCTTAACTGTAACACGAGAAACAATAACAAAAAAAAACGATCTTATATAACCTTATCCAAGAGAATATTAAATTTTTTTTTCTCAAAATTAAAGAAAATATAAAAAATAGAAAATTTTTTGGAACAGTAATCGATTTTTTCTAACTGAAATGCTTGACAATGTTTTTTCGGCTTGTATACATTTTTGACTACTTAACTATTATTTATATTTTTTGTTTTTTAGTCTTAAGGATTTGAATATTTAATAATTTGATTATTTAATAAAATTATTAGAAAAAAGAAAATGTTTTTAGTTTTGGCGTTTTTAATCCTGTTTTCCAATAGGGTCTCTCGTGTATGAATCATTAAAAATCCTTGGTGACTGCGTTCTGTCGAGGAAATTCAAAGTTGATTCCGTTTAGGTCAACAAAATAATGGTCTGGAGATAAAAATTTCCTTTTTGTTAAATTCAGAGGCATTCTCACAGCAAGAACTGGAATTTATTGAGAGCAGATTATCGTTGTTGCATACCTGCCTTCATTTTAGATGTAGATTGGATACATTTTACTAAATCAGACGCACGATTCATTGGTGCGGGATCGCTTTAAAATTCCCCAATGTTGTGCTGCAATTTCCGATCAACAAACGATGACCAATTGGTAAGATAATTGCCACATTTGTCTGGCAAATCTTATTGACGGAAGAGTCCACATCTTTCCAGATTCAAACAGAAGTACCATTTTAAAAACGCTTGAGCGTGAGTGCACTCTTTTGGACCTTAAGCCAACTACCAGGCGAGATTGGTGCGAAATGAAGAAAGCAGTATTGAAGAATACCGAGAAATGTGGATTCGGCGCCGGCCAGCTGAAGTGGGCATCGTCGGAGAGTCAACCCCAATTATTTTCGGGTTGGATTAGGCCCTGGGCTATTAGAGAAATGTTGCCCGGAGATCCGGATTTTGGTCAAAAAATTCTCGGACGAGGTCTATTTTTAGCTCAGCGGCTATGTCAACAAACAGAATTGCAGTTGTGAAGGAGAAACTCGGGGACTGGGTTATCTTACGGAGAGCGTTCATCAATTAGCATTCATCATGCGACTTGACACTACTCGACTATTTGTTCTGGGCCTACGCCTTAGTCTTAGCCCTTCGACAACTTTCGAGATGCTATAGCCGACCATTTAAAGCACTGCCAGCGATGTCGGGGCACTTATTTGAATGATGCGCTATTCCACACATAATGGCATGAATGTAGCAACAAAATAAAGTCAGAATCATTTTTATTTTATTTAAATTTTTTTTTCCTATCGTTCTTATCTGGTCAACCTATACATATCCCTTAACGCATACGCGCTTGCTATCTATTTGGTGTACTTGTAATAAAAGTGGTTAATAACCAAAGAACATAAAATTAGGATGCCAGTAATAAACCTCTAGAAGTTGCTAAAGGTGGCAGTAGCTTCAGTAATTGAGCGGTGTGAGGTTACTGAAGCTATTGCACCAACTTTTGATGTTGTGAAGGAGAAATTTGGGGGCTGGTTTATCTCAATATTATCAATACTACATAGGTCTGTATAATCCTCCACATTTTGGCATAAGGCGACTTAGTTGTATGAATGTCAGTCATATTCGATGAGAAACTTCTCCGCCTTCCTGGAAAATAAATAGAGGCTTCCAACTGAAGAATTTCCATGCTAATCATAAAACACGAATAAAGCCCTTACTCTTCTAAATCATATCATTGACTTACGAATTGGTTTACCATCCAACAGAGTAATGCCGTCACAAAACTGAAGTATGGAGTTCGTCCCTTTAACAACCGGAAATCTCGCAGAAATACATATGATCTTCACCTACTGATTTATCAGACACACAAGTGTGTCCCTGCTGAGTGTATACCCCCACTAGACTGAAGTAATAATGAAGAAAAGAAAAACATTTGACTTCTAAAATTCTATTAAATTTATTTCTTAAAAATATATCGGTATCTCGTCCTTCAATTTCATTTGAATATTTCGTCCTACTTAAATAATTAAATTCATTAAAATACATTTATACGACAAAAAAACAACTTACTCTTGGATACTCTTAAATATAAATCAACAACTTTTGCATATAAATTTATATACAAATATCTTGAGTAGAACAAAATATTTCCAACATTTCGTTTCGAGAAAGGACTTTGAAACCTTTTTAGTGCTCATTATAACATGATCATCAGGCACATATGGGAATCACAAACGCTTATTAATCATCACTCTTCTTGCATTGAGTATAATATCTTAAATTTATGTACAAGGTTGTTTTTCATTTGATTTGATTTTTGTTTTTTGTTTACAAGTAACATTTACATTTTAAATAATCGCAAAAATACTGTATACATATGTACATCTAGCAATACTGTTTAAAAAAAACAATATCATCGTTCTTAATGTAGGTTTGTTAATTAATATTAAACTAAACAGTCTTAAGTATGAATAGCATAGCTAGGTTTAGCATTTTTCTGGGAAGAACACATTCATCTCAATCATTATTTGAAGGACAATGAAAACGCCGTATACGGCGAATAAGGCGATTCCAGCTCGCTTTGTTAATCGGTATCCGCTAAAGGTTAAAACAGTGAATAGGCCGATTGTTGAAGCCATAAGTATGAAGATCGTGTATTCGATGCCTTGTGATGTTAGAGAGATGACATTGGTACCATCGGTTTTGCTGTAGTTCATGCAATTTTTGATAAACCATGGTACACCCAGAGAAAGAAGAATAGCTAAAGAATTGGCACCAAGAGAGTTGGATACACCAATTCCACTTTCACCTAAGTATAGAGAAAAAGAATAAACAATTTAGTAATGTTTAAGAACAAGTTTTGATGTCACAAACCTTTTCTCAAGGAAATCAAACTGGATACGGCTTCGGGAGTGGTGGAGCCAGCTGCAAGGAACGTTAGACCCATAACAATTTCAGGAACTCCAAGAGTTACACCTAAAAGTTATAAAAAAAATCGTAATGTTATTTGTTTTTGTTTATATGTAGGCAACAAAAACTAAATCCATAACAATATATTATTGCTATCTAATAATGCACTTCGAATCTGTTTTTCTAGGAGAGATCTCAAGGTTCTAGAATACCTAAAAGCCTTTTCGAATTTCCGTTGGTGCTTACAGAAGTAGATAAAAGTCGTGATCTCATTACTCTCTAACTATGGTCTTCAGATAGAATCTGGTGACAACTTGACTCTTTGGAGGTAAAATAGAACGACCACTTATGGTTGTTAACTAGTTCTTCATCAGATTTACAAAACCAAGTCCATACGTGGTACAAGTTTTCTGCAAAGTTTGTAAATAGGCTCTTGCTTACTCACAGAAAGTAATTTACTGAGAATGATGCTCAAATGGCATATCGACTCTTCGATGGCGTTTCTGTTTGGAAAATTGTTAACTAGACGTTTTTCTCTTGGACCCACCAGTGTACAGTACTACATGTTAGTCCTTTGAGCAGAGTTAAAGTTGTCATCTCAGGAAATGAAATGGAAAGAATGTGCTTGGTTCGGTGGCGTATACGTAACCAATTTTCTCACACATTTTTTGCTTCAAAATTGTTTGCTTTTTCTGTACATAGCGGGGAAGTAGCTTCTTTGGGTCTATGTAACTTGGTCTGGGTCACGACAAGGTAGAACTGGAAGAACTATACTGGGTTCGGTGGCGTATACGTAACCTATTTTTTTAAGACATTTTGTACTTCAATAATTGATTGATTTCTATACACAAAGCAAGGCAACAACTTAGCTTTTTTGTGCCAAGGATACAGAGAAAACGTGACTTGAATTGATTACAAATATTGAGTTGAAATTCTTAAATCCTTTTACTAAAAAATAAACCGCTTTAAATAAAAATAAAAATCAAAATTGACGTAATAAGTCGTCAGTGCGCTTTTAAAGTTGATTGCATTCTATACACTTTCGAAGGCTCTACTGCATACGATTCTAAAGACTGAATTGTTGAAGACAGGAAGCTGCTTTAGAGAGTTTAAGATAGTTCACAGATACACTACCTATTTGTGAAAATAGTATGAATTTCTGAAGGAAACTTACCCAAAGCAGTTAACATCCAAACAATAAGATATGCATTGCATCCAATTGTAATAATGCACATTATGAATGTGAGTGGGTACCATCTTCTATTCGTTATAGGATTCGGAATGATGCATGACAAAACAGCTTTAATTGGCCAAGAATAAGCCCACCAAATTTTCATTCCAATCGATTCACCATGTGGCAGTGAAAATAGCTTCCTTGGCATTTCTATCTCAACTTCATCATCTTCATTCCCTAAATTAGTAAAAAAAACACAAAAATGTAATGTCATACTTAAGAAAGTTTATTTAATACTTACAGCTCTTGGAATGAGTTAAATTAATACTTGAACCAGTCGATGAGGTATTTTCGGGAGTATTAATCACAAATACACCCTTTCCATTGATGTGTTCCTTCTTTAGAGGTAACTTTGCTTTGGCACTATTTTCTGGAGGAAGTGTGAGATCTAAACAAAAAAAAAAAACAATAATTATAACATCTTTAAGCTGTGAACTAACAGATTTGTGTAGATACTTACCATAACGTGTCGAAAAGCAACATCCTAGCTTATCTTCAACAAATACTCGTATATGTTTCATAAATGTATTATTGTTAAATGTCAGTACGTAGTAAATAACCAGGAAAACCATCATAATGCAAGTGTCCAAGAATGTAACTCTACCGCCCCACGCGACAAAGATTAAAACGCACGTGTTGAACATGTAGATAAAACAGTCTCTAGCAATGGGCCACCAATCCAATTGAATGGGCTAATAAAAAACAGTAACCAATTATTTAGTTTAAAGGCTTATAGGTACTAAACTAACCTTATTGATTGCAAGGGCTGCCAGTCCTGCGACACCCAATGTGTTGAACATAAGTGAACCGATAATTGTTCCAAGACCCATATCGGATTCGGTAATCAAGGTACTTATAGTGTTGGTAAAGAACTCAGGCATTGATGTAGCTGTTGCCATAAAAGTCGCAGCTGCAACGTCCTTAGATAAATGCAAATCCTCGCAGATGCATTCAACGGTGGGCAGGAAATAGTGATTGCAAACCATGGCTAAGAGAACGAAGAAATATATGGCGGCAAATATGTGTAATACGATGAATCCTTGACGAAGTTGATCCTCTGAAAGGAACGTGTAAGTTGTTGTTATAACTATTGTAGCAGTAATGTTGTGATGGAGCTAGAATATAGATGATGATGAAGATATATGATAGGAAATGATTACAGTACAGGTTTTTTCTCAAGTTAAAGTGGGTGTGGCTGCATCGTACATTCTGATAAAATTTTACAAATAGGACTTCATCGGTGTTTATGAGAAAAACCCCAAAACCCTAAAAATGAGTGCGGTACAGCTATGGCATTGAATTGAAACACATTTGACGACATGAACCCTCTGGAAATCCGTTTCTGTCAAGAAATCCCCTTTCTTGTGAATGAAAGAATTTTTCCAAAATCAAAACCCTTATCTATCCTATCTAACCTTGTCAAGTTTATTACCCGGCCAGATTTCAACCATATTCGAGTGGTCTGATAAGCCGTTTATATTTAATTATCATACCATCAAGTGTGAATTGATTGAAGTACGGATGATTAAATGTCCATCCAACTTCCCTCTAGTGGATGGGATTATTGAAAGCTATCAGCAATGTTTATCTGAATGTCAAATCAGACACACATGTGTCACTTAACGTCAATGGGGTACAGGGATAAGGAAAATGATAGCTTTCTAAAGAAAACCCCCTTGGGTTGACCACAGTAGAAATGGTATATGTATGTACAGACAGATTACTTTAGATTGCCCTGAAAGTGTCATGAGACAAGGTTAATCTGTGTGAGGAATGATATAATGTACTTATGTACATACAAACGTGTGTTATGTATAATCATATATTGAACTTTCGAGGTGTCTTGAATTGCGCCTATATAGTAAATGGTCGAATGGGGCTACTATCTTAAGACTTTTGAAGTTGGGATTAGGTGTCATTTTATGATAAAATGTTTCTATATTCGATTCTATTAACTCTTGAGATGGTTGTACTTCAAAATGGAAAATTACATGTTTTTATTGCGTGTTGCAAGGAAGTTGGAAAATATAATATTTTTAGTGTCCACAGCGAGAGCTGAATATGTTTCTAAAACTTCAAGATGCCTGTTGATGCCTGAAGATGCAGTAACAACCTTGTGTACATCCTCTTGCACCAAATTTTAAGATGAGGAAACTGAGGGAGAAATGCTATTTGAAAAGCTACAGTTTCGTACAATTTATTCAAAACTATTAAGATGGTGACAGGATATGTTTAGAAAAAGTTGCAAAAGCTTTACATTTCTTAAGCTAACCCTACAGCCTTGAGTACTCTTACTAGCCTACGAGGACATATTTATTTAAAAACCCAAAACATATAATGACGACATAGTATACCAATAACTTGTAAGGACGTCTTTCCATAAGGTTGAGTACTAGGTCCGCTATTGTAAAACATGGTAATGAATGGAAACGAGGACAAAAATTAGCTGAAGTGATCATAATATTTTTGGATGAATGCAGAGCGTCACTAGAACTTGATTGAAATTTGTTGACAAACAAGTACTTAATACGAGAACCATGACACGCTATTTAGCGGTTTCTCTATAGTATAAGACGTCCTAGGCAAAGCAGACGTCGGAAAGAAAACTGGTCTGAGTCAAATGCAGAAGAAATAAAGAGGATTTCATCAGTTTCGACATGTCCAGAAATACTGTCTCAAACCAACAACAGTCAGCACAAATTCAAGGGATGCCTGGCATTCGAATGCAGGCAGTAAGACTGCCCTATAACTCCGACTCCATAGTTTAGGACGTAGTTTTAAGAAAAGGTTTATAGTCACTGAAGGATGTATTTATGTATGAACGTACATATTTAAAATCAACTTACCCGTAAATATTTCAGGAAACTCATCCAATGGTGATCCGACATCTTCGTCGCATATATCTGAACGATTTTCTCTTGGTACTTCTGGTAATGTAAAATGTTCTTCAAAGAATGTTATAACATCTCGTAAAACGTTTTCGTTGTTTCCTACAAATATAAAAATAAACTCTATTAAGTAAATCTTTCGCATTATCAAACGAATAAATCCTCTAACTCTAATTACATTCTGCAAATGGTAATATCTTTATAACAAGTCTATAACATTCGTTTAATCAAAAATTGCTTGCGATGATAGGGTTATAATTTACAAATATTTACATAAATTAAAATTCCGCGTAGCAACAAAGGTATTTATTTTTTGTATGTATCCTTTTACATATACATTTATGTACTAGAAAAAATATGGGCATGATTGTATTTCCCCGTAAAGGTAGACTGCTTTTATCCTTCATTTGTTATCATCCCACATAACAACAAATTAGATGAAAAATTGTTAAACAAAGAAAAATAGGTTATAAAATAATTTAACCCACTCTGTGATTAGGCTAGGTCGTGAGTTTGTTTGTTATGGTGTGGTGAGGTTATAAAAAAAAGCTTGTCTATGATAAAAAAAAGAAACAAAAATTATTGTTATTGGTACATATGAAGTTTTCACATTCGTATTAGTAGTTAGTAAATTGTTTTGATTGTTCGAAACGCCATTTGACAGACGGAGCTTTCTACTTATTTATGGTCTCTTTATCAATGTGAATCATGGATATCAGACAGTCTAATAAAAAGGTAAATTATTGGAAAAATTCCAGTCATAACATCGTTTATGTTTTTGTAAGGCCAACTAGAATCAACAAGTGTTACTTTGGGATCAACAACAGCTTTTAAACGATTTGTCCAAGTAAGAATATTTCAGTGATTTTCTTGAGAACACTTATCTAGATGGTGACTTGACAATTCTGAATTCTTGGAATAAAACTTTTCTAAAAATATCTTGGTATAAGTAATTTCTGCGAAAAATAAACCGCAAAGTATGTAATTACAACGTGTTCCTAATATGAGATTGGTTTAACCCCGTAGACCAAGCATTTGCAGAACTTACAAAATATGTCAGAAATTTTGATCAAAATAAACTTAACATTGCGAATGCATTGTTTTTATGAAACTAATTTATTTCTTATACAACAATGCATAAACATCGAGAAGCTTAAGCATTTAAGATGTCAAGTTAAGGAAAATCACCGGTAGCATGGATCTTATAGCATGGTTTCTGAACTCTACGTATGTGTTTCTGTAGTACCTATAGCTAAAGGCTTGTTGACATATTTTAGCCTGATTTGAATGGATAAAGAAATCATCTATTTACTTGGCTTATTATACGCCAAACGTTCTTCCTACTGAAGCATCTATAAACCTTGTGGAAGATGCGAGGCTTTACACAATTAATTTTGACTCTCTATTTTAAAGTAAATTGTTGATTTCTGTTGATCTTTTGCGAATTAGTCGATGCTTTAGAATGTCTGCTGATCTTTCGACAGTAGAACCATTTAGTAAAGACAGTATGCCTGCCCTAAAAAGAGAGTTAAATTTTAGACTGATTCAAGGTACCTACTTAGCAATAAAATATACTTCTTTCGTGGCCTTTTCATATGTTCTGTAGCTGTATAGAGCAATGTTATGTGAAAACATACGTCTGGCTAAAATTATACCGCAGATACAATTAACAATCAACTTGTGTGATTGAATAAAAGTGTTACGGTAAGAGAACTGCATGCAAAGCAGAATTGAAGAAGTATTACTTATTCTTTTTCTTTCAACAAGTTAACCTAGTCGGTATGTCAACTTCAAAACTCGCATTAGACTTGCCAAAAACGTTACATAATAACAGCTTTACGAAGAGGATAGTCGTTTACGAAATTAAGTAAAACTAACTAAGTTAAGGTTTTGTAAGCTCATCACGTAATCTTACTAATCTTTACTACATACTAATCACAATTTTCCGTAATTTGCATCTAGTTTAATTGAGTTGGGATGGGAAACTTTCAAAAGCCGGTAGGTAACAGGAATTTCACTTTTCTTTTGTTGTTGAACTTGAACTTTTAAATTAAAATGAAAAACATGTGTATTTTTTTCAAGGTGCATTAAGTAAGCACATACGTTCTTAGGTTCGTTTCTTGGTTATCACAATTAGGACATTTAATTTGAATTAGAGATTTAAAATTAATGCCATCTCATTTTTCAAATTAAGCTTTACAGATTAGTTTTTAGAAACCTAAAGCAGTACAAACGGAAAAATTTTCCATTTGATAATAGACATTATACTCGTATAGAGCCACGCCCACTTTGTGCCGATGTTTCCTATGAAAATCAAATCTCTAAGAACACATTAAAATTGCAGAGAAACAGAACGCCACAGCTAGTTTATTATGTGATAACAAAAGGTGTGCGGTATCATACAATTTCAAACGGGTTGTAAATATTTTGTATCTTTCCAACGACAACAGTAGGTTTGAGTCTATAATCTGTGAAGGCCAAATCAATCCACTATCATATCATATCTTAACTTATTGACGCCACCGAATATAGTGAGTTGCAAACAAATTGATGACGTACTGTTGTAAAAACAAAATTTCCCTAACCCCCTGCAATCAGTCAGCCAATTGGTGGCTATTTACTGAAAGCCTGCGTATTAACTACAATTAGATAACGATTAAACCATTATAATTAAGATCCATGAATTTCCTAATCAATGAACGTGATAGGTGGATGCAACAAATCAAATTTAGTGATGTCAATTTGAAATTTGTTGTGTCAGAAACCGATTTCCGATTATTTTATAATCGGAGGAGCTTAAAAATGATTATAACTATGAAACAAAAAAAAAATCTATAATATCAATTTCAATTGTCATTCAATTATTAAGCATATATTAATCGCGAAGTATTATCATTTCAGGGAAGTAAAACATTCCAAGATAATTTGATGAAGAAGTATTAGTTTGATTCCTGTCACTCAATTCCGTCTCATTAAAAAATTATTGAATATTAAGTTTGACAGATGTTTTTGACATTTTTCAAAACTGAGTATGGCTGTCATATTGTGATACGGTAATCATACCACTGCTTAGCTTGACAAATAATTTTGTGAACTATCGACTGTTTTCGAAAATGGAAGACTCTTTACCCTTGTTCTTTCTGATAAAGTACATACAATGCTATCAATCTATTTAAAAAGTGTTTACATTTCAAAGCTGACGAAGAATGAAGACAGTTGCAGTTAGGGATGTAAAGTTGGTAGGAAAATGTCTTCCTAATCAAGAAACTAAGAAAAGTTTTCCCAACACAACAGTGACAGAGCATTTTGTTCTGGAGTTCTGGAAATACCAGATGAAAAGGTTTAACACAATGAATCAATCTACGTTTTTACTAAGTCGGAAAATTAAAATGTTCACAATGACTTTGATATCAATTTGACAGATGATTTTAAGAGAGCAGCAAACTAAATTGTAAGTCCTTCCTTATGCATTAGACTGACAATTTTTCCACTCTCTGGTCTTAAGCAAATGAGAGCAAATGGAGTGTCGGTAATGCACAAAATTGGCAGGAAATGCAAGTATTGCTCAAATTGAAATACCTTGCAGTGTTGCTAACTTAAAAATATTTTATTCAAAAAGTCATATTAACCAAATGGTTAACATGGCGAAACAGACATCATAATGTTTACCAAAATCTGACTGAGTGTTCCAAGTGTTTTAAGTACATCTGTTCCACAGAATATTTGGAATACAAAATATGTATTGAGAAAGACAAACCAATTTGTGTTGGAGATCTTTTCATTAGCCTGACTAATGGCATTACAAACTTTGTTTTTTTTTTTTTTGGTAAACAGTGCTTAAGATCGTCTTATAGGTTAGGCAAGGCTTTAGCAGGGTTGTGTCTTGGAAGAAATGGAGAAGTAGAGAAGAATATATGATTCATTTATTAAGAAATTAGACATCACATATTATTGTATAATAGCAGTTATTAATTTTTACTAAAGACAAGGTCAAACAATGCGTATGCATTGACTTATGTGGTTATAATTGAGGTTGGATATTTGTGTACATTAGTTTTGAGTGACTAAAAATTAAAATAAGAACACTCTATGCTTATGAGTAAGGAGTAAGAAGACTGTATTTCATGTAATTGACTGCGATTGACCGCAACCGGGTTGTTTTTTGTGACACATTTAAGAATAATGGTTACTGATATGAGTTAAACTTCATCGGTATCAATTATCTATAAGTCACAAGTTATTGGTCAAAGGAATTGTTCAAATTGTCATACAATGACATGGGTATCTATATTAGGCACAAATGCGATTTCTTTTTATTATAATTATTTTATGTAGCTATTATTTGAATTTTACTTTAGAATAACTGATATAGCTTATATTTTTAGATAAGATTTTCGAAATAATCCTTAATCTTTACCGTAAATAGCTTAACGAATAATCGTGTGCCAAAATATGGCGACCAAAAAATGTCGGACTCTACTATTCGATTGCAACCATTTTGGAATTTCGTAATGTGTTTTATTGGTTCATTTTAAGTGGGTTTATTATTATTATAGATGTATGTATAATCAATAAGCTGAATGATGCATTTTATTAAATACTTATAAACGAGCATGTATTATTTCGTACATTTTTTAACAAGATAGTGCTCCTAACACTCCGTATACTCGTAGACTAAGGTGTCATAAAGAGCTTTGTAAAGGTCTCAAACAAAGACCATTATTATTTCAGTAATTTAGATGAATATTTTTGCAAATAAAGCCAAAATCATATATTTGTCAGAACCGTAATCAGAGTCCATTTTTAAAGATAGTTATTTGGACATTAGGAAGGAAAAAGATTGCTAGAATTTGATCCCCAGTGCAATGCGCATTTATAAGTGAAAAGGTGATCTTTACTTTCTCTCCAGTTTCTTGAACAATCAAGTCTATTCCAAAAGAATCTATTATCTTAAATTATTTACCTCTCGAGTTCAAAACCACACTTATGTATGTACTTGTGTATATGAACCTCTTTCGACTTAAGGACTCTGACTGACGAACGTGTAAGACCTTTGGTCATTATGCAGCTAAATGTAAGAAAAGATCTCGTTTTATTAAGCCTACCTACGGGTGTAGATTGATAAACTTAAAAAGACGATCTAAATATATTAGAATTTGTTCTCATTTGGGGATTTACCAGAAAGATCTTCCTACTAACAGACGTTTGAGTATTTGGGGAGGTTAAGATAAAGCTAAAATGCATCTGTTTCAAATGTCCAGTCAAACAACATAGTATACTCGAAAATCCCTCCGTCTGTACGTTAACAAACTATTCAGAACTTTATTACAGAAATTATTCCGCCATTTCCTTGCTTTTGTCATAATTGTGCGTGGCATTAGGTCTGTTCGCGTACTTTCTGCACCAAAATTCGTAGATTGTGAAATTTTCAGGAGTGGTTTTAAAATTCTCTCAGAGAGTGTTAAAATCACAAAAAAGTAAACGAACACGTAAGCTACGAAATTCGCCCATTTTACTCTCTCTTCTACGAAAAACTACGAAACTTTTGAGTACTCGAACAGGATTTGGTGACTTTTCGTAGATTTTCGTAAAATTTCGTTGTTTTGGGAGAATACGCGACCTATTATCATTCAGTCAAATATTTCACACCAGAAATGTGTTCATAAACAGAGTCGTTATCGAATAAACCGATTTTTGTTGAAATTGACCAGAATTAAGCTGAGATTAGAATGGACAATCTGGGCTTTTGGGAAGCAATACAAGTGTAAACGTCACTGTTTTGTATAAAATTGAAATATTTAGATATTCATCCATACATCATTCATTAAAAAACTGATTTTGATAACATTTTGCACGCATAATCCATGAACGTTCAAAGTACGCCACTTTGGTTTTACGAAAAATCCTATTTTTGTTTAAAACACCATATCCAACTTTAATGATTTACTGATCCATGATCCATGAAGCCATCCCTGTGCACTTAGTAGAAGATTTTAACTGAATTTCATTGGACGAGGCAAAGCTTTTCTCGTCAGAAGAGCCATGTACTCTCCTTTTATAATAAAGTGCAGCCACTAACCATACACATAATATTTTAAACTATTTCTTTAAACAATTTTTTTGCTTTGTTTTACCGCGGATTCATTGTTTCTTTTTTCTAAACCACTGTTTCTTTTTTTTACACAGTACCACACAATGACTATAAAAATGCTTTCAATATTTTTTCACTCATATCTTCATTATCATTCATAGTTCTAGATCCAATAAATCGATCTTTTTTATTTTTTAACAAAACATAATATATAGCTCACCCATTCCGCCGATCGTTTAAACAAATAATAACACACTACACCGCACTCTAGACGCATAAGCAATTCACTTCTCAGTGTGCTTTAAGTTCTCGTAGAAAAATAATTTATTTCTCAAATTTGTTCTCTTACGAAATTAGAAACAAACTGATAAGTATTCAAGTTAGGGACAAGTATATATTGAATTCAATTAATATCAGACGACAATTACCTATCCAGCAGGGGGAATTTTCGCCATGTAATGCCCCACAACGCGATGCTCAGAGTAAAATAAAAAAAATAAAATAAAAACAAAATTCCGATTAATTTTTCTTATAAATATGCATTCGCTTTAGTGGTACTACATAGCGAAATAATTTCATCTTACGATTAGTCTACCTATCTGTAGACAAACTGCACATACGATAGGCAAGTAGCACACATTTCGCGCGATGGGTAGTTTACTGACCGGTATGGAAAAACGTTTTTTACCTTTTTTTTTTGAATAAAACGAAAACCAAAAGTGTGCTCGAAAAAACCGGGAATTCCGAATGTCATCGCAACGTCACAGTCCAACGATCAATGTGATTCTACAGTAGGTGTGTGCTTATTGGTTTTCGACGATGTGTATAGGTATAACAAAGAACGTACCTAATTGATCTTGGTGGTTTTATTTGAAGTTATCTGTTATTTGTAGTGTCATGATTATTAATGAGATTAGAGGAACAAATTGAGGATCATTTCGTGATCAGTGATCGATATTGTCCGGCAAATGTTTGGTAGAGTTCAGACCGAAGAGCAAAGTTTAGTATCTGGTTTGTTGGTTCAATTTTAACTGGTTTTATGTGTTGCAGATACTTGCATGTGTGTAATTGTAACTGGAAAGTCGAGTGTAAAAGAGACTAAAAGGAAAAACAAACAGAAAAAAAATAAATTCGGAAAGCCTGACCAACTTGCAAGTATGTAAGAGGCATAAAGGATCTAGGTGTCAAGAAATTCATATATAGATGGTTAGTACCAACAGCCAATCCATCAATCTGTAGGCTTATAACAGGTTTCTAATTAGATGAATAGTGTCGGCTGTATAGGTGGTTTATTTCTTAGAATTATTAGAAGGCTTGATTTCTAGAAATCCTCACATACCAGAAGGTTATGAATATCTTTTAAAGTAGAACAACTTATTTTTTCAAAGAAAAGTTATTTTAATAAACATTTGCTATATGTTTGTAAATGAGCCTCGGTTTCATGGAGATGAACTCTGTTTATTTACACTTGTACTTCACCAAGAGGATCACGATTTATTAGCTTTTGTACTTAAGTAAAATGTATGAATGAACTTGTTTTTAGTTTTTCTATTTCAGGTCTCCCCTTTGTCTTTTTATTTTTGCCGCCCTATTTCTTTTTAGACTCAGGGATTTTGTGCTTTAAATTGGTTATTCACAGACTCAGGAAGAAGAAAGCAGCCATGCTTTATATCCTGTGTATTTTGCTGCTTCATTGCCAATAGCTATTAAAATTTCAATATTGTCTATTGCCGTTTGCTTTGTTTCCGATACTTCTGTTTAAGGAACACCTTTTGACGTAAATATACATTCAACAGTGGAAGTAGCAAGCTTCTTCATGACAATTTTGCTCTTCGATGTTTCTTGGATATGTGCGAGAGCTGAAAATCTGCATTTCAGCCTTGAAACTTCGCTTAGTAATCCGACGCACTAATGGTAAGTCAAAAAATGTCAGATGGAAAATGTTTGTAGAAAAAGTTGGCATAGGTACTAGAAAGCTGATGTCTTATCATTAGAATGTTTCAAATATTTTGGTTACGTTTTTACTAAAGGTTGCCCGATGACTGGAATGTCAGACCTACGCTTTTATTGAAGCATATCACTGCTAAAACATTATGTCAAATTTGCAAACATAATCCACAATTTGGTGTAAAGAATGACAAGTAACATGAATTTCTAGTAAGAAAGCGCAGTGTCATACAGATGTACGTATTTTTCAGAAACAGGTAGTGTGCTGGAACGCCATCATCGAACGGCTTTAATGTAAAGTAAACGTCAAGGAGAGGAAGCTTAAGCCAGAAGTCTGCTTTTAGCTTCTATGAAGAGGCATGACGTACTGCTCGTGTATATTAAGTATAAGATTGGTGCTCCGTATTAGATTAGATTTTCACGACATTTGGCGTTGTGAGCAGGACAAATTGTCATCATAGTTGCTGAATTTATAGATATATTTAAGGTGTTGTTAAACTTTTAAAGTATACTGTGCAATTTTCTTTTGTACCTATAAAAAAATAATATAAAAAAACCCGCTAGAACCCGTTTCTTTACGTACACCAATTACGGGCACTTACAATGATTTTCACCAGCATGTGCACTATGAAGTGATGATCCTCCACTTAAGTTGTTAACTTGAATTACACTCAGTTGTAATCAGTTAAACATTTTCTCAACAGTTTAAGGTCTTGTGTACGTTGTTGTTATTTACTTAACAAAAAAATGTCTGGAATATTTGTAATAACATTGAAATTACAAAATAGCAATTCTGATATCAAAAGTCTGAGTATAGATCGTGGAACGTCTCTTGAATTCCGTTGATGGGTTATATGCACATTGTTATCGCTAGATATTGTGAAGAAAATATGGGACCGATAAAGGAAAGGAAAACCCACTGTCAGTGCATGATGTGTGGGTTGTTATGAAACATTGATACATATTACAATAGCCAACAAAAACTACGTTTTTTTGGTGTCGTAGTAAGTATTTTATCCCTCCAATTGATGGTGATCCCATGGATGATGAACGGTGATGAACACATGTCCAATGTATCCATTGTCCATTCAAAGTTCGAAGAAACCATTTGGATAAGCTCAACTTAGTACTGACTCTGACTTATGTTTGCCAAAGCTAAGGCCATACTGCATGGCACACTCGAATAAGGTAACAAGCCAGTAGCAAACTGGGCACTAGTAGCAGTTGCAATCGATTGATTCAGCTCAAGGATTTAATAAAACGTAAATGTCCTCGTGCCTCGGAAAATATGGATCCAATTCCTCACATCAATGCACTTTTGTTAATTTGTTCCTACAATGATTTCATAGATAAGACTATCGAATATTAAGTGAGTTTTGGGGCGGAATATCATATCACCTATCTCCGAAGAGTTTCCTTTCTCATAAAGAACAGGACACGGTATCCAATTACGTAAATCTTAAGGCCGAAATCGGATTCAACTGAGTACAGTGGTGAGGAGAACTTGAAATGTTAAGAAATGTTCTGCAAATATGCCTACTCTGCGATTTTTGGAGTCTACTCGCCTCGCCAAGGGACCCCGGGCTAAAAGAAATATCTACACAGAACATTGGAGAAAGGACCTTAGCCAACTACTTGCAAGGAAATGTAGGAAGTTTTCTTGCGCCTACTCTTTTTGGAAATGCATGTTGCCATGGCTAAGTTCACCCCAGGGACTGTAGTGCCTCATAAATTATTAAGTAACCCTTAACATACCCGAGATAACGACATTAACGTGATATGAAAACGTGACCAAACTCTGTATAAACAAATAATGATACATTTATAATCTCCTTAATATCAGTATAGTCTCGACTGTAAATGCTTCAAAGTGAGATAAATAAATAAATCACTGGAAATATTTTCTTTATTCGACATCAAGCTTATCACCACGCTGTGCTTATCTAAACTTAATTAAACAATAAAAATAAAATAATAAACTTAACCAACCATAAACTCCTTCGTTTAAGGAAGTTTGCATAAAAAAAAAATTTAAACAAAAAAATAAAAACAAATTAGTAATCGGATATTGATGTAAAGTTTATTGGCATATTTTTAAGCCAATTAATAATTTATTTACGATGATTGATACAATCTATTAATAGAACGGGACTCAACGTATTGCCTTATAAACTTTACAAGGGATTTCAATCGATATATGTATTTTATTTCCTAATATCGTAATTCCTTTTTTATTGTTTCCTCATCGACGAGTATATTAAGATATAACTTCTCAGAAATTCAATTGGAAATATTGTCAACTTATCTATGGGAAAAAAAGAATAAGTATAGATTACGGTCACAATCACACGAAGCAATGTCGGATTGCTAAAGGTATGAATCTATTACTAATTTTTTGATCTGATATTTTGAGTTTTTTAGAGTTAACAGCGCCAAATTTATGATTCACAGCTCATGTGAGATTTTGGTAAGTGCTTATTGATAAGATAATTTGTTTTTGTTTTTGATAGAATTTTCGGCATAAATCAGTCCCGGATAAAGCAAAAAAAAAATATTTAGAGCAGTTGTCAGATAAGATTCGTTAATGAAGCAATTTACGCTCACGACTTACTGCAGAAGTTTGTGGGCTGATACGTCCAGGTGAACGCGTTTTGTATACATTAAAGTTAGCTGCATCCGAGTGTGTTTGCAGAGAATACAAATAACACACTTTTCAACGTCATATCCGTAGTTTGGAAATGTTTTGAAATTAAATCAGTTGCTTTTACGGATGGCAGAGTCTAGAAAAACATGACTGTTGGTCAGGAACTTCTAGGAAACTATTGTAAAAGGGTTTGAAGAGAATCGAATTGGTAAAAGTAAACTGACTTCAACTTCATGCAGCAGGATTTAATAGCAAGTGTGTGAAAGAGTGTTTTTATGCTCTGATTATTGTAGTGTAACCAGACTACATCTCATAAAGGTCGAAATCTCGTCCTTAGAAAATGGTTTTTCATAAAGAAACATGACCTACAAATAAATGGTGTCGTTATGGTTCAACCAAGCCGGCAAACATCCGGGAATTTCGTATACACACTAAACAAATCGTTGTGATAAGAGACGTTTTGAGCGAAATATTAATTATAATTAATTTTTATTGACGTGATGATATCTTATTACTCGGTCTGTCAGTGGGGATGGAAGTTAGGAAAGTCGGGGTATTTGTTTATCTTAAATAAACCTATATTTCTGACTTACTGAGGATGATTTAATCAAAAGTTTCTTGTGGATGTTCTATTGCAACAAATTTCATTTCGTTTTGGTACCATACAATGCATATGAACAACTTTCATGTCAAGTACTGACAATTAAAGGCAATCTGTCACCTTTTCTTTCTATCTCATATTTGACAGTCGTAATAAAAACGTAACGTGAACTATAGTTTATTGTCAAACGTTTCCTTGCGTTCTGACAATTGTGTAACACTTGCCTCAAATTTCAACATGCAAACTAATTATTGGCACAGTTGGTGTTTTATATGTTTAGTATACACTTGTAAAATCAAAAGCTTTATCATATTTTGAGCATTGTAGCTGTAAACTTTGTTTACTTTTACTGTCTCTATCTACGTTCGTAATGTTGAAAGATGTACATCTTTAGATTGAATCACATTTTGATCATCGTAGTTCCAAGCAGTCTTTGTTTACAGCATAGGTTCGTTTTAAACAAATAGCAGCCCATACCTATGTACGTTACAGCTAACTAATTCGATTTCAAGACGTAAATTGGATAAAAGGTATCTGACTTTGGGGTGGTGGCTTGCAATCCAGATGTTGTTATTGATATCATAGGTGGTTATCTGCACTAATCAATGCATTATATGTATTGAAATTTATTTGCGTGCAATTTCACAAGTAACTAGTAAAAAATGGCTTTAAAAACAGAGCCTTATGGTATGATCTCTATTCCTGTTGAATTCAGCTGTCATATAATGCTGAAATCCATTTACGATAAACTAAACTTTGTAGCGGTTATGACTCCAATTATCTCAATAGTCGGATACGATAAAATGCAATTATGGCATATATCTCTGTCATAAATTCCAAGACAGTCAATTATTTGCAGAATCATCCACTTTAGTGTCATTTTTCCAAAATCAATGGAAATCACTTGTTATCAGTTCAATTAAAGAGGTAACGTTCTATGATAGAATTTTTCAAAGAACTAATAAAACCACTTCGTACTGCAATAATTAAAACAGCAATTGAAGTTTATCAAGAAAAAAGTGATCATCGCATATTAACAGGAAATATTTTATCATTGGTACAATAAAAATTTAGGGTGAGCTCTTGTACGAGTGCTTCACCCTGTCTAGACAGAGGGGTATTTCTGTGTATAAAAACATTAAAAGGATTTCTTTTACATAATATTGTATGTGTCACATCTTTATGAAGTCTGACAACAATTTTTGTTTTTCGTAAATACGAAGATCCGCATCTTTTATATGTCAACATACGAGTACATATTTAGTTAGCGCCAGATAAATCCGTCTAGGTGTTCTTCTAAGAATAGATTTGTCTTTATTATTACGAGTGACGATAGATTGTTCTACCGCCGTCGCATAAAAATAGACTTGTTTTGTTCTTAAATAGTAATTGTTTGTACAACTGTCTTATGAGTTTCTCTGCGCCCTTTAAACACGGCCCATAGCATTTGTGTGAAAAACACGCACGAATTATACGGATCTTTTGGAAACCAATAGAAACAAACAAAGATTCGTAAGTCCATCGCAAGTTTGAAAATACTTTAGGCTTACTATCTTATGCAAGTAAATATTTCCATGTAACTGCTGTTCAAATTTGAATGCCTAAAAGTAATTTCAGGATAGGCATAGCACATTTATTCAAGAACTGGCCCAAAAAAAGGTTAAATAAGCCACAAAAGGGTTTGAGGCTTCTTTAGGCAGCTAAGCGCAGAGTTGATGACAATTATGTCATTAGGACACAACAAATTAAAGGAGCCATTGTTTGGGTATTCTTTTAAACAAGATTTACGTAATTCGCCTAATAGACATATTCTGAGTTTGTGCGAAATTTTTTCAAAAAAATTGCTGAAAGTCGATATGGAGTCACAGATTTTGGTGCATGGCCGATTCACAACATACAAATACTATATACAAGATATCGATCTGTTCAGCCAGACAATGTGTCTACTACTCAGCCTGTCATGACGATCATAACATTTGGCATGGAGCAGTGTCTTGAAATATATTGGAGTTGCCAAGAGGCAGCTCATTGATTTATAGTTAATAAAATCTTAGATCAATGTTTTACTTTATCGACTCACTAAATGATGTCTATATATTAGATTAGACTGTAGGTAGTGTCAGGGTCGGTATTACTACGATAATTTTTGGACTCATTGAACACTTTGAATTAGAGTCCGTCCATAATCTATGATCCAATAAAGATCTGTACATATTTATTATTTGAAATAAAAAAGGTGTAGTCGCTAGTACACAGTCTTGGAGTGTCCCGTGCATATTTTTGGAAAAACCCCGTTAATATTTAAGTATCTTTCGAAAATTATTCAATTTTATATTGTGAATAATAGCAAACAGTTCCCCACTCGTGTTCCGCCTTATTATGAGAGACAATGTAAGTGTACCTATGTATTTACGGGCTCTATTTATGTAGGTTCTCTCGTATACAGAGTTCTATGGAAATATTTTTCCTCGGAACTTTAATTCTAAGCCTAAAAAGGGCAGAATTATTGTCGGCTTAAACTTTGGACATACCTATTATTCGGGTTACCAACATATCGTTCATTTTACCTTCCGAATCTAGAGAGTATGTGGGGAAAAACTTTTCCAATCTATAGCTTGCTCTTTCAAAAATGAGATTCCAATGTATTTAAAATGAATTTATTCATATTTCTTTTCCTAGTAAATTCATACAACCCCTTTGTACCTGAATGGTTAAATTCCTGTTCTTATTATCTATATAACCATACCATACATACATATGCGATGCAAAGGTATATCACATAAGCCAAACTAAACCTCTATGGTATCTGATATCTGGAATGAATTGGATTAGATTGTCAGTTTGAGTTATTTATTAAGGACTACGTTCTGGTCTTGATTTTGACATATATATATATAATATATATGTACATGTATGTGCCTACCTCATATTATTACTTAATTAGTAAAGAGGTTAGTTAAGGGAATAAAATGTTTTTTATAAAAAATATGAGAATTATTTAAACCCTTTTTGTAAGATGGCAGATCTTACCAATTAAGACAATACTACTATTTTGCCAAAAAATTTTCTCTCGTTGAATATAGTTAAACCCAAAGGTAGTAACCTTTATCTGCAGATAGTGGATGGAAGTATAATTTGTTTAACTGGTGGGTTTCTTGAGAGACTTATCTATACATAATATTTTAATAAAATTGTAAAATGTACGTGTCTGTATATTGAAAACATTTGCAAATAGAATAATCGAGTTATAGGGTGTGCAGAGAAATTTCATATTTGCAACTTGTCAAGTTCTTTGTTGTATGTCCATGGAATACAGTTTAATAGAAACTGCGAGGGTTTTAGTATTTTGTAATATGAATAAAACAAAATGGTTTTCCGTAATGAACAGGAGATGAAATATTCCATCCATTAAACCGAAATTCATCTACCGAAATTAATTTGTTACGTATACGACTGAGTGTACTGACACGTTTTTTTTTTAAACTTAAACATTTTTTTAAAAAAGAAAGGAAACAAAGTTTAAAAGGAAATTTTTTTGAATCTCCAATGTGAAAACTTCGGTAAAAATGTATTTAGGCTTAACCGTATGTAGAGTTCTTTGGGACAAAATCTGGAAATTACGAAAATCTCGATGGCGAAATCCCAAATCTTTTTTTCCAGATTTTTCTGAATAATTTTTACTGTGAAAATAATGGAAACAGTTTTGAAATATAAAATCTCTTGAGATTTGGCCAATTTAAGACGGTATCCATTCTTGTCTCAATAAACATATTGGCCTACAGGTCGATTTTCAGGTATGAAGTCAGATAGTAGGACTTGGATCTCACTCATTGGGACACAAATCAATATAAAAAGTGTTTGGCCTCGTGTCCCACCTAACCTACGCAAATAGGCGCTCTCCTGTCAAATTCTTAAGACGATCGTGGAGGAGCTGCGAAGCCGTACGGGGAAACTTCTCAAACATTGTAGGTAGACCTGATGGCGTGGGAAAAATAATATGAATTAATTCTGGATCGAATCGAATATTTATTTTCCAGATTTCAAAGAAAAGATTTTGATTTTGAGATTTATTTTATTTTTGTTTTATTTCGAGACTTTTGTTTTTTTTTTTTTATTTTGGTTCTTTAGATATCGGGGTGGACCCACATAATTTTTCAATATAATATAAATATTCACTTGTAACTATAAAAAAAAACCTTATGTTGGCATGCTATAACTAGACAATACATTGTGTCTCGTCAGAAAGTGCGATTCACTTTAAATAATTTTTTATAAAAATACTATCATTATACAAAATCAAATAATAATAAATATGACGACAGTGTTCTTGAGCTCTTTCATTAACCGCCGCATTTGTACAAGTACGAGTATCTACAAAACCCAATACAACAAACTATACTACTATCGACAACGATTGCACTTAAACTATAATTGACAACTACATGTTTATATTTTATTACATATCGGAGTGGACTTCTAATAAAATGTATTACAGTTTATTTATTCATGGTCAGATAAAAACAGCCAATGGCATGGCATACAAGATATGGCTGAATACGGAAATAAAATATAATAAAGTAAATTTACCATTTTTATCGATAGTGCTGCTAGCCGACTGTGTTGTGGCAAAAAATAGTAATAAACAAAATACTAAATGTTTGCTAATCATCATAATTAATTAAAACAAAACTTTAATCCCAAATTTTCTAGCACGCACAATAAATATATAATAAAACAAATGTTCACTTAATTTATTTCAAAAACTCAAGCCATCAACACGGACCCACAAGTAACGAACAATAATTTTATATATATTTTCAAAATATTTCCAGTTTACATTCAAAACAAAGCGAACGCGCCGTGTTTTTTTAATAAAAAGACAAAAAGAAAACAAAACAAATAATTGTGTGTAACAGGAGTATAACGAGGAATCCGTCCGAGCGCGAAGAATGGATTCTTTTTACTAACTGGAGGGCATCGACAACGGTCTTAATAATATCACTTGGGTAAAATTTATTGTTTATTTCTATACGCCTTAATATTTTTTTGCTAAAATATTTATATCTGTATTAATGTTATTTTGTTTTAACATTCAGTTAATAATTTGATAAGAAATCTCACGTTAGCTGTAGTGTGGCGAGATTGATAATGGTCTTCGTATAGGTGTTCGCAGGCTGGCAGCACTTGATTTTGTTTTATTTTTGTTTGTTTATTTACGAAATTTTTGAGTGTTTGTGTGGCTTGAGGTTCGGTGCCGTTGTGTGTCGGAATAGGTTTCTTCGATCATGACAAGTGGGTAATTACTTTATCGCATTCTATTAGATACAGGTACTTACACTTTTATTCGCAGTCAGATATCCGGTGGGTGGTGACTTTTTTGAGCGAATTTTTGGGTGACCACAACTGATAAAGTATAATTTGATTTATGTATGTTGGTTTTTTTTGGAAGTCATGGAAAGGTACTATCTTTTATGTGTTTTGTAGGTAAATGTGTGTATTCATGGGGTAATAAATCAATATAATAAGTTTGAGTTATAGATTTTGGCAACTTAAGGCAATAGGCGCCAAGTGAGGGGTGGGCTTGAACCCCCTCTGACAATTATTATCAGAAAAGGGGCAGGCCTTTGACATATTTTGTTTGATTTTTAATGCTAATTTGTTGTTTTTTTGTATAGAAAGTCGATAGTGTCTTCTTTGTGCCAGTCTCCCATAAACGTAGATCCTTTATGACAACTAGCTCAACTAGTGGATACACTTAGCTGGCCTTTCTGGCTCGTGTCTTTCCTGACTCGGAACGATTTGATTTTACAGATTTCTATTAAGGATTTGACCCTTTTAAATAAGCTTAAAAATATTATCAATTAGATTGCAGACATTTGACTTTCAAGTATTTAAGTCTATTCTAATTGGTTCATGTAAGGCGTTTTATTCGAAAACCTTTTTATGTATGCACCTTCAGAGCTCAGATTTTAAACGAAAAAAAAGAAATTCAATATTGCACATCTTAGCAGTATACCGGGTGGAGCCAAGAACTAGAGAAGGTGATCGATAGACAAGCTCTCTTTCCAAACCTCACCTGCCATAAACGTCAAAAGGGGTATAATAATGCTTACAGGAGTTAGAAAAAGCTGATAGAAGAGGCATATCTACAGACGTTACAGCCAAATACAAGAGCATTACAGAAAGAATTGAAAACCAAAAAAACTGGAGGAAAGATGTAACAGAAAGATGACCACCTACGCAACCTTACGGATATCAATGAGTTTCGGGACGGAAACATGATTTCGACTTCTTGTAACAAATCCGAGTGAGTTGTAAGCATCAAGCTTGAAACACCGACTGATTGGTATTGTGTATTTAAGTACCACTTACGAGGGTACTTAATGAGAATCACAGTTAGTCGATGATTTCGGTAAGATAAATTATAGAAAATACCAATGAATTTCAAGTTGATCCGAACAAGATGATCAAGCTACCCCATTTTAAACTTTAAAACACATGCTTTTGAAGCTGGACATGCGACGACAAAGAAGATCGAACTTCCATTGTAAGAATTAAACAGGATGGTTATTTTGACAAACTGGCATTAGTGTCCTCGGAACTGAAGGATGTAGAAGCCAGTAATATAGTGTCATGGAGAAACTCTTTAAACTGGCGAGGAAAAAACAAAATGTAGTCATGCATATTCCTTGAGATTTCTCGAGCTTTCAATAACGTATACATTCATAGTATGAAGGATTAAAGTGCATATTGCGGCTAAATCACAAAACTAATTCTAGTAGGAATTTACAAGCCACATATAAACAAGATCTTCAAAGCCAGAGTCTGATTCAATGCTGAACATGAATGGGGGACGATCTTGAGGTCAATGAGCCGGCGGGACCTACTTCTCGCACCCTCTTAGGTAAATTTAAAGTTAATGAAAAATGAAAAGTTTTCAAGTATTTTGTAACTACTGTTACTATTGGAAGGAGTATGAAATTGAGTTTAAATCCTGGCACTCTTGGTAGTTACTTGTTGGCACTAGTTGGGCACTGAGTTGGATGACTTTGAAACTCATATTCCCTCCAGAGTTGCATTGGAATAAGATCTATGGCTATAAGATATAAGTAATAGAATCGCAGAAGTGGCCTTCTTCACTAATCCAAATATAAAAGCCATTTCCGCCTTCGGCAATCACTGCAGCGTTTTTCCAACTGGGGATCAGGGGAATTGTATGTCCAACGAACTCGACAGGCAGGGAACCATCTTATCGATTTTATCAGATTTGTCATTGCAGGGCACTGCGCTTCAAAATCATAGCATATCTGTTGGCTTCACTCACAATTAACACAACGATCATTAGAGGCGGGGATCTACATACAAACATATATGTAGGTATAACTAAAAGGGCAATATTATTTTGAAAAATTGAACTGAAATGTACACATCTAAGTTCTATCCCGCACCTGTTTGATCTGAATGCTGATTCACAACATTATAGATTGTGCAGTCTTGATTTATTATAATAATAGACTAGTCTTGAGTTTTTTCACGGTAATCTCTGTCAGTAGGTATTGCCCCATTTGAGCATACTTATTATTATTGTGAATTCTCCTCAGATGGAATGTGGAAATTCCGGAAAAGAAATTACAGTTCAATGACTCACAATGGCCCGCAATTATCCAAGTTATATATTTGATTTGTTTATTGATGCAATAGTAGTATTAAAACAAAAGGGCTTAGGATATTACATATTCTTCAATGCACATCCCTACTACAGTAAAATTATTCAAATTGTGTGTTTTCGTTACCTAAGAATAATTAGTTTTAAATGCCCTTTCTGACGAATTAAAGTGAATTGTGGTTACCTTTTACCCGGTGGTTTATACCGACTTTAATGTAAAAATCTACAGCCGTTTGAATCACTTCTACATTATATGAAACACTCTACACGAAGAGGTTAACGTCTGCCAGTGTTCCATAAATTCCAGCAAATTTTATGGATCCTTTGACATGGATATCAATTAAATGTCTTGAAATGGCATTTGCTGTTGCATTAATTGCAAACAATAACTACATATGTTGTCAATAGTATTTTATCGGTGGAACCTGTCAGGAAAAATTTGCGCTCAAACGACATTGTTTGTGAACTTTGTAATCACCCTTTGAATGCCACTATGTCTGTGATTTAACCGCATGTGCTTTTCGTTTGTCATTCAAATTAATCACCTAATTAATTATTCATATGAAACATGGAATCACTAGCTCTGCCAAGATGCATGTTGTATATAAGTACTTGTCAAGGCGTTCTGTCGATAGTGTAAAGAGTTGCAATACTAATTTTGCTCCAGATGCTTCGATGAACTCAATTGAATGATCCTTGGTCCTATTATTTTTATTTTTACTTCAGATTCGATGTGATCCCAATTAAAAATGTATCTATAAGGTTTTCATTAACATTTGGGACTGTAAAAATTTGACAGAAGGAATTTTGCTGCTAAGGATGGATTACATCCATTATGGTTGACTGTGAGTCAGTGCCACTGAAATCAGTCGACGTTTTTATGGAATGCGAAGATGTGTTATCAAACCCAAAGGTGTTCAGAAAGACACAACGGGTAAAGACAGATTAGTACACGAATTGAGGGTAGTTTAAAAAATCTCCAATTAAGACAGTATTTTGAATGTGAAGATCGATAATTTCCTTCTTTACTTAGGAATACTAAAGAGAGACTAGTCGAACAGAGCGATTTAGGGTCTAAAAGAGAACTTTTTTTTTCAAACAAAAAAATCTATAAATAACTAACCAAACTAACCCACACATCAAATTTTATTGAAATCGGCCTTAAGTAAACTACCCCTAATTTTGAGGTTAGAATGAAAATTCAAATTTCGCCTCAAGGGAATATCCCACAAACCCTATATATGAAGTTTGAAGTAAATACGTCTAGCCGTTTAGGCTGTAGTCGAATATACAGGCAGACAGACAGACAGACTGACAGACAGATAGACAGACAGACGGAATTGCCGGACCTATTTTTTTGAACTTCTCCATCATAGTAATGTCAAGTTTGATTTAAATCCCGAGGTCGATTTTTTTCACGATTGCAATACTTGCCGTATAGGTAGGTGCACAGCCCTAGCCAGATATTCTGTTTCTGTGTATTCGAGGCAGAAACTAGCTTAGCTGATGCTTTGAAATGCAAGTAGGAGACAGAAATTTGTTCAACCAAAAAATGTATGAAAAAAAGGGCAGAGTATAGCCCACACTTCTTGATACCCACAATCGTAGTATATCCTCCAATTGCACATCCCACGCCAGATATTCTGTTTCTGTGTATTCGAGCCAGAAACTAGCTTATCTGATGCTTTGAAATGCAAGTCGGAGACAGAAAATTTTTCAACCAAAAAATGTATGAAAAAAAGGGCAGTGTATAGCCCACGCTTCTTGATACCCACAATCTGGGTATATCCTCCAATGGCACATCCCAAGCCAGATATTCTGTTTCTGTGTATTCGAGGCAGAAACTAGCTTAGCTGATGCTTTGAAATGCAAGTAGGAGACAAAAATTTTTTCAACCAAAAAATGTATGAAAAAAAGGGCAGAGTATAGCCCACACTTCTTGATACCCACAATCGTAGTATATCCTCTAATTGCACATCCCACGCCAGATATTCTGTTTCTGTGTATTCGAGCCAGAAACTAGCTTATCTGATGCTTTGAAATGCAAGTCGGAGACAGAAAATTTTTCAACCAAAAAATGTATGAAAAAAAGGGCAGAGTATAGCCCACACTTCTTGATACAAACAATCGTAGTATATCCTCCAATTGCACATCCCACGCCAGATATTCTGTTTCTGTGTATTCGAGCCAGAAACTAGCTTAGCTGATGCTTTAAAATGCAAGTAGGAGACAGAAAATTTTTCAACCAAAAAATGTATGAAAAATAGTGCAGCGTATAGCCCACTTTTCTTGATATCTGGGTCACAATCTGGGTATATCCTCCAATTGCACATCCCAAGCCAGATATTCTGTTTCTGTGTATTCGAGGCAGAAACTAGCTTAGCTGATGCTTTGAAATGCAAGTAGAAGACAAAAATTTTTTCAACCAAAAAATGTATGAAAAAAAGGGCAGAGTATAGCCCACACTTCTTGATACCCACAATCGTAGTATATGCTCTAATTGCACATCCCAAGCCAGATATTCTGTTTCTGTGTATTCGAGGCAGAAACTAGCTTAGCTGATGCTTTGAAATGCAAGTAGGGGACAGAAATTTTTTCAACCAAAAAATGTATGAAAAAAAGGGCAGAGTATAGCCCACACTTCTTGATACCCACAATCGTAGTATATCCTCCAATTGCACATCCCACGCCAGATATTCTGTTTCTGTGTATTCGAGCCAGAAACTAGCTTATCTGATGCTTTGAAATGCAAGTCGGTGACAGAAAATTTTTCAACCAAAAAATGTATGAAAAAAAGGGCAGAGTATAGCCCACACTTCTTGATACCCACAATCTGGGTATATCCTCCAATTGCACATCCCACGCCAGATATTCTGTTTCTGTGTATTCGAGGCAGAAACTAGCTTAGCTGATGCTTTGAAATGCAAGTAGGGGACAGAAATTTTTTCAACCAAAAAATGTATGAAAAAAAGGGCAGAGTATAGCCCACACTTCTTGATACCCACAATCTGGGTATATCCTCCAATGGCACATCCCAAGCCAGATATTCTGTTTCTGTGTATTCGAGGCAGAAACTAGCTAAGCTGATGCTTTGAAATGCAAGTAGGAGACAAAAATTTTTTCAACCAAAAAATGTATGAAAAAAAGGGCAGAGTATAGCCCACACTTCTTGATACCCACAATTGTAGTATATCCTCCAATTGCACATCCCACGCCAGATATTCTGTTTCTGTGTATTCGAGCCAGAAACTAGCTTATCTGATGCTTTGAAATGCAAGTCGGAGACAGAAAATTTTTCAACCAAAAAATGTATGAAAAAAAGGGCAGTGTATAGCCCACGCTTCTTGATACCCACAATCTGGGTATATTCTCCAATGGCACATCCCAAGCCAGATATTCTGTTTCTGTGTATTCGAGGCAGAAACTAGCTTAGCTGATGCTTTGAAATGCAAGTAGGAGACAGAAAATTTTTCAACCAGAAAATGTATGAAAAATAGTGCAGCGTATAGCCCACTTTTCTTGATATCTGGGTCACAATCTGGGTATATCCTCCAATTGCACATCCCAAGTCAGATATTCTGTTTCTGTGTATTCGAGGCAGAAACTAGCTTAGCTGATGCTTTGAAATGCAAGTAGGAGACAAAAATTTTTTCAACCAAAAAATGTATGAAAAAAAGGGCAGAGTATAGCCCACACTTCTTGATACCCACAATCGTAGTATATCCTCTAATTGCACATCCCAAGCCAGATATTCTGTTTCTGTGTATTCGAGGCAGAAACTAGCTTAGCTGATGCTTTGAAATGCAAGTAGGGGACAGAAATTTTTTCAACCAAAAAATGTATGAAAAAAAGGGCAGTGTATAGCCCACGCTTCTTGATACCCACAATCTGGGTATATCCTCCAATGGCACATCCCAAGCCAGATATTCTGTTTCTGTGTATTCGAGGCAGAAACTAGCTTAGCTGATGCTTTGAAATGCAAGTAGGAGACAAAAATTTTTTCAACCAAAAAATGTATGAAAAAAAGAGCAGAGTATAGCCCACACTTCTTGATACCCACAATCGTAGTATATCCTCTAATTGCACATCCCAAGCCAGATATTCTGTTTCTGTGTATTCGAGGCAGAAACTAGCTTATCGGATGCTTTGAAATGCAAGTCGGAGACAGAAAATTTTTCAACCAAAAAATGTATGAATAAAAGGGCAGTGAGCCCACGCTTCTTGATACCCACAATCTGGGTATATCCTCCAATGGCACATCCCAAGCCAGATATTCTGTTTCTGTGTATTCGAGTCAGAAACTAGCTTAGCTGATGCTTTGAAATGCAAGTAGGGGACAGAAATTTTTTCAACCAAAAAATGTATGAAAAAAAGGGCAGAGTATAGCCCACACTTCTTGATACCCACAATCGTAGTATATCCTCCAATTGCACATCCCACGCCAGATATTCTGTTTCTGTGTATTTGAGCCAGAAACTAGCTTATCTGATGCTTTGAAATGCAAGTCGGAGACAGAAAATTTTTCAACCAAAAAATGTATGAAAAAAAGGGCAGTGTATAGCCCACGCTTCTTGATACCCACAATCTGGGTATATCCTCCAATGGCACATCCCAAGCCAGATATTCTGTTTCTGTGTATTCGAGGCAGAAACTAGCTTAGCTGATGCTTTGAAATGCAAGTAGGAGACAAACATTTTTTCAATAAAAAAATGTATGAAAAAAAGGGCAGAGTATAGCCCACACTTCTTGATACCCACAATCGTAGTATATCCTCCAATTGCACATCCCACGCCAGATATTCTGTTTCTGTGTATTCGAGCCAGAACCTAGCTTATCTGATGCTTTGAAATGCAAGTCGGAGACAGAAAATTTTTCAACCAAAAAATGTATGAAAAAAAGGGCAGTGTATAGCCCACGCTTCTTGATACCCACAATCTGGGTATATCCTCCAATGGCACATCCCAAGCCAGATATTCTGTTTCTGTGTATTCGAGGCAGAAACTAGCTTAGCTGATGCTTTGAAATGCAAGTAGGGGACAGAAATTTTTTCAACCAAAAAATGTATGAAAAAAAGGGCAGAGTATAGCCCACACTTCTTGATACCCACAATCGTAGTATATCCTCCAATTGCACATCCCACGCCAGATATTCTGTTTCTGTGTATTTGAGCCAGAAACTAGCTTATCTGATGCTTTGAAATGCAAGTCGGAGACAGAAAATTTTTCAACCAAAAAATGTATGAAAAAAAGGGCAGTGTATAGCCCACGCTTCTTGATACCCACAATCTGGGTATATCCTCCAATGGCACATCCCAAGCCAGATATTCTGTTTCTGTGTATTCGAGGCAGAAACTAGCTTAGCTGATGCTTTGAAATGCAAGTAGGAGACAAACATTTTTTCAATAAAAAAATGTATGAAAAAAAGGGCAGAGTATAGCCCACGCTTCTTGATACCCACAATCTGGGTATATCCTCCAATGGCACATCCCAAGCCAGATATTCTGTTTCTGTGTATTCGAGGCAGAAACTAGCTTAGCTGATGCTTTGAAATGCAAGTAGGAGACAAACATTTTTTCAATAAAAAAATGTATGAAAAAAAGGGCAGAGTATAGCCCACACTTCTTGATACCCACAATCGTAGTATATCCTCCAATTGCACATCCCACGCCAGATATTCTGTTTCTGTGTATTCGAGCCAGAACCTAGCTTATCTGATGCTTTGAAATGCAAGTCGGAGACAGAAAATTTTTCAACCAAAAAATGTATGAAAAAAAGGGCAGAGTATAGCCCACGCTTCTTGATACCCACAATTTGGGTATATCCTCCAATGGCACATCCCGAGCCAGATATTTTGTTTCTGTGTATTCGAGGCAGAAACTAGCTTAGCTGATGCTTTGAAATGCAAGTAGGAGACAGAAAATTTTTCAACCAAAAAATGTATGAAAAAAAGGGCAGAGTATAGCCCACACTTCTTGATGCCCACAATCTGGGTATATCCTCCAATGGCACATCCCAAGCCAGATATTTTGTTTCTGTGTATTCGAAGCAGAAACTAGCTTAGCTGATGCTTTGAAATGCAAGTAGGAGACAGAAAATTTTTCAACCAAAAAATGTATGAAAAAAAGGGCAGTATATAGCCCACGCTTCTTGATACCCACAATCTGGGTATATCCTCCAATGGCACATCCCAAGCCAGATATTCTGTTTCTGTGTATTCGAGCCAGAAACTAGCTTATCTGATGCTTTGAAATGCAAGTCGGAGACAGAAAATTTTTCAACCAAAAAATGTATGAAAAAAAGGGCAGTGTATAGCCCACGCTTCTTGATACCCACAATCTGGGTATATCCTCCAATGGCACATCCCAAGCCAGATATTCTGTTTCTGTGTATTCGAGGCAGAAACTAACTTAGCTGATGCTTTGAAATGCAAGTCGGAGACAGAAATTTTTTCAACCAAAAAATGTATGAAAAAAAGGGCAGTGTATAGCCCACGCGTCTTGATACCCACAATCTGGGTATATCCTCCAATGGCACATCCCAAGCCAGATATTCTGTTTCTGTGTATTCGAGGCAGAAACTAGCTTAGCTGATGCTTTGATATGCAAGTAGGAGACAAAAATTTTTTCAACCAAAAAATGTATGAAAAAAAGGGCAGAGTATAGCCCAAACTTCTTGATACCCACAATCGTAGTATATCCTCTAATTGCACATCCCAACCCAGATATTCCGTTTCTGTGTATTCGAGGCAGAAACTAGCTTAGCTGATGCCTTGAAATGCAAGTAGGAGACAGAAATTTTTTTAACCAAAAAATGTATGAAAAATAGGGCAGAGTATAGCCCCCACTTCTTGATACCCACAATCGTAGTATATCCTCCAATTGCACATCCCACGCCAGATATTCTGTTTCTGTGTATTCGAGGCAGAAACTAGCTTAGCTGATGCTTTGAAATGCAAGTAGGGGACAGAAATTTTTTCAACCAAAAAATGTATGAAAAATAGGGCAGAGTATAGCCCACACTTCTTGATACCCACAATCGTAGTATATCCTCCAATTGCACATCCCACGCCAGATATTCTGTTTCTGTGTATTCGAGCCAGAACCTAGCTTATCTGATGCTTTGAAATGCAAGTCGGAGACAGAAAATTTTTCAACCAAAAAATGTATGAAAAAAAGGGCAGAGTATAGCCCACGCTTCTTGATACCCACAATTTGGGTATATCCTCCAATGGCACATCCCGAGCCAGATATTTTGTTTCTGTGTATTCGAGGCAGAAACTAGCTTAGCTGATGCTTTGAAATGCAAGTAGGAGACAGAAAATTTTTCAACCAAAAAATGTATGAAAAAAAGGGCAGAGTATAGCCCACACTTCTTGATGCCCACAATCTGGGTATATCCTCCAATGGCACATCCCAAGCCAGATATTTTGTTTCTGTGTATTCGAGGCAGAAACTAGCTTAGCTGATGCTTTGAAATGCAAGTAGGAGACAGAAAATTTTTCAACCAAAAAATGTATGAAAAAAAGGGCAGTATATAGCCCACGCTTCTTGATACCCACAATCTGGGTATATCCTCCAATGGCACATCCCAAGCCAGATATTCTGTTTCTGTGTATTCGAGCCAGAAACTAGCTTATCTGATGCTTTGAAATGCAAGTCGGAGACAGAAAATTTTTCAACCAAAAAATGTATGAAAAAAAGGGCAGTGTATAGCCCACGCTTCTTGATACCCACAATCTGGGTATATCCTCCAATGGCACATCCCAAGCCAGATATTCTGTTTCTGTGTATTCGAGGCAGAAACTAGCTTAGCTGATGCTTTGAAATGCAAGTCGGAGACAGAAATTTTTTCAACCAAAAAATGTATGAAAAAAAGGGCAGTGTATAGCCCACGCGTCTTGATACCCACAATCTGGGTATATCCTCCAATGGCACATCCCAAGCCAGATATTCTGTTTCTGTGTATTCGAGGAAGAAACTAGCTTAGCTGATGCTTTGATATGCAAGTAGGAGACAAAAATTTTTTCAACCAAAAAATGTATGAAAAAAAGGGCAGAGTATAGCCCAAACTTCTTGATACCCACAATCGTAGTATATCCTCTAATTGCACATCCCAACCCAGATATTCCGTTTCTGTGTATTCGAGGCAGAAACTAGCTTAGCTGATGCCTTGAAATGCAAGTAGGAGACAGAAATTTTTTCAACCAAAAAATGTATGAAAAAAAGGGCAGTGTATAGCCCACGCTTCTTGATACCCACAATCTGGGTATATCCTCCAATGGCACATCCCAAGCCAGATATTCTGTTACTGTGTATTCGAGGCAGAAACTAGCTTAGCTGATGCTTTGAAATGCAAGTAGGAGACAGAAATTTTTTCAACCAAAAAATGTATGAAAAAAAGGGCAGAGTATAGCCCACACTTCTTGATACCCACAATCGTAGTATATCCTCCAATTGCACATCCCACGCCAGATATTCTGTTTCTGTGTATTCGAGCCAGAAACTAGCTTATCTGGTGCTTTGAAATGCAAGTCGGAGACAGAAAATTTTTCAACCAAAAAATATATGAAAAAAAGGGAAGAGTATAGCCCACACTTCTTGATACCCACAATCGTAGTATATCCTCCAATTGCACATCCCACGCCAGATATTCTGTTTCTGTGTATTTGAGCCAGAAACTAGCTTATCTGATGCTTTGAAATGCAAGTAGGAGACAGAAAATTTTTCAACCAAAAAATGTATGAAAAAAAGGGCAGTGTATAGCCCACGCTTCTTGATACCCACAATCTGGGTATATCCTCCAATGGCACATCCCAAGCCAGATATTCTGTTTCTGTGTATTCGAGGCAGAAACTAGCTTAGCTGATGCTTTGAAATGCAAGTAGGAGACAAACATTTTTTCAATAAAAAAATGTATGAAAAAAAGGGCAGAGTATAGCCCACGCTTCTTGATACCCACAATCTGGGTATATCCTCCAATGGCACATCCCAAGCCAGATATTCTGTTTCTGTGTATTCGAGGCAGAAACTAGCTTAGCTGATGCTTTGAAATGCAAGTAGGAGACAAACATTTTTTCAATAAAAAAATGTATGAAAAAAAGGGCAGAGTATAGCCCACACTTCTTGATACCCACAATCGTAGTATATCCTCCAATTGCACATCCCACGCCAGATATTCTGTTTCTGTGTATTCGAGGCAGAAACTAGCTTAGCTGATGCCTTGAAATGCAAGTAGGAGACAGAAATTTTTTCAACCAAAAAATGTATGAAAAAAAGGGCAGTGTATAGCCCACGCTTCTTGATACCCACAATCTGGGTATATCCTCCAATGGCACATCCCAAGCCAGATATTCTGTTACTGTGTATTCGAGGCAGAAACTAGCTTAGCTGATGCTTTGAAATGCAAGTAGGAGACAAACATTTTTTCAATAAAAAAATGTATGAAAAAAAGGGCAGAGTATAGCCCAAACTTCTTGATACCCACAATCGTAGTATATCCTCTAATTGCACATCCCAACCCAGATATTCCGTTTCTGTGTATTTGAGCCAGAAACTAGCTTATCTGATGCTTTGAAATGCAAGTCGGAGACAGAAAATTTTTCAACCAAAAAATGTATGAAAAAAAGGGCAGTGTATAGCCCACGCTTCTTGATACCCACAATCTGGGTATATCCTCCAATGGCACATCCCAAGCCAGATATTCTGTTACTGTGTATTCGAGGCAGAAACTAGCTTAGCTGATGCTTTGAAATGCAAGTAGGAGACAGAAATTTTTTCAACCAAAAAATGTATGAAAAAAAGGGCAGAGTATAGCCCACACTTCTTGATACCCACAATCGTAGTATATCCTCCAATTGCACATCCCACGCCAGATATTCTGTTTCTGTGTATTCGAGCCAGAAACTAGCTTATCTGGTGCTTTGAAATGCAAGTCGGAGACAGAAATTTTTTCAACCAAAAAATGTATGAAAAAAAGGGCAGTGTATAGCCCACGCGTCTTGATACCCACAATCTGGGTATATCCTCCAATGGCACATCCCAAGCCAGATATTCTGTTTCTGTGTATTCGAGGAAGAAACTAGCTTAGCTGATGCTTTGATATGCAAGTAGGAGACAAAAATTTTTTCAACCAAAAAATGTATGAAAAAAAGGGCAGAGTATAGCCCAAACTTCTTGATACCCACAATCGTAGTATATCCTCTAATTGCACATCCCAACCCAGATATTCCGTTTCTGTGTATTCGAGGCAGAAACTAGCTTAGCTGATGCCTTGAAATGCAAGTAGGAGACAGAAATTTTTTCAACCAAAAAATGTATGAAAAAAAGGGCAGTGTATAGCCCACGCTTCTTGATACCCACAATCTGGGTATATCCTCCAATGGCACATCCCAAGCCAGATATTCTGTTACTGTGTATTCGAGGCAGAAACTAGCTTAGCTGATGCTTTGAAATGCAAGTAGGAGACAGAAATTTTTTCAACCAAAAAATGTATGAAAAAAGGGCAGAGTATAGCCCACACTTCTTGATACCCACAATCGTAGTATATCCTCTAATTGCACATCCCAAGCCAGATATTCTGTTTCTGTGTATTCGAGGCAGAAACTAGCTTAGCTGATGCTTTGAAATGCAAGTAGGAGACAGAAATTTTTTCAACCAAAAAATGTATGAAAAAAAGGGAAGAGTATAGCCCACACTTCTTGATACCCACAATCGTAGTATATCCTCCAATTGCACATCCCACGCCAGATATTCTGTTTCTGTGTATTGGAGCCAGAAACTAGCTTATCTGATGCTTTGAAATGCAAGTCGGAGACAGAAAATTTTTCAACCAAAAAATGTATGAAAAAAAGGGCAGTGTATAGCCCACGCTTCTTGATACCCACAATCTGGGTATATCCTCCAATGGCACATCCCAAGCCAGATAATCTGTTTCTGTGTATTCGAGGCAGAAACTAGCTTAGCTGATGCTTTGAAATGCAAGTAGGAGACAGAAAATTTTTCAACCAAAAAATGTATGAAAAAAAGGGCAGTGTATAGCCCACGCTTCTTGATACCAACAATCTGTGTATTTCCTCCAATGGCACATCCAAAGCCAGATATTCTGTTTCTGTGTATTCGAGGCAGAAACTAGCTTAGCTGATGCTTTGAAATGCAAGTAGGAGACAGAAAATTTTTCAACCAAAAAATGTATGAAAAATAGTGCAGCGTATAGCCCACTTTTCTTGATATCTGGGTCACAATCTGGGTATATCCTCCAATTGCACATCCCAAGCCAGATATTCTGTTTCTGTGTATTCGAGGCAGAAACAAGCTTAGCTGATGCTTTGAAATGCAAGTAGGAGACAGAAATTTTTTCATCCAAAAAATGTATGAAAAAAAGGGCTGTGAGCCCACACTTCTTGATACCCACAATCTGGGTATATCTTCTAATCGCACATCTCAAGCCAGATATTCTGTTTCTGTGTATTCGACGCAGAAACTAGCTTAGCTGATGCTTTGAAATGCAAGTAGGAGACAAAAATTTTTTCAACAAAAAAATGTATGAAAAAAGGGCAGAGTATAGCCCACACTTCTTGATACCCACAATCGTAGTATATCCTCTAATTGCACATCCCAAGCCAGATATTCTGTTTCTGTGTATTCGAGGCAGAAACTAGCTTAGCTGATGCTTTGAAATGCAAGTAGGAGACAGAAATTTTTTCAACCAAAAAATGTATGAAAAAAAGGGAAGAGTATAGCCCACACTTCTTGATACCCACAATCGTAGTATATCCTCCAATTGCACATCCCACGCCAGATATTCTGTTTCTGTGTATTGGAGCCAGAAACTAGCTTATCTGATGCTTTGAAATGCAAGTCGGAGACAGAAAATTTTTCAACCAAAAAATGTATGAAAAAAAGGGCAGTGTATAGCCCACGCTTCTTGATACCCGCAATCTGGGTATATCCTCCAATGGCACATCCCAAGCCAGATAATCTGTTTCTGTGTATTCGAGGCAGAAACTAGCTTAGCTGATGCTTTGAAATGCAAGTAGGAGACAGAAAATTTTTCAACCAAAAAATGTATGAAAAATAGTGCAGCGTATAGCCCACTTTTCTTGATATCTGGGTCACAATCTGGGTATATCCTCCAATTGCACATCCCAAGCCAGATATTCTGTTTCTGTGTATTCGAGGCAGAAACTAGCTTAGCTGATGCTTTGAAATGCAAGTAGGAGACAGAAATTTTTTCAACCAAAAAATGTATGAAAAAAAGGGCAATGTTTAGCCCACACTTCTTGATACCCACAATCGTAGTATATCCTCCAATTGCACATCCCACGCCAGATATTCTGTTTCTGTGTATTCGAGGCAGAAACTAGCTTAGCTGATGCTTTGAAATGCAAGTAGGAGACAGAAAATTTTTCAACCAAAAAATGTATGAAAAATAGTGCAGCGTATAGCCCACTTTTCTTGATATCTGGGTCACAATCTGGGTATATCCTCCAATTGCACATCCCAAGCCAGATATTCTGTTTCTGTGTATTCGAGGAAGAAACAACCTTAGCTGATGCTTTGAAATGCAAGTAGGAGACAGAAATTTTTTCAACCAAAAAATGTATGAAAAAAAGGGCAGTGAGCCCACATTTCTTGATACCCACAATCTGGGTATATCTTCTAATCGCACATCTCAAGCCATATATTCTGTTTCTGTGTATTCGAGGCAGAAACAGGCTTAGCTGATGCTTTGAAATGCAAGTAGGAGACAGAAAATTTTTCAACCAAAAAATGTATGAAAAAAAGGGCAGTGTATAGCCCACGCTTCTTGATACCAACAATCTGTGTATTTCCTCCAATGGCACATCCCAAGCCAGATATTCTGTTTCTGTGTATTCGAGGCAGAAACTAGCTTAGCTGATGCTTTGAAATGCAAGTAGGAGACAGAAAATTTTTCAACCAAAAAATGTATGAAAAATAGTGCAGCGTATAGCCCACTTTTCTTGATATCTGGGTCACAATCTGGGTATATCCTCCAATTGCACATCCCAAGCCAGATATTCTGTTTCTGTGTATTCGAGGCAGAAACTAGCTTAGCTGATGCTTTGAAATGCAAGTAGGAGACAGAAATTTTTTCAACCAAAAAATGTATGAAAAAAAGGGAAGAGTATAGCCCACACTTCTTGATACCCACAATCGTAGTATATCCTCCAATTGCACATCCCACGCCAGATATTCTGTTTCTGTGTATTGGAGCCAGAAACTAGCTTATCTGATGCTTTGAAATGCAAGTCGGAGACAGAAAATTTTTCAACCAAAAAATGTATGAAAAAAAGGGCAGTGTATAGCCCACGCTTCTTGATACCCACAATCTGGGTATATCCTCCAATGGCACATCCCAAGCCAGATAATCTGTTTCTGTGTATTCGAGGCAGAAACTAGCTTAGCTGATGCTTTGAAATGCAAGTAGGAGACAGAAAATTTTTCAACCAAAAAATGTATGAAAAATAGTGCAGCGTATAGCCCACTTTTCTTGATATCTGGGTCACAATCTGGGTATATCCTCCAATTGCACATCCCAAGCCAGATATTCTGTTTCTGTGTATTCGAGGCAGAAACTAGCTTAGCTGATGCTTTGAAATGCAAGTAGGAGACAGAAATTTTTTCAACCAAAAAATGTATGAAAAAAAGGGCAATGTTTAGCCCACACTTCTTGATACCCACAATCGTAGTATATCCTCCAATTGCACATCCCACGCCAGATATTCTGTTTCTGTGTATTCGAGGCAGAAACTAGCTTAGCTGATGCTTTGAAATGCAAGTAGGAGACAGAAAATTTTTCAACCAAAAAATGTATGAAAAATAGTGCAGCGTATAGCCCACTTTTCTTGATATCTGGGTCACAATCTGGGTATATCCTCCAATTGCACATCCCAAGCCAGATATTCTGTTTCTGTGTATTCGAGGAAGAAACAACCTTAGCTGATGCTTTGAAATGCAAGTAGGAGACAGAAATTTTTTCAACCAAAAAATGTATGAAAAAAAGGGCAGTGAGCCCACATTTCTTGATACCCACAATCTGGGTATATCTTCTAATCGCACATCTCAAGCCATATATTCTGTTTCTGTGTATTCGAGGCAGAAACAGGCTTAGCTGATGCTTTGAAATGCAAGTAGGAGACAGAAAATTTTTCAACCAAAAAATGTATGAAAAAAAGGGCAGTGTATAGCCCACGCTTCTTGATACCAACAATCTGTGTATTTCCTCCAATGGCACATCCAAAGCCAGATATTCTGTTTCTGTGTATTCGAGGCAGAAACTAGCTTAGCTGATGCTTTGAAATGCAAGTAGGAGACAGAAAATTTTTCAACCAAAAAATGTATGAAAAATAGTGCAGCGTATAGCCCACTTTTCTTGATATCTGGGTCACAATCTGGGTATATCCTCCAATTGCACATCCCAAGCCAGATATTCTGTTTCTGTGTATTCGAGGCAGAAACAAGCTTAGCTGATGCTTTGAAATGCAAGTAGGAGACAGAAATTTTTTCAACCAAAAAATGTATGAAAAAAAGGGCTGTGAGCCCACACTTCTTGATACCCACAATCTGGGTATATCTTCTAATCGCACATCTCAAGCCAGATATTCTGTTTCTGTGTATTCGACGCAGAAACTAGCTTAGCTGATGCTTTGAAATGCAAGTAGGAGACAAAAATTTTTTCAACAAAAAAATGTATGAAAAAAGGGCAGAGTATAGCCCACACTTCTTGATACCCACAATCGTAGTATATCCTCTAATTGCACATCCCAAGCCAGATATTCTGTTTCTGTGTATTCGAGGCAGAAACTAGCTTAGCTGATGCTTTGAAATGCAAGTAGGAGACAGAAATTTTTTCAACCAAAAAATGTATGAAAAAAAGGGAAGAGTATAGCCCACACTTCTTGATACCCACAATCGTAGTATATCCTCCAATTGCACATCCCACGCCAGATATTCTGTTTCTGTGTATTGGAGCCAGAAACTAGCTTATCTGATGCTTTGAAATGCAAGTCGGAGACAGAAAATTTTTCAACCAAAAAATGTATGAAAAAAAGGGCAGTGTATAGCCCACGCTTCTTGATACCCGCAATCTGGGTATATCCTCCAATGGCACATCCCAAGCCAGATAATCTGTTTCTGTGTATTCGAGGCAGAAACTAGCTTAGCTGATGCTTTGAAATGCAAGTAGGAGACAGAAAATTTTTCAACCAAAAAATGTATGAAAAATAGTGCAGCGTATAGCCCACTTTTCTTGATATCTGGGTCACAATCTGGGTATATCCTCCAATTGCACATCCCAAGCCAGATATTCTGTTTCTGTGTATTCGAGGCAGAAACTAGCTTAGCTGATGCTTTGAAATGCAAGTAGGAGACAGAAATTTTTTCAACCAAAAAATGTATGAAAAAAAGGGCAATGTTTAGCCCACACTTCTTGATACCCACAATCGTAGTATATCCTCCAATTGCACATCCCACGCCAGATATTCTGTTTCTGTGTATTCGAGGCAGAAACTAGCTTAGCTGATGCTTTGAAATGCAAGTAGGAGACAGAAAATTTTTCAACCAAAAAATGTATGAAAAATAGTGCAGCGTATAGCCCACTTTTCTTGATATCTGGGTCACAATCTGGGTATATCCTCCAATTGCACATCCCAAGCCAGATATTCTGTTTCTGTGTATTCGAGGAAGAAACAACCTTAGCTGATGCTTTGAAATGCAAGTAGGAGACAGAAATTTTTTCAACCAAAAAATGTATGAAAAAAAGGGCAGTGAGCCCACATTTCTTGATACCCACAATCTGGGTATATCTTCTAATCGCACATCTCAAGCCATATATTCTGTTTCTGTGTATTCGAGGCAGAAACAGGCTTAGCTGATGCTTTGAAATGCAAGTAGGAGACAGAAAATTTTTCAACCAAAAAATGTATGAAAAAAAGGGCAGTGTATAGCCCACGCTTCTTGATACCAACAATCTGTGTATTTCCTCCAATGGCACATCCCAAGCCAGATATTCTGTTTCTGTGTATTCGAGGCAGAAACTAGCTTAGCTGATGCTTTGAAATGCAAGTAGGAGACAGAAAATTTTTCAACCAAAAAATGTATGAAAAATAGTGCAGCGTATAGCCCACTTTTCTTGATATCTGGGTCACAATCTGGGTATATCCTCCAATTGCACATCCCAAGCCAGATATTCTGTTTCTGTGTATTCGAGGCAGAAACAAGCTTAGCTGATGCTTTGAAATGCAAGTAGGAGACAGAAATTTTTTCAACCAAAAAATGTATGAAAAAAAGGGCTGTGAGCCCACACTTCTTGATACCCACAATCTGGGTATATCTTCTAATCGCACATCTCAAGCCAGATATTCTGTTTCTGTGTATTCGACGCAGAAACTAGCTTAGCTGTTGCTTTGAAATGCAAGTAGGAGACAGAAAATTTTTCAACCAAAAAATGTATGAAAAATAGTGCAGCGTATAGCCCACTTTTCTTGATATCTGGGTCACAATCTTGGTATATCCTCCAATTGCACATCCCAAGCCAGATATTCTGTTTCTGTGTATTCGAGGCAGAAACAATCTTAGCTGATGCTTTGAAATGCAAGTAGGAGACAGAAATTTTTTCAACCAAAAATTGTATGAAAAAAAGGGCAGTGAGCCCACACTTCTTGATACGCACAATCTGGGTATATCTTCTAATCGCACATCTCAAGCCAGATATTCTGTTTCTGTGTATTCGACGCAGAAACTAGCTTAGCTGTTGCTTTGAAATGCAAGTAGGAGACAGAAAATTTTTCAACCAAAAAATGTATGAAAAAAAGGGCAGTGTATAGCCCACGCTTCTTGATACCCACAATCTGGGTATATCCTCCAATGGCACATCCCAAGCCAGATATTCTGTTTCTGTGTATTCGAGGCAGAAACTAGCTTAGCTGATGCTTTGAAATGCAAGTAGGAGACAGAAAATTTTTCAACCAAAAAATGTATGAAAAATAGTGCAGCGTATAGCCCACTTTTCTTGATATCTGGGTCACAATCTGGGTATATCCTCCAATTGCACATCCCAAGCCAGATATTCTGTTTCTGTGTATTCGAGGCAGAAACAAGCTTAGCTGATGCTTTGAAATGCAAGTAGGAGACAGAAATTTTTTCTACCAAAAAATGTATGAAAAAAAGGGCAGTGAGCCCACACTTCTTGATACCCACAATCTGGGTATATCCTCTAATTGCACATCCCAAGCCAGATATTCTGTTTCTGTGTATTCGAGGCAGAAACTAAATTAGCTGATGCTTTGAAATGCAAGTAGGAAACAGAAAATTGTTCAACCAAAAAATGTATGAAAAATAGGGCAGCGTATAGCCCACACTTCGTGATACCCACAATCTGGGTATATCCTCCAATTGCACATCCCAAGCCAGATATTCTGTTTCTGGGTATTCGAGGCAGAAACTAGCTTAGCTGATGCTTTGAAATGCAAGTAGGAGACAGAAAATTTTTCAACAAAAAAATGTATGAAAAAGGGGCAGAGTATAGCCCACATTTCTTGATGCCCACAATCTGGGTACATCTCCTAATCGCACATCTCAAGCCAGATATTCTGTTTCTGTGTATTCAAGGCAGAAACTAGCTTAGCTGATGCTTTGAAATGCAAGTACTAGACAGAAAATTTTTCAACAAAAAAATGTATGAAAAAAGGGGCAGAGTATAGCCCACATTTCTTGATGCCCACAATCTGGGTATATCTTCTAATCGCACATCCCAAGCCAGATATTCTGTTTCTGTGTATTCGAGGCAGAAACTAGCTTAGCTGATGCTTTGAAATGCAAATAGGAGACAGAAATTTTTTCAACCAAAAAATGTATGAAAAAAAGGGCAGTGAGCCCACACTTCTCGATACCCACAATCTGGGTATATCTTCTAATCGCACATCTCAAGCCAGATATTCTGCTTCTGTGTATTCGAGGCAGAAACTAGCTTAGCTGATGCTTTGAAATGCAAGTAGGAGACAGAAATTCTTTCAACCAAAAAATGTATGAAAAAAAGGGCAGAGTATAGCCCACACTTCTTGATACCCACAATCGTAGTATATCCTCCAATTGCACATCCCACGCCAGATACTCTGTTTCTGTGTATTCGAGGCAGAAACTAGCTTAGCTGATGCTTTGAAATGCAAGTAGGAGACAGAAAATTTTTCAACCAAAAAATGTATGCAAAATAGTGCAGCGTATAGCCCACTTTTCTTGATATCTGGGTCACAATCTGGGTATATCCTCCAATTGCACATCCCAAGCCAGATATTCTGTTTCTGTGTATTCGAGGCAGAAACAAGCTTAGCTGATGCTTTGAAATGCAAATAGGAGACAGAAATTTTTTCAACCAAAAAATGTATGAAAAAAAGGGCAGTGAGCCCACACTTCTTGATACCCACATTCTGGGTATATCCTCCAATTGCACATTTCAAGATAGATATTCTATTTCTGTGTCTTCGAGGCAGAAACAAGCTTAGCTGATGCTTTGAAATACAAGTAGGAGACAGAAAATTTTTCAACAAAAAAATGTATGAAAAAGGGGAGGAGTATAGCCCACATTTCTTGATGCCCACAATCTGGGTATATCTCCTAATCGCACATCTCAAGCCAGATATTCTGCTTCTGTGTATTCAAGGCAGAAACTAACTTAGCTGATGCTTTGAAATGCAAGTACTAGACAGAACATTTTCCAACAAAAAAATGTATGAAAAAAGGGGCAGAGTATAGCCCACATTTCTTGATGCCCACAATCTGGGTATATCTTCTAATCGCACATCCCAAGCCAGATATTCTGTTTCTGTGTATTCGAGGCAGAAACTAGCTTAGCTGATGCTTTGAAATGCAAGTAGGAGACAAAAATTTTTTCAACCAAAAAATGTATGAAAAAAAGGGCAGAGTATAGCCCACACTTCTTGATACCCACAATCGTAGTATATCCTCCAATTGCACATCCCACGCCATATATTCTGTTTCTGTGTATTCGAGGCAGAAACTATCTTAGCTGATGCTTTGAAATGCAAGTAGGAGACAGAAAATTTTTCAACCAAAAAATGTATGCAAAATAGTGCAGCGTATAGCCTACTTTTCTTGATATCTGGGTCACAATATGGGTATATCCTCCAATTGCACATCCCAAGAAAGATATTCTGTTTCTGTGTATTCGAGGCAGAAACAAGCTTAGCTGATGCTTTGAAATGCAAGTAGGAGACAGAAATTTTTTCAACCAAAAAATGTATGAAAAAAAGGGCAGTGAGCCCACACTTCTTGATACCCACAATCTGGGTATATCTTCTAATCGCACATCTCAAGCCAGATATTCTGTTCTGTGTATTCGACGCAGAAACTAGCTTAGCTGTTGCTTTGAAATGCAAGTAGGAGACAGAAAATTTTTCAACCAAAAAATGTATGAAAAATAGTGCAGCGTATAGCCCACTTTTCTTGATATCTGGGTCACAATCTTGGTATATCCTCCAATTGCACATCCCAAGCCAGATATTCTGTTTCTGTGTATTCGAGGCAGAAACTAGCTTAGCTGATGCTTTGAAATGCAAGTAGGAGACAGAAAATTTTTCAACCAAAAAATGTATGAAAAAAAGGGCAATGTTTAGCCCACACTTCTTGATACCCACAATCGTAGTATATCCTCCAATTGCACATCCCACGCCAGATATTCTGTTTCTGTGTATTCGAGCCAGAAACTAGCTTAGCTGATGCTTTGAAATGCAAGTAGGAGACAGAAAATTTTTCAACCAAAAAATGTATGAAAAATAGTGCAGCGTATAGCCCACTTTTCTTGATATCTGGGTCACAATCTGGGTATATCCTCCAATTGCACATCCCAAGCCAGATATTCTGTTTCTGTGTATTCGAGGCAGAAACAAGCTTAGCTGATGCTTTGAAATGCAAGTAGGAGACAGAAATTTTTTCAACCAAAAAACGTATGAAAAAAAGGGCAGTGAGCCCACACTTCTTGATACCCACAATCTGGGTATATCTTCTAATCGCACATCCCAAGCCAGATATTCTGTTTCTGTGTATTCGAGGCAGAAACTAGCTTAGCTGATGCTTTGAAATGCAAGTAGGAGACAGAAATTTTTTCAACCAAAAAATGTATGAAAAAAAGTGCAGTGAGCCCACACTTCTTGATACCCATAATCTGGGTATATCTTCTAATCGCACATCTCAAGCCAGATATTCTGTTCTGTGTATTCGACGCAGAAACTAGCTTAGCTGTTGCTTTGAAATGCAAGTAGGAGACAGAAAATTTTTCAACCAAAAAATGTATGAAAAATAGTGCAGCGTATAGCCCACTTTTCTTGATATCTGGGTCACAATCTTGGTATATCCTCCAATTGCACATCCCAAGCCAGATATTCTGTTTCTGTGTATTCGAGGCAGAAACTAGCTTAGCTGATGCTTTGAAATGCAAGTAGGAGACAGAAAATTTTTCAACCAAAAAATGTATGAAAAAAAGGGCAATGTTTAGCCCACACTTCTTGATACCCACAATCGTAGTATATCCTCCAATTGCACATCCCAAGCCAGATATTCTGTTTCTGTGTATTCGAGGCAGAAACTAGCTTAGCTGATGCTTTGAAATGCAAGTAGGAGACAGAAAATTTTTCAACCAAAAAATGTATGAAAAATAGTGCAGTGTATAGCCCACTTTTCTTGATATCTGGGTCAAAATCTGGGTATATCCTCCAATTGCACATCCCTAGCCAGATATTCTGTTTCTGTGTATTCGAGGCAGAAACAAGCTTAGCTGATGCTTTGAAATGCAAGTAGGAGACAGAAATTTTTTCAACCAAAAAATGTATGAAAAAAAGGGCAGTGCTTCTTGATACCCACAATCTGTGTATATCCTCCAATGGCACATCCCAAGCCAGATATTCTGTTTCTGTGTATTCGAGGCAGAAACTAGCTTAGCTGATGCTTTGAAATGCAAGTAGGAGACAGAAAATTTTTCAACCAAAAAATGTATGAAAAATAGTGCAGTGTATAGCCCACTTTTCTTGATATCTGGGTCACAATCTGGGTATATCCTCCAATTGCACATCCCTAGCCAGATATTCTGTTTCTGTGTATTCGAGGCAGAAACAAGCTTAGCTGATGCTTTGAAATGCAAGTAGGAGACAGAAATTTTTTCAACCAAAAAATGTATGAAAAAAAGGGCTGTGAGCCCACACTTCTTGATACCCACAATCTGGGTATATCTTCTAATCGCACATCTCAAGCCAGATATTCTGTTTCTGTGTATTCGACGCAGAAACTAGCTTAGCTGTTGCTTTGAAATGCAAGTAGGAGACAGAAAATTTTTCAACCAAAAAATGTATGAAAAAAAGGGCAGTGCTTCTTGATACCCACAATCTGTGTATATCCTCCAATGGCACATCCCAAGCCAGATATTCTGTTTCTGTGTATTCGAGGCAGAAACTAGCTTAGCTGATGCTTTGAAATGCAAGTAGGAGACAGAAAATTTTTCAACCAAAAAATGTATGAAAAATAGTGCAGTGTATAGCCCACTTTTCTTGATATCTGGGTCACAATCTGGGTATATCCTCCAATTGCACATCCCTAGCCAGATATTCTGTTTCTGTGTATTCGAGGCAGAAACAAGCTTAGCTGATGCTTTGAAATGCAAGTAGGAGACAGAAATTTTTTCAACCAAAAAATGTATGAAAAAAAGGGCTGTGAGCCCACACTTCTTGATACCCACAATCTGGGTATATCTTCTAATCGCACATCTCAAGCCAGATATTCTGTTTCTGTGTATTCGACGCAGAAACTAGCTTAGCTGTTGCTTTGAAATGCAAGTAGGAGACAGAAAATTTTTCAACCAAAAAATGTATGAAAAAAAGGGCAGTGCTTCTTGATACCCACAATCTGGGTATATCCTCCAATGGCACATCCCAAGCCAGATATTCTGTTTCTGTGTATTCAAGGCAGAAACTAGCTTAGCTGATGCTTTGAAATGCAAGTAGGAGACAGAAAATTTTTCAACCAAAAAATGTATGAAAAATAGTGCAGCGTATAGCCCACTTTTCTTGATATCTGGGTCACAATCTGGGTATATCCTCCAATGGCACATCCCAAGCCAGATATTCTGTTTCTGTGTATTCAAGGCAGAAACTAGCTTAGCTGATGCTTTGAAATGCAAGTAGGAGACAGAAAATTTTTCAACCAAAAAATGTATGAAAAATAGTGCAGCGTATAGCCCACTTTTCTTGATATCTGGGTCACAATCTGGGTATATCCTCCAATTGCACATCCTTAGCCAGATATTCTGTTTCTGGGTATTCGAGGCAGAAACTAGCTTAGCTGGTGCCTCGAAGTGCAAGTAGGAGACAGAAAATTTTTCAACCAAAAAATGTATGAAAAAAAGGGCAGAGTATAGCCCACATTTCTTGATACCCACAATCATAGTTTATCCTCCAATTGCACATCCCACGCCAGATATTCTGTTTCTGTGTATTCGAGGCAGAAACTAGCTTAGCTGATGCTTTGAAATGCAAGTAGGAGACAGAAAATTTTTCAACCAAAAAATGTATGAAAAATAGTGCAGCGTATAGCCCACTTTTCTTGATATCTGGGTCACAATCTGGGTATATCCTCCAATTGCACATCCTTAGCCAGATATTCTGTTTCTGGGTATTCGAGGCAGAAACTAGCTTAGCTGGTGCCTCGAAGTGCAAGTAGGAGACAGAAAATTTTTCAACCAAAAAATGTATGAAAAAAAGGGCAGAGTATAGCCCACACTTCTTGATACCCACAATCATAGTTTATCCTCCAATTGCACATCCTTAGCCAGATATTCTGTTTCTGTGTATTCAGGGCAGAAACTAGCTTAGCTGATGCTTTGAAATACAAGTAGGAGACAGAAGATTTTTCAACCAAAATATGTATGAAAAAAAGGGCAGAGTATAGCCCACACTTCTTGATACCCACAATCATAGTTTATCCTCCAATTGCACATCCTTAGCCAGATATTCTGTTTCTGTGAATTCGAGGCAGAAACTAGCTTAGCTGATGCTTTGAAATGCAAGTAGGAGACAGAACATTTTTCAACCAAAAAATGTATGAAAAATAGGGCAGCGTATAGCCCACACTTCTTGATACCCACAATCTGGGTATATCCTCCAATCGCACATCCCAAGCCAGATATTCTGTTTCTGTGTATTCGAGGCAGAAACTAGCTTAGCTGATGCTTTGAAATGCAAGTAGGGGACAGAAATTTTTTCAACAAAAAAATGTATGAAAAAAAGATCAGAGTATAGCCCACACTTCTTGATACCCACAATCTGGGTATATCTTCCTATCGCACATCCCAAGCCAGATATTCTGCTTCTGTGTATTCGAAGCAGAAACTAGCTTAGTTAATGCTTTGAAATGCAAGTAGGAGACAGAACATTTTTCAACCAAAAAATGTATGAAAAATAGGGCAGCGTATAGCCCACACTTCTTGATACCCACAATCTGGGTATATCTTCCTATCGCACATCCCAAGCCAGATATTCTGCTTCTGTGTATTCGAAGCAGAAACTAGCTTAGTTAATGCTTTGAAATGCAAGTAGGAGACAGAAATTTTTTCATCAAAAAAATATATGAAAAAAAGGGCAGAGTATAGCCCACACTTCTTGATACCCACAATCATAGTTTATCCTCCAATTGCACATCCTTAGCCAGATATTCTGTTTCTGTGTATTCGAGGCAGAAACTAGCTTAGCTGGTGCCTCGAAGTGCAAGTAGGAGACAGAAAATTTTTCAACCAAAAAATGTATGAAAAAAAGGGCAGTGTATAGCCCACACTTCTTGATGCCCACAATCTGGGTATATCTTCTAATCGCACATCCCAAGCCAGATATTCTGTTTCTGTGAATTCGAGGCAGAAACTAGCTTAGCTGATGCTTTGAAATGCAAGTAGGAGACAGAAAATTTTTCAACCAAAAAATGTATGAAAAATAGTGCAGCGTATAGCCCACTTTTCTTGATATCTGGGTCACAATCTGGGTATATCCTCCAATTGCACATCCTTAGCCAGATATTCTGTTTCTGGGTATTCGAGGCAGAAACTAGCTTAGCTGGTGCCTCGAAGTGCAAGTAGGAGACAGAAAATTTTTCAACCAAAAAATGTATGAAAAAAAGGGCAGAGTATAGCCCACATTTCTTGATACCCACAATCATAGTTTATCCTCCAATTGCACATCCCACGCCAGATATTCTGTTTCTGTGTATTCGAGGCAGAAACTAGCTTAGCTGATGCTTTGAAATGCAAGTAGGAGACAGAAAATTTTTCAACCAAAAAATGTATGAAAAATAGTGCAGCGTATAGCCCACTTTTCTTGATATCTGGGTCACAATCTGGGTATATCCTCCAATTGCACATCCTTAGCCAGATATTCTGTTTCTGGGTATTCGAGGCAGAAACTAGCTTAGCTGGTGCCTCGAAGTGCAAGTAGGAGACAGAAAATTTTTCAACCAAAAAATGTATGAAAAAAAGGGCAGAGTATAGCCCACACTTCTTGATACCCACAATCATAGTTTATCCTCCAATTGCACATCCTTAGCCAGATATTCTGTTTCTGTGTATTCAAGGCAGAAACTAGCTTAGCTGATGCTTTGAAATACAAGTAGGAGACAGAAGATTTTTCAACCAAAATATGTATGAAAAAAAGGGCAGAGTATAGCCCACACTTCTTGATACCCACAATCATAGTTTATCCTCCAATTGCACATCCTTAGCCAGATATTCTGTTTCTGTGAATTCGAGGCAGAAACTAGCTTAGCTGATGCTTTGAAATGCAAGTAGGAGACAGAACATTTTTCAACCAAAAAATGTATGAAAAATAGGGCAGCGTATAGCCCACACTTCTTGATACCCACAATCTGGGTATATCCTCCAATCGCACATCCCAAGCCAGATATTCTGTTTCTGTGTATTCGAGGCAGAAACTAGCTTAGCTGATGCTTTGAAATGCAAGTAGGGGACAGAAATTTTTTCAACAAAAAAATGTATGAAAAAAAGATCAGAGTATAGCCCACACTTCTTGATACCCACAATCTGGGTATATCTTCCTATCGCACATCCCAAGCCAGATATTCTGCTTCTGTGTATTCGAAGCAGAAACTAGCTTAGTTAATGCTTTGAAATGCAAGTAGGAGACAGAACATTTTTCAACCAAAAAATGTATGAAAAATAGGGCAGCGTATAGCCCACACTTCTTGATACCCACAATCTGGGTATATCTTCCTATCGCACATCCCAAGCCAGATATTCTGCTTCTGTGTATTCGAAGCAGAAACTAGCTTAGTTAATGCTTTGAAATGCAAGTAGGAGACAGAAATTTTTTCATCAAAAAAATATATGAAAAAAAGGGCAGAGTATAGCCCACACTTCTTGATACCCACAATCATAGTTTATCCTCCAATTGCACATCCTTAGCCAGATATTCTGTTTCTGTGTATTCGAGGCAGAAACTAGCTTAGCTGGTGCCTCGAAGTGCAAGTAGGAGACAGAAAATTTTTCAACCAAAAAATGTATGAAAAAAAGGGCAGTGTATAGCCCACACTTCTTGATGCCCACAATCTGGGTATATCTTCTAATCGCACATCCCAAGCCAGATATTCTGTTTCTGTGAATTCGAGGCAGAAACTAGCTTAGCTGATGCTTTGAAATGCAAGTAGGAGACAGAACATTTTTCAACCAAAAAATGTATGAAAAATAGGGCAGCGTATAACCCACACTTCTTGATACCCACAATCTGGGTATATCCTCCAATCGCACATCCCAAACCAGATATTCTGTTTCTGTGTATTCGAGGCAGAAACTAGCTTAGCTGATGCTTTGAAATGCAAGTAGGAGACAGACATTTTTTCAACAAAAAAATGTATGAAAAAAATGGCAGAGTATAGCCCACACTTCTTGATACCCACAATCTGGGTATATCTTCCTATCGCACATCCCAAGCCAGATATTCTGTTTCTGTGAATTCGAGGCAGAAACTAGCTTAGCTGATGCTTTGAAATGCAAGTAGGAGACAGAACATTTTTCAACCAAAAAATGTATGAAAAATAGGGCAGCGTATAGCCCACACTTCTTGATATACACAATCTGGGTATATCTTCCTATCGGACATCCCAAGCCAGATATTCAGCTTCTGTGTATTCGAAGCAGAAACTAGCTTAGTTAATGCTTTGAAATGCAAGTAGGAGACAGAAATTTTTTCATCAAAAAAATGTATGAAAAAAAGGGCAGAGTATAGCCCACACTTCTTGATACCCACAATCATAGTTTATCCTCCAATTGCACATCCTTAGCCAGATATTCTGTTTCTGGGTATTCGAGGCAGAAACTAGCTTAGCTGGTGCCTCGAAGTGCAAGTAGGAGACAGAAAATTTTTCAACCAAAAAATGTATGAAAAAAAGGGCAGAGTATAGCCCACACTTCTTGATACCCACAATCATAGTTTATCCTCCAATTGCACATCCTTAGCCAGATATTCTGTTTCTGTGTATTCAAGGCAGAAACTAGCTTAGCTGATGCTTTGAAATACAAGTAGGAGACAGAAGATTTTTCAACCAAAATATGTATGAAAAAAAGGGCAGAGTATAGCCCACACTTCTTGATACCCACAATCATAGTTTATCCTCCAATTGCACATCCCTAGCCAGATATTCTGTTTCTGTGCATTCGAGGCAGAAACTAGCTTAGCTTGTGCCTCGAAGTGCAAATAGGAGACAGAAGATTTTTCAACCAAAATATGTATGAAAAAAAGAGCAGAGTATAGCCCACACTTCTTGATACCCACAATCATAGTTTATCCTCCAATTGCACATCCCTAGCCAGATATTCTGTTTCTGTGTATTCGAGGCAGAAACTAGCTTAGCTGGTGCCTCGAAGTGCAAGTAGGAGACAGAAAATTTTTCAACCAAAAAATGTATGAAAAAAAGGGAAGTGTATAGCCCACACTTCTTGATACCCACAATCTGGGTATATCCTCCAATCGCACATCCCAAGCCAGATATTCTGTTTCTGTGTATTCGAGGCAGAAACTACCTTAGCGGATGCTTTGAAATGCAAGTAGGAGACAGAAATTTTTTCAACAAAAAAATTTATGAAAAAAAGGGCAGAGTATAGCCCACACTTCTTGATACCCACAATCTGGGTATATCCTCCAATGGCACATCCCAAGAAAGATATTCTGTTTCTGTGTATTCAAGGCAGAAACTAGCTTAGCTGATGCTTTGAAATGCAAGTAGGAGACAGAAAATTTTTCAACCAAAAAATGTATGAAAAATAGTGCAGCGTATAGCCCACTTTTCTTGATATCTGGGTCACACTCTGGGTATATCCTCCAATTGCACATCCCAAGCCAGATATTCTGTTTCTGTGTATTCGAGGCAGAAACAAGCTTAGCTGATGCTTTGAAATACAAGTAGGAGACAGAAGATTTTTCAACCAAAATATGTATGAAAAAAAGGGCAGAGTATAGCCCACACTTCTTGATACCCACAATCATAGTTTATCCTCCAATTGCACATCCTTAGCCAGATATTCTGTTTCTGTGTATTCGAGGCAGAAACTAGCTTAGCTGGTGCCTCGAAGTGCAAGTAGGAGACAGAAAATTTTTCAACCAAAATATGTATGAAAAAAAGGGCAGAGTATAGCCCACACTTCTTGATACCCACAATCATAGTTTATCCTCCAATTGCACATCCCTAGCCAGATATTCTGTTTCTGTGCATTCGAGGCAGAAACTAGCTTAGCTTGTGCCTCGAAGTGCAAATAGGAGACAGAAGATTTTTCAACCAAAATATGTATGAAAAAAAGAGCAGAGTATAGCCCACACTTCTTGATACCCACAATCATAGTTTATCCTCCAATTGCACATCCCTAGCCAGATATTCTGTTTCTGTGTATTCGAGGCAGAAACTAGCTTAGCTGGTGCCTCGAAGTGCAAGTAGGAGACAGAAAATTTTTCAACCAAAAAATGTATGAAAAAAAGGGAAGTGTATAGCCCACACTTCTTGATACCCACAATCTGGGTATATCCTCCAATCGCACATCCCAAGCCAGATATTCTGTTTCTGTGTATTCGAGGCAGAAACTAACTTAGCGGATGCTTTGAAATGCAAGTAGGAGACAGAAATTTTTTCAACAAAAAAATTTATGAAAAAAAGGGCAGAGTATAGCCCACACTTCTTGATACCCACAATCATAGTTTATCCTCCAATTGCACATCCTTAGCCAGATATTCTGTTTCTGTGTATTCAAGGCAGAAACTAGCTTAGCTGATGCTTTGAAATACAAGTAGGAGACAGAAGATTTTTCAACCAAAATATGTATGAAAAAAAGGGCAGAGTATAGCCCACACTTCTTGATACCCACAATCATAGTTTATCCTCCAATTGCACATCCTTAGCCAGATATTCTGTTTCTGGGTATTCGAGGCAGAAACTAGCTTAGCTGGTGCCTCGAAGTGCAAGTAGGAGACAGAAAATTTTTCAACCAAAAAATGTATGAAAAAAAGGGCAGAGTATAGCCCACACTTCTTGATACCCACAATCATAGTTTATCCTCCAATTGCACATCCTTAGCCAGATATTCTGTTTCTGTGTATTCAAGGCAGAAACTAGCTTAGCTGATGCTTTGAAATACAAGTAGGAGACAGAAGATTTTTCAACCAAAATATGTATGAAAAAAAGGGCAGAGTATAGCCCACACTTCTTGATACCCACAATCATAGTTTATCCTCCAATTGCACATCCTTAGCCAGATATTCTGTTTCTGTGAATTCGAGGCAGAAACTAGCTTAGCTGATGCTTTGAAATGCAAGTAGGAGACAGAACATTTTTCAACCAAAAAATGTATGAAAAATAGGGCAGCGTATAGCCCACACTTCTTGATACCCACAATCTGGGTATATCCTCCAATCGCACATCCCAAGCCAGATATTCTGTTTCTGTGTATTCGAGGCAGAAACTAGCTTAGCTGATGCTTTGAAATGCAAGTAGGGGACAGAAATTTTTTCAACAAAAAAATGTATGAAAAAAAGATCAGAGTATAGCCCACACTTCTTGATACCCACAATCTGGGTATATCTTCCTATCGCACATCCCAAGCCAGATATTCTGCTTCTGTGTATTCGAAGCAGAAACTAGCTTAGTTAATGCTTTGAAATGCAAGTCGGAGACAGAAATTTTTTCATCAAAAAAATATATGAAAAAAAGGGCAGAGTATAGCCCACACTTCTTGATACCCACAATCATAGTTTATCCTCCAATTGCACATCCTTAGCCAGATATTCTGTTTCTGTGTATTCGAGGCAGAAACTAGCTTAGCTGGTGCCTCGAAGTGCAAGTAGGAGACAGAAAATTTTTCAACCAAAAAATGTATGAAAAAAAGGGCAGTGTATAGCCCACACTTCTTGATGCCCTCAATCTGGGTATATCTTCTAATCGCACATCCCAAGCCAGATATTCTGTTTCTGTGAATTCGAGGCAGAAACTAGCTTAGCTGATGCTTTGAAATGCAAGTAGGAGACAGAACATTTTTCAACCAAAAAATGTATGAAAAATAGGGCAGCGTATAACCCACACTTCTTGATACCCACAATCTGGGTATATCCTCCAATCGCACATCCCAAACCAGATATTCTGTTTCTGTGTATTCGAGGCAGAAACTAGCTTAGCTGATGCTTTGAAATGCAAGTAGGAGACAGACATTTTTTCAACAAAAAAATGTATGAAAAAAAGGGCAGAGTATAGCCCACACTTCTTGATACCCACAATCTGGGTATATCTTCCTATCGCACATCCCAAGCCAGATATTCTGTTTCTGTGAATTCGAGGCAGAAACTAGCTTAGCTGATGCTTTGAAATGCAAGTAGGAGACAGAACATTTTTCAACCAAAAAATGTATGAAAAATAGGGCAGCGTATAGCCCACACTTCTTGATACCCACAATCTGGGTATATCTTCCTATCGGACATCCCAAGCCAGATATTCAGCTTCTGTGTATTCGAAGCAGAAACTAGCTTAGTTAATGCTTTGAAATGCAAGTAGGAGACAGAAATTTTTTCATCAAAAAAATGTATGAAAAAAAGGGCAGAGTATAGCCCACACTTCTTGATACCCACAATCATAGTTTATCTTCCAATTGCACATCCTTAGCCAGATATTCTGTTTCTGGGTATTCGAGGCAGAAACTAGCTTAGCTGGTGCCTCGAAGTGCAAGTAGGAGACAGAAAATTTTTCAACCAAAAAATGTATGAAAAAAAGGGCAGTGTATAGCCCACACTTCTTGATGCCCACAATCTGGGTATATCTTCTAATCGCACATCCCAAGCCAGATATTCTGTTTCTGTGAATTCGAGGCAGAAACTAGCTTAGCTGATGCTTTGAAATGCAAGTAGTTGACAGAACATTTTTCAACCAAAAAATGTATGAAAAAAAGGGCAGTGTATAGCCCACACTTCTTGATACCCACAATCATAGTATACCCTCCAATTGCACATCCCAAGCCAGATATTCTGCTTCTGGGTGTTTGAGGCAGAAAGTAGCTTAGCTGATGCTTTGAAATGCAATTAGGAGACAGAAAATTTTTTACCCTAAAAAAGTATGAAAAATAGGGCATTGTATAGCCCACACTTCTTGATACCCACAATCTGGGTATATCTTCCTATCGCACATCGCAAGCCAGATATTCTGTTTCTGTGAATTCGAGGCAGAAACTAGCTTAGCTGATGCTTTGAAATGCAAGTAGGAGACAGAAATTTTTTCAACAAAAAAATGTATGAAAAAAAGGGCAGAGTATTGCCCACACTTCTTGATACCCACAATCTGGGTATATCTTCCAATCGCACATCTCAGCCAGATATTCTGTTTCTGTGTATTTGAGGCAGAAACTAGGTCACCTGATGCTTTGAAATGCAATTAGGAGACAGAATATTTTTCAACCAAAAAATGTATGAAAGATAGGGCAGCGTATAGCCCACACTTCTTGATACCCACAATCTGGGTATATCTTCCTATCGCACATCCCAAGCCAGATATTCTGCTTCTGTGTAATCGAAGCAGAAACTAGCTTAGTTAATGCTTTGAAATGCAAGTAGGAGACAGAAATTTTTTCATCAAAAAAATGTATGAAAAAAAGGGCAGAGTATAGCCTACACTTCTTGATACCCACAATCATAATTTATCCTCCAATTGCACATCCTTAGCCAGATATTCTGTTTCTGTGTATTCGATGCAGAAACTAGCTTAGCTGGTGCCTCGAAGTGCAAGTAGGAGACAGAAAATTTTTCAACCAAAAAATGTATGAAAAAAAGGGCAGTGTATAGGGCAGTGTATAGCCCACACTTCTTGATACCCACAATCTGGGTATATCCTCCAATGGCACATCCCAAGCCAGATATTCTGTTTCTGTGTATTCGAGGCAGAAACTAGCTTAGCTGATGCTTTGAAATGCAAGTAGGGGACAGAAATTTTTTCAACAAAAAAATGTATGAAAAAAAGATCAGAGTATAGCCCACACTTCTTGATACCCACAATCTGGGTATATCTTCCTATCGCAGATCCCAAGCCAGATATTCTGCTTCTGTGTATTCGAAGCAGAAACTAGCTTAGTTAATGCTTTGAAATGCAAGTAGGAGACAGAACATTTTTCAACCAAAAAATGTATGAAAAATAGGGCAGCGTATAGCCCACACTTCTTGATACCCACAATCTGGGTATATCTTCCTATCGCACATCCCAAGCCAGATATTCTGCTTCTGTGTATTCGAAGCAGAAACTAGCTTAGTTAATGCTTTGAAATGCAAGTAGGAGACAGAAATTTTTTCATCAAAAAAATATATGAAAAAAAGGGCAGAGTATAGCCCACACTTCTTGATACCCACAATCATAGTTTATCCTCCAATTGCACATCCTTAGCCAGATATTCTGTTTCTGTGTATTCGAGGCAGAAACTAGCTTAGCTGGTGCCTCGAAGTGCAAGTAGGAGACAGAAAATTTTTCAACTAAAAAATGTATGAAAAAAAGGGCAGTGTATAGCCCACACTTCTTGATGCCCACAATCTGGGTATATCTTCTAATCGCACATCCCAAGCCAGATATTCTGTTTCTGTGAATTCGAGGCAGAAACTAGCTTAGCTGATGCTTTGAAATGCAAGTAGGAGACAGAACATTTTTCAACCAAAAAATGTATGAAAAATAGGGCAGCGTATAACCCACACTTCTTGATACCCACAATCTGGGTATATCCTCCAATCGCACATCCCAAACCAGATATTCTGTTTCTGTGTATTCGAGGCAGAAACTAGCTTAGCTGATGCTTTGAAATGCAAGTAGGAGACAGACATTTTTTCAACAAAAAAATGTATGAAAAAAAGGGCAGAGTATAGCCCACACTTCTTGATACCCACAATCTGGGTATATCTTCCTATCGCACATCCCAAGCCAGATATTCTGTTTCTGTGAATTCGAGGCAGAAACTAGCTTAGCTGATGCTTTGAAATGCAAGTAGGAGACAGAACATTTTTCAACCAAAAAATGTATGAAAAATAGGGCAGCGTATAGCCCACACTTCTTGATACCCACAATCTGAGTATATCTTCCTATCGGACATCCCAAGCCAGATATTCTGCTTCTGTGTATTCGAAGCAGAAACTAGCTTAGTTAATGCTTTGAAATGCAAGTAGGAGACAGAAATTTGTTCATCAAAAAAATGTATGAAAAAAAGGGCAGAGTATAGCCCACACTTCTTGATACCCACAATCATAGTTTATCCTCCAATTGCACATCCTTAGCCAGATATTCTGTTTCTGTGTATTCGAGGCAGAAACTAGCTTAGCTGGTGCCTCGAAGTGCAAGTAGGAGACAGAAAATTTTTCAACCAAAAAATGTATGAAAAAAAGGGCAGTGTATAGCCCACACTTCTTGATGCCCACAATCTGGGTATATCTTCTAATCGCACATCACAAGCCAGATATTCTGTTTCTGTGAATTCGAGGCAGAAACTAGCTTAGCTGATGCTTTGAAATGCAAGTAGTTGACAGAACATTTTTCAACCAAAAAATGTATGAAAAAAAGGGCAGTGTATAGCCCACACTTCTTGATACCCACAATCATAGTTTATCCTCCAATTGCACATCCTTAGCCAGATATTCTGTTTCTGTGTATTCGAGGCAGAAACTAGCTTAGCTGGTGCCTCGAAGTGCAAGTAGGAGACAGAACATTTTTCAACCAAAAAATGTATGAAAAATAGGGCAGCGTATAGCCCACACTTCTTGATACCCACAATCTGAGTATATCTTCTAATCGCACATCCCAAGCCAGATATTCTGTTTCTGTGAATTCGAGGCAGAAACTAGCTTAGCTGATGCTTTGAAATGCAAGTAGGAGACAGAACATTTTTCAACCAAAAAATGTATGAAAAATAGGGCAGCGTATAGCCCACACTTCTTGATACCCACAATCTGAGTATATCTTCCTATCGGACATCCCAAGCCAGATATTCTGCTTCTGTGTATTCGAAGCAGAAACTAGCTTAGCTGATGCTTTGAAATGCAAGTAGGAGACAGAACATTTTTCAACCAAAAAATGTATGAAAAATAGGGCAGCGTATAACCCACACTTCTTGATACCCACAATCTGGGTATATCCTCCAATCGCACATCCCAAACCAGATATTCTGTTTCTGTGTATTCGAGGCAGAAACTAGCTTAGCTGATGCTTTGAAATGCAAGTAGGAGACAGACATTTTTTCAACAAAAAAATGTATGAAAAAAAGGGCAGAGTATAGCCCACACTTCTTGATACCCACAATCTGGGTATATCTTCCTATCGCACATCCCAAGCCAGATATTCTGTTTCTGTGAATTCGAGGCAGAAACTAGCTTAGCTGATGCTTTGAAATGCAAGTAGGAGACAGAACATTTTTCAACCAAAAAATGTATGAAAAATAGGGCAGCGTATAGCCCACACTTCTTGATACCCACAATCTGAGTATATCTTCCTATCGGACATCCCAAGCCAGATATTCTGCTTCTGTGTATTCGAAGCAGAAACTAGCTTAGTTAATGCTTTGAAATGCAAGTAGGAGACAGAAATTTTTTCATCAAAAAAATGTATGAAAAAAAGGGCAGAGTATAGCCCACACTTCTTGATACCCACAATCATAGTTTATCCTCCAATTGCACATCCCTTGCCAGATATTCTGTTTCTGTGTATTCGAGGCAGAAACTAGCTTAGCTGGTGCCTCGAAGTGCAAGTAGGAGACAGAAAATTTTTCAACCAAAAAATGTATGAAAAAAAGGCAGTGTATAGCCCACACTTCTTGATGCCCACACTCTGGGTATATCTTCTAATCGCATATCTCAAGCCAGATATTCCGTTTCTGTGTATTCGAGGCAGAAACTAGCTTAGCTGATCGTTTGAAATGCAATTAGGAGACAGAAAATTTTTTAACCAAAAAATGTATGAAAAGAGGGAAGTGTATAGCCCACACTTCTTGATACCCACAATCTGGGTATATCCTCCAATCGCACATCCCAAGCCAGTTATTCTGTTTCTGTGTATTCGAGGCAGAAACTATCTTAGCTGATGCTTTGAAATGCAAGTAGGAGACAGAAATTTTTTCAACAAAAAAATGTATGAAAAAAAGGGCAGAGTATAGCCCACACTTCTTGATACCCACAATCATAGTTTATCCTCCAATTGCACATCCCTTGCCAGATATTCTGTTTCTGTGTATTCGAGGCAGAAACTAGCTTAGCTGGTGCCTCGAAGTGCAAGTAGGAGACAGAAAATTTTTCAACCAAAAAATGTATGAAAAAAAGGCAGTGTATAGCCCACACTTCTTGATGCCCACAATCTGGGTATATCTTCTAATCGCATATCTCAAGCCAGATATTCCGTTTCTGTGTATTCGAGGCAGAAACTAGCTTAGCTGATGGTTTGAAATGCAAGTAGGAGACTGAAATTTTTTCAATCAAAAAAAGGATGAAAAAAGGGCAGTGTATAGCCAACACTTCTTGATACCCACATTCTGGGTATATCCTCCAATTGCACATTTCAAGATAGATATTCTATTTCTGTGTCTTCGAGGCAGAAACAAGCTTAGCAGATGCTTTGAAATACAAGTAGGAGACAGAAGATTTTTCAACCAAAAAATGTATGAAAAATAGGGCAGCGTATAGCCCACACTTCTTGATACCCACAATCTGGGTATATCCTCCAATTGCACATCCCAAGCCAGATATTCTGTTTCTGTGTGTTTTAGGCAGAAACAAGCTTAGTTAATGCTTTGAAATGCAAGTAGGAGACAGAAATTTTTTCATCAAAAAAATGTATGAAAAAAAGGGCAGAGTATAGCCCACACTTCTTGATACCCACAATCATAGTTTATCCTCCAATTGCACATCCTTAGCCAGATATTCTGTTTCTGTGTATTCGAGGCAGAAACTAGCTTAGCTGGTGCCTCGAAGTGCAAGTAGGAGACAGAACATTTTTCAACCAAAAAATGTATGAAAAATAGGGCAGCGTATAGCCCACACTTCTTGATACCCACAATCTGAGTATATCTTCCTATCGGACATCCCAAGCCAGATATTCTGCTTCTGTGTATTCGAAGCAGAAACTAGCTTAGTTAATGCTTTGAAATGCAAGTAGGAGACAGAAATTTTTTCATCAAAAAAATGTATGAAAAAAAGGGCAGAGTATAGCCCACACTTCTTGATACCCACAATCATAGTTTATCCTCCAATTGCACATCCTTAGCCAGATATTCTGTTTCTGTGTATTCGAGGCAGAAACTAGCTTAGCTGGTGCCTCGAAGTGCAAGTAGGAGACAGAAAATTTTTCAACCAAAAAATGTATGAAAAAAAGGGCAGTGTATAGCCCACACTTCTTGATGCCCACAATCTGGGTATATCTTCTAATCGCACATCCAAGCCAGATATTCTGTTTCTGTGAATTCGAGGCAGAAACTAGCTTAGCTGATGCTTTGAAATGCAAGTAGGAGACAGAACATTTTTCAACCAAAAAATGTATGAAAAATAGGGCAGCGTATAACCCACACTTCTTGATACCCACAATCTGGGTATATCCTCCAATCGCACATCCCAAGCCAGATATTCTGTTTCTGTGTATTCGAGGCAGAAACTAGCTTAGCTGATGCTTTGAAATGCAAGTAGGAGACAGAACATTTTTCAACCAAAAAATGTATGAAAATTAGGGTAGCGTATAGCCCACACTTCTTGATACCCACAATCTGGGTATATCCTCCGATCGCACATCCCAAGCCAGATATTCTGTTTCTGTGTATTCGAGGCAGAAACTAGCTTAGCTGATGCTTTGAAATGCAAGTAGGAGACAGAAAATTTTTCAACCAAAAAATGTATGAAAGATAGGGCAGAGTATATCCAACACTTCTTGATACCCACAATCTGGGTATATCCTCCAATTGCACATCACGAGCCAGATATTCTGTTTCTGTGTATTCAAGGCAGAAACTAGCTTAGCTGGTGCCTCGAAGTGCAAGTAGGAGGCAGAAAATTTTTCAACCAAAAAATGTATGAAAAAAAGGGCAGTGTATAGCCCACACTTCTTGATACCCACAATCTGGGTATATCCTCCAACTGCACATCGCAAGCCAGAAATTTTGTTTCTGTGTATTCGAGGCAGAAACTAGATCATCTGATGCTTTGAAATACAAGTAGGAGACAGAAGATTTTTCAACCAAAATATGTATGAAAAATAGGGCAGTGTATAGTCCACACTTCTTAATGCCCACAATCTGGGTATATCTTCTAATCGCACATCCCAAGCCAGATATTCTGTTTCTGTGTATTCGAGGCAGAAACTAGCTTAGCTGATGCCTCGAAGTGCAAGTAGGAGACAGACATTTTTTCAACCAAAAAATGTATGAAAAAAAGGGCAGTGTATAGCCCACACTTCTTGATACCCACAATCATAGTATATCCTCCAATTGCACATCCCAAGCCAGATATTCTGCTTCTGGGTGTTTGAGGCAGAAACTAGCTTAGCTGATGCTTTGAAATGCAATTAGGAGACAGAAAATTTTTTACCCTAAAAAAGTATGAAAAATAGGGCATTGTATAGCCCACACTTCTTGATACCCACAATCTGGGTATATCTTCCTATCGCACATCCCAAGCCAGATATTCTGTTTCTGTGAATTCGAGGCAGAAACTAGCTTAGCTGATGCTTTGAAATGCAAGTAGGAGACAGAAAATTTTTCAACCAAAAAATGTATGAAAAAAAGGGCAGTGTATAGCCCACACTTCTTGATGCCCACAATCTGGGTATATCTTCTAATCGCACATCCCAAGCCAGATATTCTGTTTCTGTGAATTCGAGGCAGAAACTAGCTTAGCTGATGCTTTGAAATGCAAGTAGGAGACAGAACATTTTTCAACCAAAAAATGTATGAAAAATAGGGCAGCGTATAGCCCACACTTCTTGATACCCACAATCTGGGTATATCCTCCAATCGCACATCCCAAGCCAGATATTCTGTTTCTGTGTATTCGAGGCAGAAACTAGCTTAGCTGATGCTTTGAAATGCAAGTAGGAGACAGAAAATTTTTCAACCAAAAAATGTATGAAAGATAGGGCAGAGTATAGCCAACACTTCTTGATACCCACAATCTGGGTATACCCACCAATTGCACATCCCAAGCCAGATATTCTGTTTCTGCATGTTTGAGGCAGAAACTAGCTTAGTTGATGCTTTGAAATGCAATTAGGAGACAGAAAATTTTTTAACCAAAAAATGTATGAAAAATAGGGCAGTGTATAGCCCACACTTCTTGATACCCACAATCTGGGTATATCCTCCAATTGCACATCACGAGCCAGATATTCTGTTTCTGTGTATTCAAGGCAGAAACTAGCTTAGCTGGTGCCTCGAAGTGCAAGTAGGAGGCAGAAAATTTTTCAACCAAAAAATGTATGAAAAAAAGGTCAGTGTATAGCCCACACTTCTTGATACCCACAATCTGGGTATATCCTCCAATTGCACATCCCAAGAAAGATATTCTGTTTCTGTGTATTTGAGGCAGAAACTAGCTTAGCTAATGCTTTGAAATGCAATTAGGAGACAGAAAATTTTTTAGTCAAAAAATTTATGAAAAATAGGGCAGCGTATAGCCCACAATTCTTGATATCCACAATCTGGGTATATCCTCCAATCGCACATCCCAAGCCAGATATTCTGTTTCTGTGTGTTTGAGGCAGAAACTAGCTTAGCTGATGCTCTTAATTGCAATTATTAGACAGAAAATTTTTTACCCAAAATATGTATGAAAAAAAGGGCAGTGTATAGCCCACCCTTCTTGATACCCACAATCTGGGTATATCTTCCAATCGCATATCTCAGCCAGATATTCGGTTTCTGCGTATTTGAGGCAGAAACTAGGTCATCTGATGCTTTGAAATGCAACTAGGAGACAGAAAATTTTTTAACCAAAAAATGTATGAAAAATAGGGAAGTGTATAGCCCGCACTTCTTGATACCCACAATCTGGGTATATCCTCCAATCGCACATCCCAAGCCAGTTATTCTGTTTCTGTGTATTCGAGGCAGAAACAAGCTTAGCTGATGCTTTGAAATACAAGTAGGAGACAGAAGATTTTTCAACCAAAATATGTATGAAAAATAGGGCAGTGTATAGCGCACTTTTCTTGATACCCACAATCTGGGTATAACTTCCAATCGCATATCTCAGCCAGATATTCGGTTTCTGTGTATTTGAGGCAGAAGCTAGGTCATCTGATGCTTTGAAATGCAAGTACTAGACAGAAAATTTTTCAACCAAAAAATGTATGAAAAATAGGGCAGTGTATAGCCCACACTTCTTGATACCCACAATCATAGTATATCCTCCAATTGCACATCCCAAGCCAGATAGTCTGTTTCTGGGTGTTTGAGGCAGAAACTAGCTTAGCTGATGCTTTGAAATGCAATTATTAGACAGAAAATTTTTTGATCAAAAAATTTATGAAAAATAGGGCAGCGTATAGCCCACAATTCTTGATATCCACAATCTGGGTATATCCTCCAATCGCACATCCCAAGCCAGATATTCTGTTTCTGTGTGTTTGAGGCAGAAACTAGCTTAGCTGATGCTCTTAATTGCAATTATTAGACAGAAAATTTTTTACCCAAAATATGTATGAAAAAAAGGGCAGTGTATAGCCCACAGTTCTTGATACCCACAATCTGGGTATATCTTCCAATCGCATATCTCAGCCAGATATTCGGTTTCTGCGTATTTGAGGCAGAAACTAGGTCAACTGATGCTTTGAAATGCAACTAGGAGACAGAAAATTTTTTAACCAAAAAATGTATGAAAAATAGGGAAGTGTATAGCCCGCACTTCTTGATACCCACAATCTGGGTATATCCTCCAATCGCACATCCCAAGCCAGTTATTCTGTTTCTGTGTATTCGAGGCAGAAACTAGCTTAGCTGATGCTTTGAAATGCAAGTAGGAGACAGAAATTTTTTCAACAAAAAAATGTATGAAAAAAAGGGCAGAGTACAGCCCACACTTCTTGATACCCACAATCATAGTTTATCTTCCAATTGCACATCCCTTGCCAGATATTCTGTTTCTGTGTATTCGAGGCAGAAACTAGCTTAGCTGGTGCCTCGAAGTGCAAGTAGGAGACAGAAAATTTGTCAACCAAAAAATGTATGAAAAAAAGGCAGTGTATAGCCCACACTTCTTGATGCCCACAATCTGGGTATATCCTCCAATCGCACATCCCAAGCCAGATATTCTGTTTCTGTGAATTCGAGGCAGAAACTAGCTTAGCTGATGCTTTGAAATGCAAGTAGGAGACAGAAATTTTTTCAACAAAAAAATGTATGAAAAAAAGGGCAGAGTATAGCCCACACTTCTTGATACCCACAATCTGGGTATATCTTCCAATCGCACATCTCAGCCAGATATTCGGTTTCTGTGTATTTGAGGCAGAGACTAGGTCACCTGATGCTTTGAAATGCAATTAGGAGACAGAAAATTTTTTAACCAAAAAATGTATGAAAAGAGGGAAGTGTATAGCCCACACTTCTTGATACCCACAATCTGGGTATATCCTCCAATCGCACATCCCAAGCCAGTTATTCTGTTTCTGTGTATTCGAGGCAGAAACTATCTTAGCTGATGCTTTGAAATGCAAGTAGGAGACAGAAATTTTTTCAACAAAAAAATGTATGAAAAAAAGGGCAGAGTATAGCCCACACTTCTTGATACCCACAATCATAGTTTATCCTCCAATTGCACATCCCTTGCCAGATATTCTGTTTCTGTGTATTCGAGGCAGAAACTAGCTTAGCTGGTGCCTCGAAGTGCAAGTAGGAGACAGAAAATTTTTCAACCAAAAAATGTATGAAAAAAAGGCAGTGTATAGCCCACACTTCTTGATGCCCACACTCTGGGTATATCTTCTAATCGCATATCTCAAGCCAGATATTCCGTTTCTGTGTATTCGAGGCAGAAACTAGCTTAGCTGATCGTTTGAAATGCAATTAATAGACAGAAAATTTTTTAACCAAAAAATGTATGAAAAGAGGGAAGTGTATAGCCCACACTTCTTGATACCCACAATCTGGGTATATCCTCCAATCGCACATCCCAAGCCAGTTATTCTGTTTCTGTGTATTCGAGGCAGAAACTATCTTAGCTGATGCTTTGAAATGCAAGTAGGAGACAGAAATTTTTTCAACAAAAAAATGTATGAAAAAAAGGGCAGAGTATAGCCCACACTTCTTGATACCCACAATCATAGTTTATCCTCCAATTGCACATCCCTTGCCAGATATTCTGTTTCTGTGTATTCGAGGCAGAAACTAGCTTAGCTGGTGCCTCGAAGTGCAAGTAGGAGACAGAAAATTTTTCAACCAAAAAATGTATGAAAAAAAGGCAGTGTATAGCCCACACTTCTTGATGCCCACAATCTGGGTATATCTTCTAATCGCATATCTCAAGCCAGATATTCCGTTTCTGTGTATTCGAGGCAGAAACTAGCTTAGCTGATGGTTTGAAATGCAAGTAGGAGACTGAAACTTTTTCAATCAAAAAAAGGATGAAAAAAGGGCAGTGTATAGCCAACACTTCTTGATACCCACATTCTGGGTATATCCTCCAATTGCACATTTCAAGATAGATATTCTATTTCTGTGTCTTCGAGGCAGAAACAAGCTTAGCAGATGCTTTGAAATACAAGTAGGAGACAGAAGATTTTTCAACCAAAAAATGTATGAAAAATAGGGCAGCGTATAGCCGACACTTCTTGATACCCACAATCTGGGTATATCCTCCAATTGCACATCCCAAGCCAGATATTCTGTTTCTGTGTGTTTTAGGCAGAAACAAGCTTAGTTGATGCTTTGAAATGCAACTAGGAGACAGAAAATTTTTTAACCAAAAAATGTATGAAAAATAGGGCAGCGTATAGCCCACAATTCTTGATATCCACAATCTGGGTATATCCTCCAACTGCACATCGCAAGCCAGAAATTTTGTTTCTGTGTATTCGAGACAGAAACTAGCTTAGGTGGTGCCTCGAAGTGCAAGTAGGAGACAGAAAATTTTTCAACAAAAAAATGTATGAAAAAAAGGGCAGTGTATAGCCCACACTTCTTGATACCCACAATCTGGGTATATCCTCCAATTGCACATCCCAAGCCAGATATTCTGTTTCTGTGTGTTTTAGGCAGAAACAAGCTTAGTTGATGCTTTGAAATGCAACTAGGAGACAGAAAATTTTTTAACCAAAAAATGTATGAAAAATAGGGCAGCGTATAGCCCACAATTCTTGATATCCACAATCTGGGTATATCCTCCAACTGCACATCGCAAGCCAGAAATTTTGTTTCTGTGTATTCGAGACAGAAACTAGGTCATCTGATGCTTTGAAATGCAATTAGGAGACAGAAAATTTTTTAACCAAAAAATGTATGAAAAAAGGGAAGTGTATAGCCCACACTTCTTGATGCCCACAATCTGGGTATGTCCTCCAATTGCACATCCCTTGCCAGATATTCTGTTTCTGTGTATTCGAGGCAGAAACTAGCTTAGCTGGTGCCTCGAAGTGCAAGTAGGAGACAGAAAATTTTTCAACCAAAAAATGTATGAAAAAAAGGCAGTGTATAGCCCACACTTCTTGATGCCCACAATCTGGGTATGTCCTCCGATTGAACATCCCAAGCCAGATATTCTGCTTCTGTGTGTTTTAGGCAGAAACAAGCTTAGTTGATGCTTTGAAATGCAATTAGGAGACAGAAAATTTTTTAACCAAAAAATGTATGAAAAAGAGTTCAGTGTATAGCCCACACTTCTTGATACCCACAATCTGGGTATATCCTCCAATTGCACATCCCAAGCCAGATATTCTGTTTCTGTGTGTTTGAGGCAGAAACTAGCTTAGCTGGTGCCTCGAAGTGCAAGTAGGAGACAGAAAATTTTTCAACCAAAAAATGTATGAAAAAAAGGCAGTGTATAGCCCACACTTCTTGATGCCCACAATCTGGGTATATCTTCTAATCGCATATCTCAAGCCAGATATTCCGTTTCTGTGTATTCGAGGCAGAAACTAGCTTAGCTGATGGTTTGAAATGCAAGTAGGAGACTGAAATTTTTTCAATCAAAAAAAGGATGAAAAAAGGGCAGTGTATAGCCAACACTTCTTGATACCCACAATCTGGGTATACCCACCAATTGCACATCCCAAGCCAGATATTCTGTTTCTGTGTGTTTGAGGCAGAAACTAGCTTAGTTGATGCTTTGAAATGCAAAATGTATGAAAAATAGGGCAGTGTATAGCAAACACTTCTTGATACCAACAATCGGGGTATATCTTTCAATCACACATCTCAGCCAGATATTCGGTTTTCGTGTATTCGATTCAGAAACTAGCTTAGGTGGTGCCTCGAAGACAGAAATTTTTTCAATCAAAAAAAGGATGAAAAAAAGGGCAGTGTATAGCCAACACTTCTTGATACCCACAATCTGGGTATACCCACCAATTGCACATCCCAAGCCAGATATTCTGTTTCTGTGTGTTTGAGGCAGAAACTAGCTTAGTTGATGCTTTGAAATGCAAAATGTATGAAAAAAAGGTCAGTGTATAGCCCACACTTCTTGATACCCACAATCATAGTATATCCTCCAATTGCACATCACAAGCCAGATATTCTGTTTCTGCGTGTTTTAGGCAGAAATAAGCTTAGTTGATGCTTTGAAATGCAATTAGGAGACAGAAAATTTTTTAACCAAAAAATGTATGAAAAATAGGGCAGCGTATAGCCCACAATTCTTGATATCCACAATCTGGGTATATCCTCCAACTGCACATCGCAAGCCAGAAATTTTGTTTCTGTGTATTCGAGACAGAAACTAGCTTAGGTGGTGCCTCGAAGTGCAAGTAGGAGACAGAAAATTTTTCAACAAAAAAATGTATGAAAAAAAGGGCAGTGTATAGCCCACACTTCTTGATACCCACAATCATAGTATGTCCTCCAATTGCACATCCCAAGCCAGATATTCTGTTTCTGGGTGTTTGAGGCAGAAACTAGCTTAGCTGATGCTTTGAAATGCAACTAGGAGACAGAAAATTTTTTAACCAAAAAATGTATGAAAAAAAGGGCAGTGTATAGCCCACACTTCTTGATACCCACAATCATAGTATGTCCTCCAATTGCACATCCCAAGCCAGATATTCTGTTTCTGTGTGTTTTAGGCAGAAACAATCTTAGTTGATGCTTTGAAATGCAATTAGGAGACAGACAATTTTTTAACCAAAAAATGTATGAAAAATAGGGCAGTGTATAGCGCACACTTCTTGATACCCACAATCTGGGTATATCCTCCAATTGCACATCCCAAGCCAGATATTCTGTTTCTGTGTGTTTTAGGCAGAAACAAGCTTAGTTGATGCTTTGAAATGCAATTAGGAGACAGAAAATTTTTTAACCAAAAAATGTATGAAAAATAGGGCAGCGTATAGCCCACAATTCTTGATATCCACAATCTGGGTATATCCTCCAACTGCACATCGCAAGCCAGAAATTTTGTTTCTGTGTATTCGAGACAGAAACTAGCTTAGGTGGTGCCTCGAAGTGCAAGTAGGAGACAGAAAATTTTTCAACAAAAAAATGTATGAAAAAAAGGGCAGTGTATAGCCCACACTTCTTGATACCCACAATCATAGTATGTCCTCCAATTGCACATCCCAAGCCAGATATTCTGTTTCTGGGTGTTTGAGGCAGAAACTAGCTTAGCTGATGCTTTGAAATGCAATTATTAGAGAGAACATTTTTTAATCAAAAAATTTATAAAAAATAGGGCAGTGTTTAGCCCACACTTCTTGATACTCCCAATCATAGTATGTCCTCCAATTGAACATCCCAAGCCAGATATTCTGTTTCTGTGTGTTTTAGGCAGAAACAAGCTTAGTTGATGCTTTGAAATGCAATTAGGAGACAGAAAATTTTTTAACCAAAAAATGTATGAAAAATAGGGCAGCGTATAGCCCACAATTCTTGATATCCACAATCTGGGTATATCCTCCAACTGCACATCGCAAGCCAGAAATTTTGTTTCTGTGTATTCGAGACAGAAACTAGCTTAGGTGGTGCCTCGAAGTGCAAGTAGGAGACAGAAAATTTTTCAACAAAAAAATGTATGAAAAAAAGGGCAGTGTATAGCCCACACTTCTTGATACCCACAATCATAGTATGTCCTCCAATTGCACATCCCAAGCCAGATATTCTGTTTCTGGGTGTTTGAGGCAGAAACTAGCTTAGCTGATGCTTTGAAATGCAATTATTAGAGAGAACATTTTTTAATCAAAAAATTTATAAAAAATAGGGCAGTGTTTAGCCCACACTTCTTGATACCCACAATCTGGGTATATCTTCCAATCGCATATCCCAAGCCAGATATTCTGTTTCTGTGTGTTTGAGGCAGAAACAAGCTTAGCTGATGCTCTAAATTGCAATTATTAGACAGAAAATTTTTTACCCAAAATATGTATGAAAAAAAGGGCAGTGTATAGCCCACACTTCTTGATACCCACATTCTGGGTATATCCTTCAATTGCACATTTCAAGATAGATATTCTATTTCTGTGTCTTCGAGGCAGAAACAAGCTTAGCTGATGCTTTGAAATACAAGTAGGAGACAGAAGATTTTTCAACCAAAATATGTATGAAAAATAGGGCAGTGTATAGCCCACACTTCTTGATACCCACAATCGGGGTATATCTTGCAATCACACATCTCAGCCAGATATTCGGTTTTTGTGTATTCGAGGCAGAAACTAGCTTAGGTTTTGTCTCGAAGTGCAAGTACTAGACAGAAAGTTTTTCAACCAAAAAATGTATGAAAAAGAGGGCAGTGTATAGCCCACACTTCTTGATACCCACAATCTGGGTATATCCTCCAATTGCACATCCCGAACCAGATATTCTGTTTCTTTGTATTCAAGGCAGAAACTAGCTTAGCTGGTGCCTCGAAGTGCAAGTAGGAGACAGAAAATTTTTCAACCAAAAAATGTATGAAAAAGAGTTCAGTGTATAGCCCACACTTCTTGATACCCACAATCTGGGTATATCCTCCAATTGCACATCCCAAGCCAGATATTCTGTTTCTGTGTATTTGAGGCAGAAACTAGCTTAGCTGGTGCCTCAAAGTGCAAGTAGAGACAGAAAATTTTTTAACCAAAAAATGTATGAAAAAGAGTTCAGTGTATAGCCCACACTTCTTGATACCCACAATCTGGGTATATCCTCCAATTGCACATCCCAAGCCAGATATTCTGTTTCTGGGTGTTTGAGGCAGAAACTAGCTTAGCTGATGCTTTGAAATGCAATTAGGAGACAGAAAATTTTTTAATCAAAAAATTTATGAAAAATAGGGCAATGTATAGCCCACACTTCTTGATACCCACAATCTGGGTATATCCTCCAATTGCACATCCCAAGCCAGATATTCTGTTTCTGTGTATTTGAGGCAGAAACTCGCTTAGCTGGTGCCTCGAAGTGCAAGTAGAGACAGAAAATTTTTTAACCAAAAAATGTATGAAAAAGAGTTCAGTGTATAGCCCACACTTCTTGATACCCACATTCTGGGTATATCCTCCAATTGCACATTTCAAGATAGATATTCTATTTCTGTGTCTTCGAGGCAGAAACAAGCTTAGCTGATGCTTTGAAATACAAGTAGGAGACAGAAGATTTTTCAACCAAAATATGTATGAAAAAAAGGGCAGGGTATAGCCCACATTTCATGATACCCACAATCTGGGTATATCCTCCAATTGCATATGCCAAGCCAGATATTCTGTTTCTGGGTATTTGAGGCAGAAACTAGCTTAGCTGATGCTTTGAAATGCAATTAGGAGACAGAAAATTTTTTACCCAATAAAAGTATGAAAAATAGGGCAGTGTATAGCCCACACTTCTTGAAACCCACAATCATAGTATATCCTCCAATTGCACATCCCAAGCCAGATATTCTGTTTCTGTGTGTTTTAGGCAGAAACAAGCTAAGTTGATGCTTTGAAATGCAACTAGGAGACAGAAAATTTTTTAACCAAAAAATGTATGAAAAATAGGGCAGCGTATAGCCCACAATTCTTGATATCCACAATCTGGGTATATCCTCCAACTGCACATCGCAAGCCAGAAATTTTGTTTCTGTGTATTCGAGACAGAAACAAGCTTAGGTGGTGCCTCGAAGTGCAAGTACTAGACAGAAAGTTTTTCAACCAAAAAATGTATGAAAAAGAGGGCAGTGCATAGCCCACACTTCTTGATACCCACAATCATAGTTTATCCTCCAATTGCACATCCCTAGCCAGATATTCTGTTTCTGTGTATTCGAGGCAGGCTGTCTGTGTATTAGACAGAAAATTTTTCAACCAAAAAATGTATGAAAAAAAGGGCAGTGTATAGCCCACACTTCTGATACCCACAATCTGGGTATATCCTCCAATTGCACATCCCAAGCCAGATATTCTGTTTCTGTGTATTTGAGGCAGAAACTAGCTTAGCTGGTGCCTCGAAGTGCAAGTAGAGACAGAAAATTTTTTAACCAAAAAATGTATGAAAAATAGGGCAGTGCATAGCCCACACTTCTTGATACCCACAATCATAGTTTATCCTCCAATTGCACATCCCTAGCCAGATATTCTCTTTCTGTGTATTCGAGGCAGGCTGTCTGTGTATTAGACAGAAAATTTTTTAACCAAAAAATGTATGAAAAAAAGGGCAGTGTATAGCCCACAATTCTTGATATCCACAATCTGGGTATATCCTCCAATTGCACATCCCAAGCCAGATATTCGGTTTCTGTGTGTTTGAGGCAGAAACTAGCTTAGCTGGTGCCTCGAAGTGCAATTATTAGACAGAAAATTTTCTAATCAAAAAAGTTATGAAAAATAGGGCAGTGTATAGCCCACACTTCTTGATACCCACAATCTGGGTATATCCTCCAATTGCACATCCCAAGCCAGATATTCTGTTTCTGTGTATTTGAGGCAGAAACTAGCTTAGCTGGTGCCTCGAAGTGCAAGTAGAGACAGAAAATTTTTTAACCAAAAAATGTATGAAAAATAGGGCAGTGTATAGCCCACACTTCTTGATACCCACATTCTGGGTATATCCTCCAATTGCACATTTCAAGATAGATATTCTATTTCTGTGTCTTCGAGGCAGAAACAATTTTAGCTGATGCTTTGAAATACAAGTAGGAGACAGAAGATTTTTCAACCAAAATATGTATGAGAAAAAGGGCAGTGTATAGCCCACACTTCTTGAAACCCACAATCATAGTATATCCTCCAATTGCACATCCCAAGCCAGATATTCTGTTTCTGTGTGTTTTAGGCAGAAACAAGCTTAGTTGATGCTTTGAAATGCAACTAGGAGACAGAAAATTTTTTAACCAAAAAATGTATGAAAAATAGGGCAGTGTATAGCCCACACTTCTTGATACCCACATTCTGGGTATATCCTCCAATTGCACATCCCATGCCAGATATTCTGTTTCTGTGTATTTGAGGCAGAAACTAGCTTAGCTGGTGCCTCGAAGTGCAATTATTAGACAGAAAATTTTTTAATCAAAGAATTTATGAAAAATAGGGCAGTGTATAGCCCACACTTCTTGATACCCACAATCTGGGTATATCCTCCAATTGCACATCCCAAGCCAGATATTCTGTTTCTGTGTATTTGAGGCAGAAACTAGCTTAGCTGGTGCCTCGAAGTGCAATTAGAGACAGAAAATTTTTTAACCAAAAAATGTATGAAAAATAGGGCAGTGTATAGCCCACACTTCTTGATACCCACATTCTGGGTATATCCTCCAATTGCACATTTCAAGATAGATATTCTATTTCTGTGTCTTCGAGGCAGAAACAAGCTTAGCTGATGCTTTGAAATACAAGTAGGAGACAGAAGATTTTTCAACCAAAATATGTATGAAAAAAAGGGCAGTGTATAGCCCACACTTCATGATACCCACAATCTGGGTATATCCTCCAATTGCACATCCCAAGCCAGATATTCTGTTTCTGAGTGTTTGAGGCAGAAACTAGCTTAGCTGATGCTTTGAAATGCAATTAGGAGACTGAAAATTTTTTACCCAAAAAAAGTATGAAAAATAGGGCAGTGTATAGCCCACACTTCTTGAAACCCACAATCATAGTATATCCTCCAATTGCACATCCCAAGCCAGATATTCTGTTTCTGTGTGTTTTAGGCAGAAACAAGCTTAGTTGATGCTTTGAAATGCAACTAGGAGACAGAAAATTTTTTAACCAAAAAATGTATGAAAAATAGGGCAGTGTATAGCCCACACTTCTTGATACCCACATTCTGGGTATATCCTCCAATTGCACATCCCAAGCCAGATATTCTGTTTCTGTGTATTCGAGACAGAAACTAGCTTAGGTGGTGCCTCGAAGTGCAAGTAGGAGACAGAAAATTTTTCAACAAAAAAGTGTATAAAAAAAAGGGCAGTGTATAGCCCACACTTCTTGATACCCACAATCAGGGTATATCTTGCAATCACACATCTCAGCCAGATATTCGGTTTTTGTGTATTCGAGACAGAAACTAGCTTAGGTGGTGCCTCGAAGTGCAAGTAGGAGACAGAAAATTTTTCAACAAAAAAGTGTATAAAAAAAAGGGCAGTGTATAGCCCACACTTCTTGATACCCACAATCAGGGTATATCTTGCAATCACACATCTCAGCCAGATATTCGGTTTTTGTGTATTCGAGACAGAAACTAGCTTAGGTGGTGCCTCGAAGTGCAAGTACTAGACAGAAAGTTTTTCAACCAAAAAATGTATGAAAAAGAGGGCAGTGCATAGCCCACACTTCTTGATACCCACAATCTGGGTATATCCTCCAATTGCACATCCCAAGCCAGATATTCTGCTTCTGGGTGTTTGAGGCAGAAAGTAGCTTAGCTGATGCTTTGAAATGCAACTAGGAGACAGAAAATTTTTTAACCAAAAAATGTATGAAAATAGGGCAGTGTATAGCCCACACTTCTTGATACCCACATTCTGGGTATATCCTCCAATTGCACATCCCAAGCCAGATATTCTGTTTCTGTGTATTTGAGGCAGAAACTAGCTTAGCTGGTGCCTCGAAGTGCAATTATTAGACAGAAAATTTTTTAATCAAAAAATTTATGAAAAATAGGGCAGTGTATAGCTTCTTGATACCCACATTCTGGGTATATCCTCCAATTGCACATTTCAAGATAGATATTCTATTTCTGTGTCTTCGAGGCAGAAACAAGCTTAGCTGATGCTTTGAAATACAAGTAGGAGACAGAAGATTTTTCAACCAAAATATGTATGAAAAAAAGGGCAGTGTATAGCCCACACTTCATGATACCCACAATCTGGGTATATCCTCCAATTGCACATCCCAAGCCAGATATTCTGTTTCTGAGTGTTTGAGGCAGAAACTAGCTTAGCTGATGCTTTGAAATGCAATTAGGAGACAGAAAATTTTTTACCCAAAAAAAGTATGAAAAATAGGGCAGTGTATAGCTCACACTTCTTGAAACCCACAATCATAGTATATCCTCCAATTGCACATCCCAAGCCAGATATTCTGTTTCTGTGTGTTTTAGGCAGAAACAAGCTTAGTTGATGCTTTGAAATGCAACTAGGAGACAGAAAATTTTTTAACCAAAAAATGTATGAAAAATAGGGCAGCGTATAACCCACAATTCTTGATATCCACAATCTGGGTATATCCTCCAACTGCACATCGCAAGCCAGAAATTTTGTTTCTGTGTATTCGAGACAGAAACTAGCTTAGGTGGTGCCTCGAAGTGCAAGTAGGAGACAGAAAATTTTTCAACAAAAAAGTGTATAAAAAAAAGGGCAGTGTATAGCCCACACTTCTTGATACCCACAATCAGGGTATATCTTGCAATCACACATCTCAGCCAGATATTCGGTTTTTGTGTATTCGAGACAGAAACTAGCTTAGGTGGTGCCTCGAAGTGCAAGTACTAGACAGAAAGTTTTTCAACCAAAAAATGTATGAAAAAGAGGGCAGTGCATAGCCCACACTTCTTGATACCCACAATCTGGGTATATCCTCCAATTGCACATCCCAAGCCAGATATTCTGTTTCTGTGTGTTTGAGGCAGAAACTAGCTTAGCTGGTGCCTCGAAGTGCAAGTAGGAGACAGAAAATTTTTTAACCAAAAAATATATGAAAAATAGGGCAGTGTATAGCCCACACTTCTTGATACCCACACTCTGGGTATATCCTCCAATTGCACATCCCAAGCCAGATATTCTGTTTCTGTGTATTTGAGGCAGAAACTAGCTTAGCTGGTGCCTCGAAGTGCAATTATTAGACAGAAAATTTTTTAATCAAAAAATTTATGAAAAATAGGGCAGTGTATAGCCCACACTTCTTGATACCCACATTCTGGGTATATCCTCCAATTGCACATCCCAAGCCAGATATTCTGGTTCTGTGTATTTGAGGCAGAAACTAGCTTAACTGGTGCCTCGAAGTGCAATTATTAGACAGAAAATTTTTTAATCAAAAAATTTATGAAAAATAGGGCAGTGTATAGCCCACACTTCTTGATACCCACAATCTGGGTATATCCTCCAATTGCACATCCCAAGCCAGATATTCTGTTTCTGTGTATTTGAGGCAGAAACTAGCTTAGCTGGTGCCTCGAAGTGCAAGTAGAGACAGAAAATTTTTTAACCAAAAAATGTATGAAAAATAGGGCAGTGTATAGCCCACACTTCTTGATACCCACATTCTGGGTATATCCTCCAATTGCACATTTCAAGATAGATATTCTATTTCTGTGTCTTCGAGGCAGAAACAAGCTTAGCTGATGCTTTGAAATACAAGTAGGAGACAGAAGATTTTTCAACCAAGATATGTATGAAAAAAAGGGCAGTGTATAGCCCACACTTCATGATACCCACAATCTGGGTATATCCTCCAATTGCACATCCCAAGCCAGATATTCTGTTTCTGAGTGTTTGAGGCAGAAACTAGCTTAGCTGATGCTTTGAAATGCAATTAGGAGACAGAAAATTTTTTACCCAAAAAAAGTATGAAAAATAGGGCAGTGTATAGCCCACACTTCTTGAAACCCACAATCATCGTATATCCTCCAATTGCACATCCCAAGCCAGATATTCTGTTTCTGTGTGTTTTAGGCAGAAACAAGCTTAGTTGATGCTTTGAAATGCAACTAGGAGACAGAAAATTTTTTAACCAAAAAATGTATGAAAAATAGGGCAGCGTATAGCCCACAATTCTTGATATCCACAATCTGGGTATATCCTCCAATTGCACATCCCAAGCCAGATATTCTGTTTCTGAGTGTTTGAGGCAGAAACTAGCTTAGCTGATGCTTTGAAATGCAATTAGGAGACAGAAAATTTTTTACCCAAAAAAAGTATGAAAAATAGGGCAGTGTATAGCCCACACTTCTTGAAACCCACAATCATAGTATATCCTCCAATTGCACATCCCAAGCCAGATATTCTGTTTCTGTGTGTTTTAGGCAGAAACAAGCTTAGTTGATGCTTTGAAATGCAACTAGGAGACAGAAAATTTTTTAACCAAAAAATGTATGAAAAATAGGGCAGCGTATAACCCACAATTCTTGATATCCACAATCTGGGTATATCCTCCAACTGCACATCGCAAGCCAGAAATTTTGTTTCTGTGTATTCGAGACAGAAACTAGCTTAGGTGGTGCCTCGAAGTGCAAGTAGGAGACAGAAAATTTTTCAACAAAAAAGTGTATAAAAAAAAGGGCAGTGTATAGCCCACACTTCTTGATACCCACAATCAGGGTATATCTTGCAATCACACATCTCAGCCAGATATTCGGTTTTTGTGTATTCGAGACAGAAACTAGCTTAGGTGGTGCCTCGAAGTGCAAGTACTAGACAGAAAGTTTTTCAACCAAAAAATGTATGAAAAAGAGGGCAGTGCATAGCCCACACTTCTTGATACCCACAATCTGGGTATATCCTCCAATTGCACATCCCAAGCCAGATATTCTGTTTCTGTGTGTTTGAGGCAGAAACTAGCTTAGCTGGTGCCTCGAAGTGCAAGTAGGAGACAGAAAATTTTTTAACCAAAAAATATATGAAAAATAGGGCAGTGTATAGCCCACACTTCTTGATACCCACACTCTGGGTATATCCTCCAATTGCACATCCCAAGCCAGATATTCTGTTTCTGAGTGTTTGAGGCAGAAACTAGCTTAGCTGATGCTTTGAAATGCAATTAGGAGACAGAAAATTTTTTACCCAAAAAAAGTATGAAAAATAGGGCAGTGTATAGCCCACACTTCTTGAAACCCACAATCATAGTATATCCTCCAATTGCACATCCCAAGCCAGATATTCTGTTTCTGTGTGTTTTAGGCAGAAACAAGCTTAGTTGATGCTTTGAAATGCAACTAGGAGACAGAAAATTTTTTAACCAAAAAATGTATGAAAAATAGGGCAGCGTATAACCCACAATTCTTGATATCCACAATCTGGGTATATCCTCCAACTGCACATCGCAAGCCAGAAATTTTGTTTCTGTGTATTCGAGACAGAAACTAGCTTAGGTGGTGCCTCGAAGTGCAAGTAGGAGACAGAAAATTTTTCAACAAAAAAGTGTATAAAAAAAAGGGCAGTGTATAGCCCACACTTCTTGATACCCACAATCAGGGTATATCTTGCAATCACACATCTCAGCCAGATATTCGGTTTTTGTGTATTCGAGACAGAAACTAGCTTAGGTGGTGCCTCGAAGTGCAAGTACTAGACAGAAAGTTTTTCAACCAAAAAATGTATGAAAAAGAGGGCAGTGCATAGCCCACACTTCTTGATACCCACAATCTGGGTATATCCTCCAATTGCACATCCCAAGCCAGATATTCTGTTTCTGTGTGTTTGAGGCAGAAACTAGCTTAGCTGGTGCCTCGAAGTGCAAGTAGGAGACAGAAAATTTTTTAACCAAAAAATATATGAAAAATAGGGCAGTGTATAGCCCACACTTCTTGATACCCACACTCTGGGTATATCCTCCAATTGCACATCCCAAGCCAGATATTCTGTTTCTGTGTATTTGAGGCAGAAACTACCTTAGCTGGTGCCTCGAAGTGCAATTATTAGACAGAAAATTTTTTAATCAAAAAATTTATGAAAAATAGGGCAGTTCTTCTTGATACCCACATTCTGGGTATATCCTCCAATTGCACATCCCAAGCCAGATATTCTGGTTCTGTGTATTTGAGGCAGAAACTAGCTTAGCTGGTGCCTCGAAGTGCAATTATTAGACAGAAAATTTCTTAATCAAAAAATTTATGAAAAATAGGGCAGTGTATAGCCCACACTTCTTGATACCCACAATCTGGGTATATCCTCCAATTGCACATCCCAAGCCAGATATTCTGTTTCTGTGTATTTGAGGCAGAAACTAGCTTAGCTGGTGCCTCGAAGTGCAAGTAGAGACAGAAAATTTTTTAACCAAAAAATGTATGAAAAATAGGGCAGTGTATAGCCCACACTTCTTGATACCCACATTCTGGGTATATCCTCCAATTGCACATTTCAAGATAGATATTCTATTTCTGTGTCTTCGAGGCAGAAACAAGCTTAGCTGATGCTTTGAAATACAAGTAGGAGACAGAAGATATGTATGAAAAAAAGGGCAGTGTATAGCCCACACTTCATGATACCCACAATCTGGGTATATCCTCCAATTGCACATCCCAAGCCAGATATTCTGTTTCTGAGTGTTTGAGGCAGAAACTAGCTTAGCTGATGCTTTGAAATGCAATTAGGAGACAGAAAATTTTTTACCCAAAAAAAGTATGAAAAATAGGGCAGTGTATAGCCCACACTTCTTGAAACCCACAATCATCGTATATCCTCCAATTGCACATCCCAAGCCAGATATTCTGTTTCTGTGTGTTTTAGGCAGAAACAAGCTTAGTTGATGCTTTGAAATGCAACTAGGAGACAGGCACAGGAGACCAATTGCACATCCCAAGCCAGATATTCTGTTTCTGTGTATTTGAGGCAGAAACTAGCTTAGCTGGTGCCTCGAAGTGCAATTATTAGACAGAAAATTTTTTAATCAAAAAATTTATGAAAAATAGGGCAGTGTATAGCCCACACTTCTTGATACCCACAATCTGGGTATATCCTCCAATTGCACATCCCAAGCCAGATATTCTGTTTCTGTGTATTTGAGGCAGAAACTAGCTTAGCTGGTGCCTCGAAGTGCAAGTAGAGACAGAAAATTTTTTAACCAAAAAATGTATGAAAAATATTGCAGTGTATAGCCCACACTTCTTGATACCCACATTCTGGGTATATCCTCCAATTGCACATTTCAAGATAGATATTCTATTTCTGTGTCTTCGAGGCAGAAACAAGCTTAGCTGATGCTTTGAAATACAAGTAGGAGACAGAAGATTTTTCAACCAAAATATGTATGAAAAAAAGGGCAGTGTATAGCCCACACTTCATGATACCCACAATCTGGGTATATCCTCCAATTGCACATCCCAAGCCAGATATTCTGTTTCTGAGTGTTTGAGGCAGAAACTAGCTTAGCTGATGCTTTGAAATGCAATGAGGAGACAGAAAATTTTTTACCCAAAAAATGTATGAAAAATAGGGCAGTGTATAGCCCACACTTCTTGATACCCACAATCATAGTATATCCCCCAATTGCACATCCCAAGCCAGATATTCTGTTTCTGGGTGTTTGAGGCAGAAACTAGCTTAGCTGATGCTTTGAAATGCAATTAGGAGACAGAAAATTGTTTACCCAAAAAAAGTATGAAAAATAGGGCAGTGTATAGCCCACACTTCTTGAAACCCACAATCTGGGTATATCCTTTAATTGCACATCCCAAGCCAGATATTCTGTTTCTGTGAATTTGAGGCAGAAACTAGCTTAGCTGGTGCCTCGAAGTGCAAGTAGGAGACAGAAAATTTTTCAACCAAAAAATGTATGAAAAGAAGGACAGTGTATAGCCAACACTTCTTGATACCCACAATCTGGGTATATCTTCCAATCGCATATCTCAGCCAGGTATTCTGTTTCTGTGTATTTGAGGCAGAAACTAGCTAAGCTGGTGCCTCGAAGTGCAAGTAGGAGACAGAAAATTTTTTAACCAAAAAATGTATGAAAAATAGGGCAGTGTATAGCCCACACTTCTTGATACCCACAATCTGGGTATATCCTCCAATTGCACATCCCAAGCCAGATATTCTGTTTCTGTGTATTTGAGGCAGAAACTAGCTAAGCTGGTGCCTCGAAGTGCAAGTAGGAGACAGAAAATTTTTCAACCAAAAAATGTATGAAAAGAAGGACAGTGTATAGCCAACACTTCTTGATACCCACAATCTGGGTATACCCACCAATTGCACATTTCAAGCCAGATATTCTATTTCTGTGTATTCGAGGCAGAAACAAGCTTAGCTGATGCTTTGAAATACATGTAGGAGACAGAAGATTTTTCAACCAAAATATGTATGAAAAATAGGGCAGTGTATAGCCCACACTTCTTGATACCCACAATCTGGGTATATCTTCCAATCGCATATCTCAGCCAGGTATTCTGTTTCTGTGTATTTGAGGCAGAAACTAGCTTAGCTGATGCTTTGAAATGCAATTATTAGACAGAAAATTTTTTAACCAAAAAATGTATGAAAAAGAGGGCAGTGTATAGCCCACACTTCTTGATACCCACAATCTGGGTATATCCTCCAATTGCACATCCCAAGCCAGATATTCTGTTTCTGTGTATTTGAGGCAGAAACTAGCTAAGCTGGTGCCTCGAAGTGCAAGTAGGAGACAGAAAATTTTTTAACCAAAAAATGTATGAAAAATAGGGCAGTGTATAGCCCACACTTCTTGAAACCCACAATCATAGTATATCCTCCAATTGCACATCCCAAGCCAGATATTCTGTTTCTGTGTGTTTTAGGCAGAAACAAGCTTAGTTGATGCTTTGAAATGCAACTAGGAGACAGAAAATTTTTTAACCAAAAAATGTATGAAAAAAAGGGCAGTGTATAGCCCACACTTCTTGATACCCACAATCGGGGTATATCTTGCAATCACACATCTCAGCCAGATATTCGGTTTTTGTGTATTCGAGACAGAAACTAGCTTAGGTGGTGCCTCGAAGTGCAAGTACTAGACAGAAAGTTTTTCAACCAAAAAATGTATGAAAAAGAGGGCAGTGTATAGCCCACACTTCTTGATACCCACATTCTGGGTATATCCTCCAATTGCACATTTCAAGATAGATATTCTATTTCTGTGTCTTCGAGGCAGAAACAAGCTTAGCTGATGCTTTGAAATACAAGTAGGAGACAGAAGATTTTTCAACCAAAATATGTATGAAAAAAAGGGCAGGGTATAGCCCACACTTCTTGATACCCACAATCTGGGTATATCCTCCAATTGCACATCCCAAGCCAGATATTCTGTTTCTGGGTGTTTGAGGCAGAAACTAGCTAAGCTGATGGTTTGAAATGCAATTATAAGACAGAAAATTTTTTAATCAAAAAATTTATGAAAAATAGGGCAGTGTATAGCCCACACTTCTTGATACCCACAATCTGGGTATATCCTCCAATTGCACATCCCAAGCCAGATATTCTGTTTCTGTGTATTTGAGGCAGAAACTAGCTTAGCTGGTGCCTCGAAGTGCAAGTAGGAGACAGAAAATTTTTTAACGAAAAAATGTATGAAAAATAGGGCAGCGTATAGCCCACAATTCTTGATATCCACAATCTGGGTATATCCTCCAACTGCACATCCCAAGCTAGATATTCTGTTTCTGGGTGTTTTAGGCAGAAACTAGCTTAGTTGATGCTTTGAAATGCAAAATGTATGAAAAAAAGGGCAGTGTATAGCCCACACTTCTTGATACCCACAATCATAGTATGTCCTCCAATTGCACATGTTTAAGGCAGAAACAATCTTAGTTGATGCTTTGAAATGCAATTAGGAGACAGAAAATTTTTCAACCAAAATTTGTATGAAAAAAAGGGCAGGGTATAGCCCACACTTCATGATACCCACAATCTGGGTATATCCTCCAATTGAACATCCCAAGCCAGGTATTCTGTTTCTGGGTGTTTGAGGCAGAAACTAGATTAGCTGATGCTTTGAAATGCAATGAGGAGACAGAAAATTTTTTACCCAAAAAATGTATGAAAAATAGGGCAGTGTATAGCCCACACTTCTTGATACCCACAATCATAGTATATCCTCCAATTGCACATCCCAAGCCAGATATTCTGTTTCTGGGTGTTTGAGGCAGAAACTAGCTTAGCTGATGCTTTGAAATGCAATTAGGAGACAGAAAATTGTTTACCCAAAAAAAGTATGAAAAATAGGGCAGTGTATAGCCCACACTTCTTGAAACCCACAATCTGGGTATATCCTTTAATTGCACATCCCAAGCCAGATATTCTGTTTCTGTGAATTTGAGGCAGAAACTAGCTTAGCTGGTGCCTCGAAGTGCAAGTAGGAGACAGAAAATTTTTCAACCAAAAAATGTATGAAAAGAAGGACAGTGTATAGCCAACACTTCTTGATACCCACAATCTGGGTATACCCACCAATTGCACATTTCAAGCCAGATATTCTATTTCTGTGTATTCGAGGCAGAAACAAGCTTAGCTGATGCTTTGAAATACAAGTAGGAGACAGAAGATTTTTCAACCAAAATATGTATGAAAAAAAGGGCAGGGTATAGCCCACACTTCTTGATACCCACAATCTGGGTATATCCTCCAATTGCACATCCCAAGCCAGATATTTTGTTTCTGGGTGTTTGAGGCAGAAACTAGCTTAGCTGATGGTTTGAAATGCAATTATAAGACAGAAAATTTTTTAATCAAAAAATTTATGAAAAATAGGGCAGTGTATAGCCCACACTTCTTGATACCCACAATCTGGGTATATCCTCCAATTGCACATCCCAAGCCAGATATTCTGTTTCTGTGTATTTGAGGCAGAAACTAGCTTAGCTGGTGCCTCGAAGTGCAAGTAGGAGACAGAAAATTTTTTAACGAAAAAATGTATGAAAAATAGGGCAGCGTATAGCCCACAATTCTTGATATCCACAATCTGGGTATATCCTCCAACTGCACATCGCTTAGGTGGTGCCTCGAAGTGCAAGTAGGAGACAGAAAATTTTTCAACAAAAAAATGTATGAAAAAAAGGGCAGTGTATAGCCCACACTTCTTGATACCCACAATCGGGGTATATCTTGCAATCACACATCTCAGCCAGATATTCGGTTTTTGTGTATTCGAGACAGAAACTAGCTTAGGTGGTGCCTCGAAGTGCAAGTACTAGACAGAAAGTTTTTCAACCAAAAAATGTATGAAAAAGAGGGCAGTGTATAGCTTCTTGATACCCACATTCTGGGTATATCCTCCAATTGCACATTTCAAGATAGATATTCTATTTCTGTGTCTTCGAGGCAGAAACAAGCTTAGCTGATGCTTTGAAATACAAGTAGGAGACAGAAGATTTTTCAACCAAAATATGTATGAAAAAAAGCGCAGGGTATAGCCCACACTTCTTGATACCCACAATCTGGGTATATCCTCCAATTGCACATCCCAAGCCAGATATTCTGTTTCTGGGTGTTTGAGGCAGAAACTAGCTAAGCTGATGGTTTGAAATGCAATTATAAGACAGAAAATTTTTTAATCAAAAAATTTATGAAAAATAGGGCAGTGTATAGCTTCTTGATACCCACATTCTGGGTATATCCTCCAATTGCACATTTCAAGATAGATATTCTGTTTCTGGGTGTTTGAGGCAGAAACTAGCTTAGCTGATGCTTTGAAATGCAATTAGGAGACAGAAAATTGTTTACCCAAAAAAAGTATGAAAAATAGGGCAGTGTATAGCCCACACTTCTTGAAACCCACAATCTGGGTATATCCTCCAATTGCACATCCCAAGCCAGATATTCTGTTTCTGGGTGTTTGAGGCAGAAACTAGCTAAGCTGATGGTTTGAAATGCAATTATAAGACAGAAAATTTTTTAATCAAAAAATTTATGAAAAATAGGGCAGTGTATAGCTTCTTGATACCCACATTCTGGGTATATCCTCCAATTGCACATTTCAAGATAGATATTCTATTTCTGTGTCTTCGAGGCAGAAACAAGCTTAGCTGATGCTTTGAAATACAAGTAGGAGACAGAAGATTTTTCAACCAAAATATGTATGAAAAAAAGGGCAGGGTATAGCCCACACTTCTTGATACCCACAATCTGGGTATATCCTCCAATTGCACATCCCAAGCCAGATATTCTGTTTCTGTGAATTTGAGGCAGAAACTAGCTTAGCTGGTGCCTCGAAGTGCAAGTAGGAGACAGAAAATTTTTCAACCAAAAAATGTATGAAAAGAAGGACAGTGTATAGCCAACACTTCTTGATACCCACAATCTGGGTATACCCACCAATTGCACATTTCAAGCCAGATATTCTATTTCTGTGTATTCGAGGCAGAAACAAGCTTAGCTGATGCTTTGAAATACAAGTAGGAGACAGAAGATTTTTCAACCAAAATATGTATGAAAAAAAGGGCAGGGTATAGCCCACACTTCTTGATACCCACAATCTGGGTATATCCTCCAATTGCACATCCCAAGCCAGATATTTTGTTTCTGGGTGTTTGAGGCAGAAACTAGCTTAGCTGATGGTTTGAAATGCAATTATAAGACAGAAAATTTTTTAATCAAAAAATTTATGAAAAATAGGGCAGTGTATAGCCCACACTTCTTGATACCCACAATCTGGGTATATCCTCCAATTGCACATCCCAAGCCAGATATTCTGTTTCTGTGTATTTGAGGCAGAAACTAGCTTAGCTGGTGCCTCGAAGTGCAAGTAGGAGACAGAAAATTTTTTAACGAAAAAATGTATGAAAAATAGGGCAGCGTATAGCCCACAATTCTTGATATCCACAATCTGGGTATATCCTCCAACTGCACATCGCAAGCCAGAAATTTTGTTTCTGTGTATTCGAGACAGAAACTAGCTTAGGTGGTGCCTCGAAGTGCAAGTAGGAGACAGAAAATTTTTCAACAAAAAAATGTATGAAAAAAAGGGCAGTGTATAGCCCACACTTCTTGATACCCACAATCGGGGTATATCTTGCAATCACACATCTCAGCCAGATATTCGGTTTTTGTGTATTCGAGACAGAAACTAGCTTAGGTGGTGCCTCGAAGTGCAAGTACTAGACAGAAAGTTTTTCAACCAAAAAATGTACATCCCAAGCCAGATATTCTGTTTCTGTGTATTTGAGGCAGAAACTAGCTTAGCTGGTGCCTCGAAGTGCAATTATTAGACAGAAAATTTTTTAATCAAAAAATTTATGAAAAATAGGGCAGTGTATAGCCCACACTTCTTGATACCCACAATCTGGGTATATCCTCCAATTGCACATCCCAAGCCAGATATTCTGTTTCTGTGTATTTGAGGCAGAAACTAGCTTAGCTGGTGCCTCGAAGTGCAAGTAGAGACAGAAAATTTTTTAACCAAAAAATGTATGAAAAATATTGCAGTGTATAGCCCACACTTCTTGATACCCACATTCTGGGTATATCCTCCAATTGCACATTTCAAGATAGATATTCTATTTCTGTGTCTTCGAGGCAGAAACAAGCTTAGCTGATGCTTTGAAATACAAGTAGGAGACAGAAGATTTTTCAACCAAAATATGTATGAAAAAAAGGGCAGTGTATAGCCCACACTTCATGATACCCACAATCTGGGTATATCCTCCAATTGCACATCCCAAGCCAGATATTCTGTTTCTGAGTGTTTGAGGCAGAAACTAGCTTAGCTGATGCTTTGAAATGCAATGAGGAGACAGAAAATTTTTTACCCAAAAAATGTATGAAAAATAGGGCAGTGTATAGCCCACACTTCTTGATACCCACAATCATAGTATATCCCCCAATTGCACATCCCAAGCCAGATATTCTGTTTCTGGGTGTTTGAGGCAGAAACTAGCTTAGCTGATGCTTTGAAATGCAATTAGGAGACAGAAAATTGTTTACCCAAAAAAAGTATGAAAAATAGGGCAGTGTATAGCCCACACTTCTTGAAACCCACAATCTGGGTATATCCTTTAATTGCACATCCCAAGCCAGATATTCTGTTTCTGTGAATTTGAGGCAGAAACTAGCTTAGCTGGTGCCTCGAAGTGCAAGTAGGAGACAGAAAATTTTTCAACCAAAAAATGTATGAAAAGAAGGACAGTGTATAGCCAACACTTCTTGATACCCACAATCTGGGTATATCTTCCAATCGCATATCTCAGCCAGGTATTCTGTTTCTGTGTATTTGAGGCAGAAACTAGCTAAGCTGGTGCCTCGAAGTGCAAGTAGGAGACAGAAAATTTTTTAACCAAAAAATGTATGAAAAATAGGGCAGTGTATAGCCCACACTTCTTGATACCCACAATCTGGGTATATCCTCCAATTGCACATCCCAAGCCAGATATTCTGTTTCTGTGTATTTGAGGCAGAAACTAGCTAAGCTGGTGCCTCGAAGTGCAAGTAGGAGACAGAAAATTTTTCAACCAAAAAATGTATGAAAAGAAGGACAGTGTATAGCCAACACTTCTTGATACCCACAATCTGGGTATACCCACCAATTGCACATTTCAAGCCAGATATTCTATTTCTGTGTATTCGAGGCAGAAACAAGCTTAGCTGATGCTTTGAAATACATGTAGGAGACAGAAGATTTTTCAACCAAAATATGTATGAAAAATAGGGCAGTGTATAGCCCACACTTCTTGATACCCACAATCTGGGTATATCTTCCAATCGCATATCTCAGCCAGGTATTCTGTTTCTGTGTATTTGAGGCAGAAACTAGCTAAGCTGGTGCCTCGAAGTGCAAGTAGGAGACAGAAAATTTTTTAACCAAAAAATGTATGAAAAATAGGGCAGTGTATAGCCCACACTTCTTGATACCCACAATCTGGGTATACCCACCAATTGCACATTTCAAGCCAGATATTCTATTTCTGTGTATTCGAGGCAGAAACAAGCTTAGCTGATGCTTTGAAATACAAGTAGGAGACAGAAGATTTTTCAACCAAAATATGTATGAAAAATAGGGCAGTGTATAGCCCACACTTCTTGATACCCACAATCTGGGTATATCTTCCAATCGCATATCTCAGCCAGGTATTCTGTTTCTGTGTATTTGAGGCAGAAACTAGCTTAGCTGATGCTTTGAAATGCAATTATTAGACAGAAAATTTTTCAACCAAAAAATGTATGAAAAAGAGGGCAGTGTATAGCCCACACTTCTTGATACCCACAATCTGGGTATATCCTCCAATTGCACATCCCAAGCCAGATATTCTGTTTCTGTGTATTTGAGGCAGAAACTAGCTAAGCTGGTGCCTCGAAGTGCAAGTAGGAGACAGAAAATTTTTTAACCAAAAAATGTATGAAAAATAGGGCAGTGTATAGCCCACACTTCTTGAAACCCACAATCATAGTATATCCTCCAATTGCACATCCCAAGCCAGATATTCTGTTTCTGTGTGTTTTAGGCAGAAACAAGCTTAGTTGATGCTTTGAAATGCAACTAGGAGACAGAAAATTTTTTAACCAAAAAATGTATGAAAAAAAGGGCAGTGTATAGCCCACACTTCTTGATACCCACAATCGGGGTATATCTTGCAATCACACATCTCAGCCAGATATTCGGTTTTTGTGTATTCGAGACAGAAACTAGCTTAGGTGGTGCCTCGAAGTGCAAGTACTAGACAGAAAGTTTTTCAACCAAAAAATGTATGAAAAAGAGGGCAGTGTATAGCCCACACTTCTTGATACCCACATTCTGGGTATATCCTCCAATTGCACATTTCAAGATAGATATTCTATTTCTGTGTCTTCGAGGCAGAAACAAGCTTAGCTGATGCTTTGAAATACAAGTAGGAGACAGAAGATTTTTCAACCAAAATATGTATGAAAAAAAGGGCAGGGTATAGCCCACACTTCTTGATACCCACAATCTGGGTATATCCTCCAATTGCACATCCCAAGCCAGATATTCTGTTTCTGGGTGTTTGAGGCAGAAACTAGCTAAGCTGATGGTTTGAAATGCAATTATAAGACAGAAAATTTTTTAATCAAAAAATTTATGAAAAATAGGGCAGTGTATAGCCCACACTTCTTGATACCCACAATCTGGGTATATCCTCCAATTGCACATCCCAAGCCAGATATTCTGTTTCTGTGTATTTGAGGCAGAAACTAGCTTAGCTGGTGCCTCGAAGTGCAAGTAGGAGACAGAAAATTTTTTAACGAAAAAATGTATGAAAAATAGGGCAGCGTATAGCCCACAATTCTTGATATCCACAATCTGGGTATATCCTCCAACTGCACATCCCAAGCTAGATATTCTGTTTCTGGGTGTTTTAGGCAGAAACTAGCTTAGTTGATGCTTTGAAATGCAAAATGTATGAAAAAAAGGGCAGTGTATAGCCCACACTTCTTGATACCCACAATCATAGTATGTCCTCCAATTGCACATGTTTAAGGCAGAAACAATCTTAGTTGATGCTTTGAAATGCAATTAGGAGACAGAAAATTTTTCAACCAAAATTTGTATGAAAAAAAGGGCAGGGTATAGCCCACACTTCATGATACCCACAATCTGGGTATATCCTCCAATTGAACATCCCAAGCCAGGTATTCTGTTTCTGGGTGTTTGAGGCAGAAACTAGATTAGCTGATGCTTTGAAATGCAATGAGGAGACAGAAAATTTGTTACCCAAAAAATGTATGAAAAATAGTTCAGTGTATAGCCCACACTTCTTGATACCCACAATCATAGTATATCCTCCAATTGCACATCCCAAGCCAGATATTCTGTTTCTGGGTGTTTGAGGCAGAAACTAGCTTAGCTGATGCTTTGAAATGCAATTAGGAGACAGAAAATTGTTTACCCAAAAAAAGTATGAAAAATAGGGCAGTGTATAGCCCACACTTCTTGAAACCCACAATCTGGGTATATCCTTTAATTGCACATCCCAAGCCAGATATTCTGTTTCTGTGAATTTGAGGCAGAAACTAGCTTAGCTGGTGCCTCGAAGTGCAAGTAGGAGACAGAAAATTTTTCAACCAAAAAATGTATGAAAAGAAGGACAGTGTATAGCCAACACTTCTTGATACCCACAATCTGGGTATACCCACCAATTGCACATTTCAAGCCAGATATTCTATTTCTGTGTATTCGAGGCAGAAACAAGCTTAGCTGATGCTTTGAAATACAAGTAGGAGACAGAAGATTTTTCAACCAAAATATGTATGAAAAAAAGGGCAGGGTATAGCCCACACTTCTTGATACCCACAATCTGGGTATATCCTCCAATTGCACATCCCAAGCCAGATATTTTGTTTCTGGGTGTTTGAGGCAGAAACTAGCTTAGCTGATGGTTTGAAATGCAATTATAAGACAGAAAATTTTTTAATCAAAAAATTTATGAAAAATAGGGCAGTGTATAGCCCACACTTCTTGATACCCACAATCTGGGTATATCCTCCAATTGCACATCCCAAGCCAGATATTCTGTTTCTGTGTATTTGAGGCAGAAACTAGCTTAGCTGGTGCCTCGAAGTGCAAGTAGGAGACAGAAAATTTTTCAACAAAAAAATGTATGAAAAAAAGGGCAGTGTATAGCCCACACTTCTTGATACCCACAATCGGGGTATATCTTGCAATCACACATCTCAGCCAGATATTCGGTTTTTGTGTATTCGAGACAGAAACTAGCTTAGGTGGTGCCTCGAAGTGCAAGTACTAGACAGAAAGTTTTTCAACCAAAAAATGTATGAAAAAGAGGGCAGTGTATAGCTTCTTGATACCCACATTCTGGGTATATCCTCCAATTGCACATTTCAAGATAGATATTCTATTTCTGTGTCTTCGAGGCAGAAACAAGCTTAGCTGATGCTTTGAAATACAAGTAGGAGACAGAAGATTTTTCAACCAAAATATGTATGAAAAAAAGGGCAGGGTATAGCCCACACTTCTTGATACCCACAATCTGGGTATATCCTCCAATTGCACATCCCAAGCCAGATATTCTGTTTCTGGGTGTTTGAGGCAGAAACTAGCTAAGCTGATGGTTTGAAATGCAATTATAAGACAGAAAATTTTTTAATCAAAAAATTTATGAAAAATAGGGCAGTGTATAGCTTCTTGATACCCACATTCTGGGTATATCCTCCAATTGCACATTTCAAGATAGATATTCTGTTTCTGGGTGTTTGAGGCAGAAACTAGCTTAGCTGATGCTTTGAAATGCAATTAGGAGACAGAAAATTGTTTACCCAAAAAAAGTATGAAAAATAGGGCAGTGTATAGCCCACACTTCTTGAAACCCACAATCTGGGTATATCCTTTAATTGCACATCCCAAGCCAGATATTCTGTTTCTGTGAATTTGAGGCAGAAACTAGCTTAGCTGGTGCCTCGAAGTGCAAGTAGGAGACAGAAAATTTTTCAACCAAAAAATGTATGAAAAGAAGGACAGTGTATAGCCAACACTTCTTGATACCCACAATCTGGGTATACCCACCAATTGCACATTTCAAGCCAGATATTCTATTTCTGTGTATTCGAGGCAGAAACAAGCTTAGCTGATGCTTTGAAATACAAGTAGGAGACAGAAGATTTTTCAACCAAAATATGTATGAAAAAAAGGGCAGGGTATAGCCCACACTTCTTGATACCCACAATCTGGGTATATCCTCCAATTGCACATCCCAAGCCAGATATTTTGTTTCTGGGTGTTTGAGGCAGAAACTAGCTTAGCTGATGGTTTGAAATGCAATTATAAGACAGAAAATTTTTTAATCAAAAAATTTATGAAAAATAGGGCAGTGTATAGCCCACACTTCTTGATACCCACAATCTGGGTATATCCTCCAATTGCACATCCCAAGCCAGATATTCTGTTTCTGTGTATTTGAGGCAGAAACTAGCTTAGCTGGTGCCTCGAAGTGCAAGTAGGAGACAGAAAATTTTTTAACGAAAAAATGTATGAAAAATAGGGCAGCGTATAGCCCACAATTCTTGATATCCACAATCTGGGTATATCCTCCAACTGCACATCGCAAGCCAGAAATTTTGTTTCTGTGTATTCGAGACAGAAACTAGCTTAGGTGGTGCCTCGAAGTGCAAGTAGGAGACAGAAAATTTTTCAACAAAAAAATGTATGAAAAAAAGGGCAGTGTATAGCCCACACTTCTTGATACCCACAATCGGGGTATATCTTGCAATCACACATCTCAGCCAGATATTCGGTTTTTGTGTATTCGAGACAGAAACTAGCTTAGGTGGTGCCTCGAAGTGCAAGTACTAGACAGAAAGTTTTTCAACCAAAAAATGTATGAAAAAGAGGGCAGTGTATAGCTTCTTGATACCCACATTCTGGGTATATCCTCCAATTGCACATTTCAAGATAGATATTCTATTTCTGTGTCTTCGAGGCAGAAACAAGCTTAGCTGATGCTTTGAAATACAAGTAGGAGACAGAAGATTTTTCAACCAAAATATGTATGAAAAAAAGGGCAGGGTATAGCCCACACTTCTTGATACCCACAATCTGGGTATATCCTCCAATTGCACATCCCAAGCTAGATATTCTGTTTCTGGGTGTTTTAGGCAGAAACTAGCTTAGTTGATGCTTTGAAATGCAAAATGTATGAAAAAAAGGGCAGTGTATAACCCACACTTCTTGATACCCACAATCATAGTATGTCCTCCAATTGCACATGTTTAAGGCAGAAACAATCTTAGTTGATGCTTTGAAATGCAATTAGGAGACAGAAAATTTTTCACCCAAAAAATGTATGAAAAATAGGGCAGTGTATAGCCCACACTTCTTGATACCCACAATCATAGTATATCCTCCAATTGCACATCCCAAGCCAGATATTCTGTTTCTGGGTGTTTGAGGCAGAAACTAGCTTAGCTGATGCTTTGAAATGCAATTAGGAGACAGAAAATTGTTTACCCAAAAAAGTATGAAAAATAGGGCAGTGTATAGCCCACACTTCTTGAAACCCACAATCTGGGTATATCCTTTAATTGCACATCCCAAGCCAGATATTCTGTTTCTGTGAATTTGAGGCAGAAACTAGCTTAGCTGGTGCCTCGAAGTGCAAGTAGGAGACAGAAAATTTTTCAACCAAAAAATGTATGAAAAATAGGGCAGTGTATAGCCCACACTTCTTGATACCCACAATCATAGTATATCCTCCAATTGCACATCCCAAGCCAGATATTCTGTTTCTGGGTGTTTGAGGCAGAAACTAGCTTAGCTGATGCTTTGAAATGCAATTAGGAGACAGAAAATTGTTTACCCAAAAAAAGTATGAAAAATAGGGCAGCGTATAGCCCACACTTCTTGAAACCCACAATCTGGGTATATCCTTTAATTGCACATCCCAAGCCAGATATTCTGTTTCTGTGAATTTGAGGCAGAAACTAGCTTAGCTGGTGCCTCGAAGTGCAAGTAGGAGACAGAAAATTTTTCAACCAAAAAATGTATGAAAAGAAGGACAGTGTATAGCCAACACTTCTTGATACCCACAATCTGGGTATACCCACCAATTGCACATTTCAAGCCAGATATTCTATTTCTGTGTATTCGAGGCAGAAACAAGCTTAGCTGATGCTTTGAAATACAAGTAGGAGACAGAAGATTTTTCAACCAAAATATGTATGAAAAATAGGGCAGTGTATAGCCCACACTTCTTGATACCCACAATCTGGGTATATCTTCCAATCGCATAAATCAGCCAGGTATTCTGTTTCTGGGTGTTTGAGGCAGAAACTAGCTTAGCTGATGCTTTGAAATGCAATTATTAGACAGAAAATTTTTCAACCAAAAAATGTATGAAAAAGAGGGCAGTGTATAGCCCACACTTCTTGATACCCACAATCTGGGTATATCCTCCAATTGCACATCCCAAGCCAGATATTCTGTTTCTGTGTATTTGAGGCAGAAACTAGCTAAGCTGGTGCCTCGAAGTGCAAGTAGGAGACAGAAAATTTTTTAACCAAAAAATGTATGAAAAATAGGGCAGTGTATAGCCCACACTTCTTGATACCCACAATCATAGCATATCCTCCAATTGCACATCCCAAGCCAGATATTCTGTTTCTGGGTGTTTGAGGCAGAAACTAGCTTAGCTGATGCTTTGAAATACAAGTAGGAGACAGAAGATTTTTCAACCAAAATATGTATGAAAAAAAGGGCAGTGTATAGCCCACACTTCTTGATACCCACAATCTGGGTACATCCTCCAATTGCACATCCCAAGCCAGATATTCTGTTTCTGGGTGTTTGAGGCAGAAACTAGCTTAGCTGATGCTTTGAAATGCAATTATTAGACAGAAAATTTTTCAACCAAAAAATGTATGAAAAAGAGGGCAGTGTATAGCCCACACTTCTTGATACCCACAATCTGGGTATATCCTCCAATTGCACATCCCAAGCCAGATATTCTGTTTCTGTGTATTTGAGGCAGAAACTAGCTAAGCTGGTGCCTCGAAGTGCAAGTAGGAGACAGAAAATTTTTTAACCAAAAAATGTATGAAAAATAGGGCAGTGTATAGCCCACACTTCTTGATACCCACAATCATAGCATATCCTCCAATTGCACATCCCAAGCCAGATATTCTGTTTCTGGGTGTTTGAGGCAGAAACTAGCTAAGCTGGTGCCTCGAAGTGCAAGTAGGAGACAGAAAATTTTTTAACCAAAAAATGTATGAAAAATAGAGCAGTGTATAGCCCACACTTCTTGATACCCACAATCTGGGTATATCCTCCAATTGCACATCCCAAGCCAGATATTCTGTTTCTGGGTGTTTGAGGCAGAAACTAGATTAGCTGATGCTTTGAAATGCAATGAGGAGACAGAAAATTTTTTACCCAAAAAATGTATGAACAATAGGGCAGTGTATAGCCCACACTTCTTGATACCCACAATCATAGCATATCCTCCAATTGCACATCCCAAGCCAGATATTCTGTTTCTGGGTGTTTGAGGCAGAAACTAGCTTAGCTGATGCTTTGAAATGCAATTATTAGACAGAAAATTTTTCAACCAAAAAATGTATGAAAAAGAGGGCAGTGTATAGCCCACACTTCTTGATACCCACAATCATAGTATATAATCCAATTGCACATCCCAAGCCAGATATTCTGTTTCTGTGTATTTGAGGCAGAAACTAGCTAAGCTGGTGCCTCGAAGTGCAAGTAGGAGACAGAAAATTTTTTAACCAAAAAATGTATGAAAAATAGGGCAGTGTATAGCCCACACTTCTTGATACCCACAATCTGGGTATATCCTCCAATTGCACATCCCAAGCCAGATATTCTGTTTCTGTGTATTTGAGGCAGAAACTAGCTAAGCTGGTGCCTCGAAGTGCAAGTAGGAGACAGAAAATTTTTTAACCAAAAAATTGTTGCGTTCAAAAAACGCACAAAAGTCCTTCTCCGCTCCATCCCTCCTAACCCTACCCATCCACCCTTTTTCTTGCCTTCCTTTTCTTTTACCCGTCGTCCTCTGAAGAGCTAAGGGTTAACTGAGCGTTTCTGGGTTGGTTTCCAACTCAGTGCTCACTCTTTCCCATATGCTCGAAGGGGATGACAAAGCAGGTATCCCGGAGCCAGACGGATGAGTCTGAAGCAGGAAGAGCCAGGTGGACCGCCTGGAGACTCATCCTGACCCTTTCTATTGAAGACCACAAAGAGGTGAAGCGAAACCTCCAACGTACCAAGAATCTGCAGTCCAAATTATAAGGCCAGGAGGCCCAACCTAACCCCAAAATGTTTGTCTCATCTCGAAACCCATAATTATATATCTCTCAAAAGAGAGATCCATTTCTTTTGTAAAGGATAGCTCCCGATTCTCTGGGTACCTTTTTGCCCTTAAAGTCTGCACGATGGTTTACGCGATCGATAGTTCCGCGTTAACTTATCCTTTCTCTTAGGGTCATTTTAATTATCCTTTTTGTTTGATATTTAGCCCTGGTCAGGAGAGTGGATGCGAACCCAAGCAGCCACTGAAATCCTTAAACAAACAGAGCTACGAGAGAGTGAGAACTTGAAGCCGTAAGAGAGGAAGCTGTCAGAGCTCTGGATGTGATTCCCTTTGTTCTGGCAGCCAAATCAACTGCAGCGGAGAGAACGAGGCGAATTCAGTCTCCACCAACACCAATACAGTTCCCCGCCAGAGAGACAGGCGCCAGGAACTGTTCGTTGCCAATAACGTTGGAGACGGCTGAATTCTCCTCATGAGTGTGTGTGTGTGAGAATGCGTGAGTGGATGGAAGAAGCTGGACTTGTTCCAACAAGCCACTTCTTAATCTGGTAGAGAGAGAGGAAGTTCTGCGAGGCAGAAAAGCAAAGAACAAAAAAGAAAAAAAGGAGATAAGGAGAGATCCCACAGGGGACAAAACAAAAAAAAAGATCTAAAGAGGAGAACCAGGAAGACAGGACGATCTAGGACGAGCCTAGACAGCTGACAGGACGAGATCAGGACAGTGACTGTGGCGGAGACCACCCACCATCCCCAACCAGGACTTTAAGCAGCTTAGAAAGCAGTGTAGGGAATCGTCCCCAACCACATAGGAGAAAGGATAAGTATAGTGATTTCAGAGTGTTTTGAGTGATTCTTTTAATAATTAGTTTAGATAATCGTGTAGGATAGTTGTTAAAATTGAATCGCGTAAGCCATCGCCCGTTCGTTTCTTTTTTTAACCGAAGGCTTAATTCCGGTTAAAGCTTACTGTTCGCGACCCACCCCCGTAACTTCAACCGTATGAGAATCCGGAGCTACCCTCTGTGGCCGAATTTTCATTTCTTTTTTTATTTTAATTTCCTTTTTTTACGGCCCCCCTTTTGTATTAACCATTACCGAGGTTAATAAATATACCTATATCTGCCACCACCACAATCAATTCTTTTATTTCAAAGGTTTTGGTAATTTTACCTTTTTTTTGTTATTAAAAGATTACCTGGCGCCCCTTGTGTTCCAACCCAAGGAACAAATTCCCTACGTTTCTTTTTTATCCAGGACCCACCCCAGCTGAGCAGTCGGGAATTCGCAGCAACGGATATTCGCTGCATTGTTGTGATTCCCATTTCCGCTCCCCCATCTCTCATTCGACCATCTGACATTCGCGTGCGCGGCCGGTTTGTGTCTCTCAAGTTTTTTTATTTTATTTTAGTTCCTTTGTTTTAAATTAATGCCCTCTCATTAACGCGCGCGTGCAATCAACCCTTAAATCGGGATCGCAACAAATTGACGCCCAACGTGTGGGGCTCAAAAAAAAAAAAAAAATCTTCAATCTGTGTGGTGCAGTGGTTTTTAGTGTTTGTTTATCAGGGAAGTGTCTTTTTTTCTTCTTTTACCTATTCTTTTTACTTTGTTTTTTTTTTTATTCCAAGTGTTTAGGTATTCGGCCCATTCATCCCCTATCTTGGTACCCAACCCCAAAGGAATACCTGTCGATTCACCAGGTCAACGAGGGAACGATTTGTTTTCACCACCAAAATAAACCAGGTTGTGTTACCCCTGGTCCCCAAGTAGGTTTTTGCTTCTATTGTTTCTTTTCTTTTAGTTTTTAATATTTTATACATAAGTACATACGTACCTATATCGGTGGCATAATTTGTTTAAATTTCATTGCGATATTTAGTTTTTGTGTTGGGTGCACTCCTTTTGTTTTGCACATTTCTTTTATATAAATACATACATATATACATATATATACATTTTTTTTTCTGTCGCACATTGTGCGAACGTCATAGCGGGTAGTTGTTGTCTTTTTTTATTGAATTTGGGTTTGGTGCACTGATCGTGAGTGTTACCAATTGGCAAAACTTAGTACGTTTTGGGTATTCGTTTTTTTTAATACTTTTGTATTTTTATATACTTACTATTTTGTTCGGGATTTATTTTTTTTTATTCATTATTATTTTCGTTTTATCGCGGTATCGTTTTCATTATGGAGATAAATAGGCTTTCCCAGGAGGAACTCTCCTATGAAATAGAGTTTAGGGGCCTATCAGTAGGGACGGTCGACAAAATGCGGAAGGCATTGCGGGCGGCGAAAGTCCTCGAACAACGGGGGTCGTTCGAAGGGACCGAGTATCCGTTTAGCTACGCGCAGGATAGGGACGCGGTCGAGAGTAAAATCGGCGAAATCGAGTTGCTGTTAGAGGAGAGGCCTCAACGCAACTCGTCGGAATACGCGAAGGTCGTGACCAAGATCGAGTGGGCGACTTCGCGTATTGGTAGATCGCGCCCCGATTCGAAACAGGAGGAAGAGGACAAAAAGGCCCTAAAAACTGAGCTGATGATGTTGTTGGCCACGCTCGAGGACGAAGAGGACGAGGACACCCCTCAGGAGCAGCCACAACAACAACATCAGCCACAACAGCAACATCAGCCACAACAACAACATCATCAACAACAACTCCATCAACAGCAGCCTCAGGGTTCCGATGTAGTACGTCCGGAAACGTCTACTGTCGCGTTAGAGGAGGTCCGTAGGGTTGAGAACTTGTCCAAATGGGACCTTAAGTTCTCAGGTGAGCGATGCGGATCATCGCTCAATTCGTTTTTAGAACGCGTGGAAGAATTACGGGAAGCGCGTGGGGTTAGTGAACCACAGCTGTTCAGGTCAGCTGTGGATTTGTTTTCTGGGAAGGCTCTCCTTTGGTTTAGGTCGGTTAGGAGAACCGTTTGTTCTTGGCAGGAGTTGGTAAGGGAGTTGAAATTGGAGTTCCTCCCTCCCAACTATGATGATCTTCTTCTGGAGGAGATCAGGCGTCGTACCCAAGGGAAGGAAGAGTCCATTGGCGTGTATGTCGCCATCATGGACAATCTGTTTGGTAGGCTCTCTGAACCATTGAGTGAGAGGAGGAAGCTAGGGATGATACAGCGGAACCTGGCTCCATTCTACCAGATGCAACTCGGGTTGGCTGACCCCAAGACCATTTTGGACTTGGTTGCATTAGGTAGAAAGTTGGAGGTGGTCCGGGCCAATGTTGACTCCTTCACTCCACCTCCCACTCAACGTTCCCGGGGCTTGTTGGAACCCGACTTGGCTTACGTAGCAGTCGAGGAACCAGAAGTTGCGGTGGTTGCGAGAAGGAACCCTCAACCTGTTCGACGGTTGAGGTGTTTCAACTGCAACCAAGAGGGTCATCTTTCGAGTTCTTGTTCCGCTCCTAGGCGTTGTTTAGGTTGTGGTAGAGTAGGAGTTCTCCGTAGGGATTGCGGAAACTGTTCGGGAAATGGGAGTCGGTGTCTTGCAACGGCAGGGCAAGAACGCCGAAGAAATTAAGTAGGTCGCCTGCTGGCAACCAGTTGGATGTTGTGCAGCTAGGCTTTACGCTCGAGGCATCGAAGGATGACGTACGCCCATATTTAGCGGTTAGGGTTTTTGGCATTAGGATGATAGGATTATTAGATTCAGGAGCTTCGCGTACGATCATCGGTAGGGACGGGTGGAAGATTTTAAAGAGTTTAGGATTAGAATTAAGTAGCGGGAAAGTTAGGCAGGTAGCTTTAGCTGATGGTGCGGGAATTAGGGTATTAGGTTGTGTTTCAGTTCCATTTGAAGTGAAGGGTAAATCGGTGTTGCTGGAATGTCTTGTCATTCCAACTCTACCTCACGTCTTGATCCTCGGTGCCGACTTTTGGGCCCGAACGGGAATCGTCCCGGATTTGAGATCAGGCGAGTGGACCTTTTCGAATCAAGCCAGGGTGGCTTCGATTTCGACGATAAAGGAAAGGTCAGAGTTGGATGAGGCACAAGATAAGCAACTATCCGGATTTGTGGAAAAGGTTTTCCAGAAGATGCCTGAAGGCATCGGGTGCACTCACATGGTGGAACACAAAATTAGGACGGCGTCTGAACCGATTAAACAGAGGTATTACCCGGTATCGCCTGCGGTTCAGCGTCATATAGATAGAGAGTTAGATGAGATGTTAAGAGACGGGATTATAGAGATGTCAAGTAGTCCATGGGCCTCTCCTATAGTCATGATAAAGAAGAAGGATGGGTCCTTCAGATTTTGTGTGGACTATAGGAAGCTCAACAAAGTTACAGAGCGAGATGCGTATCCTCTCCCTTATATTTCAGCCACACTAGACAAGCTCAGGGATGCCAAGTTTCTGTCTTCGCTGGACATTAAGTCCGCATATTGGCAGATCCCTGTGGAGGAGAAGTCTAGGCCGTACACTGCTTTTACGGTACCAAATCGAGGACTCTTCCAGTTCAAGAGAATGCCATTCGGGTTGCATAACGCACCGGCGACATGGCAAAGGTTTATAGACACCGTGCTTGGGGCCGATTTGGAACCGCACGTGTTTGTATATTTGGACGATATTATCATCGTTACAAATAGTTTCCAAAAACATCTGGAAATCCTGGAAGAAGTTTTCAAGCGATTGTGTGCGGCGGGGCTGAAAGTGAGCAGGGAGAAGTGTAACTTCTGTAGGTCGTCTCTTAAATTCTTAGGTTACGTAGTGGATCGCCATGGGTTGCATGTCGATCCAGAGAAAGTAGAAAGCATGTTAGGGATTCCTGCACCAAGGAATGTTAGGGAAGTTAGGAGCTTTGTCGGCACGGTATCCTGGTATAGGAGATTTATACCAAACTTCTCAGTTTTGGTGAAACCGTTGACTGACTTGCTAAAGAAGAGCAGTAGGTTCATCTGGTCTGAAGAGTGCGAGGGGAGTTTTCAAAAGGCAAAGGAGTGCCTGGTGACTGCCCCGATTCTGACCTGCCCGGATTTTGAGCGGAAGTTTGTCGTGCAAACAGACGCTTCGGACTATGGGGTCGGAGCAGTACTTAGTCAGACATTTGATGAGGGCGAAAAAGTAATCTGTTATTTGAGTAGGTCGTTGAATAGGAACGAGAGGAACTATTCAACCACGGAGAAAGAGTGCTTGGCTGTACTGTGGGCAGTTGAGAAGTTGCGTCCGTATATCGAAGGGGTTCGGTTTACGGTTGTGACGGATCACTATTCCCTAGTGTGGTTGAGCAATCTCAAGGATCCGTGTGGTAGGTTAGCGCGCTGGGCGGTAAGGCTTCAGCAGTTTGACTTCGAAATCGTGCATCGGAAGGGAAAGGACCACGTAGTTCCCGATATGCTCTCTAGGAACGCTGCGGTTGTAGCGGAAATAGATGAGCAAAGTTCCGATCCTTGGATCGTTAAGATGATCACGAAAGTAGAATCGAATCCTTTAGCTTTCCCAGCCTGGAGGGTCGAGAAGGGAATTTTGTATAAATTTGTTAGGGCAAAACACGTGGTTGTTCATGACAGTAGTTCCGAGTGGAAAGAAGTAGTTGCTAAAGCAGATAGGATTAGAGTGTTGAGGGAATGTCATGACAACCCATTAGCAGGGCACATGGGGGATCGCAAAACGTTTGCGAGAGTAGGGACCCGGTATTACTGGCCTAAGATGAGGTCAGATATTACCAAATATGTTCGGAGTTGTAGGGTATGCCAAAGCGTAAAGCCAGTTAACGATAAACCAGCTGGTTGGATGGTCGAGAGGAGAGGGACTTCGAATCCCTGGGAGACGATTTGTGTCGACTTGGTTGGCCCTCTGCCAAGGTCAAGTCGGGGGTTTGTTTATATTCTTACCGTCGTAGATTATTTTACTAAGTTCCCCTTGTTGTTCCCCCTTAGGTCTGCGACGGCATCTACTATTTGTAGGGATCTGGAAGATCATGTTTTTCTTTTATTCGGCGTACCTAAATCTGTTATCTGCGACAACGGCCCTCAGTTCCGGAGTAAGGAACTGAAATCTCTGTGTGAATCGTATGGTTCACAAATTCGTTACACTGCCCATTACCACCCCCAGGCTAATCCTGCCGAGAGGATTAACCAGATAATTAAGACGACACTTCGTGCGTACGTGTCGGAAAACCACAGGACATGGGATAGTCACCTCGCGGCGGTCGCGTGTAGTATTAGGACATCCCAACACGACGTCCTGAAGGTCTCGCCGTATTTCGCGAATTTTGGTAGGGAAATGGTTACTTACGCCGGCGGCCAAGTAAGGACCATTTCAAATGTTAGGGATAGAGACTCAGCTGTGGAAGATAGGGAAATAGATATAGGAGATAGGGACACTAGGCCGTTAGATAGGGAAAATAGAATAGGAGATAGGGAACCACCCACAGCTGATAGGGAATTAGATATGTCTATTTTAGAGAGTAGGTTTAGACAGCTTAGGGAAGACATTAGGAAGAAGCTAGCTTTAGCGAGTCAGAAGGCGAGTAGGGCCTACAATCTCAGGAGGAGAGATGTCCAGTATCTTCCGAATGAGGTTGTATGGCGCAGGAATTTCGCGCTCTCCGAGGCGGCGAATTTTTATGCTGCGAAACTGGCGCCAAAATACGTGGGTCCTTTCTTTATTCAAAAGAAAGTCTCCCCTTGGACTTATGTCCTTAGGGATGAACAGGGGAAAGAAAGGGGAACATGGCACGTGAAGGACCTCAAGCCATGCAACGATGACCACGAGCCAGATAGGGTAGATAGTCGCGCCGAAGAAGCGCCAAGAAGAGCTCGCCAAGGGCGATTACGACGTAGGTAGTTGTATCGTCCCCCCTTAGTATTTGTTAACCTTTGTTGTGTCGTCTGCCTGGGGTGATCCATTTCGGATTTTTTTTTACTTCGACATTTCGGGCGAAATGTCAACTCCTTTCTTTTAGGAGGTAAGGGTGGGGTTTGTTGCGTTCAAAAAACGCACAAAAGTCCTTCTCCGCTCCATCCCTCCTAACCCTACCCATCCACCCTTTTTCTTGCCTTCCTTTTCTTTTACCCGTCGTCCTCTGAAGAGCTAAGGGTTAACTGAGCGTTTCTGGGTTGGTTTCCAACTCAGTGCTCACTCTTTCCCATATGCTCGAAGGGGATGACAAAGCAGGTATCCCGGAGCCAGACGGATGAGTCTGAAGCAGGAAGAGCCAGGTGGACCGCCTGGAGACTCATCCTGACCCTTTCTATTGAAGACCACAAAGAGGTGAAGCGAAACCTCCAACGTACCAAGAATCTGCAGTCCAAATTATAAGGCCAGGAGGCCCAACCTAACCCCAAAATGTTTGTCTCATCTCGAAACCCATAATTATATATCTCTCAAAAGAGAGATCCATTTCTTTTGTAAAGGATAGCTCCCGATTCTCTGGGTACCTTTTTGCCCTTAAAGTCTGCACGATGGTTTACGCGATCGATAGTTCCGCGTTAACTTATCCTTTCTCTTAGGGTCATTTTAATTATCCTTTTTGTTTGATATTTAGCCCTGGTCAGGAGAGTGGATGCGAACCCAAGCAGTCACTGAAATCCTTAAACAAACAGAGCTACGAGAGAGTGAGAACTTGAAGCCGTAAGAGAGGAAGCTGTCAGAGCTCTGGATGTGATTCCCTTTGTTCTGGCAGCCAAATCAACTGCAGCGGAGAGAACGAGGCGAATTCAGTCTCCACCAACACCAATACAGTTCCCCGCCAGAGAGACAGGCGCCAGGAACTGTTCGTTGCCAATAACGTTGGAGACGGCTGAATTCTCCTCATGAGTGTGTGTGTGTGAGAATGCGTGAGTGGATGGAAGAAGCTGGACTTGTTCCAACAAGCCACTTCTTAATCTGGTAGAGAGAGAGGAAGTTCTGCGAGGCAGAAAAGCAAAGAACAAAAAAGAAAAAAAGGAGATAAGGAGAGATCCCACAGGGGACAAAACAAAAAAAAAGATCTAAAGAGGAGAACCAGGAAGACAGGACGATCTAGGACGAGCCTAGACAGCTGACAGGACGAGATCAGGACAGTGACTGTGGCGGAGACCACCCACCATCCCCAACCAGGACTTTAAGCAGCTTAGAAAGCAGTGTAGGGAATCGTCCCCAACCACATAGGAGAAAGGATAAGTATAGTGATTTCAGAGTGTTTTGAGTGATTCTTTTAATAATTAGTTTAGATAATCGTGTAGGATAGTTGTTAAAATTGAATCGCGTAAGCCATCGCCCGTTCGTTTCTTTTTTTAACCGAAGGCTTAATTCCGGTTAAAGCTTACTGTTCGCGACCCACCCCCGTAACTTCAACCGTATGAGAATCCGGAGCTACCCTCTGTGGCCGAATTTTCATTTCTTTTTTTATTTTAATTTCCTTTTTTTACGGCCCCCCTTTTGTATTAACCATTACCGAGGTTAATAAATATACCTATATCTGCCACCACCACAATCAATTCTTTTATTTCAAAGGTTTTGGTAATTTTACCTTTTTTTTGTTATTAAAAGATTACCTGGCGCCCCTTGTGTTCCAACCCAAGGAACAAATTCCCTACGTTTCTTTTTTATCCAGGACCCACCCCAGCTGAGCAGTCGGGAATTCGCAGCAACGGATATTCGCTGCATTGTTGTGATTCCCATTTCCGCTCCCCCATCTCTCATTCGACCATCTGACATTCGCGTGCGCGGCCGGTTTGTGTCTCTCAAGTTTTTTTATTTTATTTTAGTTCCTTTGTTTTAAATTAATGCCCTCTCATTAACGCGCGCGTGCAATCAACCCTTAAATCGGGATCGCAACAAAATGTATGAAAAATAGGGCAGTGTATAGCCCACACTTCTTGATACCCACAATCTGGGTATATCCTCCAATTGCACATCCCAAGCCAGATATTCTGTTTCTGTGTATTTGAGGCAGAAACTAGCTAAGCTGGTGCCTCGAAGTGCAAGTAGGAGACAGAAAATTTTTTAACCAAAAAATGTATGAAAAATAGGGCAGTGTATAGCCCACACTTCTTGATACCCACATTCTGGGTATATCCTCCAATTGCACATTTCAAGATAGATATTCTATTTCTGTGTCTTCGAGGCAGAAACAAGCTTAGCTGCTGCTTTGAAATACAAGTAGGAGACAGAAGATTTTTCAACCAAAATATGTATGAAAAAAAGGGCAGGGTAGAGCCCACACTTCTTGATACCCACAATCTGGGTATATCCTCCAATTGCACATCCCAAGCCAGATATTCTGTTTCTGGGTGTTTGAGGCAGAAACTAGCTTAGCTGATGCTTTGAAATGCAATTAGGAGACAGAAGATTTTTCAACCAAAATATGTATGAAAAATAGGGCAGTGTATAGCCCACACTTCTTGATACCCACAATCATAGTATATAATCCAATTGCACATCCCAAGCCAGATATTCTGTTTCTGGGTGTTTGAGGCAGAAACTAGCTAAGCTGATGCTTTGAAATGCAATTATTAGACAGAAAATTTTTTAATCAAAAAATTTATGAAAAATAGGGCAGTGTATAGCCCACACTTCTTGATACCCACAATCATAGTATATCCTCCAATTGCACATCCCAAGCCAGATATTCTGTTTCTGGGTGTTTGAGGCAGAAACTAGCTAAGCTGATGCTTTGAAATGCAATTATTAGACAGAAAATTTTTTAATCAAAAAATTTATGAAAAATAGGGCAGTGTATAGCCCACACTTCTTGATACCCACAATCCGGGTATATCCTCCAATTGCACATTTCAAGATAGATATTCTATTTCTGTGTCTTCGAGGCAGAAACAAGCTTAGCTGCTGCTTTGAAATACAAGTAGGAGACAGAAGATTTTTCAACCAAAATATGTAATAAAAAGGGCAGGGTAGAGCCCACACTTCTTGATACCCACAATCTGGGTATATCCTCCAATTGCACATCCCAAGCCAGATATTCTGTTTCTGGGTGTTTGAGGCAGAAACTAGCTTAGCTGATGCTTTGAAATGCAATGAGGAGACAGAAAATTTTTTACCCAAAAAATGTATGAAAAATAGGGCAGTGTATAGCCCACACTTCTTGATACCCACAATCATAGTATATCCTCCAATTGCACATCCCAAGCCAGATATTCCGTTTCTGGGTGTTTGAGGCAGAAACTAGCTTAGCTGATGCTTTGAAATGCAATTAGGAGACAGAAGATTTTTCAACCAAAATATGTATGAAAAATAGGGCAGTGTATAGCCCACAATTCTTGATATCCACAATCTGGGTATATCCTCCAATCGCACATCCCAAGCCAGATATTCTGTTTCTGTGTGTTTGAGGCAGAAACTAGCTTAGGTGGTGCCTCGAAGTGCAAGTACTAGACAGAAAATTTTTCAACCAAAAAATGTATGAAAAAGAGGGCAGTGTATAGCCCACGCTTCTTGATACCCACAATCGGGGTATATCTTGCAATCACACATCTCAGCCAGATATTCGGTTTTTGTGTATTCGAGGCAGAAACTAGCTTAGGTGGAGCCTCGAAGTGCAAGTACTAGACAGAAAATTTTTCAACCAAAAAATGTATGAAAAAGAGGGCAGTGTATAGCCCACGCTTCTTGATACCGACAATCGGGGTATATCTTGCAATCACACATCTCAGCCAGATATTCGGTTTTTGTGTATTCGAGGCAGAAACTAGCTTAGGTGGAGCCTCGAAGTGCAAGTACTAGACAGAAAATTTTTCAACCAAAAAATGTATGAAAAAGAGGGCAGTGTATAGCCCACACTTCTTGATACCCACAATCATAGTATATCCTCCAATTGCACATCCCAAGCCAGATATTCTGTTTCTGGGTGTTTGAGGCAGAAACTAGCTAAGCTGATGCTTTGAAATGCAATTATTAGACAGAAAATTTTTTAGTCAAAAAATTTATGAAAAATAGGGCAGTGTATAGCCCACACTTCTTGATACCCACAATCATAGTATATCCTCCAATTGCACATCCCAAGCCAGATATTCTGTTTCTGGGTGTTTGAGGCAGAAACTAGCTAAGCTGATGCTTTGAAATACAATTATTAGACAGAAAATTTTTTAATCAAAAAATTTATGAAAAATAGAGCAGTGTATAGCCCACACTTCTTGATACCCACAATCATAGTATATCCTCCAATTGCACATCCCAAGCCAGATATTCTGTTTCTGGGTGTTTGAGGCAGAAACTAGCTAAGCTGATGCTTTGAAATGCAATTATTAGACAGAAAATTTTTTAATCAAAAAATTAATGAAAAATAGGGCAGTGTATAGCCCTCTTGATATCCATTAGGTGGTGCCTCGAAGTGCAAGTACTAGACAGAAAATTTTTCAACCAAAAAATGTATGAAAAAGAGGGCAGTGTATAGCCCACGCTTCTTGATACCCACAATCGGGGTATATCTTGCAATCACACATCTCAGCCAGATATTCGGTTTTTGTGTATTCGAGGCAGAAACTAGCTTAGGTGGAGCCTCGAAGTGCAAGTACTAGACAGAAAATTTTTCAACCAAAAAATGTATGAAAAAGAGGGCAGTGTATAGCCCACACTTCTTGATACCCACAATCATAGTATATCCTCCAATTGCACATCCCAAGCCAGATATTCTGTTTCTGGGTGTTTGAGGCAGAAACTAGCTTAGCTGATGCTTTGAAATGCAATTATTAGACAGAAAATTTTTTAGTCAAAAAATGTATGAAAAAGAGGGCAGTGTATAGCCCACACTTCTTGATACCCACAATCGGGGTATATCTTGCAATCACACATCTCAGCCAGATATTCGGTTTTTGTGTATTCGAGGCAGAAACTAGCTTAGGTGGAGCCTCGAAGTGCAAGTACTAGACCGAAAATTTTTCAACCAAAAAATGTATGAAAAATAGGGCAGTGTATAGCCCACAATTCTTGATATCCACAATCTGGGTATATCCTCCAATCGCACATCCCAAGCCAGATATTCTGTTTCTGTGTGTTTGAGGCAGAAACTAGCTTAGCTGATGCTCTAAATTGCAATTATTAGACAGAAAATTTTTTACCCAAAATATGTATGGAAAAAAGGGCAGTGTATAGCCCACACTTCTTGATAATTGCCAGATATTCTATTTCTGTGTATTCGAGGCAGAAACAAGCTTAGCTGATGCTTTGAAATACAAGTAGGAGACAGAAGATTTTTCAACCAAAATATGTATGAAAAATAGGGCAGTGTATAGCCCACACTTCTTGATACCCACAATCTGGGTATATCTTCCAATCGCATATCTCAGCCAGATATTCGGTTTCTGCGTATTTGAGGCAGAAACTAGGTCATCTGATGCTTTGAAATGCAACTAGGAGACAGAAGATTTTTCAACCAAAATATGTAATAAAAAGGGCAGGGTAGAGCCCACACTTCTTGATACCCACAATCTGGGTATATCCTCCAATTGCACATCCCAAGCCAGATATTCTGTTTCTGGGTGTTTGAGGCAGAAACTAGCTTAGCTGATGCTTTGAAATGCAATGAGGAGACAGAAAATTTTTTACCCAAAAAATGTATGAAAAATAGGGCAGTGTATAGCCCACACTTCTTGATACCCACAATCATAGTATATCCTCCAATTGCACATCCCAAGCCAGATATTCCGTTTCTGGGTGTTTGAGGCAGAAACTAGCTTAGCTGATGCTTTGAAATGCAATTAGGAGACAGAAGATTTTTCAACCAAAATATGTATGAAAAATAGGGCAGTGTATAGCCCACAATTCTTGATATCCACAATCTGGGTATATCCTCCAATCGCACATCCCAAGCCAGATATTCTGTTTCTGTGTGTTTGAGGCAGAAACTAGCTTAGGTGGTGCCTCGAAGTGCAAGTACTAGACAGAAAATTTTTCAACCAAAAAATGTATGAAAAAGAGGGCAGTGTATAGCCCACGCTTCTTGATACCCACAATCGGGGTATATCTTGCAATCACACATCTCAGCCAGATATTCGGTTTTTGTGTATTCGAGGCAGAAACTAGCTTAGGTGGAGCCTCGAAGTGCAAGTACTAGACAGAAAATTTTTCAACCAAAAAATGTATGAAAAAGAGGGCAGTGTATAGCCCACGCTTCTTGATACCGACAATCGGGGTATATCTTGCAATCACACATCTCAGCCAGATATTCGGTTTTTGTGTATTCGAGGCAGAAACTAGCTTAGGTGGAGCCTCGAAGTGCAAGTACTAGACAGAAAATTTTTCAACCAAAAAATGTATGAAAAAGAGGGCAGTGTATAGCCCACACTTCTTGATACCCACAATCATAGTATATCCTCCAATTGCACATCCCAAGCCAGATATTCTGTTTCTGGGTGTTTGAGGCAGAAACTAGCTAAGCTGATGCTTTGAAATGCAATTATTAGACAGAAAATTTTTTAGTCAAAAAATTTATGAAAAATAGGGCAGTGTATAGCCCACACTTCTTGATACCCACAATCATAGTATATCCTCCAATTGCACATCCCAAGCCAGATATTCTGTTTCTGGGTGTTTGAGGCAGAAACTAGCTAAGCTGATGCTTTGAAATACAATTATTAGACAGAAAATTTTTTAATCAAAAAATTTATGAAAAATAGAGCAGTGTATAGCCCACACTTCTTGATACCCACAATCATAGTATATCCTCCAATTGCACATCCCAAGCCAGATATTCTGTTTCTGGGTGTTTGAGGCAGAAACTAGCTAAGCTGATGCTTTGAAATGCAATTATTAGACAGAAAATTTTTTAGTCAAAAAATGTATGAAAAAGAGGGCAGTGTATAGCCCACACTTCTTGATACCCACAATCGGGGTATATCTTGCAATCACACATCTCAGCCAGATATTCGGTTTTTGTGTATTCGAGGCAGAAACTAGCTTAGGTGGAGCCTCGAAGTGCAAGTACTAGACCGAAAATTTTTCAACCAAAAAATGTATGAAAAATAGGGCAGTGTATAGCCCACAATTCTTGATATCCACAATCTGGGTATATCCTCCAATCGCACATCCCAAGCCAGATATTCTGTTTCTGTGTGTTTGAGGCAGAAACTAGCTTAGCTGATGCTCTAAATTGCAATTATTAGACAGAAAATTTTTTACCCAAAATATGTATGGAAAAAAGGGCAGTGTATAGCCCACACTTCTTGATAATTGCCAGATATTCTATTTCTGTGTATTCGAGGCAGAAACAAGCTTAGCTGATGCTTTGAAATACAAGTAGGAGACAGAAGATTTTTCAACCAAAATATGTATGAAAAATAGGGCAGTGTATAGCCCACACTTCTTGATACCCACAATCTGGGTATATCTTCCAATCGCATATCTCAGCCAGATATTCGGTTTCTGCGTATTTGAGGCAGAAACTAGGTCATCTGATGCTTTGAAATGCAACTAGGAGACAGAAGATTTTTCAACCAAAATATGTAATAAAAAGGGCAGGGTAGAGCCCACACTTCTTGATACCCACAATCTGGGTATATCCTCCAATTGCACATCCCAAGCCAGATATTCTGTTTCTGGGTGTTTGAGGCAGAAACTAGCTTAGCTGATGCTTTGAAATGCAATGAGGAGACAGAAAATTTTTTACCCAAAAAATGTATGAAAAATAGGGCAGTGTATAGCCCACAATTCTTGATATCCACAATCTGGGTATATCCTCCAATCGCACATCCCAAGCCAGATATTCTGTTTCTGTGTGTTGGAGGCAGAAACTAGTTTAGGTGGTGCCTCGAAGTGCAAGTACTAGACAGAAAATTTTTCAACCAAAAAATGTATGAAAAAGAGGGCAGTGTATAGCCCACGCTTCTTGATACCCACAATCGGGGTATATCTTGCCTTCACACATCTCAGCCAGATATTCGGTTTTTGTGTATTCGAGGCAGAAACTAGCTTAGGTGGAGCCTCGAAGTGCAAGTACTAGACAGAAAATTTTTCAACCAAAAAATGTATGAAAAATAGGGCAGTGTATAGCCCACAATTCTTGATATCCACAATCTGGGTATATCCTCCAATCGCACATTTCAAGCCAGATATTCTATTTCTGTGTATTCGAGGCAGAAACAAGCTTAGCTGATGCTTTGAAATACAAGTAGGAGACAGAAGATTTTTCAACCAAAATATGTATGAAAAATAGGGCAGTGTATAGCCCACACTTCTTGATACCCACAATCATAGTATATCCTCCAATTGCACATCCCAAGCCAGATATTCTGTTTCTGGGTGTTTGAGGCAGAAACTAGCTTAGCTGATGCTTTGAAATGCAATTAGGAGACAGAAGATTTTTCAACCAAAATATGTATGAAAAATAGGGCAGTGTATAGCCCACAATTCTTGATATCCACAATCTGGGTATATCCTCCAATCGCACATCCCAAGCCAGATATTCTGTTTCTGTGTGTTTGAGGCAGAAACTAGCTTAGGTGGTGCCTCGAAGTGCAAGTACTAGACAGAACATTTTTCAACCAAAAAATGTATGAAAAAGAGGGCAGTGTATAGCCCACACTTCTTGATACCCACAATCAAAGTATATCCTCCAATTGCACACTCCAAGCCAGATATTCTGTTTCTGGGTGTTTGAGCCAGAAACTAGCTTAGCTGATGCTTTGAAATGCAATTAGGAGACAGAAAATTTTTTAATCAAAAAATTTATGAAAAATAGGGCAGTGTATAGCCCACACTTCTTGATACCCACAATCATAGTATGTCCTCCAATTGCACATCCCAAGCCAGATATTCTGTTTCTGTGTGTTTTAGGCAGAAACAAGCTTAGTTGATGCTTTGAAATGCAGTTAGGAGACAGAAAATTTTTTAACCAAAAAATATATGGAAAATAGGGCAGTGTATAGCCCACACTTCTTGATACCCACAATCGGGGTATATCTTGCAATCACACATCTCAGCCAGATATTCGGTTTTTGTGTATTCGAGGCAGAAACTAGCTTAGGTGGTGCCTCGAAGTGCAAGTACTAGACAGAAAATTTTTCAACCAAAAAATGTATGAAAAAGAGGGCAGTGTATAGCCCACACTTCTTGATACCCACAATCTGGGTATATCCTCCAATTGCACATCCCAAACCAGATATTCTGTTTCTGTGTATTCAAGGCAGAAACTAGCTTAGCTGGTGCCTCGAAGTGCAAGTAGGAGACAGAAAATTTTCCAACCAAAAAATGTATGAAAAAGAGGACAGTGTATAGCCCACACTTCTTGATACCCACAATCATAGTATATCCTCCAATTGCACATCCCAAGCCAGATATTCTGTTTCTGGGTGTTTGAGGCAGAAACTAGCTTAGCTGATACTTTGAAATGCAATTATTAGACAGAAAATTCTTTAATCAAAAAATTTATGAAAAATAGGGCAGTGTATAGCCCACACTTCTTGATACCCACAATCTGGGTATATCTTCCAATCGCATATCTCAGCCAGATATTCGGTTTCTGCGTATTTGAGGCAGAAACTAGGTCATCTGATGCTTTGAAATGCAACTAGGAGACAGAAGATTTTTCAACCAAAATATGTAATAAAAAGGGCAGGGTAGAGCCCACACTTCTTGATACCCACAATCTGGGTATATCCTCCAATTGCACATTTCAAGATAGATATTCTATTTCTGTGTCTTCGAGGCAGAAACAAACTTAGCTGATGCTTTGAAATACAAGTAGGAGACAGAAGATTTTTCAACCAAAAAATGTATGAAAAATAGGGCAGCGTATAGCCCACAATTCTTGATATCCACAATCTGGGTATATCCTCCAGTCGCACATCCCAAGCCGTATATTCTGTTTCTGTGTGTTTGAGGCAGAAACTAGCTTAGCTGATGCTCTAAATTGCAATTATTAGACAGAAAATTTTTTACCAAAAAAATGTATGAAAAAAAGGGCAGTGTATAGCCCACACTTCTTGATACCCACAATCTGGGTATATCCTCCAATTGCACATTTCAAGCCAGATATTCTATTTCTGTGTATTCGAGGCAGAAACAAGCTTAGCTGATGCTTTGAAATACAAGTAGGAGACAGAAGATTGCTATAAGTGTATAATTTTATCAGGATTAAAGTCCAAGTCTTGCTCTTCCCAGTAAAGTAGGCGTGGCATTCCGCGTTTCGATGGAATAATAGTCATAACATTGTTGGAGTTTACTCAATGTTTTGTTTTTATAAAAATGCCCATAAAAAGCGGGCGTGGCCAGGTAGGTTGTTTGAGTGAATTATATAGAATTTTAAGGCCTATTACTTTGCTTAAATAATTTTTTCTCAATTTCTAGTAAAAATTTTGAAAAAAAATAAGTTTTATAAAAGTGGGCGTGGCATTCCAAAATTTGGTATGCCATTATTTTGCACTTGTCTTATAACCTACAAATAATAATCTTTAGGCCAATCGCTGCACAAATACCCGAGAAACAGCTGATTTTCAATATTACCGTTATTCGTGCAAAACGTGGTATGCCACCTCATAGCATATACCCAAGCTAACCCACACATCAAATTTTATCGAAATCGTTTGAGCCGTTTTCGAGAAAATCCATTTTAACTGAAATCGGCCTCAAGTAAACTACCCTTAATTTTGAGGTTAGGGAATATCCCACAGACCCTACATATGAAGTTTGAAGTAAATCCGTTCAGCCGTTAAGGCTGTAGTCGAATATACAGACAGACAGACAGACAGACAGACTGACTGACAGACAGACAGACAGGCAGACAGACAGCATTGGCGGACCTACTTTTTTGGACTTCTCCATTATAGTAATGTCAAGTTTGATTAAAATCTCGAGTTCCAAATTTTGCACGAATACAATACTTGCCCTATAGGTATAGGTGTAAGTAAAAAGGGCAGTGTATAGCCCACACTTCTTGATACCCACAATCTGGGTATATCTTGCAATCACTCATCTCAGCCAGATATTCGGTTTTTGTGTATTCGAGGCGGAAACTAGCTTAGCTGGTGCCTCAAAATGCAATTAGGAGACAGAAAATTTTTTAACCAAAAAATGTATGAAAAATAGGGCAGTGTTAGCCCACACTTCTTGATACCCACAATCTGGGTATATCCTCCAACTGCACATCGCGAGCCAGATATTCTGTTTCTGTGTATTAGAGGCAGAAACTAGCTTTGCTGGTGCCTCGAAGTGCAAGTAGGAGACAGAAAATTTTTTAACCAAAAAATGTATAAAAAAATAGGGCAGTGTATAGCCCACACTTCTTGATACCCACAATCTGGGTATATCTTCCAATCGCATATCTCAGACAGATATTCGGTTTCTGTGTATTCGAGGGGCAAACTAGCTTAGCTGATGCTTTGAAATGCAAGTCGGAGACAGAAAAGTTTTCAACCAAAAAATGTATGAAAAAAAGGGCAGTATATAGCCCACACTTCTTGATACCCACAATCTGGGTATACCCACCAATTGCACATCCAAAACCAGATATTCTGTTTCTGTGTGTTTGAGGCAGAAACTAGCTTAGCTGATGCCTTGAAATGCAATTAGGAGACAGAATTTTTTTCAGCAAAAAAATGTATGAGAAAAAGGGCAGAGTATAGCCCACACTTCTTGATACCCACAATCTGGGTATATCTTCCAATCGCATATCTCAGCCAGATATTCGGTTTCTGCGTATTTGAGGCAGAAACTATGTCATCTGATGCTTTGAAATGCAACCAGGAGACAAAAAATTTTTTAACCAAAAAATGTATGAAAAATAGGGCAGTGTATAGCCCACACTTCTTGATACCCACAATCGGGGTAAATCTTGCAATCACACATCTCAGCCAGATATTCGGTTTTTGTGTATTCGAGGCAGAAACTAGCTTAGGTGGTGCCTCGAAGTGCAAGTACTAGACAGAAAATTTTTCAACCAAAAAATGTATGAAAAAGAGGGCAGTGTATAGCCCACACTTCTTGATACCCACAATAATAGTATGTCCTCCAATTGCACATCCCAAGCCAGATATTCTGTTTCTGTGTGTTTTAGGCAGAAACAAGCTTAGTTGATGCTTTGAAATGCAAGTCGGAGACAGAAAAGTTTTCAACCAAAAAATGTATGAAAAAAAGGGCAGTGTATAGCACACACTTCTTGATACCCACAATCTGGGTATATCCTCCAATCGCACATCCCAAGCCAGATATTCGGTTTCTGTGTATTTGAATCGCACACAAGCTTAGCTATAGCCTCGAAGTGCAAGTAGGAGACAGAAAATTTTTCAACCAAAAAATGTATGAAAAAAAGGTTAGTGTATAGCCCAAACTTCTAGATACCCAAAATCTAGGTATATCTTCCAATCGCATATCTAAAGGAAGTTATTCAGTTTCTGTGTATTCGAGGCGCAAACTAGCTTAGCAGGTGCCTCGAAATGCAAGTCGGAGACAGAAAATTTTTCAACCAAAAATTGTATGAAAAAAGGGCAGTGTATAGCCCACACTTCTTGATACCCACAATCTGGGTATATCTCCCAATCGCATATCTCTGCCAGATATTCGTTTTCTGTGTATTCGAGGCGCAAACTAGCTTAGCTGATGCTTTGAAATGCAAGTCGGAGACAGAAAATTTTTCAACCAAAAATTGTATGAAAAAAGGGCAGTGTATAGCCCACACTTCTTGATACCCACAATCTGGGTATATCTTCCAATCGCATATCTCAGCCAGATATTCGGTTTCTGTGTATTCGAGGCGCAAACTAGCTTAGCTGATGCTTTGAAATGCAAGTCGAAGACAGAAAAGTTTTCAACCAAAAAATGTATGAAAAAAAGGGCAGTATATAGCCCACACTTCTTGATACCCACAATCTGGGTATATCTTCCAATCACACATCTCAAGCCAGATATTCGGTTTCTGTGTATTCGAGGCGCAAAGTGGCTTAGCTGTTGCCTGGAAATGCAAGTAGGAGACAGAAAATTTTTCAACTAAAAAATGTATGAAAAAAAGGGCAGTGTATAGCTCACACTTCATGACACCCACAATCGGGGTATATCTTCCAATCGCACATCCCAAGCCAGATATTCTGTTTCGGTGTATTCGAGGCGCAAAGTGGCTTAGCTGTTGCCTGGAAATGCAAGTAGGAGACAGAAAATTTTTCAACTAAAAAATGTATGAAAAAAAGGGCAGTGTATAGCTCACACTTCATGACACCCACAATCTGGGTATATCTTCCAATCACACATCTCAAGCCAGATATTCGGTTTCTGTGTATTCGAGGCGCAAAGTGGCTTAGCTGTTGCCTGGAAATGCAAGTAGGAGACAGAAAATTTTTCAACTAAAAAATGTATGAAAAAAAGGGCAGTGTATAGCTCACACTTCATGACACCCACAATCTGGGTATATCTTCCAATCGCATATCTCAGCCAGATAATCGGTTTCTGTGTATTCGAGGCGCAAACTGGCTTAGCTGGTGCCTGGAAATGCAAGTAGGAGACAGAAAATTTTTCAACTAAAAAATGTATGAAAAAAAGGGCAGTGTATAGCCCACACTTCTTGATACCCACAATCTGGGTATATCTTCCAATCACACATCTCAAGCCAGATATTCGGTTTCTGTGTATTCGAGGCGCAAAGTGGCTTAGCTGTTGCCTGGAAATGCAAGTAGGAGACAGAAAATTTTTCAACTAAAAAATGTATGAAAAAAAGGGCAGTGTATAGCTCACACTTCATGACACCCACAATCGGGGTATATCTTCCAATCGCACATCCCAAGCCAGATATTCTGTTTCGGTGTATTCGAGGCGCAAAGTGGCTTAGCTGTTCCCTGGAAATGCAAGTAGGAGACAGAAAATTTTTCAACTAAAAAATTTATGAAAAAAAGGGCAGTGTATAGCTCACACTTCATGACACCCACAATCTGGGTATATCTTCCAATCGCATATCTCAGCCAGATAATCGGTTTCTGTGTATTCGAGGCGCAAACTGGCTTAGCTGGTGCCTCGAAGTGCAAGTAGGAGACAGAAAATTTTTCAACCAAAAAATGTATGAAAAAAAGGGCTGTGTATAGCCCACACTTCTGGATCCACACAATCTGGGTATATCCTCCAATCGCACATCTCAAGCCAGATAATCGGTTTCTGTGTATTCGAGGCGCAAACTGGTTTAGCTGGTGCTTCGAAGTTCAAGTAGGAGACAGAAAATTTTTCAACCAAAAAATGGATGAGAAAAAGGGCAGTGTATAGCCCACACTTCTGGATACCCACAATCTGGGTATATCTTCCAATCACACATCTCAAGCCAGATGTTTGGTTCCTGTGTAATTGAGGAGCACTCAAGCTTAGCTGGTGCCTCGAAGTGTAAGTTGGAGACAGAAAATTATTCAACCAAAAAATGTAGGAAAAAAAGGGCAGTGTATAGCCCCCACTTCTTGATACCCACAATCTGGGTATATCCTCCATCTCAAGCCAGATAATCGGTTTCTGTGTATTCGAGGCGCAAACTGGTTTAGCTGGTGCTTCGAAGTTCAAGTAGGAGACAGAAAATTTTTCAACCAAAAAATGGATGAGAAAAAGGGCAGTGTATAGCCCACACTTCTGGATACCCACAATCTGGGTATATCTTCCAATCACACATCTCAAGCCAGATGTTTGGTTCCTGTGTAATTGAGGAGCACTCAAGCTTAGCTGGTGCCTCGAAGTGTAAGTTGGAGACAGAAAATTATTCAACCAAAAAATGTATGAAAAAAAGGCAGTGTATAGCCCACACTTCTTGATCCACACAATCTGGGTATATCCTCCAATCGCACATCTCAAGCCAGATAATCGGTTTCTGTAGTAGTGCAAGTAGGAGACAGAAAATGTTTCAACCAAAAAATGTATGAAAAAAAGGGCAGTGTATAGCCCACACTTCTTGATACCCACAATCTGGGTATCTCCTCCAAGCGCACATCTCAAGCCAGATAATCGGTTTCTGTGTATTCGAGGCGCAAACAAGCTTAGCTGGTGCTTCGAAGCGCATGTAGGAGACAGAAAATGTTTCAACCAAAAAATGGATGAAAAAAAGGGCAGTGTATAGCCCACACTTCTTGATACCCACAATCTGGGTATATCCTCCAATCGCACATCTCAAGCCAGATAGTCGGTTTCTGTGTATTCGAGGCGCAAACTGGCTTAGCTGGTTCCTCGAAGTGCAAGGAGGAGACAGAAAATATTTCAACCAAAAAATGTATGAAAAAGAGGCAGAAACAAGGTCATCTGATGCTTTGAAATGCAATTAAGAGACAGAAAATTTGTTAACCAAAAAATGTATGAAAAATAGGGCAGTGTATAGCCCACATTTCTTGATACCCACAATCTGGGTATATCTTCCAATCACACATCTCAAGCCAGATGTTTGGTTCCTTTGTAATTGAGGAGGACTTTTGTGTATTCGAGGCACAAACAATCTTAGCTGGAGCCTCGAAGTGCAAGTAGGAGACAGAAAATTTTTCAACTAAAAAATTTATGAAAAAAAGGGCAGTGTATAGCTCACACTTCATGACACCCACAATCTGGGTATATCTTCCAATCGCATATCTCAGCCAGATAATCGGTTTCTGTGTATTCGAGGCGCAAACTGGCTTAGCTGGTGCCTCGAAGTGCAAGTAGGAGACAGAAAATTTTTCAACCAAAAAATGTATGAAAAAAAGGGCTGTGTATAGCCCACACTTCTGGATCCACACAATCTGGGTATATCCTCCAATCGCACATCTCAAGCCAGATAATCGGTTTCTGTGTATTCGAGGCGCAAACTGGTTTAGCTGGTGCTTCGAAGTTCAAGTAGGAGACAGAAAATTTTTCAACCAAAAAATGGATGAGAAAAAGGGCAGTGTATAGCCCACACTTCTGGATACCCACAATCTGGGTATATCTTCCAATCACACATCTCAAGCCAGATGTTTGGTTCCTGTGTAATTGAGGAGCACTCAAGCTTAGCTGGTGCCTCGAAGTGTAAGTTGGAGACAGAAAATTATTCAACCAAAAAATGTAGGAAAAAAAGGGCAGTGTATAGCCCCCACTTCTTGATACCCACAATCTGGGTATATCCTCCATCTCAAGCCAGATAATCGGTTTCTGTGTATTCGAGGCGCAAACTGGTTTAGCTGGTGCCTCGAAGTTCAAGTAGGAGACAGAAAATTTTTCTACCAAAAATGTATGAAAAAAAGGCAGTGTATAGCCCACACTTCTTGATCCACACAATCTGGGTATATCCTCCAATCGCACATCTCAAGCCAGATAATCGGTTTCTGTAGTAGTGCAAGTAGGAGACAGAAAATGTTTCAACCAAAAAATGTATGAAAAAAGGGCAGTGTATAGCCCACACTTCTTGATACCCACAATCTGGGTATCTCCTCCAAGCGCACATCTCAAGCCAGATAATCGGTTTCTGTGTATTCGAGGCGCAAACAAGCTTAGCTGGTGCTTCGAAGCGCATGTAGGAGACAGAAAATGTTTCAACCAAAAAATGGATGAAAAAAAGGGCAGTGTATAGCCCACACTTCTTGATACCCACAATCTGGGTATATCCTCCAATCGCACATCTCAAGCCAGATAGTCGGTTTCTGTGTATTCGAGGCGCAAACTGGCTTAGCTGGTTCCTCGAAGTGCAAGGAGGAGACAGAAAATATTTCAACCAAAAAATGTATGAAAAAGAGGCAGAAACAAGGTCATCTGATGCTTTGAAATGCAATTAAGAGACAGAAAATTTGTTAACCAAAAAATGTATGAAAAATAGGGCAGTGTATAGCCCACATTTCTTGATACCCACAATCTGGGTATATCTTCCAATCACACATCTCAAGCCAGATGTTTGGTTCCTTTGTAATTGAGGAGGACTTTTGTGTATTCGAGGCACAAACAATCTTAGCTGGAGCCTCGAAGTGCAATTAGGAGACAGAAAATTTTTTAACCAAAAAATGTATGAAAAATAGGGCAGTGTTAGCCCACACTTCTCGATACCCACAATCTGGGTATATCCTCCAATCGCACATCGCGAGCCAGATATTCGGTTTCTGTGTATTTGAGGCGCAAACTGGCTTAGCTGGTGCCTCGAAGTGCAAGTCGGAGACAGAAAATTTTCCAACCAATAAATGTATGAAAAAAAGGGCAGTGTTTAGCCCACACTTCTTGATACCCACAATCTGGGTATATCCTCCATCTCAAGCCAGATAATCGGTTTCTGTGTATTCGAGGTGCAAACTGGTTTAGCTGGTGCCTCGAAGTTCAAGTAGGAGACAGAAAATTTTTCTACCAAAAATGTATGAAAAAAAGGCAGTGTATAGCCCACACTTCTTGATCCACACAATCTGGGTATATCCTCCAATCGCACATCTCAAGCCAGATAATCGGTTTCCGCAGTAGTGCAAGTAGGAGACAGAAAATGTTTCAACCAAAAAATGTATGAAAAAAAGGGCAGTGTATAGCCCACACTTCTTGATACCCACAATCTGGGTATCTCCTCCAAGCGCACATCTCAAGCCAGATAATCGGTTTCTGTGTATTCGAGGCAGAAACTAGCTTAGCTGATGCTTTGAAGTGCAAGTCGGAGACAGAAAATTTTCCAACCAATAAATGTATGAAAAAAAGGGCAGTGTTTAGCCCACACTTCTTGATACCCACAATCTGGGTATATCCTCCATCTCAAGCCAGATAATCGGTTTCTGTGTATTCGAGGTGCAAACTGGTTTAGCTGGTGCCTCGAAGTTCAAGTAGGAGACAGAAAATTTTTCTACCAAAAATGTATGAAAAAAAGGCAGTGTATAGCCCACACTTCTTGATCCACACAATCTGGGTATATCCTCCAATCGCACATCTCAAGCCAGATAATCGGTTTCTGCAGTAGTGCAAGTAGGAGACAGAAAATGTTTCAACCAAAAAATGTATGAAAAAAAGGGCAGTGTATAGCCCACACTTCTTGATACCCACAATCTGGGTATATCCTCCAATCGCACATCTCAAGCCAGATAGTCGGTTTCTGTGTATTCGAGGCGCAAACTGGCTTAGCTGGTTCCTCGAAGTGCAAGGGGGAGACAGAAAATATTTCAACCAAAAAATGTATGAAAAAGAGGCAGAAACAAGGTCATCTGATGCTTTGAAATGCAATTAAGAGACAGAAAATTTGTTAACCAAAAAATGTATGAAAAATAGGGCAGTGTATAGCCCACATTTCTTGATACCCACAATCTGGGTATATCTTCCAATCACACATCTCAAGCCAGATGTTTGGTTCCTTTGTAATTGAGGAGGACTTTTGTGTATTCGAGGCACAAACAATCTTAGCTGGAGCCTCGAAGTGCAAGTAGGAGACAGAAAATTTTTCAACCAAAAAATGTATGAAAAAAAGGTTAGTGTATAGCCCAAACTTCTAGATACCCACAATCTAGGTATATCTTCCAATCGCATATCTAAAGGAAGTTATTCAGTTTCTGTGTATTCGAGGCGCAAACTAGCTTAGCAGGTGCCTCGAAATGCAAGTCGGAGACAGAAAATTTTTCAACCAAAAATTGTATGAAAAAAGGGCAGTGTATAGCCCACACTTCTTGATACCCACAATCTGGGTATATCTCCCAATCGCATATCTCTGCCAGATATTCGTTTTCTGTGTATTCGAGGCGCAAACTAGCTTAGCTGATGCTTTGAAATGCAAGTCGGAGACAGAAAATTTTTCAACCAAAAATTGTATGAAAAAAGGGCAGTGTATAGCCCACACTTCTTGATACCCACAATCTGGGTATATCTTCCAATCGCATATCTCAGCCAGATATTCGGTTTCTGTGTATTCGAGGCGCAAACTAGCTTAGCTGATGCTTTGAAATGCAAGTCGAAGACAGAAAAGTTTTCAACCAAAAAATGTATGAAAAAAAGGGCAGTATATAGCCCACACTTCTTGATACCCACAATCTGGGTATATCTTCCAATCACACATCTCAAGCCAGATATTCGGTTTCTGTGTATTCGAGGCGCAAAGTGGCTTAGCTGTTGCCTGGAAATGCAAGTAGGAGACAGAAAATTTTTCAACTAAAAAATGTATGAAAAAAAGGGCAGTGTATAGCTCACACTTCATGACACCCACAATCGGGGTATATCTTCCAATCGCACATCCCAAGCCAGATATTCTGTTTCGGTGTATTCGAGGCGCAAAGTGGCTTAGCTGTTGCCTGGAAATGCAAGTAGGAGACAGAAAATTTTTCAACTAAAAAATGTATGAAAAAAAGGGCAGTGTATAGCTCACACTTCATGACACCCACAATCTGGGTATATCTTCCAATCACACATCTCAAGCCAGATATTCGGTTTCTGTGTATTCGAGGCGCAAAGTGGCTTAGCTGTTGCCTGGAAATGCAAGTAGGAGACAGAAAATTTTTCAACTAAAAAATGTATGAAAAAAAGGGCAGTGTATAGCTCACACTTCATGACACCCACAATCTGGGTATATCTTCCAATCGCATATCTCAGCCAGATAATCGGTTTCTGTGTATTCGAGGCGCAAACTGGCTTAGCTGGTGCCTGGAAATGCAAGTAGGAGACAGAAAATTTTTCAACTAAAAAATGTATGAAAAAAAGGGCAGTGTATAGCCCACACTTCTTGATACCCACAATCTGGGTATATCTTCCAATCACACATCTCAAGCCAGATATTCGGTTTCTGTGTATTCGAGGCGCAAAGTGGCTTAGCTGTTGCCTGGAAATGCAAGTAGGAGACAGAAAATTTTTCAACTAAAAAATGTATGAAAAAAAGGGCAGTGTATAGCTCACACTTCATGACACCCACAATCGGGGTATATCTTCCAATCGCACATCCCAAGCCAGATATTCTGTTTCGGTGTATTCGAGGCGCAAAGTGGCTTAGCTGTTCCCTGGAAATGCAAGTAGGAGACAGAAAATTTTTCAACTAAAAAATGTATGAAAAAAAGGGCAGTGTATAGCTCACACTTCATGACACCCACAATCTGGGTATATCTTCCAATCACACATCTCAAGCCAGATATTCGGTTTCTGTGTATTCGAGGCGCAAAGTGGCTTAGCTGTTGCCTGGAAATGCAAGTAGGAGACAGAAAATTTTTCAACTAAAAAATGTATGAAAAAAAGGGCAGTGTATAGCTCACACTTCATGACACCCACAATCGGGGTATATCTTCCAATCGCACATCCCAAGCCAGATATTCTGTTTCGGTGTATTCGAGGCGCAAAGTGGCTTAGCTGTTCCCTGGAAATGCAAGTAGGAGACAGAAAATTTTTCAACTAAAAAATGTATGAAAAAAAGGGCAGTGTATAGCTCACACTTCATGACACCCACAATCTGGGTATATCTTCCAATCGCATATCTCAGCCAGATAATCGGTTTCTGTGTATTCGAGGCGCAAAGTGGCTTAGCTGTTGCCTGGAAATGCAAGTAGGAGACAGAAAATTTTTCAACTAAAAAATGTATGAAAAAAAGGGCAGTGTATAGCTCACACTTCATGACACCCACAATCGGGGTATATCTTCCAATCGCACATCCCAAGCCAGATATTCTGTTTCGGTGTATTCGAGGCGCAAAGTGGCTTAGCTGTTCCCTGGAAATGCAAGTAGGAGACAGAAAATTTTTCAACTAAAAAATGTATGAAAAAAAGGGCAGTGTATAGCTCACACTTCATGACACCCACAATCTGGGTATATCTTCCAATCACACATCTCAAGCCAGATATTCGGTTTCTGTGTATTCGAGGCGCAAAGTGGCTTAGCTGTTGCCTGGAAATGCAAGTAGGAGACAGAAAATTTTTCAACTAAAAAATGTATGAAAAAAAGGGCAGTGTATAGCTCACACTTCATGACACCCACAATCGGGGTATATCTTCCAATCGCACATCCCAAGCCAGATATTCTGTTTCGGTGTATTCGAGGCGCAAAGTGGCTTAGCTGTTCCCTGGAAATGCAAGTAGGAGACAGAAAATTTTTCAACTAAAAAATGTATGAAAAAAAGGGCAGTGTATAGCTCACACTTCATGACACCCACAATCGGGGTATATCTTCCAATCGCACATCCCAAGCCAGATATTCTGTTTCGGTGTATTCGAGGCGCAAAGTGGCTTAGCTGTTCCCTGGAAATGCAAGTAGGAGACAGAAAATTTTTCAACCAAAAAATGTATGAAAAAAAGGGCTGTGTATAGCCCACACTTCTGGATCCACACAATCTGGGTATATCCTCCAATCGCACATCTCAAGCCAGATAATCGGTTTCTGTGTATTCGAGGCGCAAACTGGTTTAGCTGGTGCTTCGAAGTTCAAGTAGGAGACAGAAAATTTTTCAACCAAAAAATGGATGAGAAAAAGGGCAGTGTATAGCCCACACTTCTGGATACCCACAATCTGGGTATATCTTCCAATCACACATCTCAAGCCAGATGTTTGGTTCCTGTGTAATTGAGGAGCACTCAAGCTTAGCTGGTGCCTCGAAGTGTAAGTTGGAGACAGAAAATTATTCAACCAAAAAATGTAGGAAAAAAAGGGCAGTGTATAGCCCCCACTTCTTGATACCCACAATCTGGGTATATCCTCCATCTCAAGCCAGATAATCGGTTTCTGTGTATTCGAGGCGCAAACTGGTTTAGCTGGTGCCTCGAAGTTCAAGTAGGAGACAGAAAATTTTTCTACCAAAAATGTATGAAAAAAAGGCAGTGTATAGCCCACACTTCTTGATCCACACAATCTGGGTATATCCTCCAATCGCACATCTCAAGCCAGATAATCGGTTTCTGTAGTAGTGCAAGTAGGAGACAGAAAATGTTTCAACCAAAAAATGTATGAAAAAAGGGCAGTGTATAGCCCACACTTCTTGATACCCACAATCTGGGTATCTCCTCCAAGCGCACATCTCAAGCCAGATAATCGGTTTCTGTGTATTCGAGGCGCAAACAAGCTTAGCTGGTGCTTCGAAGCGCATGTAGTCGACAGAAAATTTTTCAACCAAAAAATGGATGAAAAAAAGGGCAGTGTATAGCCCACACTTCTTGATACCCACAATCTGGGTATATCCTCCAATCGCACATCTCAAGCCAGATAGTCGGTTTCTGTGTATTCGAGGCGCAAACTGGCTTAGCTGGTTCCTCGAAGTGCAAGGAGGAGACAGAAAATATTTCAACCAAAAAATGTATGAAAAAGAGGCAGAAACAAGGTCATCTGATGCTTTGAAATGCAATTAAGAGACAGAAAATTTGTTAACCAAAAAATGTATGAAAAATAGGGCAGTGTATAGCCCACATTTCTTGATACCCACAATCTGGGTATATCTTCCAATCACACATCTCAAGCCAGATGTTTGGTTCCTTTGTAATTGAGGAGGACTTTTGTGTATTCGAGGCACAAACAATCTTAGCTGGAGCCTCGAAGTGCAAGTAGGAGACAGAAAATTTTTCAACCAAAAAATGTATGAAAAAAAGGGCAGTGTATAGCCCACACTTCATGACACTCACAATCGGGGTATATCTTTCAATCGCATACCTCAGCCATATATTCGGTTTCTGTGTATTCGAGGCGGAAACTAGCTTAGCTTGTGCCTCAAAATGCAATTAGGAGACAGAAAATTTTTTAACCAAAAAATGTATGAAAAATAGGGCAGTGTTAGCCCACACTTCTCGATACCCACAATCTGGGTATATCCTCCAATCGCACATCGCGAGCCAGATATTCGGTTTCTGTGTATTTGAGGCGCAAACTGGCTTAGCTGGTGCCTCGAAGTGCAAGTCGGAGACAGAAAATTTTCCAACCAATAAATGTATGAAAAAAAGGGCAGTGTTTAGCCCACACTTCTTGATACCCACAATCTGGGTATATCCTCCATCTCAAGCCAGATAATCGGTTTCTGTGTATTCGAGGCGCAAACTGGTTTAGCTGGTGCCTCGAAGTTCAAGTAGGAGACAGAAAATTTTTCTACCAAAAATGTATGAAAAAAAGGCAGTGTATAGCCCACACTTCTTGATCCAGATAATCACTTCAAGCCAGATAATCGGTTTCTGTAGTAGTGCAAGTAGGAGACAGAAAATGTTTCAACCAAAAAATGTATGAAAAAAAGGGCAGTGTATAGCCCACACTTCTTGATACCCACAATCTGGGTATCTCCTCCAAGCGCACATCTCAAGCCAGATAATCGGTTTCTGTGTATTCGAGGCGCAAACAAGCTTAGCTGGTGCTTCGAAGCGCATGTAGGAGACAGAAAATTTTTCAACCAAAAAATGTATGAAAAAAAGGGCAGTGTATAGCCCACACTTCATGACACCCACAATCGGGGTATATCTTTCAATCGCATACCTCAGCCATATGTTCGGTTTCTGTGTATTCGAGGCGGAAACTAGCTTAGCTTGTGCCTCAAAATGCAATTAGGAGACAGAAAATTTTTTAACCAAAAAATGTATGAAAAATAGGGCAGTGTTAGCCCACACTTCTCGATACCCACAATCTGGGTATATCCTCCAATCGCACATCTCAAGCCAGATATTCGGTTTCTGTGTATTTGAGGCGCAAACAATCATAGCTGGAGCCTCGAAGTGCAAGTAGGAGACAGAAAATTTTTCAACCAAAAATGTATGAAAAATAGGGCAGTGTATATATAGCCCACACTTTTTGATACCCACAATCTGGGTATATCCTCCAATCGCACATCTCAAGCCAGATATTTTGTTTCTGTGTACTTGAGGCAGAAACAAGGTCATCTGATGCTTTGAAATGCAATTAAGAGACAGAAAATTTTTTAACCAAAAAATGTATGAGAAAAAGGGCAGTGTATAGCCCACACTTCATGACACCCATAATCGGGGTATACCTTCCAATCGCACATCTCAAGCCAGATAATGTGTTTCTGTGTATTCGAGGCGCAAAGTGGCTTAGCTGGTGCCTCGAAATGCAATTAGGAGACAGAAAATTTTTCAACCAAAAAATGTATGAAAAAAAGGGCACACTTCTTGATATCCACAATCTGGGTATATCCTCCAATCGCACATCTCAAGCCAGATAATCTGTTTCTGTGTATTCGAGGCGCAAACTGGCTTAGCTGGTGCCTCGAAGTGCAATTAGGAGACAGAAAATTTTTTACCCAAAAAATGTATGAAAAAAGGGCAGTGTATATATAGCCCACACTTCTTGATACCCACAATCTTTGTATATCTTCCAATCACACATCTCAAGCCAGATATTCGGTTTCTGTGTATTCGAGGAACAAAGTGGCTTAGCTGGTGCCTCGAAATGCAATTAGGAGACCGAACATTTTTCAACCAAAAAATGTATGAAAAAAAGGGCAGTGTATAGCCCACAATTCTTGATACCCACAATCTGGGTATATCTTCCAATCACACATCTCAAGCCAGATATTCGGTTCCTGTGTATTTGAGGCGCAAACAATCTTAGCTGGACCCTCGAAGTGCAAGTACTAGACAGAAAATTTTTCAACCAAAAAATGTATGAAAAAAGGGCAGTGTATAGCCCACACTTCATGACACCCACAATCGGGGTATACCTTCCAATCGCACATCTCAAGCCAGATAATCTGTTTCTGTGTATTCGAGGCGCAAAGTGGCTTAGCTGGTGCCTCGAAATGCAATTAGGAGACAGAAAATTTTTCAACCAAAAAATGTATGAAAAAAAGGGCAGAGTATAGCCCACACTTCTTGATATCCACAATCTGTGTATATCCTCCAATCGCACATCTCAAGCCAGATAATCTGTTTCTGTGTATTCGAGGCGCAAACTTGCTTAGCTGGTGCCTCGAAGTGCAATTAGGAGACAGAAAATTTTTCAACCAAAAAATGTATGAAAAAAAGGGCAGTGTATAGCCCACACTTCATGACACCCACAATCGGGGTATATTTTCCAATTGCACATCTCAAGCCAGATATTCTGTTTCCGTGTACTTGAGGCAGAAACAAGGTCATCTGATGCTTGGAAATGCAACTAAGAGACAGAAAATTTTTTAGCCAAAAAATGTATGAAAAAAAGGGCAGTGTATAGCCCACACTTCATGACACCCACAATCGGGGTATATCTTCCAATCGCACATCTCAAGCCAGATAATCGGTTTCTGTGTATTCGAGGCGCAAATTGGCTTAGCTGGTGCCTCGAAATGCAAGTAGGAGACAGAAAATATTTCAACCAAAAAATGGATGAAAAAAGGGCAGTGTATAGCCCACACTTCTTGATACCAACAATCTGGGTATATCTTCCAATCACACATCTCAAGCCAGGTATTCGGTTTCTGTGTATCTGAAGCAGAAACTAGCTCATCTGATGCTTTGAAATGCAATTAGGAGACAGTAAATGTTTTAACCAAAAAATATATTAAAAAAAGGGCAGTGTATAGCCCACACTTCTTGATACCCACAATCTGGGTATATCTCCCAATCACACATCTCAAGCCAGATGTTTGGTTCCTGTGTAATTGAGGAGCACTCAAGCTTAGCTGGAGCCTCGAAGTGCAATTAGGAGACAGAAAATTATTCAACCAAAGAATGTATGAAAAAGGGCAGTGTATATATAGCCCACACTTCTTGATACCCACAATCTGGGTATATCTTCAATCACACATCTCAAACCAGATATTCGGTTTCTGTGTATTCGAGGCGCAAAGTGGCTTAGCTGGTGCCTCGAAATGCAGTTAGGAGACAGAAAATTTTTCAACCAAAAAATGTATGAAAAAGGGCAGTGTATATATAGCCCACACTTCTTGATACCCACAATCTGGGTATATCTTCAATCACACATCTCAAGCCAGATATTCGGTTTCTGTGTATTCGAGGTGCAAAGTGGCTTAGCTGTTGCCTGGAAATGCAAGTAGGAGACAGAAAATTTTTTAACCAAAAAATGTATGAAAAATAGGGCAGCGTTTAGCCCACAATTCTTGATATCCACAATCTGGGTATATCCTCCAATTGCACATTTCAAGCCAGATATTCTATTTCTGTGTATTCGAGGCAGAAACAAGCTTAGCTGATGCTTTGAAATACAAGTAGAAGACAGAAGATTGCTATAAGTGTATAATTTTATCAGGATTAAAGTCCAAGTCTTGCTCTTCCCAGTAAAGTAGGCGTGGCATTCCGCGTTTCGATGGAATAATAGTCATAACATTGTTGGAGTTTACTCAATGTTTTGTTTTTATAAAAATGCCCATAAAAAGCGGGCGTGGCCAGGTAGGTTGTTTGAGTGAATTATAGAGAATTTTAAGGCCTATTACTTTGCTTAAATAATTTTTTCTCAATTTCTAGTAAAAATTTTGAAAAAAAAAAGTTATATGAAAGTGGGCGTGGCAATTCCAAAATTTGGTACGCCATTATTTTGCACTTGTCCTATAACCTACAAATATTAATTTTTAGCCCAATCGCTGAACAAATGCCCGAGAAACAGCTGATTTTCTATATTACCGTTATTCGAATTTTTCGTGAAAAACGTGGTACGCCACCTCATAGCATATGCTCAAACTAACCCACACATCAAATTTTATCGAAATCGTTGGAGCCGTTTTCGAGAAAATCCATTTTAACTGAAATCGGCCCTAAGTAAACTACCCTTAATTTTGAGGTTAGAATGAAAATTCAAATTTCGCCTCTAGGGAATATCCCACAGACCCTATATATGAAGTTTGAAGAAAATCCGTCGAGCCGTTTAATGTCAAGTTTGATTAAAATCTCGAGTTCCAAATTTTGCACGAATACAATACTTGCCCTATAGGTATAGGTGCAAGTAAAAAGGGCAGTGTATAGCCCACACTTCTTGATACCCACAATCTGGGTATATCTTCCAATCACACATCTCAAGCCAGATGTTTGGTTCCTGTGTAATTGAGGAGCACTCAAGCTTAGCTGGAGCCTCGAAGTGCAATTATGAGACAGAAAATTATTCAACCAAAGAATGTATAAAAAAAAGGGCAGTGTATAGCCCACACTTCTTGATACCCACAATCTGGGTATATCCTCCAATCGCACATCTCAAGCCAGATAATCTGTTTCTGTGTATTTGAGGCAGAAACTAGCTCACCTGATGCTTTGAAATGCAATTAGGAGACAGAAAATTTTTTAACCAAAAAATGTATGAAAAAAGGGCAGTGTATAGTACACACTTCTTGATACCCACAATCTGGGTATATCTTCCAATCACACATCTCAAGCCAGATGTTTGGTTCCTGTGTAATTGAGGAGCACTCAAGCTTAGCTGGAGCCTCGAAGTGCAATTATGAGACAGAAAATTATTCAACCAAAGAATGTATAAAAAAAAGGGCAGTGTATAGCCCACACTTCTTGATACCCACAATCTGGGTATATCTTCCAATCACACACCTCAAGCCAGATATTCGGTTTCTCTGTACTTGAAGCAGAAACTAGCTCATCTGATGCTTTGAAATGCAATTAATAGACAGAAAATTGTTTAACCAAAAAATTTATGAAAAAAAGGGCTGTGTATATATAGCCCACACTTCTTGATACCCACAATCTGGGTATATCCTCCAATCGCACATCTCAAGCCAGATAATCTGTTTCTGTGTATTTGAGGCAGAAACTAGCTCACCTGATGCTTTGAAATGCAATTAGGAGACAGAAAATTTTTTAACCAAAAAATATATGAAAAAAAGGGCTGTGTATATATAGCCCACACTTCTTGATACCCACAATCTGGGTATATCTTCCAATCACACATCTCAAACCAGATATTCGGTTTCTGTGTATTCGAGGCGCAAAGTGGCTTAGCTGGTGCCTCGAAATGCAGTTAGGAGACAGAAAATTTTTCAACCAAAAAATGTATGAAAAAGGGCTGTGTATATATAGCCCACACTTCTTGATACCCACAATCTGGGTATATCTTCAATCACACATCTCAAGCCAGATATTCGGTTTCTGTGTATTCGAGGTGCAAAGTGACTTAGCTGGTGCCTCGAAATGCAATTAGGAGACAGAAAATTTTTTAACCAAAAAATGTATGAAAAATAGGGCAGCGTATAGCCCACAATTCTTGATATCCACAATCTGGGTATATCCTCCAATTGCACATTTCAAGCCAGATATTCTATTTCTGTGTATTCGAGGCAGAAACAAGCTTAGCTGATGCTTTGAAATACAAGTAGAAGACAGAAGATTGCTATAAGTGTATAATTTTATCAGGATTAAAGTCCAAGTCTTGCTCTTCCCAGTAAAGTAGGCGTGGCATTCCGCGTTTCGATGGAATAATAGTCATAACATTGTTGGAGTTTACTCAATGTTTTGTTTTTATAAAAATGCCCATAAAAAGCGGGCGTGGCCAGGTAGGTTGTTTGAGTGAATTATAGAGAATTTTAAGGCCTATTACTTTGCTTAAATAATTTTTTCTCAATTTCTAGTAAAAATTTTGAAAAAAAAAAGTTATATGAAAGTGGGCGTGGCAATTCCAAAATTTGGTACGCCATTATTTTGCGCTTGTCCTATAACCTACAAATATTAATTTTTAGCCCAATCGCTGAACAAATGCCCGAGAAACAGCTGATTTTCTATATTACCGTTATTCGAATTTTTCGTGAAAAACGTGGTACGCCACCTCATAGCATATGCTCAAACTAACCCACACATCAAATTTTATCGAAATCGTTGGAGCCGTTTTCGAGAAAATCCATTTTAACTGAAATCGGCCCTAAGTAAACTACCCTTAATTTTGAGGTTAGAATGAAAATTCAAATTTCGCCTCTAGGGAATATCCCACAGACCCTATATATGAAGTTTGAAGAAAATCCGTCGAGCCGTTTAATGTCAAGTTTGATTAAAATCTCGAGTTCCAAATTTTGCACGAATACAATACTTGCCCTATAGGTATAGGTGCAAGTAAAAAGGGCAGTGTATAGCCCACACTTCTTGATACCCACAATCTGGGTATATCTTCCAATCACACATCTCAAGCCAGATGTTTGGTTCCTGTGTAATTGAGGAGCACTCAAGCTTAGCTGGAGCCTCGAAGTGCAATTATGAGACAGAAAATTATTCAACCAAAGAATGTATAAAAAAAAGGGCAGTGTATAGCCCACACTTCTTGATACCCACAATCTGGGTATATCTTCCAATCACACACCTCAAGCCAGATATTCGGTTTCTCTGTACTTGAAGCAGAAACTAGCTCATCTGATGCTTTGAAATGCAATTAATAGACAGAAAATTTTTTAACCAAAAAATTTATGAAAAAAAGGGCTGTGTATATATAGCCCACACTTCTTGATACCCACAATCTGGGTATATCCTCCAATCGCACATCTCAAGCCAGATAATCTGTTTCTGTGTATTTGAGGCAGAAACTAGCTCACCTGATGCTTTGAAATGCAATTAGGAGACAGAAAATTTTTTAACCAAAAAATATATGAAAAAAAGGGCTGTGTATATATAGCCCACACTTGTTGATACCCACAATCTGGGTATATCTTCCAATCACACATCTCAAACCAGATATTCGGTTTCTGTGTATTCGAGGCGCAAAGTGGCTTAGCTGGTGCCTCGAAATGCAGTTAGGAGACAGAAAATTTTTCAACCAAAAAATGTATGAAAAAGGGCAGTGTATATATAGCCCACACTTCTTGATACCCACAATCTGGGTATATCTTCAATCACACATCTCAAGCCAGATATTCGGTTTCTGTGTATTCGAGGTGCAAAGTGGCTTAGCTGGTGCCTCGAAATGCAATTAGGAGACAGAAAATTTTTTAACCAAAAAATGTATGAAAAATAGGGCAGCGTATAGCCCACAATTCTTGATATCCACAATTCCAAGCCAGATATTCCATTTCTGTGTATTCGAGGCAGAAACAAGCTTAGCTGATGCTTTGAAATACAAGTAGAAGACAGAAGATTGCTATAAGTGTATAATTTTATCAGGATTAAAGTCCAAGTCTTGCTCTTCCCAGTAAAGTAGGCGTGGCATTCCGCGTTTCGATGGAATAATAGTCATAACATTGTTGGAGTTTACTCAATGTTTTGTTTTTATAAAAATGCCCATAAAAAGCGGGCGTGGCCAGGTAGGTTGTTTGAGTGAATTATAGAGAATTTTAAGGCCTATTACTTTGCTTAAATAATTTTTTCTCAATTTCTAGTAAAAATTTTGAAAAAAAAAAGTTATATGAAAGTGGGCGTGGCAATTCCAAAATTTGGTACGCCATTATTTTGCACTTGTCCTATAACCTACAAATATTAATTTTTAGCCCAATCGCTGAACAAATGCCCGAGAAACAGCTGATTTTCTATATTACCGTTATTCGAATTTTTCGTGAAAAACGTGGTACGCCACCTCATAGCATATGCTCAAACTAACCCACACATCAAATTTTATCGAAATCGTTGGAGCCGTTTTCGAGAAAATCCATTTTAACTGAAATCGGCCCTAAGTAAACTACCCTTAATTTTGAGGTTAGAATGAAAATTCAAATTTCGCCTCTAGGGAATATCCCACAGACCCTATATATGAAGTTTGAAGAAAATCCGTCGAGCCGTTTAATGTCAAGTTTGATTAAAATCTCGAGTTCCAAATTTTGCACGAATACAATACTTGCCCTATAGGTATAGGTGCAAGTAAAAAGGGCAGTGTATAGCCCACACTTCTTGATACCCACAATCTGGGTATATCTTCCAATCACACATCTCAAGCCAGATGTTTGGTTCCTGTGTAATTGAGGAGCACTCAAGCTTAGCTGGAGCCTCGAAGTGCAATTATGAGACAGAAAATTATTCAACCAAAGAATGTATAAAAAAAAGGGCAGTGTATAGCCCACACTTCTTGATACCCACAATCTGGGTATATCCTCCAATCGCACATCTCAAGCCAGATAATCTGTTTCTGTGTATTTGAGGCAGAAACTAGCTCACCTGATGCTTTGAAATGCAATTAGGAGACAGAAAATTTTTTAACCAAAAAATGTATGAAAAAAGGGCAGTGTATAGTACACACTTCTTGATACCCACAATCTGGGTATATCTTCCAATCACACATCTCAAGCCAGATGTTTGGTTCCTGTGTAATTGAGGAGCACTCAAGCTTAGCTGGAGCCTCGAAGTGCAATTATGAGACAGAAAATTATTCAACCAAAGAATGTATAAAAAAAAGGGCAGTGTATAGCCCACACTTCTTGATACCCACAATCTGGGTATACCTTCCAATCACACATGTCAAGCCAGATATTCGGTTTCTGTGTATTCGAGGCGCAAAGTGGCTTAGCTGGTGCCTCGAAGTGCAATTAGGAGACAGAAAATTTTTTACCCAAAAAATGTATGAAAAAGGGCAGTGTATATATAGCCCACACTTCTTGATACCCACAATCTTTGTATATCTTCCAATCACACATCTCAAGCCAGATATTCGGTTTCTGTGTATTCGAGGAACAAAGTGGCTTAGCTGGTGCCTCGAAATGCAATTAGGAGACCGAACATTTTTCAACCAAAAATGTATGAAAAAAAGGGCAGTGTATAGCCCACACTTCTTGATACCCACAATCATAGTTTATCCTCCAATCGCACATCTCAAGCCAGATAATCGGTTTCTGTATATTCGCGGCGCAAACTGGCTTAGCTGGTGCCTCGAAGTGCAAGTTGGAGATAGAAAATATTTCAACCAAAAAATGTATGAAAAAGAGGTCAGTGTATGGCCCACACTTCTTGATACCCACAATCTGGGTATATCCTCCAATCGCACATCTCAAGCCAGATATTCGGTTTCTGTGTATTCAAGGCGCAAAGTGGCTTAGCTGGTGCCTCGAAGTGCAAGTAGGAGACAGAAAATTTTTCAACCAAAAAATGTATGAAAAAAAGGGCAGTGTATAGCCCACACTTCTTGATGCCCGCAATCTGGTATATCCTCCAATCGCACATCCCAAGCCAGATGTTCTGTTTCGGTGTATCTGAAGCAGAAACTAGCTCATCTTATGCTTTGAAATGCAATTAGGAGACAGTAAATGTTTTAACCAAAAAATATATGAAAAAAAGGGCAGTGTATAGCCCACACTTCTTGATACCCACAATCTGGGTATATCCTCCAATCGCACATCCCAAGCCAGTTATTCTGTTTCTGTGTATTCGAGGCAGAAACTAGCTTAGCTGGTGCCTCGAAGTGCAAGTAGGAGACAGAAAAATTTTCAACCAAAAAATGTATGAAAAAAAGGGCAGAGTATAGCCCACACTTCTTGATACCCACAATCATAGTTTATCCTCCAATTGCACATCCCTTGCCAGATATTCTGTTTCTGTGTATTCGAGGCAGAAACTAGCTTAGCTGGTGCCTCGAAGTGCAAGTAAGAGACAGAAAATTTTTCAACCAAAAAATGTATGAAAAAAAGGCAGTGTATAGCCCACACTTCTTGATGCCCACAATCTGGGTATATCTTCTAATCGCACATCCCAAGCCAGATATTCTGTTTCTGTGAATTCGAGGCAGAAACTAGCTTAGCTGATGCTTTGAAATGCAAGTAGGAGACAGAACATTTTTCAACCAAAAAATGTATGAAAAATAGGGCAGCGTATAGCCCACACTTCTTGATACCCACAATCTGGGTATATCCTCCAATCGCACATCTCAAGCCAGATAATCGGTTTCTGTGTATTCGAGGCGCAAACAAGCTTAGCTGGTGCTTCGAAGTGCAAGTTGGAGACAGAAAATATTTCAACCAAAAAATGTATGAAAAGAGGGCAGTGTATAGCCCACACTTCTTGATGCCCGCAATCTGGTATATCCTCCAATCGCACATCCCAAGCCAGATGTTCTGTTTCGGTGTATCTGAAGCAGAAACTAGCTCATCTTATGCTTTGAAATGCAATTAGGAGACAGTAAATGTTTTAACCAAAAAATATATGAAAAAAAGGGCAGCGTATAGCCCACACTTCTTGATACCCACAATCTGGGTATATCCTCCAATCGCACATCCCAAGCCAGTTATTCTGTTTCTGTGTTTCTGTGCAGATTTGAGACACAAACGAGCTTAGCTACTGTCTCGCGATGTATAGAGAAAGCTGACAATTTTTCAGACAAAAGGGTTTGAAAATATGATTGGGTATACGCCAAACAAAGATATGATCCTTACGAGAAGTTGAATAAAATATATGTGGCTACGTATCTCCTCTCCCTCAGGTTTTTGAGTCAAATGGGCGAAGCTGAGTAAAAGATTAGAAGCAAAAGAATGCAAATCGTTTGATTAGGAAACGCAGTGGACCGCAACCTAGCATTTTAAATAAGTGAGGTTTATATAGGTCGATCAAGAATGGAGTAAAATTCAAACTCAAAAGTACGTTATTCTGGTGATACAGCTTTATTCAAATAGTTTGTTTCTGTGGACTTATAGTACAAGCGAGCTTAGCTACTTCCTCGCGCTGTACAGAAGAATCAGAAAATTAAAAAAAAAGTGTGAAATGTAAGTATACATATGTATATATGTATATATGTACATTTAAAAATTCCTTTTTTTAGAAAGGCATACTATATTTGGCAATGAGCAACAACAGTTGAAATAGCAATGTTTGAGTCCTTTTCAATCTAATCGGAATAAGCCTAATCAAATGGACTTTAATCGAAAAGGTATTTGCATGAAATCATTCACAGAAATAATCACCAAGAATTCAAGTTTTCAAATGAATGGAATGCTTGCGGAAATAAGTACTTTTAAATTTGGTTGAGATGCGATAACAAAGCAGTGAGATTGGGATAACCCTGTAATTGAGATCATTGTTTGTGATTGTGGATAAACTTTCAAAATCTCAAGTATTTGAATAATGGACGACACTTGAAAAGTAATAAATTTGATTAGTCTTTTTGTCGCCAAAATTGTTAAGGGAGTTTTTGTGATAAGAAGGAGTGGTTTTCATAAAAATGATTGATGATTACCTAAACGGGGACCAAACAAGCCATATGTGTCGAACACTGTATGTAATATTACAAAAAATCGTAATGATGAAACAAGTTTATTTCAATTTATACTATGTCCCCAACATATCCCCCATGTATGTCCAGTCATGAAGTACTCACTATAGTTTCTACGTACTTTAAAGTGCTCTTCTTCTGGCAAATGTGAGATTGTAAGTACAGCAATTCATATCTTTCCCTTTTTCCTAGTCATAGCCACTCAATCATATAATTCCTAAAATATCTTTGAAATTTCATGCAGCACTCATGATACCTTGAGTAGATGTTTTTCAATCACTGCTCCTCGATCGCCAGATTAAGTGTCTTGCACCTACGTCAAGACCGAGACAATACAAATAAAATAAGAAAAACACATTGTAATAGAACGTGTTTTGTAATTAACGTCTCAAACAATTTGTTAAATAATTTATAACTAATTTAACTCGTACAGCGCATGCAGCGCAATTGTAAATTAATTGTAGATAAATGTTTTATTGTGGAATTTGATGAGTACATGATTGATTGCTGCTGGAAAAATTGTGCATTGAAAATAAATACAAAAAGAAAACAAAAAATTCATCCATTTGGTACGTAGGACCTTAACAAACCTCGTTAGCCCCGCCCTTATCAATTGAAGTGCGACTGTGATAGAATACAATAAAATTTGCGCAAAAGAGGGTGGAGAATATAATTAGCAATATACGCCTTTTTTGCAGATAGACACACCTTAAGTGTGACATCACATGCGGGTGACACCTAAATCCCTCGGAACTCCGTGACATTGATTTAAATACTAAAAACATCTAAAATTCAGAGCAAACTATATAAGTACATATCTCAGTAACGTCCGATGTCCATATGTTTTTTTTATAAAGCTAAGTATTTTGATTTTAATAAGATAGCTAGTGCGAGCAGTATATTTTGTTTATTATTTAGTAATGTTTGCTCGCTATTTAGCATGTGTATCTCGATCAAGAATGGAGAAAAGCTCAAACTCAAAAATGCGTTGGAAGAAATTTGTGAAAAATGGTTGCCTATAAGCTACCGAGCAAGGTACTTCCTTATCTTCTAGTGATACAGCTCCAATTAAATAGTTTGTGTCTGTGGATTTGGGGCACAAACGAGTACAGAAACATCAGAAGAAAAAAAAAAATGTTAAAAAAAAATAATGCGTATACGCCACCACACATTGTATGTAAATAAAAAAATGTTTTTATCTTCACAATAGTTTTAAAAAATGCTCTTTTGCGAGAGCAGTAATAGTTTGTAATGGCGCATGAACACATTTTCCCACAAATATGTGTCCTTATATTTCTTACTTAAATTTTAGTTTTTTTTTTAAAAAAGATAATTACTATCGATCATAAACTTCTACGTATTGATGTTCATCATTTTGATTCAAACCTGTTATTCTTTTTCTATTAACCGGCTTTTATCTATTTCGAAGATTCCAATCCATTTTATTTAATAGTGCATGTGTTTCGATTCCTAACTAATCAAGAAATCAAAAACTGATTAAACTCTATATAAGAACTTTTAACTTTTTAGGAAATCAAAGACAATGCTGTCATGAAATTTGTTAGATAACAACTCTATTAAAACAATAAATTTACAAAAGTGTGATCCGATGTGATAGATCCTAGTGATAAACTAGTAAAAAGTAGTAAAAAAAACTTCATATCATATCTTATAACATTTCATCATATTTATTTGGAAGGCCCTCATGCCCCACGGAAAACACGTAAATCTATCTAATATGTAGATCTGTGAAAAAAACAAAATAATTTGATCAAATCTTTTTGGCCATTTTAGTGCTGCCCTTTCTATCAAAATGTTATTCATAAATACCTACTAATTTAGCTAGAGACGACTATTCATTTAGGGAAGATAGAGCGAATTAAAAAAAAAATTAACTTAGAAAATTAGTGAGGTGTGGAGATTGAAGAAGTTGACGTTAGCGCTGGAAAATCGAAGAAATTGTGAAAAATAATGGTTTAATGCGCATCATGGCATGAAATTAGAAAAATTGTTAAGAGACTGGCAGCACCAATAGAAATCAAAAGCCATTGAATGGCTAAAAGTCACATCTAACATCAGTAGAACAAATCCTCAATGAGCGACAGAAAAGAAATTGACTGGACTGTGTGCAGTTAAACCAATATCGAAACCAGATTTTGGACAGCGAGTCAGGCAAATTGTATGTTTTCTCTGGGCTCAAGAGCACTATTTTTGATATCAAGAGATGTTGAACAATATTTGTCTTCTCTCATAAGTATAAGTTTGAGCTGAATATTGGACATGGACAAGCTGCATAATGGACAACGATTCGTTGTACGAGTGAGGCTTAATGATGAATGTCTTCAAGAGATACCTCCGAAAGTTGAGGGTGTAATGATCTGAAATGTTTTTTTTTTTTCTTTTGAGTCAAAAGTAACAGCAAAATCTATTTTCCAACAGAAGAGTACAAAAGGGTTACAAAGAAGAAAATATTTCAATAATTACGTTCTTAAGGTGAAAAAATATTTAAAAAATCAATGTTTTGGGCCTAACGCCTCAGGCCTAAAACTACTTGAAAATATATGGTCTTTAATGAAATTTAGGGTAGGAACTGCTGAACTAAGTTTGTTAACTTTGACCTGGGACTTGACACCAACTTCGACACGGAAAAGCAAGTGGTGAGGTCGTAAATGGCAGGCTTTATAAGTACTTCTAATAAGGCCATTTTTATTACACTTCGGCTACCGAAAAGTGTGTGCATTCCAGGGTTTAAAGGGCCAAATGTTTTAGTTTTCATCCTATATACACTTTATAAAAGTACAAATCGTGGCCCAAAGTTCCCATATTGCAACGCTGTATGTATATACATATATATATATCGATCTAAAGTGCGCAACCACCTTTAACTACATCAGTAATGGCAATTTAATAATTAGACAGTGAATTGGTGGACTTTACATCTTACTCGAATGCAGCTCCTCTTGACTAATATACAACTCACCATTTGAGTATCAAGAGCATAAACACCTCAAAACATGGCAGACATATCCCACTGGATGTAGTTACTTACATATTTATCTACTTATCGAGCTTGATTTTCGTGATGAAAACATTGCTCCTTCAAGCTTTGAATAGTATTCTGAATGGAGCGTTCGCTTTCCAATTCTGATGCACAAATCTACTTTCTAGATCGTAGACATACATACAGTATCCACAAATAAAAGTTAATGCTTCTCGACTTCGTCTCTGGTAGGTTAAATGAATTCATAGTATATATCCCTTACATACTATATGTACTTTGGACTTCAAGATCCATCGTAGTTGATGCGAATTGTCAGGGATACCATTATTCATTCCAATTTAGAAGCATATTTCAGGCTAATATACGATTTGCAACAATAGTAATAAAAAGTCTTCCAACGAGTATACTGCTTTTAATCTAAGACAGGCAGTCACCCTTCCCAGTGCTCTTTTTATCAGATTACAATATAAACTTTATCTAAATACATACTTCACAATAAAATTACAATAGGTATATACTCAACACTTTTTAGTGCGGACAAATAGGTAAATTTACATTAAAGAAAATATTAAGCTCAATCATTGAAGCTAATATTAAAAATCCCACATACATCACTGTGCAAGCAACACCTATTCTCCAATCCAAACGAAAATTATTTGCAGCAAATGCAATATATAGTCCAAACAATGTTGTCAGCAACGATATCGCAGAATAATTGAGTCCTGCTGAATTCAGAACTACCCACTGCTGGCCAGGTATTGCGGGAAAGAAAAATCCTTTCACAAACCATGGCAAGCCCAAACACAGTAATATGTCAAATGTATTCGAACCAATCGAATTGCTAATTCCCATTGCACCGTGTCCTTGATTCGTGACAATAACGCTGGAAACAGCTTCAGGAACACTCATTCCGGCAGCGAGTATCGTCAGTCCCATTACCGAGTCAGGTATGTTCAAGGTATCCCCTAAAAAAAAAAGAATTATATTTCTTGAGAATGATACACCAATTATGTACTACATTTCAGCACAAAATAATTTGTAGAGAACGTTTAAGATGAAATGAATATTTCGACTTAAAGCTTGGGATTTTTTAAACTTCGTGTATTTTGTAATTTCCTAGTAGAAAAGTCTTTTCTTATGAAATGAGAAATCAAATAAAAGTAAGAATATCGAAAGAACTTTACTAGGAAAAGCATGGGTATGTTAGAAGCAGTGTCAATTATCGGTAAACTAATATATTTTGGAATGTTCAAAGTTTAAAAGAATTTAGTTTAAGTTTTATTTGAATTTGGTAATCTACAAAGCCGTAAATATTTGATTTAGATTTGACTTAGATCGACTACCACCCTCCCTAATAAGTAGGAACTAAAAAAACATAAGAACCAGACCAGAACCACTGAAAACAGATATAAATGTCATTGATACTGCCAGCAGCTTCAGGAATATAACTATTAATCATTACTCTAGCCTGTACCTCTAGCGCTGGAAATACTTCAAAAGCTAAATAGCAACCCAGACTAACTTTAACCGAAATAGAATTCCAAAGATTCCCTACCTGATCTTGTAGGACAAGCATTAGGACAAGCTCAAGCATCTTACCGCCTTACAGTTTCTCTTTAATTTTACTTATTTATTACGAACTATATACATATTACCCTTTAGCTAGTACACCAACCTAACCTTCTACTCTCCTGAAACGAAAGTAATTTTAACAACGCCAGGCCCTCATCCAGAAAGCTTGAATAAGGAACGACACGTTTCCAGATTATGCGAAATAGTCAACGCAACGCAGCGTAATCAGAGCAAGATATGGATCTGTCTGGCATTAGGATATCTTCGGCATAATGATCAATAATCTATCAACAGACGAAGGGGTTCTACGCAATAAAAGTATTGTATGGACATTCGTATTTATTGACCACGAACGCGTTTAAACTTCTTACAAACTTTAGACATAAGAACAGTTGGAAGATCATCTCATATTGGAGACCTTTAGCTAAAAGGGATGCAGGCTCTTATAATCGGAAACAGACCTGTTTTAAAATTTCGGCAGAATAATTGGTCATAGTCTAGACACTGTCTAGAGTTATGTTCGTAAAACATATAAATAAGCTGCAATCTATCTGAAATCTATCTGATTATACGATACCCTATCCTCCTTATTACCTAGGCCTTATTAAGTTGACCCCACGTCATTTTCTTCCGAATTACAACGATATCTTCGAATATTTGCTGATGTTTCATGGACAATTTCATCCAAATTGGTTTCTTGATAAAAACGCCACTTAAAAGTAGGCATGGCAAAGACGACTAAGCGACTTGTGGAGAATATCAAGTTTCATCCTTCTAGCTCAAGATTCAGGGCCCAAAAATAGGGGACATACGGTCAGACGAACTGAAGCTATTCGATGTCTCAATTTATCTATCAAACTTAATATACCCTTGGATAGGAAAAAAGTACGTTCAGAGTATGTTGGATGCCTTTACCTTCTTTGATAATGGATGTAGTCTTGAATGATAGTAGGTTTTGTGTAACCCTAAGTACTGAAGACGTTTTGTCTTTACCTATATAGAATAAAGGTAAAGACAAGATCAAAGTTGATATTTATTAAAATACATCTTTGTTTGTCTTCCACTTTTTGTCGTCCTGTTATTCCATATTATACTAAATCCAAGTCACATCTCTCTTTTTAGGAAAGATGGAGGCAAATATTACTGCTTACAGCGGATTGGCAATAGTACTTCTTAAATGTTGTTTATTGGATAGTCTAATACTCTGTTCCTGCCATGTATAGACATTTGCAATGAATAAAGTGACGAAAAAACTATCAGAAACTATCAGAAGTCTAACCGTCTACTAGTCTACCTGATAACGATGAGTCAGTAAAATTTAGGCCTCACTTAAAAGGCCAAACCGCACCCCAGCAATAATAATAAAAAAATTATTGTTTCCCTGATTATTATAGAATTCCACATTTTACAATTCCATTAAAACTTGTCGAAATTGTCGCGGATAACGATTAACCACCCACGCGCCGTTAATATACAAATTGTATACAAATGATGGAAATAAGATTGGCTACCGTGATAATTATTTAAAAATAGAAAATTACTTAATTCATTTAAACCAAAACAAAGAAGGAATTGCGTGCATTCCATGTGTATCTCGTGGGTTTGTTTAATGCTTGTCACACGCTCAGTGCCTTTGAGTTCACTTTAAAGGCATACTCTCAAGGCTTATCACTAATTCTTTGACATACAGTATCGAATGTAGATCAGTAGCGATTAGATTTAATTTACGAACTTTAGCAAATACGTTTATCTGAATCTGCTTGGGAACTGGAAAACAATTGGACGGTGTGGGCGATAAAGAGTTTTGTTAGTGATTACCTATTTTAGAACCACTTCCAAGGTTTAGGAAACACCTGCTAGGGGTAAAGGTAAATTTATATCTTGTAGTGGTTATATACTAACAAGTAAGTTTTCCTAAAGTTGATATGTAGTCTATTTATATTTTGAACAGTGATAATTACTTTGTCGATTTGGCCAAACATTTTTTAAAATCACCTCAATTGGGCTTAGTGGTTTTTGCGTCAGACTACTTAGCTTGAGATGCGAAGTTCCTCGAATCCCATATTACATGAACAAGTTTTTAGGCCCGCATTCCTTGGGATGTGGCCCCTTCCATTCGTGTAGAGAATATAACACGCACAACACGAACGGTTGTGAGAAGCTAGGCCCTGGGTCCCATCGACCTGTTGCACGAAGTATTTTGTTTTTTTTTTAGTATTTCGACAACATGCCTCTTGATGGGTTGCCCCTTTTAATAACCATGCTGTTTGAGGGGGTGTGGCCTCGGCACTATCTACACCAAAGGCTTGGTAATCTAGAGGGGCACTCTATCGATGATTTTTATTTTATTTTTCGATGCTGTTTTAGAGGGTGTGGCTTTGGGACTATCTGAACTGAGGTTTTGATAAACTAGCACCGAACTTTTTCGACTTTTGTTTGTATATATTATTGAAACTTACTAATCTAAAAGCTAAAAGATATTAATAAAACCACATTCGATTGTATAGTCCAATTCTTTAACCCAAGTCACTCTGAGACCCCCATTTAGATTGCAAGAGTTGATTGTACAAAGTTTTAAACATTCAGTAAACTGATGATTAGTTTTGGAGGGACTTTCAGTAATGTGAAAACTGACTCCTTAGAAAAACTTTTTTTAAACATCAATTTGGTAGAATAATAAAATCGTGAGAAAACTTATAGAGGTGTACCGTAGAAAGGTGTTCTCCTATCTCTACTTTAAGTTGTTATCGTTAGTGAAATTTATTGCTCGATCCAGAAAACTCAACAGCTTTCAAGTGAAGATATGTATCTGATGTCACTAAATCCTACAGCAATATCACAAGCACCGATCAAATCCATCGCTTTCATCACAACCAATTAAAAAAAAAGGACTCAATTTTTTTAGCTCACCATCATGCTCAGCTGGATTCGAAGACACATTGGAATGAAATGACCGATGAACTATCTAGAATAGGCTCGGAATAAAATGACTTAGCAACAGATCGCTAAGTTTTCACGCCCATCAGCCCACAACATGGCTAATACAGGGTGGAGTGCACTCTCATGCCGAGTTTCGAGATTAGTTTGAATCCAATACAAAAAAACAAAATCAGAGGACTCCTATTACTCAATAGACCAATGTCCACAACCCAATGGCAATCTTAGAAGAATAGGAATCAGAACGCTAGACCTATGTAGAGCCTAGCATAGTCGACAGAGGTAGGTGAAGACAAAGGAGAGTTCGTCTCAACAGAACTAGATGTCGCCCTCGGAAGAGTATCTTTTAATGACTTCAGCGAACTATCTAATACGCCTCTTAAAAACGAGCTTCAGCAGACCCCTGCTATTATGGACTAATATGTTGGATTTATTCCACAAGGCACAAAATGTATCTGTTGAGACCCGAATGAGGCTGTATCATAAGAATACACTTTCAGAGTGTTGAAATTCAACGACTATGATGAATACATATAGCAGATAGTCAGCAGTAAGTGCCAAGTGAATTTATTCCTTTAAGTCTCAGAGTTTCCCATAACCCTTGGCTTCATCGAAGAAACTTAAATTATCAATTAATAATATGTGAACAATAAAAATTATGTAATATCATATTTACCAGTGATTGTAATTAAATATGCCACCACATAAGATATAACACCAATCCACAGCACAGACATTCCAAAGGTAACAAATCTCCACTTGGGATGGCGTCGACTATCAGGCATTGTAATCCACAACATAAGAGTCATGGGCCACCGTAGAAGATATACCAAAGTGCAGGTACCTCTTCGATTCCACGGATCGTCTGCATAATCTAAATATACATTTGATGATTCCAAAATCCCCTTCAAGAAGAAATCTTTGTTTCTTACATACCACTTTCATCACTGCTAAAAGTGTCTATACTGTCAGCTATCGATGACTTTTTATCGCGTTTCCTTGTCTCCAAGACTTCAACGTTATACGACACATGTGGCCGAAGGTCCTTCTCAGATGATGCACAACTCAGAAGAGGAGTAATTTCCTGCACTTGACGAAATGGTCGAACTCGCGATTTTCTTCTAACTCTTGAAATCAATTTTCTCGCCTTTCGAGCCATTGCGTCATTCCAGTACATTGCTGAATTTTATCACATTAGACGCACTTTTACTGCAAGGTGTTATATCTCACCTGTTATATAAAAAAAGTATGCCAAGACCAAAAACAATGCCTCATACCACATCACAATACCATCGTATAAAGTACCAATCAATCCCAATACCGCAACACAGTACATCAAGCAGTCCCGAGTAACTGGCCACCAGTCCAAGTCGATCATCTAAAAAAGACAAAAAGTATTACTTCTTCTGGTTATGAGATTATTGTGTGACAAACCTGTCCCGCGAAAAGTCCACAACAGGCCGGCACGGCTAGAATATTAAACACAGCCGAACCAACTATAGTTCCAACGCCAATATCGCCCTTCGTTACAAACGTGCCTACACAATTTATAAACAGTTCAGGGCTTGAGGTTACCGCAGCCATGAAAGTTGCACCAGCTACATCTTCCTTCATTTTCAACTCTTGAAAGATACAAATACAAATTGTGAATACATAAGAACTGGTGCAACAGACTTACTTAAGCACATCTGTTCAATGGCAGGCACAAAGTAATCATCACAGATTACTGCAAGATACCAAAAGCAGTAACAGGCCAATAGGACATGGATCAAGATCCAGCCATGTTTCCTTTGAGATCGAGTAAAACCATCTGCGGGAAATTCATTAATTGCAGGCGGAGTACAATTTTTGGCTTTTTCTGTGAGTTCTGTAGATGTTTGGTAGTCGTCATCGTTTGCAGATCGATTAAGAAACAATTCAACAGTAAGAGGCTCAGAGGATTCAGGAGCTGTTGTAACTAAGAGGTCCTGTGGAATGCCGAGTAGTTTTCGACCATTTTGGCTTACTCCAGCTAAAAGAACAGAAAACGATTTATTTTAGTGTTTTTAAAGATTAAGTGTAAAAACTGCGTTGTTTAAAGAAAATGTGGAAAATAAAGCAGAAGTATATATCATATATCCGTCGTCGTAACTGATGTTGAACATTAAAGACAAGGGTGTGCTTGAAACTGACGTACACCATAGCTACTTTCAGCAACGCATGTCTGTCTCTATTTTCGTTTTTGAGAAAGATTTGGAAAGACAATTTGCACAGAAAATGTGGTTCACTACTGCAAGTTTGCATCAAAATGAGAAATGGCCATACAGTAGTCAATAAGACTTAGACATTTAGACTTTGATAAGCACAGCGGAAAGTCTATTACTTGGAAGGACCAACAGACTTCCTACAAGGCGTAGATATTTTCCAATTATAACATTAAACGTACAGAAAAGCTACAATCTCTTTGGAACGGATCGTATGATACCCTATCCTCCCTATTATTTAGTACCTACAAAGTGGGCGTGGCCGCACGACATTTTTTTCTCGAATTACAACTGAGCATATCCTCGGATGTTTGTTGATGCTTCATGCAAAATTTCACCAAAATCGGTTTTAGAAACTCTTACAAAAAGTGGGCGAGGTTAAAATTGATATACAGATGAATTCTAGAGAATTTGAATATCATACAGATTTTATACAAAATAGTAAAGTTATAAAAAAGTGGACGTAGCAGTGGAGCATAATCTGACTGCCGATGTGTCTCAAGCAGAGATTCCTCAAGAAGGTCGAGACTCCCTAAATGTTCAAATTAATAAACATTGCATAAAGCTACTTCCAATCACGGTAAAGGATTATATATTTAATAATATAAAATAGAAAATTACGCAGTATTTTTGAAATCTATGTTTCCCTTGCCTATTTGGAACGTATCCCTGACTCCATCGACATGTCTTGATTAATCAATTGTTTTGTTTAAATTCAATGAAAGTACTCACGATTAAAATCTTTCGAGTTATTGTTGCTAAACAACAAACCCAATGAATAAATTCCGACTACACCTAGAAATACTCCCAAACGGATACGTAATGAAATAGTTGTTAGACGCTGTTGCAACGTTACACCAGACTTAGTAAAAACTTTGACCATTCTCTTTCGAAATAAATTCAATTAAAAACGTCTATTCCGCTTTAAAAGTAAAAATAAAACTAAATCCGGTAAACTTAATAAAATTTATTTATCACACCGATGCAGGCCACACCGATTGGAAATAACGATAGACTGTTGAAAACCGTACTGAGAGAACATCCATTCTTTTTATACCAAAACCAAGCGCCGATCGTTGTTCAAATATTTCATGTTGATATTGTAATCTGAGGAAGTATTACATCGCAGTTAATGGGGACCACTTGAGTGCAAGATAAGCAATCGAATTTGCAGGAGATTTGTGATTTAACAGAAACGTTTTATGTACAACCATCATGTTGGTTGAAGTGCCTGCGATTTAGGTGGTAAATGCAAAATCTGGAAGTAGGTAGAACCCTCATATCTCAGTATGGGACTTGCGAAAGAATTCTTTATTTATAAACGAAGTGATTATGTTTGCTTATTGATTAGTGTTGATTGCTTGTCGAGTAAATATTGGGGAGCTGATTACCCCCTATAAAATATTGGGAAAATTCCATTAAGAAAGCACAAAGAAAGTCCAGTGACACTTCTTCTCGTTCTACTACTACAACTATTGGAGTATTAGTCCTTGGTAATGGACACATAGTGAAGATACTTGGACTTAGGACACAGTAAGGATAATTCATGCATTGGATTAATAATGAACTAGGACTTGTCTCAAGGTTACTTCGATTGCTCCACGAAAGTCAACCTTGTATATGAAAAAGTTCAAGGACAACCTCGCTACTAGAAATGAAACCCAAAACGAATACTGTTTTTAGTACTGTTTCAAATACATACTAAATACTTCGAATATAGAGCAGTGTGTGAGGCTCGATTTCCGCTTTAAAATAAAGAGTTCAGCTGTGACCAAAATTCAGAGGCTGTTTTGGGGTCTAATCACCAAATTTCATGGAGGACATACATATGCCAACTGAAGCGATTCGTATAGAAGAGTTTAAGTAATTATATTGGGCAGGAATAATTGATTTGTAAATATATACTATAACCACATTTTAATTTAAACATTCAAACCATGTCCTGACTGTGGTTAATATAACAAATTTAGGCTGAAAAATGGAGGAAGTTTCTAAACTAAATACTCTTATGAAAAGTTAAGCACAATGGAATCTTTAACCATGATTTGGTCCAATAATTTGCATTCGCACAATCGCATATAACCTATTCATCGAATTGAAGAACACCTAGACTCATTATTTTAAGCAAATGGATTTACAACGAAGTTTCAAAATATCAGAACCCATATTTTACACATATATATGTATTTACTTTCAAAGTCGCTTGTGCTATTAATACTTTGATCAGATTTTGAAAGATTTTAAAGGCAAGCTTATAACCGAAAGCCCAAAAAGACCGCTCTAAGGAAATCTGTCCAATCAGCCTATATTGGTAAGATTGATTAACATCTCCATAAGAACATACTCCAAGTCCAAATCAGAAGATACACCCCTGCATTCGACGGTAGAAATCGCTAAGACATCTTTTCGATTTACGGTTTGTTACTCTAGTAACCATTCCTGACGTCGAACAAGCTTTCAACAATTTTTTATTATTATTTTATTATTTCACTAAGTTTACAAATATATGTATCATATGCCTTGACCTGCGAAGCCCAGTGGCTTATCTGCAGGAGATTATTTTCAAAAATTATTTAAGACTCAATCATCTACGTAAACATTTTAAAAAAAATTTTATGTAATTTAGTTTTTATAATTCAGATTTTTAAAGAATGCTTTTGAATTTAAATATTATTAATTAAGTTGAAGTTTTAAGTTTGAAGTAAAAGTTATGTTATTTCTTCTAAAAAAAATTGTTTTAATCTTTGTTTTCGGGCATTTATTTGGTGGATGTTTCTCAAGTCTTGAGGAAGATTATTTAGCACATTCGGCACGGTGTACATCAATCGTCTTCTGCCGTATTCGTTGATAAGTGCTGGGAGTTGATACATTCCTTCGACTTGTCTTCTAGTACCAAACGGATGGGTAATTGGTCTGCGAAAATTTGCATCTTCATAGTACTCCAAGGCCACAGTCATATTGAATATTTGTTTTACTCTCAGCATACTTATGTTAGAGACGTTCCTTCTCGATAGAATTTTGGCTGCACTGTTTTGAATATTTTGCAGTTTTTCTATGTGTGTTTGCGCTGCACCTCCCCATGCTAGTACACCATAACGTAGCCTCGACTCTATAAGCGCGTAGTACACTTGTTTTTGTATACTTATCGGAGCTTTGTACTGCAGACAAGCGAGCGCAAACAAGGATCCTCTCAGCTTATTCCGTAAGTGGTTTATGTGAGGCTCCCAAAGAAAATGGCAGTCAATGATGATACCAAGATACCTGTAGGTATTCACGACTTCAATTTGTTCGGACTCAAACGAGCTGTCACATTTATATGTCTTCAGGACAATTTGCGGTGCTTGGAACTTCGGGCTTCGAATATGCATGAGCTTAGTTTTTGATTCATTTATTATAAGCCCATTGTCATGACACCATTTAGCAGCTTCATCGAACTCCTCCTGCATCACCTTTGTTGCTTCTTCCAACGATTTATTACATACAATGATTGCCGTATCATCAGCAAATGCGAATGGTGTACTTCGTTTGAAACATTTTAGCATTTCATTTGTGTACAAAATAAAAAGTAGAGGGCCAAGCTTCGAGCCTTGTGGCACTCCATATTGTACTTTATGCTCAACACTACAGCGATTCTTAATTTGTACACTAAAAGTTATTTCTGCAAGATAATTACGCAACCAATCCGACAGCTTGCCTCTAATTCCTACCTTTTCCAAAGCGCTGATAAGCTTTTCGTGGTTAAGTGTGTCGAATGCCTTACTAAAATCCAAAAACAGGACAAGTATATGGTGCCGCTTGCTTAGGGCAGTATTAATTACGTTTGCGAAATCGCCAAGAAGTTTGTTGGTGCTCTTTCCCTTTTGAAATCCGTATTGACTTTTGCTGATCAATTTGTGTTTTTTTACGAAATCCCATATACGGTCCGAAACGATTTGCTCCATGATTTTTTCTATGGCCGGTAAAATTGCTATTGGCCTATAGTTAGCGATATTAGTTTTAGTCCCTCCTTTATATATGGGACGCACAACTGCCTGTTTTAGTTTTTTAGGGATCGTAAGCATATCGAAGCTAAGGTTGATGAACTTCGTTATAATGGGGACAAAGATGTCAGCATTCAACTTAATATCTGTGACTCTAATACCATCTGCTCCAGGCGCTTTCCGGATGTTTAGGCGATGCACCAGACGTTCTACCTCTGCATAGTCTGTTCCTCCAAAGTACATAGACCTGCTTAATCTATCATTTTGATGACTGGAGGTTAAAACATTACACTTATGAATGATAGACTCTGCCTGTCTCGAGAAAAAGATTGCAAATTCATCAGCTAACTCATCTGCGTTCCTGACATCCAAGAAATGTTTTGATATTGTATCATCCAAGGATATTTTTCTTCGTCCTAAAACTTCATTTATTACGCTCCATGTTTTTTTCGGATCACCTCTTGTCAAAACAGTAGCTTTATCTGGTGCATTTCACAACCCAAAATTTGAAAATCGATAATAACAGATTTAGAATCTGCTCTATAAAGGGAGGGCCATCTAGTGGTGGTAGCCCAAACAGTGGGTTTTTTAAAAAGAAAATTTGACCCAAATGAAGCACCCACCACTTACAAGGTCCAATTGACTCAGCAATTGAAGGCGCACGGCCATCCGCTTCGTTATCGCTTCGCAGTTTGGGCCTTAGAGCAGCTTAAATTGTACAACGATTTTGTGCGAAAAATCAATTTTTCTGACGAGGCGCATTTTCATCTCGACGGCTACGTTAACAAACAAAATTGCAGCATCTGGGGCTCGGAAAATCCGCACGTTATTGTCGATCCACCGATCCACGGAGAGTGACAGTTTGGTGCGGCTTGTGAAGTGGTGGCATCATTGGACAATTTCTCTTTGAAAATGAGACCGGGAACAACGTTTTGGTTTTACTGAAATTGAAAATATGAATGTGGACCACCTCTGGCTTATGCAGGATGGTGCGACATGCCACAGTCGATCTTTTGCGCAATAAATTTCCAAATCGTATTATCAGCCGTCTTGGCGATGTCGATTGGCCTCCTCGGAGCTGCTATTTGACCACTTTAGATTTTTTTTTTTTCTGGGGAACCGTGAAGGACCGATGTTGTGCCAATAATCCGGAAACGGTTCAAGCATTTAAGTCCAATATCATCCAAGGTCTTGGAAAATTGGAGTGACAGAATGCGCTACTACGAAGCCAACCGAGACAGCCACTTAAACGGAGTTGTGTTCCACAATTATTGGGAATGTTTGCTCTTACTAATAAACTAAAAAGAAACTTGTATGTATGTATCTATTCTTAACTGAAAAAACCTTGAGCTTAGTGTCTTTAGTTTTGTCAGCTTAGATTGATTAAATTGTTTTAGCGTATGACAGTGCCGGTAAGGCAGGCGTCAATTCCCAGACGCCCGATGCTTGACGTGTTCCATTTTATTTCTGATAAAGTTCGTCTTCCCGTAAAGGGTTATTAATAGATATCACTGAATACCAGAGTAATCAATTATACCATTCTGCACGTATCTAGGTTATTTTCGTACTTAATCATACAGAAGGATCATTCATTCTGAACTCCATAAACGTCTGTACGAACGGCCTCGAAACTATTATCTTTTCCTTCCACCGGTATCACGGTATTTTGATCTTGAAACGTGTCGCCTTACTTTACGGGGCTTACGTTACCTTTACGTCAAACTATACGTCAATGACTCACAGTATCAACGCATGACGTATTTCCACTTAAAAATCAATCAAAATGTCGACCAATGAATAAGATTAAACCGATTATAAACAAGTGCCACAAAATCCTAATGTTAATTAAAAATGCTTTATTAATAAATCCGCGTTGAGGAAATCGGAAATTATGCCGCCATTGGTATCAAACTGACGCACGTTAATGACGTAAAACCAACAAAAAAAAAGCATGATTATCCAATCAAAATTATCAGACACAATTTTAACAAAGTTTCCAAAAATAATACAAAACCTACTCGTATATTAAATCAGGTGGCTGACGGTGTTGAACACTCAGCGGTATTTGTTTAGCTCAAAGAGGTCTCAGAAGTGATACCGTGCCTAAATTATTTAAATGAATTTTTATCGCATTCTTACAAAAAAAATGGTCATGCTTCTTTCAAAAATATCTTGACTTTGATTGACATTCTTAGACGGTTTGTATGTCAAATGTTTGCACAAAGATGACTAACTTTCTCTCAGTGAATCACAATGTAATCGTATTTATCTGTTTTTGATTGTAGGTATGTCTCTGCATTTCAAATAGGCCGATGCTCTTTGAGTTGGGAATACCCAAAGTTCTATTTTCGAAATGTCTGCTATGATTTGCCGGGTAGTTAGATAGTTAGTGGTGGCATAAGATTTATGATTGACTTAGCTTTCCGAGGCACGTTCTTGTAGTAAACGAAGTGTTCTTTTTTCGGCGTGCAGTTCAAAAAAATCAGAGGACGTAGAAGATTCAAAGTTCGTGGTTTTTACAATAAAACCACACTCGTTAAAAGATTCTTGAGAAAGTGCGCAGAAGACCTTTTTATGTACTCAACTGAATGTCTCTCAATGGCGAAGGTTGTTCTCTTCTAGTATGCATTTGGTCTGATATATGTAGATGGATAAAACGTATCGGGTAGTGGACTTCAAGAGCCGAGCAAAGTGTAGTAACACACAGATATTCAAGTAGAGGACACAAACTGAATATGTAATTACACAACTGGAGCAAATGTCCAAATGTCAGTCCATACTTTGAAAAAGAGTATGGTTTTCGGCGTTCATATTCAAGTCGATTACGGTTCATCAAATTGACATTAAATCAAGTTTTTGAACTGAACAAATGAGATCCATGTTTCCATTGAACAACTTGAGCTCTACAAGATACAGGCTTCACCGCAGAAAGCCTCTGATTGAAACATTCCAAATGTGCACCGGAATTTGAAAAAGAGTTTGGTTTCGGCGTTCATATTCATTTAAGGACCTTTGTTCTGATGGTAACAACGCCTCCACTCGGTAACCTCAAGGAGTGAGTCGAACTTAAGATCCAACATGATGATAGCCAATATTAGGTGAAATTCGCTAGCACCTGCGATGCAAAGACAGACTAAACCAGGTCCTACAAAATGAAGATATTTATTTAAGGGCTTACAGGAACTATCTGATGCCACACTATACGTTTACCTAATCGTTCCAAGTATCGGAGAACATCACGTTTTTCAGCAAAGCGTAGTAGAAAACAATACAAAAGAAACTCAGTACGGGAACTGGGACTAAGCCCCTATTAAACATCACGATGAGTCCACAATGTACCTTTTGTTTAAATGATTTGAACCAAAAAGCTTTACATATACTGTATGTAAGTCGAATTTCTAGTCTAGAATAGTATCTGATGTATCACGTCCTCGAAGATTTCCATGTTTATCGTCTAAGCATTCATTACTTTATAAAAAATAAAATAGGTTCCATCAATATATCTTAGAAACGTATTCAATCTGATTTACGTAAATAAATTCAAAAATTTAAATAAAGCAGAATAAATACTACCAAAAGCAGTCATCATGTTTACGTACATGCGAGGATTGGATAAAGAGGGTTGGACAATTCTTGTAATAGATGTTGTATTTTGTTTTTTTCTTTAATTTTGTTTTCAGAAATGAACTGTACGCCACCCGCTTTAAGTGAATTTCCATCGGATGGCTTGACGGAGGCAGAAAGAGCGGAAGGATGGATAATCATCCATATATGTATCTCATGTTACATCTTTTTAGCCCTAGGAATCGTTTGTGACGAATATTTTGTACCTTGCGTTGAAAGGCTGTGTCTTTGTAAATGATTTGAAGCTATTTTGAAAAGCAACACAAATTCCTTAAAAGCTTTTATTTTTTTTAGTTTTCGATATGTCTACTGATATAGCAGGAGCAACATTCATGGCAGCAGCAACATCCGCTCCAGAATTATCTGTGAATGTTATTGGTACATTTGTTACTGAGGGCGATCTCGGTATCGGTACTATTGTTGGTTCTGCTGTGTTCAATACACTGGGAGTAGCAGCTACTGCTTGTTTGATATCCGGAGTGGTAAGCTGATTAAATTTTACTATATCACTTGCAATCGTCTTTAAAAATAATCGCTGAATGTCCTTGCAGACAATTAAATTGGATTGGTGGCCTTTAAGCAGAGACTGTGGAATATATTCGATCTCGATTATTGCATTAATTGTTGTACTCTGGGATTCGATAATTGAATGGTATGAAGCAATGGTGTTGGTGTTGGCTTATCTTGTTTACATATTACTTATGTACTTTGACAAGAAACTACAAAGAGCGGCAAAGGGTAAGTGCGACTGGATAATTATATAACATATACATAACTATATTTATACTTGTATGCCTGCAAAAGGACTTCTATCTATTGTTTTGTCGAAAAATTGTGTTTTCCTTTTAATACAGAGAGAGATGAGCTTTAACAAAGGAACTGATCCTAAACATTATCACTCTCTCGACAGGAGTCACAGGTTTCATGTCTTGCTTGAGCCTAGCAATGCTTAGACCGTTGAGAAGCAAATATTTCTGCAGGAGTTTTCTTTTGAGAGGAAGAATGCTTTTGTTTAGGTTTATTCTGTTGGGCCTTAAATAGCAATCTCATTGATTACAGTATGAACTGACTGATACCCTGACAAGCTATTGCAATCTACCATCCCACAGTACAGGTCTCCGTAAAGTGGTTGTCTAATGTACGAAAGTATATTTATGTAACAAGATGTAAAGTGTCATATAATGGCATTTCCAAGGAATTATCAGTACCGGGCCCTTGGCTATAGCTCACTTCTTGTCGACAACTTGATTAGTCTACTTGTATCTGGATCAGTTTTAGGCCAGAAAATTCTATTTTTCCTCGTAATCCAATCTTTTGTCTAATTTAAGGCCAACTTTGACACTATTTACAAAATCAAGCTACACAAAACCGTACCCAGTGTTAGTATCCCCCCCAAACCATTTTAGCTATGCAGGATGATACTGGAGATACCAGGTCTGTTCGCGTACTCTCCCAAAACAACGAAATTTCACGAAAAACTACGTAAAGTCAGCAAATCCTATTTGAGTACGCAAAAGTTTCGCAGTTTTTCACAGAAGAGAGCGCTCACGAGAGAGTAAAAAATGTCCCCATGCAACGAATAATAGTGCAGGAAATTTCTTTGCACTGATTTACGAAATCTGTCAGATACCTGTAAGAAATTTTTTTTTGTTGTTTGTGTATTTGCATACATTTGCTTTTGAAGTCTAAAATCTGGCCGAATTTACTTTTTTGTGATTTTACCACTCTCTGAGAGAATTTTATCCCTACTCCTTGAAATTTCACAATCTACGAATTTTGGTGCAGAAAGTACGCGAACAGACCTAATTTCAAACTAACCAAACGGAGTACCGAGAATTTTTTAGATCTTTTGACCTTTTGACATCCCAGCTTTAGATGAGGAAGGCAAATAAATTGTTTTTGAAAATAAATTGGCGCTTATCATTGTAATTCATTTTTAAAATTAAAAGCCAGGGCGACATGCGATTGAGGTTGTTAGACAGAACTAGTCCGTATTTAACTATAATTTTATTACCAATAATTGCTAAATGAGAAATTATGAAATTATTGTCTTTTACATTTCAGAGAGTCCAACATGCAACAAAATTCCATGCTTCGATATGACTATAACAGACAATGCCAGACAATCGCAAACCTCAGCATTGGATGACGATGTACAATTTGCTTCGGAGCACATATGCACACTACCAAGAGGCGAAAGCTGTTTTTCTCAAATATGTTGGATCATACAATATCCGGTGTACTTTATGTATTTTCTCACAATCCCAGACTGTCGAGTGCCAAAACTTAGAAAACTATTCTTTTTATCGTTTATCATGTGTTGCGTATGGATTAGCATTTTATCCTATTTGGTTGCATGGACGATCACAGCCGTCGGTAATGTATCCTTACAACAAGATTGATAGTCGTAACTTAATTGAAACTTACCTCTAGCACAAAAATTAAGACCAAAAATTACGCAGAAATATACGTAAATTGAACTACCCGTAAGTTTCGACTATCAATCTTGCTTTTTGCTTTAAGTTTATCGTTAAGTTTTGTTGGAATTAGTTACAGATACATAGTTAGATACTTTTAATTGTCCAATAGAATGATGACAGTATTTCTTAAGAAGTCGTTCGACGACTACCTGATGAACAAACGACTGTATGTATATATGTATATGCATAAGTACATATGAATATGTATCTGAATTGAAAAGCGATCGATGAGTATTCAGTGGCAATGTAAAAATCCAATATTTGTCACTGGTACCAACAAATACAATCATAAATAGGCCTTATGTTACAAACCTTTTAAGCTAATTCGTATCTACATACTATCTATCTTATACTTATGCTCCCACTTAATATGTACAGATAACAGAAAAGGTATATCTACACCGCCAAGTTTCATTTGCATCTCACCTTTGTAGAACTCGAGATTCTAGTCAAACCTGACGTTACTTTCATAAGTATGAATCCACTTATGTGTGGCCTGACCAAGGTAGGATTCACTTAGATCGTATATTTCTATTACTCTTTTCTCAAATACTGTCCAAAATTTTTTGATATCGGTGATATCTACGAGCTTTCTAGTGATTTCTAAGACATACAACATGAAATGTTGATTGGCTTATGAGGTAGGGGTCTCAAACAGCTATCAATAGTAAAATGGAACTCCATGGACTATTGCCATAAATGGTCTAATTTAAATTTCGAACTAAGGGAACTTTTTCAAGACGCCCGGCCCGTCGTGTAATAGGTCTGTTCTATCTCCGAGTCACCTGGTGTCATGTGTGGCTCTCACAGGCCAAGATCTTCACACGGGTCGACAAAAACATGCAGGGAAGCAGTGCGAATAAGTAAGGGTCAAGGATGTACAAGTTTTTGTTTTGAGTTTAAAGACTATGCCGGTACCCCAGACTGTATTATATCGTCTCTCTGAGTTTTTCCTTCTTCGCCTGTCATGTTGATGGGCAGCTATCATTTATTTCCAAGCTAAACAACATTTTAATCCATTAATTGAATTTTTAGAAGATTGTGATAACGGTTTTGTCGATTTACTCTGGTATTTGTGTATTAGATATGCACGACTGGATCGTACACATTTGCACTTGTATCCTATAAGTATCCAATGTATCCTATTAGTTTAACAACTACTCCTTTCAGCAAAGGGTCACGCAGAATTGTGGGCCCTTTTTTAGTTTTTTTTTTTCAATCATAGTAATGTCAAGTTTGATTAAGACCTCGAATTCGAATTTTTTGGAAAAAACAGTACTTGCCCTTCATGTGCACATGTAAACGTGCAACTAAGAATTAAGAACGCTTTTAAATGATTGGTTACTCAGGATGCTGGCCAAGGACCTTATCTATTTTCCAAGATGTTTAAACAACAGCTGTATGGCCATCGACCTGGTCAGCGGATGAATATCAATGCACTGATCTGTAAAAGCATTGACCCATGTGGCAGAGGACGACGCGGTTAGATGAAAAAGGTGGAAGTAACTAGTTAGAGTACAAGCAGGTTGAACTAACTGGTTGGTTGAGGCATTAGTCTAGGCAGAGTCAATTATTAATTATTTACATGTAGATCGTTTGTGAACGAAATACATCGAATGGTATTTTCTATAAACTTCCTGCGGCGTATTTATATATGTAAATAATTCTGTTCACACAGAGACTCAAGGCAGCACTCATTTCGAGATTTATGAAAAGTCTTTGGCTTGACGTAAAGAAATAAAAATAACATTGCTCATTGTACTGTATTCATAATTTAGGCATATGTATTTCGAAAATATCTTTTCTAAACTCAAGCAGTACAACTTTTGCCGCCATGCTGGATAAAAACCATACTCTTATTGTGTCACCCTAGAAATTTTATAATTATGTTACCTAGGTTAGGCTAAGCTATAAGTAGAATTGAGAGTATTAGTGTTCCTGTGATTAGTGTACTTTCGAGGAACTATCTTGAGTTCAGCATAAATCTTAGAATGCATTGTTGGCTTCACTAACAGTGGGCTTAATTCACTCGTTATTCATAGGCTTACACATTTCTGGAAAAAATTGTCAATAAATCCTTTGATATTGATTTTACTGGGAAAAGACCTGAAACGATAATATCAACTTGAAAGGGTTTAAGCATTTTTCTTGTGAATATTTATTCTTGGTATAAGGCTTCACAAGATGTCTGCCTTTCCTATCGTTTTATGTGATTTTAACGTTATATCTATGACATTACTTGTAGGTTTTGTCTCAGAGATAGTGAAAAGCACTTGGTATCGCACTCTGTTTTTTTTTTTAATTTCGTTTGGTACATACTCGTACATACGTGAAAAACTTTAGGAGATTCTATCATATTTGCCAGATGATGTGCAGATTCTTCAATATTTTGATTTCTCCTTAGTGATGCTTTTGCTGTTTTGGCTTCTTTAGTCAGTTTTAATCAATAAGAAACTTACGACCTTGTTTTGTCGTACCAGTTTGGAGATTTGAACTCCATTACTGGTGGGTTAGCACCAATTTTGAATTCGTTAAAGAACACTGTCTCTTTGGATGTACATATTTTTCAACTGCCCAGTTTTCACTTGAAAGGCATTTTAAACTTACACTTGTAAACACCTCACCTACATATCTTCGGCCTTTAGTTTATTGCTTATATTTCGCCCTAAAATTTTGGACAGAATCTACCACACAAATTGTCGGTTCTTTACACTCATGATCCTGAATTGTATACTCGACTTGACTTGACAGTTGTAATTGTAAATCAACTGCTAACTCAGCTAACCAACAGACTCTTCCTTCTTCCTTCCTCTTTCGGTTCATGCTCCATATTAGGTTTCCAGGAGCTTTATAATTTTTCAACCGAAAGGATTGATATGAGTGAAACCATCTATAGTCGAGGTTTACTTTGTTGCTTGTGAAGTTTCTTTTGAGGTTAGAGGAAATATTTCTTTACGGTCTTCCTGATTCTTAAGGCCTGCTTATCAGATATTTCGAAGTCATACCCACGAAGTCCATAGCTCAACTTGACTAAAACTGGCAATATTCCTTTCATCCTTTTGTCAGCAACCGTCAATTTCAAAGGAACGTGACACCGACCTTCCAATTGAAGTCAAAGGTTGAGTGTAGGTCCTAGGCATTCAACTGTGAGAAGTAGCATCTATTTAATTATTCTAAATCCTAAAAACTCGAATTTTCGTATTGATTATAAATACGAGGAAGAATAAAAACAGTTAATAATTGCCGATATGTTATTTTATTTTTTTTTGTTTAATTTAGCCTGGGTAACATATTTATAAAAAAAAATTTATATTCTGTTAGGTGACACATTCCATATTCCGGACTCAGTTATGGGCATCACTTTTCTAGCGATCGGAACCAGTATTCCTGAGGCAGTGTCCAGCGTGGTTGTTGCAAGACGAGGTAAAGTTTGTATATTGTGTGTTGATTTTTAACGAAATTGTTAATACTTCAAGGTCATGGAGCAATGTCCATTTGCAATGCAATTGGCTCAAATACATTTAATGTAATGGTAGTTCTTGGTGTACCATGGTTAATTAAGACAACCCTTTTGCCCACATCCCCAGGAGTCCATGAATTGTACATTAACTCATCTGGATTAGTGTATTCGACTCTGACACTATTGAGTACCGTGGTTTTGCTTTATACTTCTTGCGCGTGCTCTAGTTTCATATTGGGACCAAGACTTGGAACTCTGTGCCTTTTGATATATATATGTTTCATGATATTTGCAAGTCTTATGGAAATGAATGTATTCTTTCAAGTCAATTTACCACTTTGTCATGATCATGATTAATTTATTATTATTTCTGGTATTGTTTATTTAAATTTAATTATTTAATTTATATTATGTTTTTAAAAATTTTCGTTATTATTGTTATTAATTTTGATTAAACTAATAAATTTCGAACTAACGTATTTAAAAAGTTTTATATTAGAGCGCATCACCAAAAAGAAATATTTGTAGATACTTCTTACCTACATTTCTGCTAGAAATCGAAAAATTTTTTCAAGCTAAATTTCTAGACCTTGAATTTCTGACCAGTGGGTAGCAATATACTTAGGTTCATGTTACATGTTTTTTCAAGTCTTTCTTTCAAGTTTATCTGGAATCTAAAAGAATGTATTTTGGTTATTCCATAGCAGGTTAGATTATAAAGTGAATAAATAATTGGTGCGTCTGGTCCATACGGGAGACAGGGACTAGTTTCACCAAACCATTCTGAGGAACTGCGGCTTGACAGTGGTTTGAATAGGCATTTAAATGTGAGTGATAACTTTCGATCCTTCCAGTTGGCAATAATTATTAATTTCCTACCTCTTTTATTTCACCTAGGTCACCTTAAGTTAGATATTTAGAGAGTAACTCTGCTCGTCCTAGTGACACTTTGCCAGTGACAAGGAAAGTCCCAATGCAAATCATTGTCTACAAAGTGATGCAAAACGTCTTTTACAAATAGAATGCCACTGAACTTTTGTGTAGTCTTGGATTCATCCGCTTAAATTCGACTAAAGTCCATTAGTGACTCAGAATATAAAATAGCCTTAGCCTGAGTACCGCTGCGTATGGCGAGTCTTAGGATGAGTTTCATACGGAGTGATGAGATCCCCAGTACGAATAATGCTAATAGCCATTGCATTTACTTTTTCAGTAACAAATTCATTTCAATTTCCAAGGAAGGGGAGAACGCCTGATATATATTTGTCTTGACATTCTTGGACTAAACCATTTTCGTTAAAACTGAGCTTAAAAATTATTTTAATAAACACTAGAACTCCATACAAATATGCGATACATTATCCTGAAGCAATTTCACATTTATATACAGTTCTAAAGCTTCAATAATTTTCGTTTCGAAATTGTTAAAAATCCCTTCAATATTTTATAGTTGAACAAGTACATATGTTTATACTGTCTTTAAGGAAACACCAATAAACCTTCGAAACGCTGGTAGAAAATAGTTGAAACAGTGCTGCCAAGTCCTGTCCCACCAAACCAAAAAAAGGTATACTTTTGTGACTTCACAACTTTACATACTCTACATCTATAGCGGTTTCGATAGTCCTTGGTACATCTATGGTACAACTTTTTTATTCCTTTGGAATTCAACGTTGGTATCTTTCCTTCGAAAACGTTCAATATTTGCATGACTTTCATATTCATTTTCTAAATCTTGGACTGAAAAATCTAAGCCCTAATTTTGCCTTATCTAATTCAATGTTTTACCAGTGGTTTTCTAAATTGTTTTTCAAATTAATATTTATGAAGTTACTTAATTTGAACTGTGACACTCAATTAAGTCAGGCTATTCAAGTCTCAAGCTCAAACATTCTATCAGAGGACTTAAGACGATGACCGGTATCAGATGCAACCGTAAAGTAGATGAAACGGTGGTGAGTTGGTTATTTGGCTAAGTGTGCACAAATTTTGTATCGCCAAGCCTTACAAGAGTTGGCTCGCCTTTTTATTGAGTGTTTATGTACTTCGTTATATGATTTCATTGTGAACATATTATCATAGATACTTTATTTTCTGACTAATATCCAACATTATACCTAAGTATGTACATATAAAGTTAAGATAATGTTTTCATACAATACCTGTTGTATTCTGATAGGTTTTACTTTCGATATTCCGGATTCAGTCATGGGCGTTACATTTTTAGCAATGGGAACCAGTTTACCTGAGACAATTTCCAGCGTTCTTGTTGTAAGACGAGGTAAAATTTGTATTTTACATTTACCATGATATTTATCAATTGTTGGTACTTTAGGTTATGGATCCATGGCCGTATGTCATGCAATTGGCTCGAATATATTTAACTTGCTGGTCTGTCTCGCTGCTCCATGGTTGATTAAAACTACTGCCTTTCCCCAAAATCCAGAAGTGCATTCATTGAATATTAATTCAACGGGAATGCAATATGCGGCTATTATATTATTGTCCACGCTATGGTTGCTATATTTTACAATTGCATACAACGATTTCATATTGGGTACAACTGTTGGATGTTCATGCTTTTGTCTGTATATAGCTTTTGTTGTTTTAGCCGTTCTCATTGAAATGAATATATTCTTTGAAGTTAATTTACCCTTTTGTGAGTCAATGGAATTAAAAGGATAAATAAGTTTTCTCAATTGCTTGTAGAAGCTACATATATTGTTCATTTAATCATTAAACCATTTAATTTATTTGTTACTATTACTAATTATTGTTTATGTGTTAAATATTATTCTATTACCAATAAAATTTAGAATGAATAGAAATTTAGCAGGTTTGTTTTTCCTACTTTTGCAGTAAGTAATCAAAAAGTGTCATCGCAATCACAGGATCTAGTTTTAGTACAATTAAAATCGGTTTATCTGATCCGTTCTACCCTCTTCGTGTTCTTTTCAATAATTTGAATCGTTAGCTTATACTTTGATCTGAAGAACAAAATATATCTAATTATAGCAACTGGAACTCCAAGTTATTTTAGGTCCCCTTTTACATGCGCACGGTACGTAAGGCGAGATCTTCTTTTAATCGGGTTTTCTTCTGTAATAAATCTGAAGACCAGGACCAACATCTCAGAAGACTGAGTTCTTAGATAAGGTACATATCAGAACGTATGCAGTGAGGTACACCCTTCATGACGATGAATTTCAATTTCAAGACTACAGTCATGTAATATCATACATCACACATTTCATATCGAAATTTCATATCGAAATATTTAGCAATAACCAATTTCATTTGGCTCCTATTAATATTTCAAAAAAATCAATCTGAACAGGGTCTATCATATCTTAGGTCTAAGACCCTGTTCACACGGACTTGATTTGTTTTGACATTCACTTTCTCAGATTGATAGTCCTGTCTGAACACAGAACTGACGTATTAATAATAGACTACTGTCTTATGTCATCCACTGGCAGGCTCGACACTTATCCTATAACTCTGGTTCCGTGGATACGCCGCGCCGTATAACACCAACATTTTAACAAATATTGAGTGAATATGATTAACACTCGAACCAACAACCTATGACAACGTTAAAATCTTGCACTACCTACATACATATCCATATCCATAATGAAATATAGTCTAGTTTTGATTTTCTGATAATTTGCAGAATTACATTCATTCTTTTAAAAAACAACTTATAATCTTATAGGTAGCACATTTCACGTTCCGGATTCTGTGAATGGAATTGTATTTATAGCAATCGGTACGAGTTTGCCCGAAGTAATGGCCAGCACTATAGTCGCAAAGAAAGGTAAAAATCTATACATACTAGAAAATATAATTTTACTTTATTTCGAATACATACTTTAGGTTTAGTCGACATGGCAATTTCCAATGCAATTGCTTCGAATACAATTGATATTTTAATTTGCCTTGGCCTACCATGGCTAATAAAGACTTCTTTTTACCCAGGACCTGATGGACATAATTTAGTGTTGAACCATTCTAAAGGACTGATTTTTATATGTACGATCCTACTTGCATATTCGATAATTTTTTATATGACATTTGTGTTGTGCCATTGGATGTTTTCAAAGAAGGCTGGATGGGTGCTTGTAGTTTTGTACATTTTTTATGTTCTAATTACATCGATGGAAGAATTGAATGTATTCGTGGAAGTTAATCTACCAGTTTGTACGGATACATAAATATTATAACAATGTTCCTGTTCAGAAGTTATGCATCTTTAATAAATTTACATAATCTTTCGTGATAGTTATAATTTTTTTTCCAAAAGGGGCAAACCTTAGATGATGTGTCAATATGTTAACAGACTTAAAAGATGTCTCGATTTGTGTAGCCTTTCTCATTTCAGTCAGATAATCTTCCATGTAGGAGGAAGAGGTCGGTCTATACCGAGATACTCAAAATGTCCAAGTACGTATCTACAAAAAAAAAAAAACACGAAGGTCTTTATGAAGACAGACCGAATAATATCTGGTCAATATGTGGAATCTATTTGACATTTGTTGTCTGTCGACAAACTGGAAGCCATAATAAGTATTTTAATCTTTTTAATTGATTTATTGTTGATAAACTAACAGAAGATACGTCAGAATTTCAGGAATGACGTAAAATAATTTTAAGGGGAAAAGTTATTTGATGCGATCAATGGGGATCACACTTCATTGTGATAAAGTTTATATTTAGGAGCCAGGATTATAAATATATTGCCTGAGAGAGATGTCGATTTTTTGATAAGATTTGCAATTTGATAATAATGTTGCTTGCTTATAGATAGCCGAGAACTTTCATAGCCATTGGTGGTTTCCTTATGTACATATGTCAAACGCTTGCTAGAAATAGGACTCAAATCTTGTACCTCCAACCTAGTAGTTCGACTAATATGGGATTTTGGGAATTTTGGGAATCTCCACTAAGCTGACATTCGTCACATATGTATGTACATATATAGTCTGAGGTAGTTAAGCTTCTTAATTAAATCGAAGTTACTTTGCCAAAAGTGGCGTTTTGTTACAAGCGGTGAACTGATACTTATTTGTTTGTATTACTTGGTTGGTTTTGTTCTATTTTCTTCCAAACCTCGTTTCGACTCGTTTCTTAGAGTGATTTCATAGAGAATGTCTATCTAAATAAGAAATCACTCTACATTTTATCCTTTCCATATCTACTAGTAGCTCATTAAGAGCGAAGACAGATGCCAACTTGTGTTGTTCCATAAAGACTGGCAAGTCTTCCACCCGGTTCACCCTGTGTTCAACCTTCCTAGCAAAGTAACCACTTTTAGATATACAAATGCATCCATGATTGACTGTATTTTTATGGACAAGGAGAATGCAAAAGAGAAACAAATAACTGTTAAGTGGTCTTATTACAAATGTACTATCAGAGCTTCTAGATTGTTCAATGTGTTACTGACTCTATTAGTTCTTTGGGTTTTCTGAGCTTTAGATGACTACTTAAAAACTAAGAAGTTTCACGGGCATGAGTTATACTTGTACGCAAGGTTGCAGTTCTGACAAGCAGAGAGGAATCCCATGTCAATTAGCACAAGTGCGCTGGTATTCTTATAATTTATCTGCAAGTGCAGCGGAAAGAACTACAGAAATATTATCATGTATCATTATGTAGAGCCTGGTATGATCAGTACGAGGGCTGTCACAGTTTTAATTATCTCAGCAATCTCACTGTACTCGTAGTAGTTTAAAGGATTTTGGTGAATTTTTGCTAATAAGCATATCTTCAATCATTCTTCTACTGGCGAATATTTAACAACGTCAAACAATTTTGGCAGTAAATACATAATACACAGAACAGGATCTAGAGTTCTGGTCAATGTGAAATGTATCTGACACTAGTTGTCTATCGACAAAATGAAAGCTGCAATAAAAATTTTAATCTTTTCAAATGATTTATTATTGTTAAAATTACAGAAAAGACGTCAGAAGATAAAGAATGACGTAAAATAATTTTTGGGGAAAAGTTTTTTGATCCGATCGATGGGGATCACACTTTATTGTGATAAAATGGATATTTACGACCCGGGATTATAAATAAGTTTCTTATATTGATGTATATTTGCGTAATGTAAGGATAAAATTTGCAGTTTGATATACATACTGTATGTATCTTACTTAAAGAAAAGCTAATTGTCCTTAAGTTTATTGGAGGTTTTCGGATGAGATTTCTTTACATGAAGAAGTAAGTTTCGGGTGGCCATTCGACCGAAATCAAACTCTCCACTGGTACCAAATCTGCACTACATGGCCACTTTATTGGATGCAATGAAGTCTCTTGAAGGACAGGTGGGGCTATTGCTGTCCAATAAAAAATTTTTTCCTTATTGACAAATCCATTAAGCCAAAAATGAAATTCATCGCTGAAGATGATTTTCGATAAAATTTAGGATTTTCTTCAAACTTTTGCAGAGCCCAATCGGATAAGTTTCGGCACATCAACAGGTTTCAGTTCTTGAGTTATTTTGATCTTGTAAGGATGCAGGTAAAAATTCGATACAATGTGGACTGAGAGATTTCCAATTCCTGTGAACGAGGTGAAATCGACAAATTGAACTGAAGCACTTATGGCTTCTATACTTTCAGTATTTCCATCGGTGCATTGTCTCATTGGCACAGGAACAATCTATAGTGAATACATATGTGAACTCGAATTTATCCACTATAGCACGTACATACAGCCTATCTGGTGGGACGATTTTCACGACAAACCGACCAGCAGGTACTATTCTTTTAGAAAACGCATGTACATATGTACATATTTATAGGAGTTTAGGTCTAATAATTTCTTGTGCCCTAAACTATGCTGTAAAATGGATTTAAATTTTTGAATTTAAATACACAAATTTTGCGTCTAGTTCAGTTAAGTTTCGTTTTTGCACTGAATCTTTGATGTCTCACTCAGGAGAGTACAAGCATATTATCGTACCCGTACTATAAGGAATCTATCATGTTCTTCTATGGATCTATGGATTCATCGTCTTGAAGATAATGTTCATCTTAGAATCCCAATCGTGAAAAACAAAGAAGTGCCGTCGTTTAGCACTATAAACGTTTTTTTTTTATTCTGCGGCGTGTGGTTCTAGTTGAACTTCTTAGTCTTAGAACTAAGGACCTTAGATTCGACTTTATTTCTGTTTAATTGTCAAATGAAAATGTTATTTCAATGCGAAATACCAATTGTCCTAGGATCTCAAATGATTGTTGATCTCTTCTTAGAAATTGTTTAGAGAAAGACATTATATAGACCTCGACACTCTCTCCTGCTCGCATACGTACTATGTAGCTCTGGTTAACAGGTTCAGGATCACGTCAAGTCCCGATGTCGGTATGTGATAGACGCTGATAAATGGATCAAGTTCAATTGCGACTTTAAGCAGGTTTCTAATTTCCATCATCTCGGAAAATTATATGAAACAGCTTACTTCTCTGAAAATTTTTAACTAACATACATACATATGATCTAAGGAGAAGAAAAGTAACCGAGCACTTATAAACACAGGTATTAGAGGTCAAATTACGAAATACTTAAGCTTTAACATTGAGTTATCATACCTACAAACAATTTGTTAGCCGCATCCAAAGGATAATTGACGTATCGTGTAGCTGAAGATTGTGAAGACGACATGGATCACACTGAGTGTCAATAATGAAAGATCCTGAAACCTAAAAGCGTGAACAACTGCCACACTCACTTTGTGAGATCTCATGGGATTCTCGTGGGACTTGAATTTCTATTCTGAAAAGTTTGTAAGGATATTACATGATGGTGGAAGTAACTATGACCCAGTCGTGCACTTCCTTAGCGCATATATAGATACGGTTTCGAAAAGTTATTTAAAATTAATTTACTTAACCGTGATTTCTGGTCTAATGAATGATCATCGCTTGACACGAGAAGCCTGGTATCGATCACCAAGGGATACAAAAAAGAACAATTTATAGTTGTCGATAGTGCTTGCCCTCGTGAAGTACTTTTTAAATCGATTTTCAAAGTAGGTATCCGAGAATAATAGTCATCGGCAAACATTTTAGCTTTTTTTGTATTATTTATTAATTTCTTTGTTTTTTTAAATTAAAAATTACAAATCTTACAAACTAGTATCTTGCTCGTCATGATGAATGGGTCTCGGTATCGGTAGCAACCTCATAAATAAAGATTCAATATTTCATCTATATACCGTTCTTTCAAATTTAAGTGATTTAATGTAACTTCTACACTAATACTAAACAGTAATATAGAAGAAGATACGTCTATGTATATAATACCCAAGTGTATACTCGTAAATTGCTATTTTTTTCATTTTTTTAACATTAATGTAGTAACATTTAATTTTTGTTTTTTTTTTCTCATAAACATTTTTCATTTCTTTTCACATTAATTAGTGTGAATAATATTTACATTTACAATCTTGAATTATTAATTTTTTTTATGTATATTTATTTATTATATTCTTTGTTTTTTGTTTTATTTAAAACTTTGCTCTCTACTTGATGTAGTATACGTTGTAATTGACTTACATTGATATATAAAACACAAACAAAAAAAAAATAAATTTAACAATTACAACTAGTACACAATATAAACAAACAAACAAAAAAATAAAACTAAAATAAAAATGTATAAGGGAAGATAGGTTTTGAAATGAGAACTATTCTTTAAATACACTATTCCTCAATACCCGACGAAAAGAACAAACAAAAATATTGTCCTCGATTGCTATGATGATGATGGTGCCGTCTATGTTCGTCCACATGTTGGTAGATTCACTCGGAAGAAAACATTCAATTCTATTAACGAGGCAAACACTAAAAATACCAAATACATGACCAAACAGGCCGTTCCGACTTTCTTGTCCAATTTGAATTTATTGCAGGAGAATGTGATGTAGAGCAGGAATAGGGTCGACAACAGCGTAATTGCAGAATATTCCAATCCTGCTGAATTGATACCAACGTAGTTTTGACCTGGTTGAATGGGAAAGAACACAGCTTTGATGAGCCATGGAACGCCCAAGCATAGTAGTATGTCGAAAGTGTTTGAACCAATCGAGTTGCATATTCCCATTGATCCATGTCCTAGAATCAAAGTAAGTCTTTGTTAAAAAGTCTTTAGAAAAATCAACAGGCAAACCTCTTTTTGCAACAATCACACTTGAAACTGCTTCCGGGACACTGGTGCCAGCTGCCAAGAATGTAATACCCATCACTGAGTCTGGGATTTTCAATGTATCACCTGTGAAATGAATAAAACTTTAAGAACTTCTATTCTCAAACTTGGGACTAAATAGGTTACCGATAATTGTAATCATCCAAGCGACAACGTATGACAAAGATCCAATCCAAACTATGCACATTATGAATGTGAGTGGAAAGATTTTGCTATTTTTCGCTCGCTTACAGTCTGGAATAGCGATGTAGAATAGTAGATGTATTGGCCAAATGATAAGCCAGGTAAATTGGGCAAAGCAGCTCTTGCCCTTGGGATAGTGAATCAAGGAGTAGCGCTCTTCCTCCTCTTGGGACGATTCTGCTTCGGACATCTCAACTGGCGGCACTGGGGGCGAGGTTGGCGACGCTGGCGGAGGAGTTGACGGTGGTTGCAGCTTGGGAGGCTCATTGTTTACACCACCATTAAGCTGGATTGTAGATATGTTCTGACAGATGCGATTTTCAACGATTTCTATTACCAAAAAAAAAGTATGGTTATACATTTAAAAAGTAAGTAAGGTAATCTCTAAATACAAGGAAAACTTATAGGAAAAGTATTGATCCAGATATATATTTAAATTCTGAAACTGAAGAGGGATCCTGGAGAACCCTATTTCATAATGACATCGAACAAACTAGCAAACAATACAATTCTTGCTTCCCAAGGATTTATATTGGGTGATCAACAAGATCCAGACAGAGGAAGTGGAAATGTTTTTTTTTTTAAGAATATAGGTTAGTTACAGAGCATTATATGTAGTAGATATGACTTGAGTAGCTTGAATGCATTTAGTGACTGCAAAGACTTACTTCAATGGATTGAATGCTAGTGATTTCAAAGTGACTGCAGTGAATCCAGAGCCATCAAAATGCTTGCATTCTTATTGAACATTTTTGGCATCATTTCATTGAATTTATTATTTTACAGTCCTTCTTAGAACTAGAAAACTTGTACCTCTTTGCCGGACTAATTTTGACTTGACATATATGGGGATCTAAGAAAGCTATTTTGTTTTAGCAATACTAAGTTAATTGGATAAGGATGCTTGAGATAAGATGTCTTTCAAATTCCTTTGATTTTTCATTAGTTTTCCTAAACATAACCCTTTAAGTTGAAGCAATGGAAACAATAGAGAAGTTATTCTTAAGAAAGACCACAAGTGTAGTGTGTGCATATGTAGAGATAAATAAATATGTATCATGTAAAGTGTTAATTGATTAAGTGTAATAAGTGTAATAAGTGTTTAACCTGGATCCTTTTCATTGCTTGTTTTTGTCTGTATACTGCTGTTCGAAGATCTACTGCGTGATCTTGCCTGCTCGACACCACCTGCATACATAGAATTGCTAGTGTTAAATGTATGTTTGTAAGAATGTGTGTAAGAAAAAAACAAAAATATATTTATTATATCCGAAAATTCACAAACAAACCTTTGGCGCATTTTTGAAATGTTTTATCAAAATACATGACTGCGAGGTAGACTGCATACAGGGATACCAAAATCAAAGCCTCATACCATTCAACACGTTCATCATGCATCACACAAATAAGGATCGCCACTGTGATGCCATAAGCAATGCTGTCCCTCGTTAGTGGCCACCAATCCAATGGTATCGTCTTTAAAAACAAATATTTGAAATCATACAATCATTTTTGGAAATAATCACATACCATTCCGGCTCCAATGCCGCAACATGCTGCAACAGCTAAAATATTAAAAACTGCCGAGCCAACTATGGTCCCGACACCAATATCACCCTCCGTGATAAAGGTCCCTATCACGTTAACAAACAATTCTGGGGCGGATGTTGCAGCTGCCATAAATGTTGCTCCCGCAACATCATTTGACATATTTAGCGCTGGGCAAATATTAGGACATGTTAGATAAGTTTTTCTGAAAGGATATACTTTGTTGAGCTAACCTGCGCATATTTTTTCGACTGCAGGTACGAAATATTCATCACATACTACAGCTAATGCTACAAATAAATATAAACTGGCTATCACATGAAGTACTACAGCACCGGACTGTCTTTGTCCCTCTGTGAATAAATCTTTGGGGAAATCATCTATGGCGGGTAGTGTGCAATTTATGTCTGCAAATGGAAAATAAAATTGTAATGCATTTCCACACAAAAATATAACAATTATCCTTATAACAACAAAATAAAAGAAGGTAGTTTTTTTTGTTTAAAAAAAGAACTATTTAATTTATTTTTAACAACATGGAACATAAAATTTTCATTGACTTCTGCTATTCATCGGGCCAAGTATTTTCCAATGTCCAAGGATCCAAGGATTAACCTAAAAAAAAAGAGTAAGTTGTAGAGTATTTCATTTTTGTGAAAACTAAATTTATTAAGAATGTATTAAGATAAGTAATCCGACAGACTAAAATACCTGCCCAAGCTGATAAAATTAATTCGAAAACCCTATCGGAATTGTACAGCAATATGTACTTTCAAAAATACTAAGGTGTACACCTGTACATCTTTCACGAAAAGAAAAAAACTGATTTTTTTTTTCTATCCATAAATGGATCTCAATTTTCTTGAGAAGTAAACCTTCTAAAACTAATAAGGCGCTTGGAATCTTTCACCGTACTTTTAGAAAACTTAGATTTTATCCTTCTTCTGTCATCCTGACATCAACGGAAACTTAATCTGACGAGACTTATCTAATAAGGCAATCCCAAAGAAGGATTCATTCAACTATTCGAGCCACTAAATAATATGTGATAATGGTAACTGTCTCATCGTACACTATTGGAAAATGTCTAAGGACTTTGATGTCCAAAGCAGAGGACAAAGTCCTTGGTTATCAAACTCATTTTATCTTACTAGGCAAAGATCGACTTGCTTATATTATACACGGAGAATCAGACTGAATCAGATAGCTCTCGCATTCCTTCGACTTTTAGCCAGAAAACTATCTTCAAATTAAGTAAAATTTAGGACCGATCACATGATACCCTTTTTTTCATTAGTTCTAAAAAAGTAGGCGTGAGAGTATTTTTTTGGTATTTTCTCATAAAATTCACTGATAAAGAAGGCGTGGTCTTAAATAAAAATATGAAGTTTTTGAAAAGTGAACACCGGCGGTTATTAGCACTCATTTTGCGTTATGGAGTCTGTAGAGTGTGTCCACTCCAAACCTACTCTGCAGAACTAATCGCAAACACTAGAGAATATGCAGGACCAGTAATTCAGGGCTATGCTCCCACAGAAGCTATAACTGAGGACGAGAAGAATTATTTCCTTAGTCAAAATAACAAACAATGGAATGTCAATTTCTAAAGATGATAATACGATCAGCAAACTTCGACTTTAATAATTCCAAGTCATCTTCTACCAATATATCCCAAACCTAGTCCATTAGCAAGGTTAGCGTTCTCCATTGACTGTGACTATGCTAGCAGTATCATGCAAGATTAAAATTCGCAGCATGGGGAAATTTCTTATTTTCTCGTGAGAGCTCTCTTTTACGAAAAACTACGAAACTATTGCGTACTCGAACAGAATTTTGTTAATTTTTGTAGATTTTCGTGAAAATTCGTTGTTTTGGGATAGTACGGGAAGAAACATATTGAAACATGAACTTTTGCATGATTAAATGGCAACTATAATCGAGTGAAAACGTCTAGCAAACTGAAGCTAACTTCACATGTAACTGAGAAACCCTTTACAAAGCATCTGATAAGTACCTGCACACATCCCTCTTATAAAAATTAATTCAACTTATTGCATGATATACTTTTTTATCTGTTTACCTATCCTACTCATCATTCAAAGCAGGGGAATCTAATTTAATAAAAATTTAAATGATTTGCAATAACAGTGTATTCGTTACCATCCAACTGAAGTGCTTGCAGTTTGAAGTAAGCATTTGAATTTAAAATGTCGAAATCGAATGCACATCTAGATATCACTGTGCACATCATGCACACACGAGCATCGGAGACGTGTTTCAATTTATTAGTTTGGATTAAAAAATAAGAAAAAAAAAGTTTCTTTACTTGCTAGGACAACAATAAAAGGCGGGCAATGTTATTACATTTCATTTGAACTATTATTCTTGTCTCTTTTTCTCTTTCCTGTTCTACCGGTGTTTTGCCACTTGTTATCTATTTTTAAAAAGCGTAAGCTTGCATGCCATTGGACGAGCTATTATTGTGCTTTCGAAACCCAATGAACTTAGTTAAGAGAAGATGCATAGCTATATTGCAATCTATTTTTATTCTATGTATAAAGATGCTCGTCACTAGAGATTCTTTCATTTGAGGATCATATCGAGAGTTATGTATGAGGTTATGGTGGATAGTTACACAAGGCTGAAATGAGTTTGATTCAATATCTCTGCTATACAATTTATTTTTGAATGCCTAAATGTCCACTTTTAAGAAGTCATTTCAAAAATCTGGTTTCTGGTTTTTTGGGCTTCTTGTTCGAACGAGACGATTTTCTGGGTTGCCATTAAAATATATGAAAGATGTCATTGCTCATCATTTTTGACACGACCAGAAAAAATTCAAACATTTGTGCAATGCACGAAGAAAATAAGTGAGTCCTAAGCGGAAGGCGGGTCTACCCCGATATCTAGAAAAATAAAATACAGAAACCAAAAATCTAGAAAAGAAAAATTTCGAATGACATGAATATAGAATTAGTTCACTGAAACATAGGTCCACAATTGAACATATGCTCAGAATTTTTTTTGTCGAAATAAGCCCCCATTTTTGGAAAGCTAGTCAACAAAAACAGAAAATTTAAGAATTTGGTAGATTTTGTCGCATTTGAGATTTTTGCATTCGAGATTCATTAAATTCACTTTTGAAATGTTTTTTTCATTCCAGATGTTACTCCATCTAAATAATGGATGATCCCGACTGGGAGTAGTATTTGCATAGACTTGAGTTTGTTTCGAGGCCTTTCTATCAGCCTAGCAATTGTTTCCTAATTACCTACAAAAGCTCAGTCTACACTAGTACTCTCAGTCATTTTACATTTGTACGCCTGCAGAAGGTTCCACTGAATAAAGACCGACCCTGAACTTTTCTGCCAAATATTTGACATTCAAAAGATGTCAAGTGAGCTTTTCTGATGATTTTGTAGCGTGCCATCCCTGGTCCTAAGGATTGCACCTATATGGTGTTAAATCTTCATGACTTTCTTTTTCACAACAAATGAAAAAGGAATCGAGGATAGAAAGTAATTAATTGAGAGGGATTCTTACTTTAGATATGATCTGATGATTTAAGATTTAGTCCTTGGTGCCCGTATCGCTGAGTAATGGATTCCACCTATTTCACTTGGTTGGATAAGGTGCTGCCTCAGATTTCTACTTGTTCTGCACAAAACTCTCTTTTTATTAGATGAATTGACACATAAATGATAATAACATACATTATTTGATCCAGTTCAATAGACCATTCCCCTCGATTCTGGAATCTTTTTCAGTTACGCATTTCATTACCTCTTAAAGCTTGAAAATTATATACTATGATATTTATTTTCGAGATAACAAAATCAGCCATTCATTTATTTCGAAATCATTAGACTCGTTAATTTGTTGTTTCTTTCAACTCTCATTTATATTCGACAATGACATTACTACAGGACATCAAACCCTTGTTTTATAGTCAGTTTTATAGATCTTTCGAGTTCAATGGTTGTTGAAATGTCACAGCTTTGCTTTTAAAAACAAATAACAAGTCTAATAAAATGACAGTCAGTGCGATATTGTGCATAAGCTGTCTTTGGACCAGTTGTTTCAGTTATAAGTATTTCAATATTTTCGTGGCATTTCCCAGCAAAATATTAACTTGTTCAGAAAGATATGCACCACCGATGACAAGACAATAAAAAAGCCGTAAAAGTTAAAGCAATTCTATGTCTGCAATAAAGTGGTAAAGCTGGATATTCACAAAAAAAAAAATGAAAACAAGTAGCACATGTAGCACGAATTTAAAATAAAATGGATAACCAGAATGGGCGTCGTGGCTTAGTAGTTAGTACGTTGGAATACGGAGCAAGAGGTTCCAGGTTCATTTCCTAGACAACACCTAAAGCTTCTTTCGCAGCCCTAACTCTCACGAACGTCTGACAAACATTCGAGAGTACAACTGTCATGAGATATGTGTCTCTTGATAAGTAAGCCAACTCATTAATATCGATCGGAGATGATTGTTTAAATATTCTGAAAATGGGTATATCTGTCTTGGTCTTCTGGCTGGTAGTAAATTTTAGAATTTTTGTTCCGTAATGAACTGAGTCCCGGCACAAAACTTTTTGCGTCCTCAACATCTTCTGTACATGGTTTGCTTTTTAAGAAAAAAAGTGACAAGATGGCAGAGTTTCTACTGAAGTTCTGAAAAGCAGCGGGAGATGACTTAACAATTAGCATTTACTACTTTATCTGAAGCAAATCTAAATGTTGCTGGATGCTTAAGAAAAGATATTTTCTAACAGCATTTCTGGAAACGTAACTCAAAAAACTCGTCCATTTGGGACATGTTTCTTATGTCAAGATGCTGTTAAGCACCTATAAACAAATTATAACCAAATTATCTAATTCAGACCTAATTCTAGATAATTGACATGCCATCCCATTCACTTTGAATGCCTTTGTTAAATACATCCGAAATGATTAAATCTTTAAGAGTAGCATACATACAGGTAAGTAGAATAATATTAAGGGGAAATGCCAATTCTAGTGAGTACGTCAATCCTAAATGAGTGTCGAATTACTGTACGACCTTCTATACCAATCAAAATGAGAAAGCACGATTTCTCAAAATCTTTTAAGGCATATTCCTTCCATATCAAAAACATTTAAGCCAAAACAAGAATTTCTTTATCCCTATTCCTTTTCCCAGATACAATAAGCGGAAAGAAGGTAAACAATAGTACTTAGTTTGGGGTCCTCGCTCAAGATCAGAGGAAGTCCATCCTTCTTTGTGGACTGGATTCCCTGTTGTTTATCAATAAGATCTATTAAAACTACTTAGCCTCTTAACTTCTTAACATATTGAATTCAATGCTGCAAGAAGCATTGATTTTTGAGAAAATAGGGCGTTTGCCAGACAGCAGTAGTATCTACAGTATTGAATTTGTTTCTTGGCTTTTTCAGATTGACTCGTAGATTCTTAGACTACTAGAATCTACAGAAAACGAGACGACAGTGCTCCCCTCATACATTATAAGAAGTAGATATCGATTAATCTGTCCATGGGTTTCACTTGACATGAGAAAATTCTGTCAAGTGATCTTCTACTTTGGGGTTAACAAAATATAGTGTTGAACTCTATGACGTTTAATAAGCTGTCATTTCCGGTGTTGTACATCAAACTTCCATTTTTATTTACCGCCAAAAATCTTACAACAATTTTTGTTATTCCCATACAATAGTTTGCATTTAGGCTAAAAATACGATTTCCGCTGTCGCAGCTGAGAGTCCTACATGAACCTGTCATACTCTAATTAAAACCAACCCCACGTTTTTTTCCACACGCCATTGACTTATCAAAAATTGTTAAATTCGCCGCCAATTAACGCAGCTTATTCAAAAGTCATAAATAATAATACCCACCAGCAAATAGACAATAGGGAGTGGACGGATATTTCTCAGCGGCACGGCGCTCAATAGTTTATAATTACAAAATAATAAAGTGATTCCCAGGGTGATCTTTGTAGCACCGTTGACCGTTGGCGTTGGTACGCCAGTGAGTAAGCCATTGGCCGGACTTGTTTGTAGGTAAATTGGTATTTACCAGCAAACCGACTACAATATGTACACGGTCAATTTCAAAGTTTAATATGGGAAAATTGATAATGATAAATGGATTATTGTATCTATAAAGTGACCCTACTAAACCGGAAATTGTAATATGCCTGTATTCGATAACAATCAGAAATTCAAACGATTAGCAAGTACTTAGAGATAATGCATGAGCTTATGATGCTAAGATACAGATACAACAGATGCGAATGCATTCAATGGTTGAACAGCATTTTCTTTTGTTGTTTCTTGTTTTTTTTTTTTTTTTTTGTTGCATCAACATTGCATTGTCCGGAACTTTCGGTGATGTGTGTGCGCTGGGTACTATTTTCTCAAAAGCTACCTAAAGAGATGTGATGACAAGAGGATAAGTAAATTAATATGGACGTAATCTCTGGTAAATAAGATAATTACATGACTGCGGATGTATCTGACGGATTTCTCGTGTGACTTTCATTTGTTTTTTTTTTTTTGCTTCTCAATTCATTCATCTGTCGTTTTCTTTACTTCCATTTTTTCAGTAAGGCGGTATACGTTTAATCAATTTAAATTAAGTTTTGTTAATTTTTTTCTGAAATCAAAACATGTATAATGGCATTCCTATAGGATCTACATATATAAAAACTCAACAAAAATTCTACTTCCGTAAATTTGGAATATATTAAAGGCGCTGGGGGTTTCTAAGAAAATCAACAGGTTCCAAATCCTAGTTTGTTGGAAGCGAGATGAATGCTACTCAATGCAAGGGCGCCATCGCCGTTCTCACTTTTCTACTGTATACCGCAGTAGCCCTATGGTTTTGCTTTGTAAATGGTTTTGCCATAAGGACATCACAATTTTGTGTATTAATACAAACGCGTTCTTAAATTTTTTTATGATCTGTCACTATCAAACCATTAGCCAAAGCTTACATTTTTATCGTGAAGTTTAACGTTTGCAAATTATTAAAAAAATTATCATCCAAGCCAAGTAAATTTGGGTACATATTCATAGAATTTTTAGTATTTGTACATTAACATAAATAATAATTCTTTCCATGAAAAGTCAAAGATGGCATTCCATGAAATATTACTCGCGGAGACGTTGTGTAAGAAACACATTGTCAGCCAATTGCTAGATAGCCATCTGACAATGAATTTATCAGGTATCTGGCAATAAACCTTGTTCACATATCTGGATCTTTTTTCGACGATTGATGGCCGGGGTGACGCGTGACACGCTTAGTCACATAGAACTGGGAGACTGAATCTTTTTTTTTTACATTAAAGTTGTCAGATTGAACATCCTGCCTGAAAACTTCTGTGGACGTTTTGGTACGTATTAGTAGTTGGCGCCAATAAAATTGGTTAGCTTTTCAACAACAAATTTTTTTACCAACAAAACTAATGCTTTTCGCGGAAATTAAACGGGTGTACTTTCGTATTTCTATTGCTTACAGGACAGCGTTTAACATTTCCAAACGTCAAACAAAATTCAAAAAATAAAAAAAATCTGAAATCAGAATTACATAATTCAATTGTCAATTCAATTCAATGTGCACCTCCCAATATTGCCAGATCCGACAATCGCCTGAACATGGAAGATTGTTCACATTCCAAAAGCCAATCTTAGTCTTAGTTGGACGATTTCGATTTTGAAGGCAAAACGAATTCGATTTCTGTTGCTCTCGTCCAACACGCAATAGCATTGTGTTTAGCTATGTCAGGTACTAAAGGTGATCTCTAATTCCATTAGCAATCGCCGATCCTCCTTACTGAATCAACACCAACTTTGTATGACAGTCTGCACTAACTGCGCATAATTTGCGCGTCATTTCTGCTTTGAATAATTCACTAATTAGGCATGCTGCCACCACAAGTTATGTCAATGAGAGCATCAAATTAAGTGTCGTCTCTTATTGGAACCATCAGCTATACCTCGCTCGTTCCTACTTCGAAACAATCAATTTCACGCCTATAGCCGAAAGAACCAAAACTAGTATTCAATTTATCGTGGTCCACAGATACCCAGCGGGCAAAATGTGTTTTTATTTTTGTTCACAATTAAAATCTAGATAACAAAAGTTCGAGCTAAAGTTTATGACTTCGGTCTCACTTCAATGAACCCTTCATAGCAATATAATCCAATTACTACTGGTACAACAATTGAGCTTGGCATTCGGTCAATTGATTGGGTCGATGCTTCATCCATTAATTTGACAACAAGTTGTGTTTTTTTTTTATACGTAAATCGAGAGGGGTCCGTATGAGCATGAGCATGGTGTACACGCGATACGCATTTACGGATGACAGGTTCGCTATGTGCATAGATACACTTTACATGTAAACAGTGCTCATGTTTAAGGAGAAAACTGATCCACACAATTGGTAGTCGTAAATTTGCTTTAATTAAAGTTTTTTTTTATGTTTTACGCCAGCCGGCGAATTTATTTCATTCATTTAGGAAGAAGGTGATGTGGTTATTGTTGTCTAATACAGGTGTGGGATATATGTGAAATTTGTTTACTATTTCGCATTTATTTCGCAATGCACAACGACATGTAAGCGCAAACACAAAGTGTTTGTTTCCGTTCGATGTGGTGCTGCGGTGCGACTGAGCAGGGGATGAAATTTCTAAATCACTTAATTTTCTTTAGAAAATTGAGAAAATATAGTTAGGTCGCTTTCAATGGCTTCCAGAGGCATACAGGAAAAGTTCATTTGTATAGTAATGATCATTGTGTGAAGCCGTTGGCTAAGTGGTGATGGTGGGCCCTTAAATCAAATCTCAGAAGCAGCAGTGAGTGCAAGATATGGGGGCAATGCAACCACAAATCATTTGAATGACCTGACTTTGATAGGGGAATGTCTAAGTAAATTAGAGATGTTACACTTCCCGTATTTAAATATGGGACGGTTCAAAAGGTTGCTTACTAAAATACATATAGCATGCAATGTTGGATCACGATATAGCTTAATTTATTTTAATTTCTTAGTCATACCAGTATATATGTACATGTATACATAAACCCCATGTCAAGAAAAAAAACCCTGCAATTCTGAAATTGGGATTTAAGGCGTTGTCCTTCCTTACACGACTTTCCTATTTGGACCCAAATTGCCCACAAATGCAAGAAAAAGTTATAACGTAAGAATTTTGATAGTTTTTATAATATAAGCTGGGTTTTTTTTTTATTTTTGTTATTAAAAGTTATAAGTGATACATTGAATAACAAAAAATATTTTTCTTAATATATTGCGGCACTGCATTTAGTCTTTTTGATTTTTTTCTATTTTTATAATTTTAGTCTACACTTCCTCTATGACTGTTCGAGTTCTTCAATTCTGACCCATAAGAGTACTATTTTCAGGCCAATGTTAATTGAACATTATTAGTGCAAACGTTTTGTAAATTTCTTGATAGTTGGGAACTGATTTTTGCAGAGACAAGTCGTCGTGTTATTTATCTTCCGGTCTCAATTTACATCTTTATACTATCCTTTGAGCCTAATTTCGTCAAAAATCTTCTCACCATGCTTTTCTGAGATCCCACACGATCTGCAATTCACTTATTTGAAAAAATATTTGCCATGCAATCGAATGCTCGTCCTTTGCCTGATTCGGACAAAACCATCGTAAAATTCACAAAATAATTCGTCGTTTTTTTCTTTTAAACATCCTACTTTTTGATCATCACAGGAAAACTGTAATATGTCTTAAAAATATGAGAGGAATGCACTTCAAAGTCATACTAAACGAATTTTACCATCATAAAAGTTTGATGGTAAACGTTTTTTTGTTTGCCGAAAGGTGTATGCTTCCAAAGCTTTTGGATTGACATAGTGGACAATCATATTTTGAATTATAGATCCTGATAAAGTTTAAGTAAAACTAATAACTCTAACCCAATAGCGATTCGGGTTTGGTTTTGGTCACGTTTGGTTCCATCTGATTTGAATGCGTTTTGAAATCATATAAAACTATTGGCAGGTGCTTCTTTATGGTTCTTCTTAATTTATATAACATTAAGAAAACCTACAATCCATATTGAATAAATGGTATAATAGCATAGGCTTCTTCCTTCGTATCAAGCATATTAAAGAGGAGTTGGCACACTGCACTGTTTTATTTAATTAATACGACAGCTTTGAACCAGTTTTTAAATTAAAATATCATCTAAAAATTGAACGTGGCTATAGATTGCGTTAATAATATTTTTCGACTTAAAGTCAAAGAGTGTAGTTCTGAAAATGCACTGCTACTTCTCTTCAAAGACCTAAATATGAAGTTTGATTCTCCTTATCTGACATAAGATCCCAAAAAATGGGGTAAAACGATTCCATGAACGAAGACCGTTTTTTTAAAGCAATTTATGGTAATTTTTTTGTAACTATGAGTGCTTTATTTAGTTTTCCATACGACAGCATGTAACGTTTTTCGAACTGCTCGTTTATTGGTCTAAAGAATTTAAGTCGTTAGGAAAATGTAACTCCAATGTTTTCACAAATGCATGATCGCTCGTCACGGGGGTAGTTAGTGCTGTATGCACTCTTTTAAAAGACAAATTTGCAGCAACAAGTAGAAAAGTCTTAATGCGTACAGGGCTTGATTATCAATTTAACTTAAATTCGCTTAAATAGCCAACCAAACCATTTATCAAATCAAAGTTCAAAGTTCAGTGTGGATCTGATCCAATTTAGGTTTATCAAGTACTCGAATATCCTTTGGTTGGATCTGATAACAAGTACAATAATCAAGGCCTAGCTTCTCCCAAGCATTCGTATTATGCTGGACGTTCGCGAGGACTGTCTAGAAATTGAAACCCGAACTAGACTCTAGGCCACAAAATCCGTCCAAATAGATAGCAAAAAGGGGAAAAAATTGCTTGAAGAGCTTGAAATTTTCTGTGTATGTCTATCGTATGAATGTATATGTGCTACGCTGGTTATTTGTAATCTTTTAAATTTTCCACAGAAATATCTTACTGTCTGTGGATCCAAGAAAAGACATTATTTTTCAAAATGGAAGGTCTAGTTGGGAGAAAAGGGGTTAATATGAAGTTCTCCATCATCAAAATGTGGTTACAGTCATGACTTATCGAATTCAAAAAAGAGTTGTGTTTAATAAATTCTTCCCTAATTCATTTAATGGTTCATCTGCGTTGCCTTAAAACTGGGCAATGCTCAAACCAATTCGTTGAATCATCGCTAAAAATGCTCCACTAGTTCAGTGGAGACCACTGCCAGCAGTCGTCTTTCAGAAAAGATGTAAAGGATTATAAGTGGCTCATCTTATTTCTAGCCAATGGCGAAAGCAAGAACTTTTTTCAGTCGACATCTTCAGTGTTAGTCAAGTAATTGGCAACAAACCAAATGGTCAAGTAACGAGAGTTAAATCATTTGTTTGGATATGAAAACTGTGATACCTTTATTTTCCTTGAATTACTACTAATCCAGCCAAACGTCAAACTGCCATCTGTTTCCATTGCTATCCAATTTACTGATCTTTATAGTCTACAATAGTGCCTTATGTAGTTCTAACATATGACGCGTTATGTTCCTTCAGTTCTCAATAGGGCTTGACGAAACATCTGAGTTTATGAGCAATAAATATTTTTCAATTTGTTCTTTCAGTAACGTCAAATATTAACCAACAGCTGCTAAAATAATTAGTTTGGGTTTCTAAATTTGTTGTAGTTACTACTGGATCGTCAGAACATGAAGTCAACGTATGTACTTATATCAGCTTTAACGTTACGAACTATTAAGTTTCTTCTATGCATCCTAGAATCAATAAATATTTTACCATTTTATAATGTACATATGTACATATATACCACACTACGTTAACAGCAGTAATATCTTTAAGTTCAGAGCAAAAAGTCGATACTGAAAGCTGTAAAAATCAGAAGTAAAAAGAAGCGTTAAGCGACTAATGTTAGGAACACAATACAGTTTTGATTAAGGCTTCCTCTGACGTTTTCGAGTTCAACCAAAGGAATTCAATGTATCCTACCACAATTTTGGATTCGCTTCGATCTGACTTTTGGCATTCGTAGAGAACAGCGTAATGCCATGTAATATGAATAAAAGTGACATAGAGATATAATCGAGTTACATAGATTTTGTAAAGTACATATGTGTGTATATTCGTGATTAGTATCAATATCGTCCGTATGTCATTAATTGTTAGAAGACAATAAACTTCGAGCTAGGAGGACAGAATTTCATACCCAGGCTTTTGAGAAAGAGAAAAATTAAATTCTTTCACTGCCACGTCCACTACCATGGCCAATTGCTCAAAACTTCATCTCTGTAACATCTCTATTTGAAATAAAAAAAATTCATTGAGATCAAATATTTAGGTTTTTGAATTATATATGAATTCACTGATACTTTATCTATGTATATCCACGCCTACTTCTGGTGGCGTTTTAGAAGATACTTTGCATGTAACATCTTCAAACGTTCGAACAAATTGTAAAAATGCAATGTCCCACCCCCACTTTAGCAGGGCTCATGCAGTAGAAGGAGGATAGGGTATTGTACTATCCGTTCCCGTTGTATTTGTCCGTAAATTAAATCCATATTTTCAATTCAAAAACCCAACAAAAGAGAAAGTATATTTGATAAATAGGTACTTCGTTCAATTTTGTTTCGACATTATAGCATGCGTTCTATCTAAAAACAATGCAACGTGACCATAGTCGAGGTCGGACTGTGTTTTTGCCATAAAACATTGACTTCCCTTTTTTGCAGCCACTTTAAGAATTTCCCCAGGTTCTCCTGAAAAATGACTTTCTTTTATCACAGACAGATCTGGCTTACTTGGATTTACTTCAAATACTGAAGTTCATCATGGCAATTGAACTGAAGAAGGCAGAAATATCTCATCCTCCCACAATAGGGACATAAAAGATCAACTTAGATCGCAGTACACATGCACTCCTGAAACCCGTCTAGATCACTTTTAGATATAAGTCCTGTTTTACGACAGGTCGGTGGTCTTGATTTCAACTCAAACAAATTAAAATCTATAATACATTTGCGATTAATTGACTGTCTAAGGGTAATTATCAACTGATATATGAATATGGGTTAATAAAGTCAAGGTGAATGTACTCCAAGTGTTCCATTCAAGCAAAATAGTCGTAAAGTCAAAATTTTATTTAACCAAGAAAAAATGCATTAATTATTTACTGCTGGCTTAAACCAGATTGTTATTGCTATTTGTTTTGGAAAACACATTGATAATTTCGAATCCAAACCGGTCATCGAAATTCTGACGATATTATCACTTTATGCAGAAAACAATTCTTTTTTTTTACAGTTGGAGAACGCCATTAAATATATTGGTATTACTTTCAATAATACCTGGAATTTATACCTCGTACTGACTTTAGTAATCAAGAAAAAAACTCTTTCTCAATGTGTTAGAACGTTGTTTAGTATTCAACTTTATACTGAATTTATTTCTGTACTTATGTATGTACATGTAGATGCCCATATCTGTATAAATATTAATATTTCAGATTTTATTGGCATGAAAGTTGGCATTATCGAAAAGTTTCTTAAAGAACTGTTTACTAAGAATATGATTTCTTAGCAGTAGACAGAGTCTACCACTTTCTCTGAATTCCATTGAAGATGAAATATGTTGTTTGTAAGTGAATCTCGGCTAATTAACTCATTTAATCATCCGGAAATCTACTAAAAATCTAAATTTAAATAAATAAAATAAAAAAAAATCTGCTAACGAAGGCGTATACTTAACATTTTTTTACTACCGAAAGTCTATACTTTAAGGGTATTTCAAGAAGTGACAAGGTGTAAAGCTAATGATGAAATTCGAATGTAGACAAGGTTGTGTCGATGACAAAACGAGAACAGCAAGCATTTAGTTAAATTCAAAACACATCTGTTATTTTTGACAGAATTTTTAAAGAATTTCTCTTAAACAATTAGTCAGTTTGCGAAATTAAAAAAATAACTGATTGGTAAGTACTTTATTATTAAGCTATGTGTAGCCATACTTTATAAATTAATTGGATTGTGTGAGATAAATAAAATAATTAAATTTCAAGTGAGTTGCAGCGAAATTCTTAACCACTTGAGGCAAACAATGAAGAGTTATTTTGTTTTACATCAAATCGCAAGTTCATGTTCCCAAGTGGAACCGAAATGCTGATGCTTTTCTCACTAAAGTGTTCTTTAAAGTTTTCTTTTCTAAGCAAATAATGTTATCACTAAGATACTTGGAAAACCGGAGTTCATACTTTATTCGAAGTGAAAACTGGAAGTAAGGATGCGAATTAAGATACAAGAAATATTACCAACATCTTTTGCCAATTCATATTTAACCCGGAACGTGTCCATTACTAGATTTCTATGGCCAACACTAAATATTAGTGCTCATAATTTTTTTAACTATTTTTACATTTATAAGAAAGTATCCCCATCATCTACAGAGGAGTAAACTAATAAAATACGAATGTTATATGTATGTTTTAATTATCAAAGGTGAAAAATACTTTTTGTTTTGGAATCAACACATGCATAATCATAAATTAGAAAAGAGGACATTCGATAGGTGCCAGATCTATGACTCTCTAACCATTGGTGACTAAAATACTTCTCACACTCAAAGGGATATAATCGTGTGTACCTGGATATGTTGTAGGGGATTTAATAACCAACGGTCTGATATCTCAAAAGTCAACAGCAGTCTACAATGTATATTCTAGGACGACTAGTATCATTTATCCTGAACTCAAAATACCAGTACATAAAGTAAGTCGAAAATTGTACTATTTATTTAAAAATATTATTTTTTATTCAGTGATAGTATGCCAACACAGTAATAAAAATAAAATGTATGCCAACGCATTTGAATAGCATCATGTGTTATCTTTTAGGTTCTTAAGTAGGAATAATTCCTATGCATTATTCTAATGAAATTTTAAGGTAGCAATATGTCACGAAGAAATACACATATGTGAGTATATTTTTTTTGTTTCAATTAGAGAGTAAAATGCAATATTTTCAAATTCCTTCTGCTACTAAGGAAGTTATCCACTCCCATCCCTAACCATATTCGTTGAAAAGGTCCGGAAAACCTTTTAACCTAAAACTCCCTCTGGAAACAGCAAAAAATTATAACGATTATGTATTTTTGTTTAAATCACATATCTGCAGAAAGATATGATATAAAAAAAGGTTGATCTCGTTTACACTGAAACAAAGTTCATGTAATCTAAAATTTGGTCACTAACACATTTTTTTAAAAAAAATTTAAACGATTGAGTATTGAAAGAATACACAAAAAAAGGGGTGGACATATATATGTATGCAGATATAACTACATTATAAAAATAGGTAAATGATAGAAATATTTAAAAAAAAAAATTGTACTATAAGAAATACTTACATTTTTGCTTTAACTCCTTATTCCTTCCGGATAACACATTCATACTTACCAACCAAATTGTTTTCCAAATTTTATCCTAACTTTTCTCTGTATTTTCGGTGAACTTTTTTTTGAACACATATTAAATTTACAAAGACACACACGTTTCTTACGGTGTCTCTCTTTCTCTCTGCATGCACGGCTACAGCATGGATTACACGCAATTTTTGCTTCCTTTCAAGAATTATCATTTTAAACCATCTTTTATTGTATTCTTCATTTTAAATTGCTTGCACATACTTAAAACGAAATGTAGAGGAATACTCTTCTCTCCATGAATGTAAATATGCAGAGTATTATATATTTTTTTTTATTATTATTATACTATTATTGTCCTCCATTTAGGAAGGTATGGTGGTGTTTCGTTGGGAGGGTGATGATGTACACCACCCATTCCTTTCGCACCCCATCCCTCAGAGAAAAAAAAACATAAGAAAACTACTCTCTTTCCTTCTTTTATAATATTTCTTTACACACATCTGACAACAAGATATTGTACACCAACACTTGCACATTTTACAGATAAAAAAAAAGATATTGTCAAGCGTCGGATGCGGGGATAAGATACGTTTTTTTTTTTCCTCAAAGAAAAATACTTGCGGCGGTAACAAGAACAACAACAAATAACAACAAAACACCAACACCAACAAGCAAGATGAACAATAGCGCGAGCGATACAATATGTGGGGATATCAATCACGGTAATTCAGTTCACTTTAATTTAATAATCGAAAAATGCTCCTCTTTTTTTTGACGTTTACGTCTCGTGTCATCTTGTCCTTTTCTTTTCGCTTATTTAATCACAAAGAACGAATAAAGTGATAATGTTATTATCACCGACCACCATTTTTCGTCGTTCGCTTAAATATATTTTTAATCATATACATAAGTTCATTCATTTGTACACTTATATTTGAAAAGAGTTCCTTATTCGTGTTTTTTTTTTCTTTTCATTTCTTTTTTGCAAAGCAAAGACTTAGTTTTGATTGAAATTCTGTTTTAATTGAAAATGATCTATAATAAGTACAAGCACTTAGGAAAATAATTAGTTTTTGAATTGTTTGAACACCCAATACCCAAACCACTTATCGATAACGACAATCAATACCGCAGCAAGTTCACACTCTTATCGGAGATCAATATGCACACGATTTTCACGAATGACTAGGCGCACAACCGATTAAAGCACATATATTTAGTATATTTAAAGAGAATATAAAAACAAATATAAAATTAATACGAAAATAATATTTATTTGTGTACCAGTGGTGCTACTGAGACCCCAATAGTCTTCCATGTTTGTCATGCGGTGGCCACTACTTAACTGCGGCAACCAAATTCTCAAAAAATTGTTAGACAAATTGTTTTTTTTTATATTATTTTGTTGAATGGATCTTCTTTTATTAATCTTTTTTTTCCCGGCGGCAGCGGCAGCGACAATGACAGCGACGACGACGACGACGACGACGACGATGATGTTAACGTATCTGTAGTCGTTCGAATAATGGATGGTAAAAATATTCTAACGACTGCAATGGAGTAGGAAAAAGCATCACGATCAATTGTATTTTGTATAGTAGTGTACTGAGTTCGGCTTGTACACAATGTCCGTACCGTTCGTAGTTTGGCTTAATTAAGATCATCGTTCTGACAGACACCGGGGTTGGTCAACCTAAATTAAATAAATTGATAAAAAAAAAGAAGAAATTGTTGTTGCCTTCTTGAAAATCTGTTTCATACACTTACTGATGAAATGTGTTCAAAGTCGCATTATATTTAATCGATTGTTGATTATGAACAGCCAAAACGTTTGGAATATTTACATAAATTAAACGAATATATTCAGTCGCATGAATGACAATAATGTATCTAAAGCAAATGCGAAGAGCAAAACACTTTCGTTGTTGTTTTTTTATTTCATGTTATTTTATTGTTATTTATTCTACTGCACACTTAGTCAGTAAGAAATATGGATATTAGTCTAAAATTCATAGGCTAGGGAAATAATTTTCCAAAAAACGAAAGAATTCCTTAAAGACACTCTCCTACATAACCAAAGGCTATTTATACTTCACTAGATGATCTTAGTTAAGAATTGCGGATAAGTAAGTAGTCTATAATCCTTTCGTATACAGCCTTAACTCAGTTGATCATTGTAAAAATGGAAGAATGTAAGATCTTAAACCTTTATAAAGGACACAACTTTAAATTTTATGTAAATATGTCAACATGGTAGTAAAATTTCAAGATCATATCTAAAACATTCATCTTATGTACAATACAAGAACAAACACGACAATAAGTAGAGACTTTGAAAGAAAGAAAAAATTTGGACAGTTTCCAAGATAGGCTTTAGTTTTTTAGGCAGAAAAACTACCAGACGATATGATTTCAAAACGCCTGTTCAATCAAATTTAATCATTCTTACCTAATAACTTTAACTATCTTTATATTAGTTTTATTCTAATGAGTCAAGAAACTTTTGTGCATTGGTCGATGTCAGAAGCAAGCCACTTAGCCACTAGAACATTTGAAATTTTGTGTCTTCCAAACCAACTGTGTTTCTAAATTGGTGAGTGCATCGGACTACTAAGCTTCGATTCTCAGTCAACGAAAAACTTTTATTGACATTTTCAAGGAAATGCAACCGTTACTAACAGTAAGCATTTTAAAGATAAAAGTCTAAACTATGATACTGGATGAAATTGGATTCAGGTCAGTGTTGTATTTTTCAAAATTGGTGGAAAGGTAGAAAGTTCGAAAAAGATATGAACCATATAATCATGTGATCCACATGCATTTGTGGTTTAAAATTGTGGACCTAGAGATGGCAACAATGTTAACTTAATTGCCAAATCGTAGAAGCTTTGGGACGGATCAAGTATATGGTGCCAACCATATAGAGAAACTGGAGACATATAGAGACAACCGAGCATAAACGTCATCTAGAAGCTTGTTGATCGCCCTGCCTTGTTTGGTTCTGTTTCATTCATGCTTAAAGGAAAATCATTTTTAATGAGATACTTTCTGCATTAGTTTTCACAAACTCATTCATGGAGAATATTACCTCCTTCAATGCACTCATATTACGTAACCAGACTTTTACAAAAAATTTAACCTTTTCCCAATAGATATTCTCAGGCAACTTTAAGGCTTTGGGATTTAAACACTACTAACCAACTTATTATTCAACTAAATTATCATCTGAGTTAGAATAAAAAAATACGATATTCTTCTACGAATCACTGTCAATTTTACCGATGAAATCAATTCTCCTAATGGCTCAACCAAGTTTATTTTTAATGACATTTGGCTGTATTCTGGTCAGCTATTGTAGGACGTTAAATCAAAGATTTCACTTGATGTCTTTAACTTTAAATTGACAATTTCTTTTGTGGTGATTTATGAATGTTTATGCCAATACAATGACTGGATATAAGCACATATTAAAAAAACAGTATATATTTTGTTTCACCTCAGAGTCAAACTCATTTTCACCTCTTTCATCTAAGTAGTCACGAGCAGATCATTTACAAAACTGTGAGTTCATATTTACGAGTATGAAAATAAAATGCAAATTGTTTTAAATATTAAGTATTTAACGAAAATTCAAATATATAATAATAATAATAATAATAGGTTCAACAAATATATTCAATGTCGAGGTCAAGTGAGTTTTGCAGTATCTTTTCTTTTCAGTAACTTTTTTTATGATACATAGACAGACATATCGTAATATTTGAAGTAAATCTACGCAAGGTTTTAGGCTGGACTTTGACTTTCACTTGTATGAAAGGAAATATTGGACATTATGGCAATTTTGATGTGAAGTGAGGCTTATGTATCAGATTTCAACGCAAATCTATACCCTATCCCCAGAATATATTGATTAGGTTTTACACATCTTTTAGTTGAAGAGAAATAATCGAGAAAATATTCTCATACATTCATATGTGTATTCGCAATGAATATCAACAGAAAAGTCAATCGAACTAAGTCCTACTAGGATACACACTTTTATTTAAGCATTTAAGAAAAAAGTACAGTAAAAGTGTTAAATGACTTGAAATCAGTCCGCTTCCTACAGCAATTTTTCAAAATTTCACAGTTTTCCTAGAAATAAAAAAATAATTGAAACTCATCAATCAAAAGTCAATGTACAAATCACAAAACTAAAATATGTACACGACTTCAAAATAATTAGAGCAAATTTTAGAATTGTAGAAAGATATGGTATCAAACGATCCGTTTTAGACGCATGTAATACATTTACCTGACTTTTTTGAACATTATTGGACAAAAATTGATTAATAAGACATTTCTTTAGATTTTAACAATTTTATTGATATGTTGCAACATAAAGAAAGATTTACCCCAGGTCCCTGTTTTTGTGTTGACTTTTCCTTCTTTAAATCGTTATGAGCTGAAATTACCTTATGCTGCTTCATTTGTTGAGTGGAATTTTGTTGTTATTCGGGATTGCTTCTAAGTATTTTCGACCGCAACTATACTCCTATCGCGAAAAGGCGAACTGACCATATCAGGAACGATGAGCTAGCTACTTACAGGACGTATTGGGCCCTCAATAAGCCCAGTTCTTCACTTATAGCAATTATTTACTTATTCAAAATTTGTTGAGATCTGACATTTTGAGATGATTGATGTACCAGTACAACTTATACATACAATTCATCGTATTGTAATTCATTAATTAAATACACTAGATTAATGATGGTAAGTATTGATTTGAAGTTAATGTGTATTTTCCACACAATTTGGCCAATCAAGTTTTTAACAAAACACTCCAGGCATACAATAAGTCGTGTAAGATCCTGAACGTGATATTGAAAGATGAATGCTCATGTTGTCGTTTTAGTTGACTGAGTCAGAAACCAGACTTATTTAAGTACATACTCAGTAGTGGAATTTTTAATACCAAAATACATGTTATCATCGTGTTTGTCGGAAATGTTTCTTCTAAAGACTTTAGAGGCGATTTTTGATCAATACCAAATTTTTCTTGTAAACACCATTTTTAGGGGCCAAATCTAATGGTGCCATTTCAGCAGTTCTGGAGGGTTGTAAACGAAAAACAAATGTGTCTGTCAGAAACAGTAGACAGTCAAATTTTTAACCAATTTCATAGCAATACTATAAACAATGTTTAATTCCAATCTATTCGTGAAATCTCCTAGTAGAGTATCTGCCACCGTTAGCTACCCCTGACTTTCATGGTGGATATCAATACAATTGAAAGTCACACACTGAAAGCATACAAAGGAAAGAAAAAAAAACATTCACACAATAGCAAAGAAATAAATTAAAGCAAATTTATTTTGTCTTTTTTTATTTTTTCTCGTATTTAAGCTCTCCGTGTCGGTGTATTTGAAAGGCATAGACTTTTAGTCGTTCCAATGACGTCAGATCGGCATTAAAAATGTACGCCTCGGAAGATGATCACAGTTGGGTTCCTAATATGCGTTTGGGAACATTGTCAATTTGTACTCACTGAGCAAATTTAGTAAGATATGATTGAGGATGATGCAGTTTCCTGTATGGATGGATAATTTGATCTCCATATCATAGGTATGATGTATGTAAATATAAATAGTTAATTTTTGTATACAAACCAATAAAATTTATTTAAGTTTAGTGCAACGATGTACATACATTTGAAATTGTTAAATTTTAAAAATTCGTGAAGGGATTTTTTCATTAGCAGTGAACACTGTATTGAATTGAATTCATTTGCTTTTGTTTATTATTTTGTATTCGTGTTAACTTTCGCTTAGAAAGAATTTATCTGAAGAAATGATTAACCTAATCATGTTAAAATTTTGAAATGGTTAAAGAACAAAACATAAGCTTCTCGTATCAACCTTTTTCTACTATCTGTTTCAAAGCTCACACAAAAAAAAATACCAAAACAAAAATATCGGAACTAACTTTAAAATAAAATACAAATTAGTTTCTTAAAGTTATTTTTGTAAGAATTTTTTTTTTTTTTTGTATTTTCTTTACTCTTTACTCTTGACCGAACATATGTACATCGAAATATTTCACTATCGAGAACACCCTTTATGTTTTTCACTTTCCCCTCGATCTTTTGGCATACAAAACCATATAATGGAACTGACAAGTCCACTGTTTTGTAAAGCATAAGAAATATGGAGCATTTTGGAAAAGGTAGTACGGAATCCCATTTTGGTCATGTCTTTCTAGGACTGCGAATACAACTTTAAAGTTAGTCAGAAATTGATGGCTCTAATTTCCAATTTATTTCATTTGTACAGCTTTTAGATCAAGAATTCGTACTGTATCTAGTGATAGTTAAAAAATATTTATTTTTGTCTGCAGAAAAGGAATGTGCTTTTCGGGAATCGTACAGTTTTTTTATGTCCTTAATTGTGAGGATATTAACCAGATTTTGATTTCACTTAAGGGAAATCAAGTTTCAGTTAAATTTTAAAACGTGTTGTTTCAATATAAGATATAAATAGACTTTACCCTATCTGTGCCCAGAAGAAGGTTAGAACTAAATATTTCGAAAGAATTCTATCTACCCTAGGAAGATATACACTTAACACAAGTTATTGACTAAGTAATAAGTATGCTGTAAGGTGAATAACTTCCACGTAAGCTCGCCCTCTTATTGGAAAAAATTAAAGAAACTATGGCAATGATATTGAAAGAGCTCTTTTTCTAGACCCTTGAGTATTTCAGTTAGCATGAACTGCATTATAAAACACAAGTACCGAAACCTTGATGATTTCTACATCATATACCCTTGCAGAAGTGTACTTCCAGATCATAAGCACTGCGATTTGAATAGGTCTTTTGTACCCCCTATGCTAATGGAATCAGAGAGCCTGAAAGGAAATTAAAGTCCCAGATTGTATATTTTTATTTTGAATTCCTTTAGAAAGTTTCTGATTCCTCAAGATATGTACAGAGTTTGTAGTGACCATTGTTTTTTGACCTGTCTTAGATGGGGACGTAATATCAACCATGGGAACAGGTCCGAATACAGCGTTGAAATCCTTATGGTCTCCCTAAAATTTATGATGAATCTGCAGCTGTCAGTGCATTAAGCTTTCACATCGGAAGAAATGCCCTGTAACAAGTATCTACGAGTTTATGTCGAATAAAAAGAAAATGAAATCCTTGGCCTTATTCTTACTTTTCTTTAAAGTAAGCCATACAAGCGCCAATAATTGAATGTCATGGTTCCTTTAATTTTATTTCAAATCGACTGTTGTGGTTTTTGTTCTAATACAAAATAATGGAATCGATTCCAGTCGCCTCGTTTCGACCCACGTATACTATCTGTCAGTCACTAAAGCCAAACGCTTGTTTTGTCGATCAGTGTCGTTCTTGTGTTATGTGTTTTGCTTTCAGACTGAACTCAGCCATTCCAATTTTTCCTTTTGTACGTGAATTGTCAATATCAGCTGTCCATCCACCAAACGAAATAAGCTTTGTATTTATTTATTTATTTCAACCATAAAATGTAAAAATGCACATTTAAAATGCAACACTGCCAAGGGACATATGAAATTAATAAAATCTGTCGGTGCTGCCTAAAAACCATTGGTGATATGAAGCCACTTTATGGGTTTTCTTTAGATGAAATGCTGCGTTCGGTCGCGGGTATTCAGGTATGTTATGCAGTTTTTTAAAAGATATGAATTTATGAATCTATATCTTGTAGGTTCAGCCAAATGATGGTTTCCCCGAGCTACTATGCTTTCAGTGTGTACTGCAGTTGAGTCGAGCGTTTCGTTTCAGGGAGCAATGCCGGAAATCCAACTCGATAATCCAAGAATACATTAAAAACTCTGAAAACGCAACAAATGAAACTTGTAGGACTGTTGCTTCTAGCTTGGATCTCAACAGTCAGCAATTATTCAAAACGTCTGTGGGAGTAGACCATGAAAATGATAATAATGATGAGCATGACCATGATAGCAGTTCTGTTGTTCCAGACAATGAGGAGTTTGATACACCGATGAGACTGACAGAGACTGACTTCCTTCAGGAGTCTGTGAGTACCATTGATATTCTCCAAAACTTAGGTATATTTATATGTAAGTGACTCAATCGTGTTTGTCATCTACGTATGTACTATAAGCTACTCGCCTACACTTTCATAACTAGATATGTATCTACTTTTTGTTTTTATCGGTTTACTATTATTCCTGAGAAATAAGACTTTAACGCTTTGAATTTGAATTTGTTAGTAGTTTCGATGTTTTTTTCAGCCAGATGACGCTCGCAAACTAATTGATTTGACTTGTAAGGCTTGCAACAAACAATTTGTGGGTAGAAAACAATTGGTACGGCACATAAAAACACACGATAACAACAAGCCCTATAAATGCTCTGCCTGTGATAAAACGTTTGCCGAAAGCTGCAACCTAAAGAAGCACTTACATAAACACACCGGTGAGCTGAGAAACTCTACAAGTAAACCTCATCTCTGTTCAATATGTGGTAAAACTCATTTTAATAACTCACTTCTAAATATACAAAAGTTAAATATTTTCAAATAATTTTTAAGGGAAGAGCTTCAAATATTCCAGTTCCCTATCCAAGCATAAGAAGTTCCACACCGGCAAAAATTTATTGCATTGCCCGCATTGTCCAAAGTACTACGTGGAAAACTCCGCTCTCAAGATACATATAAGATGTCATACAGGAGACAGCCCTTATGTCTGTCATCAATGTGATCGACGATTCACACAGGCGTGTAATCTACAAAAACATTTGCGATCCCATAGCGGAGAGCGACCCTTCAAATGTTCCATCTGCGAACGAACATTTGTAGAACGCGATTACCTAACAATACACATGCAGACACATAACTCAGAAAAACGAGCTCTCTGTAGTGTGTGCGGCATACGGTTTGCTAACGCTAAGACCTTAGACGCTCACATGCGAATACATAGTGAAAAACGATCGTACGTCTGCGGAATGGAAAATTGCAATAAGACGTTTACCCGACTAGATACAGTCTTGGTTCACCGCAGGATACATTCAGGAGAAAAACCTTACTCGTGCAACGTATGCAGTCATTCATTTACCACTTCAACACAACTTTCAAACCATATGCGAACGCATACTGGTGAAAAACCATTTACATGTGGTTTTTGCTCGAAGAAATTCGCCAGCAAGAACAGTTTAACGGTAAGGTCACGAAAAACTATTCCAAATGCTTGGAATAACTTTTTTTTTTTTTTAAATTTTAGTCACATTCAAACAAGCACCACAAAGATCTCAATCACCAAGATTTGAAAAATTCGATCATCGAGCAAGTTTCGTTACAAGAAGTCTCAAATCTTAATGAAGACGCGGTTACGGAACAAATGTTGGAAGAATCAGTGCTACTGTTCAAAATAAATGAGAACGGTGAATTGGTTCCAGACCCAGAATGTACTTCTATTGCGAAAATTGCAACTATTTAAGGAAAACAGATAAGAGCTGGACGTATTTCAGTGTCAGATGTAAATATGTAAATATACACATACACATATGTATGCATATCACTAACAAAAGTTCAAATATAGAAGAATGTAGTATATTCAAATTTGAAAATTAGAATGGATTCCTTCGAATTGCAATTCCCCACCTACACCTAACTAGTCAGCTTGAAAGCAATACGTGACCCTAGTTACCGCACAGTTATATAATTCATAAATTCAATGTACCAATAAAATCGAATCATAGTACGTTCATCCCGGCTACAACATTTCTTTATCTGTGTACTATTCGGTGGCACTTTTGATTGATAAATTTGCGAGGTTTTAAGTCGCCTTTACCTACGTTTCCTCGTTTGCCCTGTCCTGGGCGCTAGTTTATTTGAACTAATTCTGTTGTAGCCTAATCGTAAAGTACAAACTCGTCTTACGTCTTCTTGGCAAGATGTAACCACATTTGGTTTATTACTTTGATTCTGCCAATCCTGTAAGATCATTATTTCATTCGAAGACTTATTGAATTTTAAAGAAAATAGCTACATCTAATGATTTTTCCACGAAGTGATATCTAGGAAAAAAAAATGTGTGTACCTACATACGTGTTATTTCTAAACTTTTACTGTAAAAACTGTGGAAAAAGTTCAAATCTAAAAAAGCTCAATGTCGAAAGAGAAATTAGAACTACAATCAGCTGTTCGCGATTAGAAACATCATTTTTGTTGACATTCGTTTTGCACAAGTCAATCCACTACCTTCCGCTGCCACTTATCACAACCGCGTCTTGTTAATCACGTACGCAATGACGTGTAGAAAAAAACCAATTCACAAATAGCTTACCATGACAATTTATTAACACAGTCGGGACTAATGTTTTTCTGCTAATTCTAGCAAAAAATATTGATCTAATGAACAAATAATTTGTTTTAATAGGCAAACTTTTTTTTTTCATTTATCTTTGTTATATGTACACGAACTCGTCTAGAGAAAACACACTCTTCATCTTCACTCTATTTTATGCTAGGAATTGTAATTTGTTTTTGTTTGGATTTGCAATGCAGATATAAGTATAGTTAATCTAAAAAAAAAAGAAAACTTAAGACAAAAGCAGATACTACCTTCTGCACGTGTGTGTAATTAACTTAAGACCGTCGGGCGGCTCCAAATTTCATACATTTTTACTGTGGCATCTGGATACCTTGTTGGAAACCAAGCGTCTGTTGTTGTTTTTTCAGTTCATCCTGCATTTCCATGGCCAGTTTCTTATACTTTTCTGCTTCCTGTTCGTTTTTGTCTGTCCCATCACCTCGTGCATACATCTGGCTTAGGTTGGCACAAGCATACATATTTCTCAGCTCACATGCTTTGTAGGCAAAGTCGAAAGCTTTTTTCATATCTTTAAGAATAATGTAATCTCCGGATTCCGTTTTAGATTTGCTATTAGGTACGTTTTCTTCGGCCTGTTTCTGCACGCCGGAGATGTGCATTCCTGAGAGATAAAAGCAAGCTGTTGCATTGTTCATGTCGCAGCTTTTAGTCAAGAATTCAAGTCCCTGTGGTAAGTCATAAGTGAATAAATGTTTATTTGTTCGAATTTACTTAAAATCAACGTACCTTTGGTACATTTCGTTCCACCTCCTTAGGCATAGAACGCGACACCAACAGCAGACCGGAATGTAAACAAGAATCAGAGTCATTTAATTTGCATCCTTTCTCGTAGTAGCTGTATGCCGCTTTTGGATCACCCTTACTGCCACTTTTGCCCTTCCCCAAGAAACTGTAGTTGCCAAATTTATAGCACGACTTTGCATAACCATAGTCGTCACAAGTTGATTTGTAAACTTTGGCTGCTTTCTCGAAATCCTTCTTGATGCCTTCTAAATAGTCGCCCAGTAGATGGCAAACTGTTGAGAATTCAGATTTTTATTAATTACATACTGTGTTTGGATCAAAAATTACTGCTTCTCGGGCTCTTGCGAAACAGGTTCGGCTTTTGCATTTGCCTGTGTAAAGACAGAATGCAGAGGCTAGGGGGTTATGTTGTGAAAAAATTACCTTCGGGCTTTTTCTCTGAATAGCAACCGAAACGATATTCGATGCCGAGTTTTTCTAGATATTCCTTGACATCGGTTTCACTCTTGAGGTCGTAAGCCATGGCAGCTTGTCGAAATTATTTAACAAATCTGCAAAATATGGAGCTCTGCCGCAGCCAGAGCAATTTTTTTCTTTTGACAAATTCACCACCAGTTCGAAACGTCAAATAAGAAAATGACAGTTTCTGATTTTATACTTAACGTACAGGTGGACTGTCAATGTTTTCATACTTCGCGTATAGATGATAATTTATTCAAATTGTAAAGTGACAGTTATCAAGAGCAATAGAATACATATCCAAAATAATTATGATTAAGCTGACAAATGATCTGATAGTTAATAAGTACACATCGAAGTAATGTACGCTACACATAGTACTTCATATAGTACCTAGTGTATAGTACTTCTATTAAAATTTGTGGAGAATATAATGCAGCGTCAACAATTACAGAGTGATCGTTAGTCAAAGCAATGGTTAGATCCATTTTCGTGCAAACGTACAGAAATAGGTACACAACCAAATCAAGATATATGACCTAATAACAAACACCCGCGATGCCGAATAAACAAGTTTTGGGTCTGTATCCTTTAACATAGCCATCAACAAAACAGCGGATCATAATTTCTCATTGCATTCGTTCGTTAATTCACCTAATAATCATCGATTTGAAAAGGTGTTCGACTGTGTCGGCAGGAGACCATAGTATAAAAAACGTTTAGACGGCACTAGATAGGGTCGTCACTACCCTTAGTGGTGATAATTAGTGATATTTTACAGAGTATCGCAAATACGTCGACTATCAATCATTGGACAGAGTCATGAAAATTCAAGTACCTGAAAAAGGACCATCAATGTCACAAGTAAATTGCAAATGTTTAAGAAATATACTACGAAATATACTTGTTTAAACAGCTTTATGAACGAAAGTCTTCATATAAAAACGAAAGTACCAATATACTGATCGGACTATATACGTACAATAATTGCTCTGCTCGACAACGTACATATGTAATGACATCCAAACAAAGCAATTGTAGTCCAATAACACGAATAAGAATCTCGGCAACTGGGAAAAAATAGAGTTGAAACACGTCACCACGAATCGAACTCATTGGAGTGGTTTATCCACTCATGATTTAAAACAAAAACATAAGTTACTGTAAGAAAATGAACCGAATTGTATTAATGTAAATATTACATGACGGGGTATTCCACAAGTTTTTGTAGCATTCCAAAACGTATAGCGATAACATTCATCCATAAACAAGACTTTTATATTAAATTTGCTGTTAAATATTCATATAAAGAAAGCCAGATTGATTTATTCATTTCTTCCCTTCATTTAGAAAGGATCGTAACCACGCAATGAATATGAAATAAAACAACATACCGTATTGTAACTTTCGACCATTCTTTTTTATTTAATTTAAATAATAGTCTAATACAACGATTTATTCCTTTTCAAATTGAGTTTATTTTCCTTTTTTTTTCTGAAAATCTTCATTATTTTCACAACATTGCTTATGTTGACTCTGTTTTATTTAACCTCTCTAAAATAAATTAAATATTAATTAAGTAAAATTGTTTAAAGCTTCGTGCCATTCCAGGGCACTCTAACGTCGCAATGTGTTCATAATTCCATTTATTAACTTGTGGGCTTATATTTGAAATTCAAAAAGAAGAAAAAAAAAACATTTCCTTTTTGGGTAAGAAGAAATAATTACAAATAAAAATAGATCTGATAGCTTTTCGAATATACAAGATAAATGTTATCATCTTAGCGCTGTTAAGTTATACAAACATCGATGCTGTATGTTCAATTAAAAATGCATATGTATATTAAAAACTTAAATATTTTTATATAACTTTAGTTGATTTTAGTATCTCTTAAGAATTTGGTTTTTGTTTCACGTTCGCTGTACATACTAATGTGAGAAACAGGGTGTTGGTGTAAATTCCATGGCATACGGATTCCATAAATATGTATAATAAAATATATACACCTGACAGTTCATTGTAACGTAGAATAATACGTTTGAGCAGGGTAGAGTATAGAGTATAGAAATAATATGCTTCGGTTTTTATAACAGCAGCCTGTTTCTCACGTAGGAAGTAAAATTTTGTTTACATATTTAAATTATTAATATATAATTTAGATTGAACTAGGAGGGGGAAAAAGGGCGTGAGGGAGTTAAGTTCATTTCTTTTTTGATTTACTTAGGAATAACCTTGTGTAAAGCATCGGTGGATAGGGATTTCGGGCGTTCAATTGGTAGGCCAAGGATACGATCCCAAATAAGGGAGGCCAAAACACCAAGAGCACGGGACACGCCGAAGAGAACGGTGTAATAGTTCATCTCCTTCATGCCGTAATATTGGAGAAGGACACCAGAGTGGGCATCTACATTTGGCCATGGGTTCTTGACCTTGCCGGTTTCAGTAAGAATTCCTGGTACAACCTTGTATACTTTCGACACCAACTGGAAGAGGTCATCATTGGGCAGATGTTTTTGGGCGAACTCACGCTGGCAGGTGTAACGTGGATCGGTTTTACGGAGGACAGCATGACCGTAACCAGGAACAACCTAAACAAAAAAAAGAAAATTCACTACAATCGGAGTTCCAGTTCTATTTAAGTTTGATATTTACCTGTCCCGATTTCAAAGTCTTCCAGATGAAGTCTTTAAGTTCGGTTTCGCTTGGATTCTTACCAACTTTTTCTTGCAGTTTCATCAACCAAATCAGTACTTCTTGATTGGCCAACCCATGGAGTGGACCAGCCAAACCATTCATACCAGCAGCGAACGACAGGTAGGGATCGCTCAAAGCTGAACCTACCAAATGTACAGTGTGTGCAGATACATTGCCACCTTCGTGGTCACTAAAGACGAGCAGTTATTAAGGAAATACGTTATTAAACATCTTAGTAACCAACCTGTGAATGGTCAGATAAAGACGCATCAGTTCAGTGAAGGCTTTATCATTATAACCCAACATCTTCACAAAGTTAGCAGACCAATCCAAATTTGGATCAATTGACTTGGAACCCTTTCCTCCCTTGTATGTGTTACAGTATATAGTGGCAGCAATAACTGGCAGTTTGGCAATCAAGTCCATGCTGTCCTCATATACGTATTCCCAGTATTTGGTTTTGTGTACTCCCTAAACGATAGAAAAAAGATTTAATTATATAAATACATACGTATGCTTGTAAAAACTTACTTCTGAGTAGGCCTTAGCGAACTTGCTGTCGTGATTTAAAGCAGTTACGGCAGCAGCCAATTGCGACATTGGATGCAACGTTGCTGGGAAGTTGTTTAACATTGTAACAACATGTTGAGGAAGAGCAGCACGGTTGGCCCATTCGGTAGAAAGTCCTCGCACTTGGGCATCAGTGGGAATATCGCCGGTGAGCAACAACCAGAAAAGACCTTCTGGCAATGGTTCTGAACCGTCTGGTGCCTTGGGCAGAGCTTTTTGGCACTCGGGGATCGAGAGACCACGGAAACGAATACCCTCTTCGGCGTCCAAAACCGAGGTCTCACAGACCAGACCCATAATACCACGCATACCACCATACATCTACAGGAAGCGATAAAAACATTATTAGTATAACTTGATCCTCACACATGTAGTAAAGTATAAGATAGGTGCAGCAATTAAAGTCAAACTGGACACCATGATTTGGAGAGAATTATCTGCAAAGTTCTCCCCATTACAAACGACTGTTCTAAGTACTACTAACACGGTTCAGTGGTTGAACTTAATAGTTCATAGTAGAATTTCCTATTGGTGGGAGGTCAACTGATGAGTGAATGCACCATAAATTGAGTAAGTCGATCTATTACGTAAGATGATTGAACACAAATTCTACGGACTGACAACCCTTTGTATACAACACGGACAGACTCAAACATCATCTGAAATAAGATCTCTCGAGTCCAAACAATAAACCTTAAGAGATCATAAAATACCTTACAACAATTTTTCGCACATTGTAAAAGACATGTATCTTCTCAATATACAATGAGATGAGCAATAACTTATGACAAATGGAAACGTTATGCATATTTAGTATGGAAATGTGAAATCTTTATGAAGTTTCACATTCTATTTCTTTGTTTAAGGAAATATCTATACAAAGCTTATTGTAGCCAACAGAAAAGAAATTATACAATTCACGGTTCATTGCCGACAATTACAGCATGATGCATAGCTTTCTCATTCCTGTATCTACCGCAGCAATAGACAGCTGTTGCATTCGAATTCACCATTAAATTCAAATAAATTTAAAAGTGTACTTCTACTCAAAGAATTGGTATGATAACGAACATCCTTTTTTTTTATTGAAAAATTTAAATGCTGCATCTTAAAAAGAAATACAAATTTACCTAACTAAAATAGCAACAACAGCCGCCGTTATTTTTAATAATTACATAAGAGGAGAACACAAACTCCTCTATGTATTTGTGATGCACGTAATCTATGTGCTTGTCCGCTGAATATACCGCACTGTGGGTTATTTAATAGTTGGCATTTGGCCATATCTCTGATGCTGCTGATGCCGTTGATCTATCGGAGATGATGAACGGACAGACTGAATGACAAGGGTGTTATGAACACATATAAATACTTATAAAAATAAAAAAAAAAAACAAGAGAAAAATAAAACAACCTCACCAAGAGGTCGCTGTCCCTACGATTGTGATTCAATAAAAGGGTCAAGAAGTTTACGAGAAATGTGTTCAGATCTTTGTTCTTTAATTAAATTATGACAACAATTTAATAAAGATTTATTAAATTATTTCGCATATTCCTACGATACTATTCCTTTATGTACGTAAGTGGGAGAATATAAAGTCTGCCTACTTCATCAAGCAGCAAAAAGTATTTTTAAAACGTATACATACATATGTATGTATACTTTTAAAGTTGTAAGCATTTCTACGTATCACAATAGGTGAATAGGTAGGTCCATGATTTTACGGGAATGAATGAAGAACACGGAAACTCTCTCTGTAACGAGTAGGGGACTTCTGTAGTAATGATTATCACGAGATGTAAAAATAAATATTGATGTCTTACCTAAAATACATGTATGTATTTCAAAAAAGTTAATCGTAGAAGCGAGATCAAGTACTCCTTTGCTCAAAGAGTAATCTCAAAAAACTTGTTTGTTAAAATCGGGGATGCGCATTATTGCATGAACGCAATGAAAGTGAAAGTCTGTGATATTTATGGCAAAGATTAAATATGAATTGATATTTAAATAAAGACATCCGATTGACGACTTGAAATTGTAGGTACTTATGTTTAGACACCGTGTATACGGTAGGTAGGAGGGCATTGAAGATAACAATCCACATTGTATTTAAATGTTTGGGTTATAATTGTAGGAAACAATATCAGAAAGTCCATGAAAATATTCCATAAATGTCAAATTGCCCTTCAGATACGTCACAAAAAAATAGATCCCTTCCACGCACAACATGAATGCCTGTGTAAAGCTAAATTTTTTTAAATTTTTATTCTTTTTGTAATGTTTGCGAAAAAAAGGATAATACAATGAGTGGTTGGAAGGTTGACAAAATACTTTAGATTACATTTAAACAAATTGATCTTAAATTGTCTCCGTTAACATAATTTGAATGTATCCATTTGGATACTTACCTGATCTATGGTGACCTCGCCAACTTTAATGTGCCCATATTGTTTCCGGAAATTTCGCACACGTTCCTGCTCCTTTGGAATTTTAGATTCGATAACATCTCGTAAGTTAGCATCAGCTGAGATGAAACGAACGTATGAAGCAAGAGCGGAACTAAATCTCTGTAAAAAAAAGAAAAATTAAATTATTTATAAGAAAAAAATATTAAAAACATATTTGAAAAAAAAAAGAAAAAAATTAAAAATAAATAAAGTCTGCTTCCTTATGCGTGCTTTTGCAATTGGCATTAAGTGGGATCAAATTCAATGGCAATAAGGTCAAATATGACAGTTGTAAGAAAGTGATTCTCATTATCGCCACGCCGAGCACTGATAAGCATTACCATTGACAGTGCGCATTATATGGACTTACGAAATTTCCCCATCATTCAATCACACCACAGGATTCATTTGGCACATGCATTAGTGAATTGTAAATACATACATATTTCGAGTTAGTTAGGTAACTTTTTCGATAAATTATATTGTACTATTTTCTGGCTACAATTGATTAGTTGTACAAACGTAAACTACATAATAGTAGATGCACAACTGCCTGACGATCGAACCAGGTGAAGCGAATTGTCGATTTGCGCCCAGACTGTGACACCACTTACGGAAGTAAACGCTTTTAAGTATCGCAATGGACTATTAGTAGTAAGTTACACCAGGCTTTTATGATCAAACAGAAATCTTATTTGCATTTCACTGACACTTACAACTGAATGAAAGCCCAAACTGAATGAGGATTGTCATTAATAAAAGGTTTTAACTAAAACCTGTTGGGTTGTACCACTTGATATTATTAGCTAAATATGTCCTGAATAAATAGCTCCACGTCTCAATTTCTTTTTGCACAAATTACTCACTTAATTCCCGCTTTCCTGATGTCATTGATATAGATACTTGATGCCAAAAATAATAAAATCGTTGTCTTTCTAAGGGGAATTCATTTCAATTTCTCTGAATACGTATACGTTTGATATTAAGACATCGCTCGGAAATTCTTATACATTATATCAGTTTTACTAAGCCTCAGACTTAATTGTCATCCCACTGTATTATGTATATGAATTGCGATCTAATAGTACCGACAAAGGGTCGTATTCTTATTGCATTAACCCCTCTTCACCTGGTGTTTATTTTCATTACGTCCATTTAAAATATCTGAATCAAGTTATAGTTGAAAAGTCCCCAACTCGGTAACCACAAGTTCTTCAGTGACAGTGTCACACGACACCCCGTTGCTAAGCGCTATGATAAAAGCCTCTCTATAGAATTAATCATGTCACTTAATTTTTTTCCTACTCAAAACCATACAGTCCTATTAATACTCTTTGACTTCTGCCGTTTTGTACACTACTAGAGCTACTCATGAAGCTCTCATAAATCTTCAATTTACGTCGGACCATTTTGGAAAAAAAAGAAATAGATACGAGTATGAATGTAGATACATAGATGTACAAACATATACATATGTACGTATTCAAATCTGTAACACCGACAATACGAGCTTAATTGGCTTTCTTCTTGGGGGATACATTACAAGCGGGAAATCAGACTGCAGTGGCGAACCTGTGGAATTATTTAATAGAATGAAATGCATGATTCATGAGCTTTGCAGTGATACACAACAATGAATCTCTTTTTACGTCACGGATCTATGATATTTGTTTGGTTTTAGCGCATATGTGGGGGCGTGTTTGCCTTTTTGTGTCTCTCTGTTTTGAACACCAATTTCAAGATCAATACATTTACATAAATGTTGTTGGCATTGAAGCTGGTCCACATAGTAGTTGGCCTTTGCTCGATTTCCACTGCTGAATATCAAGCATTATTCGAGCGCTAAAACTGTGAGTCAGAAAAACATAAAAAAAAAATTGAGAGCATAATATGACATCATTGGAAGCAGATCTAGACTTAAGGTTGTTTTAAACTATGCTCGACTGTTTGAAAAAAAAAAAAACAAAAAAGAATAACACGCTAAACTAGCGTACAACTTTAATTGAAGGCTAGACCATCAGCGTAATACGTTTCCTACAAATGCACACAAGCGTTAATCAAGTTTATTGACCACGGTCTTTGGTTAAACGTAAGCGCACACTCGTTTTTTGCATTTCAGATCAGACTTTGAGCAGGGTGCGGAATGTCCAACACTAATTCTGATTATATTATTTAATTTCGCAAAGTTGATAATTTTTCGCGGTCATCTTTAATTCTGAGATAAGCGCGAATTAAATCGTGGAGGGAAGTTATTAGTGCTAAGTGAGGATCAGCTGATATTAAATGGCTTAGAATAGTTTTTTTTTTTTTGCTATTTCTTGTGATTTGGTTTCCATTCAGCAACGCATGGGACATGGAATCTAATCTATGGGGTTTGTTATGTCATCGAAAAACATTTATTTTTTGATTAAGTTTAGTCGCGTGATACTATTTTACTACAGTGTATATTTAGTAAACGCCCTAATCACTAAACACACGCTGGTAAAATTTGTTTTCAAATTATCACAGCAGTGTCAGTTATCACAACATAATATACATATATTTACATTTTGTTGGTTAATTAGTTCATCATGCAAACGTGGCTACTCAAAATATTACAAATCAATTATTAGCTTCGCTAAATTAGTGGCCAATAAGAAATACTGTTTTCGGGATAAAATGCGTCGGAGTTGATAAATATGAAAAGAGGTGATTGTTGACCCAAAATGATGTCCACTTACAAAATATAGAAACATTTGTTCATATATATATGAATTTATACATATTCCAGGAAATTATAACTCGATACTATGGGAAAGAATTCAAATATTACCTGATCCGGTTTTAATTCAGGGTTTTTACTCAACGAGATTGGAAAGAAAATAAATGTTGAAGAGTTCAGCCATATAATTACATTCTCGGAAAGATATCACAAAATTAACTAGTCACAGACTCTAATAATAAGTTTAAATTAATTAAATTTAATGATTTTAAAGTAGTGATTCCCAAAGAGTGCTTACTCATTGAAACCTTCCCCTACGAACTGGTTTTGAAATTGAAATTAAAAATGAACGAACTCCGTTTAGGTACATGTCTGTACATACATATGTTTGCATCTATATTTGTAAATACATACATATGCATGTCTGGACGTTCCATGATGTTACAAAAATGCACATCACGAGCTGGAATGTCATGTTTAGTAATTTGTTGACTAACGTAAAGCACCAACCACATGAAAACTAAAATTGAATTCATTTCACTTTATCGTGTGACTGTGATAAAAGATCGGTTGTTCGAGGGAAATACAAATTTTGTCATTTCTCCCAATAAAGGCCAACGTGATCTCTCAATGATGTTCACTATGATTCTGCTAAAAAGTTTAATGAACATAAAAGAGGTGATCACTGCTACTTTCCCATTGCATTTATTTATAATATTACGAGCTAAGCTTAAAAACTGTTAACCGCTTTTTTCTAGAAGTAATTTGAATTTGCAAAGTAATTATTTATTTAATAACACTGAATGTACATCATCTAAAAAATACATAAATCGGCAATTAAATGTTTTTACTCATATCGATCATCTATGGATCTTTGTCATTACATGGAAAATCAATTTTTTTGATAAGAATATTTGTTAAAATACTGTCAAAATCTGATATAAATTAAGATAAAGTTGAATTATGTTCAATAAAATAAGAAACGTCGACTAGATAGTCTTAGTGACACCGAGCAAATGCAAAACAAAGCCTCAGACCAAAGAATATTTGACGACTGGGCCCGGCCTCACGATGTCAAGAAAGCTATAGCATTCAGTTCAAAGACCATGAGATTGTGGATGTGGGGAAGGCTTGTCAAAGCTGCGCGGAATCGCGATAGGTGGAATATGACTGTGAAGCAGTCAACGACAGTATGACCAAGTAATGTTTAGCTACTTAAATAAACAATTAAACTAGCAGATCAACATTATGACTTATCGCATTTGGGTAGGACACTACAAAACTATCTCGAAAAATAAACAAAAAGGTTTCGAAACAAAGAAATAAAGGCAAAATTGATAATACCGAAGAAACTTACAAAGAAACCATAATCACTATTTAGACGTGTAGGTATGTACATATGTTTATCATTATAATATTATCAATTCTAATGTTTGTCAAAAAGACAAGATGTTATTTTGAGATACACAACAAAATGAAAATAGTTTTATTTTTCGTTGGGATGCAGAGAAACCCGAAGACAAAGTCCATTTCACTATCTTTATTCGCACATGTCACTACCGTCGAATGGATAACCTTAGTTATTAAGGTCGAAACCTTTATGTAGCACGCTTTTTTGGCATACGCCAAGTATAGAAGTTTATCAGCAAAGTCAATGAATGAAATGTAAACAAAAAAGCAATAATTGACAAATTGAAGAAGCCAAATACCACGCGTTTGATCTTTCTAGAACTAACAAAATACGTGCTCTTAATCGCATTCACACTATAATCTTACATATGTATATCAACGGTGATAATGGACCAAATACATAATGAATCGCACCATGAAACTTGTGAAATTCGCATTTTTCTTGATAAATAACATGTTGGATTTTTATTCGAATATGTCAGAGGTATTCAAATAGGGTCAATGCCAAGGTAGCAAGATTTCAAGGTTCTTTAGTCAGTTAGTAATGTAATGTATTCAACCGCGTAATCAGTGTGTTGTGCAAACAAAAAAGGGCGGGCACCAATATTAGGACAGAATTTCGGTAGTAAGTTGAGTTGATTATAGGATAAACCGGCTTTATTTGCTTAAAGGAAATGCTAGTCATATGTATTTCATAACAAAATATTTCCGCCATGACTTGGACTATGTCAGGTATAAAGAGAATCTGTTATGGCTGGTCCAAGAAGATCTAACTCTGTAAAATATTGGAATCAAACCTCGAATCCTAGAAAATAAGAGCAGGTCCTTATTTACCTTACCAAGAGCACGATATACACGAACTCTTAAAAAAAAAACCAAAAATTGTACACAATATTGTGTCCGAGAAATGTAACACCCAAAACCTGAGTGTGAGGTTAGATCTAAAAGGACTTAAAAAAGCTCATTTCTTAGACAATCTCTGTCTGTAACTTGAAGACAAAAGACTTGAACAGAGAAATACATAGTACATTAGGCTTATCCTACACCGCAGCCAGCAGACATTAAAGGCAGCGCGTGCAAGACTAAAACTGTTTACTAACTAAGGGATCGTTCTTATAGCATTGTTTTGTAGCTGGAGACCAGTGAACTCCAGAGTGCCAATCGTTTATGAATGAATAATAAAGATAAACGCTAGAATAATCAAATTAATATTGGACTTATCATCAGACTAGACAACAATGTGAGGAAATCTTTACAGCCGTTCGCTTACCTTGCCAAAAATCTTATCAGTCAGACAAAAAAATTTTGTACAACGCATGAATGAATCATAATAGGTACAGGTACAGTGTTATGGTCGAAGCAAAGCGATGCAATATAAGTATACAGAAGCTCATTATTTTCCCGCCGAAGTAGTATCTAGAAATTGCGCAAACTAGTAAATACATACATATGTAGTATGTATGTCCATATGTACCTACATATCTATCAAGCTTATCACAAGACTGCAATCGCATCAGTGCGATAAAGTAACCTTAAATATTTTTTTAACCTTAATAGAAGAGTGTGTGGCAGTCATAAAAGAGTTAAAAGTTTTACGTATGCAAGGACGTCATAGGCACTTCAAAAAAAAAAAAAAAAACAAATATTAAAAATAGAACCGTGTGGGATACGTGACTATCTAATTGAAAACATTTCTTTCCTCTAAAAAGTTGAAACGAAAACAAATATTCGCATCATATGACAATTACACGCGCTAACAAAATAGATATACAAATGTATTTTTAATGCCCCAAAAAATAACACAATCGAATGACAAAAATTCAGGTTGAACTTGAAAAATAAATTTCCCACTTACGTAGCAATATGTGATCTACTTTTGCACGCCTCATTTCTTATCGCGAAAAACAAAGGTTGCGTATAATATTTTCCATGACAAAATTCAAAAGAATATTTAATATCTTATCGCTTAATTTCTCTAAAGTCAATTCAGCGTAACTAACTTGAAATTTTTCAAAATCCTCACATGACCAAATTAATTACGGAATGGATAGATAGATTTAAACATGCCAAGTGCCATGATAAATAAAGAACACGCTTTGCAAAGTTAATCGCTCGGCTAAATAGGGAGCTATTTTGTGCTATGAAAGTATCTTCATACTGGTTGAGGTAGTATGTACATTGTGTACATTGTATTTTTTTTTATTACATAATGAACAGCATTTGCGAATGTGAATTATCTTGGTGTTGTTGTATTGGAAACCGGCAAGGCCAAATGAACTGTTAGCTATTTAAAAAATTTGTTTTAACAAAGTATTGGACGACACTAATTGAACAAAAAAACTGATTTAAATGGAAAAAGCAAAGTAATACGATATGAACAAACCCTTGTAAAGCTTTTATGGACTGATAAGTGCGTTTCATATTTCAATGGGGTTTTATTTTATTGCCGATAGTACTCAGAAGCCGATTTCACGGCAGGTAATAATCTAAGAATGTACGCCATTGTTGTACACAACAGAGCATACATAACTTACAAATCTACATACGCAGTTGTATGAATAATTGCAATGAATTAATAAAGAGGTCTACAATTATGCATTGAATTAAAATAAATGAATTTTACGTCTGGTGACGTGCATCGTAAAATGCACAATATAGTAAATGCCACGCGATAATGTTATTATCTTAGAATTTGTTATTATAATATGTATGCAAAATGATCTCGAGGGTTTGATTATATGAGTAGTTTCAATTACATAGCCATATAGCGACTATTGCTCTGTCTGGCAGTGTGTCTGCTCACTCAACTACAGCCGTATTCGCATTTTTAAATGCTACGAGACCTTACCTCAGGCGAAATCGAATTCTTAACAATAAACAATGGTCATTTGCTGGTTTTCTATGATTTGCATTGGGACTTTGACTTGTCAAATGTTGAACTCGGATCAGCTAAGGCCATTTAACATTCTTATTTTGTATTCTTCGTCGGGTCTTTGAAATTGTCATACACATTTAGGTTTTTTAATACACGGAATTCAAATTAAAATGCATAGTAGAGATCAGGATAAATCGAACAATTCAATATTACACTTTAACTCCGGCGATGTTTATCATAAGAACTAAGATATTCACAGCTATTACTCCAGAACTTGATCTTTCCCGCTATTGACGATAAATCAATACCTTACTACGACATTTCTACAATAAACTGCAAAATAAGAATAAAAAAATCTTGAATGCAATCATATATCCAACTTGTACCTACTGTAAACATTCATTTTAAATAGCTACTTCAAGTACAAAGTTATTTACAACTATTTAAAAGTACGTATTTAACATATCATTAAATATCATTAACTACGTCAAATGTTTAAGCAGTAAAACACAAATACAACTTATATTGAGAGTCTCTTTAATGCTACGTGTGTACGATTAATTAACCTTCATAGTAGAGTCATTTTTTAATTCTAGGTCGTTGGGTTTATGTCGATCGTGAATCATTTTGTTTTTTCCACTCAGCAGTATACAGCTTTACAGTCCCGAAAAAACTCAATTTGTAATTGTATTCACGGGGAATTTGTTATTGCACTGGTAGTTTATGAGTAATAAAGTTGATGATTTTTTGTGATCACATGATTGTGGAGCAACCACAAAAGTAAACAGTCTGTAGCCCTTTTCACAAACAATACGTAAAAGATAAACGAATTCCGCAGACAATACATTTCAAAATATGTATTCATTTCATTTGCTTTTCGCAAAATGCATAAGGAAACCCATAAATTGGAGAAACTGTTTCAGGTTTATATAATTTAGTACGTAGTCTTCGTGTGAAAAGTGTAAAAATAAAAAGTTAAACGACAATACAGTACGCTTTCAATTTGAACGTGCGGAACAACGTAAAGACGATCCAAACGGATAATTTAAATAAGGTAAGCAACTGTGCATTGAAATTACCAAGTCCACTACTTGACTGGTTATAGATTTAGTTATAATTAATCAATTAAATTTCCTAACAGCAATCGTCATAATATATTATCTGTACATATTTCTATTCATCAGTTTGAGACAGATACACTTTGTCCTCCTTCATGTAACTAAACGACGACAACTTGACCGAGGGTGAAAAATGGTAACAATTGAATTCATGATTTATAGACACAAACCAATCAATTTAATCAATGACTTTATTTTACAACACAATTATTCAGTATCTAGTTAAGGTAGAGTTTAGTCATTTAATAAGGCATACGTCAGAGAGCTAGAATTGTTTAGTATTCTATGGCGACGATTTGTTTAGCGTGTTTCATTTTAAAAATAATTTTTGATCATGAAGGCGTGTTTGTTTATTTACAATCTGAAGTAAGCCGCATTTGGAATAGTGTAGAATTGATGTAGCAATAAAAAAGCAATTTGAAGTACAGTGCAAGTTGCTTATAACGACCACTTTCCTCTCACTTAGTTCGTTTCATTATATGTATGTTACTCTATTTTACCATCAATGAATCGTTGTTGACGCTTTAACGACGTAGTGAGAGAAAATGAATAAGACGCCCCACTCTATTCTTGAGACTTGCAAAGGGATAAACTAAAGGTTCGTTGTGTCACCGACGATAGTACTACATTGAGGAACTGTATACCTGCATATGTAGCGGATATTGTTTTTATTTTGTCATACAGCGATTTCTGGAATCAGCTGCAAGCAAACAAAACTGCTATCACACAGGAGTTTGACGTGAAAAAGATTTTGTCTAGGGCTAACAATCAAGAAGAATAAAGCAGTAGACGCAGCTTGTGAAGATCGCTAGATACCTAACAGCAGGGAGATGCACTTGGAGAACATAATTCAAAAACAACTTTCATCTTTTGTAAGCTCCATCGATGATTAGAATTCATGAGGCAAACGACCAAGTAGGAATTGGTAAGTTTAAACCTTACCACTCACATATAAACTTCCTGAATACTTAGGACATTAGGAACCATCCATTTCTGGATATGAATTGTACCGGAAAATTGCCTACTGGTGGAAGCATTACAGGACGAAAGAATGAACTACACGATCTGTACAGTGACGTCGACCTAGTCAAAAACTGAGCATTAGTCGCCTAGCTAGGACAATAAGAGCAAGTGGACACCAGCGCTCCGCCCAATAGAGTCATTGAACCCAATCCGGAGCGACAACCTAATTAATGAATACTGGTACACAAGTAGAAGGGGACCTCAACCAACTTAGACTGCACAGTTAGCGAAGTCTCGTGCTTATTGTTTGCTAAGCACCATGTATGTATCACTTGAACTGTAATGCCATCTTAGTAAGTAGGAAAGGGCGTACTACTTAAACGCACAGTAAAATTGTTTAATGACCGCGTTGTGTTGCCGGTTAAAGAAGCTTTTATTTCTCCCTGTACAAATGAGACAACTTCACAATCTGACTAACAAAATAATGGTATTGCTTTGGTCGATACACGTACATATGTATGTATGTACATACAGCCGAACACTTAAACCTATTGCAACATTCATTAAATTCATTTCAGGTAGAGTTCAAGGATACATCCAAAACCCAATAAAATTTACAAATAAATCACAAGAACAAATCGTGTCGATGACAGCCTTGATTACAGCAATTTTTGAAAACTCGTTTTCAAGGCACACACCGAATCGGTAGCGACTGGGTTAATCTTGCATTCCAATAACGAACACGAAAATCAAGATTAATGATAACGTTATCTACTAACTCTAATCGTGATGCACAGAATTACCGTCACGAAGGTTGATTTCTACACTAGGCCCTAAAAAAATACAATTCACGTGCAAATCCAATAGGATTACATAAACAAAACTCCCTATAACCCACCAACCAGTGGTCTCCAATCAAACGAGTGTGTACCTACAAACTTCCAAAAACTCTGAACAACTGAATAAAACCAAAAAAAATCAATACCATTGCGTAAGAACACCAGTCCGTTGAGGGTGTGTTTCTATCGAGCCTCCCAGCAAACGAAAGCCGGTGCGGTGCATAAGGCAAGCCTTCACCCGTTCAAGAGTACAAAAACAACAAAACACTTCGCCGCCATCCTCTCACGAGCACCGAGCAATGTGTGTTGTTTTCTTATTTTCCTATTCCCAAAATAAAACTGCCATTTAACATTTCTTGGACGCGGTCCAACCGAGAAGCCAGAGAAGACGAGCAAAACAAACTCTACCTGAAAGAGAGGAAGTACTTAATGCTGATTCAATGGAAGGTCACATTGTAAAGAAAGAAAAAGTCTTCAATCTCGCGGAGTGGAAAATTACTGGCACCACTTCGTGTAAACGCTTCCAGGGGGTTCAACTGTTTAATGGATTTAAAATTACCGACTACGAAACAGAAAAAAAAACGCTGCAGTTTAGCTTCTCTTCGTTCGTTACATAACACAATCGCCACTGTTTTCCAGTGAAAAATCGATAATGTTCTGCTTTTCGTAATGAATTAAATTTTTTTTTGTGAAAAAACGTCTGCACTAAAAATTTCTTAATAATTTATAAAAAAAAAAAAAAAACAAAAAAAACTCTTATCTGTATATTCTACGCCAGCCAGATACACATGAGCTCATAGCCATTCAACGAAAAAGAAGATAAGACGACTACGAGATTCTACAAACGCTGGGGGGGGAAGGAACATGTTCATTTTTTTCATATTCTTAAATTTGTCGGTTTCTTGACCTAAAATCGTAAACAGGTTCCACGCCTGTCGATGACCACCAAAAAGCGTTGTGCAGGAAGCATGTTCCTCTTTTTTTTCAAACACCCACATTGCTGTTGCTCGTTTCGTATCAGCACTTTTTACATAACGCTTTCGCTTGCTCCTGCTGTCTACCTAGTTATCACCCATCTATTATGCAAGAGTGAAAAGAATTTTTTCTTTTTATTTCTTTTCGAGTTATCGACTTTCTAATGGAGCACACTGTCATTCATAGTTTTTCTTTTTTTTTTCCCAACTCTTTCTTTTTTGGACAACGGGAGACCGAGATCGTACAACGCGGGTAAAAATCTCCACGTTTACACACAGAACAACTTCGATCACCAGCCACATGTCACTGTTTAGAGCTTCCGATGACGATTTTCATAGAAAGGCGGGCAACGATTAAGCCATAAAAAGTGTAGAACAAAAAACATTTAAACAAAGTAAAAACAAAAAAAAAGTCTATATGAACAAACCTGTGCTTCCGGAACTTTGCTGGAGGTAATTCGGAACAGAGCCATTGTCAACTATCGAATTGTTGATGGAAAAATAGAATTTTGTCCAAGAAATATTACCACCCCAACACGATTGTTACAAAAGAAAAAAAACTTTCGTAATTAGAGAATTTTGCAAGCGCTCTACACCGCACGGAAGTTCGCTGTCTACTCAAGATTTCAGTCAGCAGATGAATCGACGTTTGTGTCTGGTAAGAAAGTTCCTTTTTTTGTAGTGATGCCAACATCTCTGCTAGCAAATGGGACTTATTGGAAAAAAGTGCTTCCCGCATTAGATGGGAAAACCTCATGTGAAGTGTAAATAGAAGAAAAATCTGTGCCTGACATGATGTGAAACTGCATTAAAGGAAATTCAATATGAATTCCACTATTTAATTCGTTTGCAGACCATCGGGGGAAATTCTGTTCCTATGGGTTTTAATACTTTTTAGGTCATATTTATAGGGGCTGTGCTTTTACATTTCAGCAAATACACGAACCAAATAGTGCATATTGTCTCAACTCCTAAGTGCATACAATAGAAATAAAAGAAACTAGCAGGGCATCCCAAAAAGACGTTGTGAAAGTGACAGTCACAGTTTGAAAGGGGCTACCCCAAGATTTAGGCAGAGTTTGGAAATACTATTTGTTTCTGCCAAATGCTGGTGGATTTGGAAGAGAAAATTTGATACATTGTTGTAGCCATGCTGGTCATCCAGAATTTCGCAAAGAACAAGCAAGATAAATCACTTAATCTGTACGACAGCCAACATGACCACTCGATAGAAGTTGGGATATCTAAGCTTGAATCGAATAAAGCTGCTGGAACTGATGACCTGATTGCCGAGCTATTCAATGGAACGGGTTGCCGTGCTTGTCTACTTAGGTTCACTGTGGTACTACATGGATGTAAAAACTGCTCTCAGAACCAGCAGGAGAGCCTAAGTATGACCTACGAGCCGAGCGAGCTTGGGGCATATAAATGAAGTTTGTTTTCTATATTTCGTTCCTGCTATTCCTTCTTTCTGTAAAAGTCTTTAGCGAGGAGGGTCAGCCAGTTCCATACTGTTGTAGCATTTCTGTCTTGAGCTAAATCTATCTAACCTCTACGATTGGTTACGTTTAAAGCACCGAGATTTGATTGTCTGCCCGACTGTCTTTAAAAATAAGGATATCCGGATTAGATATCGCATTGTACTTCAACCATGACAAGTATTTCCCGATCGCCATGACTCACACAACTCACATTGCTTATGAGTTAGACAGAGGGCCTTTGGCCAAAGACTGTAGCCATCTTTCACTGTGGTCCCCCACATTGCTTATAAGTTGGACCAAGGGCCTTTTTCCATCTTTGACCGTGGTACTCCGCATTGATTTTCGAATGGCAGATAGCGTCAAACTGAGTACGCCAACGTCTAAATCATACGCTAAAGGTTTTTTGGTTAAGTTTTTTGTTCAATTTCGTCCATTTGACTCAAAACGCTAAGGAAGAGGAAATAGGAGACGATATTGCATTTGAAGTGGACCAATCGACTTTGGCCATTTTTCAATGTGGTCCCCCACATTGCTTATGGGTTGGATCGAGAGAATTTGGCCATTTTTCAATGTGGTCCTCCACATTGCTTATGGGTTGGATAGAGGACCTTTTTCCATCTTTGACCGTGGTACTCCGCATTGATTTTCGAATGGCAGATAGCGGCAAACTGAGTACGCCAACGTCTAAATCATACGCTAAAGGTTTTTTGGTTAAGTTTTTTGTTCAATTTCGTTCATTTGACTCAAAACGCTAAGGAAGAGGCAATAGGAGACGATATTGCATTTGAAGTGGACCAATCGACTTTGGCCATTTTTCAATGTGGTCCCCCACATTGCTTATGGGTTGGATCGAGAGAATTTGGAATTTTTTCAATGTGATCCTTTACATTGCTTATGGGTTGGATAGAGGACCTTTTTCCATCTTTGACCGTGGTACTCCGCATTGATTTTCAAATGGCAGATAGCGGCAAACTGAGTACGCCAACGTCTAAATCATACGCTAAACGTTTTTTGCTTAAGTTTTTTGTTCAATTTCGTCCATTTGACCCAAAACGCTAAGGAAGATTAAATAGGAGACGATATTGCATTTGAAGTGGACCAATCGACTTTGGCCATTTTTCAATGTGGTCCCCCACATTGCTTATGGGTTGGATCGAGAGAATTTGGCCATTTTTCAATGTGGTCCTCCACATTGCTTATGAGTTGGATCGAGGGCCTTTTTACATCTTTGACCGTGGTACTCCGCATTGATTTTCAAATGGCAGATAGCGGCAAACTGAGTACGCCAACGTCTAAATCATACGCTAAACGTTTTTTGCTTAAGTTTTTTGTTCAATTTCGTCCATTTGACCCAAAACGCTAAGGAAGACGAAATAGTAGACGATATTCCATTTGAAGTGGACCAATCGACTTTGGCCATTTTTCAATGTGGTCCCCCGCATTGCTTATGGGTTGGATCGAGAGAATTTGGCCATTTTTCATTGTGGTCCCCCATATTGCTTATGAGTTCAAACGAGAGAATTTTTCCATTTTTCAATGTGGTCCTCCACATTGCTTTTGGGTTGGATAGAGGACCTTTTTCCATCTTTGACCGTGGTACTCCGCATTGATTTTCGAATGGCAGATATCGGCAAACTGAGTACGCCAACATCTAAATCATACGCTAAACGTTTTTTGGTTAAGTTTTTTGTTCAATTTCGTCCATTTGACTCAAAACGCTAAGGAAGAGGAAATAGGAGACGATATTCCATTTGAAGTGGACCAATCGACTTTGGCCATTTTTCAATGTGGTCCCCCGCATTGCTTATGGGTTGGATCGAGAGAATTTGGCCATTTTTCAATGTGATCCCCCATATTGCTTATGAGTTCAAACGAGAGAATTTTTCCATTTTTCAATGTGGTCCTCCACATTGCTTTTGGGTTGGATAGAGGACCTTTTTCCATCTTTGACCGTGGTACTCCGCATTGATTTTCGAATGGCAGATATCGGCAAACTGAGTACGCCAACATCTAAATCATACGCTAAACGTTTTTTGGTTAAGTTTTTTGTTCAATTTCGTCCATTTGACTCAAAACGCTAAGGAAGAGGAAATAGGAGACGATATTCCATTTGAAGTGGACCAATCGACTTTGGCCATTTTTCAATGTGGTCCCCCGCATTGCTTATGGGTTGGATCGAGAGAATTTGGCCATTTTTCAATGTGGTCCTCCACATTGCTTTTGGGTTGGATAGAGGACCTTTTTCCATCTTTGACCGTGGTACTCCGCATTGATTTTCGAATGGCAGATATCGGCAAACTGAGTACGCCAACATCTAAATCATACGCTAAACGTTTTTTGGTTAAGTTTTTTGTTCAATTTCGTCCATTTGACCCAAAACGCTAAGGAAGACGAAATAGTAGACGATATTCCATTTGAAGTGGACCAATCGACTTTGGCCATTTTTCAATGTGGTCCCCCGCATTGCTTATGGGTTGGATCGAGAGAATTTGGCCATTTTTCAATGTGATCCCCCATATTGCTTATGAGTTCAAACAAGAGAATTTTTCCATTTTTCAATGTGGTCCTCCACATTGCTTTTGGGTTGGATAGAGGACCTTTTTCCATCTTTGACCGTGGTACTCCGCATTGATTTTCGAATGGCAGATATCGGCAAACTGAGTACGCCAACATCTAAATCATACGCTAAACGTTTTTTGGTTAAGTTTTTTGTTCAATTTCGTCCATTTGACTCAAAACGCTAAGGAAGAGGAAATAGGAGACGATATTCCATTTGAAGTGGACCAATCGACTTTGGCCATTTTTCAATGTGGTCCCCCGCATTGCTTATGGGTTGGATCGAGAGAATTTGGCCATTTTTCAATGTGGTCCTCCACATTGCTTTTGGGTTGGATAGAGGACCTTTTTCCATCTTTGACCGTGGTACTCCGCATTGATTTTCGAATGGCAGATATCGGCAAACTGAGTACGCCAACATCTAAATCATACGCTAAACGTTTTTTGGTTAAGTTTTTTGTTCAATTTCGTCCATTTGGCTCAAAACGCTAAGGAAGAGGAAATAGGAGACGATATTGCATTTGAAGTGGACCAATCGACTTTGGCCATTTTTCAATGTGGTCCCCCATATTGCTTATGAGTTCAAACGAGAGAATTTTTCCATTTTTCAATGTGGTCCTCCACATTGCTTTTGGGTTGGATAGAGGACCTTTTTCCATCTTTGACCGTGGTACTCCGCATTGATTTTCAAATGGCAGATATCGGCAAACTGAGTACGCCAACATCTAAATCATACGCTAAACGTTTTTTGGTTAAGTTTTTTGTTCAATTTCGTCCATTTGACTCAAAACGCTAAGGAAGAGGAAGTAGGAGACGATATTCCATTTGAAGTGGACCAATCGACTTTGGCCATTTTTCAATGTGGTCCCCCGCATTGCTTATGGGTTGGATCGAGAGAATTTGGCCATTTTTCAATGTGGTCCCCCACATTGCTTATGGGTTGGATCGAGAGAATTTGGCCATTTTTCAATGTGATCCCCCATATTGCTTATGAGTTCAATCGAGAGAATTTGGCCATTTTTCAATGTGGTCCTCCACATTGCTTATGGGTTGGATAGAGGACCTTTTTCCATCTTTGACCGTGGTACTCCGCATTGATTTTCGAATGGCAGATATCGGCAAACTGAGTACGCCAACATCTAAATCATACGCTAAACGTTTTTTGGTTAAGTTTTTTGTTCAATTTCGTCCATTTGACTCAAAACGCTAAGGAAGAGGAAATAGGAGACGATATTCCATTTGAAGTGGACCAATCGACTTTGGCCATTTTTCAATGTGGTCCCCCGCATTGCTTATGGGTTGGATCGAGAGAATTTGGCCATTTTTCAATGTGGTCCTCCACATTGCTTTTGGGTTGGATAGAGGACCTTTTTCCATCTTTGACCGTGGTACTCCGCATTGATTTTCAAATGGCAGATATCGGCAAACTGAGTACGCCAACATCTAAATCATACGCTAAACGTTTTTTGGTTAAGTTTTTTGTTCAATTTCGTCCATTTGACTCAAAACGCTAAGGAAGAGGAAGTAGGAGACGATATTCCATTTGAAGTGGACCAATCGACTTTGGCCATTTTTCAATGTGGTCCCCCGCATTGCTTATGGGTTGGATCGAGAGAATTTGGCCATTTTTCAATGTGGTCCCCCACATTGCTTATGGGTTGGATCGAGAGAATTTGGCCATTTTTCAATGTGATCCCCCATATTGCTTATGAGTTCAATCGAGAGAATTTGGCCATTTTTCAATGTGGTCCTCCACATTGCTTATGGGTTGGATAGAGGACCTTTTTCCATCTTTGACCGTGGTACTCCGCATTGATTTTCGAATGGCAGAAAGCGGCAAACTGAGTACGCCAACGTCTAAATCATACGCTAAACGTTTTTTGGTTAAGTTTTTTGTTCAATTTCGTCCATTTGACTCAAAACGCTAAGGAAGAGGAAATAGGAGACGATATTGCATTTGAAGTGGACCAATCGACTTTGGCCATTTTTCAATGTGGTCCTCGCATTGCTTATGGGTTGGATCGAGAGAATTTGGCCATTTTTCAATGTGATCCCCCACATTGCTTATGGGTTGGATCGAGAGAATTTGGCCATTTTTCAATGTGATCCCCCATATTGCTTATGAGTTCAATCGAGAGAATTTGGCCATTTTTCAATGTGGTCCTCCACATTGCTTTTGGGTTGGATAGAGGACCTTTTTCCATCTTTGACCGTGGTACTCCGCATTGATTTTCGAATGGCAGATATCGGCAAACTGAGTACGCCAACATCTAAATCATACGCTAAACGTTTTTTGGTTAAGTTTTTTGTTCAATTTCGTCCATTTGACTCAAAACGCTAAGGAAGAGGACCAATCGACCATTTTTCAATGTGGTCCCCCGCATTGCTTATGGGTTGGATCGAGAGAATTTGGCCATTTTTCAATGTGATCCCCCATATTGCTTATGAGTTCAAACGAGAGAATTTTTCCATTTTTCAATGTGGTCCTCCACATTGCTTTTGGGTTGGATAGAGGACCTTTTTCCATCTTTGACCGTGGTACTCCGCATTGATTTTCGAATGGCAGATATCGGCAAACTGAGTACGCCAACATCTAAATCATACGCTAAACGTTTTTTGGTTAAGTTTTTTGTTCAATTTCGTCCATTTGACTCAAAACGCTAAGGAAGAGGAAATAGGAGACGATATTCCATTTGAAGTGGACCAATCGACTTTGGCCATTTTTCAATGTGGTCCCCCGCATTGCTTATGGGTTGGATCGAGAGAATTTGGCCATTTTTCAATGTGGTCCTCCACATTGCTTTTGGGTTGGATAGAGGACCTTTTTCCATCTTTGACCGTGGTACTCCGCATTGATTTTCGAATGGCAGATATCGGCAAACTGAGTACGCCAACATCTAAATCATACGCTAAACGTTTTTTGGTTAAGTTTTTTGTTCAATTTCGTCCATTAGGCTCAAAACGCTAAGGAAGAGGAAATAGGAGACGATATTGCATTTGAAGTGGACCAATCGACTTTGGCCATTTTTCAATGTGGTCCCCCGCATTGCTTATGGGTTGGATCGAGAGAATTTGGCCATTTTTCAATGTGGTCCCCCACATTGCTTATGGGTTGGATCGAGAGAATTTGGCCATTTTTCAATGTGGTCCTCCACATTGCTTATGGGTTGGATATAGGACCTTTTTCCATCTTTGACCGTGGAACTCCGCATTGATTTTCGAATGGCAGATAGCGGCAAATTGAGTGCGCCAACGTCTAAATCATACGCTAAACGTTTTTTTGTTAAGTTTTTTGTTCAATTTTGTCCATTTGACTCAAAACGCTAAGGAAGAGGAAATAGGAGACGATATTGCATTTGAAGTGGACCAATCGACTTTGGCCATTTTTCAATGTGGTCCCCCGCATTGCTTATGGGTTGGATCGAGAGAATTTGGCCATTTTTCAATGTGGTCCTCCACATTGCTTATGGGTTGGATAGAGGACCTTTTTCCATCTTTGACCGTGGTACTCCGCATTGATTTTCGAATGGCAGAAAGCGGCAAACTGAGTACGCCAACGTCTAAATCATACGCTAAACGTTTTTTGGTTAAGTTTTTTGTCAATTTCGTCCATTTGGCTCAAAACGCTAAGGAAGAGGAAATAGGAGACGATATTGCATTTGAAGTGGACCAATCGACTTTGGCCATTTTTCAATGTGGTCCCCCACATTGCTTATGGGTTGGATCGAGAGAATTTGGCCATTTTTCAATGTGGTCCTCCACATTGCTTATGGGTTGGATATAGGACCTTTTTCCATCTTTGACCGTGGAACTCCGCATTGATTTTCGCATGGCAGATAGCGGCAAATTGAGTGCGCCAACGTCTAAATCATACGCTAAACGTTTTCTGGTTAAGTTTTTTGTTCAATTTCGTCCATTTGGCTCAAAACGCTAAGGAAGAGGAAATAGGAGACAATATTGCATTTGAAGTGGACCAATCGACTTTGGCCATTTTTCAATGTGGTCCCCCACATTGCTTATGGGTTGGATCGAGAGAATTTGGCCATTTTTCAATGTGGTCCTCCACATTGCTTATGGGTTGGATATAGGACCTTTTTCCATCTTTGACCGTGGTACTCCGCATTGATTTTCGAATGGCAGAAAGCGGCAAACTGAGTACGCCAACGTCTAAATCATACGCTAAACGTTTTTTGGTTAAGTGTTTTGTTCAATTTCGTCCATTTGACTCAAAACGGGAAGAGGAAATAGGAGACGATATTGCATTTGAAGCGGACCAATCGACTTTGGCCATTTTTCAATGTGGTCCCCCACATTGCTTATGGGTTGGATCGAGAGAATTTGGCCATTTTTCAATGTGATCCCCCATATTTCTTATGAGTTCAATCGAGAGAATTTTTCCATTTTTCAATGATGTCCTCCACATTGCTTATGGGTTGGATAGAGGACCTTTTTCCATCTTTGACCGTGGTACTCCGCATTGATTTTCGAATGGCAGAAAGCGGCAAACTGAGTACGCCAACGTCTAAATCATACGCTAAACGTTTTTTGGTTAAGTTTTTTGTTCAATTTCGTCCATTTGACTCAAAACGCTAAGGAAGAGGAAATAGGAGACGATATTGCATTTGAAGTGGACCAATCGACTTTGGCCATTTTTCAATGTGGTCCTCCACATTGCTTATGGGTTGAATGGAGGACCTTTTTCCATCTTTGACCGTGGTACTCCGCATTGATTTTCGAATGGCAGAAAGCGGCAAACTGAGTACGCCAACGTCTAAATCATACGCTAAACGTTTTTTGGTTAAGTTTTTTGTTCAATTTCGTCCATTTGACTCAAAACGCTAAGGAAGAGGAAATAGGAGACGATATTGCATTTGAAGTGGACCAATCGACTTTGGCCATTTTTCAATGTGGTCCTCGCATTGCTTATGGGTTGGATCGAGAGAATTTGGCCATTTTTCAATGTGATCCCCCATATTTCTTATGAGTTCAATCGAGAGAATTTTTCCATTTTTCAATGATGTCCTCCACATTGCTTATGGGTTGGATAGAGGACCTTTTTCCATCTTTGACCGTGGTACTCCGCATTGATTTTCGAATGGCAGAAAGCGGCAAACTGAGTACGCCAACGTCTAAATCATACGCTAAACGTTTTTTGGTTAAGTTTTTTGTTCAATTTCGTCCATTTGACTCAAAACGCTAAGGAAGAGGAAATAGGAGACGATATTGCATTTGAAGTGGACCAATCGACTTTGGCCATTTTTCAATGTGGTCCTCCACATTGCTTATGGGTTGAATGGAGGACCTTTTTCCATCTTTGACCGTGGTACTCCGCATTGATTTTCGAATGGCAGAAAGCGGCAAACTGAGTACGCCAACGTCTAAATCATACGCTAAACGTTTTTTGGTTAAGTTTTTTGTTCAATTTCGTCCATTTGACTCAAAACGCTAAGGAAGAGGAAATAGGAGACGATATTGCATTTGAAGTGGACCAATCGACTTTGGCCATTTTTCAATGTGGTCCTCGCATTGCTTATGGGTTGGATCGAGAGAATTTGGCCATTTTTCAATGTGATCCCCCATATTTCTTATGAGTTCAATCGAGAGAATTTTTCCATTTTTCAATGATGTCCTCCACATTGCTTATGGGTTGGATAGAGGACCTTTTTCCATCTTTGACCGTGGTACTCCGCATTGATTTTCGAATGGCAGATATCGGCAAACTGAGTACGCCAACATCTAAATCATACGCTAAACGTTTTTTGGTTAAGTTTTTTGTTCAATTTCGTCCATTTGGCTCAAAACGCTAAATAAGAGGAAATAGGAGACGATATTGCATTTGAAGTGGACCAATCGACTTTGGCCATTTTTCAATGTGGTCCCCCACATTGCTTATGAGTTGGATCGAGGGCCTTTTTCCATCTTTGATCGTCGTACTCCGCGTATTTTTCGTAATGTTTTTTGTTCAATTTCGTCCATTTGTCCAAAATGCTAAGGAGAAGATATCGTGTGTACTATACCTTGGATTAATTGCAGTCAGATATATCACTTATTCTGTATTTTATTAAAAACAAAGTTGCAGTGTAGGACACGTTGAAACATGTTGTGCACAAAATATGTTGAATTTCCCTATCATTCGTATAAAAATATTTTTTTTTAAAGGAACTTGTCCACAACCAATAGAATTAAGCCAAACAGACTTTTTTTCTCAACAAAACCAATCAAAAAAATGTGATCCGACAGACAGCTGCATGCGAAATGCTAAGCCGATAGAATTCATAGCAGCATAGGCAATCCAATTATTTCCCAATGCGGTAAGGATCAAGATCTATGGCTTTGAACACAGGCCGCCTGTGTTATTTTCCTATTCTTTGGTTTTCGGCAACCGTACATCCTTTGTTGGGGTGCAAAATTGGTACATAGGACGCACATGCGTCCTGTCTGAATGCTTACGCACATACGCTTTACTCAAACGTGTGTGTATCTGCATTATGTTTCCCTTAGATCTGCACATTGAATTTATTCTGTATCCTGGTAGTGAGCTGGCATCCCGTATAGTAAAGAATTGTTTGGGAAAAAAATGTGACCCACAGCACTATTTTCTACCCCAGAGAGCTGTACGAGTAATTTCAGGTCCCCTTCCTTGTTTGAGTATATTTTTTGCTCAGTATTTTCAATTAAAAGGACCGAAACCACTTCTTGTTTGAACTTGAACTAATGTACATATGTACATGCGAAGTCTATTGAAATAGAAAATACTGTATCCACATACACAGCCTATGTACAGTCGTCGAATTCTAGTGAGCAGTAGAATTTTATTTTTCTATCAAAAGCGTCGGTTCTTTTTTAAATGAGCCGCTACTCCCATACCCTTCTCCAAATGCAACTACAATGAATCTATCTTTTTATAATCTGAACAAAATGTAATGCAAGATGTTGACGCTTACTACACTTCCTGTCCATAAGTGCATACTCTGCTAATTATAGAATATATTTACATATATCGATGCAAGCATAAAAGGTAGAACCTCCCCACGACATGTGTACCTGAACTCTGGAGTACATGTGATGTTAAAATCACCCTCATCAAAATTGGGGCTGTACTTTGAGGAAGTCGGGACTAGACCGTCAACTGAATAAACTCTCACTTCTGTGAGAGTGTGCCGCCAATACGCATTTGAATAACCAGTAAGCCACTTTCTAGAACTAGAAAACAGCTTGGAAGGACCATAATACAGTCTTAGGCAGGAAAACAGAAGGATTACCCCGTAGTTGCACAAATTTCTAAATGAACTCCGACTCCTTGATCTAGGTCGACTCAACTACAACTAACATGTTGAGACAGAACTACACTGAGGATCACAGATTTTCACTGATACGAGACACATCAGGTTTAAAGAACCAAAAGCGGGCGACACTTTTCCTGGTTCACTCTAAATAAAAGAGAACAGGAAACTGGACATGCTTAGATTTTCAAAAGGCTAGAGACAATATTTTTCTACAAAACTGAGAACAGAAATAGTAGTTGCGGTCGATGTGGTTTATACTGTAGTCATGGTAAAGGACGCGGAGAATATCCTTCCACCGACATATAGCTGGAAAGTTCACAGAAATCGAACACTACCATCTGACAAGTTTATCCAGAACGCACTGGACAGCTAAGTAACAAAACCACATCTCTCATGATGCAATTATGAGTACCGAAACAAAGGAAGAAGGTCTACCAACAACCAATGACTGTGAAGTTGATCTGCTTATTCGGAAAACTATTTAACGTCATTTAAACGAGTGCTTACTCCGTCCAGGGCCATTTTAGGCAAACACTTTTCTTTGAAAGGTAGAGGCAAACTCTTTTTTTTTTGTTATGCCCTTGCCCTCTTCCTCTTTTAATTTATTCCGAAGAATGATCCGGTACCAATTTCTATTGACTCTGACTGAGTAGTGACCAATGTAGTGGCATTTCGTGAATAGGTTCAAGTTGCTGACTTAAGCAAATGCGTGTATTTTTCAATGACAGCCCAGTGAAAATCAAGTCCTGCCGGAGGTGATGGAACAGTATACCTTTCTGGGAAAGGGGACTAGTCACAGATGTAAAAATGGTCATACATACTATATTAAAATGGGGTCGACCTGCAAGATCCTACAAAATCCTTGTATTCATGGGACACTGTGTAATAATGACACTTCACCTTATATTCTCTTTTCTGACATCCTTAGATGGAGCTTCATAGGAACCTTCTATTGGTTTCACTAGTAGGAAAAACCAGAAAGATTCATGATATCACAAAGAACATCTTTTGCATCTACATGTATCGCGTAACCATCTTCTTTAAACGCTTCCACTGTTCCACAGGAAATGCGAATAGAACACGTTATGTTAAAATGACATATCCGAAAGTATTTTTTAAAGTTTTGGTTCAAATCTTCACCTGCTTCGATGCTTGAAGTCAATGAAGGTTTGATGCCATACCATCCCTACAATGATAATATATTTATAAGATATTCATGGATATTGGTCCAGTGTATTGCTACCTATGTCCTGCCACATACGAATATTCATTCAAAGCCTTATTCCTTTCCAATTTAATTAATTGACTTAAGTTGTCTGGCCTTGAAAAATGTTGCTCATTTTTGCCGAGTTTTGTTAACCAATTGAAAGGCTTTGTTAAAAAAAAAGTTCAGTAGGTACTGTATACGTACATATATGTATGTAACTTAACATATTTCATGGCCAGTTCCTTCACTAAAGGTGTTCTCCCTCGTTCGTTTTATTGTTCCCTCAGCAGATGTCCAAGGACCGGCTCAAGATGGCAGCTCTTAAGAAAGCTGCTTGACACAAAATAAAACTCCATGACAGACATATAATTTTCCAACAAAATTAACAATGTAAACGAGAAAAGAATACCTCCTTGATTTACCATACCCACGAGAGTTACCACATTCTACATAACGTCCCATAGTATGCAAAGTTGACAGGATCACTATCCATGTGGTTGAAGCAATCCTTTTTTTTTTGTTCTTCCTTGCAAAATACCCAAGACCCATTCCAGAGATCGACCCTATTACGTGGTTCAGCTTTGTGGGTACATAAAACGGATTTTGCTTACCCCTGAGACGATGGGGTGGTAGTGGTCGTTAGCATTACAAAGGACTTCTCTTTTTTTTTAAGTTTTAGTAGTGTTTATGTCATTTGAGGTTGTCCCTTGGGGTGGTCCAGTTTTGGTTTTACGGATTTTCATATAAGATTTACGAGTATTTCACAGGCTTTGGACAATGGTCCTGACCAGAGAGAAGATCTGCAACCGTTAAACTGGTATCATGAGAAAATTTAAAGATATCCCCGAGATGAGAGTCCAAAGAAGCTGTCCCAATCGAAAGTCCGGGGTCAGTTTGTCCACCGGTCTGAAATCTTATCCAGCTGGACACTGGGAATCAATAGAATTTGGAACAATAGTGAAATGATAGAAAACTGGAATCATCATCTTTAAATTTGTGTATTTCGAGCGGATGTACATACCTCGTCCTTGTGAAATTGAGTACGTTACTTTGTTCTCTTATCCGAATCGTCCATCTGCTCTATATTATTGTACGCTAATAATGGAAAAATAAATTAAAGCAAATCCGGATCGAATATATGTCTTACTCCCAGTTGGGGTGTGCGACTGTTGCCCAATAGACAGAGGTGCGAAACTTGTTTTCGAGATACTGGACTGGACGATTGACTTAATTATTCACACACTCTTGAAGGGTCCTCGTTCTGAATGGACTTACTTGATACAATCATTGGTACAGAGATCGTGGTAATCCTGTAAAAAAGAAATAATTTTTCATTGGGGCAATGTAGATCCTTCATCATCCTACCTAACTCGTTAATTGACATTTAGACTTTGCAAATGTCCGAATGAAAACCGGTCGGTTTGAAGACGTTCTTACCAAACTTGATGTTTCGAACATCTTTCAGAAGATTGAAGACAAATTCAAAAAAGCTGTAGTTAGATTTATCGCTAAGACAAAGTATAAAGGAATAAAGGAAACTTTCTACTCTGTGAGAAGATCTATGTCTTGTTTGATAACAGTCTTACTATGAGGGTCATATCCTCTTGAAATTGTTTTCCCCTTCTTCTTGAATCCAGATAAAACCTCACTCTGTTAGTTCAAGTAAAAAGAGAGACAAGATGAAGCTCTTTTGATCATCAAAACTTCTGGTTGAATTACACTAGAATGCTAAGCCTTTGAAGGTCTCTTTGTAGAAGTGTAGCCTCTGTAAACTTGGAAGGGTCCACTGACTTGGAACATAGTTTTTAATAATTAATGTCAGGAGGATGGATTACCCACGGCCTATTACTGTGATTAAAAAATTTAAACAACGACGAAGTCATTAACCGACCTCTCAAGTACTGTTTCCGCTAAGGTAAGCTTGAAAACTAAATTCACTTACTTCGAGAAAGAAGGAGCTAGTTTTCAGACGAGTAGATACAAGAAAAAGGAACAAAAATGGATTACTTTCGCGCAGAGGCAATATAACCTGCTGGCGACTTATCTGAAAATATTACATCTTACTACAATGGGCTTTTTGAAGAAATTGCCTTGCACTGTCACGGTCCTTGGACCATTGCCAAACAAGTACCACTACCAGCCAATCGAGCTGGTTGATGACTAGGTTTAATTGTTCAAATGCAGCTCTCAAACCTCCAAAGAAGGTTCCAGGCATCGGAATGTTGCGAATACATAAATTTGACTCAGATGTTGTAATACCAAAGTTCTATACGGAGTTAAGCACACAGCTGAAATAGCCCCAAGAACCACAACGACCTTATAGAGATTTGTGGAGGTATTCCTTTGAATAAGTTGTGTTTGCCTCCTAGAAAATGTTTGCACCAAAAAATCCGTGACATAATGGGATACGCATACGCCACCGAACCAGTTACTGATATCCCGAATCCACATTCACATGGCTCGACTCAAGTGAGATATTCTGTGTCTGTGCGTCATATGTAAGCACAAACGAGCTTAGATCCTGCCTTGCTATGTGTGGGAAAAATAGGATATTTTTGCACCGAAAAATGAATGAAAATATGGGTTACGCATACGCCACCGAACAAGGTCATGGTCATGATCATCCGAGATCTCATTTCTCGTAATCGCTGTTTTCAAAAGTTCAGTCCTGGGACCATGTGCTTCCTTGTATTCTCAAACTGCATTGGAATAGGTCCAAAGATTGAGTAAGGAGTTAAGCGCAGTCTTCATCTATTCTCTACAATTTTGTAGCTAGCCATTAGAATGGCAACGACCTCCGCTTGAAATCAGAGAGATCTTTGCCTAACAAGTGTTGGCTGTCTCCACAAAGACACCACCATAGGATCCTTGACTCGTTTTCGAGACTTCCATGCAGTTTCGACTATAAACCCATTCCAGGCTCTGACTCTGGTCGAAGGCAATCCTTTGAAAGTCGAGAACATTGTGTAGCCTTTTGATTCATTGGGCATGTCTAAATCAGTCAGACTAGCGAGCAATAGGTCTTAGGAGAGACTATAGCAGGTCGTAAGACTGCGATGAGGCGATATCACATTTTTTTCATCCACAGCCAGGCAGCAATCAAATATAACTGAAGATTGTAAAGTGCTGTCGGGAAGAGTCCTTGGATTACAGCATACAGAAAGGCTCTCTGTATCATGAGAGCAAAGAAGAGTGAAAGTGCTGATGGGCTCGCTAGACGAATTTCGGCACTTGATTCGGACCCGATTACATGGTGACCCTTCCGGCTTTCACACTTAGTCATGAAGGTGTGATAAAACCAATCAATAGATGGATTTCTCGGAGTACATGTGAACCAATAAGTAAACTATGGCTTCTATTAAATAAAGGACGAACTGGTAGACTTATACAAAAAGAGAGGAGAATCCTTTCTACCCTTATAGGACTGCTGATGGAATATTACAATCTGCTTCACACGAAGAAACTTCAAATGACATAGCTCACTTTCTGGAATAAAAACTCCTGTGATACCCAATAGATTTAGTCTCCGATTTCGTATAATGGATATAATGAGGGTCTCCAAACATCGTGATGTCCTCAGAAACCTGGAAAGATAGTATAGTGAGACATAATTTAGTTCTTGGAAGTAACCAACCAAGTAACCAACGTTCTTTTCCCTTAAGTGAGATTAGCCAGTGACTAAGGTATTGAGGTGCATTCTCCTGGATTCGACTTTTGGTTGTTTCAAGAGATACACGATCCTGAAACAACCACAGACAACCATGAGCTATGACCAACGTACATATATACCGAGACATAGTCAATGGGATTCAAGAACAACGACTAGGATTATTAGGACACGTATAAGGGGATGGACAGCAATGCTCCAACCCAAACAGTCCTTGAACCCACCCCTATGGGATGGCGCTGTAGACAAAGACCTCGCCCTATGTTGTGACTTCAATCAACTTGATGTGCGAAGCAAATCAGGTAGGAATACGATGGAAATCGTGATAATGTCTAGAATTTTGATAAGACTGATAATCGATTATTATCGGAACTCACCTCATCCTTTTACAGATTCAATATGGAGTCAGGAACATCGATTCATGAAGTCTGCACCCCAACATGTCTGTGGCGTTTGGTGAAAGGAACTCTCCTTGAAACTCGTGAGAATACAGTGTGCGACCAGTCAATAGCTCAGTTCTGAAAATGGAAAAATAATAATTTAACCACAAATTAATAAATTTACTACCCAAGTGGATATCCAATTTAATTAAGGACCTCAAGGCTACACGTATTTGACTGAATGCAATTGGTTTGCAGTATATGCGAGCAAGACAAATGAAATAGTTCCCATCAATGGAGCTCTCGCACTACAGTACCAGTCTCTTGACATTGCAAAGGCATTTATTCGTCTTGTTGCAATCGTTATGCATTTTATAGTGTATCTCGATGCGGAGAGTATCTAACAAGTGTTGAGGGGAAATAAAGCTCTCTGTGGTGTGTGCATGCGTCGAATTGCAAGTGTGCAACTAACGTTGCACATACACCATCTATGTACATATATACATTCGCGTATCTATAATGAATTGCATGCGCTTGGGATTGGTGCATCCATTCGGCCAGTATACGTTGCACACTCAGTAGGGGTATCCACAATAAATATGTACGTACATAAGACGGTTGTTCGTCCCTTCTTTATTGACTGACGAGGGGAACTTTTTCATTTGGTTTTTATATTTTACTTTTGCACGCGAATCTGATTGGAAGTCATGCACCCGCAAATCGAAATCAAAAAAAAAAAAAACAAGAAAACTGAGCCTCAATTAAAAATGGCCAAGTGATGATGCGTTTAGCTAGAGGTGGTTGATGTGGAGGTGTAAAATTGCATAATTTAGTCATTAAGGACGTTAGCTCTGGGGGTTTTCTTTACGCGTACCAACGACAGTTAATGTAAATATTTTATGAGGGGTTTTAGTGGGATATATACAAGTACATATGTATATATTATTTTAAATCGAATTACACTGGCACCTTGCGGTTAAGGGTTGTGTTGCATGTGCAGTGTATGCACCCTTGCTCTGAGGGAGCTCTATTAATCTCAGCGAATTAAGGTTTATTAGTCTATAAACGATAGTTATTGAGTTACAAGATGGAACGTAAAATATAAGAAATAAAATAGTGGGTAACTCTGAGGGAGACACTACTGTCCGACACCTGCTCGATTTTATTTTCATTGAAAAAATATGGAGCACTGGAGTATTGCCTGGGAATAATAAATATTCCTATCTAGCCTTCTGAAAACTTAGGCCTACATCAGCCATCTTCCACTGGATGTACAGAAAACTAACCAAGATCCAAATATTTGGATGTCCAAGTGCTATTGAAACCACGCCCCTTGGATCCCTTGAAACTGTACTGGAACTGATTTAAAAATCCTACTTTGCCGACCTCCATCACACCATGCCTCGACTTCAACCTTAAACGGTAAAATAATCTTTTCCTTAAGAAAGGTTTGGATAAACGGTAGACATCTACTCTTCTGAACCGGAAACCATGCGCTCACTTCCAAACCACGATAGTGTGTTGTAAGCGGAAGTATTAGCAATCTCAGAGGAGCACGAAACTACGCTCCAGGAAGGTGATCAGATATCTACATACGTCGACAGTTAAACTGCTTTAAAAACCATCTCTGCCACGATCGTTCAACCCATATTTCTGCAACGATGCACCCTGGTGGGTTAAAAGACACACCCGGTGTCCTTGTGAACGAACTGGGAAATGGATCATTCAATGATCGTTATTCTTGTTTTACTTCCCCTAACATCTTCGAAAATCTCTGGACAATAAAACAACCAGGCGACTCCTACCTCCTTAAAAATAGATTTCCTTGCTAATACCCCAGCTTAAGCAGAGCCAGTAAAGTGGAACTCGATGAATACCACTTCAGAGATTTGGGTGACATATGTATGTACATATGCATGTACATAGATTAAGTTGGACCCGGCATATTTGGATCGAACACTTAATTATGTACGCAAAGCTTAATTTCCTGAGTACGGATCTATTCCTCCTCCTTCTAGAGAGAGCTGGACGAATTATAAGATCCATTCCATTTCTATCTTTACGGATGTGTCCAAAATAGATGTATGTACGTAAATATGTAGGAATTGGCTCTGGAATATTCTCATCACCAATCGCCCGGTCTATTAAGCTTTCCAACTACGTAAGTCTACCAGGCAGCCATCACAACCATGACTTCCAAAAGAACCAAATCAAAGCTGGTCAAGAGATGTAAAGAAGAATAGAAGAACAGAAATCTGATGAAATAGCCCATCAGACAGGTAGAAAATGGTCAGAATACAACGAACTACAAGCAAACACTCGCTTCTAATGCTCATCAGCATTCTCATATCCAATATTAGCACCACAGACCTATGCAGAGGCTCCAGAGACACGGAGGCAGAAGAAGACTCAGGGTATTTCTTCTGCTAATGCCTGATCCTCCACAATCCTTGGGAAACTATACTTATATCTTTCAACGACCTTAAAGAACTAGCAAACATATCACCTGGAACAACCTAAAATTTATCACAAAAACGGGTTTGTTTAGGAGGAGTCCATCTCCGCCTTCAGTTCATTGTAGGAAACAGTTTTAGGTATGCCACACCGGGAAACACAATAGATCCGTTGCGATTCGAGTTGGTTTGGACTCCTACAGATGTAGGTTGTCCTTTATATTAGCTAATCACTGCCATATTCCCAGTAGCTCCGAGCCATTCTTCGTTGTGGTTTAGAACAGTTTATGATCTCCTGGTATCTTACCCGAAGAGGTATCTAGATCTAGGTGTAAAATTTGCGGCAGATTTGCCCAGATTTACAGTAGGTACTTTCACCCCAACACCGATTCGTAGTACCTTCAACCTATACCTACTTATAATCCAAAGTGACATACCATTGAAATACCATTAACACGTCGGTACTGGCCATGCCATGGCAAAATTCTTTCACTCCAAACTTGCGGCCTACGCACATTTCTGGAATTCTTCAGTTAAATGACCTTGATAACCTGCTTTAAGGTCGTCGGAATGGGACTGGCCCACTCCCAGCCGCAAATTGTTAAAACCAACTCGAGGTGCAGTGTTTCCATTTCGATTTCGACACTGTAGGTCTATTAATTTCGAACCTTCCACCAAATTCCTCAATTGATTCGCCGATAATCGCATAATCACATCGTCACGATAACATATCACCCATTTGTAATACCTGGCTCTCTCGTAACTACTCGTACATACATATTTACACCTTTCTCCTTGAGGCGTCCACCTCACAACATTGAAAATTATTTTTGTTTACTATCGCTTTCGTTCACCATTTGCTCATACGGATCGACAAACTTCTCATCCAATTCATTGATAAAAAAAAAAAATAAAGAAAATCCCTTCTTTAAAATGTATCTACTTAGTTCACTTTCTCTTTTTCACTCAATTTTATCGATTTTAGTTTTATAATGTCTACTACACATTTCAAGGACATTATAATTTATCTCCTTCTTCTTGGGTGATTCTTGGAATTATTGTATTTTTTATTGTATTTTTTTTTGTTGTATGTTGCTCTCTTTCTTTTCTTTTATTACCTTCTTTCGCTTTTCGGCTTTTTAACGCCACATTCCAAAGTGAAGACGACGGAATTTTCACTCAAAAAAAAAAATAATAAAACGAAAAGAAAAACGAGGAATTAAAGAAAAACAACAAATATGTGTAGTTTCCCCTCGAATTTCATTCCGAGAAATGATAGAGAGACGACGACCGCCCGCTCCGTTCGACGACGTTCCCTATTACATTGGACGACTGTTACAGCACATTCCGCCTTTGGGTCGTGGGAAAATGTGGTTGCACTGGGCAGGGAGATATGTAGAATCATCTAGATACTTTGAATTGTTCATATGCATTCTTGTGTATTAAGTTTCAATTGAGATAAATTAGATTCGTACGGGTTCGAATTATCCAGATATGAATTTATCTACTATAGTACATATGTACATAGTTCAGTGCCCTGAACAGACTAACTGCAATACCCGATGAAGTCGTTTACGACTCTGTCCCAACTAATAGTGCACCCACCCACACATCCCAGGGAAAAGTCATTAGTAAAGTGGTAAGTTAGATGCGTCGTAACGTTTATGACACTTTAATTGGAGTCGTATAACCTGGCTTAACATTTTCCAATGGTTCGGTTCGGTTCGGTTCAAGAATTTAACTCTTTAACATGTTTGTCTTACAGAAATATGGTTGAGATAAAGGTGGGGCTAAGTGCTCCGCATTATCTTTCAGGATACATGGGAAAATATTATTGAATACACATATTCTTGGAAGAACTTGGATGATCGATAGATACGTTTTCTCCTCTCTATAAAAGCTAAAACGCAAACCAGTCAAATTGGTCCAGATACACAAAACCAGGGCAATTGCGGCAGCAAAACCTATGTATAGTTGCATACAGGGCTCAATTCGATACGAGTAAGTTGGTTAAAAGACTCCACTGCAACCTAGCTTCTCGAATGGTGTTGGTAAGATCGATTTTTTCCTTAAACTCAACGTGTCAGTCTGAGTAAGTTCATGAAAAAGTTCTGATACACAGAGAGCTGAAAATTCTTTACGGATATTCTTTAGCTCATACTACGACTTCAGTACTGTCGTTCAAGTATTCTTCATGGGGCGCCTTAGGGTTTGCAGAAGATTCCTAATTTCTCGCTGTTCATTCTTCCAGACGTACATAGTAGCTGCATGCTTGTTATGACTTCGTTTGCTCATTATCAGTATGAATGGTACTCATCTTCTCGGAACTCTGTACATCTTTCCCCTAGGAAATGTTCTGCATTTTGCCTTCACAACACAAGTAGTAAATATTCCACGGGCTACTACGGATCTCATGAGTTTGTTCAGCTCTCCTAGATCGTCCAGTTTCTCTAGGAAATAACTGCCAAGATGACATAGCAAGTGCCGAATAGATTCAATTCCCCCTTAGTACAGTCCATGCAGTTTTTTCAGCAATCATTGTGGGATAGTCGTAGTCATGCTGGATGATTGCCCACCACTCAGTGATCTTTCACGCGACCAACAGCTGTCTGAATACTCTGCGAATAAATTTCATGAGATCTGCAGATCTCATTTTATCATAGACTGCCTATAACTATTTGGCTGTAGTACGTGTACGTATGTAGTAAATGTCATGGCCTACTAGCATCCTCGTAGGATTCGATCTCTATTTCCTTTAGATGTGAACCTGCCCTGGGCCTGGGATATTCATCCAACAAAGGGGTCACCTTGTTGGTCACTGAGATATTATCCTGTTACGTGCGACATATGAGAGGATAATACAAATATTAAACCCGAACTCCATAAACTGTCTACATTGGCTAGGCCACATCGAGGGCATGGACACGCTATAGTCCGGAGAATCCTTGAATAACAGCCTTTAGTCTCGATACAATAATAAAGACCAAAAATACTAACTTTCTGGCATCAGCGTACTCAGGATCGCAGGGGATAGAAACCCGCAGTGTCTTAGGCCGGGTAGACATGTCACTCATTCCAGTTTTTCCTGTATATCTCTACTACCTTGGATGGTAGATCGTGGCCCAATTTCCCCTCGGTTAATCATGGGACAAGAATCTACTATTACAACATTAATTTATGTTTATATGCCTCTGGAATGTGGTGACACCCAATATGTTAAATGCGTGACTTGCATGAATTAGCACGTAGTGGCTTCGATTAAATTTTCGAAGGTTACATCGCTATTTAGACTCATTTGTTGCTCTATACTATATTTGTTAAAAGCAAAATAGCTACTTTAACCCGAGCACCGATATAATTTACAAGGAGCTTAATAAACACTTGGGAATAAGTCAACATCTAAAGGGCTTACACAGCAAATCCCCACGTGAATGCTGTCCTACAAATGACGTTTTTTTTAGTTGCAGTTCACGAATCATTCATAGATATAATGTTTTCTTATTTGTGCCAGGAAGGACTTACACCTGATAGCTGCCTGTAGAATAGCTTCTAGTCCGTCTGAAGTACTTACGTTATTTGGCCGAAAGAAGCTTAAAAAAACTCACACGCTTCCGAATGCTTATTCGAAATGGACGAACGATATATGATCGATTTTTGAGGCATTTTTCAATTATGATTCAAACGGTTACTAGATGGTTGACACATATCCAAACTGAAAATCTGATTCTTTAGCGTCAGATATTCTTTACAATTTTATTTGCTATTGACTTGGCAACTGCAGGGGCATACAAGTATCCTCTCTTCCTAGGAGTTTGGTCAGCATTATCCTTTTCCACTCAACGGGAGGAACACCCAGTCGCCCAAGTTTTGCGAAAGTTATATGATATTGATGGAGTAGAACCCACGAGGTCTGTTTTTAGTATACTGGGACTGGAGCTGTGCTTTCGCTTTGCCCCTAGCGATGGTTCGAATGTATAGGAAAATGGTCCTTGCACATAATGAGCTAATCGAACACTTGAATCAGAAGAAAATCGTCTAATTGTTTCACCACATGTTGACTCCAGCTGTAAACAAGTGTCAACTAATTGTAATTCCTCAAACTCTATCATAGTCACCTAATCAGTGCTTTCTCTGCTTCTGTGGTCAAGACGTTGATGGGGTTTTTCTTATCACGTCGTACGTCAATCTTTTGTTTCCTCCTTCTTTCCTCTGCCGGGTTAATTGTAATGCGAACTATAAGTTGATCACGTTCATCATAGAGTACTATATGGTCTTTTGTTGAACGTTTCAACTCTACATATGTAGGTACCCTCGACATGCCAAATCAGATCCCTTTCCATAACTCTACCTTCAATACAAATATTTTCACAGCGTTACGCGATAAAGTTGCGTTACTAAAGGTAGTCCTTTAATCAGAAATCCTTCACGTTGTCAGTATGAAATCTAGGGTTTTCTGATAGCCAAAGTACTATTAAAGCCATTGAATTAGCTATCACATCTTCAAAACTGGTAGAGCAATACCCGAACTAAAATCAAATACTAGGCAGATCGAGATCAGATTTTTCTAGAATTGTAGCTATAAGTTGAGAGCAATTTCCTCTAGGAAACCATCCCCCCAGCGAGGACTCGACAATGTACTCCAGTCAGCCTTGAGACAAAAACTTTTTTAAGGCCCAAAACTGTGCACCTATAATCGAAGGAAAATCCGGAAGTAACCCTGTGAGGCAGCACAGTTGTCAGAAAAAAAGTAACATGGTGGACATGCACAATGCATAATCTTGCGGTGTTTTCCTGGAAGTAGAGGGTGTCTCAATAAGAACTTTAATTTGTATCGATTTGTAATGTGTTCTGGCTGGCATTAGACATAAAATAAAATGTCAGTCAAAAGGCCACAGCGGGGCTGTGGACATGTGTGCGCCGCTTTGTCATGAAGTGTGAAGATAACTGAATGTCGAGAACGGGGGATTCAATTTCTTTCTAAAGGAAACAGGAGGAAGTACTACCTTGTACCAAAGGAGCTATGACAGGTCGCACGTCGTCATTGACAGTCAGAGGCAACTGTAACATTTTGAGGATGCCTCCTAGAGTTCTGTTTTTTTGACACAGCCTTGACGAACAACTATGTATGTACTTACATATATCGAAATGATCGAAACATTTGACACATTTGACAGAAGTTATCCTCATCTATCGTAGTAAGAAGGCATGAGAATCGATTCTCATTGGAAAAAGTTCAAGAGACATCCTTATATTCCAGAGACCGGGGCCGTAAAGCAAACAGCGACCGCGTTTACTAACGCTATAATGTGTAGATCAAGCACTATGACACTCTCCCAACAGAGGGGACTTACATTTAACTAAAAGGCCCGCCCTTAACTGATTGCCTGAAAAGAAGGTTAGTAAAGAGGAGGTTGGTTGTTGAGCCAAGGACAAGGTACAAGGTACCTAGTGTACCTATTCTGTATGTAGGTAGATACTGGCTGGGTTCATTCGAGATACATGCATATGCATTTTAGCTTTTATTAGATTATTTGATACAAGTTTACGCACATACTTATGTACATACATACGTACAAGTGTCATAAAGGAACAAAGAAGTGACACACTCGCTGGAGAACTATAAACAATTTCTCCACGAGGAGGTTGAAACAAAGTTTTCAACAACCAAATCAATACGTTTAGATATGTTTGTACGTATGTCTACTTTTCATGGTTAATTACAGTCCATTCATCCCGCATTAAAACTGCTTCTTTCTTTCGCTTTCATCGAAGTCTATATACCGTGTAGGGCCTTCAATAATACGAGCTCCAAAACTCAATGTTACAACAAGAAATCTACGTCATAGTTTTGAAATTTTAATTATGCAGATGATGTAACCGTGCCTCAGTCAGCGCGCTACGACCATTCAAAATAATAGCAAAGCAGCAACCCTATCAAAGAATGCGTCGCAGTTGTTGAAAATAACGCAACAGCAACAGCAACAGCAACAGCAACAGCAACAGCAACAACAACAACGACACAAATACCTAAAGAAAAAAAAAAAAACTATTTTTCAAATGGAGATAACGAACAAGACCGAAATTCCAAAGAATTACAACATTTCGTCGTCTACTTCATCCCGTCTGTCGTGTGTTAGTTTTACATTTTTTTTTATGGAGGAAAGCGGCGTTTCCGGTTCGGATTTTCTTCCCATTCTGGGTGTCGTCGACGGTGTCAAATACCCCCAGCGCCTTATTTAACACTCTGTCTTCTTTCGGTTTGACGTTTCCTTGATTAGTTTTTCCTTTTCCCACACACACCGCTGTGCATTGCACTTACACACTTTGTACAACGATGGAACGCAGACGATGACTGCAACTGCTGCAAGACGCACTTCATTGAATAGCTGCATTCGTTGGCTAGGGCGCATCGCAAACAGACGTGATTTTCGAAAAACAAAAAACACGAAACAAATGTACATTCATTGACAAGGATTTCCGTCAAAGTTTCGATAGAATCGCGAGCCTTTTTTTGTCGAAAGGATATATTTGGCAAAAGAGAAAAAATAGTCTAATGATGTCATCGCATCAAAATGTCGTCCACGTGTTACAATAAAGATTTACCCCTCTGTTCTCTCGTTCGCTCTCTCACTCTCTCTTTAACAACATTATCATCGATCATCGGCGACGATACCTCAACGCAAAAATTGCGAATTTTCGCGAAAAAAAGCTTAAAACATTTTGATTGTGTGAATTTTTGTAGATTTTTCTTTCTTTTTGTTCCTTTTTTGTGTGCTTAAGTTTGTGTGAGTTCGATTTGATTATGTGTAAGTGAGTGCAAGTAAGAGATTGCAAAAACAAATTTTGAAAGAGAATTTGCAAAATAATTGCGCGCTCTTAGGCTGGAGCTTTAAATGGGTATGCGTGCAAATTTGCGTATGTGTGGTGCGTGAGAGTAAGAGCTTTGCTCTTCGTTAATCAGCCGAGTGCGAATGTGTGGCGTGCGGTGTGTGCGAAAATGTTTGCTTGTGTTGGTCGCGGGGAAATAATTTTTGCTTCGGGTGGGATCTTCACAATGACCGCCATTATTACGCATTTTGGTATTTATTTGAAATTTTTTAATACTTTATGCAATGTAATTGGTATTTTTGATGTTAGGATATTTTTTGAATTGATATTGTCAATTTTTTAACTGAATTTCGTGCTTGAAACTCCCTTGGACGGGGATTTGTTGCGTTGACACCGCATCGAAGGGGTAGATCAATCCGCCATTTTGTTGTGAAATTCGTATGATTTCACTTCTACTGTGGAATTTATTGAAAATTTCACCAGAAACAATATTTCTTTTAATTTTCCAAGTTGATTTCTAAAAGAAACTACTAAGATTTATTGAATTTTGATCATTTTAAACGAACTTACGAGTTTGTAAATCAAATTGTGAATTCCGAATGGCGGGGGAGTCTCGCTGCCATTTTATGGCCAGAAAATCTAAAATAAAATGGATAAAGTTATTAAAACTATTTGCACTCGCATTCGGCTAATATTTTTGTCAAGAATTTGACATTAATTGTAAGCAGAGTTTCGTATAATTGTATATTCGACGCTGTTTGCAAAGTTGGAAAGTGCAACTCCGTCGCTGAACACTCAAAATCGAATTTTTATAAAAATGTCACAAACCGTTGTACAGACTTTAGAAAAACAAACGTTCGGTGATCACATTTACTTAAATTTGTTATAAATTGTAGGTATTTTCTCCAATTGCTTCAAGAACTGTCAGAAATTTGACCGTTTTGGCCTCTAGAGCCATACCTTTTCTTTTGAGCTATTGTAATGAAATCCTTTGAAATCCATGCAAATTTTTACAGTCCCCAGGTTTTCCTTCTTTTTATTCGTCTCCTTAGGGTCAAGATATGGAGGAGCTTAATTTCAAAGGCACTAGAACATAATAGGACTAAATTTACAAATAAAAATGGATCATGTAGCGTCAAATACGAAGAGAAGCCCTTTTTCTTTTAAAGAATATGGAATATCAACGCGTCCATCTTATGAAATTCTCTTACTAACGACGTTAGTCAGAAAATGTTTGTTCCAAAAGTTTCAGAAATTGCCCAAAGCCTTAATTCCTTTATAATTTAAGCTCTGCAGACAAAATTGATCTACTTTACCTCATTCTGTACGTACTAGATCGACATCGAATACTATATCGTGGATTAGCAAGGATCTAAATATTCATAAAACTTCTAGGCCTCATCCATACATACTTCTTAAGACTTTATACTCCTTCTAGGCAGCATTTCAACCAATCTCGTAGCACTTATTTACTTGATGGTTTTTATGTATTGAAAACTCGAAAACTCCTCAAATATCAGCTTCAACAGGCTCTACTGGTGATGCACCTACGATCCCTACTTCAGCGAAGAATGAAGCCACTTTTGTGCGTACTTCTAGGGCCATTACCAAATTTTTGAATTGAGTTCTTTAACTCTGTTTCAAAAGACTATAAGCTCTCTTCATACCATTCAACTCAAGTTGGGTAAGATAGAGTCTCGGTAAGTTTACGTTTTGTCTACGAATATCTTTCTTATTTTTACAGAAAGGTATCTTGAACGCTGCTAACTGTTCCTTCTTCTTCTTCTCGCAACTTGCTTTATTCACCTTTAGTTTCTAATTCGAAACGAGAAGAATTTACTATAAAAACTATCTGTCTTTGGTGGCCTAAACAGTTCCTTAACCCATTGTTTATTGATTTTCTAACCAAGCAATGGAATATCTAGTACCGATATACAAACGCATATCTACTATATCCGTGACAAACTCAAGTATAAGATGATGTGCAGGATTGTGAGGGGAGAAAGCTGTTTCGCTGACACGTTCTCGAGCAATCACAGTGAAGCATCCTGAACGTTTACATTCGGGACGATCGAGCGTTGTTGAGTTATTCTGTAGAACGAATGCCGATATGGCTTCTTCTCGCATCTGATTGTGACGTTCTCTGAACCTCTTCAGCTTCCGAATATTTTTGATTAAAAAGCCCATCGACACGAGCGCTTGGTTTTGAGTCTTACCAACATATAGGCACCTTGCCTGGGTATCATGACCCCCTTCAGGGTCAGAATTTACATCGTATTTGCTTAAAAGAACTCTCTCGACAGTAAACTTATCAAAAACTAAAGTTTTTATTAAATTTAAATGATTTGACTTACACAGATTTCGGAGTTAGATCTTTTTTCTTGAGAAACGTCCTAAAAATCAAGAAAAGAAAATCCCTCTTATTCCTCACATTGTTAAGTTTTTCAATGTCATGAAGTGGGCCCCATTTGAAAGAATAAAATGAACATTATGCTGTCCTGCGATAAAAACTGTGTTGTAACCAATGACTTCTATGGAAGAGAGGTTCCTTTAGAAGTAGATAGACGATCTTAACAATCCAAAGACAACTATTGAAAATAACAAAGTCACAATGTCAGTCTAGGTGGATTAAGACACCGAGAACTATTTTTGTATATGGGACAGAGCTCTAAAGCTACAACTGTTATAACTTAAAAAGTGTATCCAATAATTAACTTAACTGCGATCAAGGTTCTACAAAATTTTTATCGAAAAGTGCGACCACCTATCAATTAGTATTTTTCAGAATGGTATTGAGTGTAAAAAGATTGAGTACTTAATTAAAGATTATAAAGATTACATAAAGATTTTCGCAATAACCCAATATCATACTCACTCTGCCGGAAAAGCTTAAAATAATCGTTAATTTGATCGAAAGTTGTATCCTGAAAATATTACATACGTCATTGAGAGACGCTTAAATGGACTGGCTTCTGTAGAAACTGAATGGACGAAGGAGTAAAAATAAAAGATCTATATTTATCAGACTCTTTCTATTTTAAGGACAGTTTTCATGTACAGAATCTAAGAATATTGTACACACAGTTAGAAGCTAAAATCGGTTCGAACGTAGGAGTCTACATTATTTCCTATTCTACAAAGGGTTTCCGCAGAGTATTAGTTCCAACTCAGTTAAACCTATTCTTATTGCTTATTGATTTCACATAGTAGATAGGCACTAGAAAGTGTGGTACATCATATCCCTGTCCTAACATTTCTCGACAAGAATAGATATTTTACTCAATCACCACCTGAAGACGCATTTGCAGAAAGTATACAAACAATAACAACTAGTTGTTAACATCTCTGGGTTACAGGGTTGCCTCTTCCGATAGAAGACAAGAAGAAAAAATTTAAAAATCGATTTTTACGTTTCCTTTACTGGCAGTGTCTCTTAGTAATTCAAACATTTGGTAGTGGAGGATTCAGTGTTCGTCACTTTGTACAAAAGAAATTACCATACCGTTTGGGATGTGACTGTGGTGGCAGCAGTAGCTATAGATCCGTTGAAGGTAGTAATGTTCATATTGTCGCTGTGACTATTAAAGCTTGTGGAACGACAAGCGAGATAAAGAAATGTATTAAGCTGGCGAATGGAAGCGACAATGGCAGGACCTTTTTCACAACCATTTGCATTGTCCGTGATACATTCTGTTAAATACCCTCTCCAAAAGGGTATGACAGTTTTACTTTGGAATTTTATTCAGACGGACCAGTTCAAAAGTCCAACCAACATTTTAAAATTAGTTTGGAATGAAAACGTCAACACAACTTCAATCAGCTTGCCTTATTTCTCATGATCGATGTATTTGTACTATGCGCCATACAATCGAATCAATCCTACTGTCGCTGCCACCACTGCTACTGCATCGTGTTCTGGCAGTAATGTTGGTTTCGAAGAGCAGTATTTCAGAAAGTTCATTATATTCCCATGACAAGAACAGTCTTGAATGCTTGTCAAAAGTACGTTAGAGGTGCTCCAAGGAGTAGATAACATATCATCAAAATTCAAAGTTACTTAAATGGACACTTCTCGTAAAAATGTCATTTTCATCCATCTTTCGTTGTATCATAATTTTTGTCCACATTACTGGGAATCTGGAGACCGTTCCTAGACTCCAAGTAATAAGTATTGTTGTGCAAACTTGAGAGTCGTTCAATTATGAGTTGGCGTTAGACACTAAGATCCATCATGGTTACTAGAGATGGCCTGAGTGAAGTCTTACAACTTCATCCAACTATCCCTTTGGGAGTGAACCTAGTTTTTGTGTCAACGTCCTTCAGTTATTAAAATAAAGGATGTTTAAGCTGAAAAATCAAAATATTTGTGAATAAAGGCAACAAATGTAGATTTCACAGAAACGCTGCTCTAGATGAAGTGAATGAGATTTAGAAATTATCTAAGCAATAAAGTAGTCTCTCTCCGAGAGGTAAAAAGCCATATAACACTAACAGTTTGCTTCAGCAGTTCTAAACTTGTAGGAAAGATTGTTAAATTTGAGGTTCAATGTGTTTTTTAGAGTCTCTCTGCGTTTAGAGAGTGCTAAGTACATGTATTCCCAATTCTTCTATTTAAATATATCTCTCTCTCTATCTATCCCATTGATTATTTCCATTACCTATCTAAATCTAGCTATCTATCTCTCTCTCTCTATCTTTTTGGAACGTGTTTGAAATATTTTTGACTTCAAGAAAATAGAATAATTTAGCCGGGCATGCATAAGGTGTACAAATCTAGTTTATGTATATACTTGTAGTACTGCCTTTTAAAACTTAAATAAGACAGATATATGTACATACATATATACCTTATATCTTTGTTCACTTTCAGACACATGCGGAGGATTATACCGTTCTCTCTATTGCACCAATGCCACGCGCATATGTTTCTAGATATGCATGTTGCTTTAGAAGTTCAGCTCGAGATCTATTTACGGGTAGAAAGAGATAAGTCTCTATTTTTCAATCTGAATATTATCGAAAATTTCCTTATCTCTACTTTCCTCTCTCTCCCTCTACAGTTATCTCTTTGGTCATTCCCATCACCTAGTATCTGAAACTTAGCGAATGTATCTATCGAACTCCATTTCTTTTTGGAACGGGTTCGAAATATATTCCACGTCAAAAAAATAGAATAATTTAGCCGGGCATGCCCAAAGTATAGTAGTGAGACAGATATATGAATACAGAAAGTATATTATATCAGGCATATGCCGATGAGTATAAGGCTAAGCTATCGGCGGATTGTTTCATAACTGTGGCTTGATCTTGTTACAGATCTGACTCAATGGTAAACGACCTTAATACCAACAAATGTCCAACAAATGTCTTGCAATCCTAATTTTTGGATCTCTTAGGAGGCTTTTGACAAGACATGGGGTCTTAATACTAACAAAAATGGTTTGAAATGCTAAACAAGCCTCTCCACGGGATCATTTCCGAAGGCTCCTGGCCAGTCTCGTCTGAATGGACAGAGCTGGACATTGGGTATCTATTCTACATATTTTGAGCAAAATCACTCAAGAATACATATGTAGTCTTCCTAAGAAATAGGCGAAAGGTGTATCTGTCTCGAAAATAGAATAATTTTATGTATTCCAACTTATGTTTAGATTTTCTAAATCTTGTTTCAGGTCACATAGAGAGTATGGGAAATAACAACTCAAAAGTCTTGAATGACAAGACTCCTAGACCATAACCAGATGCATGAAGATTATATCGTTGTTGGTCAGTGACTATGAATCACAGCAAGGAGGCTTTTTTCATCTACATATGTTTGTACATAAGTTTTCTATTCATCCATCTAGGCACTGAAGGAATGGACAAAATTGCAGCTGCTTCCCACATTTCTGATGAAAGAATTCCATTTCAATTGATCGTTCCTGAGATTTGTGATTTTCTTTAACCTCAGAGCACCCTGGAAACCTGTTTATATGTATATACTTTACCTCTGTACCTACCTATGATCAATCTTTTGCATCCTAGCTAGATCTATTTCGTCTTTGTTATTACCCGCATATCAGTTTGAATCTGTCTCAATCTATACTCAGGTAGGGAAATCCCTTTGCGAAAGGATCTCATGATTATGCACCTAATTCCCACTTTCGATCACATTATAATTTACAAGGAAATAAACCAAGATTTCTGTCAGCACGCATCAATTCAAAAACTCTCATATGAGACACTTCGAACCTAATCTTCCCTATTCCCCTCGCAAATGAATAAAGTTCCTGTATTCCTGCGTTAAAAAGGGTATTCATAACTTTCACACACTTCCTGGTTTAACTATCCGCAGGATAATCGATCGTCTTCTTGTGTAAAGTGGGAATTCAACACGACGACGACGTTGGATTTCTGCACTTGGAAGGTGTGCAGGAAAAAAACAACACAAAAATCTTCCTGTTCAACAGGTTTTTTTTTCGAATGCCTGGATAGCAACAAAAAATAATAAATATATAAATAAATAAATAAAAAGGAAAAAAACCATTTACACATTATCACAACAAGGAAGCAAACTCTGAAGAGGTAGGTAAATTTGCCCATCATCTTCCCGCATTATCTAATCAGGTTCAAGAACAAAAGATTTCTATCCCTTCGAGCCATTGCAGAGATCTGTTTCCGGTTTCTCGTCCGAATTCCCAATGTACACCATCGACGAACAGATACTCGTATATAACGCACACCGATCGAGGATAATGTGAAAAATCGTTCAGCTCAAAACCACTTGCTGGGAATAAGAATAGGAAAACAAATAAGTACATATAGTACATAGAAATTAAGCAGGCAGGACAAAAGGATGCCAACCAAAAAAAAAAAAAAAAATATGTATAAAGGAGGAAAAAGCATCTCAAAATTAAGAAGAAATCGTCAAAGAAGGTCAAAGCGAAAAAAAATAAAACACGGAAGATGCCTTTTTTTTTTAATAAACGATCTCTTTCAAACTACATTCCTTTTTATGTTTCTCTAGATCAGATGATGATTCGACATTCAGTTCATGATTTGCATGCTTCTTCTTGTTCTTTTATTATCTAATGATGATGTAGATGTGGGTATGTACATACATATGTAGATGGTAATGAAAAGCTCGAACAAAAAAAAACCAAAAATTATGACCGCCAATTTGCGTTTGCGCATACACTGCATAGAAAGGGAATGTATCTGTAAAGTTGTATCTAATGATAAGCATAAAATATTTGTATCTTGTTACTTAATAAATGTTAAGAGGTAAATCTAAAACAAATCCAAATTGAGTTTCGTATTTTAAAAGGTGCTACTCCGCATAGGGAAGTAGTTAGAACGCTAATCAATCCTCGTCATTTGAGTCAGAGGTGTTCCAGCCGGTACGCATTCAAATTCGAAGAAATTCGTATACATGATGTGTTTATCAATTACGGATAAAAGTAACTCCTTGTTGATTCTTGTCATATATGTAGGTGATTTCGATTTTGGACAGACGCTGATATTTGATTTTTCATCTTAAAAGCGTCTCAAGTGACTTGGATCAGTAATTTCTAACACTTGAAAGTAAAGGCAGCTATTCTCTGACATTGAAGACTGGTAAAGGTTTAAACTGTTTAAGGTAATCGCATGGAGTAAGTAGAAGTTCGTCTTGCCCACGTTTTCTACATCTAGATACGAGAAAACGAAGAGAAGAGGCATAGTACTGACTATAAACACAAAAATCCACCAAAGAATACGCAGTGGTTTCAAGAAACATGTCGCAACTAGCCATATAAAAGTTATGAAGATGCGTTTTTAAAAAAACATTTCAACCCTTTCTCTAAACAGAATTTAGAGAATATGGTCAATATGCTCAGTCGAAATGGACATAGTGTCCGATGTAACAATAGGGGCTTCGAAAGGAGATGAGTGAGGCACACCACAATTGATTGCAGCTTGGAGGCTATCAACAAAGGAGTGTTCACTCACCAATATTTCATGGACTGATTTTAACAGAAAGTGACAAGGATCAAGGCAATGCGACTACAACTCACTGTACACGAAGTTAATCAAACTTCTCTATCTTTTACAAATTAAAGGCAATTAAACTTACCTACTAAGTCGACCGTATTTAATAGGATCAATGACTAGGTAGAGAGTACCTATACATATTCACAAAAAGTTGCCAACCAGAGATAGATATTCTTAGGTAACGTACAAGGATTGGCCTGCACCTGTGTTGCTGAAGCTATGAAACTCTGCCTTCCAGCACTATGGACTATGATCTCAGAACACTCCTTAGCCAAAAATTTGCAAACTTAATGAAAACTTAAATATTATCCCGGGAAACTGAAAGAGGATACCCACGGTAGATTTTTAAAACAAGGTAGATACGAAGTAAACAAGTTAAGACAAAACAACAGACAGTGATCATTTAGATCATTGTTGGCTAGGAAACTTTAAGAGTTTAAGAGTAAAGGTATGAGGATACAACACACTTTCTCTATCACTGTCCAGATCTTACCCACCTTTGACTTAAATTTCTCGGGTGATACTTCTTTCGTAACCTTGAAGAATTATCAAACAGACAAATAAATGACTTCTTGAACTTTTTTAAATCTACTGGAGGGTTTGGTGGTTCATAGAAAACATATTTGTAGGACTAGGGTTAACCAATGTGCAAGGGACATCTCTCCCGTGTACGTATCACAATGGGTCTGTATTAACCTGAGACGATGTGGATTCTTCCATTCGCATACCTAAGAACCTAACCTAACCTACACCCAAAGACGGTCTCCTTTTCTTATGAATCTAGAAGTGAATAAGCTATGTACTGGTCAACCGGGAAAGGACAGAATGGAAAATGATTGCTTTTGCAGAAACAGCAGAATACTTATAGAAATATCATCGAATAGGTTCTAATCCTGGTCTCCAGGTTCGCCGCTTTGGAAGAAAATTCCAAATTCTTTTATATACATAGCTGACTCTAAGGCCAAAAGAGGAGTGGTAGAATGGGAAAAGGTTTTTGGGTAGCTGGCTATCCTCCGTTTACGGAAAGATACACTTAGACCAGAGAGGATTCATTGTTCTACCACATGTGCCGGTCGCTCCTGTTGCTATTGGAACCATTTCGATTTAGGAACGAAGTATCAAGTTGTATTGATATGCGAATCGGCAATGTCTTCCAGCTCCTCCAAGAGTATGCTTTCTTTAAGAGAAAGTAAAATGGTGATTTTTCCTCTTCTTTATCGAAAAAGCCACGAAAGAATTCTTGGACCGAAGTTCGTGCCTCAAGCCGTGCCGAACGAGGACCCGGCAGTAGCCCCACTGTTAGTTTAATCTGAGAATGCCAGTATACGAGTGTTTTTCCAGGCAAAAATGATGGCGATCATGGAATCCGTGTTTGGGTGGAAGTTCTGTGCAGTACCAGTCAAGAATACTAGTATATTCATTGACAGTCTGTAGAATCGTTCTCCTTTATTTCAGAGTCCACTTTAAGTCCACAGTAAATATGCTGGTGCCAGGGTAATAAGACATTTTGGGATACTCCTGGATATGATCCTCACTATCTCCCACATATGGTATGAACAGTCTTCAAGTTATGCTAATCTTATCTTATTACTTCTGCAGGGCGCTAGTGGCTCTTATCTTTGGCAACCCAAAGAGATGGCAAATCTTCCAAAAACCGCCAAGGCATAGCTAAAGAAACAGCTCTCTGGAGCCCTAGAATTGAGAGAGACTACGGCACGAGAAAGTGGTTTTAAAGTTTTAATTCTTTAATACCGCGCATGCGCATGCACTGATTGCAACTAAAGACTGATCACGGATTGGTTAGTCAGTGACCAGTCAAACACGATCAGTAATGTCAGCAGCTGCTCGAAAGCAATCATGGTCACTCCGAATTTTGGATCTTCTAGTCTTTAAAGTATGCAAATTTTATTAACAAATCAGATCGCAGATCGTTTTCGATGGAAGAAGATTTTTGGTTTCTACTTGAGTTTCACTACAAGTACTAAAGTTTAGAAAACAGCCTAGATTTGAGGGATCCCCTCATCTAAGCTAATTAATCGAAGAAGTGTGCCCAGTTATTTTTGAGAAAAGGTACATATAACCAGCCATGTGATTCAGCTAAAGAGTCTAATTATGCTCCGGCTAGCAATTTATTGGATGATGATACAAGGCTAAGACCCCTGCGTCGAAGCAATCATGAGGAATAGCACAAAAAAGTGTTTAAACCGCCATATCCAACGGTGGTGCAACGATGCTAACCTTTCATCTGATCAACTGGACATGTATTTTTGAACTTTTTTTGTGATTGTGAGTCTTCAGAGACTAGATACTTGTGCACTACTCAAGAAGAAAAAGTGTTAATTTAGGAAAAATAGGGAACTAAGCAAAAGGACAGAGACCTTCGTGCTGACGTTCCACCCTGCTGTGGACGATGTTCATGAATTAAAGCGAATAAGTCGTCGCTGGTCAATGAAATATAGATAAATTGCTTTACGAAGTACATTAGATGTACAAAAGCAGGGGTAACACCGACTGGTACCAAACTAATGAATTGTCCAACAAAATAAGAAATAGGTAATAGGCCACGCAATCAGCCATACCAAGAAAGCATTGCACACCAAAGTGTAAGGAAACTGCTAGATGATGAAATTTCTGGAAAGTAATCGAAATAATAAGGAAATAACAATAAGAATAGCTGCATAGGTCATCACAGCAAACTGCACATACTATAGGAAGTCAGAGTAACCAATGGGGTATGATTTTATTTGGTAAAAGGATACTCTTTCAAAGAATTCCACATATCAAAAGGAGTCTTGCCAGAGCGATCTTGAGGTAGTAAAGGCCACACTTGATGAAGTCTAGGTGCCATCATATGAACATGAATAGCTTATGTCTGGTGGTGTCGCAGAAGAGGCTATTAGTTTCCTGATGACATCAGTACCATAGAACTTACAATATTTCTAGAAAAACTTAACGATATCTGCCATTTCGGAAATACTGAATGAATTTTTGTTCCTTTGTGGCTCATGTGGCTTATGTAGGTACATATGATGTCCTGTGACTCAACTTAAACATTTGACAACATCCTTGAAAGTTTTTCCAGTTGAAAATTTATTCCAAAATCCCTTAATTTGAGTTGGTGATTTAGGAGCATGCAAAACAAAAGAATAAACCCAAAACAATTTGCAAAAAAAAACCACGCAAAGAAAATCCTCCAGGACATGTGAATAATTCTACCTGAAAAGTGAATAAACCCAAGGACATTCAACTGAAAAAAAAGAAGATGATTAATTTACAACCATGTCAAATCTAAGCACGTCCTCTTACCTGAAATTAACAAACAACAATTAGGGATTTTCCATTCGTTTCTTCTGTTTGCTTCATCACATTGCAACAAAGTCCTTGTTTGCTTAAGGGACAGAAAATCCTTAAAATCAACCGATAGACGCTATGTATGTGCATAGATCCTGTTCTCAAGTGGGGAATTTGAGTTTCTTCCCAAATGGGACATGAGAGAATGTTTTTGTAAAATTTGCATAGTTTTGGTAAGGACACCACTGCTGTGTGAAAAATTCATGCTCTTCCCTGAGCACAGCGAGGGTTACAAGGTAGAAATTCTGATTTATGATGAGTGTTTCGAATTGCATAGCGAATTCGCCGATAACAGGATAATTCCTTTTGCACCTTTATTGCATCAGTATTGTTTTGGAAAAATTTTCTATGAATTTTTTTTGCTGTAATGGATGTGAAAGGTTTTGGGTTATGGTTCGCAAAATGTATTAGGTAACCAAAAATGGTTATGCGGTTCGTTAAAGTGAAAAACAAGAAAACAAAGAACTGGTACTCGATCATAGATCATACGTTTCCAGAGAAAAGGTTTATGAGTTGCCTTGATCCTGATCCTTTCGAGAATATTTCTGTTGAATCTCTGCAGTAGAAGCAGAGTCAACAGTAAGATGCTGAGCCGAACACAGTGTAATAAGCAACAATTTTCCAAGACAAGGTCACATGGAGCTGTGATCACTAAATAAATGATCTCTCTGATCTTCTGAAATTGCAACATGTTGGGTTAGATCTCATTGAGATATGTTAGACAGGAGTTACGTTGGAGCACTAGATACCGTATGCAGCAAACATCAGCGTAAAAAGATCCAGGTCTGTGCGATCTTTCAATTCAAGAAATGGACTCACAAGCACCATAGCCTATGCTACTTTATCAGCTGTCGTTCAACCCATGGATTTGGGTTTTTCTACATGGATAAAAAAAACGGGTTCCATCCTAGAGCTGGAAAAAAGTGGACACTTTGAAATGGACATCTATCGGGATTGCTTGATATGCAGAAACATTATTGTGGCTTAAGACCAATGTAACTGCCATGATGGGAAACCGTTTGGGCGACGATCTCGCCAGACATGATAGAATGGCTCTTCCGGAAAAGGGTTGTATCGGCATGCATCTTTGTAGATATTACTAAAAGGCGCTACTAACAACTACTGTCTACATAGTTCATTGGACAAGACTAGCAAGGCCCCAAGGCTTCCAATTTCTCCCGGTAACTACGCCGTAGAACATCATTGCCGAGTGTAAGTAGGTAGATGGACACATAGCCTAGATTTCACGCAACTCGAATCCAATCCAGGCAGTGTTAGATTGGTGAGATACCATCAAGGTTTGGAATTGATCCAAATGTAAGTTAAAGAACAGCTCATTTGATGGTTCTTTATGCAATTCTGGATATAAGAAGGGCAATGCAGACTGTCAGATTTGAATGATTGTGAAAACTTGTATGCGTGTATCTTGCTGCAAAATGTCTAAGTACTGGTACTGGTGGATCCTTCAAGATCTGCGATCTTGCATGCTAAGGACTGTTTAAAAATTCTTCCAAGACCTTGTTTTGCAGAAACTTAAGCCTTTCTACCGCCAATTAGCAAACATTATTTACTGGCTATTTGGACAAAGTTTTCACTTTTATAACTTGATTCCTTCAATCCTGTTTTTGATTGTTTAACAACAGAAAAGTCAGACTGACACTTGAACCTAACCTAATCCTAACCTAAAATGGAGGAAAAGATTTTTGTCAAAAAAACGTGGCGGAGTGCGGTTGAAAAAAAGAAAAGGGGTCCTAGAAACATAAAAGCGCATTGGAATGGTAGACTTCAGTGGACCATAAGGTTACATTTTTCTTTGAATATCTATTTTATTTATTTAGAAAGTCTTAGATATCGCAACTGTGAATGCAAGTTACAAAAATGTACATTAAATAGGTAAGTATTTCTATAGACTCAGGGAAAGAGTAACCAAAAATCTCAGAACCAATATAAATATATGCAGTATACATATGTAATATATTTAACTAACATTTTTTTTGCTTTATTCTAAATTCATTGCGAAAAATTGTTGCTAATCGTCTAGTCATTAAATAACGCCATTTTGAAAACTATCTTTCTCTTTCTCGACGCCAGAAGAAACAAAAAGCTTTCCTCAAAGCTTTCCCCCTCCGTACTGTGATATTTTTAGTACACATTATCACAAGAAAAAAAAAAGCATTCCGTGCGAAAACTGCAAATCTATTTGCAAAAACTAAGAGTTGCGATAAGAGAACTTGCAAATTCTCTTAAGTATCTGCTGGTACTTGCTTTCGTAAGCAAAGAGTACACGTTGAACTTTGCGGAATCCAAAATGAAATCCAATCCATTTTTCAATCCAATTCTTAACACAAAAAAATCCAAAACAAAAAAACAAATTAATCAAATGACAAAATGAAACTTATCTTCTACTTGCAACTGACAAAAAAAATAAAAAAAAAGTAAACGTTTGTCTTCGCCTCGTAAACCTAAATACCACAAGCCCACTTAATCCAGAATGAAAACGAATTCTTCGTCTCTCTCTCCTTCTTCAATTCAAAGAATTCAGAACGTAAACATCAATGAAAGCACATTCCATTCATGAAAGATTTTTCAAGTGCATTCGCCCATCTAACTGCCGTATCTGTGCATTCCATGGATAGTGGATTGTGTAAACAACTGCACGTACTAACTGCACAAACATACATTGTATGTATCTATGTTTGTACGTAGGGTGAAAAAAAAACACAAAAAAACAAAAAACAAACCAACCAACTTGCATATTGACGTTACAAAATAACTACATGTCTATCTCTGACACGTCTGCTTGGTGGTTCAAAGTCTGTTACAAATAAAAGTGAATTAAATAACACCAACAACTTGGCCCAAATAACTTTGTTTACAAAACAGACTCGAACCGAAAAGTATTCCAAAAATTCAAAACAACACAAATGCACGCACACACTACCACACCGAGGCAGATTTTGGACAAAAAAAAACCAAATAAAACACCAACTTCACTAAAAAGCAATATAAAAACGAAAAAAAAAAAATTATCAACGAATGTCAAGTATCACCGCAACCACCGACCGACCAACCGACCGTCCGACCGAGTAGATGCATACTATCACCGTGTGACGGATTTTTGTTTATTTGATGGAGGAAGGAATGTTGTTTTTCTTTTTTATACCAATTTAATATTCAACAAACACTGCGCTTGTTACTACAGTGATAAGCAGATCGTTTTTTACACCTAAATACGGGGTTCGAAAGGGCTTATCGTAGATCCATAGATATACATACGTTCATACGCTTTGGAATGCAGTGAATGGCTTTACATTTGGTTTTGAACTACATTTTCATTTCATAAAGGAAAGCAAATAAATATGTAAGTATCTAGATACAAAAAGAATTCAATTCCCTGCCTAGCTATGTACATATTTCTAGAATTGTTGGGCGTGACTTACTACACAGCACTCCTGCAGGCTTGTTCAGAAATCACAGTGGGTGTGGCACTGGACTATATTCACCTTAAATAGGCAAATGTCCACAACTCTTCTAGCTGCCTATACATACTAAGTCACTATCTAATTCATGTCTGTCTTCAATGCCATACCTTCTGAATCGCCTGATTCCTGAACCGAATCGGTGAGTTGGGATTCATAGATTCCTAGTTGTTCTGCATTCATTTACTATCTCTCGGAACTGTTCAGAACATGATAATTCCTCTTCGGGAGATTGTGGGCTTAACTGGGTGAACTCGATCACCTGTAATACTTCGGCCAATTAGTATTAGACTAAGTACTTCAAACACAACAATTAGGATGATGTTGCACATCTTCAAGATAGTCCACCGGCTTATATCATTCGATGTTGATCCTCCACAAAAAGTTTGTTAAAAATGATTTCATAGCGATGTTTTCAAACTGCGAAGCCACTTTGGCAACCGAAAGTTTGGAATGCATCCGAGGAAAGCATTAAAAGATATATCTTGTCATCTTGTCTGTAAAAATTTAGAAAGGCTAGCAGCTTTTTCATTATGAATTGCCTCCGATTTGCCATTCGTACCAAACTACATAAATAAACCCGACAACAGGTGGACCTTGGCGAATAAGAAAAAAATTAAATTAACTCTTCTATACACTCGTACTTGATACTCCATCGACTCTTAAAGTAACAACGAAACGTCCTAATTGGATGTACAATGAACAGCTCCCTTGTCAAATACCCTCGACTCCTTCACACTAGGATCCTTGATATTCATTAGCTGCTTACGTCTAACAATTTCACAAGATACAGATCTATAGTAGAGCTATGTATGTATCGGTTGTTGATAAGAGCAAACACGTCCCTTTGCCTTTTGTAGTGTCGTATTTTGACATCTACAACCGGCAACACCTCAGATATTTCTGCTGTAGAACCATACCGACTGCTCAAGATCACCTTAATTGGACCCTACAACGGTGCGTTTTGATTTCCTATCGAAATAAATCTGAATTCCATTCATGAGATCATAATAAATACAAGTCGAACATTACACATATTATTTTTGAAAAAAACATTCAGACTTCTGTTTGTTTCATAGTGACTACTCCTAGGAATACTTACCTAAGTATCAGAAATCCTTTACGTAGGTGGAAAGCTGATGGACGAAATGTTACGAAAATGTCCATATTCAGCTCCGCTGAAATCGTGAAAAATAAGGAGCCGGCTGTCAACAATGGTTGGACTTCTAAAAGATGTCGAGTCTGTTTTCTGGTATACTCTACATACTCTTTACATTGTACAGTCGTTTTCGCCGGATTACGTTGTCCATAGGCTCCTGGGTCATGCTCAATACAGAACAAAATTTACAGAGCTTTGATTTAGGCTGTATGATCAGTGCCAATTTGTACAGATTGTACAAACCATTCTGTACTTTCCTAGACATTTGAGTTAAGTTTCAGGAAACAAACTTGTTTAGGGTAAGATGTCATTGATACTAAGCATGGGGTGCATGCAGATGACTTTTTAAAGTCAGTTTCTTTGAATAAAACTGATTATATGTAACTCCTGTCATGCCCTGCGTGCATTTTAACCAGAAGATTCGACTACGAAACGTTATCCTATTGAAGAAGATACGGTTAAGAAATAAACAACGCTCATGCAGAAAAGTAGGTGGATAGGTTGACTTAATCAGATCCGTTCCAACCCCCAGCTTTATTCAATCGATGGATTTACCATAAAAACCATAAATGTCTTGATGTCTCATACTATTTGTATAGGTCTGCATCTGCACATGGGTTGACCTGAGTAATAAAAACAAAAAACCTACACTCCCCAAAGTAAACAAACACTAAAAATTCCCAAAGTTTACCTAAAATTTACATATCAACACTAAAGACACATTCTTCTTTACTAGAAGTAACATTGCTGGCGCAATTGATCTATCCACAATGATTCTGTCAGTGTGCATGCAACTAATAACAGGCGCTATTTTATCTCTGCCACTTGCCCTGGAATGTCATCGTTTCGTCGCGTAGAGGCGCTGTTAGCCAAGCAATAATCTTTAAAAACACCAACGTCTTAAACGCATGCTACAGTAGTGCCAGCATATTTGACGCTACACTGCATTCCAACGTTTCAGTATGGGGGTAGGGGATCCCCCAACTCCAATGCGTAATGCGGTTTCATCATCATCGACCAGCCATACCATCACCATCAGTCCATCACCATAAAGAGGTATCTGCGTTTTGGTCTTGCTCTTTTGTCTTTTCATACTCAACGATCAACCATACCGAAATGCAGGAGAGAATTTTCCACACCATACTCTCCAAACTGTTTCAACACTGTTTCATTTCGTGTGCTTTCAAATCCCTCTCGTTCGGTCTCTTCGCTTCTCTAATCGACGACGACGGCGACGACGACGACGCTTTGTTGTACGCTTTCTTTGCCCTTGTTGTGCTTTTTGTGCTGTCGCGGAGCAGGGGGCCATCAGAAAATGCCAATGAACTTTGTTTTTACTACTTTGCTAGACAAAAATGGTTTATCAATTTTAATTCGACGCGATATTTACATTTTGAAAGTTATATCACACAAATGATTGTGGAACGAAATAATTCATAGATCTCGCGTATGTAAGTGGAGATTTATATGGGAATTTCATTTGGGTAATCGTAATCGGTAGTTAAATACTGTCAGCGACTAAATTTGACATGAGTAAGACATTGGCTAGTCATTGTCGTTGATTGACTCGAAAGATGCGACTCTTTTTGTTTTCTTTCGAGGGCTCTTATTGCGTCGGTATTTTGACATTTCTTTTCGTTTTGTTTTTGTCCCCTATTCGTAGAGTCAATACAAATGAAAATTAGTAAAAAATTAAAACTTACGAATGTGGTTATGATAAACTTCAAGATCTCATATGTACATACATATCTCATCCGGAAGAAGTGCAGGAGGGGTAACTCGTATCACCATTGATTGCATTGTGTAAGACTGTCGTGGAGGAACCTAAAAGAAGACAAGTCTGTTGGTGCCAAGTGGCTTTATTAACTAAACGGCGTTTCTTTACCAATCCATACAAAAAAATGTTAACGAAGATAAAATTTAGTATGGCAGTGTGGAAAAGTAGTATCCTGTTTGCACACTAAGTTCTTAAGCTCATATAGATGGGCGACAAAAAAAGTCTCCTCTATTTTATGAAATAATTGTCTAGGATACTAAATTGGAACTGCATCGTGACATACCTATGCATTCAAAAAACTAATTTTAGGCGATGGAATATTTAGAAAATGAAAATATACCAAAATTCGGCAAAAAAAAAAAAAAATAGACAATCTTGTGGACAAAAATCAAAAATGATATTGACTGACGACATCTACTCACCAATAGCATTTCTTTTTTGGCTCATCTATACCCTCTATTCGAAATTTATCTGCGGAGTGGATACAAAAATGGCGACTTGGGTGCCTAAACTCTAGTTCTAGTAGGCTGTAGTGGTGGCTTTTCTGCTGGTCATCTAGATCTCCAAAGTGATATTCGCCAAACACCCTTTTCTGGTCCTACATAGACGAGGGCATTCTCGAAGAGAGTAAGATGAGATTTCTTGCGCCGTTCGTATCGCAACAGTCTCTGCAAAGGTCGTCTGTAATTAGTTTCATTCTTCTTCAGTGTGTCACTAAGAGATTGTGCCCGTGAAATTGTGCGTGAAATTTCGGTTTCAGACAATTAGATGCCTTCATCGCATTTTGACCTGTCCCAGATTATATTTGCGTGCATCGTCCTATAGTCAGTCTCGGTACCCAGGTGTTCTCATCTCGCAATAATGCGTGAACCACCCTTTCTCAAAAATTGGATTGAACTGTACGAGTCAACTGAACAACAGAAGTACCTCGCCTTGTCTAATATTTCGAGTTTCAAAGGTCCGATTGGTAGTTTTGTTATCTTGTTAGTGAGGAAGGCTACCTCTGTTTTGAGGGGAGTGACGTTTATTTCAAATCTTTCCGTTCATTTGTATGTGATGGGATATTGGCACCAAAATGTAGTAGATTGTAAATAGTGGGGTAATAACTTGCCTGTCACTTTATGGGAACATCGTAATCATATGCAACACCTTAAAAACTTGGTCTAGATTGATCTACATAGATAGTAGTCCTCCTTGGTGGGATATTTCTAGATCCCAGTGCATGTACTTGGTTGTCCCCCAGTGCTTACTTGATGTGTCTTGTCTGATTTTCCAGACAATGCGAAACACGTTGAAGGTCCTCGATTTACGATTAGCTATCCCATTCTCAGCCTAAAGGAGCCCGTAAAGGATCGAATATTATTATTGGTATTCACCATAATTTTGGTATACGACTAAGAGCCAAGCTGCTTTTCATTAAACCCAGGAGAGAAGGAAAGATGCCATCTTCTATCAGGCGCTGTTTATGACCTAGTCTAGTCATTGCTCTGTGCGGAGATAGGCTCGTAAGGAGCAGAGTAGTGTTTGAAACACAAGCGAAAAGCATCAAAATTTTTATTTACAATGCACCCTCTGCTTGCATCACAATTAACAAGTAGCACCTGCCTAATCATTAGTTACAGATAATAAGCGTCGGACGCAAGGCGCCGGTTTCTAATGATATACGCAGCCTAACAATAAAACCTTTGTCCACAATCACTTCCATTCAGATAATCTGTCATTTCTATATACCTACACAGCAATTCTGCGATGCACCCGATTATTCTTCGTCCTTTTATTTATTTTTTTTTTTTTTTTGGTTTATTCCCAACGTGATCCTCTTTATGACATGGTTATTGCAGTGGCACGCGATTAAACCATTTGACAGGCGAACAAGGTATACTTCTTATCCCCGGGAACCAACCAAAAAAGCCATCCAACAGATGTCTACAGTAACGAAAGAAAACCCTTTGGCAATCTGCACCGCGGATCCGTCCAACGTCCATCCCTCTTTTAATTCAGAGTGCACTTTCGAGTGGCGATGCAATTTCCTTGTTTACTGTTATAATGCAACTTGGTTGCGGTAATTCCTGATGCATACCCTGTTGCATGCTTGCAGCACGCTGCAGTCTCTCCTTCTTAACTCAAGAGTGTCGCTGAGTGTGTACTGATTATACAATGCACTGATCTTTATTTCTTAATACGCAGTTATTATTATTACAAAGGAAACAGGACAAGAGGCCAAAATGCCCAATGGCCAGTGGTTGTGGCAGAACGTGGAGGGTTCCCCTCAATTTACGCCGCAAGGTATTTGCACTTCTTTTGTGTGTCGTGTCGTGTCCCTCTTACCACTTTACCTGTCGATATGTACGTATACAAGTATGCATGCATATATTGTCCACTGTGGATGCCTTGCGACAGGAGGTGTTCATTGCTTGCATTCAAGGATTGCACTGCTTATTATATGATTACGGACGGCAGTTGAGCACATGTCAGGTTAATAACTGTTTTTTTTTTGCTTCCCTTTTGTCAACCCTTGATTGGTGGTGCAGTTTAAGTCACCATTTATATGGGATGATGCAACTTTACATAATCGGAAGTGTGTAACTTTGACAATAATTATTTAATCTTCTATTGAGGTGAACACCTTTCTTGTTGGACCATGGCTATCACTTCGGTACTGGGTTAAGTGTGAGACTTATTATGCTTCATGGCACGAGCCACAAAAAAAAATGCATCTTTAATTTAAGCGGAACCAATGTTGAGAAACAACGTCCCGATGCCTTTGGGTCGTGACAGCACCTGCATAAGGTCCTTCTGGTAAGTGTAGATGATTTTTTTGGAAATGTACTACCATGCAAGAGGCGGTCATCATCTAGGAAGCTGAGAAACTACGTTTTATGAAGGCCTGTAGTACAATTTTCAAAGTCTTGAAGCTTTGACGTAACAGCTTTGCGCTAACTGAAAGTCCCGTTCATCAAACCAATACCTTCTTGTTGACATAGAATCGTTGAAAGGACAGATACCTGTGTCAATTCAGTGCTTCATAACGAAAATGTGAGTACGCCCATAACTTCAATTGATTAAGTAATGCTAAAAAAAAGTTCCGACAGCTTTTTTAATTTTCAATGGACTATCATCCTTATATCACCCCGAAGGACAAAATAAAAAAAATAAATACTTGGCGCAACAGGTCGATGGGCCCCAGGGCCTAGCTTCTCACAACTATTCGTGTTGTGCGTGTTATATTCTTTACACGAATGGATTTAGACGTTGAACGAAAAACTTAACCAAAAATCGTTTAGCGTATGATTTAGACGTTGGTGCACTCGGTTGGTCGCTATGTCTCATTTCGAGAGAAGTTGGGTAAACAGGGTCAGGAGTGAAAAATTCCTCTTGGTGCACTTCAAATGCAATATCGTCTCACATCTCCTCGACCTCAGCGTTTTGGGTCAAATGGACGAAATTGAACAAAAAACTTAACCAAAAAACGTTTAGCGTATGACTTAAACGTTGGTGCACTCGGTTGGCCGCTATGTCTCATTTCGAGAGAAGTTGGGTAAACAGGGTCATGAGTGAGAAAATCCTATGGGTGCACTTCAAATGAAATATTGTCTCACATCTCCTCTCCCTCAGCGTTTTGGGTCGAATGGACGAAATTGGACAAAAAACTTAACCATAAAACGTTTAGCGTATGATTAAGACGTTGGTGCACTCGGTTGGTCGCTATGTCTCATTTCGAGAGAAGTTGGGTAAACAGGGTCAGGAGTGAAAAAATCCTCTCGGTGCTCTTCAAATGCAATATCGTCTCACATCTCATCTCCTTCAGCGTTTTGGGTCAAATGGACAAGATTCAACAAAAAACTTAACCAAAAAACGTTTAGCGTATCACTTAAACGTTGGTGCACTCGGTTGGCCGCTATGTCTCATTTCGAGAGAAGTTGGGTAAACAGGGTCATGAGTGAAAAAATCCTCTTGGTGCACTTCAAATGCAATATCGTCTCACATCTCCTCGACCTCAGCGTTTTGGGTCAAATGGACGAAATTGATCAAAAAACTTAACCAAAAAACGTTTAGGGTATGACTTAAACGTTGGTGCACTCGGTTGGTCGCTATGTCTCATTTTGAGAGAAGTTGGGTAAACAGGGTCAGGAGTGAAAAAATCCTCTCGGTGCACTTCAAATGCAATATTGTCTCACATCTCCTCTCCTTCAGCGTTTTGGGTCAAATGGACGAAATTCAACAAAAAACTTAACCAAAAAACGTTTAGCGTATGACTTAAACGTTGGTGTACTCGGTTGGTCGCTATGTCTCATTTCGAGAGAAGTTGGGTAAACAGGGTCAGAAGTGAAAAAATCCTCTTGGTGCACTTCAAATGCAATATCGTCTCACATCTCCTCGACCTCAGCGTTTTGGGTCAAATGGACGAAATTGAACAAAAAACTTAACCAAAAAACGTTTAGCGTATGACTTAAACGTTGGTGTACTCGGTTGGTCGCTATGTCTCATTTCGAGAGAAGTTGGGTAAACAGGGTCAGAAGTGAAAAAATCCTCTTGGTGCACTTCAAATGCAATATCGTCTCACATCTCCTCGACCTCAGCGTTTTGGGTCAAATGGACGAAATTGAACAAAAAACTTAACCAAAAATCGTTTAGCGTATGACTTAAACGTTGGTGAACTCGGTTGGTCGCTATGTCCCATTCTGGTAGAAGTTGGGTACACAGGGTCAGGAGTGAAAAAATCCTCTTGGTGCACTTCAAGCAATATCGTCTCACATCTACTCGACCTCAGCGTTTTGGGTCAAATGGACGAAATTGAACAAAAAACTTAACCAAAAATCGTTTAGCGTATCACTTAAACGTTGGTGCACTCGGTTGGCCGCTATGTCTCATTTCGAGAGAAGTTGGGTAAACAGGGTCATGAGTGAAAAAATCCTCTTGGTGCACTTCAAATGCAATATCGTCTCACATCTCCTCGACCTCAGCGTTTTGGGTCATATGGACGAAATTCAACAAAAAGCTAAAACAAAAAACGTTTAGGGTATGACTTAAACGTTGGTGCACTCGGTTGGTCGCTATGTCTCATTTTGAGAGAAGTTGGGTAAACAGGGTCTGGAGTGAAAAAATCCTCTTGGTGCACTTCAAATGCAATATTGTCTCACATCTCCTCTCCTTCAGCGTTTTGGGTCAAATGGACGAAATTCAACAAAAAACTTAACCAAAAAACGTTTAGTGTATGACTTAAACGTTGGTGCACTCGGTTGGTCGCTATGACTCATTTCGAGAGAAGTTGGGTAAACAGGGTCAGAAGTGAAAAAATCCTCTTGATGCACTTCAAATGCAATATCGTCTCACATCTCCTCGACCTCAGCGTTTTGGGTCAAATGGACGAAATTCAACAAGAAACTAAAACAAAAAACGTTTAGCGTATGACTTAAACGTTGGTGCACTCGGTTGGTCGCTATGTCTCATTTCGAGAGAAGTTGGGTAAACAGGGTCAGAAGTGAAAAAATCCTCTTGGTGCACTTCAAATGCAATATCGTCTCACATCTCCTCGACCTCAGCGTTTTGGGTCAAATGGACGAAATTCAACAAAAAACTAAAACAAAAAACGTTTAGCGTATGACTTAAACGTTGGTGCACTCGGTTGGTCGCTATGTCTCATTTCGAGAGAAGTTGGGTAAACAGGGTCAGAAGTGAAAAAATCCTCTTGGTGCACTTCAAATGCAATATCGTCTCACATCTCCTCGACCTCAGCGTTTTGGGTCAAATGGACGAAATTCAACAAAAAGCTAAAACAAAAAACGTTTAGCGTATGACTTAAACGTTGGTGTACTCGGTTGGTCGCTATGTCTCATTTCGAGAGAAGTTGGGTAAACAGGGCCAGAAGTGAAAAAATCCTCTTGGTGCACTTCAAATGCAATATCGTCTCACATCTCCTCTCCTTCAGCGTTTTGGGTCAAATGGACGAAATTCAACAAAAAACTTAACCAAAAAACGTTTAGCGTATGACTTAAACGTTGGTGCACTCGGTTGGTCGCTATGTCTCATTTCGAGAGAAGTTGGGTAAACAGGGTCAGAAGTGAAAAAATCCTTTTGGTGCACTTCAAATGCAATATCGTCTCACATCTCCTCTCCTTCAGCGTTTTGGGTCAAATGGACGAAATTCAATAAAAAACTTAACCAAAAAACGTTTAGCGTATGACTTAATCGTTGGTGCACTCGGTTGGTCGCTATGTCTCATTTCGAGAGAAGTTGGGTAAATAGGGTCAGAAGTGAAAAAATCCTCTTGGTGCACTTCAAATGCAATATCGTCTCACATCCCCTCTCCCTCAGCGTTTTGGGTCAAATGGACGAAATTGAACAAAAAACTTTACCAATAAAACGTTTACCGTCTGATTAAGACGTTGGTGCACTCGGTTGGTCTATATGTCTCATTTCGAGAGAAGTTGGGTAAACAGGGTCATGAGTGAAAAAATCCTCTTGGTGCACTTCAAATGCAATATCGTCTCACATCCCCTCTCCCTCAGCGTTTTGGGTCAAATGGACGAAATTGAACAAAAAACTTTACCAATAAAACGTTTACCGTCTGATTAAGACGTTGGTGCACTCGGTTGGTCTATATGTCTCATTTCGAGAGAAGTTGGGTAAACAGGGTCATGAGTGAAAAAATCCTCTTGGTGCACTTCAAATGCAATATCGTCTCACATCTCCTCGACCTCAGCGTTTTGGGTCAAATGGACGAAATTCAATAAAAAACTTAACCAAAAAACGTTTAGCGTATGACTTAATCGTTGGTGCACTCGGTTGGTCGCTATGTCTCATTTCGAGAGAAGTTGGGTAAATAGGGTCAGAAGTGAAAAAATCCTCTTGGTGCACTTCAAATGCAATATCGTCTCACATCCCCTCTCCCTCAGCGTTTTGGGTCAAATGGACGAAATTGAACAAAAAACTTTACCAATAAAACGTTTACCGTCTGATTAAGACGTTGGTGCACTCGGTTGGTCTATATGTCTCATTTCGAGAGAAGTTGGGTAAACAGGGTCATGAGTGAAAAAATCCTCTTGGTGCACTTCAAATGCAATATCGTCTCACATCTCCTCGACCTCAGCGTTTTGGGTCAAATGGACGAAATTCAATAAAAAACTTAACCAAAAAACGTTTAGCGTATGACTTAATCGTTGGTGCACTCGGTTGGTCGCTATGTCTCATTTCGAGAGAAGTTGGGTAAATAGGGTCAGAAGTGAAAAAATCCTCTTGGTGCACTTCAAATGCAATATCGTCTCACATCTCCTCGACCTCAGCGTTTTGGGTCAAATGGACGAAATTCAATAAAAAACTTAACCAAAAAACGTTTAGCGTATGACTTAAACGTTGGTGCACTCGGTTGGTCGCTATGTCTCATTTCGAGAGAAGTTGGGTAAACAGGGTCATGAGTGAAAAAATCCTCTTGGTGCACTTCAAATGCAATATCGTCTCACATCTCCTCGACCTCAGCGTTTTGGGTCAAATGGACGAAATTCAACAAAAAACTAAAACAAAAAACGTTTAGCGTATGACTTAAACGTTGGTGCACTCGGTTGGTCGCTATGTCTCATTTCGAGAGAAGTTGGGTAAACAGGGTCAGAAGTGAAAAAATCCTCTTGGTGCACTTCAAATGCAATATCGTCTCACATCTCCTCTCCTTCAGCGTTTTGGGTCAAATGGACGAAATTCAACAAAAAACTTAACCAAAAAACGTTTAGCGTATGACTTAAACGTTGGTGCACTCGGTTGGTCGCTATGTCTCATTTCGAGAGAAGTTGGGTAAACAGGGTCAGAAGTGAAAAAATCCTTTTGGTGCACTTCAAATGCAATATCGTGTCACATCTCCTCTCCTTCAGCGTTTTGGGTCAAATGGACGAAATTCAATAAAAAACTTAACCAAAAAACGTTTAGCGTATGACTTAATCGTTGGTGCACTCGGTTGGTCGCTATGTCTCATTTCGAGAGAAGTTGGGTAAACAGGGTCAGAAGTGAAAAAATCCTCTTGGTGCACTTCAAATGCAATATCGTCTCACATCTCCTCGACCTCAGCGTTTTGGGTCAAATGGACGAAATTCAACAAAAAACTAAAACAAAAAACGTTTAGCGTATGACTTAAACGTTGGTGCACTCGGTTGGTCGCTATGTCTCATTTCGAGAGAAGTTGGGTAAACAGGGTCAGAAGTGAAAAAATCCTCTTGGTGCACTTCAAATGCAATATCGTCTCACATCTCCTCTCCTTCAGCGTTTTGGGTCAAATGGACGAAATTCAACAAAAAACTTAACCAAAAAACGTTTAGCGTATGACTTAAACGTTGGTGCACTCGGTTGGTCGCTATGTCTCATTTCGAGAGAAGTTGGGTAAACAGGGTCAGAAGTGAAAAAATCCTTTTGGTGCACTTCAAATGCAATATCGTGTCACATCTCCTCTCCTTCAGCGTTTTGGGTCAAATGGACGAAATTCAATAAAAAACTTAACCAAAAAACGTTTAGCGTATGACTTAATCGTTGGTGCACTCGGTTGGTCGCTATGTCTCATTTCGAGAGAAGTTGGGTAAATAGGGTCAGAAGTGAAAAAATCCTCTTGGTGCACTTCAAATGCAATATCGTCTCACATCCCCTCTCCCTCAGCGTTTTGGGTCAAATGGACGAAATTGAACAAAAAACTTTACCAATAAAACGTTTACCGTCTGATTAAAACGTTGGTGCACTCGGTTGGTCTATATGTCTCATTTCGAGAGAAGTTGGGTAAACAGGGTCATGAGTGAAAAAATCCTCTTGGTGCACTTCAAATGCAATATCGTCTCACATCCCCTCTCCCTCAGCGTTTTGGGTCAAATGGACGAAATTGAACAAAAAACTTTACCAATAAAACGTTTACCGTCTGATTAAGACGTTGGTGCACTCGGTTGGTCTATATGTCTCATTTCGAGAGAAGTTGGGTAAACAGGGTCATGAGTGAAAAAATCCTCTTGGTGCACTTCAAATGCAATATCGTCTCACATCTCCTCGACCTCAGCGTTTTGGGTCAAATGGACGAAATTCAATAAAAAACTTAACCAAAAAACGTTTAGCGTATGACTTAATCGTTGGTGCACTCGGTTGGTCGCTATGTCTCATTTCGAGAGAAGTTGGGTAAACAGGGTCAGAAGTGAAAAAATCCTCTTGGTGCACTTCAAATGCAATATCGTCTCACATCCCCTCTCCCTCAGCGTTTTGGGTCAAATGGACGAAATTGAACAAAAAACTTTACCAATAAAACGTTTACCGTCTGATTAAGACGTTGGTGCACTCGGTTGGTCTATATGTCTCATTTCGAGAGAAGTTGGGTAAACAGGGTCAGGAGTGAAAAATCCTCTTGGTCCCCTTCAAATGCAATATCGTCTCACATCTCCTCTCCTTCAGCGTTTTGGGTCAAATGGACAAAATTCAACAAAAAACTTAACCAAAACACGTTTAGCGTATGATTTAAACGTTGGTGCACTCGATTGGTCAACACGGTAGGCACTATATAAATGTGTCCAGCTGCTGGGATATGCAGACGACATCGACATCATCGTTCGCTCCCCGCTCGCCTTTATAGAAGCTTTCGCGGCAATTGAAGAAGTCCCGAAACGGGTTATAACAATTTTATATTTAAAAGTTCAATGGAATTCAAAATCTGATGCGAAATTAGAATCCCTTTTGAAGAAATAGTCTTAGAAGCCGCAGTATAAACTCAAGGCCTCAGAAAATTATACTCCCCGAGAGAAAACCTGTACAGAATTTCGAATGAGAACCATTCTGGAATGTCTAAAGGCACTAAACATAAAATATTAAGGCAAACTTCAAAGATAGAACTATGTCGACAGCAGATCCATTTCTAAATTCCAGATCTCCCAGACAAACTAGTCTAGAGAGGCTGCCAAGTCAGGGTGCAAGATCGTCAAACACAATCTCGTAAATAGTAGAAGCAGTTCAGAATGTCCTTCTCATAATTAACACGGGATGGATTATAATTAATTAAAAAAAAAACTGAATAAACATTTCTGTCAACCATGAAGCTTAACAAGAAAGCTAGTTTGAGCTAGATTGGTCGCAACTCCGTCGATCGACATCAGAAAAATCGATACTACCCAACCTACCTTGAATTGCTTTGCACATTAAAGGTGAATTTTAATTTAAGTTTTGCGAAATGTATAAACTATGTTAATTTCCATATTATCGCCAATGTCATCTGACGACGGCGATCAACTTCGGCTTTTGAATTCCTGATTTAAAGGCCCTAATGAGTCATTCCCTTGCAGCACTCCTACATACACGTATGTGTACATATGTCTACCCCTCTTAAGTTTAAACATCTTTAGCAACTGAAATAACATTTCTCCATACTGTTACTAATTCCATTCACGAATTTAATCCGTTGTTGCTGCTCAATGGTTTTCCCCCCACCCATCTGAACAAAAAAAGAAAAAAAAAGAAATACCACGTCTCAATGGAATTTCCGGACATAACATACTAGAAGGTTGCAATTCCATTCAAAAACGAAAACAACTACGAAATGCGACAGGAAAACCGAAAAAACCACAAGAAAAAGAGAAGAAGAAGAAAAAAAAAAATAAAAACAAATAATTTGTTTATTTTGCGCATAATTTAATAAATTAACAAGATATAAATAATTTTTTCTTAACTTAAAGCAATCGTTGCCGCATTATTATCAATTTGGACCATATAAAACCGGGCCGACGACATTTTTTTAAAAAGCACCTTCAGCCTCTCTTTCGCTCCAAAGGTATGTACATAGGTGTCGATCGGGGAGGCTCTTCTTTCGAAACGTCATCGATTGACACTGCCCGGCCAGACAAACATTGCCGCAAACCTTCAATGAATGACAATGAGAGAGAGACCAGCAGCAACGTCATCCAGCCAAAGCCACAGCCACAGCCACAGCCACAGCAACGGCGACGACGACACCGACGACAACGACGACAACGACTTAAACGACGAAAGGCCGAAAACAACCCGAAAAAGATTAATAACAATCTAAAAATCGATTAATTTGGATTCCATTCAAATAAAGCAACGAACATTTCATTCTCAGAATCTCTAAGCATACTTGGCATGCCTTTGGGTCTGTCTCGCTACGCTACTCCGCTACTCCGGTGCTGGATGCGGATGGGCGGCCGGTCAGTCGTCAGAGTGTGTAGACGACTGACCACGACTGTGTCGATATGGGCCCGTGGTATCGGGCCAAGTAGGGGGGCGAGACCATACATTGCTATCGCTCGCATCGTAAAAATCTCAGCGCTTTCGGTTGCCGCCGCACGGAGCGCGTATATAAACGAAGAGAACGATGAACGGTCAACAACGAACTACAACGGATGACGCGGATGACGACGAAGACTCCAGGCAATGAAAAGGTACAAAACGAAACAATAAAATTAAGAAAATATACCGCACAATGGTTTTTGGTGTTCGCGGTGGTAGTTGGTGATGGACAAAGTGATCGCGCGGCAGTTAATATTAAAACTTTGTGTTAATTAAAGATCGGTGTTCGTACTTGCATAACATTGCTAGAACATGTGTAGATCGCCGTGTTTCTGTCGGTTGCGTTAATCGTTTTAGTCACCTTAACGCCGAAGTTAAACCCTTCAAAACTGTTCGCAATTCCCCGGGGGTTTCCGACACACAAGTGTGCTTTTCTGGATCCTTCACCGATCTCTAAAAGGGTTTTGCAAATCGTTTTCAAATAAAAGTACTTCTCCTTGTAGTTTTCAGTGGTCAGATCTGAAGTGAAGACCTTATACATATGTATGGGCACATCTGAGCTCTTTATGTTCGGAAAGTCCTTTGCTATTTGACACCGTCTTGTGAGCGACACAGACAAAATTAGTTCAATCTCCAACCACATAGTGCTTATATTCGAAAATTTGGGCTTCCACCACGAACGACCACAAACGACCACAAACGACCAAATAACCAACAATTGCTACACACAATCGAAATATGCAGATCAAGACATGGAAATATGGAATATGGGCTACGAAACCAAACCTGTGGGTTTCAGAACCCCTTGATTATAACATTTCCTAGCAATGACCTTGGAGGGGTAGACATCGCATTGATGGCACAACTAATTACTGGAAGTCAACGTTAAAATGAGTACCTTTCCTGAAGCCATTGTGGTCGGTATATGCTCAGTAACCTAGTACGTCTCAGCAGTCTTTTAACCTAAAAAAAAATGGCAAAATTCGTGCTATGAATATTGTGCCTACATACGTCTTAGTAATGCTTTATTCCTTAATTTTCCACGAACCTGCGCAATGCTTGGATATGCGAACGTGATGGGGGCGACAAATGCTATCGACGGGTCACCACCCCGTTATAGTGCTTTCTACGGTAATCGAAGACTAGTCGAAACGATTTGGTCAACAGCAAGTACATTTCTACAGTAACTTCGAGTTTATTAACCTACAATGCAGTAAATTACAATTGGACGAATGACAGTGAAGATTTGGCGAAACAAATGGGTACAGAACTCATACATCGGAGGATGATCTACATGATCTACAAAACATACAATTGTGAGTTTTAAGAGCTGCATCAGGATGGGCTTACAGTCCAAAAAGTCAAAATATGTACGTCGATTAGAAATGCTGCAGCAAAGAGGATTTTAAATTACAACTATCAGGTTCGAGGAGATAAGGAAGAAGAAACCTTCATTTTAAGAATTAGGCTATCGCCACAGCTTTTGCTCTACACAACTGGAAACAGAGTGCCTGCGTTTGAAGAAAATGGAAAGTTGCCGTTGGTTAGGCAGAGACTTTTCACGGGTCAGCAGGTGGTTAAATAAAGGTTCAAAATAATTGATGTAAAGATATAAAATTAGGTCATCTAGAACGAGGCGGTTCATCATCGCAACAAGTCCGTTTTAAAGAGGTATGTTGTTGGTAGGGGTTCTTAAGCGATGTTCAGATGATTGTCAAATCTACAAATATTGTCAGATCTGCAAATACCTGACAATCGTGTGAACAATCAATTTTTGTCTGACAAGTTTGTAGCAAAACAATTGTCAGACAATTACCAGACCACCCATCTGACAGTACATTGTCAAGTATTAGGACAAAATCTAAAACCGTGTAAATGGCAATTTAACGCTGCAAATTAATTTGTCATTGTCAGCACATTTGCAGCAATTACCAGCATATTTGCAGACCTGTCAATATTTGCAGATCTGTCAATCGCTTGAACTTAGCCTTGGAGAAGAAAATGGTCGTCTTATGTCACGCCTGGGTGATGTAGTATTACGTGTATCTTTCGTTTTGTATAACTGACACTTTAATTACCAATTGTAATTGCAACTAAGTACATAGTACCTGCTAATGCATAATCGACTTGAATAAGTTTTAATTACATGCAAACGTCCTTGTAACCGCCAGATGCAAATTCACATCAATGAAAATACATATAGCGAAAAGGCATTCATCTGAAATTAAATCATCAGCGTTTTTCTCGGAAGCTGCATCACTTTGTCTTGAGTTATCGACTCTATAAAATGAGATTCTTGCCGATTACTTAGCAACGGCATAGGTGCCGCCATAAGCTCCATAAACAACAGCATAAAACAAGAATGAAATAATAAAAAAAACAGAAACAAAACAAAAGACAAATAAAAGAAAAAAAAATGATTACTCACCTCATTTCTGTGGAATTTCGGTCAAAAGATGCAAGTCTGATTCGAAAATCAGGATCAACCGACAAAGTAGGGATTATTAGTGCTTTTGGTGTTAACTGTTTCGACGGTAAAAGCTAATACATACATGTATGTAGATATGGATGTATATTTTGAATTAAATCAAATAAACAACGTGTGTATCCATCCGAGTTTGAATAAGGTCAAGTTGGCATCTTTTTTTTCATATTTTAAGTGGCAGGTATGTTATTTGTAGATTTGGGATAAGCTTCCCATAACGCAACATACCTGTATCAGAGGATAACAAAATAACATAACAACTCTGAGGAAATATGTTTGTTTGTAGGAACGTGCAAGGCCAATGTTGCACTTGTACGTGATCACGATCTTACAATAGATCGCAGTGGTCATCGCACTGCATTCGTTCAGAACGATCGCATAGGCACGCTGCGCATACAATGTATGGATCTTGGCATAGTTCTGACGGAAAAATAAAGGACGTGTCACCCCCAAGAACGGTAGCTATGTAGGTGGATGGAGTTTGAAAACTGGAGGACTAAATTGTTTCGCTTTAAGCCAAAGCTATGTACGAGCATGTAAAAGTAGGCGTGGTATCTGGGAATAATGGAACCTTAACCAAATTACATAATTCTGCATTTAAATCCCTGGACTTATTCCAAGTAAAGTGATTCCAAAAGCCGCGGAGAAGTTAGATGAAAGAAATTGGACAACGAAAGCCTTCTTACATTTCTTGCTTAGAGCATCTTTTTGGAAACCAGAGTTACGTGATGGTACCTCCTTCTTGAAATTAAAAATGGCTTTATCGACCTAATTCAAAAAGATATAATAGGTTACTGCAAATGCCTATACTATTGGAAGCAGAAAGAGCTTGAAAAGATATGTAATTTTAGAGCACTGGTTTAGCTTCATCTCGCTTCTCGAAGTCATATTTGGAAGCTAGGCGACCTCTAGAGAGGTCTAAAGTGTATGTTGTTCAGGTGGTCAATTTTCACTCACCAGATCTGTAAATACTGTGACTGGGAGATATGACATTTTGTAGTTTGTATGTACTTTATCGATAAGGGACCTACATACAAGTAATATCAGAGCACGATCACCTGCAGATCACATTTGTTTCTTCTGCAACAGATGCTCCCAGGATCTTAAAACACTGTCTAGGCGATGTACATAAATGCATACTATAATGTGGTATCAACCAACAATAATTACATCAGTATTACAATGTAACCCTCTAAGACTGCATCTACATATATAATTTGTTAAGGAAAACGGTAAACTTTCTTGTAAAATGTTATCCCAAACAAATGTGGGACACGCAGATACTTTCTTCTTTTTAACAGAAATGTGCACCTTTCGCATGCATGCCGCGTGCCAAAAACTTATAAGCCTGCACAAAAATAACAAAAAAGGATGTACAACTTTTGCATGGTTCCTTTTGATCCTTGCGCCAACGAGTTTCTAATTAACTTTCCGCATTTGCACGAATTCAATTACAGTTTTGTGTGTCGTTGCATATTTAAACAACACATTTGCATAAGTGCACCGCACACACACACATCCACACTGTAATTCCATGAAATCCTTTCATTCGTTTTGTGATTATTAAAGGATAAGTATCCACCGGCTGATCCTTCTATAGCCCCGAAGCGAACAAAATACCCAATAATATGGATTGGCAATACGGACACACTGTACAATTTGTAATTTAAATGCATTTGGTAAGAGGAGCGGATTGGTGGTAATACCATGAAGCACTTTTTACGTCTTAAGATGCTCATTCTTTACGGACAAATGTTTGTCTGGACACTGTATATGCGTGTTCTTGGAAATTAATAGAACGATGTGTTCACTGGACACACTTACTTGCCCGAACAAGGCCTAACAACCACAAAACCTTAACAACTTTATGCGTGTCCCGGACTTGTTTGCGGCAATAATCAGTGGAAGTAGTTATCGTGGCTCAAACGGATGGCTTGCAAGTTCCTTTAATGTCAAACTTTCGGGTAAGCGCATCTTATTCTCTAGCTAGTCAGCCTACCACGAACTCTAGCAAAAAGAATTCACTAGAACTAGAGCCCAATTTACTGTACTGCACAAAAGGACCTTCGATAGCCCTATACGAGTATCCATGCAAAAAGACAGTAAATTACCAAATTCCATGAATTGACACAGCAATCGGTTGTCCTAGACACTTTCTGAAGCTGGTAGTCCAGTTTTTGTTCACTTTTATTACATTGCAGCCATTCAACCTAACCTAGTCACAAATAGAATTGCTTTTAGACCTAGCATTGACCTGACCTCTTATGGAAGTAGGATGTCCTGAACCTGGTAGTAGCTTTTTGTCCCGAAATTCAATTTTAATATTTGTCATGAAATATCGCAATAGGATCATTGATAAAGCTTTCGACCCGGAACAACTCGTGATAAGTGATAAGTTGCACTAGGACTCCACTTTAAGAATTTTGACCTTCTCCAGGCTACGGACGTTCACGACTCCTACTTTGCTACTCATTCTGAAATTAAAGAGAGTAAGTCTAAAGCCAAACGAAAGTGTAACATTCCTACACTTCCTATGCAAATGTCCAGCTCTAGACAGAGCACACTAGGAAAACCCTTTTTCAACGAACTTACAGAGTTAAAGGCGATCAGATCACAAATAGTGAAACGACCATAAGCGGCTTCAACTGTATAGTCCTATCCCGCTGGAGAAATAGTCAAGGACTCAGGCAGGCAAAACAGTGGCTACTACCTTTTTAAGGTAAAGAAAGAGACGTCAGCAGTGACTGCAGAGACCATTTCTACTCGTGTGATCAAACGAGAGCTGAACACTAAAAATTAAGTGCAGAAAGTATTCTGAAGAAGGACGAATGCCTATATGGTCTCCAGGTTAAAAAAAAAAAGTCAAAGGGTTTCTCTAGCTCAGCCATGGGAAATCTTACATGTGACTGACTTCAAACAGAGCATCAGTCACTTCTATATACTAAGGGATATACAGTACTTCTTATGAATAGATTCTGCGAACTATAAAATGAGTGCCAAATGCTCAGTGTGTTGGTATAGAGGATCTTACACCAAATATCGTAAGCTCAAGACGTTCTACGAAGAATAAATCTAAGTACCTCTACCTTTAAGCTTTAAGAGAAAAGACTTTACAAATAATTGTATATAATAGTTTTAGACGATATGGTATGATCTGAGCGCCGGTCTTGAGTTAGAGCAGTCATTTAAAGCAGCAACTTTTAGACGTATAACATTCCCAAGAAAGCACATTTTTCCCAACCACAATGAACCTAATTCCATTCTTTTTAAGCCACAAACAAAGCAAAATATTACGTCAGACATCCTTCAGTTCAAACAGTCCTATAAACAAATTTTGCAACCCTTAGCCAAGAGCCAACGCACGCTATAAACACTCGTAATCCACCACCGTTGCGTTGCCAAAAACTGCAAAAGGAACACCAAAATACAACACAATTGCCCAAAAATAAGCCACTAAAACAAAAATAAATAAATAAAAATAAACAATACACATAACGAAACACTGTTTATCGACCAGAATCTCGAAACAGTTGTCCAATTACAAAAAAAAAAAGAAAACCAAAAAAACGCACCGAAGCCAAATTTTTGCTGCTGCCGCTGCACCTGTCCCTGTTTCCAGAGAATGCGAACGCAATGAACGGCAGCAGCAAACAGCAGCAGCAGCTACAGCAGGAGCAACAAAGTTCATCCCAAGGAACCGTCACAAAGAAAAAAAACCAAAAAAAAAACAGGAACCACCGAAAAACCCGACAGTACAGTCATGCTCTTCTTGAAAGTTTTCTTTTATTTTCACCTTCGTCCTTCTAAATTCGCTTCAAGGAGAAAAGAAGTTTAGAGGCAGATTAGCCGAGGACAGTGGACAATGTGGCAAGCGAGGACCTACAAAAAAAAATCAACTTTTTTTTTTTTTTTTATTTGAAAATAATGAGGACCAGCGAACCAGTCCCACGCAACACTAACCGAGTCCCGAAAAATTCGCAACGTCCAATAATGTTGATGTAAAAGGTGCAAGAAATTTTCGTTTTATTTGTTTGGCACACACTACAAGGGCCAAGGATAACCAAAGGGTATTGACCGTCGTTGTCGTGGAATTAAGCAAGGAAAACGGAGCTTAGCCCATAATACATTCGATTTCGACGCGGCACAAAGCGGCAGGATAATAATTGCTATTCGGACGGACGGACGAACGGACGAACGGAATGGGATATTATTGCTATGGGGGTGCAAAGCACACAGAGGGAGATAAATTTGGCGTCATGGTTGCGATTCCATTTAGAATCAACAATAAGAAGGCACCTAAGGCCGATTTCATTCCTCTGTTTCGTTTCGCTTTGCCCCTCTTGACCCTCTGACTGAGAAGGCACATTTCGGCAATATTGAAGATGTGAGCGTGGGTTCAGATGTGAAATCAACCACAAAAATTGCACCTTTACATCGGTGGCGAGCAGTAAAGACGAATGTACGAGTATGTGCGCGCACTGTGGTCGGTTTTCGATAGCACGATTCATCGTGATGGGCTGCTAATCCTTTGCTGAGGATCCTGGCGAAACATCTGTGCCTGGTGTTTGTTTTCGGGTTCGTTTTTAATTATATTAAATTGAAGAAGGAGTTTGGTTGTTTAAAGTTATATTTTGAATCGAAACGCAAAGGACGCATAGGGCAAATGACTTGTGCCAACGTTTGAGTATTATTTGAGACACTGTCTGTGTATATTTGTGACGGGAGGTTGGCCTGCATGCTTCACTGTGCACAGGAATAATGCTGGCCATGAAGGAGAATTAATTGGCGCAATTGAGAAATATTCAGGATGAAACTCTGAAGATTGAAGGAAAGCTGGTTATACGATTAAAACCAGGGTTGATCATTTGGCTAAAACGCAGTTGATTAATCTTTTAGAATGCATTCTTGATTCAGTTATATGGACGTACCACTAACCCAAACTACTACCGACTATATGGCCAACATACTCCAGTGTTCGAATAAAATAACGAGAGCAGCAGAGACTTTTAAAATCTCAGGAGGAAACGGAGACAGCCTAATTTCATTTTGATTCCAAAATTAGGCAATAATCCTGGTGAATCACTTAACTCTTGTGTAGACCTCTGAGTCTCAAGATCATGCATCTTTAAAACGATGAATCCATTAGGGAACAACTTAGGCTTATTACTTGTCTGCACTCGCATTGGTATGCAAATCCAGGAAAAGTGTTCAACACCATCTTGCTATAAAGGGGAAATATTCAATTCCAATACGACTCTCCTACTTGCCTATAGAGGGGAGAGAAATGAACTGCAACTTCAGGGCAAGAAAGTTTATCTAATGTTTGCCCTAGGAAATATCTTTAGGTTACGCCACTACTAGTCTTACAAGACTGATGGATATCACCAAAAGCACAACTCGGAAATGACCCAAAATATATCAACCCATTGGAAGATGCTATAACTTAAGCAAATGGCGGCAGCTGTCAATTTTGTTTTGACGGATAAATTCGTCAGTGATTTTTGCGAAGTTCATCAAGAGCGAGGAGCCCCATTTCCATCAGAGCGGATATATGAACATTGAGAATCCATGTATCATTCACGAAGAGCCATTACATCCACTCAAAGCCACGTGGTACGCCATTTACGCTGGAGGTGTCATCGAACTTCTTTTGTCGTATCGGGCCTCATTTTACTGGAAAACCCCGTAGGTTACGCGGTTACTCTGTGATAGAGAATCACGATCCGAAGAACTAAGGAGACTCTTTATAAAACCCTGATCATCCTAGTCCTGCTTTATGGCGCTGAAGCATGGACTCTGTCTAAAGCGGATGAAGAGATCCTCAGTCGCTTCAAGAGAAAAATACTTCGTCTACTTTTCGGTCCCGTTTGCGTTGACGGGCTTTGGTAGAGAAGATTCAACGACGAACTGTACGAACCCGGAGGGATAACGCAGTAGAGAAAGACCTCGCCTTAGGTGGCGCGCACAAGTAGAAGGGGACCTCAACCGACTTGGAGTGTGCAGCTGGAGGCAGTTAGCTAAGGACCGGGCTAACTGGATCAAAAATCGATCTTCAAAAAGTAATCGGAAAAGACTTAAAGGTCCAAATAAACATTTAAAAAAGCATTGAATGTCGTTTCATTTTGAACATCGGATGAGAGTTTCTTGCCACCCTGCCCAAACTATGTGTGAGTTTTTCAACTTGCTCCTACTTTTCAAATAAGTATTTTCTTGTTCATACTTTTTTCAAAAGCCTTTTTTCAAGAGCCTTTTTTCCAAACCCAAATTCAAATTGTTGCACTCGTCTTAGCACATGCGTCTTCGCATGCAAATATAAGCGAAAAGCACAAAAAAAATGAAAATTATACATTTTTGGCGTCTCATTTATTTACGCGAAGCACAAGAAACGGAATCCCTTCGGGATCTCCAATGGCACGTGCCTTTTTACGCCAGTTGTCTTTTATGCCATGACGCACCGCCAACACAGGCTCCTCCGCACTACACAGGCGATTTTAATGGGGTCCTTCGGTGGTGTTTTCTGCCCCTAAAGGGTGAATTTGGTTTATTTTCCTTCGATTTTACTTCTTTTTTTTTTTGCTTTATGAGTAAATCGTTGAATTGTGCACATCTGCTTGCATTTTTATTTTCTCTCTCTCTTCGTATAGTGTACGTGCCAAAAGAATTAACTCCTTAAAATACATACATACGAACAGACTTCGATTTTAGGGTACAAGAATGCATTTTGATCCCTAGGGTATAATAATATCCATTCACAGTTTGTAAAATAGAGAAGTAAATCTATATAAATACATGGAGTATGTATGTATATGTATGATCTGTCCATCTATATGTCACGTCTTGTTGTGTCTGGAAAATGAAAACCACTTCTGCTTTCATACATTTACTAAGAATAGGAACAATTCCAATCAACCATTATAGTTGGCCACGTCTTCTATATATTTTGGGCATTTCATCACAAAAGGTTTTCAGTTAACCCAGTGATTACCCCTGAATAATTTCTCTAGCCGATGGGGTAGTCGAGCTATAGCACCTCCTCTACTTGAACAGATTTGACATACTGACGTATTTGTTATGAAGTATCTAACAGATGATTTCATATTCATCTGTGAGCTAGAGTTTTACATGTCGGTTTTATACACCCAAACGCCTAAGATACACCTAAGAAAAAAATTCAATTCTAAAATCTTTGCTAGTTCATCACATGGTCACATTCCTGCACTCCATTTCTGGTACTTGAAAGAGACTTGATTTGTTTCGTCCAGGCTGTAAATCTTAGCCAGGTATTCCCATGGCCTTGCATGAGGATCTTACGGACAGTCATACAGAGGGAACAGATTATTTTCATTCTTTTTTGTCGATGACTATTACGAGGATGATTTCTTGACGATTTTTCTAGCACTATCCGCAGAGGTGAAAGTCCTAATAACTAATGTTAACCTTTGGACTACATCAAGGTTTGACTCTGCTATACCCTGCTATTGTTTCGCACGTTATGATAGGTTCATTCCAGTGAAGTAGGGTTGCATCCCCAGATATATACTATAAATCCGATAGTTGAATAGTACTTCTTAAGCAGTCATAGTCCTCGTTGATTACTTTCACAGAGTGTTTCCTCAAATTTAATTCTTGCAAATTCTTGACAGTCTACCTCTAGGGTCCCCATTTGTGTTAAAGAACTCCTTTTTGTGGTAACTCTTTGCAGATTGCTCTTTGATTGGTGTATTCTCTTTGTTGGTCTTTCTTTAGATTTTAAGTAAGAGGATTGTTCTCTACTCCTTACCCATGGTTTAACTCGCTTTCCTCCCTTTGACTACCCTCACAATAATTTCTTTATACTTTATATTTGGATCCAAAACAATGGTCTTAAAAATCAATCAAATCTATCTAAATCTTTTAAACCACACTGTATATTATTCAAAAATTGTGTTCCCTTACAAATAGTAAGGAAAGTTCCATACTTCACAACTCTACCACCAAAAAAAGTTTAAATATTTATACATACCTGGAAGTACACAAGGATACAAATAATTTTCATCAATTTATCCATAACAATCTATAAGTTTTATTAACAATACAAATAGATTTATTAAATAGCAATATTTACGAAAACAATCTGACAGATTGCCAAAGTACAAGTACTACCTCAACGAAACCAAGTCACGATGCGGCTTTGACGTCAATAATTGTGCGTAATTTTTAAACGACACGAAAGACGTTGTTGTTGCTTTTGCTTTTCTAAACACATTTGTTCCAAATATAAAAACCAAACGTATGTGCATATCTAACGTCAAAGAGTATTTCAAAGTTAGATGTACATAGATACTTTGAACAACAAAGTTTGGCGATCATACTTGGATCATCAGCGTATCTGCTAAATGTTGTGTAAGTCTCCTATATTATTGTATCTATGAATCAATGAGAACCCTTTAGTCTTTGAGCTTAAGGTAATGGAAAGGTGACATATCCCTTCCACTGGAATTTTAAAAAGTTAAGGAGGATTTCCAAAGATCAACCAAACGATGAAGAAATGAAAGTAGGAAATCTATTGTACCAAAACCACTAATTAAATTTCTATGAAAATATATGCAGTATACATTTCAGACTACCACTCACAAATTCAGTCGATTGAATTGCGTCACCTGAAGGGTTTTCCAGCCACTAAAACCCACTTTCCTTTTTGATTCTCCTTCTCTGTATTATGGGTCCTTCGATTCTGGTTATTATGCACCATAATGGCAGCGCCAGCGGTCTCACTGATTGGTTCCCCGATTTTGGAGAACTCCAGATCTGTGGACATACACTGCAGCTGACGTATACTGTACGTGATAGCTTTGACTAATTTTTCTTTCAGTTATCTTTCACACATGGTTCAATGGTTTCTCTTTAGCTCGGAGAGTTTGGATTACTGTCATGTTTAAGTCGGTGTTTTTAGAGGAGTCTTGTTTTCGATCCCTTTGGGTTAGACTAACGATAGTGTTCGAACCTTTGTCTTCGTTTTGTGGTTTAAGATCTCTGCTGCTCTTGTTAGAATCAATCTTCCATGTTAGGATTGTAGCATATGATAAAACCAATGTGAGGACTGCATCTTGTCAACTCAATTCATTGTGTTACCATTTATCATCTCTCTCCGCATACGGTCTTAACACATTCATTGCCATTGCATTCTATTTTATCTAGATGTTTGCATATTACTACCAAGAAAATCTCATTAGCGAATGAATTTATCTTGGTGGACCCTGGGATTCTAGAACTTCTTGTCTATTTCGTTGCCTCCACAAATATTTTCAGTTGCTTCCCAAGCTGATTGAAAGTTTAGGGAAAAACAAGATTAAAATTCAGTGGCATTTGTCTAACATTCTATATCATATTCCGCTGGAAAGATTGTTCATCTTAACACTGTAGTTAGTGAGAAATTTATCCAAAAGTATGCTGAAATGATTCTTTATTGCAGGGAACAGACGAAGATGGCATTCACGAGGTGCAGATTCTGAGAGGCTAGGTTCTCAGAAGGAGGAAATTAAAGAAACAACTGCTTTGCACTGCGCCGTGAGTAAGAAAAGTTCCAACAACCTTTTCAAACAGTATTTTGGACAGAGCCAAAGTGTTCAATTGAGTCAATTTCGTCTCCCCCCTCCAAACTGTAAGTCCTGCCTCACTGACCACTTTTTGTTCCTGCAATCATGAACTAGTGTTCAAAATGGTCACATACACACATTTCTTCTGGATCCAAGGAAGGTCCCCTTTCCAAATGTGGTCCCCAAAGTTATCTCATAAAATTTTCTGCCCTGAATTTCCCTTCATTTGGTTTAGGTTTTCCTTTTCTTTTTAAATCCGACTATTGTCTTGACCTTTGAACCTTTCAGTAAAGTCACGTAGTAATCTTTGCATAATGGGAATTCTGAGAAAAGCTGTGTTCAGAATTTAATATTCGGTGTGTTTAAGACTTGAAGTATGTATTATAAGAGCTTACTATTCCTCTTTCGGAAAACTCCTTTAGCATCTAATCTGTACACACATACTTTGTTTCCTTTTAATTATTTTCATCACACTTCCCTGCACAAAGTAGTGTTGTTTCCTTTGCAAACTAAGTATCAAATCAAAGCAAATAAACTAATAACACACTCCAAATTTGTTTTACTACCTTTTTTAGATTCCAAGCCAGTCAAAACAGATGCCAGTAAACCACATCAGGACATTCGATGACATTATTTTTAAATAAAACGTGTGTATACGATACTCCTTCCTAAACGAAGTGCCCACACAACACATGAGGTTAGTTGTCTAATTTTCCCACGTACAATATAATAAATTAGGGAAAAATGCCGGCTTTTGTGACGTCATTCAAGGATACAACACGAGAATAATACAAGTGAAAGTTTTTCACAGATACGCCACTACCAGTAAATATATAAATATAATTTGTGTTGGATATAATTATGATAGAGAAAAACGTGGCTAAAGCACAAAGGATATAGCAGGATATTCGTACATGAAATCTAGGTGTGAGTGTTTGATATATTTTAACTTACATAGCACATGCGTACAAGGTGAAAGTGTAAGGTCCTTGCAAAGGTACAAAAATATGGTAAATACTTTCCCCTAAGTAGACCAGGGACTTCTCCTCTTGGGGTGGATGAGATGATTCGACTATTTTTACACACATTTTCCCCTTTGCCATTTATAGTGTAATACAACTAGCATTTATCAGTCAGTCCCTCGTTATTACTTACATATATACAAATAATAAAGCAATTGTTTAGTGTGTAATGTGGAAAGGATTCCAGCAGCAATATCCTCCGCCGCCGCTGTCGTGTAATATCAAGGGTATTGGAGTTTGAAAATAGTTTCAGTAATGGAAAAGTTCGCTTCATGTTTTAGTTGGGGATATTACTAGAAATTCTCATAAATAAATGAAAATGTTGTCTTTAATAATGTTGTAAACTATAATTGATTGGTCTTCAAAAAAAAAAAACATCAATCTTAATTCAGTTATGTATCGAAGGGATTAGAGCTCAAGCCAGAAGCACGTACGAATGAAAAGAAACAAAAGCGTTTTCGAGTTTTTGTGATATTCATTCTCTTAGTCACGAAATTCGGTGTTGGATAAGTATGAAACTTATGATGCAGGTTTTGTAGAGTCATGGATTAATTATTTTAATTCTCGTGTATTAAGAACTATTCGAAAACGCATACGAACATTTCTGGGTACTTGAAAACACCTCAAACTGTATGAGATATCAGAAAATCACCTTTTTGTCCTCTTGACCTTAGAAAAATTTTAAATCTTTTTCATTCGGATCTGTCACAACTTATTTATGTGAGAGCAATTGAAAACTAAGTCGAAAAGCAATGGTAGTCTTGTGGTAAACAAAGATTTGCGAAGTAATTATGGAACCGGCTCTGTCTACGCTTGATCCTCAGGTATATCCCAAAATTATTTCGGGTCTAACTATAATAAAGAAAGCTTGACAAGTGCTCAGAATCGAAAATAGTCATCTCCGCTTGCTCAACTCTTCGGCACTAAACGCTGAGACGAATGAGGGTCTCTACAAGGCATGACTCCTCAAATTATTTTAGGTGTGTATCCTCGGAAAGTGACAAATAAACATTAAGAAGCAAATTCTCCATTAGATAAGGCAAATATTTAAGAATGTTTTATCCAAAAAATTTGCTTTTAATCAAAGTGTGGCATACAAATACAAATATGTGGCAGGACAGGTCTGAAGGATTAGATTGTCGCAACCATTCCTGCGTATTATATTTTTCACACGAATGAAACAGGCTTGCTTTGTTTATGGTTTGATTTGGTTTTGTTAAGGTGGGTGCCAGTTAGTTATACCAGCACACATAGACCAAAGAAGGTCCGTTGTGATACCAAGCGGATCGAAGATCCTCTCTACCATTTTGAACTTGTAATGAAGCATAGGAGACTTTATATCTATGTTCGTTTGATCGTCGCTCCCAGATGAAGCTTTCTATTGCAAGAAAAAACAAAGAAGTTGCAGCATCCATGCTGCTTTTGCAAAAATTATTCGTAAAAAGCCCGAGCCCAGTGGCAGTGTCCGGTTATGACACCTATTGTAATGTGTAGTCTACTGAGAGAGATCAAATTTTTAGAGCGTCTCAAATCCAGTTTGGGCCAAATTTGTTTTTTCGTTAGACAAGTTGAACCACCTATCCACCTAAGATTTGTTCTCTGTACAGCATCAATTTACGTCAAGTCATTTGTGGTGTCTTGTAGGCCTCCTGCATCGGAAAAGATGCCCGAACTTCCTCTGGAAACTATACGCAAAGAACTGCAATTTAGATCCAAAAACATGAAATATTGGAGCACTGTGACAGTATTACTTCGATTTTACTTCAGCCGTTCCGTCTACTCTGTTTCCAGAAATAGGTTTGGAAGAAAATGTAGACCTGAATATTTATTTCACATCGAAACACGTCCCTGACGAAGAGGTTTGTAAATCTCGAGATCATTATTTATTGGATTAACAATTAGACGATAGCTATTGACTCAGGTGGTCACTACATTAGGTCCAATATTTACACGTTGTGTTCTGTGTTTTCAAGTATGTAAGGGGAGTTACTTTAAGAATCCGAATGGAAGCTTTCTGACAGTTAAAAGCCTGAGGTCCCTGTAAATCCTAATATTTCTGCACTTATAGTAGTGTATGTACTAGACTTCATAACTCAGCACGGGGGGCAATAACTTGCTTTCCTTGTAGTCGTTGTGAATTCATCAGCTTTACGCTGGGTCCAGTCCAACGTAAACATGAGCAATAATTCATTACATTTACTAGTGAAATTATTTCACCATAGTACTTGAAAAACTTCTAGAGCACCGACTAGTCCAAGAAGGCGGCCGTTTTAGTCGTTGAATTGTAATGAGTTGACCAGCTGTTTTAAAAAAAAAATAATATCAAAAAAGTAAAGATTAAACAATGTCAATTAAAACTTCATGTAAGCCCCTAGGTATCTTAAAAAACAAGACAGCACTTGTACAAAATTGTATCGAAAACATCAGAATCGTCACTTATTTTCCAGCTCAACATAAGTTGTAACTGCTCTGAAGGTAGAATGGATGATTGTCTGATTTGCCGGTACCTTACAGAATAATTATGATACGACTATGGCACAGAGCCATCAAACGGTTGCTGCAGATCGTTCAAAAGAAGCAAGGGTCACATTTATGCCATAAAGCCCAATCAAATGACTGCGAAAGAATTTAGAATTGTCATTCTCTTTCTAAAAATAATAAAAACTCTTAAACAAATCGAGCAACGATCCAAACCAGATACAAGGTATACATTTTTCAGTCCAACATCCTATTGATTGACTTTAGAAGGTCTACTTAAAGTGGCAATAATAAAAAGTCAAGCAATCAACTTCAAATTTAGAAACAAGCAAACGAATATAAAGTGTGCGACATAAAAGGAAAACTCCTTAAAAAGCAGGATTTTCAGAAAAACTGGCCCATCACTGAATGAGTGTGTGCATCCATTGTCAAAGTAATTCTAATTTTTTCGGAGCTCGAAGGTAGGGTCAAAACTATGAGTCCAACTCTTAAAAATCTCTAACCCTAAGCTTACTTTAAAAATATGAAAAAAAAAAATAGCACAGCATCATTTTCAAAAGGATAAAGTTAAAAACGGTGATCAATCCCCTTCCTGGATATCGGCAAAATCGTCTGGACTCCATAGAAAAATAGTGACAGCTGTTTCAACAATGCAAAAAGGTGTGGAAAGCAGTATTTATTCTTTGAAATTGCTATTGTTAATCTTCGAAGGCATTGTCACAGGCTTCAGGTCGTTGGCGTGCCATCCAAGTAGAACGCATGTAAGAGATCTTGTCATTGGCCATTTTCGAAGGGAATCCCCGATTCTAAACAGAGGCGGAAAGTTGGCGCTAGGAAAATACCATTAAAGAGTTTTTACTGAAATGATGATTCTTTGATGATTCACATTCCATGTACAGCTGTAGTCGTTTAGGTTTATTGCTTCCGTCGATCTGCTCCATTGTATCTATGGTATCTGTCCCAAAGTATTTCACGCCCCTTCACTTGAAAATGCAAAGTATTTAGAAAAATATTTACCTACTAAGTGCACATGTACATACATTCTCTTATCAGTGGGATATTCGTCGCATTACGAGTGCGAATGTTAGGTAAATAGATGTTGATTCTCATGTGTTAATGCTATAAACTACGAATTAAAATGAATGCAGCCGGTTTGGTACATAAATTCTATACACGCAGTTTTTCTATTCTGTTTTAATTTATAATAACTAACGCGACAACCAGCCCATCTATTAATCCTTATCCATATGCTCGTCAAACGAGCTAGAATATGCCCTCACAACGCATTCCCGCATCCCCCTTGCAAATAGAAAATACAATACACAAAGGATAACCAGTTCCTAGAAGGTTGGTCCTACACAATCGCTCAATCCACAAATCGGACACAGAAAACATACGGCACACCGGTCGATGGTGGCTCTTTGCTGCTCCTGCTATTGCTCCTGCTGCTGCTGCTGCTCATGATGATGATGATGTGCATGTGCGTTCTACGGTTACCTTCATTAACAAGGGGTGAAAGAACGATAAGGGCACAGAGGGTTGTTTTTTTCCTTTAATTCTTTGGTTTCCTTTCTAATTCCATTCCCCTCTGTACATAGGATCAATAAAAAGGTTTTCTATACCCGAGGACACATACCATTTTCCCATGTGAGCCTCTACTTTCTCTCTATCGTGTGGAAAACTAAACTATTCAAGACTTTCGTTGAGTTTTGTTTTTCTTTCCTTTCGCTTTTTCCAGTCGGTGTCGGGTTTAGGGGAAAATATTCTCTCTTCAACTATACAGGGAGATTTTCTGTATGTAGGTAACCACTACAAATCAATTTTCCTCTTCAGATTTCACACACAGTGTGTTATCCGAATTTTCCTTTACACCATACATACGAAGACGCATGGAGGAATAAAATATAACAAAAAAAAAAAAAAAAGAGGACGCTTTTCACGCACATTTTTTCCCATCCCGTCCGTAACCATCTACTACACTCGAGAGTTATCACTGAATCGACAGAGGAGAGTTAGTAGTACGAACTCTTGGGCCAGCCATTTTGGATTTTCCACGTTTTTTCTTAGCGGACTATATTCAAAATTTCTTGAAAAAAAAAAATCAACAAAAAAACCCCCCAATATTTAAAATTAAAAAATAAAATAATAAACAATTAAACAATTCCCTTTGGATACACAACATTCTGAACATTTTGGATACCTACGAGTACATCTTTTCGGATTCTGGATAATATTCCTTCTCCCGGTGAAACGCGTGTGTAACCGGCAAACAAACCTACAGAAACGACGTGTGAAAATCTGGAGATCAGAACAGAAAAAAAAAAAACAAAAAACAAAACCACTTTGAGTCACTCTACGCAAATTAAATTTCCCTTTTTAACGATTTGAAGTGAAAAGAAAAATCCGTCAGAAGAAAAATTTATTCAAAATAATTTTTCAAATGTTTTAGTGTTGTCGGCCGTTTTTTTTTTACTTTTTTTTCATTTCGTACTCATCCGGTTCCGAATTTTTTATTATACATGTTTTCAAAAATTATTGGCCCTAACAATTTGAATGTCCCGAGATAATCCCATTCACATTAGTACATCGTAGAAATTTATTTTATTTGAAAAATTAACCGATTTTCCGTTCGTTTGTGTCGAATTCAGAAAAAAACGTGCAAGTGACGTCATATAACATATGTGAAATATATATACATATATATATATAAATACATAATTTCCCAAATAATACAAATTGTGAGTTTTGTGTGATAGGTATTCGAAAAAGAAAAATATATATAAATTCAAAAAGGATACTCGTTTTTGCTTCGAAAGACGGCGATCGAGCGACATTGAAACAGAAATTGCATTTCTTTGGATAAATTGAAAAAGCTATGCCATCGAATTCAGATTTTTTAGAAGACGGAAGACGTGATTCATCTTCGACTGGATCAGAAAGTCAAAGGTACAATGATTTTAATATTAAAAATAAATAAAATATCAAATGTATTTATTCAACCTTGACCAATCGATTAGTCTCATTTTTTTTTTTTGTTTTTTTTTTTTTTTCGTTACGTCTTTTTTCATTCTCATTTTACTATAATGGTACTAAATAAAATAAGAAGAAGAAGAAGCAGAATGAACAAAAAATTATATATACCCAGAGAAATGCGAGTGAAAGCTTCCTTTAGTCCTTTAACCTATTGTGCTTTCATGTCAGACGTACAACTACTTTACTACGAGGAGAAGAACTTTGACCTTTCTTTCATTGAAAGATGGGAATAATTCAATTAATTTTCACAATTTAAGTTAATTTTTATTTTATAGCGGACAAGTATTTATTTCTTTTAACAAACGTCGTCATGCCTAAGTGATTTTAGTGAAAATTTTGTTAATTTTATATCTAAACACTGAAGGATATACTACATATAATTGCTGTCGAAGGATATCATACATAAAGTGTATCCTCATAGTGAATGATAATAATTTCGCCACAGGATAAAACATGCTCCTATAGATACGAGAATGCCGGAACGACGGCAACTTCAACAAATCAATTAATTGCGATACTGTGAAACAATTTTCTATTCTAACGAAGAATCATAGAATGACTCCGAAAATTGTTAATACTCAGAAGTTGCAAAGTATACAATTGTGAATATTGAAATGGATTTAGAAAGCCGGCTTCTTAACAAAATATCAAGCGATTTGTTTAAATGAAACGGTCTAGGGCTGTGCAATAATATTTACAATTTTCTTTAACGGGCTCCCGACACAAGGCCGAAGACAGTTCGGTAGACCAGTTTTTGACAATTTGGTAGACCAGAAACATTGGGGTACATGATTGCTTGTAAAACTAATTGGAACAGCTCATGAAAGACAGAGTTTTGTATCTTAGTGTATCATGAGGTCTACAATTGTTACTCTGATAATAATATTGTGTTTCAGATGTAAGACTGATGTTTTTAATCGGGTAAGCCTCTAAAATTTGGGTAGTGACGACCTGCGATGAAGTTGATATCGTATACGTAAAGCCTTTATGATCTTAATATAGCTCAGTAAGATGTAAATGTTATTATACACTCACTCTGTGCTGCAAGAATATGCTACAAAACTGTTACCAGCCTATAAAAATGTTACATACACAGCTCTGTTCTAACTAAACATCAATATTGGATGAACGAATGTATTTAAGAGATAAATCATCTACGATGTAACATATTGTGTCGAGATTATTCGCTGTTCTTACATTGGCTAAGAATATTCTTGAACTAATACAACTCTGGACACTCTCCGATTTAAGCACAAAAATTCCATAATCCTCTAATGATCTTAGAAAAGAAACTTATGTAGATCCTAGTGAATATACTTCAAATAGCTAACACTTTCCAATACTTGAAATTTCGCTCAAGTACTTGTCCATAACACTCAAACTTATGTCATCCATCAATAATTCCTGACCTAAATTTGGCATCTGCTTCAATCTTCCAAAGGCTGTAAATCTTTTTAGTTTTTTTATCAAAAGAATTAAAGAATCAGTTTAAGTAAGTTACTGTCTTCAAAGAAAACCAATATGTTGGCACCTATCTTCCCTAGAAATTCCATTAATAGATGCTTCTTAACTTAAGGTAATAGTCCTACAAGATCTTAACAGTAAGTTTTAAATATGTGTTCTTTTACCCTGGCTAAACCTCAACGTAAGCTGTTGCGTATTGGTGGAAACTCGCGTACCTTCAGTCGGTCCCCAAAAACAATGATAAAACCATACATTTAAACTACCGACATCAGTATTCTCTAAAGTTCCATCTCATAAAGGATGACCCTCAGTGTGATTTTCGTTCACAACGTCCTTATGATGTACCTTGCGGAAAAATGGATACAAAGTATTCACCATCACGACTGATGAAGAGTAAATGCTTTTGATATCTATAAAGGTTTCATCTCTTAAGTGTTTGCCCCGTCTTACGCAAAATCGGGCACCACAAGTTGTATTCGACTCGGAATACTGAAAATATTCTTATAATAGTGCGAGATATACATTATAAAACAATAAGTACGAGTACATCTTTGCACGAAACGTTTGTAAGACCCATGTAAATGTAAACTGAGTCTTATTCCAGAAATATATTTGCTTTTAGTGTCTTGAGAACATATTCCGCTTCTTAAGGATCTGGGATTTGAGTATTTTGCTTTATCCAGACATCAGATGATGTTTCAACTTACAGTAAGTGAAGCAGTGTCCAACAGGAACACCAAATGCTTTATTAGTGATCAGTCATTGTCAATACAAGGTAGGACTTTTACAACACAAGTAACGATTAACTAAATTTATAGTCTCGACGCCTAGATATACATATTTGTTAAATTAATTCCATCCTAGTCGAATCAATTACTCCAAATATTAGGCCTAAATGTTCACTTAATTCATGACAGATACTACAGATACTTCCTCCTTTCTCGTGGGATACATCTACTTTTGAAATTAAATTAGGTGATACGTTTTATCAGTATATTTGCGAAGACTCTAGCTGATTTTATGTCTGTGGATGTCTAGAGTGAAGAATTTTTGATACTGTATGTCGACAGTAGTTCCTTTTCCTTAAGAAAGATCTGCATTTAAAAGTCATCAGTTTCTTAGACACTCAAAGACGTTTTTCAGTAGGCTGGAAGGCTCCGTCGTTTGGAGGTAGGTAGGACGATGTGGTTTCAAGTCCCTGAATTGCAACTGTTATATACAACCAATGCAACATGCGCGTTAACGCATACCTTTTAAATCCAGCCCACTTCTTTACCAGCAAATGTAACTTAAAATTGCAGAAGTTCAATTGATTGGAATTGGTCTATAGTGCCGCACAAGGTTTGCCACTCAAACCAAGAAAACTTAAAAAACCAAAAACGAAAAACAATTGTCAATATGATTTATTACTCCTTTAAAATCACAATTTATTTATTTATTCCTCGTGTAGTTACAACTTATTACTTTTACATTTTCGTAATTGCTCCATCCGAATGCATATGAGTGTCGAAATTGTTGTGGCTCCAGACACAGACTTGTAAATTTTTTGATATAAGTTATGACAGGGTGTAAGATACACGTAGGATGATTTGCATCTGCAATTTATTTAATGAATATTAAAATGTATGTATCTACATTTTATAGGTGTGATTATTAGAGGGAAGAATTATTGATGAGATTGGTTGTATCAGTGAAGGGAAGCCTGGTTAGTAATGCAATCACGTTCTGATGACCCACGTCAACAAGTTATATTTGAAGATTTATTAATTGTATCTGCGTTCCTTTTCTGAAAGATACATATGTACTTTCTTTTATATTGGTTTCTTAATGGTTTATAGGGGTTTGTGTGAAAAGTTTTTAACCAAGAGTGGGTTTGTAGACATAGAAAGAATTTTGGTTAAAAGTCGAGTGGTGTATCCAACAAATCAAAATATACATATCTAGGTATACTACAAAACCAAAGGAATATGAAGCAGGCAATTAAGACCGATCAAACATGATTAAGTCCCTAACTCTGTTTTCTATGAGGCTAGATGCACTATAGAAAATGAAAAGTATTCCTTCAGCGGAGCCTTAGAACCCTTTCGATAAATCAGTTCATTCACACCTACAAAATAAAATTAAATAAACTTGAGAGCATTTAAATGAGGTCCTACTTCACGCGTTCGAGTCGCATGGTCAAGGCGGCTAATTGATGAACGCTCGCCGTGAGATGACCCAGTCCCCAAATATCTCGAGCATTCGTCGCTTGTATGGTATGTTGTGCTGTCGTCTTGGTGGAACCACAATTCATTTAGATGTTGTAGAGCTCTGCCCCCAGAAAGTCTTTCCTCATTTCGAAAGAAATAACGTCCGATGATGCCATAATTCATACCAGTGAATCATTGTGGATGCATTGATGCTTGGTCGAACACTTGTGGAACGCCATATCCGCTTTTTTACATAGCTGCTGAGCCAAAAATGGATCCCGTCCCATGGTCAAAATTCGGATCTCCGGCCGACATTTCTAGCGCCCAATTAGCGAACTCACAACATTGTCTATGGTCGCCCGGCTTCGATTCTTGCGTCAGCACAATCTTATAGGGATCTAGGCCCAAATCTAATCGCAAAATAAGCCGGGTTGACTGTCTGGCGATGTCCAATTCAGCTTATAGGCGTCGAAGCGACATTTCTGGGTCTTCTTCGATACTGAGCGCTACGGAGGCTATGATTCCTTTATTTTGCACCAATCTCTTCCTGATTGGTGACTTCAGGTCTAAAAGAGTGTACTCACGGAAAACTTTTCTACAGTGTGAGCTCGATCTCACGACGAAATTCACGTTGCGTATTTACAACTGAGGATTTTCGATAGCATTTTTTAATAATTTCCGCACTTTCGGCAAGCATGAAATGATGGATGATGGAATGGTACTGAATATTTTGACAGCTGGATATAATTGGTAACTTTGACAGCTGCTGAAACATAACAAGAGCTGCAGATCACTTTTTGTAAGTTCTATGGCAGAAGAGGTGTGGATCTGTTAGCACCGTTTTTTTCTTCTTGTTTAGCATCAAATGCTTATCACTTATTTATCGCGATATTTCGAGAAGATATTTATAGGCAGCATTGTAGGCATCAAGTCCCTTTTTGGAACTTAGGACTAATTCGAGACCCATGAATTGAAGTCAACTTGATCGTTTTTTGAGCTCAGCCATCTATGGAATTAGTCGTTCGAGATACGATTGGGGAAAAAAATAGCCTCAATATAATTCTTACACATTTAATTGCGAAGGTTTGCAGGTTGCGTGTGGTAGTAATGTCAACCTTCCAAGTACTGTAGCTATGAAGCAATACTGATTCTACGTTGAATCGGAACAGTCGCAGCTTGGTCCTTAAGCTAATGACATTGCTTCTCCAGACTTGTCACATCATTCCGAAGGCAGTTTTACCTTTCCCAATTCTGCTGCGCACTTTATCTGCTTCAGCTTCTGGATCGTGTGCCATCAGATGAAGGTCCACTGCAATAGGTGGTGTAAAATCATTGGTCATTTTAGTCCGTCAGGGCAGAAGTCACTCTGCTATATGTCGAGTAATGTTTTGCAGAGATGGTTAAATATTTACCCAGATCGTTGGATATGATACACAGGTTATTAGAGCGGGCTGGTTTATTGTTCACAGTATCTAAATATGACTGGCAAGAATGTAGTTCGTTAATAGTGGGAGAGGGGAATACTTCTTCATTGAATGGATGTGACTTTCCTATATCCCCAATATCATTAGAAACTACTAGATATAGTGCTTCCTATTTCAAAGATCCTACGTTCCGATCTTGAGGCTGGTATTTGCTTGAAATTGCGGATATTGTTCTAATTGCGAGAATCTTCAACTTACTTCAACTCCTTTATCGAGTGTTCTCTCCTTTTTGGAAAGCAGCGTCGCTGCAATGAACTTACATTTGCGGCTTGCATAGGTTACGATACTCCTCAATCGAGAAGAATACTAGAGTATAGTGCTTCCTATTTCAAAGATCCTACGTTCCGATCTTGAGGCTGGTATTTGCTTGAACTTGCGGATATTGTTCTAATTGCGAGAATCTTCAACTTACTTCAACTCCTTTATCGAGTGTTCTCTCCTTTTTGGAAAGCAGCGTCGCTGCAATGAACTTACATTTGCGGCTTGCATAGGTTACGATACTCCTTAATCGAGAATAACACTGTCAGACCATCCACTGTCGATTTGATCCATTTACTTAGCCTTTCCGATGGCTATATCAGATGCAGAAAATTAAATTTTTAATGACTCTGGTATTGTGAATCCTAAGGTGCCACAATGCACAACTGGAAAGGAGTTTCCTTTTTCAAGCACGAGACTTCTATTTGCTATTTTAAGAATCTGTTAAGAATGTTTCTAGATACAGGGACCAAATTTTGGATCCATATCTCCACAGGCTATTGGATACAGTGTCGCTTGCTTTTCTTACTTTTGTGTAAAGAAAGGTGTGTTCCTTTTAACTAACATTTTCTCTAGACCGTAGATATATAGCTTTCTTACCACATTAGCAAAGCTAGATTTTCAATCACAAATTGCAAATTAAAGAACAATTTTCAAGATAACGTTGGGGTTATCTTTTGAATGTGATCCAGGCAATTCCAGCAACCATTTTTTCGCTGGTCAAATAGATACAAAATTTCAACGAAAAAAAATCGGTGGAAATGCTTTGCCATCTAAATAAAAGATACATTTTTTCAACTACCTAAAATCTTCAAATTTTATCGTCCATCATCCGTCGGCGCGTTGTGTTTCCGATAAAATGGCGAAAATATCAGCCATGCTTTCAGAAATCTACGAGCTTACAATTCACTTCATAATAACACACGTTTCTAGGCAAAGATCTAAGTAAATTGTTAATATTTTTGTATTTCATATTTTAAATATAACTAGAATAGATAAATTTATCGAAAGGAATAATGTATTAGCTTTGAAGAATATGAACAACGCGACATTTTAAATTGTCAAAGCCGAAATAAAAGAGCGGCGAATTTGTTCTCTTAGAAAACAAAACGAGAAAAAAAGCTCTCGCTGTCCGAGTGATTTATACTACTCTCTTTGCCTTGAGGTTTTTGAACTTTGAAAGTAATTAAATTATTTTATAATCTTATAGATACACACACACACTGTGACGATCAAATATGGTGTTAGATACAGATTTGAGTCTTCTTTTATTTCTTCAATGAAATTAAAGCTCCCTCCGGTGAGAGTATGAGAAGTGGTGTCGATTTATTTTATAAATAGAAAATCCTTCGTTTCCACAAATAATCGTACCTAGTGTGGTTTTTTTTTTGTTTCTTTTCCGCTTGTTTTGGGCTAAAATTCATCTCCAAACTAAGCGGTGTCATGTCCTTCAAAAGTTTTTTCGGTCTGACACAATCATTTGCCCTTGCATCGTACCATTGTCAGGGTCATGGAAAAAAACACATGTTAGCTAAATGGTGTTAATGCACCACTTGTAATAGTACTCGTAGAGGCATAGAGCCACACAATCAAAATTATAAAATAAAAGTATCTAAAGCTAGGCAGCGGGTATCTCACCTACACTATATCAAAGGGACACCACATGTACGAATGACAAATTGAACAAGAGACTGTGTGTGTGTATTTGGCTGAAACGTTTTCACTTTATATCAAAAAAAAAAAAAAATATACATACATATATATATTTTAGCACAATTGGTCTCTCGCGGGGGTTGATGGAGCAAAAGTAGCGAAAGCGGGTAAAGCAACTCATTCCCTCCCTCTTTTTGGGTGATGGTGGTGCTTCTGGAGGTGGTGGTGTTGGTCATGGTGGTACTCTGACATTTAATGTTTTCTCTCTTTACTCTTCTTTTTTTTTTTTTGTTTTTGCTGTACAAGTATAGTATCATTATACTGCCATACTCGTCGGGGAGTTGTGATATTTGAAGAAGAGTTCGCAAGCGTTTAATGGTAGTAACAAACATGTTTTGTGTGTGTCCTCATCTCAAAGTATCTTTTGTCCTAATCAGGCCCAAGTTCTAGATTCAAGCTAACTCAATCCGGCGATTTATTGATAGACTTAGTCTCAGGAGAGTACGAAATCTGCTACATCACGGTGAGTTACTAAACGAAAACAGTTTGTCCAACAATTTGCTAAGAAAGAAAAGAAATAAATTGTACCACACAATTCGATGCGCAAAAACAGCTGTAAAGTGTCATATATAGTCGTCTACCAGCACCCTCTCTCGCTCTCTCTTTGTCTCTCTTACGCTAGCTTTATCGGTGGGCTTTCGATTTCTTTGACTATATAGCAATCTTTTCGTGACTAAACTTCAAAGTAATAGCTAAACTCATATCAAATAGGTTCACAAGTGCATTAAAGCTAGTGACAAAGTCGGAAGTTGAGTGCATCTAGATAAGAACTGGCTGCAGCTAAACCACATTCAAAGTAATACGATGTCGAGGGGTGTTTTTATTTCCTTAATGCAAATATTAAATTGCGTTTTACCATTTGCAGTCCCAATTGTTTGGAGTATTTACGTCGCAGGTTGAATGCGTTGTTGTCTATCATGATGATCGTTGTGGTGATTAAAAAAAAAAACAAATTACGAAATGCAATTAAATCGGAGATAGTAAGCTACCGAGGAGAGTGTTAGTTGCACCGAACTTGTTCTTCATACACTTGTCAGTTGGTACTTAGTAATAGAGGAATACGTGGGTATTTTGAAATGAAGTGGTTCATCAGAAGATATGACAGTTACTGACCAGTATTAATACAAAATGGCTGCGGCAGTTTCGTGAAGGATGGAATAGGTAAGGAAGCCATCTTATTTGCAATATGTTTCCAGAGAAAAAGAAAACTTTACCTGCAAGTTACTACGTAATACCTACTAAGAGACCAAGTGCAACGAAACCAATTTGAAACTTTACAGTGAAGTGCAAAAGTTAGTTGCCTTTGTGAAGAGTAAAGTGAGTAACATAAGAGTGACGTTTTGTATTTCTTTGGCAAATCACTTGTCAACCGTGCTTTACTTAGACTCAATATACATACATATATGTTCTTGTTTCTCATAAGTATTTGCCAGTTGGAAGTGGAGAATATTCAAAAGCCACTGCAGGACAGATGCAGACGAATTTCGGCGGACTTTAGTCTCTTTCCTTTTCCTGCCTTGTTTTTCCTCGTGATTTGATCCCACCCTATGTACTCGGTTAGTTCCTACTTACGGCATCCTGTACTACATTCTTCTTCATGCTGCCTATGTTTTCAAGGTTCTGTGTGTCGGTATCGGTGTCAAAATATGCTCATCTGGCAGTAGTTTGCGTGATACTTTTTTTGTGCTTCGATATATACTGCGCGCCTCCACGCTAGGAAACTGCATAAAGGGTAACACTTTGCCATGACATTTCTGATAATTATGAGCCTAATTTCCATTCTTTCTTGTGCCATATCAACTAGTTCATTCCAGTTGTGCTTCAACTTCTCCAAGCAATTTGGCCTAACCGACTATTAACACATCCAGCTATGTATGTTTCATCTCGTACCTTAGGTTCTCTTGTAGAAGACATATAATAGGTTTAAAAACCTAACCTGCATCTCTGCAAATTCTTTGGTATTTTCTGCACCCAGCAGGCTACGTTCCAGTATAGATGAAAGATGATTAAGATCAGTACGAGAATTTTATACTAAAACAGAGCAGCGATAAGCAATCTGTTTCACATAATGATGATTGAATTACTTTTTTCCAAAAAAAGAGAACTTCACATATCTTAAAACCAACAGATCATTCGACGTTTTGATCATTCTACGATCGATTTAGATAAATTGTTCACTGGAAGTGCCTTTGTTTCAAATTGTTGTGCAGTATTTGGTTGCTTTAGAGATGATTCCTCTTTTGAGTTTAAGTTTGATAGACTTCTTTTTCTTTAATACCAACCGTTCCAGCCTAGTGGAGTTGTAGTGTTGTATTGGTCCAAATGGTGCCATTGATGTTTTCACCGTTTTCGCTTGGATAAGGTAGGTAATTGATGCTTATGCTGTTAAGTAGTATAAGTGGAGACTTGTCCGACTTATTCAGCAGGTTTGCAAATTTTGAAAATAGGAGCTCAGGAGGAGTAAATCATAGGATACTGATATACAGATAAGCACCACAATCAATCATATGCCTGACATGGACGGAAATTAACTAATAATAATGAAGAATCAGTGTTGGACGAACTACTTCACTTGCAACTGTGAGGGAGGACCTCGCTTAGTAAACCTAAATGACAAGAACTCTTAACAACAAAGCAGATTGTCTTAAAGGAATACGAATCAGTTTACTGAAGTAGATCTCGACATACCGGCTAGATTACAAGCTTCCACTATTAAATAACATCAAGGAACTTGTTAAAATATCAAATATGGAAGCTACAGTGTAGCGCTCCTTAAAATGAAATCCTCTACACACCTAGTCTATGTCTAAGCTCGTATTAACTAGTATGAATTGTCATACATATGCACATTGCATTTTCTGTTGCAACTTCAATGAATTTACCGCAGAAATGGAGGCTTGCGAGTATCCCAGAAATGAAAAAGTACTATATACCTCCAACATGTACCTGTTTCGTAATAACATCTGAAGCTGAGAGTTGAGGAAATATTTTATGATATCTATAGACGTGGATATTTGGCACGATCCTCAAAAAGTTGATTCGAAGACGGAAGATGCAGGCCTACATCGTTTGGGTTACACTATTGCCTCCCTACATTGTATTATCGAAAAAGATCTTTCCTTAGACAGTCTCTACGTAGATGCAACTGAAAAATCTTGTGTGCATAAAGCTCGAAGGAGTCCTTAGCTGATAGAATTCTAAGATCCAAGTGAGTTCACAATCCTCGCACAATCGCAATCGCAAGTTGGCACAATCCTTGAGAATATACATATGTAGAATAAATATTGGCACACATCAGTGATCGTCTTGGAACTCCCTGAACATTCGGGGAAGATGCCATTCAGCTAACTTGGCTGAGGTGGCTACTAGATAGATATCCATAGTAAGCAAGTGAGTCTCCACGCTCAGCACTTCCCTAGAAACTGTACCTACTACAAGATTGCACTTAGGTGCCAACTTCTTTGAGTAGGATAGTCTTTATAGGAAATTTAGTAACTCGATGGACTATAAGTTGGTTCAGTGTCTACTAACCCATAAAATGGAGAACCGAATAGTATCTACAAACGACAACAGACTAACATATCATGGTTCACAAAAAAAAATCGGATATGTTGCAACCTATCCTCAACTTGATACCAAATAAATGCATTATACCACGCCGGGCCAACAGGCCGAACGTCATTGATTATAAACGTGTCAGGAACAAAATGCAAACTGACGTTGCACATGAGCACAATGCATTTTCGTGTATTGTGTGCTTCCCAAAATATTTCACCGTGAAATATGAGCCGAAGGAGAAAATCTCCTCGCCCTCCGACAGTTCACATTGAGGAGATTTTCGGGCTCTGTGCAGCAAACAAAACGAACACAAAAAAACGAACTTTTTCCTCAACGTCCGTCCATTCATAAATGCACTTTTCCACACTGATGGTGTAGTTGTAGTACAACACCATATGCATCGCCAGCAAGGATGCGATACACACCAGGGTGGCACGAGCCAAGACAATTCGCCAACGTACTCGTAAAACGCAGAAGAGAGACAGAAACCAAGGCAAAGTTGAGGAGCGTAAACAACGATTGCACTCTGCAACCGGAGGAGCGTTGCATTGCATCATGTGTGCGCCTGCCGCATACAGATAAAAAATCTCACTATACTTGCGACGATTAATTCGTAGCTATCACTGCGATGTGTTGTGTGGTGTTGTTTGCTTTCCTGTAGATACACTTTGTCAGCAGAGGGTAAAAAACAAGAAAGGATTTTTTGTTTGTTTTTTTTGTGTTTTTTTGCAACAAATCCACCCCACCTTGGATGGATGCATTTCTCTTGCACTTGGCACGCATGCGTCTTGTGGCACACACTACTGTCATCGCATCGGCACAAGTGCAACAAAGCGCATTGCACTTGATGTGGGAAGGATTAGTTTTGCATACGCAAGGGATGACGACGGTTTAGATGGATGGTGTAGAAGGAATTGAATTATCCTATTGGACATTGTTGCCCACCGATGGATTTACTAAGGGTGTGCGTTGCAATCAGCATTGCTGGTGTGAGTGACCGCACTTTTGTTGCATGCTTCCCTTCGTGGTGAGGTCATAGGACGGCGATAGGAAATGCAGTGACTTTTCTGTGATAGGCTGTCGTTTAGTCCAGCCGTAGTGCGTACTGTGATGGTACCGGTTTTTTTTTGTCCTTTCGAATCGAGTGGACATATGTACAAGCGTGTGCAAAAAGGGCTTGTAGGTGGAGCCGCCGGAAGGAAAAGAAAAGTAGTGGAGGAGGAATATGAATTCTTCGATGGGAATGCGAACTTCTGTTGCAGTGGGGCATATTGTTATTGCCACATCCCATTTGCTGACCCGCTATTGTTTTGTTAATCAGAATAGAAATGTGTGTACGTATGCATTTGGCTTATGTACACGTTATATACATTTCGTGAATGGAATTGGATACATGGGATAGAACTTTTAGTCCTTTGCCTTCAACTTTGTTTGCTTCCGTATTTAAATGCGTTAGTCATGATGTTTGAATGCATCCTTCTTCGTTATGATGATTTCACGGACTTTGATGTTAAGACACGTTGTTTAGGTGCAATGTCCTGGACCCATCGTGATTCTTTCTAAAGAATCCCCCTGGACTAACCCACGTTGAAATCACAATAAATTATTGATGGTTTGATCAGATGTTTACAGAAGCATTTTCCAAGGATAGCTTCATTAGTTCTGCTGGAAAAGTAGGCTATCAACAAGAACAAGTTGTGGTATGATATCTTTTAAAGTACAAGGAAGTCATTTCTTGCTCTGTAACAAGTTTCTTTCGATTCCGTTGCCGGAATTCTATCCTTAAACTATTCATATCCGAAAAATGTCTCCGCTTAAAGTCTAGACCCCCCTCTTCAGTAAAAAAAAAAAAAGAAAAAAACCAAAAAGAAACTATTTTTCTTCAGTTTTCCCCCATGGGAAACTCACATGCTTGAGGAAACAAAACGTGCGTAAAAGTGTATCTATTCTTGTCCTATTCGTTGGGGTTCCTTCCGACTCTCTAGCAAGGCCCAATGCACTATCATATCTCACTTCAAAACAAAAATAGTATCCCGTCTTCCGTTGTGGATGCCTTTCAATTCCAAGAATAGAGAGAGGAGCCTCTATTCAATTCAAAAGTAGTTTTTCCGTTTTCCCCATTCGCTTGTTTTTGTTTACGTCCGCCGTGCGCGCCGGTTAATTTAAGCATAATCGGTTGGATGCATCCGCGCTGGAGAGTGTATGCGCGTATTTCGTTGATTGTGTTTATTTTCGTAAAGGAATTTCTGCTGGTAATTATAGAGTATGGGGGGGGCCCCAACCACACTGGATTCCCGTTTGCAAAAGAATATAGTATGGCCTGCATATATGCGACGAACACAGAAAAGAATGCTGGCTTTCAATGGGGCGGCCATTTAGGAGCGGAACTGATCCTACGGAAACGGGAAATATTTTTAGAAACTAGAAAATAAATGGGGGAAAATCAGACATTCAGAGATTTTTGAGATTTCGGCGAGGAATTTTCATTCAGCCTACGACGAGAGGTCATTGTGCCTAAGATGAGTATGCATTGGAATATGGGTGATGTCTTCGTAAACATCTTTAGACTTTCAAGTCTGGTTGATGCTAGTAAAGGCATATATTGTAACATTAACAAGGCTTCATCCTTCATACAAAAAGGTTCAAGTCAACCTCCCTATACGGATTGTTTGAGTTGCTGATGGAATTAATCTTGTTGCACTTCAATGTCAAAAATGACTTGAATAACGAGGTCTAGTAGCACTCCCTTGTTTTACAGTCAAGGCAAACTATGGTTGTTAACTGTCAATATGTTTAAAAAATAATACAGAAATTTTGCGGAACAGGACCGTAGGACCTAGGGCCTAGGTTTTCACTGCCATTCATGTAGTACGCGTTATAAAGGGCTTTTGAAAAGTAGGGCCTACATTTTTTTCCAAATAAAACACGTAAATTCTTCGATTTTTAGATCGTAAAATACAGAAATGTCAAATATGACATAAAGGAAAGGAAGCGTTCGGAAATTATTCGCTACTGACATCCAAGCGGTGTTTTTAAAAAACCGTTTATTTTTTTTACAAGAATGGAGAAGGCCTAATATTAATTGCCGTGTCCGAATGAATATAATTGCTGCCGAGTCAATAAGTATACCCAGTGTATCAATGCTGACCTCAGCAGTTGCTCTCTTGTACACGAAGGGGGCGTTTTAGTTTCCCTTTCGTTTATTGTCAGAATTACTCAATCTCTTTCGCCCATTTTGACCAAAGGTCTAGAATGCATAACATTTGATAATGACAAATGTAGTTGTGTCTTAAGAACGCAACCATAGGGATGAGAATGCAAAGAGGGTAGAGCCTAATTCTTGCGATTGCGCAGAAAATTAAAATTTGTATCTGACGTCATTCTTCTTCGGCGTAGTTCCACTCAGCCTGCTCCATTTTGTGAGAATTCTCGTTCGCGATTTGGACTACAAAACAGTGTTCAAGCAGTCAATCAGTTTACACGAATCTGAACGCATAATGAGATTTGTCAGGGAGAGATTTAATTAGACTCAACGTATCTAAAACTGCATAGATACTGACATTGACCTCGACTACCGCCTTCGTGTATGGTTCCAAATGACTTGTTTTAGCTATGCTGTCTCAGTTTTGGACCGCTTTATGCTTCTGTCGATCTGCTCTTAAAAATTCCAATCCATCGCAAGGTTAACTTTTTTTCGAAAAATATAATAAATCCACTGCCACTTCTACAGCAGTGCCTTTCGGTTCCTGGACTGATGTTCAAATAGGACGAGTTAAATCGAGTGTAGCGTATAGACTTGTAATAGTATTGATCATTCTATATCACGTAGCATCCATAGAATAACACGGATCTAATGTTGGAGCTGAACAGTCCTTACTTAGCTGGCTATATCCAGTTCGGTCTCGTCATCGGTCCAAGGAACTTTCCGGACCTGATGAGTTCATTCAAAATCTAATATTCTTTATTTTTGCTAGAATCAATCTCAACCGACGACGACTGTGTCCCTCTCCACTCCTGCCAACATTTGTTGGTGATTCACGATTTTATAAGAAAATAATCATACATAGTTGGCGTAGACAAGGCAATTGATTTGCGATGTAAGAATGAATTCATTTGCTCCGTTTCTAGTGTTTAAACCAGCCAGGACAATCGTGATGGAAAAAATGCGAGTATTTCTCTAATGGTACTCTAGTCCGGAATCTGGCTGGCAAAATTCGACCACTATAAGGCAGTTCAGAAATTAAGCCCGTTCATGGTGTTGATGTTGGCACCTATACCTCTATAGAGATCAATGAGCGTTTTTGCTTTCACTATTATTCCCAGAAGGTAAATACTTCTCCACGAATTCTGATACATATGCATATACATACCTACATATTTACATGTTTAAAAGGGACAACCCTCATTACTATTATATTCAGTACATGCTAAGGAAACTACCAAAAAGGAAAAGCAATCATTTTTTATTAGGACGGCAGAATACAAACTAAACAAGTGTTAATTCCCAATTCCGACCATCAGGTGTGATTCCTTCACTACTCTCTACCTAAAGGTTAGAAATATGGGCATCGTTGATTAATCAAATTAACTAAAATCATTTCTTTAGATCTGGTATAAATGCTTAAACACACAATTCTCCTTTTTGATGAATGAAGTCCTTTTTTTATTTCTAATTAATGTGTGTGCCTATGCTATAAAGAAACATTATAAAGGTCTAAAGCGATCTAACTTATTGCCACCTCTTCAGCAATTGTGTTTAGTTTTTAATTAGCTAGTATCACTCTGTAAAGATGTTAACTTAAAGAAGATTAAGAAACCGGTTATTAGTGGCATATATCCTGGTTCTCAATGAATTTTTTTTAAATATGCTAACAGAGATATGTATCTGAAAAAAAAAAACCGTTTGTGTCTTAACAGTTGACCATTGAAGATTGACTGTATCTTTTAATATGGGAATATGAGGAAATTTTGTCAACTAGATTTTGTTATTGAAAACAAAATTTGGAAAGAATAGAAGTTCATGAGAATATTAAAGTTAGAATGAAAGACTCCTTCTCATTCCCATCCTTGCAACTTCTATTGTGTATCTTGTGATATTGTAATCTAATAATATGTAGTCTTGATTTAGTCTGAACTTACCTTGAGGTCACAGAGTGCTCTTCAAGAGTTCTTTTCAACAAAATTACCAGATCATACCAACTCCCTTTCGTGATTCATGAAGTAGACCATTTTTGAAGTTGTAGAAGAGATGTCTTCACCCTGACTTTGAACAAATACACTTTTAACCGTACAGATTTCATCGCTACTGGAATACTTTCGAATACTTTCAGAATGAAGTCCAGGGGGAATGAGTTTGAGAGATATGTTTGAAGAATATGTAGCGTATACACCGGCAGATACCAAGCCATTGTCCAGGCCTGTGCGTCGTTCGCTAATTTCTCTCTATTCATCCATGTCCTTAAAGAAACTTTTTAAGTGGAAATTCAGTTCTCTGTATAGTATAGTTTTGGGAGGAGTACGGTCCAGTGTGTCCAGTAACTATCTTGGTACGTTATTGGTCTTTTTAGGTGACTGTTTTTATAAACTACATCTGCATGTTCATCCGACCTGGTCTCACAGTCCCTATCAATGGGAAGCACTCTCCCCTTTACATACACAGCATCGTTGGATATGATGTGGAATGCCCAGACCTCCCCTGTTTGGTATGATTCGAGCTAGTGTAGCACTAATGTTTGCCTCATAGTGGCTTCGTTCCTTCATAGCCAGTCCCTATTAGGGCCTTTTCTGTATCGTTCCTATATAAAGCTTATCCCTGCTGTCAGAGGGATTTATTGTCCCTTGTTGTCGCATTTGGGTGTTGTCTTTACCCAATGTTTTTGAATATCGAAGTAGTTCTTATATTAAGAAGTACTCCGTGTTTCTTTCTTTCACTCACAGGCAGATACAGCGTTATCGCCATAACTATCTCCATGATACTGACAAACACAGTAGTTATACTGAAATTTGTTGCTTGAGATGTCATTAGGATTCGGCTTAAAAAGTTCCCGAAGCATTTTCGTCATCCCTATCCGAAATGAAAAAAAGGCCTGAGATATCGGCCAATTGTTACCGACATTCCTACATATCAATCTGTAGGTGTCTCATAATCCCGAGGGAGTAAATGCGAGAAGGTATTTCGTTGGATTTGTAGAAACCTGTTGGCTCAAATGTATTTTCTTTTCATTTAATAGCAGAGACTATGACAAAATTCCAAGCAGCATGTCCTTATTCGACTCATTTCTGTGCGATTAAGAGCCAGCATTGACAACAAAACACTTGAATACATACATATGTACGTATGTAGATACATACCTTGTAATAAAGTATAGTAAAAGTAATTTTTGTATCAATCAAGTCACATTGTAGCGGAGATCCCTCAAACTTTAGTCCTCGAAGTTGTATCTTTTCATTTTCTATGGAAAAGGAGGACTCCTATGAATTAGGCTATTTTCATGACCAGTGGCTTTGGAATTACGTAACACTCTACTCAGTGTTTTACAAAACTTTTAGCATACCATCAGTGCCCCACATACATAAGTATTTATGTCGGTTTTTAGAAAAGGACTGTAAAATACTTACATAATTGTTAGTAAATAAATCAGAATGGCTTAACGACCGAGAAAGAAATTGTTTGAATTGCGAAAAACATCGAATTCCAAACAGCAGAAATATCCAATAAATACATAGCACATCACTTTTAGATGACACTTTTGTCTGATATCCACCCTGCCCCTCAAATTCATTAGGATATCCCGCATTTGGCGAGTTAAGCACTTAACCAAGTAGGTATGCACATGGTTACCAATACCTAGTCAAGAGTTAAAACCTCAAACAACATCGCTATGTTCCACACATACTACAAGAAGTATCATTTCTAAATCAATCAAATTTTCAGCGAAAAAAATTAATCCTAAACGAACTCAGCAGATCGGATCCTACCTATCCTTTTTCTGCTTGTATTAGTATCTTAGCGCTAAACAGAGTCTTTTCGTATCTTATTCGACGATCGCCTAATACATTTGCATTAGACGGCATAGTTTGTGCCACAGAACACGGCAACTGCGTACCCCAATACAACAGTAAATTTCGCCAAGTAGTGGTGTACACAAAAGGCTCATCTTCACATCATCATCCTTATCCTGCAAGGAAGCCCAAATTTGTTGGTTTTTTTTTTTTGTTTCGTCGTTCCTTCAACGAGTTTTCTAAACGAACTGCCACTAAGCATTAGAAGGAGACCACCACCATCGCGCAAAAAAAAAATACAAGACGAAAGGAAGAACGAAAGGACCAAACAAAAAACAAAAAAAAAAAACAGAAAAGAAAAGAAAAAAAAATCAACCAAAAGTAAGGGAACAAAATTTACAAGAAGTACTTTGATTCTAAACAAGGCTAACGCCAAGGGTTCTTTTTCCGTTCTCTCCGACCGAAGAAGACGATGATGATGTTGATGACGATGGTGCGCGCGGAGGCAATGGCAGGCATAATGGCTGTAGTTGTTGTTGTATATTTGGTTTCTGGTCGTCTTCTTCCTCTTCTAAGGCCGACAAATTTCGGGTGTAGAGTAAAACAAATGGCAGCTCAGATTCAAAAGGCACGAACCCAACACAGCGGTGCCAAGTGAACATATGTGATAACGTGGTGGTAGTGCGGTGTTCCGCCGCGAGAGTAACACACACGACAAATGAGGGGAAATTGTCCAAAATTTTTGTGCTTAGAAACCGTTCTTGTTCTTGTTGTTTTTTTTTTTTTACCTTTTCATTTGATTCTCTTCTCTTTGCCTACACACTTGGCGTGGCGGCAAATACGGAGCGCTAGGCGTTTTATCTGTATATTTTTTTTTCTTTTCTCGTCACGCATACTACAACATTTGTCGAGTGGATGTGTGTGTGCAGAGAATCCCGAAATTGTACACATTTGTGTCACAGATACTTTGTGTGAAGAATAATCCAAAAAAAAAATTCGTTTAACTGGTACTGGGCTGCCACAGTTAGTTTTGTCTTTGATCTCTCGTTTAGTGTCAAAAAACGTTCCTAACAGAGAGCAGCGTGCGAAACGCAGTTCCGTGTGCCTCTTTTTTTCTCATTTCTCAAAAATTCACATTTTCCCCCGTTCTCCGGCTTACCGTTTTTTAGTTTTGTTTTTATTTTTTTGCAAATATTTAGTTTGTTTTGTTTTTCGTGATTCGTTGTTCTAAAAAGAAAAAAGAAAGTTTTTAATTAAGAAAGAAAAACAAAGCAGAGGAAGCGTAAAAAAGTAAAGTTTATTGTTTTTCCTTCATTCTGATTCGAAATAGTTGTAAAAAAAATCCTCGCAAAGTGTACCATGTACTAATAACCAAACGGGGATGAAAATATTTTGCTGCGATCCCGACAAAAAAGTTTTAAGAAAAGTGTTCCGTTTTATCTTTTTTTTTTTCTAGTAGCCATTTCCTTCGTTTGTCGTTGTTGGCCCAAGTAAAAGTGAGAGTGTGTTCGTATTAAATACTCAAAAAGCAAGAAGAAAAAAAAAAAAAATACAAAGTGTAGGGGAATTGTGTGTTATTTCTTCGCCGCATACAGAATTAGAGAAAGGGGTACCGTCGTTCAAAAAAAAAATTGTCATATCTATCAATCTATGAACGAATTTGAACAAACTGTCACCATCGAGTGACACACAAGTGGTCAAAAGAACCAAACAAGGATAAAAGCTCTAAATCGATCAAAGAAAGCAGAATAAAAGACTCAACTTGGCGGTTCTTATTATTTTCAGCACCTCCTGCTTCCGTTGACACTTCTAGTTGCCATCGGCTGCCATCATCTTTAACAATCTCATCATTACCGTTGTCAAACTCTGGCATTTCACACAGACCGGGTTTTTGCTGCTCTTAAGTGCTCTTTCTGTGTTTAACTATTTCGTGCTCTTTTTGGGTTGTTCACGCGTGTGTATGTGTGAATTCTAATACAGTACCATCGGCGAGAAAAAAAAAAGTATCTAATAGTACAATACAATAAATTATTAATAATCTTATAAGAGGAGGTCTCCCATAAGGCTTACTCTCCCTCTCTCTTTCTCTCTCTCTCTCTCTGTCTATCTACCTATCTATCTATCTACCTATTAGAAGTTTAAGAGAGAAACAAAAAAAGAATAAAATATATTATTTTTTTTTTTTTTGTTATTTGTTCCTCCCACTTTTGTCGCGTTTTTCTCTTTTTTTTCTTCTAATTTCTGTTTTGTATACACTTGTGCCCAAAAGAAAACAAACGAGATACACGACGACCTTGCACTCTTATGAATGTTTATTCAAAAATCAAGTGCAACATTATAGAATAAAACAACAAAATCATATATAAAATCATATATAAATTAAATATTAATCAGAAACATTTCCCTTTTTTTTTTCTTTTATTTTTCATTTTAGATTTTCCTTTTTCGAAATTATCGTATAAAAACAAATAAATAATCCTAATTAAAACACAAATAAACAGCAACATAAACAACAAATTGTATATTTGTAAATAATTGTTCAATCCTTGGTGCATTAAAGTTCTTTTTCTTTAATTGTTTTATTAATTTATTAAATTAAACTGAAAGTTGTAATTTTTTTTTAATTTGTGTATGTAAAAGAGAGAAAAGAGAATAAGTTAAGTGTGTTACTCAAGAGTTGTTTAAAAAAAAAAAAAAAAATATATAGAGAACTTCATTCCTCAGTTTTTTTTTTTATTTTTTACTTGTTTGTTTGTAAAGTTTGACCAAGTGCGAAAATTAAAAACGTTTTTTGATATAATTTTATTAAATTAATAAAATTTATTTATAACAAAAAAAAAAAAAAATACAAAAATGACATCCGAATTAGATCAGTTCGCTGATTTGGAATTATCCAAAGAGGATCGTGAACAAATTTTCGATCCACCGTTAGATCGACAGCAGATGGAGGGTGCTGGCGCCACAAGGTACTATGCATATTTTCTTTTAATTATTACTATTACTTTTCTTAAAAATCTTTGTGCATGGATTAGTTAAAAATAGGATATAATCCAAACTAAAGGTCTAATCGCGTGCTTATACCGTATTTTTTTTGTTCAAAAAAACTTTCAAAATCTCGAAACTTTTTAACGTTCAAATCAATGTTTTAAAATATCTTTAAAATTCGTATTTAAAATAATCCGCAAATAATAGGTACGCGATAGGACCTTGTTGTAAAACAAAAATTACCTACGTTTATGTACATACATACATATATAAGTTTTAATTCTTTTCCAATACCGCCTTATTCAAAAACGCCCTATTCTTCTTTATGCTTTTAGTTCGATGCAAGTGTGTTATAGTAAAAAACAAAAAAAGAGAAAATTTTGAAATGGTGGAAGGTTGTAGATACATAGATGATATTTATTGCATTTTTCTTAGACAAAAGTATAGCAAATCATAGTCTAATCTTTTTTTAAAAAGATTTACGTATTACAAATGAAAAAAAAAAATTACCAGTGATTTAAACAACACAGCTCGACCTATACATACTTAGTTTAAAAAAGAATTTAATCAATATTTAATATTTATGTACGAACATGAATTTTTTTTTTACTTTTAGTTTTTATTCTGAGTAACTAAGTTTATTCTAAATATGGCGTCACGAACATGACATATACCAATTGGTGCATTTGTTAAAACTGTATTGATCTATGGTACGAGTCTGTATCGTTTGCTAGGACTTTCGTTTGTCTATATTGCATTTATTCAATAAACAGCGGTAGTCTTCTATACACAATAGAAGCTTTGAACGAGAGTCCCTTGATTGAACTCACGAAAAGACTGCCAACCACCAGATTTGGGCATTGTTGAATCGAAAGTGAAAATGTGAACAGAAACACCGATTAAATGTCAATAAGCACGCACTAGTCATCTGCGTGGCTAGTGCCTAATACATCACTACCTCAGACCCATGATCGTGTCATAGGCATCTAAGAGCAAGCCGCTCTTTTTACTCTGAAAAAGGACATAGTAAATTTTTTCGCAAAAAAATGATAATTTTAATAATTTGAAGCAGTTTTTTTTAGCTCCGTCCCCATATGGCATAGGTTTTATGTCCTAAGCTATCATTCTACGTAGCTACTAACATCTAATACTGGAGGAGTCATTGAATTGTTAAGAATGTCCTCGTAGTTAATAATGAACTCAAGGAATATCTATCCATTTTGTGATAAAAGAAGGAAAAGGAACAACTGAAGTGTGACATGTAAAAAGCACAAATAGATGCTAGTCTACCAGAAGACTTCATGTCTCCATAGTTTACTACAATTCCTCTATATTCTGGAACATTATTTTCATAACGCCTGCCCTGGAAAATCTACATAACCTTCCTAGAACTGTCGAATGACTGCTCTGAGTCATTAGTGTAAAGTATCTCATCATTGCGTTATCCCTCCGGGTTTGATTCGAAGACTCTGCGGCCCGGACCATTGGTGTCCATTCGTTCTAGTACATGTCCTAGCCATCTCAAACGATCGATGTCGCTGTACAGCTCGTATAGGTCGTCGTTAATTCTTCTCCAAAGTCAGTCCACACAAACAGGACCGAACATTTTAAGAATCGATGCCATATCATGGATCTGGAGTAGGACTGGTGTAGTAATTCTTGGGAGAGCCTTAGCTTCCAATTGCCTTTTCAGTGTAACTTGCTTACAATAGGACCTTTTTTCACCGCTGAAAGTCCAGTGTTATTTTCCTATGATGTCAACGTCATCCCCGTATGAAAGAAACGAGGCTTTTGAAAGATCGAAGGCCTCAGAAGGATTTCAGAACTGAAAATATTATTTACCACAGCTAATACATGGTCTTAGTCGCTATACGCTCGTTATGATGAAGTGTCGAAATTCATAAGAAAAGACTAACATTAATTTTCGAAATGGTTAACAAACAAATATTCACAAACGATAATCTCATTAGGATTTTTTTTGCTACCTAGATCACAAGCAGCCCAGTCTATGACCTCAATTATATTGGCCCACTGCTTACCTGTTCTACTGGTGTGTTTCGGGTGGTTCTCTTGTTCTAAGATCAGATCAGGTACGTATATTGTTCCTCCACTTCTCAGCAGCCACATTTGCTCTTTCGCAAACCTTGGCTCCTTCGTTATGTGAATTTTGTTGAAAAGTGATCAGAGAACGCTGCTATTATTTAACTCGTCACTGTAATTATAAAACCTTGAAGTTCTGCCATTTGTAAGATGATTCCTGTACTACTTCCATTTATCCGGTGGTTGTTTCGATCGACTAAATGAATAGTTCAAATCCCTACCATGATGGGTAAATTTTTTGTACAAAATCGTATAATTCTTGTGGACTATCTCAGGATAAACGTTTTGACAACAAATTCAACTAAAATGATGAGTGCAAAAACATGTAAGGAGTCGAGAACGAGGTTCATGTCCGACTAACCAAAATCTGGTTTTGATATTAATCATTGTCATGGGAGGTAGATTCTACATATCAACCTTTAAAGTTGGACAACTCCACCTCTTTCGGTGGGAATTCATAACCTTTGTAAATTTCATACCTTGCGAAGTATCAATATTCCTGCCTTCTTAATCCTTCGCTATCCACATATCTTATAATGGCGATTCCGCAGCGAGGTACCAGAGTAGGGAGGTAAGAGTGAGTTACATATGCAGCTAGCACTTGAATCACCAATGGATTTATTTAAAACCCATGTCGTGCAGTTATCCCAAAAAAAGAACACAAAAGGTGGTCTGTAGTTCTGGAATAGCTAGCAGGCTTCTCTGACCTATCCGATGTTTAATGTCTGACAGATCGTAATGTCTTCGAAGTTATATTCGTCGGGGCTTGCTTCCTCAGTTCTGCACAGGGTTAGACATTCCCATCCACACCACACAAAATCATATTTCCTCTAGTTTTTATGGTTTCTCTCCTTTTTTTTTGATTATTTTTAAACTACTTACTTAGAAAGTAATGCTAATGTCTAGGGGTAAACTGAAACTAAGCAAGAAACTTCTTTAGTCAGCTTAATCCTCAACCGGTTGCCTCCAGTTTCCTAGTTCCTTGTGCACTGTCCAGAACTTGTTCTTACAGTGGGTCATCCCCACGTTATGACTCAAGATAGTCACTTACCGTCTATGTCATGTAAATGAATTGCTCTCAGAAGTCTGTGCAATGGTATCCACTCTTGATAAAGTCCATATCTGTCCTCCATACCTTAATGATCAGTGTTGGCTTGTTCGAGGAAGCCATGAAGTCAGTGTTATTGACCATTTTCCGATTTGAGCCTTTCGTCTGTAAAAATTCTGATCGTTGCGTATCAATTTAAAGATCTGCTTTATAGTAGGTACGATCTTGTTGGGGATCGAAGTTTGGTATGATTCGTGTAAATATGTACATACATGATCTCAATATTCGTTATTTGCACATTTATACTTTCAGGGCTTCTGAAATAACAAGCATACAGTACTATTCTGGCTCAGAGAAATAGTGGGTCACCTCCGTGGTTAGTGAGCCTTTAAGTAATTCAAATATGTTTGTGCTTTCAAGGGCATAAATAACGTAAGGTTTTGACATATATCGACACACAAATTACAACAATATGATTGAGGCAACAAAAACACTTCCTCTCATTAGACTACTCCCCAAGGGAAATATTCGCCTTCCTCCTCGGGAACAGCACGGGAAGTCTGTTAAACAAAACAATACACGACGATAGTCGCCCTACATTTCTTCAAGTTTTTACAGCCTTTACCTCTCTTCCTAATTTGAATGAATTTTTAAATACCCTTTTCCAATCAATCCACAGTACCTTCCCTCCTCTCTTAGCATCCAGTTCTGTTGAACACACGTTTATTTGATTTTTTTTTTTTGTATTCTCAAAAGCAACCAATGCGAGAAATAACTTTCCTAAAATGAGCTAATTTTCGAAAATAAATTAGGCATCTACGGTTCACCCTCTGGTCCCCATATCTCAAGTATCGCGCAGAGAGAGAGAGAGATCCTCGCGATTATCTTTATTCTCGTCGTAACCAGCTCAACCCTTCGTCGTCGATACATGTAACTTGTTGTTATTATTACTATGCATATAAATGTATCATTGTTATTAACCATTTGTCCACCTAGCAGGAGCATCCTTTAGGATGTGGAAAAATTCAAGCGAGTATCTTGTGTCCGTGTATGCAGAGAGAAAGGGTTGGAATATGATATCTGTTTAGCAGTGGCATTCTACTCGTACTACATCCCAGTGATATAGGGGAGATGACTAAAGGGCTGCTTATTAGGAGGAAGTACCTACCTTAAAGCTTACACTGCCAAAGAGAGGAGGACAAACAAAACCTAAAAAGAATGAAGACGAAGATGCGATGGCGATGGCGATGATAATGATTATGATCGAACTAGTTCTGTGTGCTCACGCTGTCATATCCTTCCTGCGCCCCTTTAGCTTTCATCCAATCAAACAAAAAAGCCTTAAAAAAATAAAAGCAAAAATCTTGTCGAAATTTGTATGTTTAATTCGTGTGCTCTCGTTCGTTGCTGAATGCTTCTGATCCTTGTGTGCAAGATCACCCCCCTATGCGTGTGTGTTTGTAGGGTTCGCCTATAGTCATGGTGAGAGATTCGAATCAGAATAATGTATCACTGTTGCTCATGCGTATTGTTATTTTGTTTCTATTTATGAAACAGTAAGGTTCCTTGCTTGATGGTAGTGCCTTTGCCCTTTCGTCTTCCAGCTCTAATTGTGTGTGCAAGTAGGTCGAAGGACGTTGTTCGGAGATGTGTTTTCTTCACCTAAACAAACAGGAGAATATTTATTTCCCATCGATTATGTAATGCAAATTACTTGGGCGATGCCCTTTTGATTGACAGTATAAATTAGTGAGGCTCTAGATTCTCTAGAAAATCTAGAGTGTGTTGGATCAATATGGTATGGCATGGTTTTACCTTAATTATCTTCATATGTGAAGGTTTAGGGTAGATTGTTCTAAGCCTGGCATATCTTACTCCATAAAAGGGCTCAGTGTGAAACCTTTATTGGTAGGGAGCTGCTTAGCGCTCCAAGAATAAGGTTATCGAGATTACCAAAAATTCAAGTCCTGCATCCATTGTTTATTGTCAATGTGGGAGCCAAATATAATTGGTGTATAAACGAAATCGTGGCATCTTTATTTTATAGAAGGACTCTTAGGTCGGTTTTTCTACTTTCTCTCCCAGTACGCCAGAATCCGCGGTTATCTTGATCTATGAAACATACGTAGTCTCAGCTTTCGTGGTCGTTTCGAGGTTAAAAGCTAGAATTTAAGGATTCTAGTATTTTTCTTTGATGTCGGAGTCAGCTAGTGAACTCCCGGTTGTGTCTCTTATACGTATGTATGTATATATGTATATCTCATACCTACATTTATTCTTTCAAATTCGCAGGGTATTTGATCCTGCCAATATGTGCTTTATAACAGAATTTACATGGTTGTTGCTTTGTAACGCATCGTCTTCCCAATTTTAAAATCCTTTGTTTTGCCAATCCAAGATGGCAGCGATACCATAGCTAACTCATTAATTATCTAAAGATAGCAGGTAAGACTAAAGAAATATTCACTTTTTTTTTTAAAAAGAATCATGCGACCGAACATTAATTACAATCCTTATTCAAAATCTATTACTGCTACTCAAATCGATTACAGTCGGAAATGCCTGTGTAAACATTTTGTTTTTAAAACTCACACTAACAAGGGCAATTCTTAGATAGAGGGTTCGAAAAAGAAAAACACTTCAATCAAAAATCCAAACAAACTTTGTTTTTTTTATTGACTCACTACATTTGAATGTACGTATGTATATATTTTGGATAAGAGAACGAACTGATTCATTCTTAGATATTATTTCCGGATTTATTGGGTATATCATAGATTTGTTGTGTTCATTTTAAAACTCATTGTGAAAGGATGTTGTATTCCAAAGCATTCCGTCTCTACTGAATCAGTCTTCTAGGAAACGTGATTGTTTCATATGTTCGAATATGACGAACTCCATTACTAGCATTATAGATGATTGTATCTATACCTTTCTATGAAAATTGCAAAGAGTCACAGTCATACAGTGTGGATATAAGTTTGTAAATAAGCATTTTAGGAATGTGTTGAGATTTTCGTGGAATGTCCTAAGAAATGCTTTGAAAACCCCTCTGGTTTGAGGGGACAAAATAAGAGATACAAATAATATATCTAGTACTTTCGCACAGTTGTCAAGACTCGTGGTATTCGAGGTACCTTGGTCTTCATAAGAGGTTTTCATAGTTGCAACTCTATTGTCTCTGACTTAATATTGTTTTGCCAATGTCTATGCTCTGTGAACCTCATAACTAGGTATGACTTACGTACATACATATATGTACAGTTCTGATACCCTTCAGAAAATCACTCTTTCTTTTTTCCAAGGATAAAATGTTTGGTTTGCGTTACAACAAGCCAACGAGCTTTTCAGAACACCTGCTTGTTCAAATCTTTCTGATTTGCTAGATGAGGAAGAACTTTTATGTGAGCTTCTTTCGAAATAGGTATGTACATCTGTACGTCTTTCTAACAGTTTTACTGCTGAATTTACAATTTTTCTATATTGACCCTGGATGCTCTAGACTCCATGTAACATGATACATACATTTGTAGTATATGATTCTTCTATGAAGGAAGCATCATGGAACATATCTACGTATCCATAGACTCGATACGTGGATCCATGGATCTAGTAAGAAGTTCTTGGTATCAATGTTTCGAAACAAGTTGAGGACACCGAAGGATATTTTTCGAAGTTTTATTAAATCACTGTAAATATTCATCGCTGCATTGTATTGCCAGTGACAGACTTTTTTTGCCAAGGTACTTCTAAGATACATACTTTAAGTTTGTCTAAAATGGGAGGAAGGACTACTATCTTTGATAGTTAACTCTCGGTTAGATTGCAAGCATTTGCTGGAGATGGTTAAAGGCTCGTCTCTGGTAATGTTTTAATACTTTACGTGGTACATTTCCAATTACAAAATAAGGCCATTTATCCACCACGTCTTCAACAAGTGCCATACCAGCTTTTGAGTAGCTGGTCCACTTGTTCTATTTGTTTTCCATTTCAGAAAACAATTGTTATCCATGAAAACATAATCATGTAATATGTACCACCGATCAAAGTTGATACATTTTTGCATCACTTGATAACGCAATTCCCGCTTTAAGTCGAAGCTTCAATAAAAATCCAAACCAATCCTCTAGAACACAAACCTCTTCAAGCATTCATAGTCAGAATGTTGTGAGAAATTCCAGAAAATAAAAATAAAATCAAAAAGAAACCTCTAAAGAACACCGAAAGAGTTCACCACGAAACCGAAGCAAAGGAGTAGGAATTTCAAAAATATAATAATAAGAACACCTCAAAAAACACATTATCAAGGTCCCAAGTCCCGTTTTGTAAAATTCTCGGAAATCTCCGCAGGATAAGGTAAAAACAAGAAAAGAAAAAAAAAAAAAAAAACTACGCTAATCCCATAAAAGAAGAGGTGTTTGCACAAACAGCAGTCAACCAGGCCACTATACAAATGCATATTCCTTTCTCTGATCGCCAGTGCGTCGCCAGGTATTTCTAAGCAAAACATTTTCCAACACACAATCATAAAACCCACACAATCGCAAAGGCGCTTCCTATCTCGCAGCGAGACGGAGACTGAAGTATTAAGGGTGGTTATCGAGGCATTTAATATGTCCCACGACCTAGAATTCCAAACTACCTTTCTACCTGCGCTAAGGTATCAAGAAAATATTAAAAAAAAAAAAATGGAAAAACCCATTTCAGCATCATCTCTCCAGATGAAAAAGTTAAAAGTTCTCGAAGGAGAAAATGTGTTCAACGTGTCGTTAGCAGGGCAGGCAGTTAGACAGAGAAGTCGATTCTTGGGTCCATTACCTCTCGTGTTTCACCTCAGCGTCTCCTGCTGTTCCTGTTGCTGCTGCTTAATAGCTCAATTCCTTAAGCTCTTGTTTTACCCTCACATTCATTATTCTATTCTCTGTGATCTGGTGTGGTGTGTGTGATTTTTTAGAGGTAGGTTAGGTACCTAACCTTCGTTTTAACACCGATTCCAAGCCGGAACGGCGAAATAAAAATTTCTATTCCTCGCTCTTAGAAGAGGATGCAGGGGAACAATAAGAAAAAGGTAATCACTTTGAACATTTGAGCATTATGCCGACACAAATTCTCTGTATCGAAACGACCTCGTTCGTGTGTGTATGAGAAGAGATCTCTCGAATGTGTTCGTCAACTGTTCAATGTGTGGTGTGTACATGAATGTGGAACATATATTTCTAACCAGCTATGTTCATTGAGAACCAAATTTCCATGATTAATCCCAGGTAGCGCGCACCACCAGCAATGGATTTTTATTTTTTTATTTTTTTTTTTTTTTTTTGTTTCCAAGAAAAAAGAATCCTCACCTGAGTTATTAGTGATGATGTTAAGCGCGGGCGCGACACGCAAATAATTCTAACCAAAGCGGAAGGCAGCGGTGAAGGGAAGATCCTTGAAACACACAACCATCCTGTCTATCTAGAACAAAACATCTGATTTTCGCGTTCTGGATAAAGTTACCGCCAAAAAACTTGGAATTCGCGTTGGTTCGAAATTGGGTCGAATTTCGAAGGTTTCTCCTCCACATACAGGAGATTTCTCAACTTTACAATGTTGACTATGTATTCACATATGCCCATATGTATGTATGAACATAGTGGCGTGGATTATAGTTAATTGGATTATAAATCAAATGGATTAGAAGACGAATCTCAGCTGCATTACTGTGTGTCGAACAAATACAATTCTTTTGCATGATTGAACTTCAAAGAAGCCAAGACCAAACAAAAAAAAAATAAAAAAACTAAAAAAAATTCAAATTTAAAGAGGAGTAATGTAGATAGATAGATGGGAATAGAAGGAACAGGAGAAACTTTTGTTGTACATACACGTGTATTCATTAGAATATTGTCCTTCAAGGAGGAGGGCAAGACATACATATTTCCTAACATTCAAAGCAAGAATGAATGTGAAATGAAAAAAGAAAAAACAAAAAAAAAATAAACGGCAAAAGGAGAAGTTTCTTGCTCCTTTTCGCAAGAGGTACATACTTAAATAGACATGTGTGGGAACAATTTGCTTGATTTATATTGAAAAATTAAGAAACTCTGGTGCTATTGGCAAGTGGCGCCATTTTAAACAAATAGCTTTGAATACGAATACGTTGGTCTGATCCGAGAAAAAATTAATTTTTTTTACTAATGTACCTGCATTATGTACAAACCAGCATCTTCTGGAATATTGGTACTTACATCAGCCATTCGGCCATTAATGGAGCAACTGCCATAAGAAAACCATGAAAATTATTCTGAAAATAGACAAAGATCTTTTACAGGTAGAAAGTTGATTCATTCAATGACAGATGTAGAATCATAAACGCACTGTAGTTGAGAAAGATCTGCAAAAAAAATATGTATTGCATCGGAGAAAAGTCTATAGCAGGTGGAAAGTCAACCGCATACGTTTGTGGTCTGTAACATAGAACCAGAAGGTATCCGTACAAAAGATTCTGTCGACCAGGATTATAATTACCAAGATGTTACTGCTGAGTCAGACACATTTCATAGATTTGAACATAGAAACAAAGGTATTCCATTCTTTTTTATTGTCTTTTTAATCCTTCGTGTTTATAAGCAGTATTCCAACCATAATAGTAGAGGGACCAGATGTACTTTGCGAACAAAGTTGCATTTCTATGAGTAAACTATCAAATCGAATGCACCTACCACGCCCACTGCACTAGAGAATTGACAGCTAAATAAAATGATTCGCCAAACAATTCTCCCATAAACAAGAGGGCTACACCCACTCCTGGATAGCCACGTCCACTATGTTCATGAACCTCGTAAAGGTGAGAAATTCATTCTGTTGATCAAGAACTTAAATTTCTATGAGCAACTTGCACATGGTCATATGTTTACTAGAATATTTTGACAACTAATCATGTGTTCAAATGAACTTCATAGTTATTAGGGTCGTACTTGTGGTTACATCACTTTCTCGCTAGAGTGGCTGTGCCAAATTAGACACGAAATTGATTTTTGATCATAAGTGTGAATGCTCATCTTTCTTCTTTTTCTTGTACAATATGCTACATAAAGAGCGTCAAAAACGACAATCTTCAACTGTGCTTTCCATGGTTTGTCAAAATATACTACGAAAACATCTGATTGAGAGGGTTTATAGCTAATGTGGCTCCTAGTAATACGTAAACCAGTACTGGCTTAAATATATGGAAAGTTTTACCTATCCAGCAATGTTCATTCAACGTTTATTCTTGTTTGAAAGACAATGGCAACTCTTTCAGAAAATCCTACTTTTTCACTGCATTCTTTAATGAAAGGATACAGGGCTTTAGAAAGGTTTAAAAGCCGGAAAGGTCTGATCATGTCTAAAATCTTTGTTACTTACACCATCTTACGCTTGGCTGTTTCGATTCATAACATGCTACGCTCGAGTTTTCCACCTGCTAATGCAGATGCAGTTAATGTCTGTTAAATTGGAAATGGCAACCAATCCAGCTAGGTATTATAATTGTGAGCTAAATTTCGCTGACTAAGGTTAAACATGTACCCAATATTAGAAGTCAAGATATTCTCAAAGGACATGAATGGCTTAAATGGGTAGCTCGTGTTCAATCAAAATTTTGAAGAAGATCTGAAGGGTGGATATTCTTAAAAATTCTGATTACACCAATAACGTTACACGATAAATCTGTGATAGTTGCACAGTGCTTCAAAATGTTCTCGGTTAAGACGCTATTATTGAACAACTTCAAATCAATATACATTTGTAGGTCCTATGCTTTGTACTCAAAATGGTAATTAGTCAGGAAATTGAGGATTGAGAAACGAAGGTCCAGAATCGTTTTTAATGAAATCTTCACTATCGTTGAGATTTTAGTCCCTTGCTAAATTTTACACACTAGCGACTCACGATCCCAATTATTCGATAGACAATTTGATTTGTTTTTAGAATAGAGGCAACTGTTCAACTCAAAGTTCAGACTGAGCTAATACGTTTTCAGTTTTTAAACAATCTTTCAATCTCTCATTGAAAAATAGTTGCCAGATGTTAACCTGTACAATAGCAATTAAAACCAAAACTGGATATAAATTCAGGGTTATTCCTTTAGGTACATACTATGTGTACATGTCAAACGAACAGTACCAAATAATGGTCGATGATTTGCATTTAAACATACAACCTAGATAAAATCATTCGAAATTTTGAATTGTTACTTTAATTCGAAATATGTCCGAACAACAACCAAAAGTACGAAGCATATCCCCACCATAATGTGCAATAAAATACATACAATAAATGGTGCATCGCAACTCTAACTAACACAATAAACCAAATGGCAGGTCAACCAGCGTGGTGGCGGCTGTTTTTCGGTGGTTCAACTGACATTTCTTTTATATTTTTCGGAAGTTCAATGCCCTCAATTCACCGGTCATTTGGTTAAATAGTATCTTTCTTTCAGGTTTTGCCTGTGCGTTTTCTTTTTTCTTACATATTTTTGGCTAAGGTGGCGCGCGCGCCACCGCCACACAGCAGCTTGCCATAGCAATTGCAATAAAAAGGCGAACAAAACTACCTGATACCTGATGGTGGCTCCCTTTTGATATTTTTGGCTGTTGCACATCATCCAAACATACACGCACCAGAAAAGGAGAGTAAAAATGTACATACACACACGCCTGAGAGCGCACGCACATTTGTACCGCTTAGCCCCTTTTTGTTACAGTCATCGGTTCTACATAACTTTATCTGTTGAGTGTGTTCATATGTTGCATTGTACATTTTGTTCGGGCATTTTTCTTTTGTACTTTCTTTTTCCACCTTCTGGCGTTTGGGCCTTGTAACAATCATTTAACTGAAATATAAATTTTAACGCTTCCCTGGTTCTATGAAAGAATACGAAGAATTCCACAGAATTATCACACTTTTAATGCATTTGGCTGGCAAGTCAGTGCTATAATTATTATTTCCCAAAATATTTGTAGACTTACGCTTGTGTGTGTGGGAAGTAATATTCCAGGATTCATATTGCAAAGTTTGATTCTAACCACCAATTTGTCTCTATCCCACAGTGATGATTAGAAGCAATGAATCTTTTCTAATCAATCAAAGTCTTGGAAGTATTTCCAACGAAACAACACACGGGACATGTATCTCTGGTGGAGAATGTGAGTAAACATTGTGTCTGCAACATAACGAACAATAAGCTTTTCTGTTTGCCAATGGATTCAGGTGCGTTATGTGCATACATTTGTAGAGATTTTGTTGTATTTGGGGTTCGTTTCCTACCTAACGATTCGATCGTCACAGTACTCTTTCGAAGCTAAAGCGAATGGCTCTCTTAAAGCTTGCTGCCAGTTTAAGATTAGCATTATTTAATGCATTGGACCTGCGCATTTCTCATTCGCTTATCTCGTATTTTTTGATTGGGAAGAATTAGTGAGGAAGAACAGGCGATTGATTTCTTATGTGTATGCACATAAATATTATGCGGGGTGTATCATTCAGGCGAAAGGTAGCGCCATTATTTACATTTGTTGATAGCTTTACAGGAAGATCAACTCCCTATGATCACTTAGAAAGTGAGATTCCTATGATTTTATCAACCGGATTTGCACAACAATTTGATTTTTTCGGTTTGATATTTATAGGTTTAAGCGTTTGTGCTATTCTCTTCGAACGGTGAGTCTACCGAATTGAGTTTGGTTTGGCTTCAAACGAAATCCAATACGGCGAAGACAATTCTAAGCGGTAATCTGGAAAAGTATTGAAGAGTTAGAATGTCCGTTTTTATTGTTTCGTAGACCATTGTTTCGATTTTTGTCTTTTTTTTACTTCTTGGTGAAGCCAGTACGTGTTTTTTTGCGGATGAAGATCATGCCTACTTTTTTGCATCAATGAGCAGCTAAGTTTAGTGCCTTATGTATCCTTTGACATTTAAATCATTAAAGGCGAACGTTCCACAGGCAGGACATTCATTTTATCATTCTCTAATGTAGCATTGTAATTCAAAAAATATAAGATGTTATTATTTATTCCTGCACTTACATACACAGTGGGCGCCGTGGCTCAGTGGTTAGTGCGATGGACTAAGGAGCAAGGGGTTCGAGGTTCGAATCCTAGTCGGAACACCTAAAAGTTTTTCGCGGCCCCACCTCTCGCGAACGTCTGACAAACATTCGAGAGTACAACTGTCCTGAGAAAGCTTCTCAAATAACTAAACTGCCCTTCGGACACGGCATTAAACAGTAGGCCCCTTTCATTCGTGTAAAGAAAATAACACGCACAACACGAATGGTTGTGAGAAGCTAGGCCCTGGGTCCCATTGACCTGTTGCACCAAGTATTTTTTTTTTTTTGTTTTTCTTATTTATAGTAGAAGCATACATGGACGTCTATCTATGAGAAGGACACGAGCCTTGTAGGTCTGTATGACTTGGGTTCATTTGGGGATAAGTTTTCCTGTGACCTATTGCCAAGACTTGGTTACAACCTATAAAATTTACCTATTACGAATAACCACAGGGGGAGCTGGACCATTGACTTTTAACAATGATTTTGAATTCAAATCTAACTCATCGCCCTATGTATGAGGACGAATCGAGCTTGGGCTGGGAAGACTTGCCTTTTGGAAGTCACCATAAAATCGTGTTGGCCTGTGATTAGATTATACATATATATTTTGAAATGGTACTAAAGCTTAAGAAAGAAGAACTTTCTCTGGAGAGCTGATAATATTGTTTGTTAATATAGCTGTGTACAGGATGGCTCTATTTGAATTAGCTGTGTGCTGAATTTCTTTTCTTTTATCACATTGTGTGCAATTTCTGAAGGAACTCATCTGTGTGTTCCCAAATCCACCTCATAGCTTTCTTTCTTCTTTAATTGGTGCATGGAGACAGGATTTTTTTTTACTCCTACTTTTTTGTTCAATCTTCTGCCTATTTTAATTTTCTTAATTTAAAATCGACAGGCAAGAGCTATTTTTCGTAACCCCCTTGCGTTCCAAAGAATTTAAGCTCTTCTTGACATCATGTGTTATAAAAAATATTGCTTTAATCCAAGTTTGATCAGAAATGATTTGGTATCCTGCCCTGGATCTCTCAACCCAGACAGTACCCCAACATATGTATGTAGCCCATCTTAGATTTATCAGAATTGATATCCATAAATTGCTTGATTGAAAACTAAGCTATGACTAGGTTGTTAATTCCGTAGTTCGTGGAACTACCTCTTATCATAACCACAAAAAAAAAATACAATGATTCACAAGGCAATTTTCCACCACGATATGAAATGCAAACAATGCTCTTAATAGCAACCAAAATTTAGTTCTAAAACTGCACCACATAAAGTTTTAAAATCTCTTTATTTCAAAGTTTTCCTTTCTCTTAAAGTAGTCTCCGCTACAATGTTTCTATACAATTCGATGAAAAGTTGCAGAAAAATAAAACAAAACATGGCTTCCATTAGAAATGGAAATCTCATGCTGATTGTATCGTGTGTTTGCTACAAAGAACTTCGGTTCGACCGTAGTTTCGTGTATTTAATGGTTCTCGGTGTTTCTCTTTAGTACCAACATGGATATGGATTTATTACATCCACCCCCACCGCCGCCGCCGACGCTGTCCACTACCTAAGAAGTTTTTATGCATTTTTGCAACCTGCTGACTGCGGTGTTGATGTTGTGTTTGGGTTCTCACATGTTGCTACAATTTTGAAGGATAGGGGTTCTCTCCTACTCTTAATGAAAGAACTTTTAGTTTAGTTTAGTTCCCTACGTCAGTTGGTAGTTCGTTTGTTAGACGGAACAAGAGAGAGTTAAGCAATTTAGTTTTTCCTTCTTTTTTGTTTTCGTTTCGTTTTTTTTTTTTGTTCAGTTGTTTTCTTTTTTTTCATATGCAAGAGAGCAACATTAAACGGTGTGTTGATGCATTATTCTGCTTATGATTAGAATAAGTACGTTAGAACGCCGAAGTGTGTATTCCCTTACAATATCGTTTTCGTGTACGAGTGTGTGTTTGCTATTTTGTACCATCGGTCTTCGTCGTCGGTTGCCCATTACGTGAACTCTTAATTGACAAATATAACTTCAGGTAACCTAAAAAAATAAAAAATAAAAAATAAAAAAAAGGACAGATAAAATTAGTTAACAAGTGCTGTTGTCAATACGAAAAGGGAGAAACAAGTTCTCCATAATGAAGTTATAAGAAAAATACGACAGAGTATAAAATTTGCTCATTTCTTCTTCAATAGAAATGCACATACATACCTCTAAAGCTTGCGAAAAAGTGTATATCGATATACTATAAGCGATCAGCGATAGATCACAGCACAGCTTTTTGTTTTTTTTGGAAGGTGTAGTGTGTACGGAAATTGGAACAAACAAGAAGGAAAAGAAGACAACATCGCGAGCATTTCTAAAGGAAAAGCGGAAAATTGTCTATTTTTGTGCGTGGTGTTTCCCTTACTCTATATAAATATTTGTCGCGCGGTTTCTCTAGAAGTGATAAGAACGCTTATCGGATCCGCCAATGTTTGTGAGTTTTCCGGATCGTATTTTGTTGTTGCTGTAACACGTAGTCATTACACCTTTACATCGGAATCGCAGCCAGAATATCATCTCTTCTTCATATATCACCAAATACAAACGCGCCGTCGCATACTATAAAACGAAACACAGTTTTTTTTTTTTTTTTTTTATTCTATAACTCGGCTCACCGTTCTTCTTTACGTTTTTTTTTCTTCTACACTGTACGTCACAGTTAACAGCACAGAGAACCTATTTTCTTAATGTCGTTGATAACTACAGAAAAAAAAATAAAGAACGAAAAATACTATAAGTGTGTCTTTTGTTGTGTTGTTTTCGCTCTTTTCGCGGATTTTCTTCAGAGCGAGATATTGTAAATAGAGAGTATTGAGTGAAAATTCCATAATCAAATCGATTTTATTATTTACAAAAGACAAAAGACCTCGTAATTTCATAGACAAAAAATAAAAGATTTGTTCTTAAGTACTATTGTTTATACATACATATGTATATAAGTGATCGTGTTAAAAAAAAAAAAATAAGAAAGAGTAAAGTTACCCCTCTTTAATTTTGCTCCTCTCTCGAGTTTTGTGTGATTGTGCTGAATAATAGTGGATTTTTTATTTTTCGTACTACTATTTGTTTTAAAACATACACTGACATTTTGAAGTGCATCAGCGTTAAGTTTTTATTGAGTTACATACAAACTAAAGTTTAAAAAAAAGGAAACAAATTTACAACTGTATTTTGAAAAAAATAACGTTTATAAAAATGTCAAGATTTCGGTGAGTTGATAGTGGGTTTAAGGAAATAAAATAGGTGAAATATGTAATGATTTATTTTCTCTAATGTCACTTTTAAATGTATACCGTGATCACTAACCATACATTCAAAGACTCCACTAATACGGTAGCACAATCGTCTTTCTATGTATTTTGTTGTTTTTTGTTTTTTTTTTTTTTTGCAAATCTAATAATATCAGCTTGCATTTGTATTTATTTTCGCAAGAAAAAAGCAAAAAAACGAAACGAAACAAATACATATCTTCAAGAGATGGTATCACTTTGATGGTATGTGTACATTGTGGCTCGGATATGTTTGGTGGTATGGTGATACTACTAATACTGGTCTGTCAAATTTTTGATTTGTCTAGGATTGTCCTAATTTTTGTAGTCTTGATTTTGGTTTTATGATATGTTGTGTTCATTGATTAATGAATTACTGCATGGTTTGAACTGTAGTACTTTTTTTCTCTATTAGGATCGATGACAATATTTTCGTTTTGGGGTATGGCGCTTCATTTCATTGTTTTACTGCGAAGGCTATATTTATAGTGTTTCTAAAAGCCTGCATAGTTTACATACGACTAAAAACAATGAAAGGTTTTGAAAAAGTACGAGTTTCGCTGGTATACTATCTTAGCATTCAGATATGTTATGAGAAATGTTAGTTAAAAAGATTCTTTGTATATTTCGTCTTGAAAATTCCTCTATCGTTACGAGTGCTTTCGGAATAATTTTTAAGAGTCTTGTACGTGGTAGGTATTTGGCCGAAACGACTTTGCTCACCGGCTACTAGACCGTGTTCTGGGATTTCACTAGAGTGACTCCAAAGACCTAATGTTCTTAGGGGTCTCTTAAGTGTAAAACTCTCTCGTAGAATACGGATATTATTCTTGCTTACGTTGATGCATGGTTCAAATCTTTTCCGGTTATGTTGTGTAAGAAGTTTCTGTATTTGCCTAATGCCTTGAGCGTTATTGCAGGATCTAACCATGTTATCTCTCATTTCCCAAATTTTTCTTTGGGGGTTATATCTCCATTCGGCAAAATGGTTCAGTACCTAAGACTGTTACCGATGTCTGCCAGAGAGGCAGGTATCCAGGGTCACCTTGTTTCTTCTACCCAGTTTATTAAGTTTGTACAGGGGTTCCCACAAGAGTGTTACCCTTTTTTTAGACTTGGGGATCTGCACTTAACCCCCCTCTACTCGTATGTATCTGTAGGTCAAGTATTGGTTTGAAAAAATCGAACTCGAGATTTTAAATAAATCTAATCAAGTTTGTCTCATCGACACATGCCTGGAGTCTATGGGTCACACCTTGAGCCGATCTTTACTTAAAGCCGATATCAATTAAAAAAAATGTCTGAAAAGATAAATTTTCAAGACTTGATATAAGCTTTGGAACAAAAACTTTAATGTTAAAAACAAATTGTAAGTAATAATTTTATTGACAAAGTTGAGGTTGATGGCAAACCTTTGTTGCTCTCATCGTGAGATAAATTTTTTTTGTTAATTGGTACTCCTGTGTAGTATACCTGATAAGCGTGAAAACTATTCCTTTTCAGAAGATGAATTTTGGACTAGCTTTCAGTTTATCGGTGAAATCGTTTGGATTCAATCGTCATTAGTAGTAAAAACTGGATTTCTTTTTGCAAACTATCACTATTCTACTCACTAGAAAGTCCTTAAGCCTCCTTGGATTCCACCAAATATTTGTATGAATTGAGTTGCTCTGGGTGATGGGAGAGGTTGGTCATTTGTAAAGTATTAAACTGTGTTTCGGATGTATTTCGAAAAAATCAGCAATAAGATTAAAGTGGATATAATAGAAAGATATTTGCAAAAACCACTTTGTATGGTGGTCACAATTTTTCTTATTTTTAACAATTTTCGCATTTAAAGTGTTTTTTTCAAAGCATGCGTTATAGTTAAAACTCATGATCTTGTTTTGTCGTTAATATTTGGCATCTTGGATATATGGAATAATGACTCTCATAACTCCAACAGATTTAGACTAATCATGAATCACAGAAATGGTTTCTTTACATCAGTGCTAATAAAGTGGTCATGGTTATATTTTTAGACTAACATACGACGTGTATCGGTGTTAGCTACAAAATAACTAAAAACTTAAGTTTTCATGAATATAAGAGATAGGTGTTCTTAGAGATGGTTTACAAATTGCTCGACTTCTTGCAAGACATCAGGGGATAATGCATACCTGCCTACCTAATTCCAATGACGAACGTTTAGAATCAGCGGTAAAGTAATTTTACTTGATTGGCCTCCCGAAAATTGTGCACTTAATTATCCCATTTTTGACACACAAAAATCTGGTATGTGCGGATGTAGTTTTTTTTTCGAGCTTTTTGCTGCATTCTCTATATTCAATGTTTCAAGATATCGGGGAAGGCCCCTGTCGTACACAAGATTTCATGAGTTGACAACGTTTGGAGAGCCACCCATAGAGAATGTCCAAGGTTTGAGTTTCACAAACATTTTCAGTTGAATAGTTCTCGTCCATAAAAGACGCAGTATCTGCTTGGGTGCTTATCTTGAAGCACTCGCCAGATATGCACATAGGTCAGTTAAAAATGTTAAGATTATTAATTTCAAATGATGACAAATGTCGATAGATGTGTAGGAATATGCGGTGATTTTATAAAGAATGAACTCCATTGTTTCCTTGCGTGCGGTAGAATTCATGAAGCAGATGATTTAGCAAAGTCTAGTTACAAAATTACGAAATTCTTTCAAATCTTGGAAGACTTCGAAACCAACAAAACATAGAACACATTTGTTTACCCCGCACACATTCCTTAAAATTTATATTTCTTATTCCTCCTTTAATGCATGTATTCGTGTAACCACACCACCATGCAGGGTCGCTGAATGATGACACTAATCAAACGGAAATGACAGTGCGTGATATACTCCATAGCGTGTAATAGTGCGCACTGTAGAAAATGGGGTTGTTGATCGCGGACTAGGAGGTAAAACCATACAATAATCATTCAATCCGTTGGATAGCTGCTCAAATATTGGAACAAACAAACGTGTGTAAATAATAAAAACAAAATTCATTCTGATAAAGATTCTTCCTGTTAAAAAAAAAATGAAAATAAAAATGAAAGAAAAAAAGTGACGTCCGGCAACGTAAACGGGCGCCCCCATTCATATAGTATATACTTATGTATGGATGTATGTATATGTATACATTTTTTTATCGCCTTTAATTCCTTATGAAGGTAAGGACGTACACGGGAGACAGAGTGAGAAAAAAATCTTTGTATTTGATGAATCGGGGAAAAAAAGTAAGGCATACTTTTTTTTTCTCACATTTAAATACAAAACAACGCGATGGCGGCGACGAGTATGCTGCACAGAACGTGTATATGAAGCAAAAAAAAGTTCATTCATAAAAATCTGTCTTGGCACGACTAGCCACAAAGAAGTAATGTGTAATGTGGACACATAAAACACCCAAATCCTCAATCGTTCAATACAACAGAGCTCGTTGCTGTTGCTGCTGCTGCACACAGCGCAGCGCAGCGGAGTAAAGCGTCTTGTTGAATGGCTTGCACTATTCACTGTGTACGCTTGTTAGCCACCGGATCTGTGCAAAGGAAGAAAAAGAACTGTTCGGCTTGTTCGCAACTTTGGAGTGATGAGTAGGAGGCTTCTATCTGTGGAATCTATTTCCTCAAGCCCCCCTAATAAGCGTTATCCGTTCTTTTTCTGCATTTTCTGTCCGTTTCTTTCTTTCGCTGGTCTTCGCGCAGTGTAAATTGGCATAAGTTTCGTCTCTCTGTATAGCTGCTGTCCTGTCCTGTCCTCCACACACAGTCTCCCCACTTTTGCTGTAAAAATTGTTGATTCTTTACGGCTGGCGTTTGTATCTTTGAGTTTTGATACGGAGAAACGCTACTCTATCGAAGTATGTGTGTGTTTGTGATATTTATTTTTTTTTCCTTACTGAAATTTTATTTTGATTAAATTCCTGGCATACATATTTCTTGGAACTTTGCTGGAGATTTGCTAAATTGTGTGCGGTTGGTGCATCATCAGCATTATAATCCCTTCATAAGAAACGAAAGCATTTTTTAAACTTCGCGTCTACCATTTTGTCGGTGAAGATAATCAAATGGCGCCAAGATATATTTCCCGTACATTTAGATAAGGGCATATTCCTAAAATACATACATATTTCCTGTATTATTGTGGAACTCCTGGCATTATTGGTAAATGGAATTCGCAATTAAGTTATAAAATACCAGCAAAGATATATTTTTTTTTTTTTCAAATTTCTCTTAAGTATGAATTTTGTTTGCAAATTTAAACCTATAGGTCATTTAGTAGGTAAAAGTGTGTTGAGAAACAAACGTTGTTGGGTTCGTTATTGCTACATAAAAAAAAAAACAAAATAAATACAAAACTTTATTATGTCAGCAGTTTAGCGCCACTTTGAAAGAGCAATAAAAAATAAGCGCGCTCCTTCTGTTACGAACTTATTTTTGTTTTTAATATTTACTGTTGGATCATTGTAATAACGGTATGACCTCTGGTATTGTATCCTAAAGTTTTACAAATCCTACAGATCACACAGCAAATTTTTCACGAAATCAGAGAAAAACCCATGCAATTAGAAAGAACATTATATACTATGAAGAAATGGCTTATTATAAGCATGATCGACGATGTCATCAATCTATTTGCACACCCATTTTTGAGGAATTAAAAATCCACGCTTGATACACTGGATGGTCTTTAGATCGATCTTCAAAGAGCAGCTCTACTTCTTTGAGTAACCCACCATCGCCTGTCGTGTAAGCAATTTAAGAGGGCTTGAAGGTGAAAAGGAAGTAGGAGTAGGGCCAGGATTTGAAAACGAATGATTTTACCAAGACGATTCTGAAGCATATTTCTGCACCATCTCATCCATGAAGAATGTGCCGATAGTATGCCCTGTGAGGCATCTAATAAAGTAGTTACCAATGGTTTTCGATGGGAATGAAATCTACTAGCTAGGAGTATTATGTTTTTCTTTTTTGTTAAATCAAGGGTATTTTGGCAGATCACAGATTGTCATTCTTCTATCAAATGAACTCCACAAAGCTCTGAAAATCCATTAAGCACGGCATTTTGTACTTTTTCCTTAGGAACGTTTAAGATTTCTATAATCAACATCAGTATTCTGTTCAAATTCAAGCTTTTCCGGTGCAACTTGATACTTTTAGACCATCTCCGGTATCCCTTTTCCGTTTAAAATTCAAAGCTTAAATATTAACTGAAATACATACATACCTACATACATAATTGAAAGACAGCATTCCAACAATCCTACTCACCACCCATATCGGGATAAGATACAGATGCGAGTTCAATATCCGCTCCTACATCTATACTATACCCTTGGAATCTGCAAAATCCTAAAAAAACAACTCATCCTCATCGCATAAGCACATTCCGCGCCGTTCCTTCCACAATACGAGTATCTACACTACAAAAGAGTGTGAGAAGGAAAGTCAACCTGAAACCTATGGCGATAAGTCTATCTACACGTGTACTCGCCACGAATGTAAACGCGGCAACTGAGAGGATATGAGAGAAGACCCTCTTAATTAAAAAAAAAAAAAAAAGTGCTAAAAAATTACTTCCAAGAAAACAAGCCCGTCTGACCGCAGGCACCCGCTTGCTGCCGATGCGCTCAATCCTTAAAAAACAACAAACAAACAGACAAAAACAGAAACTGCACGTTTTAAGATGTTGCAATGCAAATCAGTACACAAAGTCTCAGCAACAACGCCTGCGAAACGTTGTTATCGTCGTCGTCCTCTTTTTCGTTGGAATGCAACGCGCATGCGGGCGGGCTGATTGCTTACCTAGACTTACATTTGGGTGCATGCATAAGCTTACAGACACTAGCGCACTTACTGAGCCAGTGAACTGATCAATATACATACTCGTAACGTCGTCGACACACGACGCGCTCATCACAAACTGTGCGAAGTGCTCTTTTAGTAGGAGAATAGGAAGTCTGTACAATTGTATGATTGTAGTGATGGGGATAGAGATGGACACGAGGGGGGGCTTGCTCTCCCCGATACCCTCGGAATGTCTGCAAACGTAGTAATGTTACATGTGCCTGTCGGTTTATGCTTGCGTTGCATTCACTGGTGCTTCATTCTTAACTGCATTCCATTGGGGTTGTGTGTGAGGTTTGTTTTGCAATATTGGCGCACACACTACTTGGGTTTGGGTGTCGTGTCGTGATCACAAATGCAATAAAATATATGCATACATACGTATACATACATACATATGTACGTAGTTATAGGGTTGTGCGCTTCTGGTTGTCAACAATATACAGTAAGGGAGTTTAATCTTGATTCACTTTAATTTTCCTTATAATAGTTCAACGCCTGCATTGCCCTATTTTTGTCGCATTCAACTTTATTAGAAAATGTATGGTACGTACTCTTCATGTGAAGAGTTTAAAAGTTCTATATCAATTTGGGCACCGTGGCTCAGTGGTTAGTTCGTTGGACTATGGAGCAAGGGGTTCGAGGTTCGAATACCAGTCGGAACACCTAAAAGTTTTTCACGGCCCCAACTGTCCTGAGAAAGCTTCTCAAATAACTAAACTGCCCTTCGGACACGGCCATTAAACAGTAGGCCCCTTTCATTCGTGTAAAGAAAATAACACGCACAACACGAATGGTTGTGAGAAGCTAGGCCCTGGGTCCCATCGACCTGTTGCGCCTAGTATTTATTTTTTTTTATATCAATTAATCGTTAAGGCAGCGATGTCTAATACAACTGCCCAAAAGTTTGATAGTGTAACTAATTAGGATCACTGATCCACTTCACCTCTTTTCATATTACATTATGAAACAAATTGGGTGGCTAGACCATTTCCCCTGATATAGTCCACGGCTTTCAACTTGAAAAATTACAAGCAAACTGTGCAGTTACAAATTAGGGTTAAAAGGTCTATATTGTTACAAATAATAACTCTTTACATAGAATTCTACAACCTAGAAAAGAAATTCTTGTTGGTTACTTGACTAATCTATCTACATTGTACTTGTATAAATGTATAAAACTCAATGTACCTATTTATGTTTGTATTTATGTTATGGACTCGGAAACCATCAAATCGATTAAGCTCAAATTTTGAGACAAACTTTGATATTGGCTCGGGAGTGTTACTTTTAAATTTGGTCAAAATCGTACTTTCTGGTGAATTATTAACAAATCAAAAAAAAAAAACTGTTGGACGCGCAGCAACCCATGCCGGGTACCCGCTAGTTTATACTAAAGAAATCCACCTGAGTTTGTGAAAATATCGCCCACTGTATCAAGTATGGATGTACATACATATGTTTGTTTGTAGCTATACTCTCAAAGTAATCGGCTCTTTCCTTCCTTTGAAGATGCGCGTTCGTTGTTGGTGCGATTAGCTTCTGGAGACAGGCACCGTCAACTAATATCGTTCTTTGGATATTTTTTGTCTCCCGCTTTTGTTTCTTCCTCTTCTTTTTATTTTATTTTTTTTTATGTGTTTCTCTTGACTCTTTAAATTTTGTTTTGATCATTTCTTGAGGATTGCATCTTCAAGTTCAGTCTGCGTGTGTTGGGTGTATGCTTTCAGACTGATTCGTCTTGGTAGTCATTTTTACGCCGCCTTCAACCCGCTGTGCCGGTATGTTGCTGATCCTGCTGTTTGGCTGTTGTTTTGCGGTGCAGTGTGTACATAGTAAAGAAGGCCAATGGCAGAATCAAAACAACAACATTAATAGTGTAGGCAATGGCGGCGGTGACGGGACAAAGAAACGCATCCAAAACCAAAACAACTCCAACGACCCGTGAATTCCATTAGCATTGTGGCCTTTGAGAAAGGAAATTGTAACGTCTTTCTAGTTGGTCATAACAAAATAGCATAACTGCATGCATGCCACTTGGCGGCGACCGACACGACGACAACGACTGAAGCAAACAAGAATCATGCTGAAGAAGATCCAAGAAGTGCAAGAAGCGTCGAGTGTGACGGTATAGCTGAGGGTTGGGACATGATATTGAGTTTTGTGCGAACTATGAGAGAATTTCGCCTGAGAGTCGGACGCACAAGGATATTTGTTGTTTTCGAAATGAGGGTTCAATGGCGCGACGTTGGAGTTGTTTTTTCTGCATTTTTGTTTTTTGTATTTTTAGTTTTTTTCTTAGTTTTGTTTTGGTTGTGATTTTGTTGTTTCTTGTATCCGTTTTTTGGATTATTGGTGAAGCGCTTAACGTATAAGTGGCCGCGACAGGGCGAAAGGACATTGACTTTATGTTTTTATGAAGGGAATTTCAACAAAGTATTTTGTTTAATTAACCTAGGTTAGCGTACAAGTAAATTTACTTTGTGCATTGGGAGCATGTACATAACATATGTACATACATGCATACATACGTGCATATGGCATTACGAACAAAACTAACAGTGCTTAAAGTATACAGCCTAGGGGCACCCCATCTTGAGCTTCAAAATCAGTGTAGGTGCACGTTATGAGAACGTGGCAGTTGTTTGATCTTCATATGTATGTATGTACATATTTACTTAAGACATTCATTGTGCCTCAATAGTTTGTTGGAATTAGGTGCCATATTATTCGCTGATATTTTTAATGCATAAGGCCAGGCTCATGGCATATTTTAAATGCGTCATGTGAAACTCCTATCAAAGTGACATAAAAATACATTTAGCTTCTATCAATATAAATATCTGTATCTTTGATTTATGAACTTTAGGGTAATCCCCAAACTCTAAAAAAAGTCATGGCTTGTACGGCTTGTCTAATGTATGTATATATGAACATACATACATAACTTACATTACATATGTAGGTGTGTACCTAAATTATGTACATTAAAAAAAACTATCGCACTAAGAAAATCCTTGTATATGTACCTCTTAACGCTAGTATGCGCCAAGAAAAATGCAAAGACTGGAAAACATTTCAAGGTTTTAGTTAACTTATGTAGCTTTTTTTCTATTCTGTTTCAAGTAACAACCACCAAAAAACACGTAAATACATACATATGTACATACATACATACAAAGGCGATGCCTTTCAAAATTCAATTCACGTTCATTAAAACGGGGACCTTACGTCAATGGATTTCGGTAACATTGGATCTCAAAGAAAGGTACATCTATTAAAAACTCGATTTGCTTCCGTGGAATGTGAGTCACGAAAATGATGGATTCAAAAACAAACAGAAAATAGTAGAACCTGTTAGCGATAGTAACTGCATGATTAACAAAAAAAAAAAACCAATTACCATTACCAATTAATAAAGAAAAAGGCTCTTTGCCTACCATTGAAGAAGGAGGTACTAAAAGAAGGTTACATCTAAATGGGGGGAAATGAATCTCTGTCCTGCGCATCATTCTTCGTTGCCATCTCTCCATTTATGCACGTTGGTCGTCGCAAATACAAAGCAAAGTTAACATGCCATAATCCAATGTAAAGCATACACACACTACGGTGTGAAATACAATAATGTCATGACTGTGTAATTCTAAAGAAATGGCGCTAATTTCATTAGTGTTACCGACGTTATTGCTGTGCACTCCTTCTTTTGCACATAATCTTTCATTAGCCTTGTTTAGCTTAAATTAGTTATAATATTTGCTACTGCTGCGGCGTCATCGTTGCCGTCAATACGACTGGTCCAACTCCTAACTCCAAGGAATTTACATATTACTTTCATTCATTCAAACGAATGGGCAAACTGGTATACAACTAACGTTATTTTAACGAAACGATCGATTGATTTGTCGTCATTATAATTTATTTTTCTTTGTTTATTTCTGTGATATTCTTCGACTGGTAAAATAGAATCAAAAAACTTGTTTAGGCGTTATTTTTAATTTTATATATTTTAATGAATTGATGAAGTAAGGATGCAGAATGTACCTATGTACGTATTCTGTTTTATCAAATTAATTGTGCATGTTTGACTTGACTTTGTGTATGATACTTTATTAGATGAAATGTATCCCTTTAGTCCAGGTTAAGGTCAAAACCATCCAAATTCGCCAGAAAGTCAGCAGTACCTAACTTTGCAATTCTGTATGACATTGCGAAATTTGTGACAGGATTTGAATCAATTTTATTTTAACTAAACTTTACTTAGTCTTGTCTTGTTATACTTAGAAGTTAAGTTTTGCTGACTAATAACAAATAAACAAGGATTGTGTACCATGCCTGATCTACATACACCATTTGGAAAATCAAGTGAGAGTTATACACCCAACGTCACTTGAATAAAAACGCATTAAACTTTTAATAAAGTTTATGAAGCTGTTTTTTTTTATTCTTTTTTTCTAAAAGTTAATTAAATATCGAAAAAACTGCGCAACCAGAATAATGCAAGCCTTGTTAGAAGAGTTTTTGTCGTTTTCTCAGACGAAAAAGAAAAAAAATTGAATGGTCCAGCTTTCGTGACGATTTTAAAATAATGAAAAAATTGGTTATATCAATCCAGGTTATCCAAAATAAAAATTAAATTATGTTTTCTCGTCATGTGCGTCCTCTTTCGACTGGATTGTAGTGTATAAGCAGTGACTTCTCTCCTTTAAGAATTGCAGGATTTTAGAATAGTATAATACTCAAATACCGAACAACTAGTAGGTAACGAAAGTTGCCCCAGTGTTGCCTGCAATTCGATGTTGACACTTAGTTTGATTTACAAATTAAGCTTTTCGTTTCATGTCTGTTACATACACAAACATACATACATATGCATATGAATGTGTGCGTGTAAATTTGTTTTGCTGTCGTTACGTTCAGTTTATTACTGATAGAAATTATCCTTAAACGTATTTCACTGTTGTGTCGCACGTGGTATAGTTCCTCTTCCTATGTCCATTTAATGCCTAAGTGTGTAGCATTGTTTCAAAGTAGTTAAAAACAAAAACCAAACTTTCGCTTTTATAGAACGCTTTTCGAAAACCTAACTATACCGCACTTTCATAAAGTACCAAGTAGCAAAAATTCCTTACTTTCGAAAACCAAATAAAAAAAAAAAAAAACAAATTAGTTCCAAATTTACACAACGATGCACACCACACACACAAGAGGCATTTAATTTGAAAAAAAAATCAGATGCAATAAAAACATGTTACTTGTTATGTTTTTTATTTTGTTATCCTTTTGTTTTTCTTGTTGTTCACAGTGTTTCATCAAAAATTTTGATTAGCGGCATTCCGCTGCAAACACGTTTCGAAGACATCGAACCACTTCTAAAGCCATACGGCACAGTCAAACAGTGCGAGGCTGTATCTAGTAAGGATCCAAATACTCAGACTGTACATATAACGTTTGAGAATCCTGATCAGGCACAAAGGTATCGTTTTTTTAAATAAAGAAATACATACTTATATGCATTATAGCAGGAGAAAGAATTGGGCAATATTTATTAAACACTTGACAAAAAAAAAAGAAGATATTCTATTCAAAATTTTACACAATTTTCGGAATCGATTACAAAACTTTAAAAATCGCGAATAACGAAATTTCTCAGCACAGCTCTCCTTATTATGAATAAATTCGTAACTAAAATGTTGACTAACGAAAAATTTGTTGTTTTGTTTTTCTATAATTTCAGAGCTGCCGGCGGTCTTAACGGTGTCGAATTCGAAGGCAATAAGCTGCACGCCGAACAGCTAGATAAAAATCAACGCCGCACCGCACGTAGCGCACGTAATCAATACGCAGGAATGCCAGGTCCAGGTCGACAAGCTGATTTTCCATTACGCATATTGGTTCAAAGTGAAATGGTAGGTGCCATTATTGGTCGTCAGGGTAGTACGATCCGAACGATTACGCAACAGAGCAGGGCTCGTGTTGATGTTCATCGGAAGGAAAATGTTGGAAGTGTAGAGAAAGCAATTACAATCTATGGAAATCCTGAAAATTGCACAAATGCATGCAAACGAATTCTTGAAGTTATGCAACAGGAGGCTATTTCCACAAATAAGGGGTAAGTTTAGTTGAAAACTTTATGTTGCATCTGTACTATGGTACTAAATTTGTTTATATATATAATTACAGAGAAATCTGCCTCAAAATCCTAGCGCACAATAATTTAATTGGTCGCATTATCGGCAAAAACGGCAACACTATTAAACGAATAATGCAAGAAACTGATACAAAAATTACCGTCAGCTCAATCAATGATATAAGTAGCTATAATTTAGAACGTATCATTACTGTGAAAGGTCTGATTGAGAATATGTCCCGTGCCGAAAGTCAGATAAGCTCGAAACTGCGTCAAAGCTATGAGAATGATCTACAAGCGATGGCGCCACAGAGTGTTATGTTCCCTGGATTGCATCCGATGGCGATGATGTCCACTCCTGGCAATGGAATGGTATTCAATCCAAGTATGCCGTATACCTCATGTCCGGCATTTCCAATGGCTAAGACACCAGCGGCAGTTGTGCCACCCGTCTTCCCAAATGATCAACAAGAGACCACCTACCTCTATATACCGAATAATGCGGTTGGTGCTATAATCGGAACCAAGGGTTCACACATTCGTAATATTATGAGATTTTCGGGTGCGTCTGTGAAAATTGCACCGCTGGAGAGTGATAAACCAGTGGAACAACAGAACGAACGTAAGGTAACAATAGTCGGTACACCGGAGGGGCAATGGAAAGCACAGTATATGATTTTTGAGAAAATGCGGGAAGAGGGCTTTATGTGCGGTACCGATGATGTTCGATTGACGGTGGAAATTTTGGTAGCTAGTTCACAGGTGAGTGTCACATCGTCAAATGATATGTCAAAAGGAAAGTATGCGTACACCTTTCAGGGCTAATGAATGTTCACTTTCACTTCCTACCTGTTTAAACCTCCTATGTAAATAGTGTGTTAAATGAACGATGCATTTGTACCACACTATTTAATCAGGTACTTTCTTGTCATCTGAATGTGTCTTGCAGATTAGTAACTTTCAGTACTTACCAGCTGCACAGCCTGTTTGAATTATAGTTTTCCTACCATGTCCAATAGGTACACCATTTCTGATGTTTTTGACATACTATATGTACATATGGCTTGTATTCGTCATCATCATTTTAATACGATTCTTTTTATTAGGTTGGAAGGATAATTGGCAAAGGCGGACAAAATGTTCGTGAGTTGCAGCGAGTGACAGGTAGTATTATTAAGCTTCCAGAACATAATGTTACACCAGTAACAGGTGAAGAGGAAACAACTGTTCATATTATTGGGCCGTTCTTTAGTGTACAGGTAAGCGTTTGTTTTTTTATGTTCTTATTTATTTTCTATTTATTATTCATCTATTTTTGTTTTGGATTAAAAATATACGTTATAAACCTACAGTTTGTGTTTTATTTTACATTGATTGTTTGTAGGAAGGATCGATTTCATGGTATATACATAACTTATTCTTTTGAAACGACGAGTTAAAAAAATATGTGACTAGAGCTTTCATTTTAAATTAGTAAAAAAATTTCATAAAATAAAGATGTTTTAAAGTAAAGACTCTACAATTACAAATAGAATGCGATATGTGATAAATGTCCACCTTGACTTCTTTTGCAAATGGATTAGCGTAGACCGTTGACGTATCATCAAAGAAAAAAGTCTTGTGGCGTTAAATCGCAGGATCTAGACGATTGATTATGTTCGCAATGAACAATGTTTTGGATGAGAGAAACATAATTAATTCTATGAATTAATATTCTTTATGACATTTTGACCACACTGGGGTCATTTGAGTTTTGACATTGAATTTGTGTAACTTGATGTTGTGTACAGCAAATCGGTCGAAGTTTTTTTCTTTTTCTTTGGAGCTAGATTCGAAGACTACATCTCCAACAATTAATGTTTAGTTTTGCTAACTAAATTAGATTGATGTCACTTTTCACGTCAAACAGGGACTTAATACATGCTATGTATTCCAGTGCAAAGTCTCATTTTGTTTAATTAGAATGATTTACATGGTATAACGACCCTCCATTGTATCAGCTGTATCTATCTGTCCATAATGGAATATCCCTAGGGATTTGTAAATCAGAAGATATGTTCACTTTTGTATAAATTTAAGGCTGCAGGGTATTCGTATGTTGTAATTGTAATACATACTACGTCTAAGAATTACTTCAGTACAATTCAACCCAATTTTTTTGGGACACAAAACTGATGTTTATGAAAGTTTTCGTATATAGTTCAGGGTTTAGGGTAATCTTGGGTGCTTACCTGCTTTTATCTTATGTGCCAAGAGATGAGTAAAAGTCGATCAATAGATATCTCAATCACCAAGCGATTGCCAATTATACGTCAGCAAAGTAGTAGCAAATTAAACACATTTTTTTTTGTATTAATCATGTATTCAAAAATAATATATTGCTATACAAATTTTACAAATATAGGAAGTGTTAAATTTCCAATAGAACTTAAGATAACTTTCCTGCAAAAAACAGATATGAAACTAAAATATATCTATAAAACTAAATAACGTTGACATATCATTTCTTTTGATCTTACTGCTGAAATTCTGTGATTTTCAAAATTTGTTAAAAATATACATACATTTGTAAGGTTACTCGTGGAGGTCCTCAGTTTTTTTGTTTTGGTTTTACAACAACTGGAAAGAAACAGATTAGTAATTAAATATCGTCCATATGTAGATAAAATATTAATTGTTAAATATTGATTATTTTACATTGATAAATTTGTAACTCATATAGGTTGTTACAATTTTACTATTATATTTTGCTTGTTTTTGTTTTACTATTATTTTTTTGGTCATATTTTAGTCTGCTCAACGAAGAATCCGAGCGATGATGATGTCAACAAATCCACCTCCAGTGACTAAAAAACAAAAAGCTGCCAAAGAGCAATCTTCATCAACAAGTGGGACCCAATCGCAGCCCCAACAAACCTCACAGCAGCAACAACAACTCCAGCAGCCCACTCCAACTCAACAACAACATCAGCAATCTTCAAGTTCGAGTCAATAAAGTAAATTGAAAGTGTTTTAATTTCCTTTTTTTCTATTTTATTATTTTTTCATAAATAAGTAATTAAAACATTCGCAAAAAAATCAAGAGATAATTACTACATTTAGGAATTAACTCAAATATATTAAAAAAAAACTTAAAAAAAAACAACCACTTCAAAATTACCCCACCCAGGAAAACGTAAAAAAAAAACAATTGTATTTTTTATTTTTATTAGTCTGCAAAATGGAGCAAATAATTTAATTTGCTTCCTTAAATTTTTTTTATTGAACACAACAACAAATGAAAAATATCAATTTTACTCGTTCTTAATTTGCAGTTTATCCACTGTACAGTAAACATATGAAACAAAAAAACATTAAATATTATTAAAAGGTATTTTAGAATGTCCCGAAAGAAGGTAAAATTTGATATATTAAATTAGAGTGGATGTCGTCAGAAAAACCATTGAAAAAAAAAACAAAATATAAAAACCTAATGAAATCTGGAAACACCGAAAAAAACTTAATCTGAAATGAAGTAAATAAATATAATATAATTAAATCATGATGTAATAAATTTAAAAATAAATGATATAAAAAATCTTTCTAATATAAAAAGAAATGAATTGCCTTTGAAACGGTGCTGAAATGTTAATGATAATTTAATTAATTAAAATAATTCATTGTACTACTTACTACTAATACTAAATGTTATATAATTAATTTTTTTTTTAAATGCAAACCCATTGTTAATTCATTTAAAACGGCAGTAATTCTTATTCTGTTGTCAATTTATTTTTTTTTTTTTATGAATGAAAATAGTCTCCCAAACACCATACCGCCTACAAATAATCAAAAATAGTAATAGATACTTTTCTTGTTAAAAAAAATCAAACAACAATTGTACTTGTGCTTGGCTTTGATTGCCCAAAACAATCAAATTCAAGTTAACAAGTGCACACCTTAGTAAAAATTTTCTTTACAAAGTCGCTCTAAAAATAAATTACAGTTATAATATATGTTGTACTATAAAATATTAAAAAAAAAAAAGAAAGTTGAATTGTTTAAATATTCACTGTTATGTTCATTCTTAGAAAGAGTTGTTCAATAGCTTAATTGTTTAAATTTAAAATGAATTTAAATAGGTAATTATTAATTAAAAAATGAAACACGATTAATTAAATCAAAAGACAACCACATTTCCGTTGTATAAAAATCAAAGTAAATTAAAACAAACCAACACATTTTCGGCACTAAATTTTAAAATCATTCAAACATTTCGGCAAACAAAACAAAAATCGAGAAATTATAACAAAACTGATTTCGGAAAGAGATTCAAAAAAAAGTTTGGCATTTCTAAGAAAACAAATATTTAGGAAGAAACAAAAAATCAACAACATGAAAAGTTATTTAGATGAAATATAAATACCTCAATATAAGTGCATTATCTTATATAAAATAATAAATAAATAACAAATGTATTAATGGTAAACAAAATCTATGCATATGCCAGAACAATGTCACCATTAAATTAAAAATAAAAAAATCGGCTACAAAAATTGATAAACTAATTCAACAACAACGCATATCAATTACATTATAAAAGAAAAAAAAAAACGAAATAAAATCTTGCAGAACTAAAACTCTAAAATGTTGTAGAAGACAACAATTACAGACAAAATTAAAAGCAATTATGACCACTTTTGCTTAGAGAGAAATTAAAACAAAATTTTAAATAAAAAAAGAAAAACAAATCATTTAACTAAATTATAAAACTTTCGTGGACTTAATTACTATCTTCTATAAACATATACTTATTAAAAAAAAAACAGTAACTATGTTAATCATACATAGTACAGAAAACATGCTTAAATACATGCAGTAATTGTTTTCTCATGCATCAGCAATCTGCTTTTAATTAATTTTTTATCCACCTAATGGTAAATAAAAAATTTTGCATTCACAAAATTCAATTTGGGCAGTTATAAAAAAAAACATTTACCCATTTTCGGAAACACTGATTTATTGCGAGGAACCACTCACAGATAAACAATTATAAACTACATACACATAAATAATAACTTAAATAATGCTTAGAAAAAGCTCGAGGGAATAGTTTGTGTAAAACCTTATATACAAAATAATATATATTAAATAAACAACAAAAAGTTTGAAGTGGGGTTAATCTATAAAAAAAAAAACGAAAAATATATGAAAATAACTTTTTAACATTTTTATATATTTATATTTATATAAATATATTCTATATATATAGATTTTATTTTGTTGGAAAAAAATCTTATATTCAGAGAATAAATTTTTAATATATTTTATATATTTAAATGAGAAGAAAAAACAAGAAGAAGAAAAGCATTTTTAACTATTTTAAGGATATATCGAGGAGTTGCTGTCTCATTACTTTTGTTTCTAAGAACATCTTTAAAGCCTTCACGGCAGTTATGATAAAAAAAAATTGAAGCAACTTGAAACCTACCCCATTTTTTTCAAAGGGAGAGACTATACTTAAAGTGAAGAATTTTAAAACATATATTATTAATATAAAAAGAGAAACAAAGTATTTTTTATAAAATAAAAAAAAAAAAACAATTCTTATGGAGAAAAAAAAAATTAAAATATTTATAGTGTTTAGAGGCTATTTATATCGTTATATATTTTTTTATTGTAAGAAAAAAATGTAAAAAATAATTTTTTTATTTATTATTTAAAAAATGATGAAAAAAATGCTAACTATAATTTTTTTTTCTTTTTTGTTGATTTGAGAATTTTGTTGTTTTTCTTTTTTCTACTTTCGATTTCGAAATTATTTCTAAAAGTATTTCTAAATTAGGAGTGTATAAGTTGTGCCAAGTACTGATTTAAAAGAAAAAAAAATTAGTGTGATAATCGTTCGTTTTAGAGGCGATTTTATTTTTAAAAAAAAATAAAAAAAGAAATGAAATCTTTTTGGATATAATTTTTAAAATTAGTGTTTTTGCTAATCAAAATTAAATGTATAAAAAAAACGCCAAAGTTTTTTCGTATAAATTTAAAGAAACAAAAAAATTAATATTTAACCACAATTTTACTTTGATTTTATTTTTCATACAAAATGGCAGTAAGTTATCACACTGAGAATAAGCGAGAGAAAAGACGTTAAAATGGATAGTTAAAACATTAAAGGAAAAGCACACATAAGTTACCTCTCTTTTAATAAAAAAAAAGAACTTAACATCATCATAAACAACAAAAGAAAACAACAAACCTTACTATATGTAAAATAAGAAAGAAAAAAATACCTACTAATTTTTTATCCCAAATTCATTTCGGTTAATTTTTTTTTTCTAATATGTTTACATTAATATTTAATACATATGAATAAATTTTTGATTAATTTGTATTTTTACCTAAATTTTCGTACATTTCAAAATTTCTCGTACAAATAAAAGTACAAATTGAATAGTAGTAAAATTATACATTTCGGATTTTCTTACATTTCCATTTATTTACATCAGAACATAGCAGCGAAAATGCAAAAAAGTGACATCAACAACAAAGAAACTAAAAATGAAAAAAAAACGAAACTAAAAGAAAATAACGATATAGATTTGCAGAAGCGAAACATAGCCACTATATAATTAAAAGAAAAGAATAAAAACAAATAATCGAACTATTTTTGTTAAGAAAACAACAATCGAATCTTACCACCATTAATAACACTCCACAACCAAAAATATTAAAAGAGACGTAAAATATTTTTCCTTGTGTATTAAAGCAAACAAATCAGAGAGCAGCCCCTCTATAATTTGTATCTAAATGTAAAAACAATTCCCTTTTTCAAAAAAACTATTATGAAATGAACAACACATTCGATGACTAATGTTCCAGGATATCTCAGAACTGTTTGGCAAAATATAAGGCGAGCGAAGGGTCCAGCAAACATTCATATAAGGCGTCTGCAAACCCCTCAATATCAGCCCTCCAGGAATCATTTCCTCGGCTCCAATTCAACTTTAACATAAACATTTTGCGGACCATTGCTAAAGTGCCTTCTTCCTGGGATCCGCCCAGTACAGCCATAAATACACTTTCTGACATCCTTTTGAGGATCCACCTTTCGTAGGTGTGTAAAAAGTTTAATGCTTTTTCTAGAGCATTGACACTGAACTGCTTGAGTTCTACCTTTTAATAATATATCTAATGTTTTCATCATCTACTACATCAAGCAAATCCATTCCTCCCAAACAGGACCTGATGAGTGAACCCTCCCTATACTTGGTGAAGCGCAGCTGCCTAAGATTGTTTCGACGATTTCCTCAATGCGTCTGCTTTTAGGAAGAGGTGCGAGTACATCTTCCAATTTGTCAGGTATAGGGTCATCGTGAGTCTCTATGTTCCACAATAAGAGACTCGTGTTTTTCTCTGGAACAAATTGTCATGCTCCCAATGTGGGCCAAAAGTCATCATAAATTTCTCATAGTACAAATTTCCTCTTATGCAAAGCTCTTCAAGTTTGTTTGGGCTAGTCATACTTAAATGATATTATGGGAATGTTATTATTAATTCTCAAATTTAAAGACAAAAAAATAAATAAAAGCAAAATTTACTAATTTTCTTCAAACAAAAGACCCATTACGGAAAGAAAAACCCTCGATTTAGATTTAAAATGTGAGACAGAAAGCAAAAGTTATAAAAACGAAGTACTCCCTCAACAATGAAAATGATTAAAAAAAAACATACATACATATACAAAAAGTAAAATTCGTACTTTTTAACAAACTCTATTAAACTTAACCTAAAAGAGACAAAAAAAAGAAAACACAAGTTTACGTACAGCAACAAATTGGCATATATGATTATTAAAATAAAAAAAGTCGATATAAAATTGGAAAGCACGATAAACTTTAAAAATTTATTAAAGAATGAATAAAACACACTGCCCTTAAACTGAAACAAAAAAAAAACTTCACAAAAAAATAATTAGTAATTATTTGGATCATCAATTACTTTTTAAGGTACTTGCAAGAAAAAATTAAAATAAAAAAAAACATATTTCATCATACAATTATATATTTCTTTTAGGATTATAAGCTATTACCATATAAAATTATCAAAACGAAAAAAAAAAACAAAAAAAAATATGTGAAAAGTCGTGGGTTTTTCATAGTTAATATGCATACATACTACAAAAAAAAAAAACAAAAAAATAGAACATAATAGTTTAATCAGTGTAATTGTTCGAAAGGAATTATTATTTAATTTTTTTTCATATTTTTGTAATCAGTGCATACGAAATGGACCTTCAAAACTCTATTATTACAACAAATTTGTATTTGCAAAAAATAAAACTTGTGTATGTACATCATTCTTACAATTCAAAATAAATTTTGTTGTCCATTTACTTTGCACTATGATTGCACTCGAGTTTAAATGCTTAAAAAAGAATACAATTATTATTCTCTCATTCATGTTAGTGGAGGCAAAACTCAAAAACCAAATTCGAACTATACATAAACATATTTATATATATATATCTTTGTATATATAAATATATGTATGAGCAAAATAATATATGTTAACTATTAAAAAGAAAAATATATATAAACACTCCCAAAAAGAAAAAAGTTTTAAAGATACAAATTCATAATAGAATATCTTTCGTAAAGTCCACTTTGTGTTTTCTTTTTTGGCATTAATTATTTAGAAAATAAGATGATTATAAAACAAATTAATATGTAATATAACTACATTTTTGTTGTAATATATAGAAATATTCACGTATTGAAATTATACAAAAGCAAACAAAAGAAACGATTCCAATTCTTTCAATCCGCTTGATAATACACCAATCTACCCATATTTACACACCACAATACACACAACCCAAATATATAAATGCAAATATATAAATATACATAGATGTTCAATATAATATAAAAAAGCCGCACAATCAAAACAAAAAACCTTTACAATAAAATGGATTTTTTTTTATTTTTTTTTTTTTTTTATGATTCTATTATCAATTTTTATTTTGATTATTTTTTTTTTAAATTATGTAAATATTTTATATAAATATATATTTTTATTTTCAAACTCTATTTTTAATAATAAATAAAAATGCATCGAAGATAATACAAGACCACGATAATTTCTGGAGACTGAGCTACAACATATTTATTTTATCGTTGGTTTTGAATTATTTTCTTCATCTTTTTTTTTTTTTAATGAAAATAGAAATACAATTTATAAATCTGAACTCTGATGTGTATATATACGGATATGTATATGGTATATATATATATATCGTATATATATATCGTTCATAAGTTTAATTAGTTTGTACACATTTAATATATTAGCTTGTTTTTGCAAACCGAAGAAGACGCAAAGGTTAAAAAAACAGTCTTATAATTTCTATATAAACTTTTTTTTATCGAGTATGTAACACAAAAATAAAAGTGGGCTAAAAAATATTATCTATTATTTGTAAATTGAATAATGAAAAAATCTACCTTTTATTTTGTAATTATTTTTTAATAGGTATCAATAAAGATTATAAGTTAAATAAAAATTTGCCTTTCGCCTCAAACCTATTATTTTTTTTTTTTCTTTTTTATTGCGATTCTATGTTTTGCCTTTGTGCTTTGCGAAAATAATTCATTTGGTGTTTTCTTTTTGTTTTTTAATTTGTTCTTTATAATTACGCATTGCATTTTAAGATTACTCAAAATAGGCAAAAACACAATTTTTTATTCATTTTTTTTTTAATAAATTTATATACATATATAATTTTAACGAACCAATCTAAAAATATGGGTACATATACATTATATATATTTTTTTTTAATTAAACTATTGTAAATGAAATAGTTTTATCGATTATCTTATACACAACATAATTTTCATAAAAGAAAAAAAAACTAAAAAATATACACATTTTGTTTTCAAACCTGAAAATAGTTGTTAGCATTTATATTAAAAAAAAGTAATAACTTAACTATAGAATAGAAAATAGAAAGGCATGCTGGTTTTGTATAATGGATTGAAGAAGAAAAAAAATAAATTTTCGATTCGCAGCATGTCGCATTGGGCGGCTTGCCTGTGTGATAATAGTTTATTTTCCAGCCGTTTTTTTTTCTAATGTGACATGTTGCAAACCGAAAAAATAAAACAAAAAAAAACATACTAGTTTCTAACTTTTATTTTCACAGTTTTAATATAAATGCTACGGAATTATTTTTTTAAAATTTTGTTTTCTTTGTTGTATTTAAATATAAATATGTACATGATTAAATCCATTCATCCGCAATAGGCCAATACAAACCATTAAAAAAAATCATTAAATTTTATAGATAAATGAGAAACAAAAGGGTCATTCAAAAAAGTCTATTTAAGAAAATGTTCCTTAATTGTGACAACGATTTACACAGTAAAGATGTTTATACGACATCTTTCTTAACACCTACTAACCAATTTCTTACCGTAATAGTAACATAGTGTTGTTTTCTTAAAAAATAAATCAAATATATACATATATTGAAAATACAACAAAAACAGAATGTATAAAGCCAAAAATATATTAATATAACGAGCTACAAAAAATACATAAAACGCAAAAAAAAAAAACAATGAAATAAAAGTAAAAATGGAAACTACCTCAGAAGATATATAAATCTATATATTAATAATATTACTAAAAGAAAAAAAACATCTAAATTGTACTATATATATTAGAAAAATGGCGTTAAGCAGATTATTAAGAGTAAAAAAAATCATTTGCAAAACAAGCCCAACAAACTAAAAAAAAATATATAAAATAAAATATGAAAAAAGTAAAAAAAAATATATAAACAAAAATAGGTCCTAAATTTATCAATATAATGTATGTCTATTTAACTGGAGTGTTTTTTTTTTTTTTTTATTTTATTTTTATTTTCTATTGAACGACAAAATATTTACAAAATAAAAATAAATATATATAAAAAAAAGAACAAAACAGCATTTGCTTCAACAAAATAAGGTTTTTAGTTTTTTATGTACTTCTTTCAGTTAAAAAGGTTAATAAGCAGATTATATGTGTTTGGCAATTGTCTTTGTAGCATGTTTAAATTAAAACAAAAATAAAAAATAAAACAAAATTCAACTCAATATGTAGTTATCATGTTTTTGGGATAAAAGAAATCAATTAAAATTTTAAATCATAATGGTAAAAGTTAAAATTTTGTTTTACATACGAAAGTAATAAACAAAAGAAAATAGTACATTTTGGTCAAGAATATTAAAGCAAATACAAAATGTTATGTTCGTAAGAGTAACAGAAAATCAATAATAACCAATAATATCTTACTGTATTCATAAAAAAATGTCCAAAATTTGATTAAGTTATCTTAAATAAAAAATTGAAGTTTTTTTTTATGAAAGCAAACTTGGTTTTATTCATTTGTTGTCGTATGTTTTCGCTGAAATGGGTCTCAAATCTTCTTTTATTTAACCGTATACCTTTAAGCTTTTTAGCTTGTGTACAATAGTTTGCATTTTTAAAAAACACAATCATGAAATCTATCTGAAAGGAGTTTTCACTCAGAAGATTGTAAATGGTGGTAGCATCTAACACAATAAGAAAATATTGTTATGTAGTATAAGTCGGTAAAGGTACACTTAAATCCAAATAAATATGTACTTTGTTTTAGACTTTGACGACTGTGGGTAGAATTTCTTTCCTTGGGCTATGGGTGCACCCTGGAAATGACTAACCCTAGTTCTAGTGTACTCAGCATAGATTTCATTCGCTGTTCTTATATTTTATACAAGTCGTATTTATCGAATATATTCTCAGAAGAAATGAATGACACGGGAGCCTGTCACTGGAGAAGAAACATTTTCTCTGACGTTCTCCGACAGGTATTCTGATTTTTTATGAAATTTGCGGACGATTTTTTAAATATTTTCGGAACGTATGCTGCGATAGGGTTGAGTGTCAATGAAGATGACGCAAGCGTGTAGTAGAGTGTTTGGTACGAATAAGAAAACGTATGTAGTATTTAACTTTCTGGTAATACCAGCACTAAAACGTGCCTACATATGGAATACTGGCTGTTAAACCAGGCCCAATGAGTTCTTTATAAGTAAATAGTGCTTTAAATTAGAAAAGAAAAAAACTTAACTTAGCTTGCTTTTCCCCGCACGGGTTCACACCTGCACAGTTCAGGTGCATGCATACATATGTTTTCCATTCCCTAAATTAAAGGACATAGCTGGAACAAACTGTCTTCGACTGTACTCAACACTAACAATATTGAGAAGTAACCAATTTTCACTTTCAATTTATATTCCTGCAGGTGTAGGTGGGGCAGATGAGGGCTGATGAAGGACTTGGCGGAATTGTCCATTGAGTAGTCAAGATCAATGTATTCAATGTTTTAAACGCCTTTTCACCATTTAATTAATATCCACAGATTTGTTACTTTGTCGCAAAGGAAAGGGATAATTACCTAACTCCTGTTTAGAAAGATTAACTAGACTGAACAACAGACGGACAGCAAAATGCTTTTGTTTTACTTCAAAACTATAACTATATTTCGAGAAATTTCACTAAAGCTCTTTGTTTTGTTTTAAAGCAAAAGTTTACATTTGTTCGGATACGTACATACATATGTATGTCCATGTAGCCTACATTATTGCAGGGATTGTTTTCTTTCATAATTTCATGTTATGAGTTTTCTGTTGTTAATATATTGCGTGAACACTGGTCTTAATACTTTTCTTAAAACCCTTAAAGATGTTCTCGATTCAACGAACAAAATGAATCAATAGTTTAGAAGTTGTATTCCTTAAATAAATTATTGGTGCACTTTCCATCAATGATTAACGGTTTGTATTTTGCTTATTTTATTTGTTTTATACATTAATTTTTCCTTACATGTGCCCTTAAACTTTGGAACACCGCTCAACCTGAACTTTTGTAATGTTTCAGTTTACAATGATTTTTTGTTTTTAACTCAGATCCCCTCATTTGGTGTTCGCAAAATTACTGGTATGTTCAAGGACTGTAATGAAAAATTATGAAAGCCGTGGCTCACATATGTATGTATTTCCGATATATGTACTGAATTCCATGTATCATATGCACTATATTATTTTGTTTCGTAAAGTTGTGGATAGCGAATGTTTTTTTTTTCAAATTTGACTACATACTATATGTTTTAAATATTTTGGATCAAAATTGTTTTTACATTAATAGCAACTTTAATTTTGACAGCTAAAACAAAAAGCACTGCCAGATCTCTAACAATACTATAAACACTATTTACGTTTAGCATATACACAGCGAAAGTATGTTAATATCAACAAATGGATAGTAGCAACGTAAATTCACTAAAAGGCACTGTTAGCTTTTCAAAGTGTGTTATGAAAAACGTTTCAAAATTCAAATTTATACCACAATGTTCATGATTGACTGAGTTGAGATAGAGGTCTATTTATTTAGACCGTAAAGTCAGAGAATCGACCAGAACTGAAGAGTCCTGTGATAAGTTTCTTTCTATATATCACCATGTATGTATGTACTTCACTTTATCTGCTTGAGAATGATAATAACGCTATTGATACGTGATATGTATCTGAATAAAAATCGATCTACATATCTAATATTTACGCGTGTGTACATATGTATGTATGTATGTATGAATCCCTAGGCCTAATAATAAATCGTTAAGAATCTGAGTTATTATGGATATTAAATTGGAAAAGAACATATAAAATCTAGGTTCTTCAAGGTTCCACTGCATAGATTAGCCATAATTTTCAGATAAAGCGTTCAAAAGTAAGAATTTTTCGAATAACACTTCCTTCCTGTTTATTTCTGTTAAATGATTACTTTTAAACATAAACACCGTTATTAGCAGGCAGAGTGTGTACATCAAATATGTTGTGTTAGACTTATACTGGATATTTGCTGAAAGTCTAACACACAGTCTCTGCATTAATTGACAACATAGAATAAAAAATTATAAACATTAATAAAATCACCAAATTATCACAATTGTAAATAGGTATTACAACACCAAGAATATTTTAACAAATCACTTTACATTCGGCACATCAAACTTTCTATTGATACAAAAACTAATTAAAGAAAATTTTAAATTTATAAGCAAAGCACTGTATTGTATGTTTTGCCCCGATCGATCGATCGTTCTATTGCATGAAGTAATAAAAATCCGAAAAAACCTACTAATACTATACTAAAATGAGAAAAGAATAAATATTCCTAAAATATAGAAAAACAAAGAAACAATACACATTTTCCCATACGATGACTGACTCTTCAACTAAAAAAAAAAAAAAAACACACATATCTCTCTCAAACATTTACGTAGATTTTTTTATATTTTGGTTTTTTTATTTTTACCGCTACATATACACGATTATCTATCTGTGTATCTACGAAACTTCACGTATAAACATTTTATTCTTTTATTCTATACACAGTGTAGAGTGCAAAATATTTATGCGAATACAGAACGTCTACACTAAGAGTATTATATTAAAATGGACTTTGAGTGTATATATTTCTTAATGTACACCGGCCGACTGATGTCGTGTAATTGTTATCAACAATCTTTGCATTTCATTGCTTTAGAATTAAATTCCGATTTTGCGTTCGGCTAGTAGGTATATGAACCTTTGTTCAAGAGTTTACTATTAGTCTTTCGCATACCGAGTTACATTGGCTGTTTATGTCATATCTGCCGGTCTTGCAATACAAACAGAAATACAAAATGAGCGAACAAAGTGAATGCATATATAGAGAAACATACATACATATATGTATGCGCGTATTCACACCTAAGTTCTTTCTTACTCAGCAAATCATTAGAAAAAAAGAAAATATATTAACCAGAAAGAAACGAGCATGTTAAACTCAATAATTAGAAGTACTCTCTTTTTTTTTCTCTTCCGTGTGACTAACAACACACAAACACTGGTCTAGTCTATAGGTGCACGATATAATAATCATATGGGGCTGTTAAATTTCGCTTAGCAACAGCAACAAATGAGAGCTTTTTGCGAAAATTAATTGTGATTCATAGAAAATCACATTTCCCATGAAACTACCCACCTTGCATATACAAAGTTTATCAACGGAACGCCCGCCGGCAGCATATTGATATGGGAAATGTTGGTTCGATGGCTGATCAACAAGTGTTTCTCAGCAGCATTACTGGAAGCGCAGGGATAAGTGGATGGCAGCATGCTGATAGAGAGAGAAAATTTGTAGAGATTCGTGTGTTTATACACAGATGTTGGGTGAACATGTTGGATGCATGTTTACAACAGTTTTGTTGATTAGTTTCATTAGCAAATGCCATGAATGGTTGAGTACTTTTAGGTGCACTGAACAACTGAAAACGCCTTCTGTTCCAACACTTCGACATTGGGTTCTCTTGTGTGTGGAGCTATGTGAGTGGGGAAACTCGGTTAGCTTGTGTTGTCATCGTTCAATTTGTAAAAACACCAAATGTCTGTCTACCAATTGTAATCTTCCAAAGTAGCAAATCGATTTTAAGACTATCGATGCAAGACACACATTTTAGATGCGCGCAAATTCAGGGAAGAAAAGACATTTCGACCAGATTTTGGGTAGCCTAGTATCCACCATTGGTGTTTGTACCAAAATCCCATATGATTTCAGGACAATAAGACTATACTTGACTCATACTATGTATGGGCACACAATTATGAAAGACTTCATAACGGTGCATTTCTAGACGAGTTCATATTCAACAGTGTTGACACCGATTGATTGAAGCTAGCAATCTGTGAACTAGTCTGTTCTGTTGTATGTATGTATGACAAACTGCTGCTTCATAAACTATTCCAATGAAAAGGTACATTAACCACAGAGAGCGAACTCTTCCTTACCTTAAGGAACATCGGTTGTATGCCAGGTTACTACAATTTACCCCATCGTACTCAATATCATTAAAAGCAGTGTAAGACTTCGTTAGGGAACTGGTAGCTGGTGAGAGTAATCTAGTGAATATCAGGTTAAATCTAGCCGGTGACGAAGGGCCCGTTGGTTAAGAAGAGATTGGCTTGGCGTGGAAAAAAGCTGAGCAACAATAAGGCTACTGGTCCTGATGAAGGTTTTAATAAGTATTTGTAAACAATTTCGTGCCTCAGGAGCTAGTTTGTCGGACTACTGCGGTGGAAGTGATTTGACAACACCAAGAAGTGTTTCCAAGGCCCACCCACTGGGGAACATTTGACATAGTACATCTACCATCAGAGTAAAACTATCATGAAAAAATAAAAAAAAAATTGATCATCGGATACGGATTAAACAGAAAACTCCTTTCATTCGAACTGTTGAATTATATAGTAGTGCTGAGTGTGACTTTCTTCATCTCGTACTCGAGCAAACAATGTTCAGGGCAGAAGAAAGGATGAACATCGTCATACAAGAGCCTTTAGGAGTATGTAATTGAAGAAAAGGAAAAACGTTGTTTACAAAGCCCATGTCTTTGGCTATAGGACAGACCATTACTATAAATAGCTCATACTTTGAGGATGTTAAGGAATTAACTTACCTCGAAGAAAACTTCACAGGGAAGACGAGGAGAAGGAATAGCCTTCTATTCATGTATCCTTCCTTACAGACTTTGAAAAGGAAACCACTTTGTGAATATTTCTTCAATGACCTTAGTGATTTAGCTATACTCGTAGTTAGGAAAATTGCAAGGCTTGTTTCGAGCTTGAATGGTAAAGCGTTCAGTATCGTTTTTTTTTTCTTGTCCCACATGTATGACACTTTTTGCTCTAAGAATGGCTCAGAGGAAACCAAGAATTTTTTGTTTTAACTAAATATGTGATATTGTTTCTCTTGATTCTTCAAGTTTAAACTAATCATATCCCGAAAAATGTTCTTGATTGCCAACAAATCCGTATGAGTGCTTATAAGGAGCTTTAAGCATTGTCCATGCAATGACAATTTTCTAACTTTTTAGATTATTGATAATTATTTACCAATCTTGAGAGAGCCCAAGTAACCCAAGTAACTCCTATTATCTATTCCAGGTCATATCGACTGGAAAAATGTTGCTAGTTTGATTTGAATTCTAAAAGGTTTAGTACAGGTGTTTCTCAGCTCAATTTGAATTTCCTTTTCATACTTTAGGATTACTGTAGCATCTAAGGTGAAATATTATCCATTAAGGTAGTCGTTTTGTGTCTGAAACAATCAACTAGCAATTACGTTCTTGAAATCGTGATTATTCAGTTTAAAAATCGGGTGACAGATTTCAGGTTGTCGCTAATGGAAGAAGTGGATCAATACATTTTCTGTGAAATTTTAATACTTTCACCTTCCTAGACATGATAGACACTACTCTAAAATTCTATCCAGCAATCTACATATGTCACGCAAAGCTAACCTGTTAAAGAAGGTATAAAATAATTCTGGACTGGACTTACCCGGTGGCTTTGCCGAAATTTTCACAAACATCAATATTATCGCTCCTACCAAGAAACCCTTCAAATCAACCTCTTAGGGACGGCTCAGCATAGGAAGACCTCTTCTAATTTGGGGGATCAAGTGGAAAGGGAACTCGACCAAGTTGGTATGTGGAACTAAAGGCAGTTGTCGAAAATCGCACTCGTTGGAGAGGTTTGTTGGTTGAGGCCCTGGTCCACCCCTCTTTGGCGCACCAACTATATACATAAGTAAGTAAGCAAGATTGGACATAAACACCGCTAGCCAATCTCCTCCACGTCAATAAGTTAACCTTTTCTCAAACTACTTCCCCATGTGCAATGGGCATAAAGAACAGTAAAGAGTCCAAGTTCCAAAAAGGGCTGCATTTTACCAATTGATTTTGTTTGTTTACTAGTTGTTTACCAGTACACGCTTAGAAAAGTTGAATTGATCATTCTTTTCTTAAAAATTCAATTTCGTGAACAAATGGCTTGATTTTTCTAGTTTATAACAGATTCAGTAAGAAATCTTCCCCCGAATCTCTTATTAAAAACAAAAACCAAATTATTTCTCTGATTTTAATAATTTTAACTCAAATTGAATTTTTTTTTCTCTTGACAATTCAACTATCTACACAGTAAGAGCGGAGATCTCCCAAAGAGGTTTAATTTGCTTCTCCATTTATTAAACCCATTCCTCTTGTGAGCATTTAATATGGTTGTGAACATTACTGCAACTAGTATTTTCGTTAAGTTATAACAGAAAATCTGGAATTCTTTTGAGATTCTAACATAGGCTAAATATACCAAAGTTCCCAGTGGTTTAATCCTAGCCTAAAATCTCATCATTCTAAACAATATGACGGTTTATCGCACACATAAACCTGTATGACACGAATTCTGTTCCTAAACCATACCAATGGTTGCTTGATGCACTTGCTTATTACAGTAGCGTAGGCGAAAACTAAAATATAGAATTTTTCAAACCCAGTGGTTTTTAGACTTTTGAACTGAGTTTGGTTCCGAACCTCACAAAATAAATCAATGGTTTGAAAGATACTTTAATTTTGTTTTAAACCACTACTTCCAAAGTTTAATTTATAACGTAAGGTGTGAAATATAAAATTACAAAAAAAGTGTAAAAACAACTTGGAAGCCAGAAAAGGTTTAAATTTAAATGTTTATAATAAAAGGAGACTTTTCATTAATAATAACAATTTATAGAAAAGAAGAAGGGAAAAAATATCATCACATCACACTTGAAACAAAAAAATATTAAATAATTTCAAAGTTTTGAACGAAATATTTGTTATTTGAGAAGCTTTCTCATGACAAGTTATACTCTCGGATGTTTTTCAGACGCTCGCGAGTGTTTTGGCTAGGATTCCAACCTTGTACCCCTTGTTCCATAGCCCAATGCAATAATCACTAAGCCACGGCACTCAACAAATTAAAGAAAACATTTTTTTTATCTGTCACGCCCAGGACTATCCAAAGTGACCGAACTATATGCACAGTACGATTGGTTCTAATTGAATTAAAACAAAACAATACCTACACAAAAAGAACAAGAGACGCATGATTTTTTCTTAATTTTCTCAACAAATAAAAGATAATTTATTAAGTTTAGTTGCAGAATCACATGAATTTGAGTTTGTCCACACGGGCAGTAATTGTGACTTTTTTTACTGACTGACTGATCTAGTTAGTAATTACAATTCCAATTTGACAAATGCTTGAAATGTTTTCTCATTTTGCAGCAAATGTTTTGAGTCACTGTACACACATTCAAACCAAATGTACCAGAACTGAAACAGTACTAGATTCTGCGACAGTAGTCGTTCGCCTATTTGCAATTTCATTTTGTGCAGACACGGGGAAAACCTATCTCTAAAATTGTACAGATTCGCTCTCGTTATGTTTATTTACGATGCCCGCGCTCATGTGCTATGTACCGGCTGATCCTTCTGCTGGTAATAATGCTTTCAATCTGAGAAGACCGGCAACGACTAAGTGTATTCTAATTAATTATGATTCATACTGTAGCCGATGGGTTTTTTAATTGAACATTGTCGTTATGAATGAATCCAATGAGGCATCTACACCATAGGTCTGGCGTCTGGGTGGTGTACAGACATAGCTTCGCATGGATGCATCTCAAATAATCGTGACGTACAGAGTACTCGCAGCAGAATGGTTTGAATAGGTGCTGCTCTGGATTTTCTGTATCAGTTGCTTTCTGTTCGCGCATCGCTGTTCTTGCATTTGCGGAGTGAGCCTCCCTCATTTAATAAATCCGTTGCTATCGTTACATACATACCATACGACGAACGAATGGTGGTAGTTACTTGTATTTATTCTCACATTCGAAGCATTTGCAGCGCTGCGTAGACAATCGAAACAAAAACTCTGCAACCATAAGGGCTAGGGCTATCCAAAGTGAGCGGACTCTGTGCACACAGTACTCGTACTTGGGTCAATTGCACCAACGAAGTGTATTTCATCTCATCGATTGGTTCTAATTGAATTAAAACAAAACAATATACAATATACGAAGTATAGAAGAGACGAAAGAAATTTCTTAATTTTCTCAACAAATCAATTGATTTTTCTTGTGCTTGTGCGGACTAATTTGAGTGAGATACATGCTGCAATTCGGTCGTCCCGGTTGATTATATGTGAAAAGTGTTTTCCTCCCTTTCACCCTTGTAAACGTGAATTTCTGCAGTAGCGAAGTCGTGAAGAGGAGGCAGCAAATAATACCGTGAAAAAAACTCAAAGGAAACGCGAATAAATATGACATCGTATATCGAGCTTTTCGGGCTATTTGTCATATTAATGTTGCCCTTTCTGTACGAGACAAGCCATATTTTTAGATATTATTTTAAATTTCTCATATACTATGGCTTAGTGTCATTTAATTCAGTGGTACTCATACCTGCATTTTTATTTCGTCCTTGCGACGTAAGGAATCTACTGTAAGTACTTAAACTAACATTTAATTGGTTTTTTTTTCCTCGTTTTCTTATTTTTGGTTCTTGTCAATTGCGAGTATTGATTTTCTGTGTGTGTTATTTTGCATTTGGGTGGGTTGAGTTGGTGGTGCTAAGGACTCACATTAAATGTAAAAAAAAAAACACAAATTCTCTATGCAGTCGAGATTCTGCTCGAAATTAAAACAATTAATACTCTAGGGACACAAGACATTTTTCTAATCGATTTTAACAGCCGGTAATGTTTTCGTCGTGTAAATAAAGCGATAACATTTGGTGTATGTACTTCTCGTAATTTTGCTTCTATTTTAATTAATATCGCATATGTTCTTTTGTTAACATTGTTTCCGATGCAATTAGGCGCGATAATTACATTTAATTTGATTACAAAACTATATATACATACTTATGTAAGTAGATATGCATATTTGTTGCGTAATATTATGCTTTAAGCAAGAAATATTAGTTGCGTTTAAAAATATTCGAACTGATCTCATTATAATTTAATACATACACATGTACATACATATGTACATATGTACTGTAGGTTATGCTAATATGTATAGTATTTAGCTTTAACGTATGAGAATACGTTTCCTAGCACCTTTCACACAAGTTTCCGGAGTAAATACATGAAGCATGTAAGACTCTCCGAAATGCCCAACACAAGAAATATCACTTCCATCCCCGGGTAGGCTTATTTAGTTCCCTACAAGAACATTTATCAATAAAGAATTATATTCTCTCTTCTCTGGTTGCTAGTAATTTTTTATTTTTTTTCCTAGACCCTAGCCCATATGGCTGATACTGCGACCTAAAAGATCAGGCTACAGTGACCTGTTAAAAAACTCACCAGCTTTCTAATGTTTATTTTGTCTAAACTCGGAGTTTCCTTGTAGGAATATGGCTTGATTAACCTTTTAGATTGTCTTAACCCGTGGACATTTTCCCAATGGGTTAGACAAAGTTTATGCTCCCATGCGTTAATCAGCGCTGTGGCAGCAGCCCAGTTGACACCACAGTAAGGTACAGGTCCAATGAACGCAGATCCTGAGCCAGCCCCGGCTAGTGCATCTGCATATTCATTGCCTGCAATCCCCCGATGACCTGGAACCCATCCGAGTACCACACTATTATGTCTAGCAAGAGATTGTAGTGCATCGTAACAGCATTTAACTGCTATGGAGTCCACTGAGTTAGACGACAGCGCTCTGAGAGCTGCCTGGCTATCTGAAAAGATATACATTTTAGCGCCCTTGACTCCCTTACTAAAGTTTAACCTGGCGCATATCTCAATTGCACGAAGTTCAGCCTGGAAAACCGTGGGACACATTCCCATATGTATTGAGACTTTGGTGTTTGGTCCAAAGACACCAGCACCCACTCCAGAGTCCAGTCATTATAAATTTACTTATTTAGTACAGGACTGACTTTAGTTCATTTCTATTAGCATTGCGTAAAGCGGTGGTTAGTCTCAGAAAATGAAATATGGTCATCATGGTTGACCTAAGATGGTCGAATTTAGGCATAAAGTGTTTAAGGCTTTGTCACCAGTGGTATATAAATTGATAAAAATGTGAGAAAATTACATATAAAACTTTGCAAATCGTATGCAGGAATACTTTCTGGTAATGGCTTTCTGAGGAAGCGCACTGTGGCATTACGAGTATCAAATACGAATTTATTCTGAAACTCCAATGACCTAAACCTATTAGAGGATACTACACATCTACTCTGTTAAAGCCAAGGTATAATCCGGAGTAGACTAAAACACATTGGAAAATACTTCCTTAATAACCCAAAGAAGGTTTGGTCATCGACATTTGCATTCCCCCCATGTCCCGAGAGAACTTCCCCACCAAAACGCAGTTTCTTACCTTATGTTATTTATTACTTCGTGTTGATATAAATGTAATAAGTCATAAATTTAAACTGCGGCTAATCTATAAAAACCCACCAGAAATATTATACTAAATCATTTGTTGAAGTCAAGGTTAAGGAAAAATAATCAAAGATCACTTGCAGTGTGACTGAATCAACAATATCATAATTCTAGCCGTGATCAGTATTATATCATCTGTTCTAGATGGATGACAACTTTGATGTATGCAATCATTTGCGGGAATCTATAAATTCAAAGTTGTGTCTACTTGTCCGTAAAATTGTTTCAGTTGTTGCATTGTAATATGTACCAACATGTACATATGGTATGTTTTATATTTTTGTGCTGTGTCCAGGTTGTGCTATGGCCCAATCTATCTAGACACGACACAGTTCTGCAACCCATTTTACCTTCTTTGCAGATATACACATGGATTTATCTAACCGGAGTACGCAATGCAAGGACTAAGTCAAGTGTGTGCTTGATATTTATTTTCGTGTGAAAATACACCCTAATCTAATACTAATCAACTGTTCAGTTATCTAAAAGTAATTCCTACGTGGTACTTTCTCTTTTTCAACTACAGTTTAAGATAGAGATTCGCTTCATGCCAGGCTTATCGCACGATGGTGGCTGCAACGTAATGAAGCCACCTTAGTACTTTAAATATCTTCATGGTCGTCAAATCGCATTTCGCTGAGTGGAATTAAGACCCTGGGAAGAAAATGGTATTGATTGCTTATTTTTCTACATTGCTGTCACTGTCAGTTTGTAGACAACCATGGCCAACCATATATCCCAGGTCCCACACTTTCTCGTAGCAGAATTTACAGTAAAAGATACTTCCCTCAGATGGATAGCCCATCTAGTAATTTGGCATGTGATTCATTCTGGTTATGAATGAGCTAAAAATGTTTAAGATTGTAATCCTTAAATTTATTCCTATGCGTCTAGTTATGGTTTAGTTCTTGAAATATTCTTACTGCTGTTCTCCATCGAAAACGAGGCGTTTATAAGTTCTTTGGGCGATAGCGGATCACCAGTAATACCTTTCATGCTATTGGCACGTTTTTAACAAATGTTAAATAAGTTGAACTGACAATCAATATATAGGGCACTCTTGGATTATAATCGGCAATATTTGAAGTTTATCTTCAGTAACTGTCGCGCTTTTTCATATTCTCCCTAGTAAGAATAAGAATAAGAATGCGTTAACTTCCGTGAGGTTTATTTCCGATTGACATTGACGATTATTTCTCTTTTTAGTTCTCATAAGGTCCAGGCCCCCCACTTCGTTGCTTTACGAATGTAGACACTATTTGACGGAATACAGACATATTTGGTGGTAGTCTTGTCCGAAGTTATCAATGAACCAACTATAACCAACTGAATAAAGGATGAGTCGAATTATGAATACCTGTAAACTACAAGGTGAACCTACATCTATTGGAAATCTTGCCATCCTATGCTATGCGTTTAAGTTATTTTCATTTGTCGTATCTTGGATAATCTTGACAGGAAATACTTTATATTGCCAAGGCTTTCTTATCGGACGTTAAAGCCTATAACGAATTTGAGTCTTAGTCGGCACCATTCCACAAGTTCACTTATATACTTTAAGTATACTACAGTTGATAGTGTGTACCCTATTTTACATAATATTTCTTCTGGATGTGTCAGAACAGCATATGTTAACACAGAATTACATGATTACAGCCCCAATGGTGTGTTTGCATAATGCCTGGTCTGGCAATAATTCATTGCGAAAGATACGTATGTCAAGCAGGCAATTGAAACTTGGAGACCCCATTCAAAAAGCCTTCAATGCAAGAATTTGGGCTTATCACTACACGATATCCTTTAAAATGAAATGACTTGACGAAATTTGCCAACTTAATAAAAAATTAAAATATCTGACTTACAGACTGACTTTAATACATATGTTTTGCTTAGTCTCGGTTTAAAGTACATACATACATACATACATATGTAAATATGTCACGTTGAGCATATAGTCTATTTTACTCATTTAAGAATCTCTGAAGATGGTAGTACAAACGATTGTCCTGGGTAATAATAAATAAATTTAATTCCTTTCTCTGTGCATCGATACAAAGTAAGTTTCCTCTAATTTTATGAATGGATGATTTTATTTTTTACCATTAAGCATAATACATAATGAAAACTAAGATTTCGATTACTCAATCTTTCACAGCTAATTGCATATGACATCTTACTCAAGTTTTCACTGGGGAAACCGCAGAAACACAATACCTTTGGTTTATTATACATAGGCATACAAGTATCTACATATGTATGGAGATGGACACGTGGATTTCTGGTCTGGTAGATACTAAATCAAGTTTGCGTTCAAAGCTAAAAATATGCAAAAGTATACTCTAAGTTTAATGTCATATATACCGTTCCCCCGCGGCGTTTTAAATGTTGGTGTAACATGTAATGCGTCACACTCTTACCAAGAATTTACCGATGCTCAACATAGAAGTTTACTTGATAACAATCAATGCGATACGATGCATATGACATCCAAGTATTTTCCCATGTTTTATCAGAATTTGGATTTTCCCAGTTCACTTCTTTATATCGCCTTCTTCATTGACATTCTAGATTCTTTCATGCGGGATTTACCACAAACTCTTATGTGACGGTCCCTAGTAATGGTTTGTATCTCGTGTATTTATAGAAAGATGTTATTCCTTTTATGAGTGGATATCCAAGGATTTCCTAGCAGGAGCGGTGGTATTACGTATTGACTAGAATTAGCGTTTCAGTGCAGGTCTTGTTTTCCTCACTGCTGTATTATTGACTTCGGTTAGTTTTTTTCTAAATTTAGAATAGTTTTACATTCCAATATTGCTGGCATTGTCAAGATATTTAAACTTGAGGCGTGTCTATGAATTAATGCACATTGTATCTTTCCCTCACATGTACCTAAATACAGAGCTACATGAAAAGCATCACAAATTTTCGAATAGATACAATTTCCAGGGTTTTTGTTCAGTAGAATTATTGACTACACATGTGTAGATATTTTTAGTTTCTAAAAGAAAATAATGTTTTTTTCATCCGAAATAGTAAATTAGAATATTTATGAATTAAAAGTGGAATGTATTCTTCTGTTCAACTTCTGCCGATCGTAAAAACAATATTCAGAATTCAGTTGATGGGTATGAAACTATCTGCACGCAAACTTCCCTCGTCTTCATAAATATTATTGTTCGCAATTATGTGCGAAAATTTACTCCCACTGGACCCGTACTTTTCTAAATGAGTATGAAGAGCTTTTCCGCTTGGATACTTAATACAATCTTTTCGTTACCTGTTTTAAGAATGTTCTTGGGAGTAGTTAGAAATGTTCGAAATTGGTTTCTTATTTTTACTTGCACCTATACCTATAGGGCAAGTATTGTATTCGTGCAAAATTTGGAACTCGAGATTTTAATCAAACTTGACATTACTATAATGGAGAAGTCCAAAAAAGTAGGTCCGCCAATGCCGTCTGTCTGTCTGTCTGTCTGTCTGTCTGTCAGTCTGTCTGTCTGTCTGTATATTCGACTGCAGCCTAAACGGCTGGACGGATTTGCTTCAAACTTCATATATAGGGTCTGTGGGATATTCCCTAGAGGCGAAATTTGAATTTTCATTCTAACCTCAAAATTAAGGGTAGTTTACTTAAGGCCGATTTCAGTTTAAATGGATTTTCTCGAAAACGGCTCTAACGATTTCGATAAAATTTGATGTGTGGGTTAGTTTGGGCATATGCTATGAGGTGGCATACCACGTTTTTCACGAAAAATTCGAATAACGGTAATATTGAAAATCAGCTGTTTCTCGGGTATTTGTGCGGCGATTGAGGTAAAAATTATTATTTGTAGGTTATAAGACAAGTGCAAAATGATAGCATACCAAATTTTGGAATGCCACGCCCACTTTTATAAAACTTTTTTTTTTCAAAATTTCTATTAGAAATAAATTGCACTTTATTTGGTTTTTTATTATGGTTGTTAAGGTTGTACCGTGACTTCATACTGAATAGTACAGCTTTACTCAGATCTTCATGCTAATAATTAAACAAAGTACAAAATATTGATGCTCCCTGAAAAGATTGTATCTAATACAGTGTTTTAGTGAATCTATTCTAAGTGAGCTTAAATACAATTTACTTATCTCTGCTCTATTTTTCAGTCTTCAGATGAATGGGACGAAAAGCAAACAATGGAGATGTCTGAGAAGACTTTCGTAACATCAACTACATGTCAGTGATTTGCCATTTATGAAGGCAATAGCAATACTTAAGTCCATGCATATTTTACAACTGATTTTTAAAAGATTTGTGTCTCGTTTACAAATAAGGGCATATGACTTGATTTGTGCTTCTATTCGCCTTGTCTTGTTCTGGGAGGGGATTTTGTTTGAAAACCTACATTAGCCTCGATGTTTAGCTTTATATAGCATTACTTAGAATTTTCCATTTCAGTCCATCTGACAGTATACATGGTGTTCCGACGTTTATTTTTGACCAATTATGTGCTTATTTAGCTTATTCTGATCGCCAGTAATTATTACCATACTTTATCTTATGGTCTAATGAAGCTGCTCTAACTCGGATTAATCTCGTTGTACATTCGTAGAAATTCTCCACGTTTTAAGCAATTTGGATTCGATCTCCATGCTTTGACCCGTTGCGTTCAATGTGATGAGGGCTAATTGTGACAAGTTTGAAATACGAGTACAAAGTTCAAGTGTTACACGTTACGAGAGAATTTTATTGATATAGCATATGTATAACTTATGTTCTTACGTTTTGCTTTGAGTTGACATAAGTTGATGACTGTTGTCACAGAGCATCCATCTGTCATACAGGTACTACATCTGTTAGATTTCGATACCTTTCAAACATCGAACCTATAATGTTTTTCTTTTTAAAACACCACCAGCAAAGTAAGAATTAGCATAGCCTAAACTTAGGCCGCTCACAAATACAAATGCACACACATATACAATGATAACTTAAAGAGTTTGTAAGCGATGCCCCAAACCAAATACACTACGGATACACTGGACAAAACTTAAGAACTACATATATTTACATTTGTTTACAACCTATAGATTTTTGCATCTTACAACTCTCCGTCCGTAAGCTATGCACTTTCAAAAACACATACGAAAGGGACTGTCTCAAAGTCTCTAAATACAGTCCAAGGAACTGAGAAAATCTGCATCGCTTTATTGAAATCATTCGCAGGAACCATACAAAATCGATTTGAAATACTACTCAAAATCTTTTTAAACAAAGACGTGATCGCTTATTAGATTTATGTATGTGTGTACATTTTAAACCTTACCTTTATATTGTTTTGGGTCTGGGACTGCAGGGAATATAAAGAGATCTAAGAATTGCATTTCATATTGCATTATTTTCTTGATCATTGCATGGCATCAGAGTTCAAATTTGAATCTTTTGAGAAACATGCTTATGAATTCGAATAGTATGGTACCATGATAGATGCTCTTTTTCATTTTAAACATTCTATCTGACAAAATGGAAATGGAACACATTTAACTTTCTCATAAGAGAGAAAAAATACATTTAAGATTAAGATTCATTCTAAAACAAATGTGTATGCATTTGCTTTGTATTTTGATAAGCGAATCGAAACTCGAGGGTGTATACTAAAACAAATATTTATAAATTTCTGCTAAGAACTGATAACAGAATAACATTTGTCCAGGGGCGTATTATTGACTGACTTAAGGCCTCAATACTCCAAAGCGATTTTGTCTTTCTAAGTTGCTAAGCACCATTGAAAACTTCGCCTTACATGGAGATAGTCTTTTCCGTAGGGTCGACCTTTTTAAAAAGTAGCTTAAATAGCTGCGCTTAAACAAATTTGTATATTTCTTTACCAATTGGGCCAATTAAATAATATCCATAAATAAATTTGTTTTTGACAGAATACAAATCGTATCTACATATTTCTGTTAACCAATAATTAACATAATTGGAACATCTAATTAAACTAAAAGGTTACACACTTAAATCTAATTGCAGTATTAATGAAGATGAAAAAATAATAAATTAAGTGCACTACAGTGTCGCACTTGCTTGCTGTTAAACATTATAGAACTAAAAGTATTCCAATGGTTTCTGAGAAATCAGCAATCAGTTGTCTATCAACATTGTTGCTAAACATTTTAATGCGCTTGCCTGAATAATTGTAGAATGCGCAAGAATACTTCGGAACACATTCTTTGTGATTATCTTGTAAATCGTGAGTAGAGCCTGCAGCATTATTCCTGCAACTATTGTGGTTTCCTCCAATTAAAACCGATACGTGATAGATCCAAAGAAGAACTGGATGGACAAGGTACTTCTGAATCCACAAAAAAAGCCTGTGATAGTTTTAATCTGACTCTTTCTTAGCGCTGGTAGTTATTTCGATCTTGTGTGCTAGATGCCGGGGATGAACACTTTATCTTATCTGTTACCAGTAGTGATGACTTCTGTCTTTCAGTCGATTTTTTTTTACCGAGCTTTGTAGTGCTTGGTGATCTACAGAATGGTCTTAGTTTTACGAGGACAATGTAGGTATCCGTCATTGTGTCCTGCCATACATAGATGCGACTAGTTGCAGTGATCTTCCAATTAGTTTGAGTCTTATTTGCTATCGAAGAGAACACAAAAGTTCTTATTTGATATACATATGTATGTAAGAAGATCTGATCTCTGGGGGATAGTGTGTACATACATACATATACATAAGTACATATGTAAGTAGCTCTATTTAAATTCAAAACTTTTTTTGCGTCTTAAAATGATTCTCGTCTTTATATTGTTCTATTTTAAAATAAAAAAAAAAAATACAAAAATGTAGCTTTCTACTTTACCAAAATCCGAAATTTAAAATTTTCACGAAACTTATGCTTCCACATTGTGGGAACAGAAGAACTAGTTAAATGTTATAGCTTACTAAATGTAGTGGAACGCCAGTACACCAGTCCACTGATTATCATACTCCCTGTTAAACCAACCATGAGATTGAGTGGAAGTGACTTTTTAATTGGAGGGCTAATAGTTGAAGTATGTAAGTACATAAACGAGTATCACATCAATTTATTTTTTAGCATATCGTGTTACAAAGCTCTGTTATTTGTTCTGCAATAATGGACAAACTTCAGATTTAGTTTCACTGAGGAGATAATGATAATTCTAAGTACAAGTACAGAATGTTTGTTTTGTATATGCAACATTGAACACTCCAATTAATCTATTTTTTGTTATACTCTTATTCAATATAATTACCACGGTCATCTGGTTTTAAACTTCTTTTTCTTAACTTACTAACAATAGTATTCGTAATAATGTCATTATATATTTACTGCGTGAGTTGTTAGGTTATGATGGGGTGCGGGAAATGGATAAGGAGTCAATAACGATCATTTGGAGACCTAAAGGTCCATGGTGAACCCCTTTTTATAAATAGACAGAGAGGCGGAAAATAAACCAAACCAATTATGTTACACTGCTGCCTTGGTAAGGAAGTGGAAACGATCCGATATCTGCTATATCGGTAAGCCAGCAGAGTTTGACCAAATGGTCAATCATGATCAGGATTTAGACTGTCTTTTATGTATCTCGGAGCTCTTTCTATTCCTTCTGATAGACTCTTGTTGTTTTAGTGTGTTCGAGTACAAAGGTGTACTCTAGTACTTATCTCTATTTTTGAGTGTAGAGAGAGCTTTATATCATTGGCATAGTTCCATTACCAATATAATTACTCTAATTACTGATTTCTTAGTTGCATATGTGCAACTAATTAAAAGTATTTCCATGTATCACATGTTAGGTTTGACGCTTATCTATTGTGTATTGTAGTTTATTATATATTATATTGTCTGCTTTGTTGATGATGGCCTTGCAGTATCCATTCAATATCTGGCTAAGTCATTGGAACGTGACGCGCCTGGCATGTGCAAGTGTCTAAATAAATTTACATATATGTATGTCCATATGTTGTACGTGTGTATAGGACAGATGAATGTTTAGCTATAGAATGAGATTTGATATTCATGCACACCAAACTATACAGAACCGAATGGATGTAGGTACATATAAAAAACCCATTCAATCAATAAAGATTGATTGGCGAATTGAAATCAATTGTTAATTACAGTTTTGCACATAATAAACTATGATGGAATGGAGTTGACAGTCAGACAATTTATCTAAAAAAATTCTCCTAAATCAAGAAAGTGCATCTTTGCCTTATATGTATTGCCTAAATCGATTGCTTGTTTAAGTCACAAATCCAAATTAGGTAAATTCTATTAAATCGAATTTAATATGCAGTGCAGCGACTCATAAAGTTTTCTACGTGTATGTATAATGACCACAAAACGATAAAATACTAAATTAAAATGCGCAAATTTAGGAGAATGGAATTATGTGTGTACATAGCTGATGGGTTCAAAACCGTGTCCTGAATAATAAAACGAAGCGAAATTAAATATATACATATGTATGTATGTACTTATTTATTTGTATTGAATAGGTTTAAACGCTATACTGATAGTATTTTGCACATATAGTTTGTTATAATTATTAAATTTAATATGTTTTTAAATAAAAGATATATACGTACATACATATGTATGTATATAAAAATATAAAAAAAACAATGGGGGATCAGTGGTACAATTTAACCCTAGGACGAGGGCGGATTTTGGGGAGTGGGTAGCCAGCTTCAGGGATACGACATTGGTTCATTAATCGGATCATCTGCCATCAGCTCTTTTCTAATACTCCAAATAAGTATATGGAAGTTGCTCAGATAGGGGTGCCACAAAAATCCTGACCCGACGAGAATGGTAGACTCCACTGTTGGTTCCATTTGGGGTGATTCGTCCCATTTGGGAGCAAAAGGTAGTGACTTAGTGGGAAAACACTCTGCCCGTCTCTCGTTTGCTGTTACGACCTTCTACAGTGGTAGTCCTCATCTCCGATACATACGATACCCTCGTTAAGAATTCGAGATATTTTTTGGAAGGTACGAAAATTGCCCACTTTTTAAACGTCAAATTACGTAAAGTGATTTGACACATTTCATAAATTAGTGCGAAGAAATTTCTTGGACTTGGAGAACTATCTTTCACGGTACAAAACTTTTGTATACCCGAACAGAATGTTGTGAATTATCATAGAAATTCGTAAAAAATCCGCTGTTTTTGGAGAGTACTCGAACAGACGATGTTGCTAAAGCTAGAAACTTTAATGTCTTTAACATGATTTCATTGATCAAAATAATTGAATAACTCATTTGTCGCATTTAACGCATGTCCAGCAGATATTCTGTTATCTTTTGCAAGAAATGCTTTAATATCCGAATCTTCATCTATGCTTATCACAAACTTGAGCAGCTGGTAAGGCTACCAGGCTACCATGGTATTGTTTTCTTTCAATTGAACTTTCTGCTAAGACAACTGCAAACTCGAATGTCAAAGCATATAATATCTATTGTGTATGGGAATTCCCCGACTTCAGTGATGGGCCCGGAAAAGCAATTTCGATGTACACTGATACGCGAAATGCCTGGTACATACGGATTATCGGATCACAGATGAATCAAGGTTCTCCTGAGACAAAAATTTGTGAAATAAAATTATCACATGCTTCTTGGCGCTTATGATTTTTTTTTTGGTAAATTTTATTGCATTCTACTGGCATGCATTTTTAACACTATCTTTCCATTGCGTTTATTATGTTTGTGGTTTATTTCTAATTGTTCATACATTTTTTTTTAATTTGAAACCATGAATATTATGTTACAGAGTGAAAATTAAAGAAGTGCTATTTACCTCGAGGGGTCGTTACGGAAACTTTGTTAATAGTTTCCTCGTACAACTATTATTACAAATAATTTTTGGCTTTTAGAAGGCCATTCTCATAAAAAAATTACGAATGATATATCATACATACATATGTACATATGTCCATATGTACATAAGTTTCTGCCCCACGGCTACTTCAAAACAAGAAAACCAAACCTTTCCTGAATTGTTCGAGCCAAATATTTATACAACGTACTGTAACTCACATACATATTCTTAACATATTTTTTTTTTTGTTAATTTCAGATGGGCGAGCACATTTTGCCACAAAATCTCCAATTTGCTGGGTTTGAGGTGGGAACTCCGTGGAAAGGAAATCTTAGAAAAGGATCAAGCATGCATTATCGTAGCGAACCATCAAAGTTCACTTGATGTGTTAGGTAAGGGTGAAATCTTTAACCAATTACAAATTTTACATACATATAACATTTCTCTTTCGTTCCAAAGGCATGTTCGACATTTGGCCAGTGATGAATAAATGTACAGTAGTGGCAAAAAGAGAATTATTCTATGCTTGGCCGTTTGGCCTAGCTGCATGGTTAGCTGGACTCATCTTCATCGATCGAGTTCGTTCGGAAAAAGCTCGTGAAACCCTTAACGAAGTCAATCGTAAGATAAAAAAACAAAATATCAAATTATGGGTATACCCAGAGGGCACACGCCGCAATACCGGTGAAATCCATTCATTTAAAAAAGGAGCTTTTCACATGGCTGTAGATGAGCAAATTCCAATTATGCCCATTGTGTTCAGTTCCTACTGCACGTTCCTTAATGATAAGAAGAAAATTTTAAATGCAGGGCATGTAATAATCTCCACATTGCCACCAATTTCCACAAAAGGCATGACTAAGGACGATATACCAGATTTAATGGATATCGTTCATAAGCAAATGACCGATACATACAAACAAACGTCCATGGAGGTGTTATCAAGGTATAAATCAACTAAAGATCAACATCGCAGCTATAAGGACACACAAATACAAAAGGATGTTATTAAACTGGATGATGGCTATCGTCAAAAACAAATCACAAGCGGCTTTCGAGGTTTCATAAAGGCGAATTGAATTACCATTCAGAGTTAAATACATTTAACAATTTCTCCTGACTGTTTTTTATATATATAGACATAACATATTTCCATCTTAATTTAGTTCAATGCTTTTAAAACAAAAGATATTAGGTGATAAAATAATGACTGCACGTGTAAAATGAAAAGAGTATTGGAGCTTAACAAAATAAAAACGAAAAAATCGAATAAGATTGTGGTGTGTAAATTTAATGAAAAATTGTGTGAAGTTTAGTCAAATAGCATTCATAATATTCCGGATTAGATATCTAATTTAAGTTTACTTTTCCAAATTATAAGTTATGGCCCTCTCACAGAATTTCTAAACCAATATCTACTCCTTAAAAGCCCGTATTTGAATTTACCCTTCCCAATCTTAAAAAAAAAACACAAAAAAGAAAAACGTAGTGGTTCAATAGGTTGGAGAAAATATATTTATAATCTGAGTGATAATTTATAATTTACTCGTTTTGTGATAGGGACAATTCTGGTATTTGGAAAAGGGAAAAAATATTTTTGATAAATATTCAAAATGTGCAACATATTTCCTTAATTGTTTAAGTATGTATATTTATTAAATAAAATATTTGTGTAAATTTTGGTATTTTATTTTATTTTTTTTTTTCGTTCATTATAACTTGACTATTTTTTAATTATATTTATTAATATATAAAATGCACTTTATAATGCATATAATAAAAGAAAGAACATCTTAATGTAATGGTACGAAGAAAAAAATTTGTTTCCTTTTTGCGTATGTAGGATTCTTTCTGTGACGGAAAGCGTCAAATGGTAGTGGGAGGATATTTATGAAAGGAATTACAGACGATGCAGATAACAAGACGAAAGCACTATTCCACGCCTGTGTGTAAATCTGATTTAGTCTTGCAATTTTAAGAAAGAAATGAAAAACGTTGACGACTGACTTACTCCGTGATGAGAGATGAGCATTAGTATAGTCAATAGGGTATAATTTACATTTCCGAGCATCCTTGTTGAGCAAACCTGTTCCTTATTATTCAAATGTACAGAAGGCAAAAATTCCCCGAAATAGAAAAATCGAAGCATATTTTTAGATCTACTCTATATATGTAAGTGGATCACTTCAGAAGACGTTTTTTTATGAAATGGTTGCTATCGCAAACCTTAAATGTCAGAAGGTTTCCCCAGTCTATTCGCTATTTATTGCAGAAATTCTCACCATAAACGTTTGTAATTGTATTAACGGAATAACAGAAACTGATTACCCAAAGATCAACTTAAACTTTCACCTTCCATTTCACAAATGTAGAATGGATTCCACATTCTCACAAAAATAGAGAGTATGTTTTCGTTTCCTTGCAGTTAGAATATTCCCTAATGTAGTAAAATAATTTGCATCCCATTTGCCTGCATCGAGGCAAAACTGGACGAATATTCTTGAGTTTTTGTGCGGGGTAAAAGCAACAACAGACTTGTTGTTTGGGCACAAATCCATACATGTCCCTTACTTACTTTCAAAGCATTGGTGGTATATAATTAGTATCTTGTAACTGTCAGTGAAATAAAGTAAGGTGCAGTAACGAGAAAGGAACGAATTTCAGTACCGTGAATCGTCCCGTGATTATCAACAATTCGCCTTATAAAAATAGGATGTTACTTCTTCGTGGATCTCCTTATTTCCTCGATGTAGAGTGCAATGCCTGAAAATAAATAAAAAGTCTATCTGGTGTGCCGTGTAAAATGACATTCGCCTCTTTGAAATTTTCCGTATTGATTAAAGACGGGAAAGCTGTATCTAAACAATTGTTGCCTCTTCAATCATCTGTTGTTGTCTTGAGGAACAGACCGTCAACAAGTAGTAGTCATATTATTGTCTTTCAGACATACTAAGCGAAAAAACGTGACAACCAATGGATTTTGCACAACAAACAAAAGATTAGAGCTGCTCATGGCTATTTACATAGCTATAAGCTATAATTTAAGCTTAATGCGCGAACACTACATACAATGAATGTAAATAAACTAGACTTTGAATCACAAACTGTAATAAAACAGGTTTATAACAAGTTTTATTTATGCACATACATTTAATTATCTTATGTAAGAGAAATGTAATATTTTTTCTTTGATTTTGAGTTTTAAACAAAAATATATAAGTCCAAACAAGTAAAAGTGGACATAGTCCCTTAAAGCTTAATGACATCAATACAGAAAAATTAACATTTTGTAACTTATTTGAAAAGTGAACTTCCTGAAAATAATCAATACAATTAGATAATTGGTTTTTAAAAGTATAACATTCAATTACCCCGTCCAAAACCTCCTTTATTAATGCGACCTCTTCCAAAGCTCGTCAGTGAGCTTGCGTCATCTGTGTCATTTAAATCGGTCATTTTGTTTAGATCAGACAGATCTATTCTGAAGTCCGACTCGTCCGGCTGAGGAGGAACTCTACGGGAACGGCCGGCCCAGTGGTTTACTTCAGATTCATCATCTTTGTCTAAGTAAAGCGAAACCTCTCTTGAAGGTTCCGTCTTTTTGCGACTACTTCCCGACAAATCGGGAAAATCATCTCTATTAAATATGGCACGTCGACCAGAAACACTCGACTTTTGATCATCATAATACACTTTATGTTCGGATAGCGCCTTGGTAGCATAAGTCGATTCACTCGCCATTGACACAAATGATTCTGTGTCACTGCATCCTGCACTTACAACTGCAGCTTCTGTACGTAAATTAATCGGAATATGGCATCCGGGAATACATTTGATTGCAATATCTGAGGCCATGTATTCGGCAAATGTGTAACACCAACGAGTAACGCATGATAGGGTGCAGTAATTGGTTTTATCTCTTGCTTCGTGATACTGTAAAGAAAAAAAAAATTAATTAAAAACAAATTATAAAGCTGTGCTGTATATTAACTGTAAGGTCTCATAGATTAAATATTCGAAGCCGTGTTTCGGGCCGAAACGGAGTTACCTATTCTGCCACTGTTCAGTGAAATCCTATCGCAAACAATTATGGACATAGTTTTGAAACCAATTTTATTGATAAGCTGAAGTCGTAAGTAATTATTGGTAGACAAGTCTATTGAGTAAGGATAATGACGTCTGGTTGGACGTAAGTAATCGAAAAGCCCAGCAAGTGCTAGAGATATGTCTGTTCGCGTACTTTCTGCACCTAAATCCGTAAATTGCGAAATTTCAAGGAGTGGGGGTAAAATTCTCTCAGAGTGGTAAAATCACAAAAAAGTAAACGAACGCAAAAGCTACGAAATTCGCCCACATTTTAGACGTCTAAAGCGAATGCATGTTAATACACAAACAAAAAATTTCTTACAGGTTTCTGACAGATTGCGTAAATCAGTGCAAAGAAATTTTCTGCACTAAAATTCGTTGCATGGGGAAGCTTTTTATTCTCTTTTTACGAAAATCTACGAAACTTTTGCGAAACAGGATTTGGTGACTTGAAGATTTTCGCGAAAATTCGTTGTTTTGGGAGAGTACACGAACTGACCTATTATTTCCGCTTATGTTTTGAGAAACATCACAACAGTCTAAATGTTAAGTAGTTGGTTCTTTTCAAACCTGAGCATGGCGCTGGTTTATAGCACCACTAGCAAATGCTAGAAAATTTTCAATTTATTTATTTTCTTCTCAGAGTAATATTTCGATTTTAAGCGTATGAAAGCAACCAAATGGTTGGCCCTATTTGTTTGCTACCTACTAAGTCCGTAGGCTGAATTTTTCATTCAAAGAATTTAATGCTAGATATCTAGTCTTCTCATAAAACTCCAGACGTACACTCAAATTATTCATCGTTGCGAGCGACATGTAAGAAATGTTTTCTAAAACCTTACCAACAGGTTTAAAACAGTTTTTTTTTACTTACAGCACAAGAGATTCCAATCAAATATTCAAAAATATCCCGTTCAAAGTAAGCATCTGTCACAAAACTCGATACGGGCTTTTTAACTTCACCAATTTCACAGGTTGCCTCTTTTAGCGTGTAAAAGAGATACTGGATAGAGTAAATCTTTAAGTTTACATCGTTGGCCCCAGGGTCGGATTTAATAAAACCGATAACCGACTCAACAATGGGTAAACTATCACGATGGGTGTACAACGGTGGGTACTCTCCATCATCGCTGGGTCGAATAAAGTGCAATATTGAGTTGTATAATTTACCAAGATTAGCTTCACCCAACGCATTTGGAGGAAGTGGTAGCTGATGAGTGGTATCGGCGTGATTCTGAGCCTCATACGTGTGACCATAAATATTTATACCTAAATTTTAAATAAAAAAAAAAAATATTCAAAATTATTAACAAACAAAATGTGGTAATATAAACTGTACCTGGATTTACAAAAGAATGATATTTATTCCGTAAGCCATCCTTTAAGGTAAATTCACATATTGAGATCTCGGCAGGTATGTACACTCCACCTTGAAGTGTTTTTGTAAAATAGTTAACCATAACAAAATAGTATTTCTGCTTTGCGATTTCTGTAAAAAAAAAAGAAGAAAATCATGTTTATAGTGAACTCGATCCATTATTTCTCATTTGTATTGTGTGTTTAGGAAACGTTAACCACGTTAACTAATACAAATATCAGCTCAGACTGAGAGACTTAGTTGCATGTAAACGCTTAAACCCAAGATATCAAGTCCATTGTAACCAAGACATCTCGGTTAAAACTATTACCCAGTGATCAAATGCGCAGAGATCTGGACGATATGTTATGAAGGAAAACAGATCTGATACTTGACAAATTGTTCAATAGAAAGATGCTTTGTTGTATACCGTATTCGTACGCAAATACTCATCTCAAAATTTCCAGAGGGGAAGTTTAGAAAGTACCAGAACGGTTTAGGAGGAATAGAGCTTTTTGCATTGCAGTACGTTCGAACAAAATGGCGCTGAAGTTGCTGACGTCCTATGCCTTCTAGAGAAAAAGTACATATTGAAGAATGTTCGAGAATTATGGCTAATATCGGATGGAACAAAGTCTGTTATGATGCTTACCTGACCTAAGGCCATGAAGAAAAATAAATATTTCAAATTTACGTAGTTCAATGGTGTAATTCATACATATGTATATAGGTTATGTTTTATATAACAGAACAAAAGATGTTAAAATGTGTATGTACATACATTCTAATCTTTCTAATTGGAGTACGTCATTGTATCTTATGCAATTTCTGACTGTAAGGGAACACCATGAATAGAACTACGAACTGTTTAACGAATGTCTCAAAAATCTTAACCCGATTATGGATCTGCTATAGTTGGTAACAGTTCAGATTTCAAAATCAAAAAATAACTATACTTACCATTTCGCATTACACTATCGCGAACAATTTTCTCTATAGTCTTCTTCATAGTTCGTATATTTTGTTCCTGCTCCATCTTTTCCTTCTCAATATGAGAAAGTGGAACTCCAGTGCATGTAAGTTTATCATTAGTATTTCTTAATGCTATTCTGTTGTTTTTTGCCTTTTCATTGTATGGCCCACGTTCCTGAGGTGTCATACCCTGCAGTGGAGATAAAATTATATTAGAAAACAGCTTAAAATCAAATAACAATTATATTACCGCCCAAATTTTACCGGCCTCAGTGGTTGCATTCGCCAAGTTCAGATGCTTTCCGTACTTTTCTTTCCATTCAAAGGTAAAGACCATAAATCCGTTTTTTTTCTTTGGCGGCATTTCGTATTTTCGCTTTCGATTCACGGACCGGTCAATTGTGAGTGGGAGTCGAGAAACTTATGACGAGAAATCCCAATAGGAATACCACTGTACAGTGCAGACACCGGTAAATTTTGCAAAATCAACCAAAACTAACTGTGGCCACCAAACAAAGATAGCACAGAGTGATACCAAATCGAAAATATAACAAGTAAATGAGTGAGACTCGCTAGGTGTCGCTGCGATTACTAGGAGGGATGAGGTTGTATTCAGTGAAAGTTATTAAGTCAATACATTTTTCAATACTAATTAATGAAACAATTTAAATTCACTATGACGGTGAAACACTATTATATTAGTTCGGATAGTGATTTCTAGTTCTTTAATCTGTTAAAAGTGGAAAAGGTCCACAGAAACGTAAAACAAAACAGGTGAAGTAGGACGTGGAGTATGTAAATTCGTAGTGTTTTTTGAATATGAATTCACATGTTAGATGGTCTTGAGCGTCCATCATCGAAACTGAGACTTAATCAATACTTTCGGACAACTCTTCGTGCCTATAATGAGTGAGTAAATATAACTACTTGGATGAAGATTCCGTTAACGTCGACACATCGAGGCCAGAACTCACTCCAAGTATTTCTTTTTGTTTTCCAAATCGCTGTAGCATATTTCAAACGATGATTTTGCTATGAGCTAGTTGAATAAGACTGGGGAGGAAGGGAGGTTACCTAGTTAAAAAGGACTGTAATGTGTAGCAGGGATGTTCTCTGTCATTTTAAAAGTCTAGAGTGCTCCGCGTTTCTTATAGAGTACGGAGGAATTCATCCCTCATTACTTGAATTGCAGCCCATATTCCCAAATCTCCACGCTGATGAGCTGGATATTGTTCGATTTCGGAGAGTTCATTATGTAATCAATTTCTGGTTATAAGTCCTCTATAAGTCCGAATAGGCCCCTGTTATGAGCCGCAGATACAAATTGAATAGCCTGGCAGTACTTGCCAGTTGTTGAGCTAACGGAATTTATTTTGCTTATCAATAACTTGGTTTATGAAAAGGTTTTGAACTCTTATTTAGTTATGTGTTAAATCCAATTATACAGTGAAATCGTTGCAAATAAATGCTTCAATATGAATTTAGCTTTCAAACTGGCTACGTACATTCTTTTTATTTCAATATTTGATAATACTGCAGTGAGTTGTATGCTACCGTACATGTGTCCACACATAATCCATCTCAAGGTACTTCCTATATTTACAGACAATTCCAATATTTAGCCGAGAGCAGCAAAATGCAGTAGTTGAAACAAGGAAACATGTTTCATGTAATCCGAAAAGGGATCTAGATAACATTTTAAGGTCTCGACGACAGGTATGTATGTCTAATGATTTAAACTAGAGTTGGATAGGAATTGGGTTGTAACTACAGGGCTATCATTATCACAAAACAGATGTCTGTTAAAGAAGAACAACTTAAAGTTCGATAATGAGATAACTTAATTCTTAGAGTACATCTTAACTGCCTATATCCTCCAATTGTTCACAAATACATTAGGTACTGTTTCACATATTTAATTTAAGCCAGCGTCGTGCCTGGTTCTTTCGTCCCTTGGTGCATGTGAACTACAAGTCATGTTAATTGCTCCACCTATACATAATTTAGTCATGTCCCATTACAATGACGCTGCATCGACCGGTACATGTGATCATGATGTGGATCGTCTCGTCAAACTGGAGCTCTGGATAATCCTCCAAAAGTAGAGATTGATTTGCTTATTACTATATGAAAAGCCTTTCGAAAGTTGCAACTCAATTCGGATTCATCGGTATGCTATAAGTGTGTACTGTTCGGAGATCGAATATACTCATCCTTAGGTACATGAGGTCTTGAACAAATATTTGGTCCAGGGAACAAACAATTTCTTATCTAACAAATTTGTTCATGGCAATTATACTCTTGGATGTTTGTCTGACGTTGTCTGAGTATCGCACATCGATTTGTAGCCATCGATTTGACGTCCTCTGATATATGCAGATAGTTTTGTTTCATTTCCAGCGAGGTATCTATACCAAAGAAATTCAAAGTCGATCGGTTTTCCTAGAAATCCAATTTCTTTGAAAAACACTGTCAGACTCTTATACCAAACGTAGTTCCATAAAGGCTGTATTTTGTTGCGCAATATGTAAGTTGTGTCTTCATGATATTGTTATATTTTGAAGAGATTGACTGTCGATAAATGTGCATTTTTGTTTAGAAGTATACATTTGAAGCATTTAAGTCTAACTCAAAAGTTATGAACATTTTTGTAGGATCCAATTGTTCAACCCGTTTGGACCTCCGATCAAGGGAATGGCGATTCAGATCAGGATTATAATGTGCGGGTCACCGTTGAAAAATTGGAACAGACTGAAGCTATTAGAGAATTCATTCACCACATTATTGAAAACGGATCTTTTGCTGTAGATCTGGATAAAGGGGATTTTAAAGAAGTAAGTTTTGAATGGTTATTTTAGTTGCACTGTTGCTTACTCTGAATGTTGTCCGAATGTTTGCTAATTGTGTGTGTTTTGGTTGGTAATTTACCAATTTTTGTTAAAAGGATGATTTGATTTCCGAGGCTGAGTCTGAAGCAGAGTTGGAATTTGAAGCGGACGCCTTTGAAGAACTAAAATTCCCCGAAGAATCAGAGCGTGCATCAAACACAGAGGTTGAAGAACCAGGAGGGACATTAGAACCAGAGACTGTAATTGAAATAGATCTTACACCAGTAGTGCCGGAAGTTCAACCAGTTCAAATACCAGAATCAAAACCAGTGCGAGTCCTTAAGACTACGCCTCAGCCAATTATACCGATCAAATCTTTGAAGAAACCCAAAAAAATTGAAGCAGTGGACAGTCCTTTTCTTACTTGGATTAAAAAAACATTTAGAAATCCCTGGGGTACAATTTAACAGAAACCACAATCAGACATGGTCTTTTCTTGTATATATATTTAAATTCAATTTGTTTGTTAGTACAATATTAGGTATAAACGTTAGTTAATAGTTAATTTTACAATCTTTGTTTCAGTACATGATTTAAATTTGTTTTTTTTTTTCATATTCATTTTATATATATGTTTGTCTTGCGAACCTCTATGTACCTACATATGTATAATATTGAGTGTGTATGTAAAAAAAGAAAACAAAATATTTTCAGCATTAATCTGCTTTGTCAGTTTTAACTTTTGTTTTATAATCTATAACAACCCATATCCCAATTTGTAATTGCAAAAGCATAGTGAAATGCATTTATTATTGATTGATTATAAAAATTGTTACAAAAAAGTGTTCTAATTAAGTAAAAAGCAAGTATGTATGGACCTGTGTGTTGATAAAATGTAAATAAAGTAACAAAGACGAATATGATTTTCAACAAGCATTAGTAACAACAATATTTAATAAATGTTATACTAGGCTTAAAAGTTATAAATTCTACGGCAACTACACTTAAAATGTAAGGCTGCGTACGCATTACGCGTTAGGATCTTTTCGTTTTTTTTTTTCTTTAACAAATATATTTTTTTTAATCAATATAAAACGTATAAAAATGTCGGGAAACAACATAAAATAGCTCAAAGGGAAGCATTGCCTCTACAGGTAACCAACAAGTTGTTTTTTTTTTCTTACAGTTCCCTGATGTTTTTTTTTTTATGTTAATTTAATTTATGTTTTTGTTACAAATAGGTACTAAGATTTACTAAATTCATTAATTTCTGGTGATCCTCTAAATTTTGCGTTTATTTTGTTTTGTTTTGTTTTTTTTTATTAAGCCAATGTCGATTCAAGTTTTATGAAAACCGTATTTGCCTTAAGCTCTTAATGTAACTAAATTCTAATGAATTAAAATTAAGAACTTGCAACTCCTTTTATTTAAGCCGTGCTCATTGATTCAGCAAGTGCACTCTACTTTGTGATGCATTTTATTTTTTTGTTTTAATAATTTCGTAACAAAACAGCCAAAATGATTCATTTCACTCTTCCTACGATAGACTATTATAAATATTAACTTAAAATACAATTATGTATGTATTTGTTTGAATAATAAAATAAAATACAAAACAATGCCACATAAAACATTTCACTACGTAACGACTCGCTTTTGGCGAATAATATAGGTCAGACTGATTGAATTTATTTTTATCTAACTTCATCCATATCTTCGCCTTCGGATGAACTTCGAATTGTATTGTATTGAGAGTTTCGACTTCGTAGCATTCGCAGGAAGCTGCCAACGGCGAATATGGTCCGTCGATGACGATGGAATATTCCTTGATATAAGGCTTCGCGAAGAGTCTTGCGGTCTTCAACGTCAACTGATGATGTTAGAGATGTCTGATGTGGCATTCGGACTGAAAACGAGAAGACAAATTATAGCAATTCGAGTTATTAAAAGTTAAACGATTAGTTTCAACACTCGTTAAGACTTAAAAGACAAAGTACCTATTTGTCGGACTCTCAAAAGGACATAATTTCTTCTAGTTTGTTAAAATATTTTGTAATAGAAAACTTTTGAGTCATAATTATCTTATTTACCTGCTACTGGGGACTTTGGTGATTTAACTGGAAAATCTTCCAAGTCCTTTGGCGATACTAAATCCAATTTCAGAACCTTTTTCGTAATTTCCTGTGTTGTAATTGGCTTCTTAGAGATTTGCAAGTCTATTGACCGTTGACTCACGGCACTTTTAGTCGCTTCTTTGCTAGGAGTATGTGCATTCTTTTTCACCACGTCTTCTTTCGGTTGCTGTTGACTTTGACCCTGATTTTGCGACATATTGGTTGGTATTGAATTGTCCTGATGGCCCACTGATGTATTATGTTGGTGGGGTGGAGACGCAGATGTGTTCTGATGATGGTGTTCTACAGTAACCATGGTTTAGCAAACACCACTAGATGGAATTGCTCGCTTAAAAAACAAATAGATTATTTGGCTAATTGTATTACGGTGGTCTAGCTTCACTATTATAGTCACTTATGCTCGATATATCTACGTCTAAACTTTGCTGTTTGTTTATAGTGTTCTCATGGGATTTTGCTCTTGACGATATGGCACTGTCAGCCGCCACATTTGAAGTTGAGAAATCGGTTAAAACAATCTTCGGCAACGATCCCAATTCACTAATTTCCAAATTATTTAAATTCTCAATTAAATCGTGAAAATGTTGACGCTTCACGGAACTACCATTGCTGGCGGAAGTTTCTTGCGGGTGTGTTTCGTTTGTATTTAAATTGTCACTCATAATACAATGGTTCGGTCCACTGTTGTCCTGGGGTTCCTGAATTGAACTGCGACTAGAGTGCAGACTTTCAGGGGATGAAGAGCGCGTAATATTGACACGAATTTTCCAGTCGTGTTGGATGACACCGTGAACGCTTTCGTCGTAATTGCATGGATTTAGGGCGAAACGACGATTGCGAAGGATCCGTTTGGCTACAGAAATAAATCCTCTAATGCCAGTGCTGTTCGATAAGTCTTCTATGGAACTACTAGGCGAAACATTAGATTCAGCGGATTGCGGTCGACTGGTGGTGTTGGTTCTTTCAGAAATATGTCGGGGTTTTTTTTGTTTGCTTATTTGATTATTTATCGCATTACGTTCGCCAATCGATTCTAAGTACTTTATGTGAGTGAGAAACCCTTCATCGTAGCATTCCGCTGCCAAGTGAAGAAAATAATTGTCCTCGTCGTCACTGATCTCTCCTTCGGAAAATTCCACCGCAGATAACCCCTTGTTATTGGCGATTCGAAAGTCACTACTAATTGTTGGGTACTGAAAATGTGTACGTTCTAATGGATCAGACCTAATATGACCCAACTTGAGGCGTTTTTTATTATTGAAAACGTTGCACGCTGTCTTAGCAGCGGCATGTGGATTATAAGAACGATTGATCGATATTCCTTGTGTGGATTTTAATCCTTTTTTGAAATTGTAAAGTCGTTCTTGGCGTTTTGTTAGATATTCAAGTTCGCCAATAGTATTAGCCGCAAGTATTTGTCTGAGGGTGTTGTTGTAAACCGTACCCAAAGATTGCAGTCGGTAATTCACTTGATTACCACTCCACGAAAATTCTGGTATGGATCTGAAAGGAAAAGTGTTGGGAATTGTATTATTGGCTTAAATTCAGTCTGGTAGTATAAAATTAAGTGGGTTGTATATAATCTTTTGCTTTTATGGCAACTAGGGGTATTAAGTCTGGTGCGGATACCATAGAAATATCAGGGAGGACTGAATTTTATTGCAATCATCGCATAGAATATTTTATGCCAAATAAATAATAAAGGCTTCGTTAAAGTATTATAACTAAATAATAGGGAACAGCGAACTTCGTAGGGAATACCGACTTCTCGGTTCAACTAGTAAATGACGAAAAAAGTTCTTGTTTTGAATGGAACTCTTGGATTGGCATTAATAAAGGTTAAATGCGTACATGGCTATGTACTATGTAAAGCAAATAACCAAATTAAAAGATTTAGAAAGGGCAACGTACATGATTCCATGGAACCAGAATTGGTGAAAGGTCCGAAAACCAAAGTCAAATATTTTCGAAGTACCACCAGTTCCTGGTTCAAACGGCCTACCTTATACTCATGCGAGAAATTTTTAACGTTTTCTGTCTGTTAGCAAGACAGAGTTTGACTCAAAGTCCTTCTCATCCAAGATAGAGCTAAATTGCTCGAAAAAAAGGATGTGTCGTTATGACAAATGTATTTTTTGACTAAGCCGATGCAATTATAATTTAGCACTTTTCTGCGATGAGGCGAACCTCTTTCAAGGAGGGACAGTGAAAAGAAGAAAATACTTTGTGGGTATTACTGTGCAAGTGAGCTGATTATTCATTACTCTCCATTTTATCTGTTTTAAGCCCGCCCTCAGTCAAATTAAGATTTAGGTTTATTCTCACCTCTTAGACTTATAAAAATGATTAAGATGGATACCAAGTACCGATGTTGTCTCCGTGGTATATTCTTGAGTCACAGCAATAGGTAAAGACACGCCAAAAAATTTATAAATTTCTCCAAATAAAAAGGAAAGGACGAAAGAGATTCTAACAATGACCAAATGCAAGGCTCCAAACCTTACCACTTGAAGAAAATTGGAATTAGACAATCGGATATCTACCGACTATGCCTGTCGAACATATTGCATGTGAGCATACCCCCATTGGTAGGTTCAAACACATGCATAAAGCCTTTTACTTTACCTTTTGATGTCACTAACTCTTAATCTCAAACAATCCTATGTTTACTGGATTGTAGGGAAAACCACACAACATCTCTAAAGGGATAGCACCAACGAAGTCTATGAGGCCATTTCAAAGCCCATCACTTCAACTACTCTTTTATTGCAATATGCTTCCCGTGATCATAGTAAAAATTATTAATAATGAGGTTTTTATTAATGAATAAAACTTTAAATTGTTTGTCAACTGAAAAGGCTAGTAGAACCTTTAAAAGTCACTATGTACGTTGTTACAGCTCTTACCATATCAAATCAAAATTTATTACTCACTGTGGAAAATCTATCCTATTAATTGGCAAAACTTCACGATAATATTCTGGCAACCTATCGTCAAGGAAAACCACCTTTTTGGTTCGTAAACCGCGTTTTCTTAACCGACGGAGTTTCTTTCGATTTAAATAATCCCGATAATGATTTGCAATCTCATGTTTGTATTCACCCACACTTAACCAGTCCGTATTGAATATTTTCCTCGAAGGCGGTTTCTGTTTATAATTGAAGCAATCGTCTGAAAGAATATTTCGGCCAATCACTCTAAACGAATCCGCCATTTCACCAATTCGAATAAAAACTGAACTAATCTGCTTTCCATGTTACGAAGTAACTTCTGTTTTGCCAATTCCCAAAACCAACTCAATCAAATCTTCTATTTACTTGTTTTTTTGTAATCTTCATTGTAATGTTTGCATTTCAACACATCTAACCTCGACGGAAGCTCGCCACAAATTTGAATATTGAACAGCCATGATTGATCACAATAAGCAATTGAGGACAAATTTGTTTTCAAAGTTCAATAGGTAATATGCCTGTGCCTATCTATGTATCCGTGCTGTCTGTCTGGTTGGTTGGATAAACCTAGGCACCGCGCATTCCTGGTATCTGGTATCCCATAATCGAAACATTATTGAACTCATGTTTTTGTGTTTATTTTGTCTGTCTTATCTTTGGTTATTAAATGAAAACATGCAATAAATTAATTCAAATTCTAACAAAATGTGCACCGCAACATTGGGATTATTTCTTTGCTGCGGACTACTTTGTGGTAAGAGTACAACCAAATGACGGAGGAGTCATCAATTAAGTAATATTATTTGTTTTTATCTTTTTATCGTTGTTTTTGTTTAGGGATTAGTCTACCTATACATAGTATATATGTATGCTTATTAAGCAAATTGGCTATTTACTGTGTTGGGTAAATATTGTGCTTGAATTAATACACCAACAGCTGTATGTATAGTAATCATTTCATTTGTCTATTCGTGCTATTTGATATTCAATAATGAATCGCTAAGTACCGGCACCTGTGTAATGTAATCGTAGTATGATGTTAGGGAAATAAACTCAAAATTTTGACGTTATTTTGAGCAAATTTCTATTGGCTGTCCAAAATAGGGCAGGTTGAAAGAAATATAAAGGACGCGGAACACGCTAAATTTGCCCCTAGGTGCATAGGTTTAAGGTGCAACTGTGTATCCAGTCAGTATGACGGTTAGTACTACCCCGAAGAGTGCTAAATGCATACCTCTTGCAACATCTTCTTCCCAAATCATGAAGTATTGCAAAATGTGTAGGTCCATCTCAAAAACGTGTTACACAGACGGTTTTTCAATCTTTTTATCAGAAGTTTGATACCGTCCTAATTCCTAGAAGTTGCTTGCAATATAATCTCAGGGGATAAGGTTATTAGAGACCCCTATGCATATAATGCCGAATCTGCTTCTCATTCCTTATTGTATGATGGAATACTAAAGGTTTTATATTTTCGTCCAAGATATGCAAACATTCTGGTCAATCTTCCAACTGAGAAATCGAATCCAATATGTGTTCTAGGAAAGATCGAAAAGTATTGTAAACTGTTCTTCGTTTTCGAATATGAAATTCGGGGTCCGCCAATTCATGTTTAGCAGAGAGTTAATGGGAGAAGTTCTTCACAGTGAACAAGTGTCTTAATAACATATCATCTGAATATAACCTTTAAGCAAAATAACCAATATAAGCGATTGGGAAATCGTCTACACCTGCAGACCTAGCCCTCGGTGATTTCTGACAGCAGAATCTTTGTCGCGATCCTTATTCACTTCTAGCAACTCGTCTAGATTGATCTTTAATTGTTTGTATCCCACCAACTGGATGGGTTTTTGGAAGCCAGTAGCTTCGATGTAAATATATTCCCTGAGCACAATCGAGTAGTAAGTGTATTCTTGAAAAAAATTCAAATTAAATAGATACATCATATAGTATCCTCGGTCCTTACAAATTCTAAGTTCTTATACTTCCATTTTGCCTAGTCCCGTTTGCCTTCAAATCAAGTGCAACTAACTTCGCATTATATACAAAATGTTACTTAGAAATTGAGTAATAATCGCGCTGGCCTTTAGTCAGAAACTTTCTCGACTCTCAGTGTATCTATGATCTTATGATCTAGCAACAGTACTCTATTCATTTTTCTTATCGTAGGTTGAATAACAAATTACATAATTATAAAAGTGTATGTATCACGTATCATGCTAGTTTGTGGAGAATGACGTTGTAAACCACAGTTGAGGTTAATTTAGCTTGAACGGCATGTATTTATTTTCGACCTTACTACTCATTATTTGCATTTTACGAAGTTTCCATGATCGATATTTTAAAGAGTAAGATAGAATATGATGGTGTATGAGATACATTTGTTTTGTTGGGTTACATCAACGGCGAGTTGTATTTTCTGTATTAGCTTCTACATATATAACTGATAAGTAGAATTTCCATCATTCTAACCACAAATTGATCTAATGAAGGACCAATTTGTCTCTCCATAGGTTACCGCATAGAATTGTACCAGTCTGAAGACAGGAGAATATGATTTTTCATTTTATTATTTTGCAATATTTAGTTTTCCACAAAAATGGCAGATAATTGATGTTTGCATTAAAAATATTAAGTGCACTGCTGGGCCGCACATACTTGCACTTACATCTATAAGTCTTGTGTGTCGAGTATCGAGTATACATATGGATGTACATACATATACATATCTATAAGTATGTACATTAAATTGTAATGTTTCTGAAGACACGGCAAGAAGGGAGTGCGTTCCATCTCTCACCTGCTCTCTATTGGATTTAACACGAGCTGGGGCGGTAGAACACACTCCACGACCATTGTCAGGTCCTGTTCGGATCCATTTCTTGCTACATAATTCGTCCGCCAGTACGTTCCCTTGAATGTCCTGGAACCCAAAGGTCATGGTTTGCCGTAAGAGCTGTGAGTTTTTCACGGCATCCTTTCACATCGCATCGTTTTAAAAATTAATCTCAAAAAATCGATAGATAATTTGGATTGATTTACGCTTGAACAAAAACAAAATTACAAATATTTGGCGTAACAGCTCTGTGGGACCCAGGTTTTAGCTTCTCACCACCATACGTGTTGTGAGTGTTATATCCTTTACACGAATGCTGCGTCCTAAGGACGATTTGTTATTCGAAAAGATTTGTACTCTCCTATATTTACCACACGGTCGCGAGAGGCTGCTGGGGATTGAACCTGGAATCCTTTATATCGTTGTCTAACGCACTAATCACTTGAGACATGGAATGGGTGAAATTAAACAAATTCGCAATTTCGAAAAACGAAAATCGTCTTTTTTTTAAATTCCCTTTAAGTAAAATACCTTCAGTAAATAACAGGCCTAAAACGATTTCAATTTCGAAACGAAATTTGATCCAAATCCGCCCACCAGTTCAGGCTGTATTCATATGCATCACCTTATATGTATGTTATGCCTCATATTGAATTTGATTCTTTTGTAAGTCGTATACTAGCTGATTAAATCAATCCTTTCGAATCCATTTCTGAAATGGTCCGGGCTAAAATATAGATATTCTAAGCAAAGGAATTCATTGTTCAATTTAAATGCGAATAACCACCTTCTTACAAGAAATAACAAGTTAAATCAACAAAAACCCAACCAAGGCTGTTTAAACAGATAAATGTAGCACCAATATTGTGATTTCTAAGGGGATTCCATAAATTATGCAGATATTTTCTTGAACAAAAACAAATTTATTGCACAGACAAAGTCCAATATACTACATACTGTAACCCTCCCGGCTTGTATTTTTTGCGATTCAATAAAATTAACCCTTAACGACGGCCTAACATGAACTGCTGGCCAAAGGCAATTCTGCAAAGGTCGATACATATGAAACCATTGCTGACTAGTTTTCAGACCTTCCTATGACGTTCCCTGCAGAATTCCAACAAGTCAAGTGTTGATTCACATTCGTGGATGAGTCCCATAAATTTATTAAATCTCTGCGGGTATAATTTGGTTTGAATACGCCTCGTGCACGGCCATCTTTGCTCAAAGGTGCCTAACCAAATATCAGTGGCGCCCTATTCAACTATGCAAATATGGCTGGAAGCCATTTGGAAGCTCTCAGCTAATTATTGACTGCCATTGTCCTCACATTTAACTCATACACAAAGTTGCGTGGTTGATAGATTTGCTTTCTCGTGTTACACGTCTCAGCGTATATAGTTATTTTATCAAAGAAAATATCCTTGAAAACGCAAAAGTTCTTTGTCGACATTACCTTAAATGATTCATGGGGCCGCATTATTCGTGTAAGACGTGGCTATAGTCTTCAAGCATCACACATATATACATATGTATGTGTATTCTAAAATGATTAACTATTTACAATTCATACTACATATGTATGCACATGTAGATACATACAGCACTTTGTGCCCCATACCAACAGGAGACTTGTATTCCCCACAACCCTTAAGCAAAAGCGTAGAAGCGCAACAGTATACATATTTGAACTGAAACGACCTTGTGCATTCTTTCTGACCTACCCTCCAACTGGTGCGTGTTTCTTTGCGGGTATTTGTGTGCAGAATTACATCTTTTATTTATTTTTAATTTTGCTTTAAGGGTGATTCTTTCTCTTCAGCACTTCTCCATTGTTCTGCACACATATACTACACACACTGACTCACTCACTGGAAGTCTACTATACCTACAAACCTCTGCAATGCCAAAATTGGATCTTTCTTCCTCCTTATTTCGTCAGAAGTTGAATTGCCTTTTGCGAACATAAATTGAATATTTGGTGGTGGCAGACCAATAGGGAGACTTGATTGTAAGACGTTCGACATGGTGCCCCAGGGATACAAATTACAATTTACTAGAAATAATATTTTTCTTAAATATTCTTAAACGTAAAATCCCTTGGGGGACATTATTTGGGGAATAATGTGCTGCGACTCCCAAAAGGTCACCCTCGGTTTCTGCGAATAACTTAAAAAGACAAAAAATAATGAGTAGGGCTGCTACTTTTTTTGATTTCCCCATTCTAACAATAAAAACTTAATAACCCAGTTCACCTACTTCACAACTTGGTTGATGAAGGATGTTTGGGCTACTGACAGGAGTGAACTTATATAGTTCTTAGGAATAACCTTTACAGGAGCTCAAATATAAGGAAGAAAAATGTTCGTCGGAAGCTTTCAAGAGGTGGGGTCGTGACAATTTGTTTGGTGTTGTCTGGGATTCAACACCACCAACGAGTAGTGGGTTCCTAGACAACGTCCCTGCGTTTCCGCTAATAATACCAGCTACGAACAGGCAGGATGGATAATCAGTAGTAGAGGAATCGAATAGTCGACAGTCTATAATTGTAGTTAGAGTCCTCTCTTCCCTTTTGCTTGACGAATGTTATAAGTGCTGAACATCGTAAGAAGACGTATGTTACATGAAGATTTACGTTCGTCAGTGGAGGTGAAAAGCTCTGCTATTACAAATATATATATATACCTACAACTTTAGAAAGATAACTAGGTACAATTTTTCTTTTGGATCTTAGTGTAAGCTCTAAAGGCAGTAAGTTTAATTCAAAACAAATTGATAATTCTGAAACTCTATGGTGCTTCGGTTCCTCTTCATTTATTTTCCACGATTCTCCAGACTATAACTACCATATGCCCTTGACACTTAAGATTCTTAAGAACTTCATTGCAACATTTGTAGCATGATGTCCTAATGCTTTATTTTCAAGCCAGGATCGGTTGGAAACCCCTTCCTATGCGTGAACACAATGAAAAGATGTAACCATTATAACTATCTGTGTTATTTTATTTAGGAAAACTTTCTTTGGACAGCGTTCTAAGCTATAAATTTGATAGAAATATCCTACGCTAAGCTAAGACGGGACAGGATAGTCTGTTAGCGTTACACGTTTAAAGGGATATTTTCTAGATACCGCTTGTCATACGAAGATGATATTTTGATGGAAGACTTAAATGGACGATTCGTGAGTAAATCCTTTGATTTATGTATAAATCAGGATACTAGGTAAGAGTAGTGAAGGACTTCGACATGATTTTGCTTGGCAACCGAAAATGGTGAGTGAATTTTTAACGCTTTGAAAAAAGCAGTAAGTAGGTGTAACAGGGGTACAAGTGCATTGGGTAGTTGACCCCGCTCAGCAGGGACACACTTACATATGTAGATCAGAGGAAAGTCCATTGTGATACCACTTAGAAGATCAGAATCCTTTCCCTTCTTCTTCATATGAAGATCAAAAGAACTTGACGTGATTAATGCCAAGGTTTAACAAGCTCTATTCAAACAATTTTTCCCGAGAAAGCTGGAAATGTATAAGTGGATATAACTTGGAAATAACCGAACAGGACATTGACAATCAAATAGACAAGTTTGCTTTTGGAAGACCATTCCTTAAAGGGTTGCTCCAATGTAAAGTCCTTTTTGACAACAGAGATTGTCAGTATGCGATAGGGTATAACCATCTGACGACCAAATTGAGAGTGGATGAGAACGGAAATACAGTGATATGATCAAGAGAGAGTTAGAGATTGCTAAAGTCAATCGTCGTAATACCACGAAATGATATACCCACAAAGGACTACAGAGCATAAGTCCAAGGTTCGATTCTAAGACGCCAGTTTTTCGAGGGCAAAACTCGTATCAGATTATAAAATCGCCTCCAAGCACACTCTATATCGTCACGAGGAAAAATAAATACTCCGTTTCCATTCCCTTATCTACCTTCCAACCCTGAACACTTGCCCCTTGAAAATGTTTTATGTGGCTCACAGTTTGAAATATTGATTTCAATTTTCGTTAGAAATTCCATTTCACATAGTATTCGAACAGATTAGACAGATGAAATTTTCTGGGTGGGTGGTTTGCTATGAAGAAACTGCCAGGCACCAGGAGAAAACCAATATGGGAAGAAGATTTCGATAAAAGCTGAAAGTATTTCATTGCTATTAAGAATCTCATTACGCCAATATTGGCACACAGGATGTGGGATAAGTGGCACACATAATACACTCAACTGCGACCTGGAGAGTGAGAGTAAGATATCATAAAACTTTCACAGTGACTAAAACACACACAAATGCTAAGCTGTTAGCCTACATTTGGGAAATGTGTGTTATGCCTGTGAGAGAGAGCAACAGTCGGAAGGACCTAAAAACATAACTTCCAGCCAAAAGGGACTTGTATAAACATATAGCATGTCGTTAACATCACTTTACTCTGTGTGGCTCTGGTTATGTGAGAAGCACAAATGTAGTCGTATAGGTTAAGTTTACTTGTCCTGTCAAATGTACATATAAGAGATACTACGCTGAGAAGTTTTTCTTTTTATCCATGGTCGGGGCCAGGGATTGGCGACCGATGACAACGACGCGACGAAAGATTCCAACGAAATGAACCACATTGTTGGTTTCCTCAAGTTCATTGTCCGCAACTTAGATCTACGCCATAAAAGCTATTTTGGTGAATTAAAATGATTTACACAATTGGGGGGAAGAAATGCCTCTGTCGAAGGACAATATGCGGACATACATACATACATACGTATGTGGGTATAAGAATTTCATTGATATTCCAATTAAATTTGAGGGTTATCCGTCAAGTCTGATGTCATGTAAATCATTTTATCGATGCTACGTCGTTAACAATAATTCATCTGATTATACATTGAGACGATAAATCATTTCAATGAAAATGAGCGATGTATCCTGACACAAAGCCACATAAAGCAGGAAAAAAAGTAAATTCATATCATTGAAGGATTATGGAAAGGAGAAACAGCTTCCTTCTAAAGGAGGTTAAGAGTATCATTTGTGGGATTTGAACAACGTCAAATCAGTTTGTTGATCCACTCGTAAGCTCTAAAATGGAAGTGTTCCTGATGACTAATTAGGAGTCTTAAAAACTCAATGGTAAGTGCTACCGATCCAACTGGTATGATGGGGAGTGTTATTTTCTTTTCCCATGGCAGTTCATTTGCAGTTGAAAGGCTTAAAAAAACGGAATGCATTTTACCTATTAGCTTAAGAGAGTTCCTTTTCTTTGGAACTGATATACATCCATTTCAAATTGAATAGAAAGTTGAGGTAAATATCTTAAATGAATGAGGTGTTTACCTTATAACTATGGTACTATCTTAGTTTCCACTGCTTACAGAGCTGGTCTTGTCTAATGATTCGAAACTAGATCATAGATAGATCACTATGATGTTGAGTTCACTCCAGAGTTCCATCATGTGGATGTGTAAGGCTTTCTTTTTTATATTCGGGCTAAAGGAACTCATTTTCTAATATGCCGTGTCGGACATATGCCATAGCATTTTCAAGCTTCTCATCTTATAAATCAGATGGGTTTGAAGGCATTATACCCGTTATGCTGCAAAACATTCTAGACGAACTCACCTCTCGGCTTGTATCCATTTTTACAGCCTTCGTGTTTCTAAACGATGTCCATTTAAAGTGACGTGTTTAAGTGGTCCTGAAAGCTAGAAACTTTTTTTCTTACTTAATATGCTAGAGCATACTTATTTTGAAGTGAAAGGAGTCATACTAGATCCAAAGCTAGTTAAACATAAAAAGGGATGTGTACCTAGCGCCTTTCCTAATCTTAGTTTTGTGGCATGTTCTCCACCTTTAAGCCGGATGAGTGAAACATTTATGTATGCTCTATACCAAAGCATTGGTTTGTTCGAGTCTCTGCTCAGAAACTCTGGAAACATAAAATTTCTGATTAAGAAGTTCCAACCAATTGAAAATATCGTATCTTCAGTGCCTGTTATCAAGGTCCTTGTCACAGCAACATTGTCCCAGAAAATGGTATGTAGAACAGTGTTGGAAGGTAGGTAGGTACTTACGTGGATGTTTTGTAATATTGATCACTTTGATCCAAGAGTCCTCATTCTCCTGGTGGCGATGACAGGGCAGTCGTAGAGTAGTTGATGACAATTTTTATTGTTGGCTTTCTGATTACCTTGTTGGTGACAAGGTTTTCTAGAGTTGAAAGACATTTTCCAAGGGAGGAAGTTTGTAAAATTTGTAGCCCCGATATGTACTACCAGGGTATACATACATATGTATATTTTAGGAAACATCTGACAGAGCAATTACTGGGCTTAGTAAAGGCTTGATGATCTTAGTGTATTTCGTCAGTGATTTCGAAAGAGAAGCTCTAAACGCTTGGTAGAAGACATATTAGCTAACTGCTATCTTCAGTAGTATGGCTACATTACCCAAACACTTTACCCGCAGGGACAACCTAATTGAACTGGAGGTGACTAGTTTCCTCTCTGCTTAGCCTATTGCTAGTTCTAGATATATATCATCGCTCGGTGTCCAATCACCGACACTAAGCAATGGTTAAGTTGAAGTACTAGACCGTGTGTATGTACGTGCTTGTCGTATGAAGTAAAAGAATAAAAAGAAGATTTGTTTGAGATCTTTTTCAAAATTTCATGAAATTGAACGTGTTTCAACCCTCTAGGAGTACAGATACGACTTATTTACTTTACAGAGAAACAAGTTCGATACAAAAGTGAATTTCTTACCTTTATGGTTAAATACTCCTTAGCATCTGAAACAAAAAGAGTATAGTATAAGTATTTGGTTATAAAGATACTTAAAGTGTTTAATAAGTTTAGGTTTAAGATTAACTTTGTCCATTTCAGACATGTTCGGTATCGGATGTACTCGTATGTACGAGTTCAACTGAATCCTATGGACTGACATCGGATATCCGATAACAAGGTGTTTTAGTTGAGTTCCTTCTTCTCCTCTTTCAAATATATTTTTATCTAATTTGAGGGCATACGCACAAAAAGGTCTTTTTTTCATTACTGCTTTGATCTACTTTTATTTTACGCGTTTTTTTCCTCCCCAACTCTTTGCTGTTGAAATAATAATTAAATTAAGGTGGATATGGGTTTTCAATTGTAAAACTAACCACTAAACGACCATAAATACATTTCCCACTAATTGAATTTTTTATGTGATATTAAATTAATTAAATGTTAATCCTATTATCGTTCAAATAAATAGAAAGGAGCTATTAATAGCGCGCTAGCATCCTTCAATGAGGATGAGGAGTCAATGGTTTAGTATTAAAGTGAATGTGGAAACTATCCAATATCAACTCAAGCGTCGTTAATATTCATCAACCCAAGCGGAATTGCCATAAAGCAGAACTGAGATGATCAACGTCTTATGGGATTATCTCCTTAGTTGTTCAGGACAGAATTCTACTACTCAATTGTCTGTTATTATCACAATTTTATACCAGACCAGAGGTAAGCAAAGTCTCTTACTACATTAATGTTATAGTTGTCAATTGAGACATTCTGTCTAACTCGACGATGTTGCATGTCCCTTCTTGTTGACATCATGTACTTGGTTTTGGGTAGTCCCATGGGACCTTTAGTGTGAATACTAGGGAACGCACCAGTAACATTCCCTAGTGTTATACCAGTAATGTCAAATTATTCGGGATTCCCTAGACTTGTACAGACGTTTGAAGAATAATACTTCCGCTGTGGCTGTGAGTTTTGAACAATCCTTTCAAGTACATATAATCTTGAAAAAACCCCATGATAGCGTTTCTCCTTGCATAAATCGTTTTTTGACTTTAAAGGTCTCAGTGAGTTGCTTATCGACCTTGATGGAGCAACGAGTGTTCGTCATCGTCATTCTACACAGTCAAACAAGTTTGCCAGGGATGTCAAAACTATAGACCTTGGAATCGATAGAATGATGATGGGTATCGATTAGGAGTTATTGAGAAATTTGTTTCCAGGATCTGTCGAAGTGTGTTAGGGGTTCCCACAATATGCCAGATTATATCTTGTGGGTAATGTTGAAAAGACTAATAAATTGGCGCAATGCAGGGGATGTCCTTTCTTGTGGATCGGGTAAACGATGATGAAAATCCATTCATTAGGTATTCACTAGTCAGACCAAATTGTAGAAATGAGTTGTCAGTTGTCAGAGTCTTGTCAGTCTTGTCTTCACTTTCGTCAGATAAACGGAAATTTTGACTATCACCGTCTATGTTAAATGATTCGTTCTGTCTCACAGCCTGACGTTGGTCTTCGTTGTTCTTATACAATCTTGATATTCTCATCACTGACTGTTCAGAGAGGCAAAGAGGTGAGATCTTACAGGCAAACGTGGTGCAAAATAGTTAAGGAGGAATCAATGGGGATGAATTAAAGACAGCTGACAGAATGACATACCATATGGTCCTCGATGAATCAAAGGACCTAAGAAATTGTGTTTAATGTTGGAAGTAATTGGCTTATGAAGCTTGAGAATCAGATCAAACACAATCATGTATCAAAGAAGGATTCATAGTCCACACACCGGACAAGTGTGCAAGTAGTTTAATTCCATGGGGAGGTGCAAGGTGCAAATATATGTCAGAGACAAACAGTCAAGGAGCTATAAATGCATTCAGCGTATGTAGTTGGTATGGTAGTTGGATGAGGGAACAAGGCAAGAGTCCTTTTACTAACTTTCCTTAGAGAACTCTAAACAGCAACTAGTTTAAACCCAAGGCTATAAAAGAATAATTTAACTTTAAATGAATCTTAACAAACCTACATAAGTGTCTGTACATATTCCGTCCTTAGTTGTAAAGAATTGATACCGTTTGCTGAATTTAATTATTAATAGTCGTAGCCGTAACATCGGCGGTGGAAATACTCATAGTTTGAGTAGTTTTCGGGCTATAAACTATAATCAATAAAATTGATGACCGTGTTTCAATTAATTCTCCAACCAGTGAAGAATATTCTGCTTGTTTACATATCCCTCTTTACCTCCACGATACGATACATGTGCCGCTGTTTCCATTTTTTTTTTTGTGCAGACATAGTCTGGTGATGTCATTCTCCAGAAGATCCATCATTTTTATGTAAAACTTGAATTCTCGATTTCCTGTGGGTATCGTTACCAAATCATAAGAGTGTTTCTCTGCCCATCCTTAGAATTTATCTTTTAGTAGAGCACTTCTGCATTTTCTTTGTGAGTTTGGTTGGTCTTCTCATCTACCATATACGGATGAGTAGACCCACAAGGTCTGTGGGAAAAAATACATAACATCGGCTTCTCAAAAAGGAGAAAAATATTCAAAAGTGATATGGTTGTAAAAAAAACCAAGCAGTTTTTCCCTTCAGGAAATATCTAAATTAAGTGAACATTTGAAAAACAGACTCAAAACTTTTTTCAATTACCTCTTCCTTTAACATGTGTCTGTATTTATCATGTACATAATTTAAAAAACCTTTGATACTCTTTTTAAGTGCTCACTTAATTCTAGCGTTTCCTGTCAAAAAGTCTGCCCCTAAACCGTTACCTTTATCTAAGACCATCGATAGGAAAACAAACCGTTTTCGTTTCAAATAGAGTATACATGCTGTCATCTTTTATGCTTAAATACTTTGTCCAACTTTACGATGTATGTAAATATTTGTTCCATATCACATTGAATATGTACACGAAAAACAACTTAAATGTTTGATTTAATAGATTTCGAATCGCTGTCGACCACAAAAAAGTTACCCAACACAAAATGTCATCTGAAGTGACAGCCGACTGGAATATGTTATAAAATCTGTCAGTCATGGTAAATTTCTTGTCGTCTCCTCTTAAGGTGCAGGGATGTCAAGCAAGTTCTGTTTGACGGCTCTTTCATTAATTTCAACAGATGTTTCTTTTGCGTCTCTTCAACTGAAGGTTAAGTAGTAAGGACACTGGTAGCTACTCACAGGAGAAGTAATGTGTCAATGATTTTATGAAATTTTGTTCAATGTCATCGCTAATTCAATCTCACAGGAGATAGACGTAGCAAACGCAATAAATGTTTCATGACCCAAGCCATGTGTTTCGATATTGTAGTCCAGTTTAGTCTAAAATAGAGTGCGCGTGTAGTAAATACGAAGACAAAGTTGCCTTTCTTAGAGTTCATGGCTGGACTTCACTTAACTAGATGAACAAACTAAATAGTACGCCAAAGACATGCATGTTGCTAGTTAATCTAATTTCCTTTATTCAAGGTTACTACACATCATGACCATATAACCGGGTAGTCGGGATAATAAAACCCTAAACTTTTTAAAAATCTCCACCGAAAAGAGTCAAATTAGTTTTATTATTTATTACGTGACATATAACTCCTTAATTTGCTCAGGGCTTAATATTATAACAATAAAGTGACAAAGTATCCTGTGTCGGGAGACGCAAAAAAATTCACCACCCCATATGTATGTATACGTTATAAATGTGGTGACACGTACACGAGGATAGTGCTGAAAGTACTAATTAACATGAAGCAATAGCAAAGAATTGCCTGGCATCTTGTGTAGCTATTTGAAGCATTGAGTTGCATGTAATTATAATTATAAATTGGGATCAGATGGAAATTAATTTTGCACACCCACAGACAGGGTTCATGTATCGAAAGAATAATTGCAGAATTCTTTCTGAGTCTGAGATGCCAATCAATATTGGTATTCAAAGGTTAGGGTTGAACAAGATACGATGTGAATATTAAGTACATTTTGTCTCAATTCTTAGGAAATTTGTGTCAATGCACTGTGGGGGTGGTTGTTCAAGTTTGATCAATCTATTAGGTCACGTCTGTAAGGCCGAGTCAATACGTCTAGAAGTTCTCACATTTTGTTTATATAATTGAATATTGTTTTACTCTGAACTATTCATAGGAATCTGTTAACAGGATACCCATGTCACTTACATTTCTTATGAAAGTGTCAAGCGATATTTGCTACGATTTTTCGATTTGACATAAGAAGGTAATATGACATTTGGGAGGATCATTTCAAAATAAAGAACACAGATACAGCAGCGTTGAAGGTACTTACTTAGGTGAGATCTATAAGAATGCAGACAACTTAGATCATGGAGAACAAACCAACTATGGAGTTTAATTAAGCGAGGTGAACTTTTAAAAATAGACCCTAGATAGCGCAGTCTTCTTTAGAATAGGGCCGAACAGTTTCCAGAAAGCAGTTTCCTGGCTATATGAAAAGATATATGCATATCCTAGCTCTCTTAATACCTTTACGAAGATATGAAGTTAAGCCTATGGGACACATTTGAATAGATATTGAGACTTTAGTGTTGGATCCAAAGACGTAGACCTAACACACTTTTTCCTAATGAAGACTGGTTGGCATGCAAGTAACGACGGTTGAAATGCCGAGACAGGCAGTTCTCTAGTTTGCTACTTCGGCAAGACTCTATGGTCTGATATCCAGCATTGGTGGATATCTTCATCCCAATTTAAAGTATGATTCAAAGTTGAAAATTACAATGAATTCCCAAGAATTTTCAAGGAGAGCCAGAAATTGCTAGAGCCCGACATTGCTACAGCCCTTAAGTTTAAGTATCTATGTATGTATAAGAGAAGTTCAATAAAAGAGTACCTAAGTTCTGTAAAGATATATCTTTCGCATCGGCAACAATGTGCTCTGTAAAACAGAAAGCAAAAGGGTGGAGTTAGTTGTCAAGTGCCATCTTTACAACCATAGAGCAGCCTACCCTCTTGGGATTACAAGTAATATTACTATTTCTACATGTAAATGTTATTTTTAATTATAAACCACACACAACATACATACACGTAATGTAGCCGCGAAATGCCATTTCAATTATCCGTATCATGAAAATGACATCTTTCAGTCGTTAGCTCCAAGGGCCAACAACCGACAAACAAAAAAAAAAAAAAAACTGCGATGACATTGTCATCAGGACAACGCTGGCCAATGTAATATTCGTCCACACGTGGAAGTAATTGTATCCACCCACTCACTGTGCACCTATGTACATTCGTTGTTCTCTATACCACGCGCTTCGCGAAATGCTCACCCTGCCTGAGACAAGTGTATACACATACCCGTATGTGTAACGTCTCACAGGAACGACATTTGTCATTAGAAAAATGCAGTCTAGATCTTCGACACACGAGCAAACAACATTTGACAAGGATCGCGTGCCTGGAAATGTCCACAAATTGTCGAATTCAAATTGTAATTCCTTGGGAATAAATTATTATGACAAATGTCTCCTGGAATGTGTGCGTTAAGGGATTTCTAGGTTAGGGTGCATTTTACATGCACGACATACTTGAGAAAGTTGTCTGCCAGTGGAGGATTCTTTTAGTGTGGTTAATGCACGTTTTCTTTTTGTTTTCCTTTTCGCAGGATGTGTATGCAAATTGTGAGGTTTACCATCGGAGGACAGGTGTCACGTTTACGTATGCATAAATGATTTATTTTTGATTAACATACAAAGCGAATTTAATATAGAAAGTAAATGGAATAGACTACTGCCGATAACGGAGACTAATTTCAGGCAATGAGATACAGTCTCTGTGTTATTTCCTGTTTGCTTGTTGGACTTTGAACCCAGATAAAGTTTGCTATGCTACCGAAACTCTGTAAAGATTATCGGGGACTTGAAGTCCGAATACCAATGAATACGTACTGTCTTAGCCATGTACTGCTCAGTTAAAAAGTTTACTCCCTGCCTCTCCCATATAAGTCGATTCTTACAGTTTTATCTATGTACAGTCCCTGATTCAATATTCAAGTCTGCTGACCACCGTCATTGAGACTGTACATTTTTAAACGCTATAGTCATCGTGTTTTGACCTCATGTCATTGTTGCCACTTCTAGTTCCTAATTCAAAAAAGGTAACGTATACGACACAGACTTATATACTTATATTTTCCTAGTTCCACCTTCTCGTAATCCAATATAAGTCTGATGTTCTGTTCCTGTGCATTCTAGATACAAACTAGCTTAGCTTCTACCTCGCTATGGGTAGCAAACAAATATTTTTGACGAAAGAATTTATGGAAAAAAGGTTACGTATACGACACCGAGCAAGAATTTTTGTCGGAAAATGAATACTCGTACTGAAAAGGTAAAATACTATATATGACGGTTATAAGCGTCCTAGAGACGGAAAGGGAACTTCTTGAGACATGTGAAAGGTCCAGGACCAACAAATGAGACAAGATCATATTGGCAGAGGTTGCCATGCCCTAGTAAAGGAGATATTACACATTTCCTGCGTCGCTGATTGAGTACCATCAAACTCTGACTCTGATTTCGTTAATTGTGAGATTCTTCTCCAACTCCGGATGGACACTTTTTTGATCCTAGCTAACTTAAGTACCTTAAATTCAAGTCACCGCAAAGCAAGAAAAACCTGATATGGTGTTTGTCGCAGTTGCTTGGGTGAATTTTTAAATGAACTGCAAATACTGTCAGGTCTGCAGGTGTACTGACTTTTGATGCAAATGAGATACTGACAAATTATGTCCAAATTCCTGACAAAAGGCTGGTCAGGCAATTGTCTGGCAATTGTTTAGCTACAAAATTGTCGTATGAACTGAACTGGCTGGCAGATAATTTGTTCACGAAAAATTGGCAGATCCATTGTCAGACGTTGTCAAGCTCATAATATTTTACACAACTTTTTTTCTTTCATGCCGTATTGAGTTGAAAAGTTTGAAAAAATTCAAAATTTAAATTGAAAAGAAAAAAAAGAAAGCAGCTATGATGAAGACGAAGTGTCACACAAATGGCGTACTCTATGGACAAAGGATTGAGTTGTCCACAGTCAGATAATGAAATTTTCCAATTCATCATTATTTGTTGCACAAAATCAAGTTTGTAACGAAAATAGTCGCAGTACATAGCATGAAAAATATGTACGTACCACGCATCCGAGATATGTTTATCGCTAAAAACAACAAAATACATCTTTCAAGAAAGCACATCTGCTGATTTTCAATCTGTCTGCAAATGTCTTAAATTTCTGACAATAGCTTGACAATTATACAAAAGAGTGTCCCGACGCTTGACAGGTATGTACCTGCAAATTTTTTGTCAGGTGACGGTTTGGAAATTGTTTGTTCTTTGAAATTGTCTGGACTATCCTCTGAATGCAGAACGTTAGCGACCTTCTTCTTTATTATACAATTTTCTGATTACGTTCATGCACCATACTTTAGAAACTTCATCGAGTATTTTTGAGCATTTTGTGTTGAGCTGCATGAAGATAAAATAATGCCTGTTGATGTGCTAGGACTTCGCGACTTGTTTAACGTTAGGTTAAATGGTTTATCCGCATTCAAAGAGTACAGTACGAAAATGGTTACCCTTTGGTTTACCTCTTTGTTCCTTTTATATATGCTACTAACCTGAGGGATATACTTACCCTGAATCTGTTACAAGGTTCTAGTAAGGTTATGTATTTCTCTGATTTCAAGTATAGTCCGAGCATTTTTGGAAAGGGCGTCATTTTGTATGCAAGAATAAAACTCATGTTCTTCCATTTATTATAAATTTTTAGAACAGAAAAGAACTTTTTTCTAAAGTCAACATTGGGCGACGTTTTTATTTATCAGCTTTGCACAACACTCAATGGAATTCAATAACGATGCTTTTGTTTATTAGTCGATATCACGTTTTAACTGCAATTTACGATTTAAGTGCTAAATGTCGAGTTACTAATGCACTCCCCACGAGTATCTTCGACAACAATGCTCATAATACAGGCATATTTATTTGACTATAGTGTATCTACAGACTGTTTTGTAAAACAATCAGTATTTATTAGTTTTACATAAATTGTTTCCTTTTTGTGTTTGTTTGATCTTCTCGATTTATGAATGTTTTCATTCACGCATATCAGTAATAAACACGATTAACATTCGAGTAAGGAAAATGTAATTTTTTGTTTCCTTTGCTTTAATTAGATTCGAATAAAGTTGTGGATTTTGTTTTATCAAGGAACTCATTTATTATTTCGCAAATTATTACAAACGGAAATGGCTTCATGATGAAATATTAAAAATAGATAAGAAGAGATGTTTTGATTCAAGTTAAGCGGATACGTTTGTTTTTTTTAGGGAAAAGCAAAGGATAAAGAGGTTACTGTGAAATAAAGGAATTTATTATTGTATTGCAGTTAACATTTGGAATTCTAATATACTATGTACATAGTACGTAGTCGATGCTCATTCGTTTTGAATGCTTGAGTATTATGATAAAAGGCAGCCTATACTTGACAGTACGTCCTGAGATAGGATTGAGGGTAACCTGATGAGTACTAGAGCAATGTTATGTCTCCTTCTATGTAGCAGTTGGAATGGGGCCAACGGACCAGATGTGAGGCTTTAATTTTCGCTTCGAGACATTTCTCTGTATGATTTCGTGATTGTATGTATGATGATTAGCGATTTCGAATATTGTGTGGTTAAAAGAATGGTTAGAAAGAACGGAACCTTTTACCTCAAAAACTATCAGAAAGATATTTGGGCCAAAATTGTAACATCTTCTAAGGGCCTAGGCAATGATTCACACACTTTAAGAGGCAGTTTAATAAGTGAGTAATATACACACTTACGCATGTTTAAATAATGTAGTTTTGAAAACTATTTTTGTCAAAACCAAGTTCTTTTAAAATCCTTTTTTGATTCCGTAATTAAAAGATTATTTCACGGAAATTTTCTCAAGCATCGAAAATAAATGAAATGCACGAGTGGGTGGTATGTACTTTCACCTTTCGGGTGATGGTTTATAAATTATTCAGGATTGAAGTTCAAGTAGAAAGTTAATAGTTTGAAACGATTGGTTTGAAATTCCACCCATTTACTTATTACTGTACCTCCCATAGTACTATAATAACTTTAGTTCTAGAACACACTTCGATCGGTTGTGTTGTTAATTTGTGGGTAAGAAGGGTGTCCTGTCGTTCTACCAACCAAAAACCGATTGAATAATTCCCATCTAATCAAGGTCTAAAAAAATGATATATTTATTCGAAAAAAATGTGTTTTTGTTTTTGAAAAATATGTCCGCAAAAAGTAAGTGAAGCCCTATCCAATGTATAGAGAATTGTACCGTCTTTTGAATTTTAATAAATTTAAATAATTTTTTTATCAATTTCTACTCAAAATTCGAGAATATTGGAATGTTCTATAAGCTGGGCGTGGCTATCTTGTTTTGTTTTTAATTTGAACCGCCATATCGTAATACATATTTCATATTTCTTACATTTTCATTCTTAGCCCAATGGCTGAGGAAATAGTCGATAAATTGTCCATTTCTGAAATTACCGTTTACGAAAAACTTTAAACCCAGTTAACCCAATTTTTTTTTTCAAAATTTTAAAGTCGCTTCGAGGCTTAACCTTAAAGACTCTAGTTATGAAGTTTGAAACCTTTTCGGTCCCAGTCAGACAAATAGAATTCGGGACCCACTTTATCGAACTTTTCCATCATGGTGTAGCCAAGTTTGACTAAAATCTAAAGCTCAAAATTTGTCCGGAAACCAATACTTGCGTATGTATGTATATATGAGTAGGTGCAAGTGTAAATGTTCGTTAGAGTCATACGCCCGTAAGTCATGGACTCTCACCCAAGTTCAGGTATTCGCAATTTTTCCTCAATTTCACATTTTCCTTTTCCATGATCCAAGAAACTAGCCGACATTCCCAATTAGTCTTGAGTCCATTAAAAAAATAAATTCATTCATCATCATATGTACATAGGAGCCTACCTCTGCCAATACTACACAGATTAGTATATGCAGAACAAATTTATTTGGCTTTTTTCATTCAGTGTGCCAAAAAATATGATTGTTTTGAGTGCATAAATCCAAAATTTAATTAGAAAATTTCCGATTTTTGAGATAAATTCTTAAGTCATGACATTCTCGAAATGTATTTCCATTTCCATCTAAATATAGTTACAGAGGAAAAAAAGACATGCAATACATAGTAAAACTTTGTTAAGGTAGGAACTTCTGAAGGATATCTCTCAGCACAAGGGCCCTTCTAACGAAGTTTATAGATCTCGCTATGTACTCGTATAAACAAACTTGTGCGCGTTCCGATAGACGTCTAATGAGCTTCAAAAAGCATACCGGATTAGATCTAATTATATACGTCCTTTTGAAGAAAAAAAAAACAACTAAATTCCCACGGTAAGTGCGATTGATGACATGAATTCAAAACAAAACTACTTCTACTAATCATTTTCCCTAAGCATGTAGATACAAGTGTATATGTATCTTTCAGTCAATTTGGTCTATAAATACCATGTATAGCAAATAAAATGGAATTCTTGACCCAAAGAGAATATTAATGTATGTAGATCACTAGGTACGTACGTAAGCGCGGTTTTTTGCGTGTTTCCTTTTCGAATTGAGTTGTTTTCTTTTCTGCTTCTGTTTCTCTTTTTTCGTTTTTGTTTTTGATTTGACGAAGAGTACGCGGCAATTTTTAATTACCAAGTAGCAACTGAAAACATGTATAAATAAAAAAAAGCTTTTCATGTCATGTATCTGCCCTTGAAAAAGTGAGAACTACGCATCGACACGATTGAGACATATACTGCTTTCCAGATGACGGAATTCGGGCAATCGAATTTCCCCATTCGAATTATTTACCACGACTTTGCAGTTCATCTGTCGAAATGCGGGGATATTTCCATAATTCACCTTTTTGGCGACAAACAAATTGCACGTCGACGACGGTTGGGTGGGTTCGCTGCCACTTTTGGTGTACCACTGATGGAAATCCGAATGAGAGTACTGTTTTCGTTTCAATGCTGATCTGATCATTGGAGAGTATTTTTGAGATTCTTTTTTTTTATGGACGAAATTTAAGTGAAATTGATAAAAGCTTCAACATGCGAGAGATTAAGATATGAATATACACATGTGGTGTATGGAATTTGCAGGAGATTTGTTTGTAATTTATTATTATTTTTTTATTTTTTTTGTTCTTTTTTGTTGTTGACCGTATTGTGCGCATCTAAAATTATTATTAGCGACAGTTTGCCGAATAAAAACGTATGACACATGTTTCAACAATAGGAAGTCTAGCTATTCTGAAAAATACATTTCCTTTTTTGTCGATTTTGAATACTGGTATCGATATATTATTTGTACTTAATTATGTATTTACATCAAACCGATTAATTTTTACGAATTTACTTTCACTTTGCTTACACACGATTCGTCAGCACATCGAAATGAAAATAAATCCATAAACTCGCACTTCTTATTCCTGTTTTTTTGCCTCCAAGCTCTACATTAATGATTCAACCAATGGACCAAGGGGTTTAAGAAAATGTATCTCATATACGCTAAACTTTTCTCACATTGTTACTTTCTTTTGTGGAAAATGGAACAAGAAGCACTACGAGTGCAATAAAACACATCATACCATTCTGGGTAACATAAAAACGACAATGAATGCACTTCGGAAACTATTGTGACCCGAATGTGTAGAAGGCATTCTAAGTCCCACTCTTGAATGCAGTGCAGACAACTTGCCATTACTCAGAAGACGGATTGGGGTAGATGGCTTTCACGACCTGCACCTAAGTGATATTAATAAGATCCTAGAAGTGGATGGTTATGAGCTATCAATTTAGAAAATGATAGAGCCCGAATTGGGTAGAGATAAATCACATACAGAAGTATAGGCTAACCAACTGAAATCAGATTTATTGTCCTTGGAACATATACCTAATTCCTTCGAGTATGTTGAGGAGGATATGGTGTACCTATCTGTTGTGCACTTAAGGTAATGGGAAGGTATTATTGAAAGTTTAAGCACACTATGGAGGAATGGAGTAATAAATAGGTAAAACTTATATCGAAACGTTTTCATTGATAAACCAAAAGTGTGTGCATAGTAAACAGAACTTTTTAAAAATAGACATTAAAATTAGTCTGAGAGGCTCTAGACTGCTTAAGTTGTAGCGTTTAATCGGACAAACTCCTTTATCGTGTACCTGTCAAGCCACCAACATGAAACCTTGTTAATTTAATTTTTGATGTCACGCAACTGCTTTAGGTTATAAGCAAATGGCGGCTTCATATCCTTTTCAGACCTCTGATGCCTTCTTTAGATGTTGGTTAACTAAAAGTCCTTGCAATCCACGATGCTGTTTGTTATTGTTATTCGAAGTTTAATCTTTCGTAAATACTTGTATATACGGAAAGGTAATTCCTCGAACATTCTGACATTTATTGCACACGTCATGTCCTTTTGTTGTGTTCAGTGAACACCTTACTGTAGGTGCGTGCGCATGTCATATTCTTTATGAGCTGTGGGACCTTGGAAAAGATTGGTGTTATCTCGGAATTGGAGCATGAACTTCGCGTTCAATTAGCCAATGTATTACCACTAAATCATGGCGGCATAGTATTAAAAAACAGCTCTCCAAGATGGCGGCAGGCAAAACGAATGTTTACGGATGTCTGTAAGAAGGGATAAGTCAACTATCTCCAGGGATACGTCCATTCTAAGAAAATTTTTAATGATGAGTTCTTAGCACGAATACTTATTCACTGACTTTTATATACATACATACATATATATATCTCATACATATGTACGAACAAGTTTAAAAAATTGAAGGCTGGGACCTTCTATATAAAGATGGTAGGTAGAAATTTTTTAAACGTTCATAATCATGGGTAATCTTGATTCTTGGTAGCAGAAAGAAAACAAAGAAGAATTAACATTAAATACAATTAGTATAAGTGGGCAAATGAAAAGGCAAACAGACTTACAAAGTTAATCTGGCAAACTCGAATGTCTATAAGTCTGTTTTTTTAAATCGAATATTCGGCTCTGAATTCTGAGAATTACATCCTCAGCCTCGCGTACCATCAAGTGCCAATCTAAATGAAAGAAGGCCATCAAATGATGCCCAATTTCCTAATGGGCTTTTCAGTAGCACCTGTTGACGGTTCAGTACTTAAATCAAGTAGACTGTTTCTTGGAATGTGTAAGACGAAGTACAATTCGTATCCGAACCCTTCACAATTGTGTACCACTTAATGGTTAGTTCAATTACGTGGGTACGTACGTACATATATTTAAAATCAATAAAATTATTCGGTTGATATCCTATATCTATGTACAATCCATACATCGATATCCGAAAATTACCTTTCCCATCACTTTTTCGATTCACAAAGGCCTGAGAATTTAACTTATTCAAGAACGCCCTTAATTAATTTACTGAAACAAGTATAGCAGTAATAAATCAATAAATTACCATGAAAAATGCATAGATACAGTACAATTATTGGTTGCTTTGTTTCAATGCGGTATGGATTTTCTTTTTTCTTTATTTTTTGTAACGAGGGGGGCATTCGAATTTTGTCGAGGAGGTACCTGAATCCACTATAATGGATATGCGACTCTTCTGTCAGCAATTTAAGCATAACTAATCCATGGAAGGATTTTTTAACTTGACCGGGTCTTAATCACTTTTTTTATGTATTGGCTTTAATTAAGTGGGCGTGGCATGGTTTATTTTTTTGTTTGGAATACAATATGATACGTAATATACGTTGATTTCATTTGAAAGAGTTTACAAAAACTTTTTGTTTTGAAAATGTCGGCAAAAATGGGTGTGGTCCTTAATGTGTAAGTAAACTATAAAAAAGTCTTTCACCTAGATACCTAATAGGTTTTTTCGAATTCTTACAGAAATATGGGACATGTGTTAAAAGACGTTCATCAAAAACGTTTTCATTTGAAAGGAGACCCTACTGACATTCATTCTTAACAATTGTTCGACCGGACAGACTGTAAATAAACTCGGCTCAGCATATTTACTATTGAATATGGAATGCCCTGGTCGAAGTACCGAAAATATCGCAGCGGTAAGTGCTTTAGTTTAAAATGAACCAAAGCAGTCGATTCCATGCCGTTCACAGAAATTGGAAATGTCTCAGCCTTACCTACAGCCTTACAAGATCAACAACTGCAGCCTTTTGATCATTTGAAGAACCGAAACTTCTCTGATTTGGCTCTGAAAAAGTTTGAAAAAACCTTTAATTTCATTAAAAAATCACCTTCAGCGTTGAAGCACAATTGGACGCCAACAAATCTACATGTGGCTCAAGGGACTCTATTGCATCCACAAAAAGTGACTGTGTGGCTAGATGCCGTATTTTTCGTTATCGTGCCAAGTTGAAAGACTATTTTTGGCCAAAATTGGACTGACTTGACATTAGCAGTATGTGGTTCCAATAAGCTGGCACCACATGCCACATAGCTAGTCAAGCAATCGATCTATTTTATTCTATCGCTAGTCGTGTAATACCCAGATATGCATCAAATGGCCTTGTCGCTCATGTGATTTCACGCCGTTGGATATCCTTGTATAGGGTAACGTTAAGTCGTTAGCTTATGCTAACAAATCAAGCTAAGAAGGTCCTTTTTGGTAGCAGGATGTATAGGATTCCAAAAAAATTTCGAGATATTAATCTAACTTGACATTACTATGATCGAGCAGTCTAAAACAGTGGGCGCTAATTCTCTCTGTCTGACTATGTTTTTCTTCAAAAGGGCTTGTATGGGTACTTTTGAAAAGTACATGACTCCGTTATTTCTTCTTAATATCTAAGGGTTATTAGACAAATTCAAAGTAATGATCTGTAAAATTTGGAGCTGCCACACCCACTTTAAAAACAAAAAATAATATTTTACCAGAAATCATTATAATTCTATTAAAAATGGAGATAGCTATACCCACTATCATTCAAGTGCAAGTACGTACGACCCAGTCGTGTACTTTATTTTTATAGCTATTCATAGCAATGGAGGCAATAAATGTCTGCATAAAATGCCACAATAAATTGTTTTATAGTTTACTGATTTACATGCCGTTAAATTCCTTAAGTTGTTGTAGTCTATGTTTTCGATTGGAAATGAAGTAGCTGCCCTCTGCTTGATAAATATATCAATGGAGACAAATGAAAGTTCGAATGGAATGAATATTGTCTGGTTAAGATCTTTAAGCGCCGCATCTTCAGTATAAGTTCATATAACTATGGAAGCTAGACTGGGCCAACCCAGTATCTTCCACCTTAAAACTTAGCTTGTTTACCTGAACCTCTTCGGATCACAAAAAAACACATTATAGTCATTGTTCATGCCTTGTCCAGCAAAACATGTTGAAGTATGGTTCCATTGAATTTAGGTCTGAAAAACATGGTTAGCTCTGAGACTAACCCCAAGCCCTAAAAACATTAAACGCACCTACAATGAAAACGAAACTTTCAGAGTAAGCTAGAACAGACCTGATAATTGTAAAGTAATTACATCCAAGCCAAACTCCAGACAACGACCTTGTCTTAAGTACAATGTGTGATGCACCGTGAGATTTGGAGCAATCGCCCTATTTTGAGCCCAGAAAGTGGGTGGATTAGCAATCACATTTGTTGAATTAAATTGTTATTTATTTTGTTACTCATGAGATTTTAAGATGTTAAATACCAATGTTTATAAAAGCCTTATCTTTTAATACTTGCGTTGTATTTTATCGTACACCTCAAAGTAAACCAATCTTGCCCCAACCTCCTCCAAATTTCCATCAGAGTACTTCATAGGTTAATTTATAGCCTTTTCTGCCATTCTTAAGTATATTGTATTGTGCAGAGTTGGGCTGAACATTGCGTGCTAATGACACGTTCAAATATTATGTTACCACTAAATTTGCACATTTATTTTCCACTTAGCACCTGGCGGAGTGGTACTATTTTGATTGAAGTCCATTTATTTTGCAAATTTGGTCATGGAAACGGAACGGCAGTTCACACTTTGCCGAGGTCGTGACAGTGTAGCGTTTTGTGTGTAGTACCTTGTTCGGTGGTAATTGAAAATTAGATAATATCATAATCGGCAGATAAATTACCAATCAACAGGTTGTTATGTATTATATATGCACCATGGTATTTGCATTTCTTTTTGAATTACTTTCTACAGAATAACGAACTCATGTGACCGGTATTTTTGGCTTCATTAGCAAGAAAACAAACATTATATATTCACACATAGTATTTGTCTTTCATTTGCTTAATAAATAAGATAGTTCTTTATTTTTGGATTCTATTAGTTAGAGGGGCGTTGGAGGAAATTTTCAATTAGGGACAAGTTTTTATTGCTTTAGGAAAAATAACATTCCTACTTGAACGTATGTACCTGCGTAGAAGTGAAAGTGTGAAATAGAAAAGGAAAGGTTAGGAAGCTATTTACTAATGCTTAACGATCTAATTCTTAAAGTGAATCTGAATCTGGTTTTAGGAAATAAAAATAAAACGGAGATCCCGACTATGAAATTGGCTACATTCTAATGGCTTAGGGCAGGTAATGCAGTGTTCATACGCACACAGATATTCAGATACGATACATAGATTACTTAAGTTTGTCCTCAGGGTAGACCCCTATTCTTCGTACTATGATCCATTGTAGCAGATACACTTCTTAACGACTTAAACAATTCTGGAATTCTAACTCAAGACCACTGACCACTGAAAAGCTCTTTCGGGCTGCTCTAAGCTTTTCATGGATAAATGGGGACTAAAATCAAAGATAATCCACTAGGCCCACCGCACCATCATAACCCCAATAAAGGCATACACTTATGTAGCTCGTGTCAGGGAAAGGCTAATTAATGCTACACACGTTTCCCCTATAAGAAGAGACCTTCCATCTCTACAATTGAATCCTTAATCTGAATGGTATACTGACTTTCGCATGAAAGCCCAAACTATAATTTGTCTATGCGTAGAGAGTTCATGAAACCTCGAAGTATGACACAAATGTAAGACCTTCATGAGATAGGCAAGCATGTCTTTAAGTTCGCATGTCCTTTGAATTTGAGTCTGAACTGGTTTGAAACGTTTTTAAATATTCCTACAGCTAGCTGAAGATCACATTAACACTACGATCTTGCCAAATCCAGTGGTAAGTCTCCATTTATTTGCCCCGAAATCGTCTACAGTCTACCTGTTAGGCAGATGAAGATGGAGCGAAATCACTGGGAATAGAAAAACAACCTCTTACTTAAAAGCCTAGTATCCACATTGAAACCTCTATCTGCGAGAGACAAATGGGATAAGTACCTTATAGGGCTTAACTTAAGGTAGTCTTATAATAGAATACACCCAGGCAGGAATTTATTTTAAATTTTAGGCTAACTTATCTATATTCCTTCCTGTCTTTCTCCTGAATATGGCCAGATATTGAAACTACCTATAATATTTTATGTGAATGTGCTGTCATTGCTGGGTACACTTCCATAAAGCGTTTACTTTCGCTTTTGATGTGAACTCGTCCTCAGCTCAAGCAATCCTGAGTATTATTCATGAACTTGACTTCAGCTAGTAGGCGAAGTTTTTAAGGTGATAGCACAAAAGGTCTCTATGAAGTCGTAGTGCAACTATTCTAAAAAAGTTCAACAGATTAGACGAAAGTGCTAACTAAGAGGTATTGACAGAATGGTGTTCAACAAGGTAAACCATCGTAGGATTTGCAACTATAGTACTGTTCAAATATTCGTTTAAAATTTCATTAATTTCAAGAGACTATTGCAACGCCAATGCGCAGAAAATGCCACGCATTTAGAATTAAAGACAAAAGGCAATGAATTATAAAATACAAATAATAGTCATAGCCATCGGGCTTTAAAATTTTCTTTGCTAAAAATAACATGCAAAACAAATTATGAAATTTTTTATTCAGCCCGCAGTTCCTACACAAAAAGATAAATAAAATGTTATTTAATTTGGATTGTGTTCTGAATGCGACGTTATGGTTCTTTTTCCTTTTTTTTCCAGTCCTAGATATATTCGCACTTGTGCGGACCATAATCCATATATTATTATAAAAATTAGCTGACGACCCATATCAGTTGGAATAATCATGTCAAATATACGAAATGACAAATGACGATGAATTCACCCAATTTCGTTGCCGAGAACTGGAGGGATACCTGCTGAAAGGATGGCGTTAGAGGGTTTCATTTTTATATGACAGTAGTGACTAGACTGGATCGATAGTTTGTCATATTGAAGGTAAGGCAACGTTGTATGTGTGTTTGAATTTTATGTAAAAACCTATGAAACGGGAAATAAAGACTCTATCTAATTGGTGTACTCAATTGATGGCCATCCTTTCAAAATATTGGCAACATTCAGCAAATCGTTGATGTGAGAATCACATTTCTTGGAAAAAAAAAATAACAAGTTCAACGTACGTTCAATGAAACCAGTTCAGTGTATTATTTTCTAGTCTAACAACTTGAGAAAGTAAAAAATATGAATATTCAGTCCTTGTTTATAGCGTGTATCTACGAGTATTATTTGTGGACGATTACAGAATTGATAGGGTAAAGTAGATTGCTAGGATGTACCTGCACGCAAGGGTAGAAGACATATGACAATTGTTTGTAGAGTGAGATTCCTGCTGTGATAAAGTTTGTTTTTGAAGCTAAAATGTACTCGTTTGTTGTATAATGCAGGTTGAGCAATGTAGTCGTCTTCTTCATGACTTTATTCCATTAATCCGGAGTCGGTCTTTCGTGTTCTGAGTTACAGAAAAAAACTCTCGTTTAGACAGTCATTTGTATCTATGTTACTGATGGTGTTGCACCAAGATTGAATTGAATTTACTTGAACAATATTGAATTGTTTAGAACAGGTTTTAAGTTCAATGTAAAAGCCTCCTGAGATTTGATCGAGGCTTGACAGTAAAAGTAAAAGTTGTGAACCATGATCTCGACTTGGAAGACACTACCGCGATTGAGAAAGGGAATTACGCACCTGTAGTCTCCATTTATTTTCCATTTTACAGCAGAATTCTCGTAAGACTGTAGTGACTGTCGTTACACGTTCTGATACCGGGTTTCTAACTAAGTTTACTTTTAAGTATAAACCCGAATCTTTTATTTTGTCGGAAAGTGTCAAGCTAGTGCCACAAAATGTAAAATTTCGAAGAGGCCAAGTTCTCCTCTTGAGGGTTGGTAATGACACCACTTTAGTCCATTTAGAGGGCTTAGAGAGAGGTCTCTGAGCGTTTGGGGTGTTTGTTCGAATCAAGAAAGAAATTGCCTTACAGTCTGTATCATCCAGGATTATAAGCAGTTTAATAACTTGTCAGTTCGAAAGGAAAGCAGAAACCAAATCATCTTGGAAAGGTGTACGCATACTGCGAGTCTGACTGTAGGTTCGCATTTATTTAGGTGTCTATTAGTTACCCCATAGCTTTTAGAAGAAAAATGATGATGGACCATGTGTCTAAGATCTTTCGGACTAACATGTGGGCTATTAGTTTCCTTGGCCTCTTAGAGGTACATATACACCACATTGGCAGATCATATTCATATTCTGAAGAAATGAGTGCTATGCATAGTTAAACTGTTAAAAGCACAAAGTTTCCAGTCCGGTGTGTATATCGCAATGGCTTCTTTCAAAACTCATCACCTTGCACTATCTACCTACTTACCTAGTTGTTGAAATGCTTAAAACCCAAGAGGAATAAGATACAGTCGTTGAGTGTACTGAAAGAACTACCTGTCAATCGAGCGCTGAGGTGTGAGACTTAGTCCTACGTTGAGGAAAAGCTTTCATGAGGATGATACAGTTCATAGGGAACGAGGAACAGAGGTTTTTGTTTTTTTTTTTCCTTTTTGTTTATTAAAAACAATATAAAATATTTTCTAGATTCTACAATAGTTTAATCAAGGCTTCTAAGAATTTAAAAGCCGCCTCTAAATCAGGACGTGGGGTGATGAAAGAAATATCAAGGACGGAGATTTTTTTTGCGTATTTTTAAGATGCTCCTGATCATCCGACACCAAACCCAATAGGATAATAACCCATAACAGTGATTCTCGCTATAACCAAAAATGGGTACAATGGAACCATCCCAAGCTCTACCTGACCAGTGCTTTATGTTATTATCTACTTGCACCGCATCTATCTACTAGGATAGAAGACAGTAAATAAATGGAAAGATGGACAGTTGCTTCAAAAATAGACTCGTTATTTCTGCATTTTTTCTTGCACAAAATTAAAATAAAACATAAACAAAACTAGTTTTCTATTTAACCACTTGAATGTCCTTGCCTATTATTATTCCTAAGTACACAACAAGTAATGCGTCTTTAATGGAATCCCTTCTTCGTGCGACTTAAACAAGAAAAACTATTAATGCAAGATATCGATTTCAAGGACTGTGTTGTTCTTCTCGCGCGACATTTAAACTAATTGTAATTTAATGCTGACGTACATTATACTGCATTTAGAAAGCACTTGCTGCAAGTGTAGTGGCAATTAAATATATTTTTACCACAACCTTCATTAAAAACAAAAAAAAAAAAAGAGAAAAACGTCCACGGAGACGGTAGACAATTGTTATGAATATTCAAATTTTGATAGTTTTACCGAAGCCAATTGCCGTTGCAATCAAAGAAAAATGTTTGCTGAAGGGTGTGGTCAGGATGGCGCCTCGTTTGTTTGACAGGTGACAATCCACAAATGATTACTGAGCCACACTTATGGATCGAGTAATTACTTTCGTTAATGTACGGCTATACGCATATATAGCGTGTTTGGGTAAGATTGATGTGAGTAATACAAACAAGCTAATTATGTTGTTTCTATTATACATACAACATATAGATACATGTACCTTAATAATGTATTTATGTATGAACCGGTCTAAAGTTGACTGTTCTATACAGAGAAACAATGGGAAAGTATTATTCTGGGTAGCGTCCAACGATACAAATTTAACATAAGGGACACAATTCATGGAATAGGTATGTTATATGTTAAACATATCAGTGTGTGCGGCACAGCATAGTCTAATGATTTACATATAGCAAATTGCTGGTTTTACCCGCACCAAGTATTTCTTAGCTATACATACGTATATGTACTTAACTCCGCACCACTCAGCCCTTGGTCTCATAGAGGGTTGCCAGTCAATCTTAGTTTTTACAATAAATAAATAAAGACCAACCTTCTTATGAATTCCTTTTCTTTAAAGGATTTTCTTGCAACCCAGCCTGTAGAACCACCCAAGAATGCGAATTCTTAGCCAGTTTTAGCTAATTCAACAGATTCGTAGCCAGTAATACTTGAATTCTAATGCATTCCAGTGTTTAGGACGATTTTGCCAAATGGTGCCTGATTGTTGTAGATGATTATTATACATAATAATAATAGCTTTAAACGACCACATACATGTTCCCACCCATAGGTACCGAATCCTTTGTGTTGGGTCCAACGACGCTAGCTCATACTACAGATTTCATCCTTAGTCTGTTCTTGTTTTAGACCAAACTTCTAGGGTCCAAGATAAGTTTACACGGTCCAATATTTATACGTCAATAACCTTCTAAAATAGTTTTCTCTGAGCATAAAGTCGGAGACAGAGCTAAACATTCCATATTACATGGGCTATCTAGAAGGCATCTATCTAATGAAGATTTGCAGGACTGAGAGCACACTGACGTTTTTTAGCGCTGTTGGGACTAAAACACCAAGCTCTGCCTATTAAAACCTCAAGGTTTTAGTTCCGTTTGCAATGGATAAAGTTCAGTTAAGTCTTTTACATATTTTACCTTCAAACAAGATCCTTTGTGTACACTATAAAAATACCTCGCAGGCGCTATAAAATATAAGTGCACACAGGACTAGTTGATTTTTTTACATTGGCGAAGTGGGAAGCGAAGCGATGACATGTAACTGCAATCCGGGTTTTCAGATTTTTAAATATATTGAATTTTTCTTTAGACGTTACGGAAATGTCAATCGGTGTCACTCGACAAAAGGATTGAAAAAAATGTAAAAACTGAGAAACTCACGAAGTAAATAATAGAAATACGAAAGTAAACCAATTTAATTGATGTAAAAACCATTTACTTTGTTATAAAATGAATTTGTTTTTGAAAAGATAAGCAATTTCAGTGGCGCCAACTACAAATGCTGTAAAATTGTGTAAACTATCAATCTGAACACGCGAATGTCAGATAAAATTCAGTCCGTCAGTGCTATTTGAATGAAGTTTTCCATTACATCGCCATTTTGGAAGCTTTTGACATCTTAAGCATTATTTACAAGAATCATATCCCGAATGAACGACTTTATCAGAGAATCATGATACGAAAGAGAAAGTGACAATAGATTGACTACAAATAACATCGTGAAAACAGCAATGTGTGTCATAGTTCCTCATCTTAACATTGGAAGTACTATCCTTCTGCCAGTCCCTGTCATATCTACTTATACATATGGATACATACATATGTACCTAAACGTCACATGTTTGATGACAGATAGGTTAGTACAACCCAAATCCCTGATTGGCTTCACCTTATGTAGATCAATAGACCCATTGTGTTGAATCTCGGGGTATGTGCAAATTCAAGTGTTTACTTAATAAAGAGGATCTTATGCAAATCCCGAACAAGTCAACCATAACCGCTATTTAATTCCTAAATAAAGAACAAAAAAACTAATTTCCGTTCAACTCGACATTGTATTAGATTTGAAAATATTCTACGAATGGAACAATGAACTTAAATAATCACCAATTTCCGTCGTTAAATCCGCAGCGAAAATTAAAGCGGCATTGAATCAAACGTACAAAAGAATAAATTGAATAATACTAATTACCAATGTATGTACGTATAGATGCATATAAAGTTTGCAAGAAAAATAGACAAAGTTCATGGGAATTGTAATAAATATTGCTAAATTGGCTTTAAATGACATTTAATTGAAACCAGAAGACGACATATCACTATCAAGCCGTGTATTGTGTTTTCTGTCAGAAATTTCCAATTTGACATGTACTATACATATCTATGGATATGTATGTATGTACATATGTATATTTCATGGATTATTTATTTAAGGCGTATACGAGAGTACGTAACCACAACCAAGAGACGAAGGTTTGCTTGGATTATTATGTCAATCAAATATTAAGTAATATGATCTTGTGCATAGTCTCCCTTTTGAAGAGAGATCAAATGATCTTTCAATTACTTATGTCGTCAGCATCGATTGACAGTAAACATTTTTAATTTGTACGTGCAGATGTAGTAATTAAAATCGAATTGGACGTAGAACCAAGGCATAGTGAGACGACAGAACGCTAGTAAGTTCTACATTACAAAAAGGAATGAATATCACGAGGCATCAATGCGTCATGGTTAGAGCAGAAAAAAAACGAACAAATTTATATCTAACTTACAAAAGGTGTGATTTACGGATGCGATACACAGCATTGAGAGACCTATTACACCTCTTTTGCACATAAGGGTTGAGAAGACTGTAGCTGGTAGCACACATAAGATTTATTTCTCAGGCAACTTAGAAATTAGTTGGACTTCGAAGATCCTAAGCAAACAGTATGCAATCATGCCAAATAAAATCAACCTTCAAAGCCTCCATCCTTAACCAAACCGGTTGAGACAACCCTTAAATCCGAAGAAGCTGGATCGTAAATAAATGGATGCTATACCACTATCATCTTCCAAGCAGAGACCCTGCGGTGGAGACTTCGTGAATCTGACTGAAACAAGGTTTTTCTTAGACTTGAACGTCATCTGTGAAGCTTAAATCTGTCCCAGTCACGAGTAATACTCGCAAGTTTGATCGGTTTGGCACTGTCACACTATCTTTTACTATGAATTCCTCTTCGGATGCTCGCCTACCCATGCTCATCTGTAAGGCCCAATTCCATTCCCTAATCAATCATCAAGTCTTCCCTATTCATTTTATTTCATTTTATTTCCTTTTGACATGATGAAAAACAGGAAGTGTAAGAAGTCTTAACTATCTTATTGGAATCTTAACTTCTGACAACAGGATGTGATTTCCCAGACAAATCACAAAAGTTTTACATTATAATACAATCCCACAATTGTTCACCGACTGCAATGAGTTGCCTAATTTAACCACTCTCCACAAAACCCCTATTGAAGTGGGTAACAATAAAAAGAAAAAAAAAAGAGAAGCAAACCCTCCAGGATACTTACAGTACTGCACACATGTAATCATATGTAGTTCAGTAGCACTAATATGTGATATGTGTGTGCATATACTGACTGTGGGGAAAAATCGATAGCTACCCACTGAGCTGTCCAAATGGAAAATAGAAATTCTTATCACGGAAAGTGAAGAGCATAATACATGTCCAGTCCACATCACAGACCGTGGTTATAACCAACTAGCCGTCATTCGTATAAGCCCCCCCACAGTCGTCCACCAACCACAATAGAGTGGTACTTCTGACACACAATTTAAACTTTTCATCGCACTTAGCACTCGACATAAGGCTTGTTGAACTGTCGCCATGAGAAGATTCGTAATGTTGCAGTCAGAAGAGTCTTATCTAACAGAAGAGTGGAAGATTATGAATCACAGACAGTAAAACCTTTTTTTGTTTTTTTGTTTTTTTATTATCATCCGTTTAACAATAACCTTAAGGCATCCACACCAACCAACGCACTTTGCAGACATCCGGAAATAGCGTTTTTCGGCCGATTCGTGTTACATCACAGAGATCTATCTATCTAAATACAATTCGCAATAAAAGCTGCACGAAACTGAAATCATGAATGAAATAGCTTTTATAGGTAGGCATTTGTGGGGAAGAAGGGCAAGCTCGGCATTTGCCCCCAATTTGCGTCACTAATTCCGGTAGAGTTTTCTCAATGGTGGGTATGTGCGATATTAAATTTGAATACGGCAAAAGTCAGATTGGGTTGAGGTGCACAAAGGCAAACTTAGTTACATTTTACGAGCACATACCTACCGACAAAAAAAAAGTATCTTTTGCTTACGTAACAATGGGTGGTGTTTCGATTGAATTGGTTTTAAACCGATTTGCTAACGGAATGACCATGGAATGTCGTCACAATATGCACTGACCATTACAGTAGAATAAGAGCATCACGGACTATGGCCATTAATAAGTGACATATAACACATAAACTCGACGCGCCGAACTGAACCTGATCTAAAGTTTAAAGTTGAATTTTTAAAATTGCATTTTTCGAAAACTGGTTCAGAAAAATGTGATTTTGAAAGCAAAAAATCTTGTTTCACAAATTAAATAAGTAAGGGCAAACGAGTACATGCTTACCAAGTGTATGGGAATGTGGTAAGAATGCGAAAGCAACGGAATATGTCATAATACCCGTAGGGGGCTGTCGGTTGATAAATACATAAATGTATGTAGTTTTCTTATCTGACTTTTGTGTAGGATTCTCATGTCAATCGAAAGTGATAACAAAGTAAAGTATCATTGAAATAAACCATATAAATGTACCAACGACTTAAGCATTCAGAAACACTCTGCTGTTCAAGATTGTTTTCGAACGATTGTGTGAAGGTATGTATGAGTTCGTTTCAAAAGTTTGGCATTGTACAACTCAGCAGAGTCGGATATTGTCAGCATATCAATGATTAATTTAACTTGGATAGATGTCCTTGAAAAGGAAATAATACAAGAAGAACGTTAGCAATATTTCAGTTTTCACAGACAGTTTGAAAATGGAAGAGCGTCCGGAATCTTCTCGGTGAAACCCCCAACTGCTGTGCAAGTATTTTCCTAGCGGAAGTTTTTGCCTCCAAAGAACTAAAGTATCGAAACGATTAAGACCAACTAAGTCCTCCATTGCTCAATACTTAATGAGTGCATAGCAATGAAATCCAAAATATAACTAAAAGAGGGTAGAAGGATCATCATATCCGACTACAAATAGTTATCAAATCACATGAAAATGATGCTTGACAAGACTACGCAGAGACAGACAGGAGGACACGTCTCATGATCTTTGTAAATGCCCAAACCTTAAACAGAACTAAATATAGATATACCAGTCATCGGAGAATATTGCTTTAATGTTTTAGGCGGGTTAAGAGATTTGGATTTGGGATGGAGTTAGGACCCAGAAAAATTATGTTTCCCAACCATAAGCTTTTGCAGACCATGGTCTAAGAAAAAAAGGCACGAGTTTGGTTGAAAATGTCGGAAATATATTCCAAAGCGTTCAGGACCCAAACCCATGGAAGTATGTGCTTATTTTCTTGCAGAAAACTAAAATATCACTATTTCAAAACTGTAGACCTCAAATGGAATTGACTAGAATGTTTCAACAGAACTAATGACACTAAACTGAAGGAATCGGCTCGTATTTAGGCCACCTTGTTGGAGAGGTAATTTTTTTAGAAATTCAAATGCATACAACCGTCCCTCAACCAGGTTGTTATACACTTGTTAAAAAAAATTAATGAACCAAAAAATATCGGATGGAAAAGCTGGAATTGAATCTATTGTCAGAAGGGACGCAAAAATATTCAAGAAGTCACCAAGTAAGACAAATGTGTCTATCAACCATTCAAGTCAGTGAATCAATAGCTAGCCTCATGGACATTTCTTCTATTCGTGCTTGATGGTATATTGTTAAAGTCTTCAAATAGATCTTTGAGAGTTCTAAGGTTTCAATTTCTTCACAGTTCTGTTGACATCACATATTTTAAAGTTAACAATATTTTTAAGTTTATTGACATTAGCGTCTTCCACAGTTGTTTAATCTAATCTTCCTCGGAGCATTCCGCCTATATACATATACGGCGAATAGAAAGTAGTAACTTTAGTCGTGGATTCTAAACCACCTTTTCTACTGATGTAGCTTAGACTATAAGACCCATCCATCAGGCTACAGCAGACTACAGCAGTATACAGTTCACTTCAATATAGTCCCAGAACTAAGCTCATCTTGTACCAAACGGCTCTTGAATGGTTCACAATGCTTTGCATTATCTGTTATAGGTATGTTTATCTCTATCCTGCGAGTTAAGGATCTAGGCATTTCGTATCTTCTTGTTATAAAAACTATGCTCTTAAGAGGTTAACATTGAGGTATACTCTCGCCAAACACAGGTAAATGTGGAACCACCAAAAATGCCTCTTAAAATTTATTGAAACAAAAAAATGCCACAAAATAGATTGACGGGAATATAACTACAGTCAGACCTTTCCAGGCTTTACATAATATGGAAACCCTCGACCAGAATAATACTCGAAGCGGTACTGAGACCTGCCTACATTGACATTAATTTAAGCACTTGAACCACTAAAATCGAATGTAACTAGATCTGAACTAATCGGAAACTGTCGTATGCTTAAGACAATACAAGCATACAAATGTAAGCAGAACCGTGTAAGATGATGGGAGAAAAATGCCACAAAAATGTCTAACTAAAGATGATGGAACAAATCTCCTAAAAAGTAGACCAGAAAAGCAGGACTGACTTATATTACTGGAATGTTTATAGCTCTAAGGCGCTTAAATCAGCCAACCAGTAAGTTAAGTAAAACCCTTAAAATTATTTAGAAAAATTAAGAATTTTGAGAAAAATGTTTTCAAAGCATCTCCCAATATCGCTCTAAACTTTGCCTAATAAGTTACAATTTCTTGCTTCCTTTTGCACTCATAATTATGAAAATTCGTTCAAAAAGGCAGAGAAAAAAGTTAAATAATTTAGTTCAATTGATAACCCGCATCAGTTACTTATTTCCGAAATAAATACAAGTACTAGTACCTAAATTGCGTGATCATAAATATTAAAACACTTAAAGAATCAAATCAACAGACCATCAAAGTCAAACCATCACCAAATTGATGTCCTTTTGCACTCAACTGTATATGTATGTATTTGAAAATCATGAATTTCATTTTTATTACATCGTAAATAATACAACCTCATTCGGTAAAGCTCGATATTATCACGCAAAATGGATTATATCAGCCACTGCACACTGACCACACTGACTATTTCCATCTCTCCATCATTTATTCTAATGCATTCCACTTTGCCACAATTGCCACCCACAAAATCCAAAATACACGTCCGTTCAAAACAATCTAATCCTCTATCTATATTATATGGCTAAATAAAATAAAAAAAAGGGGTAGGTACATACCTTCACAATTGTACACTTGTTATTGTTGTTACGAAGGAGCCTCGGGTCCTTGTAGCAGCAGTTTTCGGTCGCCACGTCTCGCAGACTGTATTGTTAGATAAGTAGTCGTCGATAGTACACCGACCTAGATTCGTTTTAGATTCAACCCCTCGAGCAGATTTTCTCACCAAGGGTGGGCGATGAATTGAATTTCGTTGTGTTCAACCGATCAAAGCGCGCACAGTAATGGTTCGAAATTTATTTATGAGTTACAAAGAAAGGATTCGAAGAATAACACAATATAATAATAACGACAACAACTAAAAGAACACCTATTGCACTTCACATATTCGTTGTACAGCATGGAGTTGTTCCATCAGATAAGATATTCACAAGTAAATATTTGACAACGATTTTTTAACCACTACCACGTACCACATACTCGGTAATGCACTCGGAGACAGTATTACAAACGGATTTGGATTAGCCTCTCACTTTTGAACCATATCCCCCCCCAGTGACCAAACGGAATGCGCCATGTTTTTGAAACAATACACGACACACTTGTAGATAACACTGCATAGAAGGAAAATGGAAAAACAGTGGGAAAAAAGAACGATGAACGAAAAAAAAAAAGAAAAAAACTGGCCGAGGGAAAATCGATGGGAAATTTGTATTTGTGGTACACTCTTTCCCTCTCTCTATCTCAGTCCTACCTTGTTCTTTTTGCGCCTAGTCTTTGTCGTTGTCGTGAAAACACCGCATATCCTAGGCTAGGATATATCCTTACGATTGCGTGTTGCGTTTAATTGTTATCAATTCTTTATGAAAGACGACAGACCAACCAACCAACGAACGAACGAACAAACGAACGATATTTACCACTTGTTGTTGTTGAGAAATACAGTCTTAAGCGACGCCAAAAAAAGGACAATTCCACATATTTGTATCTACATGTTATGATGGGGATTTTCTTGGCCTACTATCCTCTTTGTTTCGAATCGATAATACATGTAATTTCCACTTGTTTATTTAAATTTCATCTGGTTAGAAGAAGACGTGCTCTTCTTACACTAAAGTCACTGTCACAGTGTGTCCCTTGTGGTACCAGATGGGGACTTACTCGCGTCACATATGTATAGATGGCCAGATAGTTAAACGCAAAAACAAGAAAATGTGTTATAAAACTAATAGAGAATCGAAAAACAACAACAAACTTCGAAAACACAACATAAAAAACAAAAACCAATAGATAGAGTGAAGTATAGAACACTAATGATATGCGGTGAGCTTGTTATCAGAAGAACACTGTGTGCCAACAGTCGGGTGTTTTCGATTGGACTGGTTTAGTTTCGTACCGCGGGGGTTGCATTGGGCTTACTTAAACGCACGCCAAGCGTTTATATAGCAGCGATAAAGTTTTTCTCTGGAAATTACTATTTGCTCTGGTTTTGAAGAGTACTGAGATGAGGAAAGCTTTTTGTTTCGCATTAACCATTGAAGAAAGCTTTTTGGCGGTTCTTCTTCGCATGATGTGTTTGTTAGACTTAGACGAGTATGTAGGGGTGTAAAGCTTGTTGTCTAAAGAGAAACTTTTATTTTTTAGACCATTTACTGGGATCTCCCAGAAATTAATTGTGTGCTTGATAATCCCACGGCCAGACTGACAGGAATTACTTTGCGATGGTGGTATGCAGACTTACTATGAGCAACTAGTTTGGTGGGCTTCCTATTCAGTCCGGGGCTCTAATTGTCTACTGATTTAAAAGAACACCATAGAATTGTGTAACTCATGTATTCCAGAGCAGGACTAGTGAAATCAGAGGACTTTTTGTTATTTTATCTTTCAACTTATTTGTCTTCTTTATCGGAAAATACCTATTAGCTAGAGTTATTCTTCACTCGAACTTGGCGTTAGGCTTATTGCTTGCACTGATCGTGGAACCTAGACAATCTTACACTTTATTTAAGGTTGAACGTGTAAAATGAGTGTACATTTAATTAGTGCGAATAAATTAGAAATTTAGATTTTGTTGGTAACACTTACTTGGCTGCAACTGTTTTATACAGCAAATCATCCCAGATCTAGTAGGTGCCGCTGAAATTTACGAAGAATTCCAAAGTGGGAGGTATTCTTGTTTCACTAAAGATTGATTTCTCGAAGAACTTGTACACGGAATCGGAGCTTACATTTCAGCAGATTAATAACCTTACCATTACTATTACTTTGCTTTCATGATACACAGAAGCAGGGAAATCAAAATATTAATTTAATGATCATAGTCGGAGAAGTAGGTATTCGTTTGTAGTCCTTGAAGCTTGTGGATAATAAAAGTTTTAATCTGAGTGCTTCAGAAGTCAAAAACTTAACCTTTTTCAGAAGATTTACTGTAACGGTCGTCCCATAGTATTTGTCGCATCCATTGCGTTCATGTATTTGACTGAGAACTGGATAAACTGAATACACGCTTGGTTATGGATGGACAGTCGACCATGATATGCCCTCCAGGGGACGTGCTTGATTTATGAAACTTCCTATTGGTAAAACATTTGAATGAAAAACAGCTTATTTTCTTTCAGCACAGAAAAAATGAAAATCGTTTCAGCAAAATTTAAAGAATTTTTTTTGCTTTTCCCTTGCTGAAATCATTATCTTGTATCCTGTGATATATGTACATATTTATATAAGCCCATTAAGTTAGGTTCTAAATTTATTTTACAATGAACTACCTTATCGTAAAAAGTACACCGCCAGAGTCTACGAACACTTCCCGTTTCACCTGTTTGTTTACAAAATCACACGAATCGAACAGAACTCGATTTAGTCAATTTTGTCTCAGTCACGGACGACTTTGAAGTTCAATTACTTTTTCTGCTCGTGTTGCAAATATTAATTTCCAAAATTTATGTAAGAACTGATAAAGGAAGTCCAAACAAAAGCAAGGATTTGCGAAAAATACAAAAATACAAACAATAAACATCCGAAATGGCTAGTGAACGCAATCCATTCTCAGGCCTTTTGCCAGAACAACAAGCAACAAATTCTACATCAATTGAAAATCAAACTCTAGATAGTGCACGACTTAATGATTTGATAGAAAATGTCTTCCTATTCACAATCAACAAGACGAACGTCCAAAATTCAAAACAATTTGTTTACATGGAAGAAATTGCTTCGCAAGCGGACGTAAATGTTTTTGACTTGGATCTACTGGAGCAGGCACTATTCGAACGTTTGTTATTACCAAATCCTAGGGATTATTTAATACCAGAGGATGTTGTCAATGACACGACAAATAATGTTGCCGAAACACAAGTAATTACTTATCTGTGCAGAGCGTTTATTGAATGTGAAAAAATTAAATGCCGAAACGAAAATGCAAGTCTATGTGGAGCATGTGATCGAATTCATGAATTAATTTTAAGAAACGCTAGTACATCGATGAAGCAACCTTCGTTGTACGAAGGTCAATCATTGCCGGAGCAATGGTTGAATATATTAAGGGATTACGCCGATATAGAGTATAAGCAGAAATTTTTATCAGGTAGGAAGTGTAATCAGTATCTTATGAATTAGTTTGTTGTGATGCACGTTTTATGGGGGGCGGTCATATTTTCAATTATGACTCTAAAAGGTACCTGGATGAAAGACTCATATACATTGATCCATTGATTGCTGATAATAGGATGATGGTCCTTATAACTTGCATGTGTCCATATGTACAAATGTAGGCGTTTCATTAAGAGCATCGTTAACAGTAGGAATCAAACATACGCGGATAAATTAAGCCGCTGTCGTGATGTAACGAAATTGCAAGGTCGTTGTTCTACTGAAAATACTCAGTATTCTACAATGGGTTTCATCTGTTTTCCTATTCCCAGCTTTAATCGATTATATTGAATACATATGTATATTCACATTCTCGATTCTGTCTAATAGTTGTACGGATAGTCTGGCACATTCTTATGCACTATTGCTGCTCCTCTACGGGAATCGGTTCCTTCCGCGTTGTCTCTCATGTGTCGTTTTGGATCTTAAAGGCTGGTTTCGAGGTCTGTAACTCCATCCAACTCTGTTCTAGTTGCCGAAATTAATGTTTATCTTCTAACTGATCCTGATAGTTTTCAGGTGCTCTTTTCACCTATACTTCCTTGTTACTTAGAGAAGCTCGAACAGTTTTTTTTATTTGATTTTTCTTTTGTCTTCTTACACTCTGTGATTTTTGCTGTCATACACAAGTTTATTGAGTTCGTTGTGTCTCAAACAAGTTGAATTTGCGTAGGAACTTTCTTTGTGCCTGACTACATTTGCCTTCCAATGAACGTCATGCCCATGAATGCCGTGGTACACACACAAAAGACGTCATTGAATTGAAAGCAATTGAGATAATTGGGGAGTGGAGAAAACCGTTCTACCCCTGTTTCGTGCGGGCCAAGCTATCTGCTCGTGGGAGAATTCGCTTAGAGCTTAGAGGCCTACTTCTTGGACATTCTAGGTGAACGCCTTTTTCTTTAGATCAAGTAAACGCTGCATTATCTGCAAATTTTTGATTGCATTTCCACTGGAATCATGATATTGTACAACTTTACCTTTAGGAAAATCAGATCAGGCACTCCTATTAGCCAATAGTAACGTTATTTCCAATGTTTTTCATTCACAGGTACCGCCAAAGAAATGTACACAGATGACGAGCTAGCTTCTATGGGAAGCCTCAAAGCAATATTTTATCCAATGTTTAATGAAATTCAAAAGGTTCTTACAAAGACTAACCTAATTACCCTGCCAAGATGGATAATTTCACTATTAACATATTTTGTACGAGATAAAACCGTTCCGCAACTGGGTGAAATGCTTCTGGACTACTCCACCCCGAATCCAGACACAAATGGCAAAGCTTATTCGGAAACTATACTCGGACAATTACTGACTATGTCAATATTACCAAAAAATGAGAATGGCCCCTATGACTTTTTCGGAAATTTGTCCGAGACATCTACCAATGTCGATCACCTATGCAGCTGCCTGACTAAACACCAAGATAACGTGTTTACCCTTTTTAAGATGCTACTCCTCCTCGGGCCATCGGTAAAGAGCCAGACATTAACATGGATCGCTAAATGTCTTCACGCGAATGCACAACGATCTCAGCTCTGGACAATGCATAACATGGCTCCGTTGTCTAACACTGCTGCTAGTGATGCCTTTATGTTTGGTCTGTGTTCGGTGCTGTTGCGATTATGTGTTCCTTTGTGTAAACCAACATACAAGGTTTTTTTGGTTGATCCCACTTATTGTGCCACACCAGAAGATCAATGTGTTGAGAAGGAGGTACGATTAAAAAAAGCATGGGAGGAGACATGCCTACTGCCAGTGGAGGAAAACGAAAAGCGAGATACAGCGGAAAAATACAATTTTATTACGGAGCTATTCTTTATGACACATAAAGCGATTGAATTGAGTAGGTTGTTGCATTGTTTTGCATAATAATGTGCTAATTCAATTTTGTTCGTTTTATAGGCTATCGCGTGTGTATAGAGAAATTCATACGTATAAGTCGGGAAATTCAGAATATGCAATCTGCCTACCAGGATTCAACTAATCAAGGAAATTCTGGTGTAGCTGATACTATAATGCGAATGTTGACGTCTCAAACGCAACAGTTTTTCTGTTTGAAAAATTGTCTTCTCAATCAGGAGAACGATATGCATATGTTTCGATTTTACGAGGCCACAGCTAGGTGGTTATTGCAAATAAATGCTAAATCTAAGGAAGATTACGATGCATTTGTAGTCGCAAAGTGTTTTGCCCCGAAGGATAACGCAGCAGAAGTAACTCTACCACTGCCATCGTATGTTCCGCCATACTTAAAGTAAGTTTGCTATCAAAGGAATTCTGGATTTACTTCAACCTAAGTCCTGCTTAGTCTTCCATTTAAATGTAACGTAATGAGTGAGATTAACTTTTGTTGTCCCTGTTGCATTTGTATGATTGCAGTCGACTGACAAAGTCATGTCTTTCTTCCCTTCATACGTTTCCCTTTTGAATTCTTTTCAGATCTGTACCGGAAAATATTTTAGAAAACATTATCGTTTACATAAATTTCATTCGTCGTTTTGAGTCCCTGCTGGGGATTTTCTATGAAGGGCCACCGTCTTTCTTTAAGATGATACTTGCATTCATGGGCAGTGCACAGCGAGTAAAAAACCCTCACTTGCGAGCAAAGTTAGCTGAAGGACTAGAAAGCCTTCTACCGAAGGACGGCGAAAAAACATTAATAGCTGATCTTTTCACCAATCACCCAGATCGCTTACAAGTCGTTCCGAATCTATTGGAAGTTTTCGTCAGCATAGAAATGACTGGCCAGTCCGTGCAATTCGAACAGAAATTCAATTATCGCCGGCCAATGTATGCTATAATGGAATTCCTATGGACGCTAGAAGAACAAAAGCAGTGCTTCAAGTATACATCATTTGAAAGAAATACGTATTACAGTTATTTAATTGCTTCTACCACTTTATAGGAATCTTGCAATTGAGGCCGAACAGAATATGGAAGCTGTTGAGCCACCATTGTTCCTTCGATTCATTAATTTATTAATCAACGATGCAATTTTTCTACTCGATGAATCCCTATCCAACTTGCAGCAAATTCGTCAATTGCAAGCCGCTCAGGACAAAGGCGAATGGGATGCACTTCCGGCTAACGAACGACAACAGAACCTAACAAATCTACAGCATTTGGGAATGTTGGCTAAATTCGATAATATTTTGGGTCGCGACACGATTAATATTTTAAAGTTGATTTCGACAGAGATCAAGGCCATATTTTCACATCACAGTATGGTCGACAGAATAGCGTCGATGCTTAATTATTTCCTTTTAAATTTGGTTGGACCAAATAAGAGTAAATTTAAGGTATTTACAGTTTTGAGTTTTGTACGAAATGATAATGAATGAATTGGGTACTTACAGGTGAAAGATAAAAATGAATTTAAATTCGATCCAGCACATACGGTTCTGGAGATATGCCGCATTTATATTAATCTGAGTGCTTGTGATAGCTTTTGCTTGGCGGTATCGCAGGATGGACGTTCGTATAGCAGCAGTTTATTTGAATATGCTGAAACTGTGTTAAGTATGTTTTTTTTTATTTTTTGTTTTTCTAGTTTGGTATTGAATTTGTACTTTGAAGCTTAGTTTTTGAAGGAGTTGTGGAATTGCCTTTATAAGAATGCCGCAGTGGCTTATATCATATCTGAAGAACTAATTGGTTGCTTGAAAAATTGTGTAATCATGAGGTTTTCAGAAATTTGATATATTTTTTCAATACGCTTGATCCAATATGTGCACCACCCTCTAGGCATGGTTTTCCATAAAATTATTTTTGGGTGACACTTTAAATTACCATTTCTTGTGTCCATTGCTGTGCAGTTTTCCGTGCCGTACCATGCGAAGGCGATGATTGACTGATTCGGTAACAATTTTGATGCTATTTAAGGCCACCTGTATCCTTGATTACTATTTGACGAGATAAGGTCCAGTACAGCTTCCTGAACTCGAACTTTCTATGAATTTATGAATGAAAATGATTCCCATTTGCGCATTTGCTTGTTTTCATGACGATTAACTTCCAATTTTGTTTTATCAATTTCAGTTCGTATAGGCGGTGGTCAACTTATTGGCGAGATGGCCGAATTCTCTATTAAAGTTCAAAGTCTAGAAAAGAAACACAAAGAAGACCAGGAGGCTCTAACAAATGCGCCAGATGAATATTTAGACCCAATTATGTCTAGTCTAATGACGGATCCTGTGATATTGCCCAGTTCCCGTGTAACTGTCGATCGTTCAACAATCGCAAGACATTTACTTAGCGACCAAACGGATCCATTTAACAGGTCACCACTCACGATGGATCAAGTGAAACCAAACACCGAACTAAAGGAAGAAATCGACCAATGGATTGAACAGAAACGAAAGGAATACAGCGATAGGCAAAAGGACGACAATGATGAAAACGAACAGTAGATCCTGTACACTGGTTGTAATTTGCTGCGTATCAGTTGCCCTAAATTATTCTATTTTGATACGTGCCTGTCGTTTGTGTATTCTTCATTCCGTGTAAATAAGTCAAACCAAATGAAAAATCTAAAATTGTTTGTTTTATTTTGGACGCCGCAACTATACGAGCCATTTGACTTCATCTAATGGCCATAGCCTACATAAGACTCTGCTCTTTATCAGACCCTTAGGTACGGGACCATAGAATCGTGAATCTGAGCTATTTGCACTATTATCACCCTCTAGCCAGACTTGGCCCTTCGGCACGTAGGTAGAGATGATTTTTTCACCGGAACTGAGATTGCCCCTCTGATGATCATCGTCGTCTTTACCTCGCTTGACATGCATTTCGTCTATTAGTCTTCCAGAGTAGGTTACATTTGCGATGATTTTGTCACCGGGCATTCCAATAACCCTTTTGCAAATGTGTTGGGTAGGATTGGTTGGAGATTTTGCAATAACAATATCCCCTCTGCATATTTTCGATAATCTTGGAGAAATTCGTTCAGTGAGGAGAATGTTATTTGAATAAAGAGTCGGTTCCATGGATGGACCACTACACTGTAAAATGAGAAAGTTGAATTAAATCAATCGAGTGACGGAGGTATTCTTACTTACGACAACGAAGTCTCCCAGATATTCAAAAGTGCAGTGGGTTACACAACCATATTTAATTATATTCCAGGCAAATCCTAGTCCCTTTGACAAGAATCGGGACATGTTTACCGCCCCCACTGAACACTATCAGCTGTCATTTATGACAATTTGTTATCAAATCTCAAGATACGATTTACAAACTGACAGCAAATAGGTTTGTTTGAGAAATTTTGAAGGAACTCTCCTATTGGCTAAAGTAGCCACTTTTGTTTTTTAAAATGCAACAAAATTTTAATTTTTGTAAGCAAAAATGTATGTCATGATTGACCACCAAGAGGTGATTTTACCGTCAGCCATATAGCTAAATTATGTACGTGTTATGAGAGGCTAGAAATACTTGGGAATATTATCATCAGTACGATCGCACGATCGCAGTTGCAACAAGTACAAACAAGCTTGTTCAGAAGGTCCTGCTTCGAATGAACAGGGGAAAACCATTTTTAAAGATCAAATCAAAATGGATTTGATGAATCAGTGCAAAGCAATTTCTTCTACTAAAATTCAAGAGTACTCTCGTTTATGAAAAACCATGAATCTTTTCCGTACTCGAATAGAATTTCGTGAATTTTTGTGAAATTTATGCAAATTCCCAGTGTTGGGAGGGTACCCGAACAGACTATTCAAGTACCTATTAGTACTGTCGCTTCCAATCCTTGTGGAAGTCTTTCAGTTTTATTTTACTCACTGAACTCATTCATCCTACTTTTGTTTACGTCCGAATTTGGCGGACTGTTGGTTTATTTCAAATTTGTCTATTTCGTGCGGGCAGCGAAGACACTGGCCTTTTTTTTAAATTTATGAATAAAATTAATACAAGAATAGATGTATTGTGATACAATAGAATGCCGTGCTTTATATGTAAAGGTAGAAGCCAATCGTACCAACGACTTGACCGCTCCAGGATTCGATTCATGCGAAAAGTCTACCCCGACTTCGAAGTACGTTCTAATAGATGTTTCCTCTTAAATTTACTAAACCACGATTATTTCTTATAGGAAACGTCTTATCTATGCCTGAGGTGCTTTGGGAAATTTGAAAAAATCTTCAAAAGCAAGAAAAAATCCAAATCAAATTCATCCGACATTTCTGTTGCATCTTCTGTGACTCTGCAAACAGTTTTGTCCACCACGAGCAGCAAAAGTTCATCAGAAGCATCAGTTAAAGCGAAGCAAACAGTTTCATCCAAGGAAAATACACAATCCAATGGCAGCCCAGTATTAAAGTTTCTTTCACACTCCTTCACAGCCGAGTCAGACATTACAAATGACTCCACCGACAGACTTGTAAAAAATGTCACAGAAAATCGATCTCTTAAAGATTCATCGAAAGTTACCCGACATGCTGACATAGTTGTCGCACGCGAAGGAGCTGTAGCAGCCGAAAAGAGTGCACTTAGAAGAAAAAGGACGCGGGAGGATGTAACTCCACCTGAGACACCGACAGGGAGACGTTATTCAAATTTATCTGCACTACCTGAAGACGACGACGATGCATCGGAAATTCATTCAAGATTCGGCTCAGATGATTTAGCACTTGTTGGGCCAGTTGTTAAAAGTAAATATTTATACTGATTGTTAATTCAGTTCTGTAAATGGTGTTTTTTCTTAAATTTTAGGACGCAAGGAGCCAGTGGTGCACTTGAATCAGGACGTGATGGATATTTACTTGGCAAACACGACGGGTGGTTAGAATTTTTGTTTTCGTAGAAAGTGGTGATTGTTAAGTGTTGTTTAACTTGGTTTTGTAGTTTCCCGTCTAGTTAATGTTTCTACGTATGTATATATTTTTTATGAAATAATCAATAAACGTAATGTCAGTGAAGGTTTTGTCTTTCAAATTGGCCTTAGACCTCCCAAGTAATGATCGCAAATGATCTAGAAAAAAGAAATGGAAACGCAATTGGTTTTCCGGCCTGGCCGACGAAAGTTGCTGGACAATCACCTCATACTGGATCTCTGAGAAACTATGCAAAAACAGGACCAGAAAACTTCTGTCGCTAAACAGGCTGCAGCTGTCTCCTCATAGGTATCATGTCACTTCGCAGAAGAATGAAATTCAGCACCACAATCCTATGGAAGACAAAGAGGTAGAAAAAAACTCGAAACATTTCCTTTGCGAATGCCCAAGCCTGAGCAGGAACACACAATCCTCGAAAAAGTTTCATTCAATGGGCTTAACGAACACTCCAAGTAAAATTCATAAAGGAAATGGATTGGTTCAGGAGGGTCGCTAGTGCCATAAACCGATTGTAGGACTAATGATTTACCATGCTGGGTAACACTTAGATTATTTTCTCAGTTCTGACATACGAAACACAATGTGCAATCCAAGCCGATTGGTTGTTTTGTAAAAAACAAATGTGTATGGCAATCGCTGCCATGGCACATCTACCCCCGACTTAGTGCAAAGAAATCGAGTCTCTTGTTAAATCATTTTGTTTTATTAAATTGTTCTTCATACACGATTACTATGTTCACCTTAACTAAACGTACTACAATAAGCCTTGTCGCTTCAGATCCTCATATGTCTTCCGATTGACCACATTGCCCAGCGAGTCTTCGAATTCTTCCTCCTGATCGGCTATCCATCGTTCGCTTTGTTTTTGTGACTTCAGTTTCTCCCACACTGGAAGGGGAACATAATGAAAATCTACACCAAATTTAGTCAGGTTTAAACTTACATGTAATAGCGTCCTCAATCTGCGTCACATTCGCAAAATGAGCTGTGTTCGGTATGCCAAGACAGCGCATACCATGAGCGTGTCTCCATTCGGCAAAGTGCCGTTGAAATGCTTTCGGCCCCTTGTACGTGAAATTACCGCAAATTTCACAGTTGTAGTTTATATTCAATCCGTGTAGCTTGTACAACCAATACGGAATAGGTTTGCCATCCCACCCCAGCGGAAGGTTCTTTGGGTTATAGGGAACATCATCAGCATCGTCCTCATCGTTTTCACTTTCACTAGCTTCGGCGTCACTATCGTCGCGCTCGCCTCCAGTACGCGCCTGTTTCCGTTGCACGTTCTCCTTAGTAGCTCCGCGTTGCTCGGACACAAAGTCAACACATCGGTACAACATAGCCTCTAGAAGAGCAATTTCTTTTTGACGAACTTGCTCTCGAGCACTGAACTTTCCACTAGTTTTCTTAGCCATCAACGATGGATCGAGATTTTTCTTCCCTTTCGTGGAGAACAGCCTCTGAGCACGTTCTTCCAAAGTGCCACCACACTTGAGACCCAGCGCCATTAAAGCTGATTTTAAACGATCCAACCCCAATGACGCCAGCTCCTCCCAACTGGAAAATGCCGACAAGTCGAGATGGGCACCAGTGTTAGCCAACACAGACTCAGTTTCCTTAGGCCAACCGGGAAACGTTCCATTCGCCCATTGTTTCTGAAACTCTGAGTCCAATTTCGTCAACTCTGCGTCGATGTCCAATAGTGGTTTGATGCGTACTATATAGCTGTACAGGTAGTCGTTCAAGCCCTCCAAGTATTTCTTGTACTCCATGTTCTTCCGCTCCTTGGGAATATCGAACACGTGATCAAATGTCATGAGGTAGGTGATGTAGTCAACTTTTTCGATGCCACGGATGTTTATATAATTCTCGTAGCACTCATTCAAGTCCAGGTAACGACCACCGCCCTCTTCGTCGGTGAACTCAACCAAGCCAGTCATCTCATCCGTATTGCTGTAGGACTTGGTGAGTTCGTCAAACTCAATTGAAAGTGGCACGCTGATTTCATTTGGATGTTTCTTATAAAATTCTTTGATTTGCTTCAGACGTGCATAGAATTCATTGAATTCATTTGGCCCAGAGAGCGCTTGGACTTCGGCTTTGCGCTCGTTATCTTTGTCTTCGTATAGTTCTTTGAGTTTGTGGGTTGCATTGTGGTGGAGCTGGAAATACATTATTAAGGGATCTGATATCAATTATACCTTCAAGCTTTTACCTCTAATAAGTATTTTAGACGATGTTCCGAGTAAATCTTCTCCTTTTCCTGTAGAGAAACGAAATTTCAACTCTATGCAGTGGATGTTTGTTTTGTGATACTTACACCAGGTTTTCTGTTGGCGTACTCATCAACCATCAGTTTAATGAGACGTTCACGTTCTTCATGATATCGGCGTTGTTGTTCCAAAATAGTTTCCATTCTTAAATTGTTGTGTAAGGAAATAAAATTAAAATATTTATAAAAATGCTTCGGCGAATGACAACAAATAAACGTTTTCGCATGACAGTCACTCGAGAATCGAGACTCGGTGGACATCAGATTGGCAATCGTGGTAAGGTAGTGTATCGAATGTAGTCAGAGAAAAGCTAGGTTGTTGTACGAATTTGTATTCGGATAAAGTTTTAAGTTCGGTATCAGTTTATACAAGGCACTTTTGGAGAAGTGCTCAAAAAAAGATCGTTGGGTCTTCTTAAGTCACATTGTTCCTTCGTGTTCAAATTTAAGATTTAGTGGCCTGGAGCATATGTGTCCATTTGATCTGAATGGCTGAATCTGATTGTTACGCATTTATTGACTGAGCTGAGTCCTGTAGCTGTATTACAACTCTACATTTTAATTATCTAGAAATGGTGCAAGATCAACGTGTCTGTGGATTAGTTGCACGCTCAAAAGGACATCCTCTTTAATCGATTAGACCGCCTTGTCAAAACAAATGCGTGGAAAGGCAGCTGACTCAAATCCCCTCAAAGTGCTTGACAATATAGTAAATAAACTGAGACGTTGCAATATGTGTAATGTATTCTAACCAAAACATACATCTCTACACGAACGACCCCAAAACAGACTAATAATATTCAATATATCTTTTCGCCTTCCTGATCAGTGCATCGTCTTCTTTGTAAAATTAAGGGCAAGTACGATCTGTCTGTCCTGGTTGAGGTGAAATGTAACATTGTTGTCTACAGAAACTGCCAGGCTACTATAAATTCTCGAGAGACGATCGAACAACCGAGTAGTCAAATTTGATTAAAGCTGAAACAAAAAGACTCTGGTAATTCTCGCTGGTGTAATCCCAGCACCAGGAATTTGCATTCTTACATCTCTATCTAGCAATTGCAATGAAAGTAGCAAGAGTGTTCATATAGTTAAATATTGAAATTCGTAGAGATATCAAGGTCATGAAAAAAATGGTTTAACTTTGTCGTAAGGGTTCTCTAGGAATCTACTATGGTGCCTAAGGTATGAGGATATTGTCATAATCCTACCCTTCCTGAACCAACAAAATGCTATTCGTATCTAAGTCTAACACAATGTAGTACAATGAAAGCGAAAGTAAAATAAGGAAAATTGGTATCCACACAAGAACACTGTTCTTGACATTTCCTGTAATTAATATCTAGATATACACTTTCGCTCGCTATACAAACAAATTAATTTTCTTTTTTCCTTCTCACTCACCCTGGCAATACTGAGCTGAAACTAGGGTAGTTTTGTATCTATTTTTGAAGTACTGAAACCCTGTTTGAATCATACCGATACACTGCTAGCTTCATACCAATTCTCTCTTCTTAATTTCTCTCTGTACAATGTAAAGTGCTTACAAGAAACCAATGAAATTGTTTATGAATGAGAATCGGATGACAAATGAAAACAGAAAAACGTGCTGCCATGCCGCACAGCTGATATGCGGCGTGATAAAACCAGAAGCAATCCAATCCACGGCAACACGCTGTGCGGCGCGGCCCGCAGCCATCTAACACAACACAACCAGTTCTTCGTTCGTCCGCATTCGTGGTGGATTGTCATCATTCGAATAGAGTACTAGATAGAGAATCAAATGTTTACGTTCCTATTAGACTGGTGAATCGCAGATACTCGTACTATTATAGAGGTAGACCCGACTAGCAAATAATTTCTTGCGCTGCGGCTGCAAGGCAGTTGCCCTTAGTATCTGTACTTGAATAGAAGCGGGTGTGCTTCATTGTCGGTTGTTTCCAAGCGTGATAAATATTCCCTGTTGGGATGTACATACTCGTATGAGTACACAAAGTGTAAAGTGATGTTTTGCGAAAGTCAACGTGTAAATTGCGCGAGATGCAATGAGATTTATATCAATTTGATTGATTGATGGGTTTCGGTAATGTAATGTGAAGTGAATCGTAATAAATATCAGTTTTCGACAAAAATGTGTATAAATTATAAAATAAAGAAAAAATTATCTAGCATCTGTATTGATTGGATTATACAATAGATTGGTTATGTAAAATGCCTTGGAACTGTTTATGCAGCTCGGACAAAGAAAAACACAAACTTCAAATTAGTGCACCGATTTTGAATGTAAGTTCTAATTTTTTTGATTCAGATTGTTTGGTAGTATTGAAAGGATTATGAATATGCAGGACATTCAAAAATTGTTTCAATTAGACGTTGAAGAGAGTTCGTTAGTGAGTTCGAATACTAAGCGGGAGATTCAAACTTGGGAGTGAAAGTCTTAGAAACATTCGAGAGTACATACTATATGCAACTGTCATTCGATACGGGAATATGCTCTGAACGCACCGCGATATTGAAAGGCATAATATGTAGGATTTGCATTTAGTGTATACCTCGAAATAGCATTCTCTATGTTTTAAATGTCCATTGAGCGTCTTTAACTTCCGGTGAGCTCTGAAAATATGTTCTGCTGTTTTTTTGTTGTGCTCTGTCAAGTACTAGTAGGATTTTGACCATATTATGATGTGTTTTAGGCAGGTTTGGCGCAGTGTTATTCTTGAAGAATGGGCTTTTAGGTATAAAGATGTACCTATAATTCAGGATCCTTGAAACTGGTTCAGTGAGAAGTTTGCGTGCAAACAATAATCCTGCATACTACACTGTCCGGTAGTTCATTCTGTTTAAAGTCTTCATGCTCTGGCTGGCATCTATTAGATCATAGTTTATTATTATTGGACATTGAATTGTTAAGGGTGGTTAGTGCTTCGGACTACTGACTGAGTGATTCAAGGTTCGAATCTCAGAAAACGAAAGAAATCTTTTGCGAAAGCTTCTCAGATATCCAAGACTCTTAAGCTTCTATTCGTACAGCACGGATTTACTTGATCTGGAATGCTTAACAGATGCTTAAATATCAAATGTTTAAATTATGTTATTTTTATTGAATAAGGAGTTTGAGACAGTAAAAAACCTGAATTCCCCAAGGACTAGGCTAATTAGAGAATCTTATTAGTTGAGGTTCAGGAGTATTAATTGTAGCGCCACCTATTAAGAAATATAGCAAAAGCTTGGTCTGGAAATAAGTCTTATTGTCTCTTCTTAGAAACTGTCATTATGTCATTACGCTCTCTAGATCCTTCTGTTTCATATTGCCAAGTATAGTGACCTCGAATGCGCGTTGCTCTTGAAAAAGGTACCTTATAGTCATTCTTTGGAGATGTACACGTTTAAAATGTGTGGTCTTAATGCGTACTGCTAAGTTCTTTGAAGACAAAAACTGTCCTTTTTCAAGTTTAGATTCTTGTCACAACTGACACTTATCCGTTGAAGTAAAAAAAGGCAGGGCATACATACACATATGTCCTTTTTGGCTAACTTTGGGTAGAAGATTATGAAAAAATTAAATTATTTGAAAATTAACCGTTCCACACACAGTCGGTCGCCTCTACTCTCGGTGTGGATCAGTTTTGTTGCATTCCACCTCCAAAATGAACCTGCACTATTGCAAATGTCTAAGTAGTCGTACATTTCCAATACTCGTAAACCAATGCGTTAATTACTTCAAGACCAGTGAAAGTTTGAAGATCTGCAAGAAGTACGTTCAATCCTTTGGTTCCTGATCAGAAACATAAAAGCTGTCAGGAGAATTCTCTCTTCTAATACCATAAGTATGCTGTCATAGAGGTCCACAAATTTGAAAGAGGAGCAAAACATTCCGAACCATAAAGAACTACTTAACTTAATGCTTTAGCTATGTTCTATTTGTAGAGCTAGTAGAACGAGATATTTATATAATACTACCAAGGGTAGGCACCGTGGCTCAGTGGTTAGTGCTTTGAAGTATGGAGCAAGTGGTTCGAGTTTTAAATCGCAGTCGGAACGTTTTTCACGGCCCCACTTCTGACAAACATCCGAAAGTACAAATTGCCCTTCGGAGACGGCATTGAACAGTAGTCCCCTTCCATTTGTGTAAAGAATATACCACACACAACACGAATGGTTGTAAGAAGCTAGGCCCAGGGTTCCATCGACCTGTTGCGCCATATATTTATTTATTTTGTTTTACCAAGGGTTCCGAAGTTTCCCCTTTCTTTTGAGTGTAGTTCACCTTAAGTGGAGAATCTTTGATTATTACGATGTCAACGGAATTGCTCGCGCTGTTCATAGGTGTTACAATCAATCTAATTTGAGCGATCTCCTCTACTTGCTCAGTTTTCAAAAGCATGGAGGTTATCAGGGGTCAGTGCATTCTCTTTAGCTGATAATACAATTCCAATATTGCAATAAACGTCTTCTGTGTCTACTCTACAATTGTTTATATTATTCCACTACTTAATACGCCAAAAGTCGCAAGAGGACATAAATTAAGTGTAAGCAGGATACGCTGCGCAACTTATAAACAAAATATGAAATCGTGTCAGCACCCATGTGTAGTGTATACATCACGATGAAAGAGCAATTCAGATCATCAGCACCCATATCAACACTAAGTACTCAAATTATTCAAGCACACGTTGTTCAATCATCCAACGCACTGTTCCATTTAAATGCCAAAAGAAATTGTAATTGCAAATAACTCAACGAGCACGACTGCGAGTACAACTTGGTGATCGCCGATTTCGCAATGGGCTTTTATGGTCTAAAAATTGTCTCTAATTGTAAACTTCCGTTGGTGTTCCATCGTTCTGTTGAAACGACCATTACAAATTCATACCGAGTACTCGGACAACCGCTAGATTAGAAGTCATTAAGGTGCGCATAATCGGTGAATTGTGTCATAAATTCTCGAATCCCAAACTCGGTAATGAAAATCAATTGAATTGTAATTTATGTGATTTTCGTTTGTTTAGACTGCCGGCAATGGTGTGTACTTTTCTGCGTATTTAATAAATTGAAAATTTATATGACCGGCCAAGTGGGATTTACGCAATTTTTTATGCAGACTTTTGTTTACAATATGTGGAAAGTGTTTTGGTTTGCATAAGGAGCCTGAGCCCTCTCGAAAATGCTAAACATTTCAAAGTGTTTAGCTGAGATTTCAACAAGAAGCGAGTAACATAAACTTAGGAAAAAGTTTCATTTAAATAATTTAAAAGGGTAAAAAAGTAGGCTGATTGTCTACATATTGCACAGCTCGTTCTTTTTTTTTTTTTTTGTATATCTGGATACTGTTGAAGGCTATAAATATCTGAAAAGTAATACTGACGTAAACTACGTGTTTATGTTGAGGAGGAAAGAAAGTTGGACGTCAGCCGATTCCGTTTTAGGCACTGCCAAATTTTCAAATTTAATTGTACTTTATATGAAAAAGTAAACTTTAAATCTATCTCATGGATATTTTTCTTTTGCTTGTGAAATAATCTGGAAAATATTTATGGGAATTATTTTTCTGTAGCATTTGGAAAGATTTATGACGTCAAATAAAACTGTCGTTTTTTTTTTTTTTTATTCTATGTACATATGCATGTATCTCCAATACTACTAATATTTGTCATAAGTTTTTCAATCGCTTCAAATTGATGCCTTCTAGCTCTTCAGATGAGTTACAGGAGGTGCATTGGTGATGGATGTAAACCTGAACTGCTTCTCTTTACAAGTCAAATTTTTGAAAACATTTTTAATGCAGATTTTTTCCAACCAGATCCAAAAGCATAAGTTGGTCGTAGCCAACACATTCAGTCCAATAATAGGTCGAAATAGAGGTTCTAATGGCCTCAAGACTTCTTTGAATTCTTTCAAATTATTAACAAAAAGTTGATAAACTGACAATTGCCCTACCAGCCATCGGAGCTCTATCGCTCCACATCCGGAAAACATTTCCCTTCAAAATAAGTGATTTCTAGTTTTTGCTAGAACCAAAGTGTTTCATTTATTTATATACAAATGTAGATCATCCCTTGTAAGAAACTTAAGTTAAGTTGAAAATATCTGTTTGAATTGATCATGTAAATGCTTGGTTACATAAAGACAGCTCATCCAACTTCCATGGCCAGGTCATAATTCTTCATTAAAAATCAGTTTGTGGGGTTAAAAGTTTAATTGTGAAAAATATTCAAAACTATTTTATTGCAACCTTCAAATTTAGCTCTTTAGATTTGTTAACGATTCATCTTTAAAACAAAATTTTCCTGTGCTATTTTGAAGAGTTCTTTCATAAAGCGGTTTGAATTATGTAGTTTCTGTCTACCAGTCGTTTCCAGCAGTAACGATGTTGGGTAAGTTTGGCTATTGCTCAGGTGTACCGAAGTTTTAGATACCATACACTGTTGAATGGTCCATTCTGTCTATCTGGTGTCCTTTACTCGTCTTTAGCGCTACAGGCTTTCTGTACAGGTTTTGTTGCTTATTTACCTTTCGGAAAAATTTCCTTATTTTTATCGTGGAATATAATCTTTTTTGAAGAAGCCGATGTCCTTCTCTGCTCTTCCGGTCATAGAGCTCACGAGCAGCAATCATCCTTTTTTTAGCCCCAGCACAAGAGACCAGGCTTACCAATGATAGTATACCTCTGAGGTGCAACCTGTGGCTTCGGCCCAAGCTTAGAGCTAATAAGCCACCATCTCTTTTCAAAACCCTGTCTGAGTCTTAAAAGATCCTTTTCCGAATATGTCGACGTAGCTTAAATAAGGCATCCGTCAGTATGACGTATGATGCACATATACATACTTCACCGTTGATTCTATCCGCCGCACATCTTTCTTCTGAGGACTAGACATCTGAGACGCATGTTACTGCCAATCAGGTCAAAAAGAGATGTTCCTACCGAATAACCAAAATGGCACGAGAATTTGCATCAAATGCACGTCAACCTATGACTTTCGTCTGTTCGTTTACAAGGACCTGTAACATCAGTCCTCAATAAAACGTCATGTCTTCGGATTAATTAAAAAATCAATTGCCTGTGTATAAAAGAATCACATGGCCCTATTGAACAGTAGAGTAGCTTTACGTGTACGTTCTTTGAAAACATTATTACCAACAATTAGCCAACAATAAAAAGAAGCAACAGAGCCTTATTCCACTCACCCAGGGCCTTACACCCATTTCGCATTAAAGATATTCATTTACCCTAGTCAAACATATGTAAAGATAAACTTTTTACGAGCAATTGTCTCACAATCACTGGTAGTGCGCCTTGGTAAGAGATTTATGAACTATTTGTGTAATCTAAGAGGTAGACATACAGAGCAAAAGAAAAAAAGCCACAGATACAGAACGTTAAAGTGCGTACACTGACTGGGGTTTTGTGTGACAAATGCTTTTAGCATTTCTTTTGTTCGTGGTCTCGGTGGAAGTTCAGGAGACCCATGTTTGTACATGGCTCTGCTCTATTTCTCTCCCAAGCAGACAGTTAAAGGTTAAGAAGAAAATAAAAACCTCATCTTATTACTCGTTTTCACAATGATATAGTCTTGATTAATGGCTAAAGAAATGGGAGACACGTGAATGTGAAATTTTTCTTCCACGATTGTAGCTATTTAGGTTAGTTTCTTAGGGCATGTTGCTTATGATGTATTTATGAATGTGAAATTAACTTTTGATGCGATCTTAAGACTTTCTTTGGAATGGGGAAGGAAGGCGCATGAAGAATGTGTACCAGTTTAAGGCACCCTTGATTGCTTAATCCTAAACAGTGATTCGGTTTCCCTTGTCGGTTTGAATCTGAGGGCGTGATTTCGATGACTTCATTCGTTCAATGTAGCGGCGGCAATGTGGTTATCATGATTTAGCTTTCTAGACTATATTGAGATCTTCTTCAGAACTCTTTTGTTTTACCAACTCAAGGTGCAGCGATTTACTGGGATGATTGTCCTCATGAACCTTCAGACCAATATCTATCGCTGGGAATAGACGTTGGTGTCTATATCATCTGCATATCCTAGCAGCTGAATTGACCTATGTTCCAGGGTGGCATGACAGAAACGTCAGTACAGTACATGCCTGGAAAAGTTTTGAAGTGGAACTTCCATTGTAACGCGACGTAGTTCGATCGGTCTTGTTCGAAATCTCGAATTGGCTATTACCTTGGAGAGCTCAAGGGTTTATATCGATAAACAGATTTTGACTTCCAATTCATTGTTCTTTTCTAAAATTTATATGTGTTAGCTTGAAAATTTGGTATGTAACTGATTCGCCGGACCGGAAGCTACAGTGCCGATAAACATTTGGAAGTTCGGTTTAAGACGTTCTCTTCATCCAGTTTCTGGACAGGATCTTTTAAGGAGGATTTAATAGGGACGTGGCTCGGTAGTTGGTTCACATACATTCTATAGATGGGGCAAATGGGCATGGGCTGTTGCTTTATTATGCTATTCCTCCAAAGTGGGTGGGAGAACTGGAGGGGGTGGAGCTCATTCAGCAGCTGTTGCCTTGAATCTAAAACTTCACTTATTTCAAGAATCTGTGTTTCGGGATGAAGCCAGCTGAGTTGAGCTGGGAGGCTTTCTGCGTAGGGTTTTCTTATTATCCCGCTCTACTGTAATTTTCAGCATTTTATTATTACAACGCCTATGGAAATAGATATGCCGCGTCTCTTATCATCAATTTTTTTGGGGTCCTTTGTAGCCTTCGTGGCAAGTAATAGCCTAAAGAGAGTGGGAGCTAAGAGTTTTTCACTAAATTCGTCTGTTTATTCTGCTAACTAAATGTTGAAGTTCTGGTGTTGCAGGTACATTTTTTTAAAACTTTTCCTTGACAGCTTCAGCTTCTTGGAATATAAAATCGAAAAAAAAAAATCGAATTTAGACAAATTTGAAGCTCATCTTTGACATTCTTGTTCTCAAAAGGACTCTAAATGACAGCTTGATGTTCAAGAAACCAATATTATTTTGGTGTACCAATTTAGATGACGTTAAATGGTTCTATGTATGCATAGGAAATAATATATGGAAAAGAACATAATTACACTACAGGTCCAACAATTATAAACAAATCTAATTACCGGAACGTAACATACTAATAAGCCATGACCAGGTATGGGGCTACTTCAAATTTTAATTCCGCTCAAGGCCAACTCGCATTTGCTACGTTCCATACATAGCTAAGTATATCATAAAGCAAACACACATGAGTATGTGCTCGATAAATATTGTACTTACTAATGCCTACGTTGGAGTACTAAAGTATACCAAACAGATACTGATCATCATTACTCTGGCGGTTCATGGTGGAAGTTTTCATCGACTATGATTCTTGACCTAACGCTTAGTTGATTATTGGTACTAACCCTAATGGATATTTTGTGTTTAGATTACTTTACTGTTCCATGGCCATAGTTGGATTTTAGTTAAGTAACCTTTCACTAACCAACGGTGTACACTACCGCCACTTGGATTTAGCTGACTAATTTGAATACCTTCACGTACTTAAAATAGCTCAGTTTAAACGGTTTAAGAAGATTATCTTATGATAAAATGTATACCTAACGAACAATACCGATGGGATTAAACCAACTATTGTTCTGCAGAACGTATTTAATTTACAAAAAGTATCAATCCACTCACAGTTTTGTGAAAGGCTTGGGTTCTAGTTGCGTGTCTATAGTCCAGAAATGGTGTGATTCACTTAGACCAGCTGGAGACTATTGTTTTACCATAAGGACAGGTCAAAACAGCTACTTTTTTAAAGATTTTCTTTTTGTCTGTTAAAACCTAACAGGGAACACTTCTTTGAGCTCACGCTTCATATAGTAAATAACTGGGAAGTCTCCACAGAGATCGCTTTCTCGACAATCGTTCCACCACAGTACGATAAAAAGATTAATTGGTTTCTTTTAGCGGGCAACTGAGTTCATCAAACTCTAAATCATGCGATTTGGGTTTTTTGGTTAAGTTTTTTGTCCAATTTCGCCCGTTTGACTCAAAACGCTAAAAGAAGAGGAGATATCTGATGATTTTGCATTTGAAGTCGATCAAGAGATTTTTTTCATTCCTGATCTCTGAATACCTCAATACCCAACTTCTTTCCAAATGCACAATGGCTTGCATTCCAAACATGTTCTTCTACATTGGGATTTTTGTGCTAATATGTATGATCGAGGAGATCGTTTAAACATTTTTTGAGGGAGTTGGCTTTTTCCTCTATGACGGCTTGAGCGCATGTTACAGTTGTATTGGGGAATTTAGTTTTGATGGGGAGACGTGCACTCACTCGTGGAAACCTCCAGACTTCCTGCGTCTGGTTGCTTTAACAATCTGAAGGGATGAAAGAAAGTTTGCCATCCATGTATATAATGACTGTCCAGAATCTGTGGATGAATCACAAGTAAATGGGTGTTCCGGCTCCCTGCTCGTCAGGCATGTCAGTTGTATCTTATCGAAATTGATTACCAACATTTGTGTCAGTATTTCCAGTTTCCCTCTTCATTCTTCATTGAAAATTTTTATTACATAACACATGTTCTTAGAATTCTCAATTCCCTGCTGACAAATAAAATAGTTTAATGTCAAAGTTTCATTACTATGAAACTTCAAAGTGCTTCCCCTATTCACTACTGCGCTACTATCAATTAACAGCTAAATGAAAATACCCTTGAAAGTAACGCCGATCACAGGTTAACCTAAATCCGTTTGATACCATAGAAGGAGAAGAAGAAATTACTCCAAGTCATGCCACAGATACTGCACATGGCTAGGGCTACAGAAAAAAAAGAAAAAAACAAACAAACAAACAGAACCATCCCCCATCCAACTCGAATACCGAGCACCATTACCGACCAAACGAACGGCCGGCTGGATTTAATTTTGAAATTGCACAGCGGCGCGGCCTGCCGTAGGGCTAGAGTCAATGTGATGCAGGAGAACCTTTATAATTATAGGAAGTGCCCTTAGCATTTGGGTTTCCCTTTATTATGATGACTTATAATCGATGGTGTTCATCAATGTGGGAGCGGCGCAACGGCGGCGGCTCTATTAAATTGAAACCTTGTTTTACTGTTTTACTGTTTTTGTTTTGTTCTTCTTTCACCCGAAATTCTATTTATTTATCATTACTTGCGTATGGTTTATGGTCAGTTAAGTCCGCTTGTTTCTTGGTTTTTTTTTCTCTCTGTTACAGCCGAAATATCGATTCCAAGCAATTTTAGACGGAAAGCAATATGCTTTTAAGTGCTTTGCCTATCCCAGTTTTGTGTTGGCAAAGGACCATAAGTTGTTGAACTGTGCTGACTACTTAATGAGATAATTTTTATGAAAGAATTTTAAATGGCTTCCTTTTGAGATACACAAATGAGATACTGTGGTTTTTATAGTTTTTTACGGCATGGTCGTCTGCTGATTGAAGATAATTGCTAAATTCTGCAAACCGCACATCACTCTGCACACATACTCGCTCGGTGGGGGGGTTGGGTGATTTAATATTCTAACACGTCCTAGAGCTATGGGCTTTCTTTTGCAATATTTTTCTGGTCAAAGAGAAATGTGCTTTGATGTGCCGTGGTTCTGTGTCGAGAGTGTGATCGCCCGGGTGCTGGACCTTGTGTTCCAGATGGTTTACATTTGTTTTATTTATAATGGAACGGCGGCTTTGTTTTTTATTACAAATTGCATGCTGAGCGTAGTGGACTAGAAATGTTTTCATTTGAAAAAGAGCCCTTCGGGTGTATTTGGGCTGCTTTTGACAAGGTAAGTGTACCTAGTCGTGTAGTGAAAGGATTCGGAACAAGGTAAAGAAATGAAGTTCATTCAAAGAGGTTATAATTTATGAAGCACAGTTATACTATCTCATGGCCATTTTAAAGGCACATAACCATTTTCTTATAAAGGGTTTTTCCATAAGAACATGACAAAATTGCATTTTCATACAAACGCATCCACAAACTTTTTTTTATGATTTTCCAATGTCAAAACGTTAGTCAAGGCTTACATTTTTATACTGATGAAGTTCACGAATGAACAACGTTTGGAAATTATTGGAAATTACTACCGAAATTCTGAGTTGGTGTTCGCAACTTTAAGAACTCGTACTCCAATTTTCGGTCGTCATAAGCGTTCTACCAAACAGGCTGTGGGTGCTATAAATTTGAGTCAAGATATTCACTATTGAATGTTTCTATGCTAGAGAGACGATGCTTCAGTCGAAGTACCGAAAATATCACAGACGTACCTGGTTCAGTTCAAAATGAGCCATAAATGCCGTTCACAGAAACTGGGAATCTCTCATTCCACATTTTGGCAAATTTTGCATTCAGATCTTAGCCCATAGTCATACAAGATTAAAATATTTTAAGAACTAAAGACTCTTGATCATTTGAAGCCCCGAAACTTTTTCGATTGGGCTCATCAAAGTTTGAAAAAATCTGGAGTTCCATCGAAAAATCATCTTCACCATTGAAACTAATTTCTGTTTTAAAGGCTTTGGCAATTTGGATGCACAATAAGTGACCGGGTCGTGCGGATTTCATGGCTGAGTAGATGAACTTGACATCAGTTGTATGTAGATCTAACAGGATGGTGCCACATGCTACGAGACTGATCAAACAATTTATTTATTGCAGAGAAAGCTCGGTAATGAAGTAATCTCGAGAAATAGTTGTTTAGTGCGTGTGAATTTTTTTTATAGGGTTACGTTCAATCATTGGTTTGTGCCAACAAGCCAACAGCGTTAGAGGAGCTCAGGAATAATATCAAACTTGGAGTCGCCAAAAACCTGGTCGATATGTGTGAAAGAGTGGTGGAAATTGGCTCTAAAGAATCGATCGCTGCAAACGTGCTGTATTTTGCAGAGAGACAGGAAATAGAGGATAGTTTCCTTCTTTTACTCTTCTTTGCAGCTCCTGCGATAATAACCAAAAGGGCAGGATGTTATTCTAGAAATACCTCGGTTAGTGTGTATGGTCAAGTTCATTAGCCCTAGAATTGTGTAGCCTGGTATGTGTTAATGTGAAAAATGTGAGTACTTCACAAGGAATAGGTATATAATTACTTTATATGAGAGGAGAGTCCTCTATCATCGCTGGGAATATTGGCATGGACAGAAGCCATGTTGAGGTGGTAAGGCCCAGATCGCAGGATTAGCCTTTTAAGATAGCAAATGATAATGAGGGCCAAGCACACTGTGACCTTAAATATGTACTACAACCTCCACAACTAGCCCATTCTGTTATGTGTTTCAGTCTTTCTTTGCCACACTATACGTCAACAGCCTATGCATATTCATTTGTATTACGTATTTCCCTTTCTGTCTTTCCATGTGATCATGTTGTGTTTTTTGTTTTTTGGCCTTGAAACGACAGAATCCCTCATTAAATTTGCAGATTCGCTGGTATATTTTCCTAAAATGTATGAGTATACCCCACTGCTTAACTCATACAATGAACTACCCAAGGACAGTACCCGGAATGCCATACAACATAAAATACAAGAAATCCCCAATCAACCCAGTCAATCGCCACCTGGCAACTGGTGCAACTTCATGGACAAAAAAAAACCCGATTCCAAAATATAGCCCTATTTGGAAACTATTTCGATTGGTGATCGCATTTTTGGATACTATGGTGCTTCAAGTATCTTTCAAAGGCCAATCGATTCTAACTCACCAAACAGTGTGAAGAAATGTAACCTCATCTCAATAGCTATGAAATTGCAATTTAAAGTATTCCATCATTACGTGCACTTTGCAAGATTGGCTACAGGTAACTCGATAACTGAAAGCGTTCTGCTTGTACGATTTTGTCACCTGGTGATTATATAACACACATTGTATCGTGTAGCAAGTTAAATAACAATCAGTAGGTTTACAATATCACCATGTCAAATGAAAGTGATTTATTGTAGATCGATGAACATTAATGCAACTGTAAAGCTATCTGTGTGTATATTACATTCATTCACCCTGTGAGGAGAATAGAACGTCAACCACGTGCACCATCTTGGTCCTAAATCCTAGTCCTAAATCTACATTGTAGCGTAAAATCGCAGTTTGGATCTTGTTACTCTGACCTCGTTTCCCGATTTTGTTGGACACATCCAATCCTGTACCACAGCGGTCAGTCAAGACCAAAAAGCCTAGATATACTTTCTCGATTTCCTGTCTAACAATGTTCCGGGTTTTTGTTTTGGTTTCGTTTTTTTTAAGCTCCACTTTGTTGTCTAGATTTTGGGCGATCATCCGATCAATCCATTATCTGGACATACATATGCATGTGTATAACCCTTACGTACTCCACTTCGAACTTCGAAATCCTCCGACACCTCACCATTGTGTAAGACGTAACACTTACTACCGTAGATGGATTTTCGAAAGACTCAGCGCAGTCTGATCACAAAGATCTGCTCTATACAGAGGGACTAGCGTTCATAATCACGTTCTTAAACTTAAGTCTGAGCTGTGGAAGTAAAGGCGTCGTCTCATAGAATTCGTCGCAGCTGCATGAAAATGACAGCTGGGTAGAATGCAAGTCTGGTTATGGGAGTTGACACATTATCAACAGATATGACAATCGACTGACACTTTTCAGCAGGACAACTTGAACAGAATAGGAAATTGTCATCGTATATTTGTCATATACGTCAACGTCAATGAATTTGTCAACTCTTCTTTGCCTTTGTTCTGCGTGTGAAGGGTTTTAAAAAAATTGTTCATCTGGTACTGTCATCTACGGAAGACGACATCTCATAGTGTCTTGACGAATCCATAAGTCACTCAGTAGCAGATGAACGTGTATGACAGGGGCATGAAAACTAGACCTAACTTCGCACAGCTCGTCTCCGTAACTACATTCGTAGGCAGTCTTAAGAATTCCATTGGTAGTATGGAGATTCAATCCAGTTCATCAAGCATCAAACGTCAAGTTTATAACACAGAGTCGCCTACTCTTCTTATCAGATGCATCTTATCTATAAAGTTTTAATGGAATCCCAACAATACACATGGGGTACCATGACGTTACAATGATTAATGGTACGCATCTCAAGTTCACGTCGAATAAGTTAAAGACGATGCACTTAAAACGTTTAAATTACCGTCTTACAACTACAAACGTTCTCAGTCCAATCGATCAATTTTCCCTGATTCAAGAAAAGTCACGGAAAATGCATCTAGATCAAGCAATAAAGAAGTGCCATAAGCTTTTCAATTAAAATAAAAAGAAAGATCCCATAATAAATGGTTCTATTGAAAATGGGCTCAAAGCAATACGCCTTGTGCACTTAACAAGTGCTTCGATTGTTCAGCTTTCCTTGCGGTTAGATAATTCTTTTATGAGTGACTTTCCTGTATTGTTCTTAAACAAAGTACACACGCCCAGGATGACATGCATGCCACTAAGCGAGTGCGGGCTCTTTCTAAAGGAATTGGAATTTTTCAAAATTCGATGCATTCCCTAGAACCATCGACGTCCGTATCAACGTCTATTGAACCCATAACTCCCAACCGAAAAGAGGCACACAAGGCGTACGTTGCCGTCGCGCCATCGAATGAGTGCACATCGTCGTCGTCGTCGTAGGAACCCTTTTGATTCAGTGGTGATATCACAAAATGCAGTTCTTATAAAACAGCAATTATGGCGTAGCCGTATATATAGGTAAAACGATGCAAAAGGTTGATCTCTCAATGGCAAGCGACGAATGGAACGACTGGAACGCGACGACATGGTCGTGGTGGTTCACGTTGATACTGTGGTGCGGCGCTAACAGAAGAGACTGATGTCAGTGAGCCGGCAATGCCACCCACGATTTTTGGCTCAGTGAACCCTCGAAACGCGAACAAAGAGCCCTCCACCGGTGGACTATAGAAAAAAAGATACACTACCTTTACTAGTCATAAATTCTTGATACATATGTATATACAAATGTATGGCTACACAGTGTCGATTTTCGTTTCATAAATTCCTCCCGCACCGTCCGAGGCGAATGTATCTCTTCCGCACAATAAACACGGAAGTCGTACACCTAGAATGCGACGAGAAATTACCTTCTCGATCCGGCTTTCACGCTCATTCAAATGTGTATCTTTTCGTTCGTCTATGGGTTGGATACCCACGAATGCTTGTGACAAATGATCGGAATGTGTTTGGTGTATTAAAGATGCTGGAGTATCTAGATATTTCGGCCAGATTTGTGAGTTGAACTTGTATTCTGCTGGCGCGCACTCAGATGGTTCTTTCGTGATAAAATATTTTTTTTTATTTTATCTGAAACGTGAGTAGATACATAAATGAAAAAAAAACATACACACACGACTGATAAAAATGTTTTCATTTTACGAGGTAATTTGCCGTAAAGTACAACTTCTAGATAATAGCTACTCGGGTACTCGTCTGTAAGTCTATGGTGCGGGGAAATAGATAATTGTTGCGAAATTCTAATTTCCATAATTGTTTCTCATGGGAACACGTTTTTTGAGGTCATGGGACTGTCAGATCATTTTGTATTATATAGTTCCACACAAGCGGGTGCTGAATGAATGAAAATTTATTTTAGGCGATAAAGTATTGGCAGGCTTAGGCAAAGAGCTTCCTTCGAGGATTAGTCATGACACATAACGTGTAATTTATTCGACATCGGCGTCTCTGCAACTGCAACCTCACAAATGCAAACGAATAAAATTAGAAACATGGGTGTGTTAAATAGATTTGTCACCTTGCCGTGGTGCCCGATGTATGTGCACTCATGGCTAACGTACGACAAACGTGCCGGGGATATTAATTGTGCTAAATGTGTGCATTTACGTTGTGAGTTTTTAAGCAATCCTACAAGGAAGTGGGAGTAGTTACAAGAACTTAATGTATTGCAAATAAATGAATAATCCATTTGCCCTAATTGATTGGACAGTGTTTCGAGCTCCGGAACGATTGTAACGAAAGGCGCTGTAATCAATGCTGGAAGGATATTTCTTCTTGTTTTTTAGAAAGGAGACTAAGAAATATCAAAAATGAAAGGATGGGCAAACTTTTAAGACAGCACAGTAATTTTAAATCGATACTCTCTATCCAATTTAAGACTACGCTGGTTTAGTTTAGGTGCGGTCTAAGACGATGCGTCGACATCTCTTAAAAACGGTTATAAGTCGCAATCGTTGTAACCCTTAAAGGGCTGTTGACTCTATATTTGAGATGAACTGGCCCAGTTTTGTTCCTAAGCTGATAACATTGGTCTTCTAGATTTTCGATGGCAGACAGAAGACAGCTTTTGTTATTCCAATTCTTCTGACACATTGAGTTCGAGTCACCATCCTTGGCATCTATTACATCAATTGTTGACTCCAGGTATTATTTCCTTAATATCCCAAGTAAGACGGAGGTATCGCGTACAGTTTCCGCACTCCATAAGTTTATTAGGGAACGAAAGCTGAACTTGAGGTTTACCCAATAAGTTTCTGCAGTTAGCACAACCTCAAGTTACGCATTTCAAGTCCGTTGTGGTACTCTTCTGCCCTTCTCCCGAGGTGACGAGTTCTCACGGCTTAATTTCGAAGACTCAGCGACCCGGAATGTTGGTGTCCATCCACTCCGTGTCGTTGAAACTTCTTTTTCGAAGTCTGCCTATGGAAAGAGATTGAATGCCTTACGAACTCTATTGAGACAACCGAGGATAACTTTCATTTCGATAGAGTCTATACTTCAGCGTCTTCATGCTAATACCTCTTAGGCCCAAAGAAACAGCGATGGACAAGAGTTTATATATTCCTGTAAGTAAAGGAGATGCGCTTTCCCAAAGTTTTGTCTCTGCATAAGACAGTCAAGTCAAGTATGATCGAGCTATCATAGAGTAAACTTTGACTTCAAAAATTCGATTTTTACTCAAAGAATTGCCTTGATCTGTCATGAAATTTTTACACTACGTCAGTGAATCTACGATATTTGTAATTCCCAATAGATGGCCTCACTAGATGTATATATTTAAAAAATCTGTTTGCTTTAGACTGCATCTTGTTTTACACATAAACTAGAGGACTCGACTACAATTTGAATTGAACTTCCTCGTGGAATAGATGTTCCCAATTGTCAATGACATCTAGTTTGATTAACAGAACTCTTTGTTAGACTCGATAGACAAGTTCTTGTTGACACTTCTTCACCTGTGAACTTCAAAGTTCAGAAGATTGTTGTTCTACCCTAAGATCTGTCATTTGTCATCTTTGGAGAAGTACATACTTACTTACTAAATGAGTTGTAACAATATTTTCTCAAGTGTCTCTTATACAAAGAAATCTGTCAATGCAGTGTAAGAATCCATAGTGTTTCCTTTGTTTTAAAAAAGTGCATGAAAGCAATTTCCCAATAAAATAAGAAACGTCAGTCCGAGTCCCCCTATCTCGCTATAAAGTCCCCAATCTATTTTGGTTTATGATGATGACTCATTATTCTGTAATTGTCAATTTATGTACTTAAGATGTAATACTCATGGATTGTAACGAAAATAGATATGTATCCTTGGAGAAAGACAAACGAATCTTGGCACAGAAATAGAGTAATTGAGTAACTCTTTGTAGCTTTCATTTAAAAGTGAAAAACAACTAATGTCAAGTAAAAAAGGGGCGGACACACAATTTGCTATGTTCTGTGTAAATGGTAACGTCGAGATAAATATCCCATGATATTCCTTTATGTACATACATACATACATACTCGCATGCAGATGGGGATTAAGTTAAGTGAAGAAAAGTGTAAAAAATAAAGTGCACGACTGGGTTGTACGTACTTGCACCGTAATGCTATAAGTGTATAATTTTATCAGGATTAAAGTCCAAGTCTTGCTCCTCCCAGTAAAGTAGGCGTGGTATTCCGCGTTTCAATGGAATAAAAGTCATAACATTGTAGGAGTTTACTCAATGTTTTGTTTAAAAAAAAACACACCTTTAAAAAGTGGGCGTGGCCAGATAAGGTGTTTGAGTAAATTATAGAAAATTTTAACGCCTATTACTTGGCTTAAAGTAA